>JAUDYJ010000002.1:114285891-116685891 GCA_030761175.1 Masticophis lateralis
TTGGCTAGCAAAATGGTTTGGCCTCCAACTTCCAGATTTGTAAAACAGCTGACCATAGAAAAGAAGGCAGGATGAACTGGAAGAGGTAGACTATATTATAAAAAATAACTGGCAAGATATCATCATACCCAGGAGCTTGGCTAATTGCCAGAAAGGGGGAAAGTAACTTAGCTGAATGGCTTAAATTAGAATACATCTGATTTCCACACCTAAAACCAAGAAAAAATGTATTAAGTGGGTTGGAATTTTTTTTTTTTTGCAAATTTCTTATTGGAAATGAATCCATGAGCATGAAAGTATATGGAACGCTCATTATGCTGTACTGTAGAAGCATAATAGCATTACTGCCCAATATCTATATTACTATAAAGTCTGCATAAAAAAGCTCTGAAAAAACAGGTGATTATGCCATATCTGAGTTTTAAGATCGGATTGAAATAGCACCAAAACTAATTATAAAAAGAATTTACACAGTAGTTAAAAATTAAATACATACATTAATTTAATTAAGTATACAAAATTAAAAATTTAAACCTAGGCAGCTTTAATTCTAAAGAAATAGTGCGATACTAAAAAACAAATAGTAGACAAATATATATAGAGAGAGAGCCAGTTTGGTGTAGTGTTTAAGGCACCAGGCTAAAATCAGGAGACTTATTTCTAGTCCTCTGTTAGATGCAAAACCAGTTGAGTGACTTTGGGCTAACCATTCTCTCTCTGTCCTAAGAAAAAGGCCATGGCAAGCCACTTCCAAAAATCTTGCCAAGAAAGCTTCAGAAACTAGTCCAGGCAGTTGCCATGAGTCAACACTGATTGAAAGGCTTAAATTAAACAATAAGCAACATAAAAGCCAAAGATATCTATCACCAAGGCTTGTTCAAAAGCCAGAAAACCCAATCAGAGAAGCATTATGTACCTCAGAAGCAAACAAAAAAAGGTTTATGCCCAGATTTAATTTTTTTAAAGCAGTAGTTCTTAAATGGGGGGTATATCCTGAGAATACTGGAGCAATTTGGAACTGCTTGTTGGTGAATCAGTTTTGGACCATGACTCTGCTCCAAGAGTTTTATTTTTCATGGCAATGAGTTTTTTCCCAGTTTTTTTTTACAACACCCCCCCCCCCAATATTTTTATAAATAACTCAGGGTGGAGAATCTACCTAATTCTTCCCTCCTATTTTCCCCACAAACCTGTGTGGATTAGGCTGAGAGTGACTGACCCAAAGTCACCCAGCTGGCTTTTGTGGCTAAGGTGAGACTAGAGTTCACCATCTCCTGGCTTCTAGCCTGGTGTCTTAATTACCAGGCCAAATGTCTCACTTGTTAGTAGATCTACTTTCATTCACACATGGGTGATCATGGGGGCGACACGTCGCACCCACGTAACACCTCTCCTGCATGAGCTGCACTGGCTCCCAGTGGTCTTCCGGGTGCAATTCAAGCTGTTGGTTACCACCTTTAAAGCGCTCCATGGCTTAGGACCTGGGTATTTACAAAACCACCTGCTGCCACCGATAGCCTCCCATCGGCCAGTACGCTCCCACAGAGAGGACCTCCACAGGGTGCTGTCAGTCAAATTATGTCAACTGGTGACCCCCACAGGGAGAGCCTTCTCTGTGGGGGGCCCCTGCCCTTTGAAACAAATTGCGCCCGGAAATACATAGGATCCCCGACCTTCACGCCTTTCGACAGGCCCTGAAGACCTTATTATTCCAGCAAGCTGGTCTGATGGCATGATGAATTTTAATGGGTTTTTTAGTCTGGGGATTTTTTAATATTTGGCCAAACCATTGAATCAGTTTTAAATTGTTTTTAATTTTTATATCTATGTTTTTTATTATTAGCTGTATAACACCCTGAGTCCCTCGGTAGAAGGGCGGTATAAAAGTTTGATTAAATAAATAAAATAAATAAATATTGCACATTCTTTAAGCTCATCTATGTTATTTGTGGGAATAACTGCTGTGGCTGCATTAACTATAATAAAAGTAAATTAGAATTTATTAAAATGATAAATTGACATTTGATAAGTGGAGATCTGAACTCACAGCTTTGTACTTTTATAAAGCTAGTCATTCATACTACTAGGCTACATAGTGGTGGTCAACCGGAGAAAGCTTATTTATTCACTTAAAATGTATTAGGTCATCTGACGGAAAGCAGAAGGAATACATAGTGGGGGATTCTTGAAAGGAAGAGTAATTCTACTTTCATTCAGCAAAACGGGGACTTTTGCTGAATTAGCTTCTTCTCCTAATTGTGTAACTCTAACATGCTTTTGACAGCAGCAGAAGGAAGGCTTCCAAAGATCTTCCAACACCCCCCCCCTCCACCACTGCCCCTAGAGAATTGGAGCTAGCCACCTCTGGGTCCACAGAGAGGAGCTATCCAAGCCAAGAGGTCAGAAAACATCCCCTGAGCCTTTTACCTCCGACTCTCCCCACTGCTCTGAAAATCTGGGAGGGGGTTGGCTAAAGGTTCCCTGTCAAGAGTAGGAGTATCTGAAGTGCATGCGCTGTGAGTTCTAGTCCCGACCTAGGCACAAAAAACTGGCTGGGTGACTTTGGACCAGTCAGTCTCATAGCCCAACTCACCTCATAGGGTGGTTGTGGGAAAACAGGAGAAGGGAGGAGTATTAGCTATGTTCACCACCCAGAGTTATTTATAGAATAAAATAAAGATGGGGAAAAAAATCAATCAATCAAACAAACAAACAAACAAACATTTCCATGCTCTCAATGAATGTTGCTTCAACTATTTGTGGACCAAAGCAAATTAAAAGAACAGCAAGATAGAAAGAGGGAGATAAATGCTTTCTACATTCCCTACAATCTTTCAGAGGAGGGGGAAAAAGGGAGAAGAGATAAAGAGCACTAGAGGGGAAAATGTTGAGAAGACTGAGCTTGCTCTTAAAGAAGTCCAAACCTCCAAGATCAATCTGCTTCCCTTCCTGCACCTCCTTCCTACTCCGAAAATTAAAATCAGGAGCTGGTCACTTTCTGTCTGCTCCATTTAGTGCCCTCCCAAGTAATGAACGCTCTTTGTGACACTCAGGAGAAAATAAGTTTTAATTTCTGTTGTACATTTTGCTGGTCAGTAAGGATGCACAAACCATTCTATAGAAGGAACAGCTCATTTTGGATGGTGTATGCCCCAACTGAAACCTGTATGATTCAGGGGCTTTGGTGTGTGTGAGGAACAAAATGTTTTGATCCTGTAGATCAGGCCTGTCAAAGATGGCGGCCGGCGGGCCGGATATGTCATGTGCAGGCCACGCCCAGCCTGGCTCTGCAAAGGCAAAACATGTGGCGATATGTCACGATCCGGCCTGTGATGCGATCAGGTTTGACACCCACACACCTTTATTGTACTGGATACAATAAAGCATAAAATGGATTTACTGGAGAAAGAAGCATTAGCCCAAAAAATTAGAAGCACTAAACAGAACTACTTTGAGAATGCTAACAAACCAGGAAGATGGTTAGCATATAAATTGAAAAAAGAGAGAGATCAAGAAAAATAATACAATTAATCGATGATCAAGGACAAAGTAAATTTGGAAATACAAGACTACTATAGACAACTATATGAAAAAGAAACGATAGAGAAAGAAAATGTGATATATCTTCAAAATGCAAATCTACTTAGGATTCCCAAAGACATTGAAGAGATGCTAGAAGGAAATATAATGATGATAGAATTAACTGAAGCAATTAAGAAACAAAAGAATGGGAAGGCACCAGGGCCAGATGGTTTGCCAGTGGAATATTATAGGACATTGCAGGAATCTTTGAGTCTCCCACTTTTAGAAGTCATGAATGAAGTAATGACAAAGAAGGAAATACCCAAGTCATGGTCTGAAGCATATATTACATTGATCCCCAAGGAGGATACAGACCCACAACAAATCAAAAACTATAGAGCTATATCCCTGCTAAATTCAGATTATAAAATCTTTGCCACAATATTGGCAGAAAGACTCAAAAGATACTTAAATAATTTTATACATTCAGATCAAAATGGGTTTCTGCCAAAAAGACAAATTAGAGATAAAATTAGAATAATTCTGGACACTTTGGAATACTATGAAGCCCATCCTGAAAAAATGGCTTTGATATTTTTAGGTGCACAGAAAGCTTTTGATAGTGTAAATTGGCAATTTATGCTGCCAAATGGAACAGATGGGATTTGGCAGGAAATTCATTCAAGCAATAGAAGCTATAAATCATAAACAAACGGCAAAAGTAATGATAAATGGAGGGCGTTGTGGCAATACAGTTGGGGAAAACCCTGACTACATTACATTAGAACTAAAAAGATGTACAGAGTTTGAAGCACGGAAGTACTGTTTAAACACTGGAATAATTATGGACAGATAAGGAAATGAAGAAATAAAATTGACAGATTTAAAAGCAACACTTAAATGTTTAAATGTTTAAATGAGATCTAAATAAAAGCAGGAGGTATCTATGGAGAAATATGAAGTTAAGGTGGTTAAAAATAATATTTCTGTAAAAGTAAATTTGATGTAACATGTTTTAACTTTAAATTGTAAATAAAGTTGAGAAAGATAAATATGATTAATTGTTAATTGTTAATGATGAAATAACTAATTGGATGATATAATAATACACAGATGGAAGTAATTGGGATTGAATTTAATATATATTGAATGATGAAGAAATAGGTGAGAAACACCCTGGAAGAGTATATTTGGAAATTGTTGATTAATAGATAAACATATTGGAAAGAAAATGCTTAAAATAAGACAAGCTGGTTATCAGCCAAACAAGAGGTGGAGATGTGGAGGAAAAGATGCTGGAAATCAGCCAAACAACTGTTCGGAGTAGGAGTTAAAATGCTGGAAATCAGCCAAAATGCTGGAAATCAGCCAAAAAATAGTTGGAGTTATGGAGGAGAAGATGCTGAAATTCAACCCAAATAAGACATGCTGGAAATCAGCCAAATAATAGGTGGTGCTATGGAGGATAAAATTCTGGAAATCAGACAAATAAGTTGTGGAGTTAGGGAGGAGAATATGCTGAAATTCAGACAAAACAAGATATGTTGGAAATCAACCAAAAAACAGGTGGAGTTAGGAGAATAAAACGCTGGAAATCAGTCAAACTGAATTACATTGGAAATTAGCTAAAGAATAGTTGGAGATATATATAAAGGGTGAAAAAGAAAATGTTGGAAAACAACTAAAATGAAATGGAAATGTTGGGATCTTTGTGTAAAAATTTAAGATTTGAAGACTGGATGGGTCTAGATACTAAAAAGCATAGTAAGAATTCTGATCAATAAATGGAAATAAAAGTTAATGTTGTATATATTTGGAACTTAAGATAGGAGATGATAAAATGGTAAGGTAAATATTTAGATTACGAGGTTAGATTATCATTACTATTTTTTTAAGGGGAAAAACTTTTGTATTTTGATATTGTCATTAAAAGAAGTAATGGAGAAGAATTTGGAAATAACTGGATTGATTTTTGATATAATAGAATGGTTTAATTAAGATGCTAGAATTTATGTTATAAATATTTGCTTTTATTTGGAACTAAAAGATGTAATGTTGAAAATTTTTCTATGAAAATGTAAGCGAGATTACCTACCTATGACCAGATCAAGACTTCGTTCTTGAAAGATATGTTTTATGTTTATGTTTGGAAAAAATAAAAAAATATTTTGCAAAAAAAAAAAAGTAATGATAAATGGAGAATTGACAGATTCTATTGAAATAAAAAAAGGTACTAGACAAGGCTGCCCACTGTCCCCTCTGTTGTTCATATTAACATTAGAAGTGCTAAATAGAAGTATTAGAGAAGAAAAAGATATAAAAGGAATGAAAATTCAAAAAGAAGAATATAAATTGCAAGCATTCGCACATGACCTGGTCTTTATTCTCGAAGAACCATTAACATCAATAACTACACTGATAGATAAAATAGGAGAGTTTGGGAAAGTAGCTGGTTTGAAAATCAATAAAGACAGATACATTTTTGTGCACTTTGGTGCTGCACTGTTTCTAGATTGTTTAAAATGCTGACACTACCTTAAAGCAGTACATCAAAATTATGTTCTAGTCAAACTTGACTTCTAGGGACAAACATGTGGGATTTTTTCTTGATAACAATATAGAAATGGTTAACTATGGCTTCTTATGGATTTTATTTTTATTTGTTTTTTTAATTTTATTCATTTGTTCATTCATTCTCCTCACTCTATACTACAGGTCTCAAGATTTTTCCTGAAGACTTCCAATCTGAATATTTGCCAGGTCAGATCCTACTTAGGTTTTTCTTAGGTGCTGATTTATTACCAATGGCTAAATTCACATTACAAAGTATTCCAAAAGTTTTTTTAAAAAAATTCTTGCTGGAAGCCAAAGCTTCACAATAAAGCTTGGAGGAAGAGCACATGTTATAAATGTATCATTAAAACCAACAGGAGACTTATTAACAAATAACTCTCACTGATTTTAATGTGACCTAAATTTGTAAATGCCCCATATTAGCATGGCTTTAATTTTCAGGAAAAGGAATACTAGTTTCAGGAGGAATGTATGTTTGTGGATGTTTTTTGATATAGCTTAAAGTTTCTCTTATTTTTACTGACGTGTGCGATGCTACAGGATGAAAAAGTGGTCTCTAAGCAAAGTGGTGCCAACTACTTCAAGCATATTAAATCACAATAGATGCATATTCATACTTGTATTAATGGACCCATATTCCTATTGATCAACAACTTGCTTCCAGAAATTTGCAGCCAACACTATTACCTCTTAAGTAATATTCTTAAAACATCCCTCCCGTATATTAAGTGATAAAACTATTCCAAACAAGTGGTAAATTTTTATTCCCTTACTGTTGATTCAGTTAAGCCTCCAATTGATACAGTGAGGCCTGTCAGAATGTGGTAGCGATAGGACGCTAATCCCAAAAGCTGGGTGACTCGGGGGAAGGCCTGGGATGGAGCATTCCAATTGAAAGTTACTGCTTCTGACCTGTGAAAAACATTGAAACAAGTACAAAAGTAAACAGGTCACCCAAACGTAACTATCATTCATGGTTCTCTCTTCTTCTTTTTAAACTTAAATCTTGAATGCCAAAACGAAGAAATTGTTTTTGCTATTCAACAGAATAAATGTATCTTAAAAGTGTGCAGTATTATTTCACCATTTTAGGACATTTCTTTAAAGGTATGACTTAAAAAAATACATTAGTGGTTTTCGCTGCCGTTACGAGACAAATCATGCTTCGAGTTGCAAAATATTCTGGATAGGGCAGCTCTACTGAAGTATGAATACATTACAAATGAAAATGAGTATTTAAAAGCCCTCGCTTGGAGGGAGCTGGAGGAGGATGTGAAACAGCTGAAGAGAAAGTGGAGAAAGATTTCAATATTAATATCAAAAGACCCACTTGAGGTAGTTCCTCTTTTCAAAACAGATTTCCAGTCTAAGGTTACAGACATTTGCCTATAACCACGACTTAAATTGATGGATTTCTTTTCACATATACAGCCAAAGGTCTCTTATCCATTCAAGATTGATTACCTTGGAAATATCCTCTCCAAGTCTTCCCGATGGGGTATGTGTGGGACTGGAGGGTTATCAAAGTAAAGAAGGGTGAGGAACACAGATCCTGCATGAGCTCGAAATCGGTCAATTTTTTCAGCTGACTGTTGAGCCACAGAGCACATAATCCGCTTGGAACTGAAAATTACATTTAAAAGACAAATCCAAATCATACATTGCCGAGGTTTTTTAAATTTTTGCTTTGCCCTGAATAACCCTCCTCCCACATCAATCTTTCAGGCTTCTGCTAAGAATTCTTTCCAGAAAGGGGGAAAAATGAATGGTTGTTAAAAAAAAAAAAAGCAGCAGTATCATTATTTTTGCCACAAGGTTGAGGAACAACCCATTTAGGATACTTAGATCTCAGGTCTCTCAGCAGTTGCAGTGGGTAAGATTTGGAACAGGAAGACTCAAGATTAAATTGATGACTGGGCAGCCATTGCTTCCCAATTCAACCTCTTTGAGAAGTTACAGTCTGCATTCCTTGAGCCCAGAGAGATGCAAGGCAGGACCTGCTCAGGTCTTTCATTAACAATAGTGATGGGAGCAACTGATGGCACTCAATAGGGGTGACTCTTGCAGAAGCCTTTCCAGAAAAGGCTGATTACTTAACCCAAAGCTGGTTACCGTAAGTAATCCAAAGGCTGACATATAATGTTTGGAAAGTACATACACATTTGCATCAATTAAGGCTGGCTCAGTCCTGGTTAACAACAGGGTTATTTCCATCAAACTCGTCATAGCAGCCTCTCTCACCCTGTTGAAGTAAGCAACCGCAGACATAATTTGCTAATGTTAATTTCTAACAAGTTTCATATAAATTTATAAATACATCATGATTCTGTGATCAGAATAAAATGCTTTGGTGTGTATGTCATGCACATATTCAATGATAATAATAATGGCTCCAAGATGTTTTTGTTTGGGAAGGTAGAGAACTGAAGCAAAGTAAATCAGAGTCAATCAGGCATACGAATTTTGCAGCCAAACCTCGAGGGAATTTTCTACATGCCATGTCTCTATTAATGCTCACCTCATTCATACTCATTTCAGTGAGCAGCTTTCAAAGAACATATATGAGTTTAGGTGCGTGGTGACTAAAAATAAGCAATAATTGAAGAAAGACAATAACTCTTTCATGAGGCATGAGATTCTCAGTTCCTAAAATAATGCTTACCCCAACCTTAAAGTTCAAGCATACAGTCTTCACTGTAGTTAGTCATCTTTATTAATTATAAGGTTTCAGAAGCACAAAATATACCCAGCTTCATTTTTGTTTTGCTTTCATTTTCCTAGAGCTTCTGAAGCACACTAGTAATTTGGTGTCACATCATCTATTTATGTTTTGCTTTTTAAAATAATTCCCCCAATAGGTGTGTGAAGCATCTTTCATCCCAACATCCAAAGGGCAGGCTAAGAATTTCAACTCTGCTTGGTGACTTCACCATCATGCTTCCACCAGCCTTTGCACTATTGTGTTGGGCTGATGTACTGGCCACAACTCCTATTGGAAAAGTATTTGAGGGGGGGGAGACTTAATCACATTGGATTAGACCTTTGTGGAACTAGACAGGACATTGTGCTAATCAGTTATAGGTCAGGGTTCCAAAATCAATCTCATCCATTTTGAAACCCCTCTATTTTTATTAAATAAATATATAAGTTTAATGTAGTACATTTATGATCATGTCTTTACTTTAGTTTTCAGACAAATCGGAAAGAGCTATTTAAAAGGAAGAGGCAGGCCCTGCCATCCGCTCACAATCTATATGACAAGACACAGAAAGGAATGGAGAAAAAAGAAAACAGTTCATTAAGGTCAGAAAGAACTGGAAAGCCATATGCTGGCATTCACATGCAGTTACATGCAGATACGATTCTATCTTCCTGTGAAATGCTCACTGAAATATCAGTTTGTGGAACTTGTTCCTTTGAACAACTGATTGGAGGAACAAGAATCATAATCATATCACTGACTTCTGGAACCAGGATGTCCTGCCTTCAGCCATTCTAGATGGGGACTATCAACTAGGGCAGACTACAATATGTGGGCTGCAATAATCAGACAATGAGCAGATGGAAAAAAACAGTAAAGAAAGGTCTAGCACACTGCTGCCATCCAGCAGTCTTCCAGAAGTTTGCAATCCAATCTAGGACATGATATTCTTATGTCCACTGGAACGGATTTGTTTCTGGCAAAGAAAACAAAGCAAGCTTTTTTCAGCTGCTCCTTTTTGGCTGAAATTGTGTACCAACCAGTGCTTTCCTTGCCACAATGTTTTTTCCTGCAAGTACGGATCAGATATCGTGGCCCTAAATAACCTGAACTTTTCTCTAGGTGTTCCTACTATCTGTATAGTAATATGAAGAGAATGACCAGTCTTTTTAAACAGTAGATTCCCATTTCTGAAATATTTAGTTCATACACTTGTAACTATGTTCAACCACCTGGGAAAAGCATTTTGTTTTCTAGACTTCTAAAACTGGAAATGGTAGCATTTTTTTGTTTGTCAAATGTATCTATTTGAACAGATTATTATAGATCTATAGTCTATGTAGCTATATATACATTTACATTTACATTGAGCCTTGGTGGCACAGTAGTTAGAATTCAATACTACAGGTTATTTCTGCTGACTGCCAGCAGTTTGGCAGTTCGAATCTCACCGGCTCAAGGTTGACTCAGCTGGCACTGTAAATCACTTAGAGGGGGCTATAAAGCAGCGTAAGGTGGTATATACATAAGTCTAAGTGATATTGCTATTGCTACATTAATTGGTATGCTTTTTTTATAACTTGTACTGCATTTTTACATTTCTTAATGCTTTATTAGCATCCGAAGAATATAAATCTAGGTTGAAAGGGCAAAATACATATTTATTCATTCTGCAATGTTGGCATCCGTTATGGATAGGACTACGGGATTGTATAACGCTTCAAAACAACTTAAAGAAAACACTTTGGATCTTGCACAAATGCAACATGTGGCTCTTTCGTCCCTCTGCTGTGACTCCCTGTTGCTCAAAATATGTGTTACAACCGCCAATGTGTGATACCCACCGGCATGCGATTTATTAAAGTTTCTGACCCTCAGTAGGCCAACCATGAATAAATCCAAGAAAAGAAAAGTTTCAGAAGAAAACAACATTTAATTCAACTACATATGCTGGTTTTGTGGCCGCTCAAGAAATAGTCAGGCACCGGAAGGGTTTTGTGGTTCCCAGTGTTTTCTTTTCTGTGGGAAACGGGTCCAAATGGCTCTTTGAGTGTTTAAGGTTGCAGACCCCTGTGTTAAATTAACAGTGCATCTCATTTGTACATACAAAATTTAGATAACCTCATATGGGAAAAAAACTATTTTTCACACACTCTAGGCTTTATGCTATTATGGGAAACAATCAATAGCCCAAATAAGATATCACTGCAAGCAAACAATTGAATCTATACAATATCAATCTTTCCTGTCAAACACTAACGTATTAAAATTTTCCAACAACAATTATTACAGACTATCCAAAATGTTCCCATGTATGTATGTATTTATTTAGAAATTTTATATAGCTGCCTACTCACTCATACCGATTCTAGGAGGTTTAGATATGAACAATAGAAGCCAAATTCTAATTAACTAGGAAAAGTTACAGCTGCAGGATGATATTGCTATATTAATCATCAGTCCTTCTCCTGATGCTAATTTTCTGCAGTGGAATATGCCGTCAACAAAAAAAAGAACCCCTTTGAGCAAATCAAATCAGGTCTCCTTGCTTGTTCAAATCAAGCAAGAGAAGACACTTTCTTCAGAAGAAATCTTTTTCAAGGACCGAATCACACTATGTGCAACTAGGTGAAGGTTTGGTTGCTTCTTCATGCAGATCAACCTCCTATGTCCGTGATGGCGAATCTATGGCATGAGTGCCACAGGTGGCACACAAAGCCATATCTGTGGGCACGCGAGCCCTATTTCAGTCCAGTATGCACGTGTGCGCTGGCCAGCTGAATTTTGGGCCTTCCAGGCCCACTGGAAGTCGGGAAAGGGGCTGTTTCCGGGCCTCCGGAGGGCTTCCGGGGGGGGGAGAGGCTGTTTTCGCCTTTCTCAGACTCCTAGAAAGGCTCTGGAGCCTGGGGAGGGCAAAAAAATGGGCCTACCGGGCCCACCGTGCCATCACGTGCCAAGAGCTGGGGGGAGCATGCGTGCATACATGGGGGGGACGGAGTGCATTGAATTATGGGTGTGGGCACGTGCGTGTGCAATCCCCCCCCACTACCCCCGCTTCTGGCACGCGATGGCAAAAAGGTTAACCATCACTGTCCTATGTATTCACGTAATCAAGCTAGAACTTGGCATTAGATGGTTTTACTTCTGGGCATTCGTTAATTAATTGACTATTGAAAGGCAATTGTAATGTAGAATTTAAAAGTAATTCTGTTTTAGTACTAGTGACAACAGTGAAAATGGATTATTGAATAAGAGAATGAAAAGATAATAAAAGACACAGAAAAGATAGCAAAGGTGCACCCAGAAAGATGTTTTGAAGAACAGAAAAATGTGCATTGTAATAGTGCACAAAAATTTTGCATTTTTCTGCAAAATGATCTACTGAACACCTCACCTGATCTGCTTTTACACTGCCAGTTTTATAACTCATTCCCAAGAAAGTTATCTTATCACAAAATGGCAACACGCATTATGCATTTTTGACTTTTTTACGGAAAATTCAAAGTAATGAATATGTAAATAAGAATTAGCCTACTGGGTTTCTGTGTCCATTTCCTTACACAAGCATGTACACACGTGCACACTCATACACGCACACAGAGAGCAATTAGACCACTTTCAATCAAAGAACTCTTTTTCACACATCTTGCTCTTAAGGTTTTTATATTTAACACCTGTAGACAGAATTTGGACAAGTCCCAGCAAACAGTCTGTCAAAAGGAATGTTAAGTTTGCATATATGGAAAATACAGTTTGTTAGCTTTCCCACGAATCCTTTAAAAAAAAATAATCAAAGCTTCGTGTACATTCCTATTCCTTTTGGACTTTTTTCCCCCACTGGAGCAGACACACACCTCAGAAAGTATTTTCCCAAGAGTACCCACGCATTCAATTCCCCTTCCAACCCATTGAGTACCTAGCATTTTGACTCTGAAAAAGGTTTGAGAACTTAAAGAAGAAGCTTTGAGCTAGTGGGCTTTGACTATCTGGTCAGAGGTAAGAGATACATTATTTAGCATAGAAACAGCAATGCTAGCTTTAAAATATTCAAATTTAATATTTCTGTCTTGAAATAAGTATAAATTCTCAAAGAATCATGGATATAAATTTGTATCTATGTTTATTCTAGAATTAAGACTTAATTCAGGATATATAAATTCTAGAATAAACATGGATACAAATTTGTGAATACATCGTTGGAATCTGTTATATTTTCCTAAAACGTTAAATATTCTGGAAAGGGATAGCAGAGAAAATATTCCTTTCTTTCCACATTCTTACTTAATACTACCCCTTTACCTACAACAACTTTCGGTAGGTTTTTTCTTTCTGATCAAATAGTAGCAGAAGGAAACATTCACAGCAGTAAGCTATAACTGCCCTAATATGATTTGAGGCCCCAAAACTAAACATGCCTTTAAAAAATAAACAAAAAGTAAAATCTGAATATGGATTTCCCACTACCATCATGTCTCCAATCACTCATTGCATGTTTATCTATGCTATCTTTGAATTTGGTTACATTTTGAAGCTACAAATTATGCGCTCAATTCTTTCTACATTCTTTCGCAGAAGTTTCTTTAGAATGTAAGCATGAAATATGCCAGAAAATATTTTTAATTGATTGGTTTAATTGATTGGATTGCTACAAGGATACATGTAGCAACTTAAAACAAAAATTTTTGTGTGTGCTGCAAAAACTTTTTTGTGTGCTGCAATGAAAAGTTGCACAAAACCTATTCCTTTAATTTTAAAACTCCTTAATTTAAATATATTGGCTCTCCATAATTTAGCAATCAAAATAATAAACTGTTCTGTTCAAGTTGAGCTCAACTTTTGGTGATTTCATGGCCACATGAAAATACAAATAGTTGGCTAAATAGTTTCCTTGGCAGCACTAGAGGAATGGTTTGCCACTGTCTTCTTTCAGGTTATAATTTTGATTTCCCAAGTTAACCTATAAAAGCCCTGGAGCCTCCCATCAAAGTCCTGATCAGGTCTGACCTTGCTTAGTTTTGTGCAAATAGGAAAATTCAAATGTTATATAAAACAAATTCACTTTTTGTTAAGCTATGAGTACAAATGGTTAGACATTCGTATTTTTATTTATGTCAAAATAAAACTTTGTGGTTTGTAGATAATAGAGATAATGAAAAGCAGTTGCTCTTTAAAATAATGTGTGCAAAATCTGGCTTGTAAGAGGTAGCAATGTAAGACTACCTCTTACAAGAGAAGGAGTTTAACTGTTGGTACAATTACACCCTCTGCTGTTTAATCACCATAATGGAATATCAGAACAGCTAATCTGTTCTTTCAGAGTGAAATAAAACTAAGAAAATTTTTGAATTAAATTAAACTAAGTGACAATTAAAAATAAACATTTGGAAGGTTTCTCATGGAAGAAACCCTTAAAGTAAGTGAAAGTCTTAGTAAGATGCCTTTTCTCTGGTTTATCATTTTTGCTTTGCATTATAGAACAAATCTGGGACTTTATCAAGACCACATTCATCTTACCATGCTCCAACATCGCCTCGGCTGTCTGTTGTGTAATCATTCAGACCATCCAACAATATGTTATATATCTCTGTAACGTTACTTTTACACACAAATTCATTTGGTGATCCTTCTGCATTCACCCCTACTGTCAAGCAAACTCTAAAGGCAGAAGGAAGAAAGGTAATTATTATAATCATATAATATGAAAAAAACGTAACATTTGTGCATTAACAAATTTCTGCTTAACTCAATAAATGATTGAATATCTCAATACCACCTATTAATCAAAATGTAAGTAATCTTACAAGTAGTCCTTTACTTATGTCCATTCATTTAACAATGGTTCAAAGTTACAACAATGCTGAAAAAATGTGACTTAGGGCCTGTTCTCGAAGTTGTGACAATTGCACTACCTCTCCAGTCACATACATGCTATTTGGCACTTGGCAACCAACTCACATTTATGACCACAACTAGGATAGTTGCAATATCCTAGTCATGCGATTGTGATTTGCAATCTTTCAGATGGCTTTCAACCAACAAAGTCAATGGGAGAAGCTGGGTTCAAGTTACTGTTTGATTTATTTAATGAACATGTGATTGACTTAACAACCATGGCAATTAACTTAATTATGTGATAAAACTGGTGGTAAAATCTGGTCGAGTCACCTGATGACTCGCTTAACAACCACATCACTTAACGATTGAATTTCTGGTCCCAATTTTGGTCATTAAGTCAAGGACTACCTTGGTATTATAAAAGTTTAGTTGATAGATAGATAGATAGATAGATAGATAGATAGATAGATAGATAGATAGAGAGAGAGAGAGAGAGAGAGAGAGACAGAGAGACAGAGAGACAGAGAGACAGAGATCAAAAGATAGAGTTATAGATATAGTTATAGATAGTTATAGATAGTTATAGATAGAAATAGCTAGCTAAGAGTTATAGAGATAGATAAGAGTTATAGATAGAGATAGACAGATAGATGATAGAGATAGCTAGATCTATCTATCTATCTATCTATCTATCTATCTATCTATCTATCTATCTATCTATCTATCTATCTATCATCTATCTAGAATTAATTTTGGAGAATTAACTACAGATTGGGAGGGAAAGACAAGGGAACATTTTGCTCAGGTGATTGTAATATTCTCCTAGCTAAGGTTTTTAGTATATACCTAATGACATAGAGAAAGACCCGAGTTCAGTGGAAAATTTAGAGGGAATCATTCTATCAGCATTTCAGCTTGCTCCTGAGTGACAAGTTGTTCAGCTGTTTTACATAAAAAGGTGATGTTTTACTAGTCCCTTAGGTCTTATGATCTCTAACGGGTTGAAAGTTACAGGCATGCAAGTACTCTTGTCATTTACAGTGGATATTTAAGAAAGCAGTAAGCAATTTCTTCTACTAACAAATTGCCACTGGAAGCAAAACAGGGAATCCTGGAGAAAATCCCACTGGCAAAGATTATGGCTTGTTTGAGAGGCACAATTTCCATTGTCACTCCCTACATATCATGTTACAGGTCCCACTTTTTGTAGGGTTTCCCCCACAGATTACAAAATCCATTCTACATAGTTTATACCAGTTCTTCCAAAACTGTGAGATGTACCTCCCTTGGGGAAGTATAGAGTCCAGGGGAGGTATGAAAAGTATTTTCATTTATTAAATTTATATGCCACTCATCTCACTATTGAAGTGACTGGGTAGCTTACAAAATGATAAAAAGTTGTACGTAGTTGCCTATTTTAACATCTAAAACAAGAAGAAGAGATACAGGTAGTCCTTGATTTAGGATTGAGTCCAAAATTTCTGTTGTTAAGTGAGACATTTGTTAAGTGAGGTTTGCATCATTTTTACCACCTTTCTTGCCACAGTTGTTAAGTGAATCACTGTAGTTGATAAATTTGTAATCTGGTTGTTAAGTGAATCCGACTTCCCCATTAAGGTCACAAGTGGTGATCATGTGACCCCAGGACACAGCAATGGTCATAAGTATGAACCAGTTGCCAAGTATCTGAATTTTGATCACATGACCATGGGGATGCTACAAAAGTTCTAATTGTGAAAAATGGTCATAAATAACTTTTTCCAATGCTGTTGTAACTTTGAATGGTCACTAAATGAACTGTTGTAAGTGTACTTCTGAATATGTAAAAAATTGACTTGCAGATGAAAATCCTAAGATTACAGTGTTAACAGCCAGATTTTTAACTACGGCTATAAAAACAAGGCTTTTAGTAACAAATCAGTACTGAGGTTTTAACCCTATTATGTATTATTTATAAAATATTTTATTTCATAAATTGTTTTATCCAATGCCAAGTTCAGTTTATATTCGTAATTTGCTTTTAAGCCTTTTGGATATAATAAAATTGATTGATGTTCTTACCACTTTTATTACGTTTTGCCTGACAAGAAAAACATGGCAAGAGACATATTTATATATTTATTTATGTAAATTAATTCACAGTATTATATTCTTAACTACGGTCACTACTAGGTACATGAAATAGAAAGGAGTAAATACTTTGCAACAGCTTTTAGGCCATCTCTTCTGGATTCAGCAAAACTCACACCTCCAGAAACCGAAGTGGATTTTTTCAAAGCGTCTAAAACCTCGAAGAATAAAAGAAAATCCAAACACTAAACCAGTACTGGACTATGTTTCTCATAAAGTATTAGGCAGAATAATGGAGATGAAGCTGTTACAATAAAGTGGGTCACAGAAGAAAAATGGAAGATGGTAATGAAAATATGTAGCAGCTTTGTACATTACAAAGCAGACATTTCATGTGTTTTATTAGAGGTGTGCATTACATTCAGTCAGATATCAAGGCTGGTTTTCATTTACAAGGGTGACAAGACAAGCCTAAGCCTGCCTGTTTCAGTTCTGTATCTCCATGAAGTTTGGCTTCCGTGAAGCTCCAGCACATTGCAAAATATGGATTAGCAGCACATTCACATATACCCTACCACCCAAGTCATTCACGGAAAGAGCAAGAGGAGGATTACTGGATTCAGTAATCCAGCCAGCCTGCCCCTGAATCAAACTGATCCTAGTAATCAGGCCCCATTGGATGTCTCTCTCAACGGATCTTGCGAGTGAGTCTTGTTTATATTTTGTTCCACCTTGCTGATGCCTATCCCATCTTTCTGAGTGGATCGTACAATAATATTTTGTGATCTGTTTTGACTGGGTGCTTTGGCCATACAATCTAGTTTTCAAAAGTTAATCTTTTATTACTTCTATCTCAACCACTGATAAGCCAGCTGTGCTTTATTTAAGAAATGTCATAATTCTTTACAAGCAACTTTTTTATGTACAAAAATCACATAGTTAATCTGTCTGAAATTTCACATTGATATTCTAAAAATCCATGAGATTTTGTCTTGAAAACACCAAATACTTACAGTGATCATCACTGGTTTATAAGCTATATAGTTCTCAACTTCTATGAAATCTGTTATCCTGCAGCCATTCGAATCAGGATCTATACCACTATCTATACTCTCCTTGAATCAATCCATCAGCCACATAGAGGTAACTTTTTCAATTATCTCTTTTCTGAATTGGCAGTGGTGGCTTCTCCTTTGAGATTGTCCTTGCAGACCCTCAAATACCCAACCTCCACATAGTGCTGAGCAATAAGTGGGAGCAGGGGCAGGCCGATGATCCTATGGGATATCCAATCTACATCCAGCAGCTGTCATCTGGCCATCTCCCAGTACGGCAGTACTCACTACTCAGTAATCATGCTCACTACTTCTGAACTTAGAAGGATCAGCAGAATGTAACATTTGTACCTTCCCATTGCTTCAGCCAGTTCTATACTTAAGACAGGACTCTACTTAAGATTTTTTGAACAATGTAAATTATGGATTTTGGCTGTATGTGCTGGGGAGTTAGTGCTTCGGGAACATAATGTGTGGCCCCTTCCCCTGATGAAAGGCAGGAAGCTGATAGTGACTCTCCAGTTTTTCCAAATCACTTTGACTTGTCACAGTCTGGGCATTTGGCACCCACAATCAGAACAATGGAGTGAAAAGGGTAGTGGAGCTGAGCAATAGAAAGTGGAGTAGTAGTTGGGGGTCAGAGGGTGTGGTGCCTGTTAGGGTGATATAGGGTAGAGAATAGTGTTGTATAAAATGAACTAATAGTTAGCATCCAGGAATGTTGGGTGCTAAAGAAGAAGCATCCCAAAGTCCTGATCAATGAACTGGGAAGATTATGGTGTGAACACAGGCTCTTTGTTTTAGGAGGAGTTAGGGAGACTTGTTTATTTAGGGGAATAAAAGACAAAACCATCAATCTTGTGCATAGTCAGATCCCTTTATATTCTTCTTAGTTCTTTGCAATGATCCTTTACTGCAGGAAGAAATCATTTGACTAATCTGCTATAGATTCCCGATGGACCCTGTTGGGTTCCAGTAAGATTTTGGGGATATTTCTGAGGCTCTGATACATAGTTCACCTGAGGCCCTCTTGACTGACTGGAATAGGATGCCAGGACAGTGTCAGGTGGATCAAAATTGCACTCTGGTAGCCTCTCTATAAGCAAATCCCATAGACAGACCCAGAAAAAAAGATACCTAGAGTGCCTCTGAAAATAAACAAGTAAATCTGATCAAATACTTCTTTAAGCATTTCTTGAGGGAGATCCAGTTCTTAAAGGAAATTGTGATTTCCCAAGAAATCTTTCCTAGATACAAAAGAGTAAACCGTCTGGTGTCCAACATTCCCTTTTTTGGGGCAAGATTATCAAAAGTGACTGTGCAACTACGGAAGAGTCTGGATGATAACGTATTATCTGGACTCCTTCCAATTGGATTACAGACTGAGATATAGCACTCAGATAGTGTTGATTACATTTACAGATGAGTTTTGGCAGGACCAGGATGGAGATGCATGCACCCTAGCAACCTTGAACTTGGGTTCTCAGCGCCTGCTGGAAGAGCAGTTGGCAGCCACAGCAGGGAAGCCTTTGCACAAATCATTTTATCTGTTAACTGAGCCCACTCATGGTCTTTGATGTCCTCCTCTCTATCCCTCCCTTCCCCCTCTCTCTTTCTCTCTCTCTCTCTCTCTCACACACACACACACCTCAACTACCACAATATGATTCAAGACACAATTTATATTGTGTCTTTAAAATCACCTAGAAGGTGCAACTAAACCAGAATCCAGTGGCATGAGTAACTGTGGATGAGATTTCATAATTAACCATGTCACATAGTTGTTTCACAAATAGCCTGGCTCCCTATAAGCTTCTGGGACAATTCAAAGCTCTGTTTATCCTCTCTAAAGCCCTTCATGGCACAGAACTAGTTACTTACAAGACCATCTGTCTCTAACCGTCTCTGCTCAATCCATGAGATCCAGCAGATTATTCACGCTTTTGATCTCTTCCACAAAACAATGCCTGCCAGTAGCTGTTGTGTTTCTTCAAATTGTTAGTTTCCCAAATTAGACAGACATCCAACAAATAAATATGTGAATCCCTGATATCCAGATGTAAATGTGAGATAATGTTGAGATTTCACAATTGGTCTTAATTGACAATGGAGACCAAATGAAAAGTAGCAAAAATCTGGTTATACATTGGCAATATAATCTATTTGATGTTTAACAAAGCAATCACGAATCATTAAAATACTGTTTTAAAAATACTTGAAAACTGTTATAAAACATTCTACCCTGCACCTTAGCTCTCACCTCCTGGAATTTGCCTTTTAGAAGGAACTTCGGAAGGGCACCCAAGGCTAGAGAAAAACCACAGCGAATCATTTCCTCATGGCTTTGAAGGCATGAAATGTATTGCAGCAGCAAATCTGGAAAACATAACAGTCACTGTCTGAGTAATTAAAACTCCAGAAACAATGCTTTACAGATTAAAATAACTACTGATTATTCTTGAGGGAGGGTGGTGATTAAACAATTGAAAATTGTTTATGTAATATTCAGTATATATTGTATTACTAATATTTCTTATATCCAAAAACCTTTAAAAGTTTTATTATGACAATGTTTTGACAGCAAAGCATGAGAGTAAGCTCCACAAGATGGCATGAGTCCATTTTTCTTCAGTGACATCGTTCTATAACTTTGAGCCATTCAGCATATCTTCACTGCAAGATATGTTGTAAAGCATTAGCAGTGGATTCTCTGAAAATGAGGAAAGCATTTTTTAAAAACACTGTCAGGAAAGAAATTCCAAGAATTTTTATATACATATTTATTTCCTTTGGGGAAAACATTAGATTTTCATCCTGCTGGGCTTCCAGAGAGCTATTAAAAAGCTGGTTCTTTTACCAAGCCATGGAGCAACAGGAAGTCTACCTCCTACAAGTAGCTTTAGTGTGGTAGATGTTTGTACTGTAATCATCCACGGTGTGCATCATATATTTTTGGTGTTTCTGTTTCTGCTCGGTTTTAGCAGTTATTTCTTTGATGTTTTAACCCCATTCTGTAAGACGCCTAAAATTACACTATGATTGAGATGCCATACCAGTAGACAAATAAAGAAAAAAGTGAAGCAGCACAGTGGATCAGCACAGCATTCACAAAGCATTAGCCTATGAAACAATGGAAACAAGGAAAAGTTCTAATTTAAGGAAAACGCAAACACGTTAATTAAAAATTACACAAAATAATATGCTAGAGAAAACATGGGTAATTGGCTGTACAAAAGTTTGTTCTATATGAAATTTAGTTCAGGCTAATTTGGCTTATGCTGTACTCTTTTTTTTTTTTTTTTTTAGTTAGCAAGATCCCATAAGTTATCCTTAAATAACAAATAGAAGTGAATTGGATGAATCATTACCTTGCTCAGCTGGATTTGCTCCTCCCTCTTCATTGCAGTAATATTCATTACATAAAGCAGCTAATGCAGACACTGCTGACTCCTAAAACAAAAGCAAAACCACAAGTATATAGAATTACTTCTCTTTCAAATGCACTTTGAAAGAATTCTACTGTAGAGACACCTGATAGGTCATCTGCAAAAGTCCTACGGTAACGTATTTAATGTCTATCCATGCAATTATTATGTCAGATAACCCATTCATCTGAGATTTCACACAGTTGAGTAATATCCTATGTTCAAATGTTCCACTTTAGGAGCCAGAAGCAAGTTGGGCTGGTCAAACAATGCTACATTACATATTATCCTGAACTAAAACCTCCATTTAGTAGTAGGATGGGAAGATATTGCAATTAGTTTAGTATAGCTTTAATCATGGCTCTGAAGAGGTAATACATTGAACTACATTTCAGTACACTCTAGTTATAGCTTAAATAAAATATTGTTTTTTGTTATTTAATCAGTACTTTTGTTACCCAATTGTACAGCGTTTGGATCGGTGACTGTAATCAAGTATTTGCTATTATATCAACTATTGATCTGATTTATCTCAAGTTGATATGCTATACAGGTAGTCCTTGACTTGCGACCATAATGGAGCCTGTCCATCAGTTATAAATTGTGATGGGTGTAAAGTGGGTCACCCATGTGTTTGCAGAGATCATTGCAAACCACTATGATTTGTTAAAAGAATCTAGGGTCATGAAGTGAATACCATGATCATTAAGCAAACTCCTTGATCTCTATGGGGCATTTTTGCCAAAAACCAGTGTTAATGGCCAGTTGTTGGCAAAAATGACATAAATCACATGACCATGAGATGTTGTAAATGTAGGCCAGCTGCCGAGCACCAGAAATATGATAACATGACCATGGGGGGGGGGGGAGGATGGATTTATTCTCTGCTTTGTTTTAGAAACACTAGAAATTTAAACTGTAATATAGCAACAAGCAAAATATGATATTTAGACCTTTTAAGATCAATACAGATAAAATTACTGTACTTTTACTTGCTGTCTTGAATTGCTTGAAATAAGATGAAGGCTTTGTAAACTATCATTTATCAGCCACTGCCAGTCACCTGAAGATAAAGAAAACATATTTTGGTAGTATAATGGTTGCATTACTTTTAAGCACATCTACATCTTTTTAGAAATCCTTACAAGTTCAAATTCCAAGTGAAATTTGTTTCAATTTCTTTCTGCTGCTATATTTTTAAAAGATGTTCCACAAATACATAAAAACCCACCAGAATAGCAGGCATACGGGACATAAAAAAGCAATTGCTACTCCGTATTTTCCTGGAATTGCCATCATTCTATAATATCTCTAACTGGCTTTGATGGCCCTCGACTTCCACCCATTGACATTCTGACATAACTGTGATGAATGAAGCTGAACATAACATGGCGACGGCATCAAGATAACAGAAGGGGATAAGAAGTATATTGAACTATAAAGGAATTTACATGATTATAATTCTTGCTAAATGAATAATACTATTTATTTGCTATAATCATCAACAAACAGACATGGTAACTCTACAACATGACAAACATCACCTACCAATTATGGGATCTTTTCTAAAAGGCATTTTTGAAAGTGACAACTTTTCAATCAAAGTGCAGACTAGAAAACAACAAGAGGAAAAAAAGCAATCAGAGCCCCATTCACTGAATTAAATGGCATTCACAAACCTTTTTACATGGGGTCAGGGTTCATTAATTCATACAGTTATTACTACAGAGTAAATAGCACCGTATGGCAAATTTGTCAGCGGAGGGAGATATAACAGGAAAAAAATACTGCTTCAGAAGATGGCAATAGGAAATTATATTCCTCATTGAAATTCTGATCCACTATCTTCAACATCAAGTTCTGTATGCTGGATCACTGGAGCACTTTATCTCAGGGGTCTCTAGTGAGATAAATGTTGAATGCCAGGCCCATTTGTAATAAAAAGTGTATTTTTGTAATTTCATTTTGGAGGAGGATGTGGACCTGGTATATATCACCAGTATCTCTCTGGGAGAGAATGGAGGGGTTTCTTGACCTATAATAGTATCTTCAACACTAAGGTAGGAGAAGACGGGTACAACGAGATTCCATGAGAATCTGATGGTGCTCGTATTTGTTCTGTGGTAATTTGATGATGGCCTGTCCTGTTGTTTTGCAGGGGAACAAATTGGAGCTTGGGTTGGTGATGGATTCCTTCAAATGTCGCATTATGAGGATGTCTGGGAATTCACAGATGTTATAGAAGATAACATCAAGTTAACATAGAACCATGGGCTTGTCACGGTCACCATGGTCCCAAGTCACACGGGCTGCACATATTAAATCTGGTTAGATTGTGATTTGAGCGTGGATTAGCTCAGACTTAAAGTACAAGGCCCATCTACTAGGACACATCTATCAAGATGATCTTCCAGGCATCTTATGAATCCATGAATATGTTCTCAGTAACCTATCCTCATTGTGGAATTGTTTGGTTTTTGAGATCAGAACACCATCTCTCCTTTTCTCATTTAGCGCTTCTTTTTCACGTTTGGAGTGGAGAGTTCTCAGTAATCAATACTAAAACAGATTTTATTATGTAAATGGCATTTTTTTTATAAGTGTAAAATATCTTAGAGTCCAGTGATTAAGTGGCAAATAAATTTCTATAGTTAAAAAAATTCTTAGGAACACAAAGGAGATTTAAAAAATATTCTATTATAACGATAGACTTTTGAGGAAGTAAATAATTAATTTGATCCCCTCAAATATGCCGGGTAAAATCACCCCAAAGGCAGCACAATGGCAAACTTGAGTACAGAATTGTAGGCCAGCAAATCTGCAAGGCATAGGTTGGGGAAAGACTACTATTTTCTATTCATACCAAGAATTACTCATTATGTGTTAATATATTGATGTGGCAGGTAGAAATCCTAACAAAAGCTCATATTTCCTAATACCCAAGTATTTTTTTACTTGAAGGCATGTAAGAGTTCCTGCATGCAGAGAGTTCCTTTTTAACTGGAATCCCACCATATACCCGTGAACTAGCCCCTTAAAACAGTGTTCGGGGGAGGGGGGAGTAATTGATTTTGACATCAAACTGGCAAGAAAATTGGTTATTGCAACTACATTGCTATGGATAGAAATATAAAAAAAGACAAAAAGAAATCTGGGATTTGATCATGTTTTATTATATATTTTCTGAATCATGAGTCAAGGAAAATATATTTTTGTACAAGAATTTTAGATTAGGGAGAATGGCCGAAGTCTACTTTAAGAGAAAGCTACTGAAATCAAAGAAAGATTGGCAAAATATTCAGTGAGTCAGAAGACTAGCCAAGTTTATATTATATAATATTAAAATGTAATATTTCTTTCCAAATTATAATTGTAAATAGAGTGTTCTATGTCAAGTAACATACCAGCTGGCCTCATTAATTCTCCACCTAAACCTCTGGAAAAGAAAGAAAAAAAAATACCAATTTAAGAAACAACGTTACTGCAAGCATTTTGCACTGACAGAACAGAAAAAGGAAGATAAAATTGATACATGAATCTAAATCTGCCTGTTTTCTCAAGCTTAATAAGAAGATATGCATACACAGCAAGTACCCCCAAACATTTCTCCAATAACTTTACTCCTTTCTTTGCATGAGTAGTAAAACAAATCAGAATTTGAATCTTCACTGTTGCTTCCTATTAACTGCAATCTGTGGTTAAGAGCCTATAAATATGTCAGATGTAGGAGTTAGTTTTCAAACCCAGATGTTAATTCAGATGTATCCCAAACTAAATTTATATGTGAATAGCAGAAAGAGGAGAAGCTAACCATGCTGCATGGAATGGGAATAGTTCTGCAAACCATAATTTATTAAGCTAAAATTTGCATTCAAAAAAGTTATGTGATATGCAAATGTGGCTTTAAAGTTATCCAACAGCCAAATTCAATTCTACCCTCATTTTGTTGCATGTTTATAAAAAGTCCTGTTAAAATCAGCTTTCTGGCAACTCTTTTGGACTATTCTATGGAAAGCATTAGATGAAATCTGTGGTATTAAGTTGATCCCATAAGACTGCTATTTTTGAAAAGCATATTTTACTTCCTTAACAAATTCAATTTTCAGTTTTAAAATTTTATTACATTATCTCTTATTCATATGTGAACTACCCAATTTTTTAAGTACAGTACTGTATTTCAACAACTACAAACCATGCAATATGCCAAAAGGGCCTTATTGCATTTGCATCCTCCTTTTCCTCTTATTAACATACATTCAATTTATATATATAGTATCATGTATCAGTTTCATGCTTTTTCTCATTAGCAGTCATCCATTTAAACTGGGCAGAGAATCACATCACATTTGAAAATACCTGTGTCAGGGATGAAGAGGAGGATGCCATGTTTAGGCTCTGGCTGTATAATACACATTTTGCTCATGGATTGATTGTCAAAGGATTAGAGAAATAAAACACCACATTAATGTGTTCAGGTGGAGATAGAAAATTTTAAAACTGCCCAGAGTCACTTTGCAAAATGAGATGGGCAGCATATAAATATAATAAATAAAGTAAAACAAAAACGGAAACTGTTGGATCAATGCTGGCACAAAGAGGCATTACCATCTCTCTGATAAATTACTGGAGTAGCCCAAGAAATTGGAGGCGATCAAGTATATGAAGCAAAAATTACATCATTTAAAGATACCTATTTCTGTAGTGATTGATAAAAATATTCTAGCCAGGAATTCGTGCTATGTG
This sequence comes from Masticophis lateralis, assembly GCA_030761175.1. Lineage (NCBI taxonomy): Eukaryota > Metazoa > Chordata > Lepidosauria > Squamata > Colubridae > Masticophis > Masticophis lateralis. The sequence continues at coordinate 114,311,817 of JAUDYJ010000002.1, forward strand.
CTTTATATTTCTGTGTTATGCTAAAATTTAAATGCTCCTTTTTTTCCCTTTATAAATATAAGAATTATGTGCATCTTTCACTCCCGTGTCAAGCTTATTTATGAAATTATAGAAACACATTTCTGTAAAAGCTTCCAGTGATAATAATTTGGTAATCTCTCCAATGCGAAGTTTTCTGCCAGAAAACCTCATTATTTGTAGCAGACCAGCTTCCACCCCCTTGAGGTTCACCAGAACAAGAAACAAACCCTAATACTAGATTACTGGAACTATTGAGATTATACTATAATACAGTTTCTTGCAGGCTCAAACTTCTAGTCACGTGTCTTTATGCCACACAGCTAGGAGGATACAGTAATTAAGTTCTTTTTCTTTTACATTTTGACTCTTTCAATTGACAAAAAGGCATAAGGTGTGAGAGACCTAAACCCTCAACCTCATGATTAGGAGGAAACATGACAAATGAGGTGCCCTCTGGAAGTTAGATGGTGGCAACAGAAATTACCAAGCAGAAGATGGAATTCTAGTGTGAAGTCACAATGGGCTTCTGGAACAGGAACTGGGAGACCTTCCACAGGCTTTCACACTACAAATGTAACTGAGTCCCCTGGACACTTATAAGTTTTTCTTGAAAAAACAATTACCATTTACTAATCTATTTGTCTCCTTCCTTCCTTCCTTCCTTCCTCCCTTCCTCCCTTCCTTCCTCCCTCCCATCCCATCCCATTCCATCCCATCCCATCCATAAAGAAATGTTTATGTTTATTCTAATACTATCTGTGATATAATGTAAGATGGATAACCACAGTGGTTCAATAACAGATAGTAAGAACTTCAATAAGGATTTTAACCTGAATCTTTCTTTTTGTATATCTTACACTTTTTATCACTGGTTCTGAAATACCATTGCTTAAAGTCCTTTTCCATACTAATGATAGTATATAAAACCAAAGTAAAGCTTCTAAAAACATGTCTGGCGCACGATCCACAGCGCTACCACCAGCCGCAATCAACATCAGAGCTTGCCAGGCACATCGGCAGAGGCTCCGGAGCCGCTAAACAGCCGCTGCTGACGCTGAGGCGGCCGCGGTCACAACCAGTGCACCGGTAAGCCAGCGGACACGCCTGCGGCTTGAGGAGGAAGCTGGGAGGCCAAAAAATAAAGGGGCTGTCAAGAAAAAGCGCTAGGATGAAAGGTGAAGCTGCCTGGAGTCCCAGGCGCTTCAGCGCTCCCTGACAGCTAGGGCAACGAAGCAGCAGTCAGCAGAAAACAAAAACACAACTAAGATTAATAAACTAACTAACGCACCAATAAACGACAAAAATAAAAAAATTTAACTAAACTAAGCTATAACAATAAAACAGTAATTGCACAGAGCTAGGCAAAAAACACTCCAGTTCCCTCAGCAACTGAGTGAACAGACTGGAGGAGGAGCTACAGAGAGGGAGTTACCTAGAAGGGAGGAAGATAGATCCAAGAAAAAAATCATAGATCTACACTCAGTTCCCCTAAAGCAACGTGAACATCAACCTAGCCGATGGAATGCAGGAGCAGCACTTTAGAAAATGAGAAAATGCCAGCATCATTATAATTGTATTGTTTTTTCTCTTCTTAAATTCAGAATTATTCAAAATGATGGAATTGCTGTCAGGAATTTCACTAGTTACCAAAATAAATCAAGCAAAGTACACTTGCTGAAAAGCTGTAGCATTTACACATTTTAAAATATTGGAATTCACTGCCTCAAGATGTAGATTTTTAAACTGCTTTAAAAGAGATTAAACAAATTTATAGAGAATAAGGTATCAATAACTATTAGTCATGTTGACTAAACGGTATCTCCAGAATCAGAGATAGCATGATTTTCAATTCCAGTTAAAAGAGAACAATGGGAAAAGACCGTTGCTGGCTGACTTTATATACACGCTTGCAGGATTTGAATAAATATCTGATTGGCCAATATAAGAAACATAATCCTAGCATAGATAGATCTTAAATCTGATTGAGAGGGCTTCTCTTGTATTGTTAAATTCAACAAGACAGCAAATATTAAGGGAAAACAGAGCATAGAAAGATGATGTGGAGATTGTAATATTTGTAATAGGTAAAAAGTGAAACAGACTAGTATTGCACTAACAGAAAAAAGAAAGAAAAAGTTACTCTTTAAAATCTTTGTATTTCATGACCTTATATCTGAGGAGTGCACTAACTGCCTTCATTCAATTTGGTAGCCTCTTCTGGACTCTGAAAATGGTGTAACCAAGTTTGGAGGCTGGTAGCAGATCTGAGGTGTAATTTGTAAAACTGCCTCTGTTCTCTCATGGGGAAAAAACAAATATCCAACTTTGTTCTTCAACTAAGTGGGATAAGTATTGCAAGTAAATAAAAAACTAGAGGTGCAGCGTGTCAGATTCAATACACATCTATGTACTGGGTCTTTATTCGTTGCATCAGATTTTAAAAGGAAAAGCAGTGCTGTACTGCAACATAGTTGCTTTGAAATAAATTTAATTGCATTTGCAGTGGGAATGCCCATCCCCATTTTCAGATTTCAGATGGAAAGTTCTTTACATAAATGGAATAGTATTTAATAGAAATTATGATCTGTTTATCAATTTTGGTAAAATATATATAAAGGAATACTTTGTTATTATTTTCCACATAATAAAACAGTCAGTACTAATTAATTCAACCTTAAACATGATCATTACACAGCAGTTCATGTGAACATTGAGGCAGAATCACGCTGTAGAGCATATAGTAAAATAAAAATATCTCTGGAACAAGGCTATACAAAACATTCTGAATTCATATCACTTTGAAGTCATTTACTTCAAGCTTGAAGCCATGGCTCATGTCAATCTTGAAATATCTCATTTCAAGGGCAAATTTAAATAAACGCAAGGTGGTTTTATCATTTGAGAAGCATTGTGAACCAAGCTAGGAATATTTTAAATCTGAATAATTTCAATTTCAAGGTGTTTTATATAGACCTTCCTTTTCACTCTCTACACTATTATGATTTCACTGACTAAACTGTGATGTTCTCACTTTACATTAAAGGGAAAAATTCCCAGTTATTAAATGCAACATTTCTCTTCACTTCTTTTCCTATCACAGCTATTTCAAAGCTATTATGCTTGGCAGCTGATAGAACTCACGATAAACTATATGGGACTGGAACTTTATGGAGTTCCCAATTTAGAAACCATATGATTCCTGACTATGTTACCTTGTGAAAACTGAATATAGCCTGAAATACATCATTCTGCATTGGCAGCAAGATTTTACTGAACCTAATACATACATTTACTTTAACTCAACTAGTCAACCAAGTTCACAATTACTGGATTTTATTAAATATTACTTCAGTTTATGTCACAAATCATGTAATGGTCTTGTGCTCTACACTTTCCAAGGATAATGCTTTTTCTTTATGATATATAACTTTTGCCAGAATCACTTATTAACATAGCAAACAGAAATCAAGCATAGGCTAATGTAATTATTTGCTCCTCTGGGAAAACATTTCTTATTTCTGAAACAGAAATTCTCATTCCAGAAATCAGTAAATGCAGCCACAAAAATTTGATTGCTGATAACTTCTGACACATGGTTAGTGTTATTGTATTAAAATTCCAAGAAAATGCTTCTCAGATGGGAATCTTCATGGCACTGTACCTTTATTATATTCCATTAAACTGGTTTAACTTGTTTAGCAATGCTGTTCTATTACCGTAAATGCAAAGAAGCTGCTCGTTATAAAATGATAAAAAGACCAATCCTTTATATATTATTCAAATGTATACATTTATCCATTTATATCTTGAAAATGTGTAAATAGCTGCAAGACAATAATTCTGGAGTCACATTATTTTGAAGAGCACATTATTATTGTTAAACGACTCAGTATCAAGTTACCTTATGAACCAACAAATGTAAATCTGCAAAACTATAATATAAATTTAAATGATCTGTATAAATATAGAACAACTAATAGCTCTCGTGTTACATATAATTCATATTTAAAATAGTTACTGCTCTCAGAAAAAGAAGTATTTGGGACAACCATGACCTGCATGACTGAGAATCTCCATAGACAAGAAACATTTACATTTCTCCAACTCTATAATACAATACAAGAGGGCAAATTTACAAGAACGTGTTTAAACATACATACATACATACATACATACATACATACATACATACATATATATATATATATTTCTTTTCCCATTGGAGAATAGTTAGTTAGTTTAGTTAGTTAGTTTATTAAATTTGTATACTGCCCTTCTCCTGACGGATTCAGGGCGGTGAACAGCCAAACATTAAAATACAAGCAATATAAAAGTTAAAATAATCTAAAACATAATTAAATCAAATTTTGGCTTTCCCAAATTTAAAACCCCTCATAAAATTCACCCATTAAAATCTACGTTAAGCCAGCCCGGCTTGTTGGAATAGAAAAGTCTTTAATGCCTTGCGGAAAGTGCAGAGGTCTGGGATTAATAGCAACAAATGTGGCAGTCTTTGGAACTGGACAATTCAGGATCTCAAACTTGGCAAGCTAGTAAATTTAATCCATGGCTAACATTGAAAAATTGCAGGGTGGATAAAAATGGATGATTTTAAAAAATAAATTAAAAAAAAACAATTTAAAAAAATTTAAATCAGATTTTTTTATTTAAATCAGATTTTTTTATTTTTATCAAATTTATTTTAATAAAATGCTTTTGGAGTAAAAATCTATCTAAAGATAGTTTTCTATTTAAGATACATTAATAATTTAGTTTATTCAGCATGAAATGGATCTTAGTTATATAGCATGAGGGATTCTACAATATTGGGTTAGTCAACAACGGGTCAGAGGAGGAGCTGCTGAGGGATAGAGAAGACAGTTGCTCTTTAAGCATTATGATTTAAATCAAGTTGATTTAAATCAAACCTTTTTACTAGTGATTTAAATTATGATTTAAGTCGTGATTTAAATGGACTTGATTTAAATCAAATCCACCCTGAAAAATTCTAACAGACTCTACTTGCTACTTTTGTAATTATGCCAGACATTTCTTTCCTTTGGAGGCAACTTCGCAGGACATTCCTTTTAAAGGAGACATGTTCTGTATTTTGCACACCAAGTAATGTGTTGCTGCCCAGAAAAGCATACTTCCATACTAATTTCTTAGTAGTAGTAACAAACTAGCAAATAAGACATAAGCAGCAGCAACCTAGTAGATTAGATGGAGAAATAAAAACCCAGCAAGCAGAATTCAGTGTGTACATTGTACAGTCATACAATCTATATTCTGTGCTGGATAATAGTTCTCTTGCTTGAGCAAGTACTAGAAGCAAACTGTGCCAACATGTTGCAGACTGAGAACGTCAGTTTAATTTCCCAACTATCATCTTGGTAATTTCATGAATCGATGTTATGTGTTTCAGTAAATGCTGATAGTGTTGATTACATGTTATTTTTTTTTTTCTTCTTGTCTAAGGTGACAAAATGTCTTGACCTGATAGCTGTCTACTTTTTAAACAGCTCACACTATAAGTCTATGCATATCCTTATAACACTTTTCCACATACTTCACAGAATAGGTATGCAACATAGATGGACTTCTAAGATAAGCCTGCTCCATTCCTGACCAAAGGAGAAAAAAAAAACCAAACCCAACTTCTCTATCATGTTCATGTAGAGTCAACATAAAAGTAGGAATTTAAACACAAAACCTATGCATTCTTACACAAAAAGGATTACACATTTCAGAAACATGTTTATTTATTCCTCAAGAGTTCATTCTAAAAAATGCAACAGTCTATTTGATACTAATTATCTTACCTATACAACTGACGATGACGAAGCTGTAAAAGAATGAATAGATTTTACATTAAGAATTTTCATTCCCCCCCACCCCCCCAGTGTTTTTCAAACTGTGGTTCATGTGTTGATTTGAAGAAGAGGGTAAAAACATGTATTCCTGAATGAATTTAATAATAACTCTTTCCTTCCACCTAAGAATATTTTCTCTTTCCCTAGGCCATGGCAGAAGAAAAGAGATAAATTATCAGTTTAATAATGAAAGTATAATAAATGTAGCATGGTTTCCAATTAAGTCCATTGCTTTAGATATTGCTTTTATTAATTAAACAGAATTTTTTTTTTATATTTAAAAGATACATCTGCCAAAATAGCTTTTCAGTAGATATAATATATACTAACCTCCAGATGAATCTGCTTAAGTCCTTCCAAAGTTTTTTCATCCAAATAAAATGAAATAAGTCTACAAGATTTAAAAGCGTTTTAAATGAATATAGTATTATTTGACATTAAATACAGTTATGGCATTTTTTTCTCCAAGTTTCTATTTGATTCTTAATTAAATGTAAACATTGTGAAAATTCTGTCGCTATTAGTATAAGTAGTCAACTTACCACCACAATTGAGCCCAAAATTTCTGTTCTTAAGTGAGACATTTGTTAAGTGAATTTTGCCCCATTTTGTGACCTTTCTTGCCACAGTTGTTAAGTGGTCACTGCAGTTGATAAGTTAATAACCCAGTTGTTAAGTGAATTTGGCTTCCCCATTGACTTTGCTTGTCAGAAAGTTGCAAAAGGTGATCACATGACCTTAGGACACAACAACTACCCTGTTTCCCCCAAAATAAGACATCCCTTGATAATAAATCCAATCGGGTTTTTGAGCGCATGGCAATAAGGCCAAGAGCTTATTCAGTTTTCAAAAAAATATAAGACAGGGTCTTATTTTCAGGGAAACATAGTAGTGCTGTGAACTAGATGCCAAGCATCTGAATTTTGATCACTTGATCAGGGGGATGTTGCATACGTTGTAATTGCGAAAAACTGTCATAAATCACATTTTTCAATGCTGTTGTAACTTTGAAGGGTCACTAAACAAACTGTTATATATCAAGGACTACCTATATTATCAATATCCTTTTTCACCATAAAACATTAGATTTTCTTCTCCAGTATTTTTAATTTTAGTTGCTGTGACAACAGCAATTTTTGTAGGTCTGTTAATTTATTCTAACATTATTGCTTGATAATTTCATGTTTGATACCTTTCTAACACTTGCTTGAATAATATATAAGTCAAGTGTTCACACTCAAATACAAATACACAGGAGAGAGGAGAGAGGGAGGGAGGGAGGGAGGGAGGGAGAGAGAGAGAGAGAGAGAGAGAGAAGGAAAGAGAGGGAAAGGAAACCCTCCCTCCCCCTCAAAAAAAAAATTACATAGGTAGATTTTGAAAATCTGAACACAAAATCTTTGCAATGACAAATGTGGATAAATAATCAGAACATAAAGCCAAGGATTTTTTTGTTTATTATTATTATAGCTTTTTGGAAGTGGGCATCTTCATTCAATACACAATGAAGAGTGGAAGACCAACAGATTAAACTAAATGAAGTATGATTTCAAACAAGTTGCTGCCCCTTTCAAAAATCTCTTTCTATTCTGAAATATGAATTTCTTCCACCTATCCTCATATTCCTTTCAACACAAAAAGGACTATCCATCTAGCTTAAAAAATGTGTTTTATATTAAAGCAATCCATAATTCTAATCCTTTTATGAAGATAATGGTTTGCAGCTTATACCCATCAATTTATTGGAATATCTAAGCCTTCTTTCCTTTATAATGACTCATAAGAAGAAATCTCCATAGTTTTTCACTATGTAGAAGTCAGAAGTAAAGAAAAAGAATTGAACTATGCTGGCATGTATTCACAGTCAAAGTACACTAAGCATATACCAGTTCTTCGAATAAATAATACTTTTTTTGTATCTGATGAATGTAAACCCTTAGATAAAGGATCACATTTAATAACAGAATATGAGAAATAAATAATTCAAAAATAATTTTAAAAAACCAACTGCACTAATGAAGTATTATACTATACCTAAAGGGGGAAAATAATAAGATAATTTAAATATTGTTATATGACAATTTTAGTGACCCCTGTTCTGATCTACAAAGGTAAACTACAAAAAGCTGATGGATGATACCAACAGTAAAAGAAATTCCTGATAATAGTAAGTAATAAATAGTAATCAAATAATCATACTGAGTGATGGTTGAGTTGTAGCTTTAAAATTTCTTTATATAGGAACTAGGAAAATACAAATTACTATATGATACTTTGAAAACTGTACTTTATGCAACTACCATTTGTTAAGATTTTTACATGGTGAAATGGTGAAACAGGTTAAGGATAAAAGGGCATTTAAATAGACAGTATTGTTCTTGTTACCTCTTCTTTTCTTCTGCTAAAAGACTCAACGCATGGGTGATCTCAGCACATGCTAGAATTGCTCCATGACGAGTATGGAGATCTATACCAACTGCTAAAGGCAGCAGCTTTGGTAAAACTGTAAGACACATAATACAAAAAGTGGTAAGTTTTTTTTTTTTACCAACAATCTCTTCTATACAGAGATTTTCTAGAGAGAACATATTTTCTTACGGTAGATTAGAAAATAGGAGACTAATGGGGTTTTCAAAAGGGCAAAGAAGCCTCAGAGACTATGAACATAAGAATGTAAGTTCCAAAGTTACTTTCTTCAAAAGGCAACTGGACTTTGTTTTTTCTTGAAGACGTTTCGCTTGTCATCCGAGAAGTTTCTTCAGTCCACCATTCAGTCAGAATTGAAGAAGCTTCTTGAATGAGAAGTGATATATCTTCAAAGAAAAACAAAGTCCAGTTGCCTTTTGTAAAAAGCACCATTGGGACAACCATGACTTGGATGACTGAGAATCTCCATAGACATAAGAATGTAAAATGAGTCTTCTGGATTAGGAAAAGGTCTATTTTAACATTTTGTGCATTTAGGAAACTTGCAACAATGGACAAGATGTCAAGAGCTATTATATCCCACCAATAGAGCGACATCAAGACTAGTATCATTTGATTGCCTGAATTCGTCAAACTTTTAAACCCATTTAAGTTGTTAACTAATATCTGATGGCATCATATTCCACAATATTTCTTACGACTGCATTAAGCTTCAATTGATGATTCCAAATTTCAACAGGATAAATGGAAAGGGGTAATTCAAACTTCTCTATCCATCTTTATTTTAAGCACCCACACCCACACAAAAAATACCATAATCTTTGCTTCATTCCTTATACTCAGTTATTATTTCCTGCATCATTTCCTATGTTATGTTATCCTTTTTTTAAGATCAATGACTAGAACTGTTCATAGTGTTGCGGCTGTGACCCCATCCTAAATGTATAAAAGGGTGCTATAATATTAGCAGTTTTAAAATAATCTTTCTAATAATTCCTAGCCTGGGACTACTTCCTTTTACAGCAGTCTCCATGTGGGCTGATATTTTTAATAAGCAATCTAATCCCTAACTGTAAGATTTGGGCAAAAGTTAACATGCACCTATGTCCGCTTTGCGCTTGCTACATGAAACTTACATTTTTGTGTGAAGTACAAAAACCTGTTAAAATAATAGTTATCACATTCTTTATTGCTGACTTCTATTCATAATTGTTAATTAATTTAAAATATATAGGAAGGTGTTACAGAAAATAATAAGCATAACAAAGACGATCAGAAAGTCTGTCACATGTTAAGCAAAAGAATACATTTGTAAATTTGATCAGTAATAAGTTTTTGAGAATTGGAATTATTCTATGAACATATACACACATACACACACAAACACATACATACATATATACTGCTAAGTTAATATCTTGATCAAGGTGCTTATATAGTTTGTAAGTGTGCAATATGATATTAAGTGTTGATTTCTTATTACATTCATTCTAGGCACTTTTGAATGCAAGAGTGTTTATACTCACCTTCCCTGGTTATATATTCAGGAGCCAATGGAGTGAGATTATGCAGAGCTTTGGCTGAAAGCTCCCGAATAACACTAAAAATATAGGAAGAAGAGGAGAACCAATATATATGTAATTTATTTTGCATATTTCTATGCCACTCACTATACACAAGTACAAATGTGGAAACACAGAGTGTTAGTTAGAAAAAAAACCTCATTAAATACAACTACTGTTAGGCTTCCAAAGTTTCTGATCAATGAAACTGAAGCTGCTAAAGTAGAGATTCACTACTTTTTAAATAGAAGCTATGATGTATATCAGCTAAGGACTCACCGTGATTAATTCAATCTCAAAAAGGAAAATATTGGTATTAATTCATTTGATTACTAAATTTGATTTGAATGACACCATACTCTTCAGAAATGAATTAGTGTTAGCAATTTGTAGAAAAGTGAAAATTTAGATAAAAAGACCAAAAAAATACATTACTAACAGATTTTAGAAAAGGGTTGTTTTTTATGATCAGATTATTACAAATTAGCACTAGTAAACATACCTATCCCAGTGGTTGATCTTCATGTTAATCAGATGATCGATCATTGGCTGTGTATACTCAGGAAACCCAGCAACATATACACTGACGAGATTGATGAAATACATAAAAACCACAGGAAGATTACTCAAAATTTGTTTCATGTAATGTTGGGGCCATATTCCTATCTACAACAAAGAAATTGTTTTCCTAATAATTCTGACAAAGATTTCTATTTAAAAAAATTTTATATATATATATTTTCACTAGAATATAAAAAAAGGTCATATGGTGCTACATTTGCTTCATACAATGAACTCTGGAAACTCACAAGCTGGAAGGTAATAATCATCTATTGCACTTCCAATATTTAAGGAGGACTTGTGATGCATAAGAGAATATACTGCTATCACGGTAAGACACAAATTCATCTCTATAATTAAATCCATTATATTTACTAGGTCAAATAAAGAGATTAGACATCCATATTTTTCACAAACGTGTCCACTCTAAGCAATTTTGTTGAACTCTACTATAGATTATAACAATAATTTTCAAAATAATAGAAAATAGAACATTTCGTAATCAAGTATTGCAGATTTCAAATTCATATTTTCTTGAAATCCAGAGATGTATCTCAATTGCAATTTGATTAGCTAAATGCCATGCAGTAGCAGGTTTAAAAATAAAGTTAGATAATTTTTCTGCTATTGACAAAATCCTGGAAGTTGATTCAAGAATTTACAGGGTTTTAAGTTGTAGGATGTTAAGGTATGTAACATTGTCTAGGAAGTATTAAATGTTTAGGAGCAATGATTATGAGCATTCCAATCCAGTTTAAAATGCATAATTGTGAAGATATTATTATCCTTATTGTTATTAATTAGAATTACAGCAGTTAAAACAAACTTGCTTCTAAAATCCTTAAAACAGACACTTTAGAAAATCAGAATGCAAAGGTCCCAAATTTCTCTATTCCCTTCAAAGGACTGAATTGAGAAGGACTGGGAGAGAACAGAGTAAAAAAAAAAGCCAAGACATTCCTCAATAAAAAAACCTCTACCACTGAGATAGAGCCTTTCATTTATGTGCATCATTTAAAAAGCAATTCTAAAATAATTAGTCATTCCTTCAGAAAGGCAAGCCTGTAAGCCAATATTTCCTAAGAATCATGAGGGTTACCATCAAATCTTTGACCATCACCTTTTGCAGAGAATGGAACATTTGCATTTCAGGTCATAAAAGACCCATAATTATCACCATTCTTAACCAGGTGTTTAAGAAAAACTGGAAAGAATTGCCTCCACCCTACTGGTATTGTCTTGTTATTCTTGAGCCATGGAAAGAAGAGTTGAGAAACTGGCTGTGTGTAGGAAGAAGGTGTAGGAAAGAAGGGTGGAGTACCATGGAGATGTGTTCCTTACAGATTAAAGGATCAGAAATATTGTAATTTAGGACCTATGTACTAACAGAAATAAGAAAGCACACTTCAACTTTTTAATATATGAAGATACTTTCTCCCTAAAGTATGAGTTCATATTCTGCCCCACAAAGCCAGGAGGTCAGACTATGTTTATGAAGAACGTGTCCCCTAGCCAGAACAGAAAGATTTTCTTTCCTGGAGGCCTCCTTTCTTGGGTATGGGCCTTCCCACCAAACAGATGCTTTTAAATCTTTGACCAGTACATTTCACCTTCCCATTAGTTCATAAAAACTAGTAGCTACTTGGATTTTGTTTCACAGGTTTGAGAATTCAAACTGATGATCTGGATACATTTTGGTTTTGGGCTGATATAGACTGAACTAGTAAGAGTATGGCTAAATTGTTTCAGAATGTATTATAGTTTTGAATGTCTTTCCTAAGTCAGAAAAATTACTGTAATTTTTTCCCCAAAAAGAATTAAACTAACTGGAAACAGTTAAAACTAAGAGCTGCATGCTATCTTAACCCAATAAAAAAAGTGAGGAAAGCTAGATAAGGACAGATACTCATAGTGAATCTTACAGGCAGATCTGAGCTCTGTCAGAATACCTTTTAAGGACAAGACTATGTGGAAGACTACTCTGTAAAGTGCCATATAAACTACAGCTTGAAGTCTCCAAGCACTACATCCCCTTAGAAATGCAGACAGATAATCCAAGGGTTTCCACATGATGTCTGAGCATGTAGGTACATGTGCACAAATAACACTTCTATTATTAATACTGCCAAAATGAAGTGTTGCTTTGAGCAGTGAGTTTTAAAGAACATTTTGGTGCCCTAAGACTCAATGGATCCTGAGTCTTTGGTTATCACAAACTTCTATGTTAACCAGAAGGCAAGACAAGAAACAATAGATGGAAACTAACCAAAAAAAGAAGCAACCTGGAATTAAGGAGAAACTTCCTAACAGTGAGGACAATTAACCAGTGGAACACCTTACCTTCAGAAATCATTGGCGCTCACTGAAATCACTGAAGGTTTCTTAAAAAGAGACTAGACAGTCACTTATCTGAAATGGTAGAGGTTTTCTTGCTTGAGCAGGGGGTTGGACTACGTCTATTCCTATTCCTATTCCGATTCCGATTCCGATTCCGATTCCAATTCCGATTCTATTCTATTCTATCCTATCCTATTCTATTCTTTCTAAAAATCTCACTACCTTATCATCTCACTACCATAACATCCTGCCTCTTAGTCTTTGTTCTAAATCAAATCTGTGGGCTCTGAAATTTCTTGTAATTAGATAGTTCTAAAAAAAATAAAATGCCAGCATGTCACAGTTCATTCAACAAAGAACATTGCAGAATCATGCTGATCTTCTCCCAGTATTATTAATATTATACTGTAGTACCCAATATCATTACTATTTGAAAATAAATTTTAAAGAATAATGACGTTTCTTCTTTGCTTTAAATTTATAGTAATCTTACCTTATATTGAGAAAACAATTAGCTATGTTACCAACAGCAAAATAGTCAGCTGTCGTCACAATGTCAATTCCATATGGAAAAGTCCCCTATGAAAGAAGAGAAAAATGGAAATCATACTTAATTCCCAATTTTTACTTTGAAAAGTTGCTAGCACATTATTATAATAAATTTCCTCTGGAAAAAAGATATATATTCTGCTTTATAAATTCAACCACAGAATGAAACTGTTGTTGGTAATTATCCAACTTAATTTCCAAAAATTACTGGTTGATAGAAGACAAGTATTAAAATTGTTAAGACAAAATGCTGAAGCATATTCAGTATTCTTCAACTGCTTGGATATGCACAGTTTATAGCTCAGTTTTCAGTAATTCTTACTAAAATCTCAATAAATCAGAGGGCTAAAGATGCATTTTAATGCATATGTTTAAGCTAAACTTAAACAGAATATAGGATGATTCTGGGTCAAACCTCCCCATATCCCACCTTCTCCTACATGTATTTCCCTGAACTACAATACAGCCTACTACACTTTATCAAGTTCCAGTCCACATAAAATGAGTATTTGCATTCAGTGAGAACAAGTCTCCTTCAACTCTCATAACAAGACCAGGAAAAGGAAGGGGTAAAAGCACCAGTAAAACATATGAATGCAGGGAGAAAGGACTGGCTACACACCTTTATTGATTTTACATAGAATTTAGGAATACTTGAGAACAATTGTGAACTTTTTATAAATCTCTGTAGTCCCTGAAGAGCACTATCTAAAAAAATATTGCTGATACTTAGATGGTTTTCCAAAGTAGATATTCTATATGATCCGTTAATTTATTCACAATGCTTACAAACTGTTCCAATTAAAGCCATATGAATGGCATAGAATTCCTCATCTCTATAAATTCATATTAAAAGAAAAATTATACAGATCAATATAAATATTAAGACAAATGAATATTAAGACAAATGAATATTTAAAAAATGTAAAGTACTGTATATAAAAACCAGGAAGGTAAATAAAAATGCACATTGAGATACACATTTTAAGACGACCACAGCCAAGAAAAAAAATAACAATTTTATAGTATGAGACACATAAAGAAAACAAATTCTATTTAGAATCAACCAAACACACCATTAGAATAAATATCCAGGTATTAACTTGGTAAACAAACAATGCCAATATCAGCACTAAGGGAAAAAGTTATCCCAAACCAAGAACAATTGAGAAGGCATACTTAATTTTATGAGCTTCTCCTTATTACAAATTATACATTGCCTCTAGAATACAGATAGTCTTTGACTTACAACAATTGCATCTAACATTTCTATTTTTAAGTGAGACATTTGTTAAGTGAGTTTTGTTCCATTTTATTACCTTTCTTGCCGCAGTTGTTAAGTGAATCACTGCAGTTGTTAAGTTAGTTACACAGTTGTGAATCTGGCTTCCTCATTGACCTTGCTTGTCAGAAGGTCACAAAAGGGACCCTGGGACTCTGCAACCATCATAAATTTGAACTCAACTGTCAGTGAGTTTTGATCACATGATCAGAGGGTTGCTGCAAAGCTTGTAACTGTGAAAAACAGTCATAAGTCATTTTTTTCAGTGCCATTGTAACTTTGAATGATCACTAAACAAATTGTTCTAAGTCAAGGACTACCTGTATTGGGTAGTCAAGGACTACCTGTTCCTTACGTTAACTCTGACATCTCTCATTAGTTTCCACATGACCAAAACTTGCTTTCAGTTTTATTTATAAATAAATTTGCTATAAATAACTGTGTTAAAGGTATAATTTGTATTATTATGTAATAGTTATTACATATATAGCACATGCAATAACATTTTTAAACAATCCAAATATAAAATGTATTTATGACAATTGTGTGTCTCAAATAAATCCTTCAGAGCAAAACAGACACTCTGGATTCTAAAATGTTGTAAAACAGCACCTACTCCCTTCCATTTTGAATTACTGTACTGTCATTTTGGACACAAGTATGAGGGAGGGAGGGAGGGAGAGAGAGAGAGGGAGAGGAAGAGGGAGAGAGGGGGACTTCTATTTTTCTGGTTGTAATTTGAGTCATTGTCTGTGCATCTTTTTCATACAAAAAATTAACAGTATATACTCTGCTGCTACCAAAGTTTCAGACTTAACTACTAAAAACAAGTTTATTTTTCAAAAAGCTAATCTTGCCCATTCAATTCTATTCCTTATTTTCATGATATGATCCCATATCACACAGCCCAAGTATTTACGTTGACATAACTACAACATTTAGTTTATTTATTTGAAATTGTCTATATATCCCACAAAATTTACTTGGCATAATTTTAGTAACATTTGTAAATCTGGTAAACTATCTCCACTAATCATTTCAGTCATAACTAGATTATTCAGTCATAACTAGATTATTGTTAATGCAATAATCCAGTAAATAAATAATTTATTATTTATAAATGACATTCATAATAATACTGCATATGCATTATTCAATCATACTGGTAGTCCTCAATTTACAACCACAAATTAGTTACCCAGCTGGGAATGTCACAAATGAAATGTCAGAAACGGGATACTGTTAACCAACATTAATGCACAAAAGTTGCCAAGTTCCTGAATCAAAGTCACATGACAAGAGAGATACTCTTAACAGTTTTAAGTGTAAGAGCCAATTATAAGTCAGTTGTTTCAGTGCCCTCATAACTTGGGGTCGAATTCCTTTCCTGATCTTTTGATCCATTTATCTGTGTTTTTTCTTATTTAGGTTTTTGCTTTTATGGCATTCTTCTGTTAGCCTTAAAACTGCATTTGTTATCCATTTCTTCTTTCTTTCTTTTTATCTGAGAATCTGTGTGTGTGTGTGTGTGTGTGTGTGTGTGTGTGTGTGTGTGTTATTAATCATTTCCCAGTTTTCCTTTCCATCATACTTGTTAGTTTTATTACTATATTTTAGTAATAACATCCATGATAATAGTTTATTCATATCAATCTACTAATTTCATTTATTTTTGATGAAATGAGTCTCTCATTTCAGTTATTACTGAATTATTTTCTACCGCTGTACTTTCCCTTATATGCTTGATTATTTTCAATCATCTCTCATTTCAGCCCTTACTAGATTGTTACTAGAATCTTTATCTGTTCCTAGATGTTTTTTCACCTTAAATCTTTTATGCTTTTGTGCTTTCAGATGATTCTCAAGGATATAAACTCTTAAGATATTCATTTATAACAGTATTGATAACTGTATATTGCTCTTCTTCACCAACTGTACCAAAATATCACCAGGTTCATATGAAATATACAGGCCATATTAAATTATCAGATCTTCATAATTATTTTTCCCACTGAAGTGGCCTATTAAGATGATTACTTCATATTATTTTACCAACTAAAGTATACTCTCTTATGTGCCATAGAGTCATAAATATGGATATTAATACAGATATCTTGATAGTTATAATATTATAATATTTGG
The DNA here is from genome assembly GCA_030761175.1 of Masticophis lateralis. Lineage (NCBI taxonomy): Eukaryota > Metazoa > Chordata > Lepidosauria > Squamata > Colubridae > Masticophis > Masticophis lateralis. The sequence goes on from JAUDYJ010000002.1 coordinate 114,328,571, forward strand.
GTATAAAATTATTTACTTATCCTTGCATTTTCCCAGGATCATTACTGGACCTCCAATATAATACTAATTCTAAAGTAAAATATTCCTTCAATTATTGTATCAAGTTACCCAGATCTTTTCCAACACATCTCATTTATCCCTAGGATATCAATTTGTAATCTCTTCATCTCCTCCTTGGCAGAGTTCACAAGCTTTTCTATTTTGCATAAAATGTTAATGTTCTAGGCTGAAATCTTCACCACTGATCTGGAGATTTTTCAAAACCCTTTATGACTTTCTTTTCCCAGTGTCTCAAGTATATGTAGTAACATATACCTAAGAAATATTTCTGCAAAGAAGAGTCACTTCAATTTGGAAAAATGAATAAAAATTCAAGTATACAATGGGGAATATTTTTCTTGGTTAACAGTATACAGTGGGGCAAAAAAGTATTTAGTCAGCCACCAATTGTGCAAGTTATCCACTTAAAAAGATGAGAGAGGCCTGTAATTGACATCATAGGTAGATCTCAACTATGAGAGACAAAATGAGAAAACAAATCCAGACAATCCCATTGTCTGATTTGGAAAGAATTTATTTGCAAATTGTGGCCGCATGGGTGATTATGGGAGCAACTCGTCATACCCATGTGACACCTCTCCTGTGCAAGCTGCACTGGCTCCCAGTGGTCTTCCGGGTGCGGTTCAAGGTTTTGGGTACCATCTTTAAAGCTCTTCATGGCTTAGGACCTGGATACTTACGGGATCGTCTTCTGCCACTGAAGTCCTCCCACCGACCAACACGCTCTCACAGAGAGGGACTCCTCAGGGTGCCGTTGGTTAAACAATGCAGACTGACGACCCCCAGGGGGAGAGCCTTCTCTGTGGGGGCACCCGCCCTATGGAATGAACTGCCCCCAGGGATACATATGATTCCCGACCTGCATACCTTTCACCGTGCCCTTAAGACCCTGCTATTCCAACAGGCTGGACTGGCTTAATTAAAATTTGGATTGGGTGTTTTAAATTTGTGGGTTTTTAACTGAGGGGCCATAATATTTAATTTATTTTTAAATTGTTCTTAAATTTTGTATTGTATGTGGTTTTATCATGGCTGTACACTGCCCTGAGTCCTTCGAGAGAAGGGCAGTATAAAAATTTAATAAACATCTAAGCACCTGAAAAGTTACATACCAGAATGCCAAACTTTATTCTCTATTTGAGAAGGCAAGGCCTGGAATAATGGCTCTAAGTTACAGAATGGCAGTTAAAAAAAATCTTGTAACAAAAGACTAAAGTTCTCAAGCAACAACTTTGTTTTTTAGGTGGAAAAATGAAATGGGCTTCATATAGCACCAAACTATCAAACTACAGTAAGTAACAGGTAAGCCTTCATGGAGGGGATAGTCTACAGAATGACCATTGAGAAATCCTTGCATATGAGAAGACCATGAAGAAGTGCCTCAGGTAATTTTTCTTATTCCCTCATTTTTCTTATTCCCTCTTTTTTTAGGCAGAGGTTTGTCCTCTAAGTTTGCTGCTTGGTTCCCGGACATTTCCCGGGAGCCAAGCAGCAAGCTCGGTGGACAAACCTCTGCCTAAATCTACCACCCAAGCCACAAATAATCTCTACAATCTCTAAATCAGGAATGTCAAACTCGTGGCGTATTCCAGAATGTTGAATTAGATGGACCTATGGTCCGATCCAGGAGGGATGTTTTGCTTTTATGTTCTTACAATTATTTAGTACTTTATTTTGAAATAGAATAATCATATAAATTTGTAACAGTTCTTAAGGATTTGGACATAGAATCTAATAAATTGAAATTACATCAACTATGTCAACACTGCAGGTTAAGAAGTTGAAAATACCACCCACTTAAAAAAAAGATGAAGTCAGAGTAGGGTGTTTACTCGTAGCATTTCTTGATAATGAGACAGGTAATTTTGCCTTTATAAAAATTGTTGGCATGACAACATACAGAACTGAACATCCTACATGTTTGCCACACTTCTATTTGAGACACACCACAGCCTATAATCTACTCCTTCTTGGATTTAAAACTCCCTTTTCTTTCTTTGAAAAACCAATCTAACTTTTTGTCATTACTAATATTCAAGATATATGTACTACATATGTAATAAATACCAACATTTGAGCAATATAAGAGGCTAGGTACAAGGATCATAAGCTGGTGTTCCAAGCAAAGGTTGGTACTTTATAAAAGGCAATTTGGCTAGGGGAAAAACCCTTATGTTCAACTATGATCAAACTATAAAATGCATCTCCAAGTAATATCCAAATAACCAGAACTGAAATATTCAGAAAACTGTACTGATAAAAGAAAGAAGTAAGCTAAACTGACTTTTAAGTATCTTCTCTCTCTCTAGCATTATCATACTCATCAGGTGAACCAGACTATTTTGCCATCTCAGTGAGAAATAGGCAATGGAGGGTGTGGTAACAGCTACCTCAGGGTGCAGAGACATCTAAAGGAGTGGCTTGGATTTCAGAACAGGTAGGAGTCAGGACTAACATTAAATACAAAAGTTGACAAATCCCTAAGGCAGCAAAGATTGAATACACCAAGTATGAACATGTACTGGGTATCAAAAACAAAAAGAAAACCAAATGTGGCTACAAGCAACCCAGATTTCTAAACTTGTAGCCATGGAGACTTCAGTGAGGATGCAATTAAAGTCTATGTCCTTCTTGATTCTTTTGAAAAAGAAGATGGTTATGTACAAAGTAGATAGTCAGGTTCTAACATCAACTCTGTATCATAGAATGCTTTATGAGTCATGTCCCATTGTTAAATAAAAGTGGTAGTTACAATTCAGTGCTTCATTCTGAAGGTCACTAAGCAGCCTGAAGCTACCCAGAAAAAAACAATATATTAAAGGGCAATAGAAAAGACCATGGGTCCTCCTGAGAAGGGGTATTTCGCCTATGTCGTGTCTATATCTTTTTATTTTTTTCTTTTGGTGCGTTTTTCACACTGAATATTAATTATGAGAATTGGTCTAAATTATGTTAAACTGCAGGTTGAAGCATTTATGGTTTCAATTATAAATTGTTGCTTCAGGATAGCATAATCAAGACTAAGCTCATGTTAGGCAGGAAAGAGCTTAAACTTTTTTTTTTTACTGCTGTAGATACAACATAATAATTTTTTTCAGTGTGTCATCTTCACTCTAAATGAAGGCTTTCTCTGATAGAAAAAAGAAGGAATATAATTTTCTTGCAGACTATAAGACTTGTGGTCTTGATCTAGTGGCAGGGCCGACAATATTTAAAATGGTGGAAGTGTGATAATACATTACCTACTGTATTTGTTTTGTTTAAATAATGCACTAGCTTTTTGGTATGAAGGGAAGCATATTTAATTATTTATTTACAATATTTGTGGGCTGGCAAATTAAGACACTGTGCAGTGAACAACAAATGAAGTATAAAGAGAAAACAGCAATTTAAAAGGAATCAATCTGAAACTATCCTTTGAGGGAAGAATTTGGGTGTATTTTAATTAAAACAACTCTAGGCAATTCAGTACATATGCTGAAAGAGTAAAACTATATTAAATGAATGATTCATCAAGGAACAGGTGCCTAAAATAAGGTTGCAATGCATTTAAACCAGCATATGTAATGCAATGGGGCATTCCAATAAAGGATTTATTCAACAAATTGCATTTTTGGGATTTATAATATAATCAGATGCTAATGGAACAAAACTAGATTCTCCTTTAATCTAATCATCTACTTTTAAAAAATCCATATACAGCTGTAGAAGATTAAACTACATACATATATTTTATATACAAATTCAATAAATGAACATTTTACTGTTTTTATTCTACTGGTTTTATTCCTTTCTGAAAATTTGTAAAAGTTTCAGTAGTGGATGAATTCTAAACCAACAGGGTTTATTTTGTTTTCTTCCAGAATCCAGAAAGATCCAAAATACTAACTCAAAAGATTAGGTAAAGAATAGTTAAACTAACTGGGATTTACTTTCAGACAGATGATAAAGAATAGGACAAATTTCTTCTATTTCTATTTCTATAAGAATACTGTTGTTCCTCTTCCCAATTGTCCTACAAGGGCTTCTGCTTAACATTATGAGGACCCAGACTGTTGGGGGCAATATGCTATTTAGTATACTGTCGATTGTTGTAAGCTGCCCAGAGTCCTCAGAGAGTGGGCGGCATAGAAATATGATTAATAAAATAAAAAATAAATTATGCAAACTATAGTACTATGAATATTGGTAAATCAATGGCAACTTGTCATCCAGCAATGTAATGGAGTATCTCAATTAAATTCTACTAAATTATTTATGTTCTTCATTGATAAAGAGGGACATTTTGTTCCAGGAATAATTCCCTAACTATAAGCTGAATGATTTCTGACTGGTTGCTCTGATATTCACCCATGTTGTATAGCTGTAGTATTATTATCATCCTTCTCATCCTCTCTACTCACCCTCTTATTGGTATCATTATTAGGATTATTATTATTCTGTTGCTTTGCATGTACACTGAGAGCTTCTGCACTGGAGACAAACTCCTTGTGTGTCTAATCACACTTGGCCAAAAAAAGTAGGCTATTCAAAGAAGAATCCATAGACCAGCAGAATGTAAAGCAAGGTTAGATAATATGAAGATGATGAGCAGTGATTTTAACATTCATATAACTATGTGTGTACAAAAGTCCAATTCTATCAATTAAAGCTTCAAATTCCAGTCCTATGGAAGTTTAGTTGGAACTAAATGGATCAGATGCCCAAGTAGCTGCCATTAGCTGCCATTATAAATATTCAGAACTCTCTAAGAGGGACAAACTCAGTAATTTTGCTTCAGTAATCATCAAAAGGCTCTTATGTTCCCCTGCAGCCAAAAAGACCAACAAGATAAACTCCAGAGAAGCAGAGATAATTTAGAAATTAATTAAGATTTTAACTCTGATATTCCACAGATTAAAAAGAAGGAAGAAAGAAATATGGATTTAAAAGGTTTCTACATTAAGGAAACCTGTAGTTTGATGGTAGGATTTTTAAGTAAGGAATCAGCAAACTATTCAATATCAAAATTTAGCAATGCAACTTGTTGAAGTCTAGAAATAAACTGTAATGCCGAATGTCATCAATAAATTGCTTAGAAACAGATTTAAGATTCTAGGAACTGTGAAATGACAGTATAAATTAAAACTTTTGATTTAATTTATACTGCCATTTCACAGCTCCTAGAATTTCTGAATTATTGTCAATGCTGTTATGTGTTTAAGATTATTTTAAGTAGTACTTTTGATAAACAGCTAAGTATATTATCAATATAGGTGTTTTTAAAAGAACCCTGAACAGACTTAGGATATCCATATTAACTTTTCAGTGGTTTAAAGGTTCCAAAGACTAAAAAGTATGTTTCTCATGATTTAAAGGTGAGAAAGGGAACATTTGTTTCCTTTCATGTTTTATTGGACGCATCTGAGAATGTTTGCCAATGATTTGCCATGAGTTGGCCATCAACCTCATTTTAAAATGGTGAAAGGACATTTACCCCTATGATATGGACTTTCCCGTTGTATCTATATAATATTACCATGTTCGATACAGTTTAACCATGGATATAGTTTTTAAGAAAATATTATCAATTTGGGATTTACAATTATATAAAGAACTATTTTTCAAGTTTGGAAAGATTACATGCAGTGGTGGGCTGCTGTCGGTTTGGACCAGTTCAAGCGAACTGGTAGTTCTGACGATCAGCTGTCCCCACCCACATGCCCCCACCCTATCCTGTCCTATATTTTCTTCTTTCTGGCTCAGTTGATTCGCACGGCACAGCTGATTTCCGTGCCTCTACTGTTCTACTTACTGGGGCTGCCTTAGAAAGTAAGCAGCTGAGCTTCAAATTGCTCTATTTTGAACACTGCATGCAAGCACCCGCTCACAGAACCAGTTGTTAAACCGGTTGCAACCCACCAGTGATTACATGGTCATAGTATTACAATTTTGGCTTAATAATGTGTGTTGTTTCTGTCTAAACTGGATCCCGATTGGTAAAATGAAAAGGCCAAATAATATTATTCCATGTGATGCTGAAATGACATGCTTAAAAATTGAGATGAGTGATTTGTATAAATAAGGAATTTCTGATCCTTTGATAAAGGGGACGAGGGACGTACATTAAAGCAAGAGAACATTAAAAATAAGGAGTTAAGTTAAAAAAAAAAAGAATCAGACAAACAGAACCTGTTAAGGATGATATATATTTAAGACATCTTCTCATTTCCTTCTGCTGAATATTTCTAAAACATGTTACAGATTAATAGCTTTTTATTAATTAATATATATTTCATTCACTTTTTGAGTGGAACCTTCAATGTACCACAAAACAATTATTATGCTTCTCAGGATAAAAATAGCTGCTTTCTTCTGCTTAAAAACATGGTGCTTCTGGCTGCTAAAGCACCAAGAGATAAAATTTTCATATCAGGTACAATAAATACAATTTTATAGATAGATAAATGGTAATGCGTAACTGCAATGTATGTACATGCTGATTTTTGTTATACTTTCCAACTCACAGGAAAACAGTACCAGTACCATACTTGAAAATTCTATACACCTTTTCTGTTGGTTCTATTTTGTTAGGGGAAAAAAATGACTTGAGTTTTGTTCGGCTGAAATAAAATTGAAAGAAACTGAAATTCAGGACCAACTCCTACTTCTTGTTTTTACACTAGGAACATAAGGGGAGGTGGATGTGCTTGTCTATGCTAAGTGCAAACTACAAATCAAATTTAGAAAATTTGGCCAAAGGCATGATATTTTTTAAAAAAATATTAAAATAAATCTCTACAGCAAACAATATATGTATCTCTTATTAACTGAAAAATCTCTCATTAAAGGACCCCCCCTTACCCACACATCATTCTTAACGGGACGAGAGATAGAGTTGTCTGACAAAGAGAGTAAGAAATAATATGTGCACATGCTGATTTCTGAAAAGCTCCAGTCTAATACAAATTGAATACAGAAAAATATTCTGAAATCACAGAAAAATATTCTGAAATCATAATTTCTGAAACATAATTTTTAAGACTGGAAGGTAATTTTAGATTTCAAAATCATTTAACTAAATTGACCAAACCTCTTACAAATCTCTTTGTTCAACTAAATTGACCAAACCTCTTATATAAAAATGCAATACATACATACATACATAGATAGATAGATAGATAAATAAATAAATAATTCACTGCTAGAAGTGACAAAACACCTACACTTAATTTTATGCTTCAGTGGATTTACAAAAAATTAAATGAAAGGGTTTGTGTTTTTTCCCCTTAAGTTACCTTACCTGTCTACCAACATTCTCCTGGAAGGCAGCCTAAGAACAGAAAGAGCAAACATAAAAAAATGAGTCAGGTTGCTTGCAGATAAACACCAGATCATGAATTCAAAACAAACATGCAGCAATATAAATGACCCATGGGCTTTATTTTAAAATGAAAAGTCAACTTTGTTAGCTGAATATGCCCTTAGGCAGTTGTTATGTGCTAATGCTCTTTTAAATTTATATGCTTTGTGTGAACAGTTTAGAAATGGGTGTTTATTAAAATCAGACACACCCAGAACAGTGGCCTTCATTGCTGATACAATGCTTCCAGTAGAAATGAAAAGACAATGCCCTTAGAATACAGCTACTGAGAGAGATTTTCCAGACACTTTTCCATAAAGTAATATATGTGCTGTGTGTGCTACGTTTAACTCTTTCATATATCTAAACTTCTCCTTTTATACATTATACGAGATGATAGATAGCATTAACTTGTTTGGAGTTATTTACAACTCATTTATAGACTTCAAAAATAAATTTTGAAATGCAAAACATTCAAATTTAAATGTTGGATCAATTATTATTTTGTATTTTTTAAAACTCAAGTATCATATCTCAATACTGCATGAGAGAGAAAAGGGAGATAAACGAGCTTGACTGATAAAACCACATTATGGTAAGATTTAAGTATTTGGGAGAAGGAAGAGTAGAACTCTGTTTCTCAGAGCTCAAAATACATACTTAGTTGGCAAAAATGGTTGCTTAAATTTTTTTGTACATATCATATTGTACAAATTTAACATGACAATATTAACATATAACTTCCCTTCAATTTAACCAGTTGATATGATTTTACTAGTTGACTTTGGCCATGGAACTTTTTAAACTATGAGCCCAAACAGTCAATAATTATACCGTACTTAAGGATTTAAGAACTCTAGGATACATCAATGAATCTCTTGTCTTCAATGAAATTTAGAAGAAATCTTCTGTTCCCCATAACCTCTGAACTTGTAATAATAATAATAATAATAATAATAATAATAATAATAATAATAATAATAATAATAGAATGTAAAAGTAAAAATTTCTCACTTAAATGGTTAGTTAGTTTTCAGAAAAGCACTTTTCTGAATCAATAAGGTACACCCTGAATAAAAAAAATCCTCCAAAGTGAATATGATTTCATATACTATAAACTGAAACAATGGTAAATTCCATCTTTCTGCTTGTTCTTTCTTCAAAAAAAAAATGTGTATGTGTATAGATGTATGTGACCGTGTATTTATACATCTGTATCTGTCATCAAAACTAAAATTCTAGGTAGCTATTGTATATATAAGAAGGAAAGGAGAAAGGGGGAATATGAAAGAATTTACAGAAGGTAAATCATGCTAACAATAATGGGGGTCTGAATGCCCCAAAATACTTCCATAGAGCAATTTCAGTCTTCCTTTCTCCATAAAAAAAGCATTTTTTTTCTTTTTAGAGGCTGCATTCTGTTTATAACTCCTCTATCCAATGACTTGAACAGAACTGTATAGGATAGCAATAGCAATAGCACTTAGACTTATATATCGCTTCACAGGGCTTTATAGCCCTCTCTAAGCAGTTTACAGAGTCAGCACATTGTCCCCAACAATTTGGTCCTCATTTTACCCACCTCAGAAAGATGGAAGGCTGAGTCAACCCTTAGGCTGGTGAGATTTGAACTGCCAAATTGCAGGCAACCAGCAGGCAGCAGAAGTAGCCTGCAATACTGCACTCTAACCACTGTGCCACCACGGCTCAGGATTAAAATAATTTCAAGGCAGCTACTCAGATTTAACAAAGCCTTGCTATTTACTTTATGCAATTCCATGTTCAATTTCTTGGACAAATATATTTAAATATAATAAATCAAATATGCTGTTTATTATAAAATCAGTTTATTCATGAATAAACCAGTTGATTTCAATGAGTTTCCTACACTCATCTAAGCTGTATGAAAACATGTTCTCATATACATATATACTAGATTATATATATATATATATATATATAAAATTTTATTTTCGTAGGTCTATATATATATATATATATATATATATATATATATATATATATGCATGCATGCACGCACAAAAAACACAGACACATACAGATGCACAAATACAAACATTGCACATTTAATATACAGCTAATAGCTAAATGTGAAATATTTTTACATATTCTGTTAAAATAACAAATAATAAAATATTTCACAAATTCTCTAATAGACAAGGATTTTTAAAATAAAAAATAGATGTTTTTGCAGTTTACCTATGCTTGTCTTAGATCAATAATATAGTATAAGTAATATACAACTAGTTTGACATATACGTAAATTTCAGTAATTAGCAGGAACTGCCTTCAGATAAGATTCTTTTTCTACCATTACAATGTAGTGCAAAGATGACAACTCAGCCTATTTCTAAGATTACACTTAATTCCCACAGACATCAAAAGAGAACTGAACATGTAACTTGGAGTAGTTTAGCATATTTTTAATTTCACAATATAGCTTGTCCATCTATTCAAATTAATAAGTTTTAAATTATGTAAGTTATACTCATCAATCTGTTTTATTCTCCGAAATCAATAATTTGAAGAAAAATGAATTCAGCAAAGCTATAAAACCATAAGCAGACTAAATTTGAATGAAACTATGACTGTGTTGGAAGAGTGAGAGAGGTAACTAGTTACAGTAATTAATTCTGCTTTTTGGTGGAGTCATATTACATCTGTCTAAACTTGAATTGTTGGTAAATATCCAAAATGCTATTGGCTACTTATTTCTGCTTCTATCTATTGTTATGTCATGGGAAAACACAATTTTTATTCTAATAAACTAAAATAACAGCATTTTTAAATTACTAATTCTTGGTTTAACTCACAATCAGTATTGTAGATTTTTATAAGAAATATTTAATTAGCATTAAATATTTGTATTCAATAGTTAAACATGCATTGGAGTGTGAACATATGACACCTATGGAGTGACATTTGTTTCAGATTGTAAAAATAACAACTACGAAATTGCATCAGATTATGGAAAAACTGATGGAAAAGGATATTAAAAAGATACAAATACAATACATATCTTAATGTTTTCTAATAAATATTATTCTTCAAGAGGACTTATGTAAAATACATGGAAAGTAAAGTGATAGCTAATAATATGAAAATACTAAATCAAGCTTTTTTTTAAAGCCAAGAATGAAATGACATAGAAGATAAGAAAAAAGAGGATTTCTAATGTCTGTGCCCAAAGAAGTGACAACAACAGAAACTGGTAAATAACTATAATTATACAGAAAAGACAGGTATGAAACAATCAAGATTGATAAACTGACTAGCTTTTTTAGATTTTTAGAGTTTACATCTGATAATATAAGGGACAAAGAAATATGTTTGTATTAATAAGAAGGTAAGGATCAGAGGTAAGAAGGTAAGGATCTGACAGTAGTATCTAAAGCTTTTCTTTAATTGTTGGTTCAAGATCCAGGACTGAATTGAGGTTGTTGGTTTTCTCAGAAAGCAGAGCAAAGCCTGAAGAAAGGGAAATTCCTCCCAATAGAACATGTGGGACAAAAGAAATGAAGTTTTTCTTCACCTTGCCTTCTCACCTTACCCAGTCAAATATATTAATAATGGTTAATTCAATATGTTGATCCTTATGTTTGCTGTAATCCAACCAACAGATTGACAATAAAAAGCTACTTGCAAACTCTTTTAAAGGTCCTTTTCTATATATGTTAAAAACTTGAACTGAAATCAAAATCAGTGGTGACATAACAGAAAGATCACTCTGTTCTTTCAATCTTCGCTGTTCCTTTATACAACTGGCATATATAAAAACAATGTTATAAAAACAATGAAACAAAGACAATACACTACAATGCACATGAAGAATGAGACATGGGATCCAATGTTATGTTTTTATGTAAACCTAGGAAGTAAAATATTTGAAATAGCTACTGAACAATATATGGTATTGCTGACCAAAATCATCTCAATACTGTCCCATAGATTATAATTAAACTTACGGAGGCTGCTCTTCTGCAGTTAACATCACGGTCAAATATAGCAGCTATAATCAGGGCACTGAAAAGAGAAAGGGAAAAAAAAATCTCTCTGAGTGTATACACATACAAAGGCACATGTATATATAAAAGCAATGGACAATTTAACAAAATTTGTCTTTTGAAGAGGCATCATTTTTGTCTAAGAGACTATACTAGCTGCATTCACTATAGGCGAACATTGGTAAATTTCAGACTCTGTATTTGGTTTATAGCACGCTATAGTTATACCCAAGCAAAGCTTTTAAATACATTGTTTTTCAAGATTACATCAACATATGCATATTATTTCTGTTCTTGATTTGCATTGTTTTTAAATAATGATCTTATGACGATCTTACTTTATAAGACAGGACATTCTATTTCACAATACCAATCACTCAATAGAGGCTAATTGCAACACAGGCCTAAAAGGGAGAACTTTTAATTAACTGTAACAGGAAAGCCATGTCAGTCTCTAGCAAAAATCAGGAATCTGGTAGCACCTTTTCAGATAACGCATTTTATTAAAAGTCATGAGCTTTTATGAGCTACAGCTGAACAACTATAGTGCATCATAAAAATAAGAGAAAATCTGTAAGAAAGTCGATTTGTATTCTAGTTTTTTAGTCCTTCAATATGTGTATTAGAAAAGGCGCTTACCAGACTTCCATCATCAAAAGGCCAGAATGAAAATACAGAAAGCGATAACCTTCTAGCCGAAATGGCATCTATTTATTTACTCCCATTTGCAAAAATCTGGGGCAAGTAACAAGAGCTCATCCTGTCAGACAGCACTCAGGTCTCGAACCTGAAGTCCTGTCGCCCTGTTCTTCATGCCAGCCACGCACAAGCACCCTATTGCCTGCTGATGCATAAGCACGGCAGCACTCCATTGCCAGACCTGGCCAGGAGAACAGCCTGCTGAGCTGCAGAGGAGCTGCTCGGAAGGCAGCTGGAGTGCGGTGTCCCTTTAAGGTACTTTGACATGGGGGGGGGAGGGGGGACCATAAAGGGACAGGCTGCAGGAAGCTGTCTTTTCTGCCAGTGCTGTGGGCGTGGCTTGGAGGGGTCATGTGACTGAGTGGCCATTGCCAATTAGATGTCACTCACAGCAAGGTGCTGCCCCAACATGACCCCCCACCAAGCCATGCCCACAGAACTGGTAATAGAAAAATTTGAATCCCACCACTGGCATGGATCCTTTTCTTTCCAGCAGCTCAGTTGCCAAAGCTCAGGCATAAACCTTTCTATCATTATAAAATGAGATACACACTTAATATGAAACTATTTCAATTGGTGAATCATACGGGCTTATTATTAGCCATAAATTATCACAACCCTTCTCATCAGCTTCTTTAATTATGATGAAAACCTAACAAATATAAATATATTCCTTTGTGCTTTATTCAGCATATTGAAAAATGTGACTCTAATCAGGTCCAAGGGAATGAAGAACAAACTTTAACATGAACATGAACAAACTTTAACATGAACTAACATGGTTTCTTTCTTTGCAATCTTCCTTTTACCACAAACCAGATTCTCTGAATTACATTAATAAAGTGGAGTGATTCCATAAAAGCCAAAGATGGCCAATCCTCTGAAAGTGATTAGGTTTGTGAACTATTTTTATACAGGTAAATCCTCAATTTACAACCATTCAAAGTTACAACAGCACTGAAAAAAATGACTTATGATGATTTTTTACACTTATACTCATTGCGACAACTGCAGTATCCTCATGGTCATGTGATCAAAATTAGGATACTGGTTCAGATTTATGATGGTTGCAGTATTCCAGAATCGTTTTTTGCAATTTCTAACAAGCAAAGTGAATGGGGAAGTCAGATTCACTTAACAACTGTGTAACTAATTTAACAACTGCAGCAATTCATTTAATAACTGTGACAAGAAAGGTTGTAAAATGGGGCAAAACTGACTCAACAAATGTCTCACTTAACAGAAATTTTGGGCACAACTATGGTCATAAATTGAGGATTACCTGTTCATGGTTACACATATTTCTTTATTTACATTCACATACACTGTATGTACTATCTCAACTAGGTGAAAAGTGCAGGGAGAGCCTCAATTTCTTCCTCTTTCTAAACTTTCTGGTGAGGCTTTATTGGTAGAGAGAATGGAGAGACTTCTTATCTCCTCCAGCATCCTGAATAAACTCCCAAGAAGGAAGCTATCCTATCATTTGCTTTCTGCTCAGCCACTGTTCAAATGTTCAACATTCTTCTAGAGGCTGCTTATTTGACTGAGGGAAGATCTGCTCTCTCACATCACAGGGCTTCCCAGCAATCCATTAGAGGTTTCCTCCAGACTGCTAAATTGCACTAGATATGGACTAAAAGAGTACAAGTAGAGAAAATAAAAAATGAACCAATGAGACAGAAGCAATGCCAGAGGCGTTATCAGACTCTCTGTATAAGAGAAAAAGCATGCATTTTGAAAGAGCTCATTTGTCTATTTTGGAAGTATCTTTAATTGCAAAATCTGAACATGCTGATGTGCAAAATTGAGATGCAGGTAGTCCTTGACTTACATCCATTTGAATTTACAATGGCACTGAAAAAAGTTACTTATGACCAGTTGTGGTCATTCAAGGATGTGAATAAAGGTTCGAGAAGCAATATTAAGCCAAAATCAAGAACCAGAGGGCATAACCTCAAACTTACAGGAGGGAAGTTCAAATGTAATATTAGAAAGTATTACTTCACAGTAGAAGAAGCTTGAAATCAACTTCCAGCAGATGTGGTGGGTCAGTCATCAGTAACTGAGTTTAAATATGCTTGGGATAAACACATGTCCATCATCCAACAATTCTCTTTTTAAAAAAACCTCAAAGGGCAAACTTGATGGACCACTAGGTCTTTTGTTGCCAACAGTTTTCTGTGTTTTTAGTTCTCACACTTGTGACTTTGCAACATGCCCATGGTCACATGATCAAAATTCAGGCGCTTGACAAGTGGCATGTATTTATGTCAGCCAATTATCACAGGATCATATGATCACCATTTGTAACCTTCCTACCAGTTTCCTACAAGCGAAGTCAATGGGGGAAGCCAGATTCGCTTAATGACTGCATGATTCACTTTACTGCAGTGATTTCCTTAACAACCATGGCAAAGAAGGTCTAAACGGGGCAACATTCACTTGAAAACTGTCTTGCTTAGCAAGATAAATTTTGAGTTCAATTTGTGATCATAAATCGAGGACTACCTGTATGGACTGCAAATTCACTTAATATGTAACAGAAATTGCTCTTGAGAATGAACTCGTCAGGCAACAAATGTATTCGTGTAAAATTCTTCTCAGCATTTCATCACGGCACAAGATGTAGCTCTGAGCAATATTCATATTTCCTGATTCTGCAGGCTAATCTTGCCCTAGGGCCAAGTGGCTCCATTTACATGAGAGCCACACCTCTCTTTTCTTCTCACCATGCAGTACTCCAGGGAAGACTAAATTGCCTGCACTCCCACACTTCGACCAAATCTTTCTGAGTTGAAATATAGTCCAATCCTGAAGCACAGATAAAGGTGGAGTTTTCCCATCTTCTCAAGAGTAAACTTCAGTTCTAATTATTTTTATCTGTCAGTTCTCTACTGCCAAAGCAACAAAATTATCCAGCAATTAAACTAAATAGAACTTTTAAGTAAATAATATCTTGAGTCTTTCTTAATAATTATAGAAACTCAGCATTATACTGTAACCTCCCACAAAGAAGCTTTTCAATAAATCATAAAAATATTATAATATTTGGCAGGGTTTTTTTCTTCCGTTCAATCATGCCAATCTTTTGAAGAATGCCTGGACAAGTCTCTGAAATTTTTCTGGTAAGGTTTTTCAGAAGTGGATTGCCATTGCTTACTTCATAGGGCTGAGAGTAAGTGATTGGCTCAAGGTCACCCAGTTGGCTTTGTGCATAAGGCAGACTAGAATTCATAGCCAACGAGTTTTGAGACTGATGCCTTACCCATAATACCAAACTGGTATTGAAATGCTCTCATTTGGCATTTACCTATATATTGTATTTTTCGGAGTATAAAATGCTCTGGACTATAAGACACGCCTATCTTTTTTGGGAAGGAAAACAAGAACAAAAAATGCCTACCAGGACCCATTGGTATTCATTTGGCTAGTGTGCTTGCAGCAAACAGCAAACAGCCTGGTCAGCTTCAGCACGTTATCGCAGCCTGATTTAGCATGAACAGCTGATTGGTGGTTGGATCAGCCTCCTGGAATACCGACAATCAGCTGTTCCAGGCTGCATGGAATGCTAGAGCTCATCGCAACCTCCGTGGGTTGCATTTTTGGCCTCCATGTGTTGTGTTTTTGGCATCTGCATGCTCCACTTTAGACCCATTCCAGGCTGCGGGGATCACCAGAGCACATCGCCACCTCCATGTGTTGCATTTTCGGCTTTTGCGTGTCACGTTTTTGGTCTCTACTTGCCCTGTTTTTTGCATCTGCACATCGTATTTTCACCCAGTTTGAGGCAGCGGGTACTGCTGCCGCTGATCCCTGCTGCCTGAAACTGGCCGAAAATGTGATGCACAGAGGCCAAAAATGGGACGTGCAGAGGCCAAAAATGTGACACGCGGTTTGGCAATATTCAGTGTATTTTAGAGTGTGTTTTATACTCCGAAAAATATGGTGTGTGTGTGTGTGTGTGTGTATTACTACATTCCAAAGTAGCTGCAACCATCACCTGATCTACACTCTCTTATCCATGCTCACTAATAACAACACATTCAATTCTGTTTTCATGGCTTTCCATATCACAATTAGGCAATGTTATGCACTGAAATTTACTTGAAAATATTATTCAATTTTTTGTACTACTTTTTTTCTGTTATATTGAATGTGTTCATAGAATGTGTTTAACTAGATCAAAAGGACCATTCATCACGCCATGCCAACAGTTAAAGCTAATCAGTATATGCATAGGTTATAGGCATTAGAAGATATTAAAAGGGTAAAGATTCCCCTTGCACATATGTGCTAGTCATTCCTGACTCTAGGGGGTGGTGGTCATCTCCGTTTCAAAGACACCAGCGCTATCTGAAGACGTCTCCGTGGTCATGTGGCCGGCATGACTAAACGCCAAAGACGCACAGAATGCTGTTACCTTCCCACCAAAGGTGGTCCCAATTTTTCTACTTGCATTTTTTTATGTTCTTTTGAACTGCTAGGTTGGCAGAAGCTGGGACAAGTAACGGGAGCTCATCCCGTTACATGGCACTAGGGATTCAAACTGCTGAACTGCCAACCTTTTGATCGATAAGCTCAGCTTCTTAGCCACTGAGCCACCGCGTCCCTATTAGAAGATATTACTTTAGGCCAAACTAAGGGAAATACATTGTGAGCTCTGAGAACACATGGCTAAACCTGAACACAAAATCAATGCAACTTTGCTTGCAAAGATTTGTTCAAAGAGTGAATTGGTATTCTGTAAAAAGATAACAACAATTTTGTTGTGACTAAATAGATGGCTCTTCTCAGACAGAAAGAGTGACACACCTAAGGCTAGAACTAAGAGACAAGGGGAAAAAAAGATAGATGATTACTGTTATTGGCTGTAAACCAAAATATACTAATACAGGTGAAACTATGCGTCATGCTCCCTAAAGTTCCTGATTCTCAACATACAGTTTATCGCTGAGCTACCACATTAAATTGTTACAACTGGAAAGAAAATAAGCAAACAAACAAACAAAAAAAGTACCCCAAACTTTTCTCATTTACACAGTCACTTTAGTAAAAGAACTTTTATTGCAGGTAACAGAATCAACAGGCACAGTTCCATTCAGTTTCATAAACACATAATGAAACTGGTTAGTTATAGCTATATAATATGTATATAAAGCTATGTTTTGTGTATAACCTACAGAGATACATAGTTTGTATGTATACTGTACATACTTCTATATGTATACATACTTACAATGTATACATATACTATCATATATACAGATTATATATTTGATGCCCAAATGTAATGAAAATAGTATCATGAACTACTCCATGCCAACAAGAATCTAGAGTTAAAGCAAGTGCTTGAACTGTAACTATGATGGCATTTGTTTTATCTCCAGAGAATGTTTTGCAATAAGAATGCATTGAATGTGGCACAATCAAGAGGTTCTCCAGATGTTGGACAGATCTATACTGGATATGTTCTCTTATATAACCTGAATGCAAATATTTTAGATATTTTAAGTAAGATCTTAGAATAATAGCTCTACATTTAGCCTTTTAAGTAGCATTAATGTGCTATGTTATTTCATTTCTTGAAAAATATTTTATTTAAAGAAATTGGTATTGGTATTTCGTTTTAAAAACTTACCTTGCAATCTGGTTAACAAAAGGCCTCAGTTCTAAAGGATCATAGGCGCGAGCAAAAGCCCAACATACATAGCAAGCAGAATCCCGTACATTGGAGCCAACACTGCAAGCTCCCCGTTTTTCATCGTAAGTTAGTCCTTTCAAAATCACAGGAACAACTGGAAGTTTTAAAAGGAGAAATTTGAAGACACAGTCACAAAACCTGACTTTGTGAAAATTCAGTGTGTATTGAACTCTTTTTACCAACTTTACAATTTT
The DNA here is from genome assembly GCA_030761175.1 of Masticophis lateralis. Lineage (NCBI taxonomy): Eukaryota > Metazoa > Chordata > Lepidosauria > Squamata > Colubridae > Masticophis > Masticophis lateralis. The sequence continues at coordinate 114,346,595 of JAUDYJ010000002.1, forward strand.
GGATATAAATAAAGATTTTACGTTTTAAAGATCCAAAGGTGACTTCAACAGAGCAATTCCTTTGCACTGCGAACCTTTCTATTCACATGATATCAGTGTCTATTATGTCATGACTCAGAAGAAAACAAACACTTCCAAAGGTTATCACTGGTTTAAAAAAAATGGAAATTCTGATTGCTTATCCTATATTGTTAAATTGTTTTGCCACTTCAATCCATGAGATATGAAGAATACTTTAATTAGTACATGACAATATCAATATCACGTAGACTTATATACCACTTCATAGTGCTTTACAGTTTTCTCTAAGCGGTTTACAGAGTCAGCATATTGTCTCCAACAATCTGGGTCCTCATTTTACCCACCTTGGAAGGATGGAAGGCTGAATCAACTCTTAGCCTGGTGAGAATTGAACTGCTGGCTGCGAGCAGAGTTAGCCTGCAATACTGCATTCTAACCCCTGTGCCATCACAGCTCATCACAAACACAAGTTCCATTGATAGAACCACTGATGTCAGTAGGTGCAAGAAAGTGTACGGATGACAGAGTCATTTAAGCACATATTGCTGCCTACCTATTGGGGAATTTAAGCTATTTTATAGCTTGCACAGCAAGCAAGGCAGAAGATATGGGTAATAATCTAAAGTTGATATTTTCTATATGTTCCATATATTTGGTTCTTTTTTTTCAGGGAAGCTGCCAACTATAAAAGTTAGTATTGCAGCTAAATGCTTTAGATAACGCTGCTATGCTATTCAGCTTTCAGGAAGATAAATGAAAACAAAATTTTATTTTTGTTATTATTGTTTTTTATAGGCTTATAAATATGAAAAACTGTATACAGTGCAAGTGAATTAGGAAGAACCTTCCAGATGTCAGTGAGAGATAGTATGTTTGCTGTTACCATGTTGTTTATGAGATGCATTGTACTGGATGTATTCTTGTTTCCTTGCTGTACTCATTTTTGTGACTACAGGAAAGCTATAAAAATGTGTTGAATTACTGTTTCTACAAACTTTGATTATAAATATTATATAAAAACATTTTTAAAGCTCAATTTCTGACCAAATAACCAAATAATCTTTCAACAGGCGACATGGTATGAAACATCAAGCAGAGACTTCCATTTCACCTATTTTGGTTGCCCTAAAATGAAAAATGAGGAAATAAGGAACTTAATATGAACTTAATTCCTATGGCAAAACAATGAAAATATTTTGAATCTTATTCTCCTGGAACACAAAAAGCTTAAAGAGGATTCCACAGAACAGTTAGGAGTAGAAATGTTTTGCTCCAAACTCAGAAGACATGAACATCCTTCTTAACTAGGGCCTGCTCTCTTGAACTCTGTTAACCTTTTGCATAATCACAATCAATATTTCAAATGGTAATCCAAGAAAATGGGGACCCACAGATAAAAGTAGTTGCTTATTTGAGGAGTCAAATGATTTTTTACCATAACAATTGAAAATAAAGGGGGCGCATATTTTAGTTCCAAAATATATAACGAGCAACAGATAAATACATTCTCCAAAATTAAAAACCTTTTCCATTATACCAGGAAAAAAAGTTTCAGCAATTCATTAGCCATCCTGCAGCTTCCTGACAAATGACAGCTGAAGACATTTGTGAATTAAATCTTTCACACAGTTCTAATGGTATGCTGCCAAAGTCTACAAATTTACAGGTTTCTCTAAAAGGCTTCCTCTTGGCATCTACCAGTGGGGTCATACAGTTTAAACACTATGCTTATTGAACTGTAATTTAAACAACTGCTGTAGCCAACAGAAACCATAATCTGAAGGAGAAAGAGAACCTTAATTTTTGCATATTCCTCACTTGGCCATAATTTGCCATCCAAATCTCACTGGATGAGTAAATATTAAAGTTGGGAAAGGTAGAGGTATATGCATTTCACATAGCACATGTTTAGTAATAAATACAGCTCGAAAAGAGTTCCACTCCCTGTTTTCATTCTGTGGTTTAACAATTAAAAGACTGAAGACGTGTATTCTTTCAGTTTCAATACTTGAGACAAGGAAGATAATTTAAAACATAATACATAAAAGAGAATTTTATGAATTATTACTAGTATTAATTTTTCTGCTTTGATAGTTGTATTTTATCAAGCCCTAGTATTCTTGTGGTTTTCCTATTATATCTGTAGCACTGTTTAGAATATCTTGTAATACGCAACAACTTTCAAATCTGAAATAAGAAACGTCTGTTTCTTAATTGGTGTGAAAGCATAGCCTATAATACTAATAAACCTATTTTAAATGCTGAAATATTACAATATGCCTAAAAACAAAAAGGAAAAATATTTTAGCATATTATGCTAAATTAAAAAATACAAAAATAAGAATTGCAGCTCTCAGTACCTCAACATCAATAAACATTTTTTTAAAAAAAAACAGGCCTTTAAATCATGTTATAAACAAAATAACACCATCAACACCAAAAACATTGTTTGAAGTATTCTTCTTTGCCTATTTCTCTAAAACAGAAAGTTGACAAACAGCACTCATTAGCAACCTCTTGCTGCCACTCAAGTATAGATCTCTCCTTCCAGTGTTTTTAACTATCCAACAGCAGGACTGTTCTAATCAATTTCTACTGAACATTCTCTGAAGGATCAAATAGATGCCAAGCATTTTTATTGTTGCATTAAGTTTTTAAGGCCACAAGGATTTAATTGTACTATGGTAAACATAAGGGTGTCAAACTTACAATCCTCCATTTACTGCCCTCCAGGTTATTCTGTATGGCTTAGTACCATACAAACACACACAGCATGTGAGCAATAATCTGAAACAAGGTAACAACTTGTGGATTTCATTCAGGTACTATATATGCTTTCTACGGAACATACCACATCAGACTGCCCCACTTGTTCAGGCAGGGAAGGTATGCTATGGACCCTGTCAATCAAAGAATTTCAACTGGATGAGTCTAGGAAAAGGGCCTTCTGTGCCACTGCCACTGCACTGTGGAACATCTTGCCCTCAGAAGTGAGGAAAGCCTCCAATCTCTTGGCCTTCTACAAAGGGCACAAAACTTGGCTTTGTCACAGGAGCCCAAACAATGATGGGGCTTGCTGGCCACATGGAAATCTTGCCCCCTGCCTGTATTAATAACTGCTAATCCCCATCTTGGAATTCATACCTTCTGAAATTTTAATAATGTTGTTTTTATGATTTTAAAACTTTTAATCCTAAATTATTCTGATTTTAATGTTTAATTTTATTGATGATATTATACACTGCCCAGAGCATCTCTCCAAGGAAGACAGCAGTTAAGAAATAGGAAATATAATCTGTGTCTGTGTCTGTGTCTGTCTGCCTGTCTGTCTGTCTATCTATCTGTCTATGAAGACACACAGCTCTGTACTTATGCAGATAAACTAAGGGGCTGCTATCCTCCTAGTTCAATAACCAGATGTCACAGTTCATGTTGGTGCCTATTGGCTTGCCACTGGAAACAAGGAACTGTGGCAGTGCCAGTTGCAATGGAAAAAGACATACATTGCTGACATACCTGCTTCCCAGCTGCGTTACAACAGCACTGTCTGTGCTGCTAGAGATGATAGCTGGGCTGGCGGTGGAGTTCCCCAGGCTTATGTTACTGGGGGACTTTAATTTGCCGTCACTTGGCGAATCCTCAGGTGCTGCTCAGGAGTTAATGGCTGCCATGACAACCATGGACCTGACCCAAGTAGTTCAGGGTCCGACTCATAGGGGAGGACACACACTTGACCTGGTGTTTCTCTCGGCGCAGTGGAGATATGATCTGGAATTAAGGGGTATAGATGCTTCTCCCTTGTCGTGGTCAGATCATTTCCTGCTGAAGTTAGACTTCAGGACACTGCTCGTCCATTGCAGGGAGGGGGAGCCGATTAAGTGGTTCCGCCCCAGGCGCCTAATGGACCCTGAAGGGTTCCAGAAGGAGCTTGGGGAGATACCTGATTCCCTTGTCCACAGTCCGGCTGAGTCCCTGGTGGCTGCCTGGAATAGGGCGGCATCTGGGACACTGGACCGGATTGCGCCTTTGCGACCTCTCCATGGCAGTGGATCCAGGAAAGCTCCCTGGTTTACCAAGGAGCTCTAGGAGATGGAACGCCAGAAGAGACATCTAGAGCGACACTAGAGGACCAGTAATGCCAAATCTGACCGAACACTCCTAAGAGTCTTTATTAGGACTTATTTAGTGGCAATATGGACGGCAATATGTTCGCATTTTTCTGCACTTATTGCATCCGCTGATTTGTGCCCAGCCGCCCTATTTAGGGTGACTCGCTCCCTCCTTAATGCAGGGGGAGTGGAGGAGCCCTTGCAGGGTAGAGCTGAGGAGTTTGTGCAGTCGGATAAACTGCACAAACGCTCAGATTCGGATGGCCCTGGACTCTGAGCAATTACGACCGAGATGATGGGGGCAGGTTTTAGTCCTATTGTGTGGGATGGATTTGAGCCTGTGACTCATGAGGAAGTGGACAAGGCTGTAGGAGCAATGAGTTCCTACACTTGTTTGTTGGACCCGTGCCCCTCCTGGCTGGTTTTGGCCAGCAGGGAGGTGACACAAGGCTGACTCCAGGCTTTAGTTAATGCATCCTTGAGGGAAGGGGCCTTCCCGCAACCATTAAAGGAAGCAGTTGTAAGGCCCCTCCTCAAAAAGCCTTCCCTGGATCCAGCAGAATTAAAGAACTTTCGTCCAGTCTCCAACCTACCGTTTGTGGGAAAGGTTGTAGAGAAAATGGTGACACTTCAGCTCCTGCGGTCATTGGAGGAAACAGATTATCTAGACCCTTTTCAGTCTGGCTTCAGGCCTGGCTACAGCACAGAAACTGCCTTGGTCGCGCTGATGGATGATCTCTGGCAAGCCCGAGATGGGGTTCATTCCTCCATCTTGGTGCTACTTGACCTCTCAGCGGCTTTTGATACCATTGACCATGGTATTCTTCTGGGATGACTAAGGGAGTTGGGAGTGGGAGGCACCGTGTTACGGTGGTTCTCCTCCTATCTCTCTGGTTGTCACAGTCGGTGTTGGTAGGAGGACAGAGATCAACCCCTAGGCCCCTTGTTTGCGGGGTGCCTCAGGGCTCGGTCCTCTCTCCCCTCCTATTTAACATCTACATGAAGCCGCTGGGTGAGATCATCCAACAATAGGGGTAAGGTATCAGCAATACGCTAATGATACCCAGCTATATAACTCTACCCTGCATCAATTCAGTGAGGCGGTGGATGTGATGTGCCAGTGCCTGAAGGCTGTGAGGGTCTGGATGGGAGTCAACAGGTTCAGACTTAACCCAGACAAGACCGAGTGACTGTGGGTATTGGCTCCTAAAGACTATGTTGATTCTCCATCCTTGGTTCTGGGGGGAGAAATTGTCCCCCTCAGAATGGGCTCGTAATTTGGTGTCCTCCTAGACTCATAGTTAAGATTAGAGCAACATCTGTCAGCTGTGGCTAGGGGGACCTTTGCACCGGTTCGCCTGGTGCACCAATTGCGACCCTACTTGGATCAGGAGGCTCTCCTCAGTCACTCATGCCCTTGTCACCTCATGGTTAGATTATTGCAACGTGCTCTACATGGGGCTACTCTTGAAAAGTGTTCGGAGACTACAGTTGGTCCAGAACGCAGCCGCGTGAGCTGTCGTGGGTGCACCTAGGTACACCCACATTACACCAATTCTCCGCGAGCTGTACTGGCTCCCTATTGGTCTCCAGTCACAATTCAAGGTGTTGGTTATTACCTTTAAAGCCCTACATGGCTCAGGGCTTGGTGATCTCTGAGACCGCCTTCTACCGCATAGCTTCCAGCGACCAGTAAGATCCCACAGAGTTGGTCTCCTCCAGGTCCCATCAGCTAAACAGTGCCAGCTGGCAGGCCTGCAGGGGAGGGCCTTCTCTGTGGTTGCCCCAGTTCTCTGGAACCAGTTACCTCCTGAGATCCGGACCATCCCCACCCTATTGGCCTTCCGAAAAGCGGTGAAGGCCTGGCTTTTCTGGCAGGCCTGGGGCCGTTGATCTCGCTGTTGCGATCTGATGAGATCCGGCCATGAATGGTGTGTATGGGTTTTAATTGCTTTTAATGTTTTAATTTTTAATGTTTTTATATATGGTTTTTAAATGCATTGTAAGCTGTCTTGAGTCTTGGAGAAAGGTGGCATATAAATTGAACAAACAAACAAACAAACAGGCATCCCCGCTTGCCTTCCTGCCACAGCTTTCTAAACCTTCCCTCTGCCAACTGCAGTTGGTGTCCTTCAAGGCCTCTTTGGGTTCCATGCCTATTAGTCACGTATAAGTGAATGACAACTTTGGGCAGAAGCAGGAAGTAGCAAAGGCAGCATTCCTCAACAATCCAGATTAACCTGACTGAGAGGGGAGTCTGATGGGAAGGAGGGTGAAAGGTCATTCCTACCCAGCTGGCAGGAAAAAGGATGCACTTCTGGCTATGCTCTGCCATTTGGAAAAGAAGATGCTGAATTCTTCACTGGGCTGTCCCTCCAGGGATCTTTCTTGTGCATTGCCCAAGGTCTGCACTTGAATAGCAGGCTCTAGCACATCACTGGCCTATTTGCTTTCTTGAACTAATTTTACTTTACTTCTCCTCTCACAAGTCCCAAAAGAGTGGTCTAATGCTGGCCACTTTCACTTGCATCATCCTGAAATTTTAAATTTGATTTGAAGCCCAAAATCTCCATGTTTAATAACAAATGCAAAACATAAAATAGGATTTTTTCCTTGTGTGCCACTGTATTCATTTGATTTAATAAATTGTATTTATTTTATATAAATAAAATATATTTTTATATTTTATTTTTTAAAAAATATAGTCTTGTATTTAAAATATATTTTATATTTATTTATTTTTTATAAATATGTTTTATTTTTATTTAACAATCCATTAAAAATTATCTATACAGGACATTAAAACCGATTAGTCCAAACAATACGTAATTGTGAATTTAATAAACCTCCTTATAGTGAATTTAATAAACTTCCTTTTATTGACTCCAAAATCTCTAACTGGTCTCTCCCAATCTTTCTCACCAACAGCAAATTCAACAATAACCGAAGGAAAAGGAATGGACAGAGTAAATTTCCTGGTTTACTATTAATTGCTCCTCTGGATGAGAACAGAATGGTAATTACAGTATTATAAATTATCTTAAAAGCTCCATGTTTTGCACTGGGAAAAACATGTAGTACACCACAAAATATAAAAAGAAAAGAGATCCAGCCAAAAAAGAAATGGGGAAAAAAAGCAACTTTTTTTAGTCACCTGAAATTACCCATTAACACTACAATTAAAGAAATGCAGAAAGAAAAAAAAGAAAAATCCACCCACGCAGATTACTCTTCATGGGAAAGCCACACAGCAGAACTAATAGTCTGGTATTCTCTTCTACATTTTGTGGAAAAAAAATAACAGCGGTAACACTGTCCTGAAAAATGTAGTTTAACTGGTTCTTCAGCATGTTGAATAAATTGGTAAAAAAAAAATGAATTTAACTGGTTGTGCAGGAACATGGAAAAAGTTCCCGGAGGCAGTTTTTTTGAAATTTTACCTCTTGTGAGGATTAAACATTCCTAGTACCAATATTAGTGCTTATGCAGTAGCAATTACAAATTAAAATAAAAACTTGTTCTTTATGACAGTGCAGCTTAATTCATTGTATTGCCGATGCGCAAGAAAGAAAATATTGTCAATATGGCCAGAAGTATCAAATAGTACAGAAACTATTTTTGTTTGTTTGTTTGTTTCTTTAATATGCCACTTATCACACTGTCAGCCAAATAAATTATTACCCTAGACTTATAGATGCCATTTTCCCCCCTCCTTGGCTTTGTCTAGGTTTGTAATAGATCTAGACAATACTATTCTACCTGCAAACCTCTTCTTTTGCATCTGTGAAATGATCTGTGATTTCATATTCTTGGTTAAAACAAACAACAGGTGGCAATGAAAACTTCAGACCTAAGGGCGGGCATCCAATGTCCTATGAATTTATTCCACAGACTCTGGTTTAAAAAAAAGAAGACTCATCAGAACCCAAGCACATTCTTAGGGATCAAGGTTGGCAGATCATGAAGCAAAACTGGTAACCCAGCAAACAAGAGATGGAACAGATAATCCTAACTTCTGCTGACTTTTAGAAAGAGAGATTTAGGTACGGTAATGGAGAAAAGAGAAAAAACTTGGGATGATTAGTGATCCAAGAGTGCCATTAGAGAGCAACACCAACAACCCAAAGAGACAACTGAAGGTGCATGGATTTGTTTGGGAGATTGAAGCAATACAAGGAAGGTGAAAGCAAGAACATATCTGCTAGGAAGCCCTGTGAAATTATTCAGCAGGAGAATGGAGCAAGCTGTAGAGTGTGCATGGGAGCATGAAGCATGGACAGAATGACTGGCCAAGGGAGAACTCTAGTTGTTATATCTTCATGATTTTAAGAACGTGGCTAATTTTTAGTCTCACAAGTCTGCCCTACGTGAAATTTGTTTTTGCTACTCAAAAACCATACCTGTTTTATAATTTTGATCAAATTACTATATCCAATATATCAACTATTTGGTATTCATTAGACTTTTGGAAATATTTAAAATGAAGAATATTTTTCCATAGCAATTGATTCCTATTCATTGCAGGAATACTCTGTTCTGGGTAGTTGTTAAGACTGTAAATAAGATGAAAAACCCTGGCTTGTAAGTAATACACATAAAACAGAACTGGATGGCCTTGTCAACCATAAGTTAAACCTGAGTCAGCAGTTTGATGCAGCTGCTAAAAAAACTATCCTATTTTGGGGTACATCTATAGCAGCTTACAGTCCAAAATATACACAGTACTTTACTTGCCCTATCAAACCCATTTAGAATACCATGTCAATTTCTGGACATCACCACTCAAGAAGGACAATGATGAATTGGATTAAGTTCATAGGAGGACTATCAAGGTCTGGGAACCAATTCTTCTGAAGAATGTTTAAAATATCCAGGTATATTTAGCCTGTAATAAATTTGACGGTCAAATATATAGAGTGGGGAAAAGCTCTTATTGTTTATTGCTCTAGAGGGCAGGAGCAAAACTAATGGGTTAAAATGAAAATGAATCAGGTTCAGGCTAGGCATCAGGAAGAACGTCTTGATTATAGAAGCAGTCAGTGTAGAGAAGCTTCCTCATAAGCTAGAAAATGCCAGTGATACTTAAAAAAGATGTAGGCTGTTAAATATTTGTTCAACTAACCAATTAAGTAGTATATGCCTCCTACTACAGCTGAAATGGAGGAAGACTTTCAAGGATTTTATAATGAATCGCAAGAGGTGTTAGATGCAACATCAGTAATATTATTAAAGAGTGACTGGAATACAAAAAGTGACAAAATGAAAGACAGCAATCAAAGCAAGAATTTGATATGGTGAAGGTAATCAGGTTTTGTGAAAAAATTCTTAGTTTATTACTAATATTTGCCTCAAGCAACATACACTCTACAAATGACATCTCTGGATGGACATAAACAAATTGACTCTACAATAGGAAACAGTAAATGGATAAATCCAATTCAGTCTCAAACATTTTTAGATATAAATGATAGAAAAGACTGAATTATTGGTAGCAAATATACAAAGTAGACTTAGAAAACTAAAGGGACAAACATGTGCAAAATATGTTCCAGGGGACTTAAGATCAATGTAAGGAATCAATTGAAAATTTTTAGAATGTGAGGAAAATTACAATTGAGAAACTATGGGAAAAGGTTAAGTGTTGTCTTTTCACTATTTCAATTGAAAATGTTAACAAAGAAATAAAACAAACAAAAATACAAGATCTTTTTAAAGTCAGAGCATTCACTGAAAAATGTATAGCTAAGATGAAAATTACTCTTACAATAGACAATATTTAATAGGCAAATGAAATTAAAGGAAGATAGAAAAACTATTCTGAAACTATTGAAAAATTTTGCAGAATGACAGGAATATTTGTAGAGACACGATATATTTAAGAACTAGAAAGTTATCAAAAAAGAGTAAAAGTAATCCTCAACTTAACGACTGCAATTGGAATAAGAATTTCCATTACTAATCAAGGCAGTTGTTCAATGAGTCATGCCCAATTTTACAACTTTTTTTTCCCATGGTAGTTAAACAAATCATTGCAGTTAAGTGAATTACATGATCACTAAGCAAATCTTCTTCTTCTTGTGCCTTGTCCGTTATCAGACATTGGCGATCATGTTGGCAATCCTATTTTTGTCAACAGCCATATGAGTTTTGCTGCTGAGTTTTGTCAAAACCAGTCCCTTGGGTTTTGAAGCCATGATGTTCTTCTTCTGCCTGGGCCCTGTTTGCCTTCAATTTTTCCCTGGAGGATTAAGTGAAGGATGCTGTATTTTTCTGGGTGTCACCTCACATGTCCAAAATTCTCTAACTTTCACTTTTTAATGGCTTTGATGATTTCCCTTTGCTTTCCCAGGCGGCTTATTACCTCCTCATTTGTGATTTTGTTAACCCAGTTTATACGTAACAGCCGTCTGTAAATCCACATTTCAAATGCTTCTAGTTTCTTCAAGTGGTTTTCTGTCAGAGACCAACTCTCTACTCCGTAGAGCAGGATAGAAAAGATGTAACATCTGACAAGCCTGATTTTCAATCTTAGGCTGATGTCATGACTGCAGAAGATCTTTTTCATTTTGAAGAATGCTGTTCGAGCTTTCCCTATCCTTGTCTTTACTTCACTGATCATGTCCCAGAATTCATGTAAATTAAAACCGAGGTACGTGATCCTTTCAAATTTTTCTAATATTCCTTCCAAATTTATCAGTGGTAAATTAATGGGTTGCAAATTAATGGAAGCAAATCTGGCTTCCCCCATTGACTCTGCTTATGGGAAGATGGCTGGGAAAGGAACAAATAGCAATCACATGAACCTGGGACACAGCAACCACTATAAATACATTATGGTTGCCAAGCACCTATATTTTGATCATGTGACCATGGGGATGCTACAACAGTGATACGTGTGAGGACCAGTTTTAAGTTCCTTTTTCAGTGGTGGTGTAACTTCAAATGGTTGCTGAAAAAAATGCTTATAAGTTGAGGATTAGCTGTAGATGCAGATGAAATGTTCACTGAACTATTTAAATCTGCAGGACTAGAGAAAGTTAAAATCTTAACTGCTCTATATCAACAAATATGGTTTACACTTTGGAATAATTACTGTAATATACCTTTAGTAAAGAAAGGAAATGGAACCCACTTCATTGTAGTATTATTTCTTCTATTTTCATTTCCGAAAATGGCAAGGAAAGAACAAGAAAAGGAAAAAAATAATGGATCTGATACAATTTTGATCAGGGTACTTTTCCAATAGTTAGTTTTAACAGTTCAGTCAAGTCCGACTCTTAGCAACTTTATAGGCAAGTTCTCTCCGTACTACCCTGTCAAGTAAAGCTATGAGTATTTTGTTGATCTATTAGAAGGAGAGCAAAGGATTAATTGGCTATTTTCTTCTAAGGAAGGAAACAATAAAAACTAAGTTATCTGAAAAAGTTGATGCTTATAGCACCTAGCATGTCATCTGCTAAATTATGTTCAATGTTAGATTAACATTCTAGCTCTTGACAGCATGAATCCCTAAATATATACAGAAGTGATCCAGAATACAGTAATTCTTATTTTCCTATGAATCACAAGTTTAAGACATTTAAGCATTAAACTGATGTATTTTTGCCCCCTCAAATTGCCCACACTGCCAAACTTGCTCAGACTTGTAACATCCCACCAAAGTAGGAGATTAGAAGACATTAAGGAGGACAAAAGAGTGCTTCAAAAGGTGCTACACTTAAGTCAATGATTGTGCAAGCGGAACTGGAAAAGCACACAGGAAGGGATTGTGTAAAAACTTCACAATTTTGGAGTATAGCTAGTCTTCAAATAGCATTTGCTGTTTATCGGGATGTTAAAATATAAAGTCTCTTTCAATTAAAACTCAATGACTTCATCAAATGTAATTTAAAATGAGGTATGCAAGTAGAGATGTGCTGTATAAACAATAACTAAAAATATGTAAAAACTTGGCTACATTATCTGAAAGAGAGCAATAATATTTACTTTATTTAAAATGTAGAGACTGTCTGACTTCCAATGATTCTGAATCAATGTTGAAATTCATTTTTTTTTTACTATCAGTTCTGTGGGCGTGGCTTGGTAGGCATGGTATAGCTTGGTGGGTGTGGCTTGGTGGGTGTGGCAGGGAAAGAATACTGCAAAATCTCCATTTCCACCCCATTCCAGGGGAAGGATACTGCAAAATTCCCACCCCACTGCAGGGGAAAGATACTGCAAAATCCCATTCCTCCCCACTCCTGGAAGAAGGATATTGCAAAATCTCCACCACCATCCCACTCTGGGACCAGCCAGAGGTGATATTTGCCGGTTCTCCCAACTACTCAAAATTTCCACTACTTGTTCTCCGAACTACCCAAAATTTCCCCTGCCGGTTCTCCAGAATCTATCAGAACCTGCTGGATTTCACTCCTGTTCTGAATGGCTTACAATTAAAAAGAAAAAGAAATATTGAGCAGCCTGATATATATACCTGTATCTATGGAAGGACTATAACTCAGTTTCTTGGTTTCTGTGTGGTATCATTAAGACTACTACACAGAAAAAAATCCAACTGGGGTACAACTATTACCCAGCACAAAGTCTGGGAGAATAACTATGTCTTCAATAGTTTACTGAACATCTGGATTTCTGAGGAGATAGCATTCCAGAATCCACAACAGAGAAGATCTGTTTCCTGGATCCCATTAGATGAAACTGCTTAATTGATGAGACTCAAAGCACACCCACTCTGTTCAATCTCTTTCCTATTAGGAATGAGATAATGACACTGTATATTTCTAAATCTCTATAATTTGTTAGTAATGAAAATATTTTTTCTGACAAATTGGAATTCCACAGACAAATCTAAATACGGGAGCAGTAATTACTAAACCTTTATCAATGTCTTTCCCCCCTAAATTGTATTGAATGTCAGAAGACATAGCCTGCTTTAAGAGATGCAAGTCCTTTAGTATATTATGAAACCTATGCATTTTTATCCAGATTTTTTTTCAAATGATATGCCAAGACACACTGGCATTATTTCGTACCAGTTGCATTGTACAAAATGTTGTTAACAATGATAACAATCAACACTGCATAAAACCTAGAATTACATCGCCTCCAATATGATTATTATACTCATCCTCTTTTGAAGGGTGTTACCTATCAGGTGATTGGTCCATATAAATGTTACAATTATACAATACTGGATGGAAGTACAATTAGTTCAAGAGTGGAAAACAGCTACCAGCTTTTCTAGGTCAATTTTCCAGGACCAGTTATATCCATTAATGAAGAAAACAAGAAGCATCCTGTCTCTGAGGCTGTGCTCCCTGAACTTGCATATCCAGGTATTTTATTCTATTGCCTGCAGTTTAATACAATACCTACTGCACCTGCAGATTTTGCTCTACTTCAGCTACAGCCCAGTTGAGCAGGTCTGCCCAGAAGCTACCACTTCCAGGGAGTGGCTGGCTTTTAATAAGCTCTTAGATGCACTGGGATCATGCCCAGAGGCAAGCATCACTTCCCTAGCTTTCTTCAGATTGACAAACATAAAAAAGAAACCAGATTAACTTTCTTAAAGAAACCTTTGCGACTCTCCAGAATCTATTGATTTCCAAGTAGTGGATACATTGGTCTCTTTTCCAGTCTGCTTCAGATTAGTAATATTTGAAAAGTAAAGGTCCGTGGCTTATTTTAAGTTACCTTCGTATTTACTGTAATTCTTTCTTTAAAGTGTATACACTAGTCAATCCAATATTTATTAGTTTGGCTTGCATGGATACAAACTAAAAGAAAAAAACAACAAATTCAGTGACAATCAGATTCCTAGATACCGTCACAATAAATACATGCTGGTTGCCAAGCACTTGAATTCTGATCATGTGACCATGGGGATGCTGCAATGGTGGTTAAGTGCAAGGACCAGCTGTAAATCATGTCATAACTTTGAAAAGTTGTTAAATGAACGTTCATAAAGTTGAGGACTGCCTAAAAGAAAAGTAATACTGGCAAAGGCAAAGAAGCAAGGACCAACTATTGCATTAAAAAGACCTAACTATATGCTCAACCTAGTTTATTTCAAAAATTCCTCAATTTTTGATTATTTTACCAACTATCTGTGCAAAGATTTGCATCAGCTAGAAATCTAAAGCTGACAAGGAAATAATATACTGTATCCCTAACAATGGGGGCTACACAAATCTCAGCAACTTTTATATCACAAGCTCCACACAAGCAGAACTTAAAATTGAATTTGCACCCTCTAGCGTGCATGGAGACAGATACCAATTAGGACATATCTATAGTTATCATGGAGTACATGAAATCCCAAGCCAGCACAAAAAACTTGGCTAACTTAAATAATCAGGTAACAGATGTTTTACCCATTGAACAGTAGAAATTTTAGTTTGGCCACCTAAAAAATCATTTTTAGTGTCATCCTGACTTCCTTGGTTTGACTACAATTTGAAAGCAAGGCAGATCAACCAGTAGCTTGTTCTTCTTTCTTTGCAACATCCAAGTTGAACCTTCATACCATATTTCTCCACGTCTTTGCTAATCGGTGTTCATTTCCAGGGTATTTTCTGGGTCTGACATATCCTATCTTTCTGTCATGCTCCAGTGTAACCAGATATCTGGATTTCTCCCACATTTTTTTAAAAAAACCAACCCTCTGGTTCCAGCTCAAAAAGAAACCAAAGTAGAGTATTTTCAGCCTTTCTAAGCCAGGCCCCTTAATTATGATCTTATTGACCAGGAATAGCATTTATTTTAAAACAATGGAATCTAGGACAAATGGCTTCTACAGGGCTCATACAATTAAACATATCATCCAGTGTGGAATTTGTTTTTCATAAGTAGCAAAGCAATCAATCAGTCACATGGCATACTTCATGTCTATGGAGATTCTCAGTCATCCAGGTCATGGTTGTCCCAAAGGTGCTTTTTTCAAGAGGCAACTGGACTTTCATTGTTTTTTTCCTTGAAGACGTTTCACGCCTCATCCAAGAAGCTTCTTCAGTCAGAACTGAAGCTGGGTTAGAAGCAAAAGGTCTTCAAGGAAAAAACAAAGAAAGTCCAATTTTCAATTTGTTATTTATCATGACTGAAAAAAGAGCATGTATTTTAGATTAGATAATTTTATTTTAATGTATTTTTTAATGTTAAACCTTTCCTCAGATAGGCGGATAGAAAAAAGAATACAGGGAAGCTTGAGAGCAAGCACTAGATCACACAGATGAGAATGAAAAGATGAAGGCAAATGTGAAAATGTAGGTAAAAAGTTGAGTTTCAAGGCATAAATAGAAGACTGAAGAAACTAGAAGCAGATGAAAGGTAAAGACCAGGTTCTAATATCGGTTTGTGATCTATATATATAAAAGTGAAAACCACTCACACCGTAAACACGAAATCTCCAGAACCATAAAGTCTACAAACTTGAAATTTGCCACGTATGTTCCTCTTGGCTTCTAGATGCTCACTAAGAAAGGATTTTTCGAAATGACCACCAAAGCATTAGTATTTCCTATATTATTATTAACACACTCTGATGCTAAGGAGTTCTACTCCCCCTCCCCACCTCAAAAGAAATCTGTTCTAAATGCAAAACACAAGCAGAGGAGAGGAGTTTCACTTTTAGTTTTACTTTCACAACAGAAAGCAGCTTTATTACAGAACAGTTGAGCTAAACCACACTTAGCCTCCTTCCAGTCTCCTTCCTGCTCACACAGCAAATACTGTTTGAGTTTCCAAACACCCCTCAACTCTCTCACACACTGACAGGATGCTAGCCAAATGAATATTGATGGATGCTGCGGGCTGGGATATTCTACTCCCCCTCGCCCTGTTCCAACTGCCAGTTGCATTATATTAACACACACTGATGCTATGGAGTTACACATGCTACATTAAGTTTCAGGCTGTTAAGTGTCAATTTATCAAGCCCAAGCACATAGTTTCATAGAGAAGCATGGGCGTCCAGCTAACATTGGGATGTTAGCATGTAGGACAACTATTGCAATATTGGATCAATTGTCTGACTAATCCTTGTGGACGAAACAGCCATATGGTGACGAAGTAGAGTAATGAAGTATGCAATGTCCCAAAGGTGCTTTTTCAAGAGGCAACTGGACTTTCTTTGTTTTTTCCTTGACAACATTTTACTTCTCATCCAAGAAGCTTCTTCAGTCAGAACTGAAGAATACTTCTTGGGTTAGAAGCAAAACGTCTTCAAGGAAAAACTGATAATCTAGCTATTGTATTGAGTAGCAACTGATTTTTTTCAGATTCTCTTAAAGATAGACCCATATTGCAATAGTGTAGTTCCTGATATGCTGTTGTAGTTGATACTATGAATATGATTGTGTAAACATGTTAGCACTGCCATCTGGAACCACCACCACCCTAAAGTAATGCCAGATCAAGAAACACTCCTAGGTGGAAATCTGACAAGAGAAGTGCAAGCCCTTCAGAACAGGTTGAATCTTAATCTCCAAGCCTGATTTTCTACTGATTAACAATGCGTCTGTTCTGCATGCATTTAATTTAATTATGCTCACTCAAATACAGCAGACAATACCAGTTACTTCTTTGGTGCTAGATGATGAAAAGCAGCAGAACCTAGCAGTTGTGCCTCTCTATGATTGCATAAATTTGTTTATATTATATAAGACTAAAAAAGTATTTTAAGAGGATATTTAAATTATAGAACATGTGTTGTCTAGGTTTCATGTGTAAGACAACACAAGGAAATACTATGTTAAGACAAAGGCTTATGTATGCATCTCACAGGTCCTCAACAGATTTCTCCACATAAATAACTTTTAAACAAGAAAGACATGGCTTGCAGCACTTTTCCTGCTGTTTATGTATCAATCTGAAAAGTAAACTAGATTTATCGCTATTTGTAGTTCTTTTTTTCTGAAAGCAAAATAAACAAATTTATAAAGCACAGCTGCCAACCAGAGTTTTACATAGTTTTGCATAGGTCTGGTGGCTCTCTCCTCATCCCCAGACGTTGGTCTGCAAGCAATCACAGGTGCTTTATAATTTTCTGTAATTATGTATGGTCAAGAGAAGCCAGAGCAGGAATCTTGATTCCTGTAAACTTCTTTATGATTTCCATTTTAGACTTCTTCTTCTGAAGAGTAGGCATCACTCTAGGCTTGAATGATATATTCATTAGAAAACAAACCAAGGACAATTTGAGGAAAATTGCTACTGGGTGTGTAGAAAGCTAAACTGTAGTTGGCGGCAGTTATATCTGAAAGCATCCCCTATGTAAATAAGAAAACATTATATCACCTATTTTGTCTTCACTTTAAAATGGAAGGAGCAAAAGGAGCATGTCCCATCGGCAAGACATTCAAGAAATCACTTCTTAGTTTAGCATGCTGCATTAATAATTTCATAGGCTATGAAAGTTATGAGGCCAGACAGAGAATTCAATTGTCCAATAAACAATATTATCTTCAATTGGAGGAGCATTAAAATTACCATCATATTATTGAACCATAGCCAGGAAGGATAGGCACAATTGCTTAAGAACATCCATTTTTGTAAAGCACAACGAGAAGAGTTCTTTTCATGTTAAAGGATCATGTGGGGATTGTAAAAAATACTGTTAAGAAATATACTTTTTGAAAATATGGAGATTTCTTTTTTACATTTAAAAGCATATATTTCTTGGACCACACCCTGATCACTTTCCATTTGGGTTAAGATTAGAGTTTGGACCTCTGCAATGCACTCTATATGGGACTGCCCTTGAAGAACATCTAGAGCTGTGATGGCGAACCTATGGTACACGTGCCACCTCAGTGAGCACGCGAGTGTTGCCTAGCTCATCTCTAGCGCGCCAGCCAGCTGATTTTTGGGCCTTCTGGGCCCACCAGAGGTTGGGAAACAGTCTGTTTCCGGCCTCCGGAGGCCGGAAACTCTCCCCAGGCTCTCCCCAGGCTCCTAGAAAGGCTCTGGAGCCTGGGGAGGCAAAAAAACAGGCCCACCGGGCCATCGTGTGTCAAAAGCGGAGGGAGTGCAGGGGGTTTGCGCGTGCATGCGTGGCAAAAAGGTTAGCCAACACTGATCTAGAGCATGGGTGTCAAACTACCGGCCCACGGGCCAGATGGATCACACACTGGCCATGCCCAAGCCCAGTTTAGCAAAGGGGGAAAAAGTTGTGATGCATCATGTGATGTTGCTGTGACACCACAAGTTTGACACCCCTGGTCTAGAAGCTTCAGCTGGTTCAAAACACAGCAGCATATATGTGCAAATTCGTATTTCTTTTGAGGGAGATGAATTAGTTGCCAATTTGCTTCTGGGTGCAAAAAGGTGATGATTGTCAGTTTTAAAGCCCTTACATGGGGGTTATCTGATGGACCACCTCTCCCCAATTACATCTACCTGCCCCACCAGAACAGATTGGCAGGGCGAGTTGTGGGTCGTAACTATCAAGAACGTACATCTGGTGAAATCTAAGAAAAAGTCCTTCTGTCTGGTGGTTTCCTCCCTTGGGAAAATCATTCCCCCAGACATAAGATTGCCCCCCTCCCCCTATTTTTTTTCTACAAGGCCTTGAAAAACTAACTTTATCAGTGGGGACCCCATTTGAAACTGATCAAATGGCTGATTTTGTTTCTGCCACGGTGGATAGGGGAAGGTTTAAATTGTGAATTTTTAACTCTGGATTTTTAATGTTGTACACATCTGGAATTACTGTGAGTTGCACAACTACATAATTGTACTAGATAAATGTATGTATAAATAAATCAATATGTTTTCAAATTTAATATTAGCTTTGGGCTCTAGCATAGCTTTTCCCATAATGGTCCAGATATAATGGACTACAATTCCAGGCAGGATGTCATATATACCAGTGCTTATTTGGGATGATGGGAATCAAAGAGTCGAATCTATCCACAGTTTGCACATAGAACTGAAAATAAAAATCAATTCTTCCTTCCTTCCTTCCTTCCTTCCTCCCTCCCCTCCCCCCCTCCAAGACACTTCAGGGTTTTCTCTGCACTTCCACCTGCTGCTCTCTTAATAAAATTGTATTATTAATCTTTGCACTCAAGCAGAATCCTGACACTAAGTCCTAGATCTAAGAATCTAACTATATTATGCAACTATTCCATCTTTATCTCCTTAATGAATTTCTGTACTAAGAAAAGTGCCGGGAATACACAGTGCAATTAAAAATGGTTTGTGACAACAAATGAGCCTCCTGTAAAATTGGATGCTCAGGCACTCAATTGAGTTTTTCTCTTTTTGCCAGGCTAAACATCAGTTTATTTATATATATACAATAACACACAGTAATCATGTAATAATAGTACAATTCTCACACAATATGCTTAGTGACTGTTAAAGAAAAAAATAACTTAATCAATGTCCTGCTAAAATGACTTGGTTCCACTTACAATCCTATGGCTGCCAACTGCTGACAAGCTTTGGCAGGTTTCTACAGCACACAGTCTTGCTGTTTCTGGACAGAAGTTATTATGAGGACAAACGTAGGGGGGAGGACAAACGTAGGGAGGGGGGGTGGAAGTTATGTTACAGAATGCAAGTATTCTCACTGAAACACTAGATTAAGAAAATACAAACCAAGTCATGTCCTGGGTTGCAGCCTGCAATGATCATTTGGTCTTAGTTATGAAATCCCTGTTACTCAGAAACGATTTCACGTGTGAAACGTCCCTGTGTCATGTTCCATTCCCCTTGACAGGAGGCTATTGACTCAGAGAGTGACACAAATACTGCTTGTTGAAGGCAACAAACATGACAAAAATTCTGCTCGATAGCTCGAATGCTGAAGCAACATCAAATGAAAGCAATAGAGGGAAACACATGAACTGTAGCTTCAGGCTGAAGTAATATCAGGTGCATCTCTACACCCTCAGGGCTTAACTCCTACACTTTTAAGTCCCTCCCATTGAAACAGCCTCCTTCAGTTTCACTTAATCAGGCAGTGAACAGGTACTTCTCTCTCAACACTGACAGCAACAGTTTAATAGTTCCGAACAACTTGGATCCGAGTTCCCAAACTCGCAGGTAAGTTAACTTTCAATCACTGAACAATTTACAAAACAATTTAAAAGAAAAGACAAGCAGCTAACTAAAGTATGTTAGTTAAGTGTATTTCTTCAGGTGCATTATTCTTAAAAGCAGATTTATGACATAATGTATGATTTGTTATTTAAATCTGTACAAAACTTTGTCTATTTACTATATTATTTGGTACAAGCTAAGGTGCTATTACAGCTATTGTTAAGATGAATTTATTAATTTTCAGTGTAAAATACAACTTTTAAACACATCCCTCATTTAACACATTCAAGTGAAGTAGTCTTACTTGTTTAAATATTTAAGTTAAGAAGCCAAGTTTTCTGATGTATTCAAATGAATATAGTATCAGTTGCTATGACAGTCATAGTTAAGACTTTGTTAAGATGTGTGTGTGTGTGTGTGAAATATGTGAAAGAAAAGTATATTGTATTGCTAATTTACTTTGGAAAATAAAGAAATGAATGAATACTTATTGTGATTAGTATAAAATGGGCTTAAGTTACTTTAAAACTGTAGAACCAAATAATTCCTGTGTTTGGAATTTATAAATGCAAAATCTTTTTTCATTATAGTTCATGCTGACTTCTACAGAATTCATCCTTTTTGCTCATTTTATATCCATCATCAAGCATGCAATTTTTTTAAAATTTTTGTTAATAAAATCACTCATTTTAGTTTTAAACATTAGCAATCCAGAAGGGTGGAGTAGTTAATCACTGGAAAATCTGGGCTGGAATAAAACTCAGAAATCTCATTCTTGCAAAATGCTGGATAGGTGACAGTGGCATGATTTTAAGTTATGCAATAATGCCACATCACAATATTTTAATCATAGCATGCCCTTCTAAAATGCTCCACCTCAACAAAGACTCGTCACCTAGATCAATATCACAAAAAAGAATGCTGCAACAACAGCAGACCATATGCATAATGTTCCTTAAATATGGTTGTGTAGCCAGCCGTAACTATAATATATTAAGCAAGATCGTTACACCAATGTGCTCTAAAGAATATTTTAAAACAGCACTTTTGAATGTTTTTTTAAAAAACGAAATACTGTATATTGGAAAAGTATTTGATTATTTTTCAGTGCTGAATTCAAAATATCTACACACGTAATAACAAAAGCTAACAAATTAATATAGCTTTTGTCTTTTTAAAAGATGTATATAAGATCAAAGAAGACTTCAAATTTACTCCCAAATCTATAAAGGCTCATTCTTTCACAGGCATGACCACAGCCAGTTTAATTGGAAAAACACAGAAACAGTGCTAGAATCAGAAAATGTATGTCCATATATATCTACCTGGCACTAATTCTATTTCAGTTTAGATTGTTTTGTTTCACAAAGCTAGCAGTATGTATTTCATTTGAACTCTATTAGTCACATCTTCAGGTAATATTCCCTTTTTTAAAACTAGGAATGACAATTAATGATTTTATATACTAAACATAATTCAGATTTATCACTAGCCTGTACCTATAGGTATAGCCTGTACCTATATAGCCTGTATCTATAGTTAAAGTCATCCACGCTCATTCCAAATATATTATGGAATCCTTAAGACTGCAATTCTATACTTATTCGCAGGGGAATAAATTTAACAGAATATATATTTTATTAACATACATTTTGGCTGTAAATATTATTTTGTACCCAGTGCTTTCTCTATTTGAAATAACTATTATTTCAAAAAAGTTTGATTATTAAGTTATTTGTTACTGGAAAGACTGAGATGCAAGTTCCCATACACATGATAATCATAGAAATTTGAAGTTTGCTTTAAACTGTGCAATAAATTAATAGAAATTTAGTTTTAGCAAAGAAACACATACTACTTATTTTTTCCCTTTTTTGTTCTTCAAGAATTAATGGTGCATACTGAGCAACCTTTTATTGTATTTCAGTATACTCTTATATCAGAATACAATTCAAACTGCTATTGGCAGTTTGGAGACAGTTTGTTGTGGCAACAGAAACTTGAAGTATTATTTGCACAGAGGCTTATAAATTAGTACAAAGGTTGGAAAGAAACTGGTAGCACCTTTTCAGACTAACAAATTTTATTAAAAGGAATAAGTTTTTGTGAATTGTAATATCACATCATCATATACTAATTATTTCATTAATAAAATGTTAGTCTGAAAGCTTGTTGTCAGACTCCTGATTTGGCTACAATAGACTATATAGACTTTTTTACACCTAGAGATACTTTAGGTATAAGTTGAACTCACCAAATCTTTCAATTTGATTATACAGCATTATCTAAATTTAAAATTGCATTGTTCAGGAACTATTTTGTTGCTTTATAGTGGGTATTTTAATATTAATATTAAATATTAATATTGTCCAAATAAATTAGTGTGCATGTAGAAATTAATTCAAGTAACTATGTCAGAAAGCTAATGTACTAACATTCACTTGCTATTTTAATTGTCTTCCAAACTCCAATACTATTTCTGTAGCTGAGATTCAGAATCTCCCATATTAGGGCTTATGATTTTCAAACAGCCCCTATATTTAATGGCACTTGCTTGAAACATTCTAAATTTGCAGCTGAAATTTACCCCACCAAATTCGTCTTAAGCATCTTTTACATTATAACCTGCATCAGAAGAAAATAAAAATTACTTGTTCATCTTTTATGGAAAGGTATTCTAGAAATATCACTAATAAAGCAGAATGTAATGAATTAAAGGGAAGCAAAATTCATTCAGAATGATATACACTTTGATATTGTAAATGATAGGTCAATCTTTCATAATGAATAGAAAAATATTAAGTTCAAAAGTAACAGGAGATGGTCAAGTGACATTGTAAAAATTAAAACAAAATACGGTATGAATTTTCATTCACAAGTATGAATTTAAAAATCCAAAAAGACCCACATAAAGTTTAATTGACATATATTTGTTTTTAAGGAAATACAAATTGTATAGTTTAATTTGTAATCACAGGTATAATATTTTTACATTGAAAATATTAGATATATTTTAGATAGATATTTGTAGTTTAAACATTAATGGGAAAAAAGTTTTAAGAAATTGTAAAGCCATCACTTCCCTGTATTACTGTAGTTTCGGGTAACAGATACAGTATGTGGTTTTGCAACAGTCATCATTTTGATAATAGTGCTTACAGTTCATGATGAAATCATCACTTTTTAGATCTCTGCCATAACACATCTATAAAATCATGAGAACATGACTCTCAGAGATTCTCACGCCTTCAGAATCAGTACACATAATGGAACAAGTTAATACAAGCCCATCTGACTTATCTGCAGAGCAAATCACAAGCCTATATCCATTTGTTTTATTTCTAAGAGAAAGCAAGTAGATTATGCTTCTATAAATGAATGGATGCTGGACTCATACCTTAGAGACTAGCCATGCTACACAACAGTGAGTTCATTAGTAACATAATTAGAAACCAACAAAGAAATGGCAACAAGATGTCATTCCATAACTTAACATCAGACTTACTGTGGGATGTGGCAAATTATGCATACTAGCCGGTCCTTAAATATTTGCTTAGGCTGCTTAAAAAGCTTGTTTGCTCTCTAGTAGAGCTGGGTCAGCTCTCCAGGATGGAGTCAATCCCACTCCACCCTACTTCTCCCTAGCATGGAATCTCTTCCTCTTTCCCTAACTGGCTCAACTGGATTATGCTCAAGCTTCTACTTTTGTTACCAGGACCTGCCTTCTCTTCACATAGTCTCATCCACCTACAGTTCCCTCTCCCTCTGCTTTCATCTTTTCCCTGTCACATCCTGAGTGGATAGTCTTCCAGTGCTGTTTGTAAGAGTTCTCTTTAATTAATTCAACCAGAATTTCAGGTAGGAGACACCCCTGAACCTCAGGTCAGTTAATTAGGGTGCTATTCCAGACTTAGGTGTTTCCCCTTAGGGCAATCTTGTTTGTAAAGGCTAAGATTCTTCTAAATTAGCTTCACTTTTCTCATACTTGTAATTCATTTGGATTCAGGGGCAAACCCATACAGTTAAGTTTGAGTATGGCATCAAGTTATTCAGGATGGCAAGAGCCACAGCAAATGACGAAAAATTCTTTACAGTGAGGAATGTGTGGCAAAAAGGTCAAAGAGATTCAGTATTCATACTAAAGGGCAGAATTATCATTTCACATATAAATGGCTATATTTCCTCTTATAGAGAGAGCTATGACTTGCCCAGAAAAGATATTTTAGAATTTTGGTGATAACTCACTAAAATATAAATGCAAGATATATCAGAAAGAGGAAATAAAGGCTTGATTCTATGTTGTAGACCTGAGTTTTCTAAAAGAGTACAGCATCACTGTGATGGACTGATTCATCATGTTCTAGCACCTTTGTCTTGACATCTAAATGTCATTCTACTTGAAGATAGTATACTGGGAATAATTTTCATCCTGATGACCTACTTATAGCCTTCTCCAAAGATTCTATTTCCCCACAAGGTTGTTTAATTTTGTTCAGTTTCAATTTTCTTGGATATTTTCATTTTTATCCCAAAACATTCAGCCATAGCATAAATACCATGTCATTTTCAAGATTTAAATCTTTCAGAAAATGATCCATAGTATTCAGGTTCATTCCAGAGAACAATGGAAAATTCAGAGCCAGGATAATGTAGCAGTTAAGATTTTAGACTAGAAACAGAGAGATTCAAGTTCAAGCCCTCTCTCAGCTATAGAAATTCAATGAGTGACTTTCAGACCAACCTAACCGTCAAGTTGTTGCTGTGGAGAAAAAAGCTCAGGAGGAAAGGTGGAATAGTTACATAATGAATATATTCTAAATAAATAAATGACAGAATGTCTCAGGCCCAGAAGGCAGAGATGTGCATATCCTTAATCCTTATAAAAAGGACACTAATGTTTCTAACACTAATTTTTGTATTGCAGTTTCCTGTTTGCAAACGCTGTTATTTCCTGACATTTCCAAAACTGCCTTCATATCAAATCTTTTGGAAAGATTTTGAGCTGGAAGAAACAATAAAAAGCACAATTAATTTTAAACGAACTAAAGCTCTATTAACTGTTATAGGAACGATCCTAAACGTAACATCAGACTAGAAGATGAGCCTCCTCAAAGAGCGCAAACCAAAAAAACCTCATTATATCCCCAGACCTCCAGGAAAACCATTTAAATACAAGTGCTTTCAGTGCCCCTTTACCTGCAATGAGAAATCGCATCTTTTTAACCATATGAAGTATGGGCTTTGCAAAAATTCCATTACACTGGTGACAGAACAAGATCGTGTTGTCAAATGTTCAAAGTCAAATTCTTTGGAGACTAAACAGATCGCTCAGGTAGACACTGCAGCCAAACCAACTTCTTCCAAGGTCCTCTCAAATTTTGATTCTAAACCTCAATATGCATTTGCCAAAGATGACTCCAAGGAAAATATGGAAATTCAAAACCAAGTGACAAATATATCAGTGCTTGGACCAAAACCACCCACTGAAAAGGAACTAACTCTTCTTTGTAATGAAGAAGAAAGTACAATCAATGTGCAGTCTACTCTTGAAGGCATCGTAAGACCTTCTGCATTTGTTCCAGTGGGAGAGCATCGGCACAATAAGGACAATAATGATATGTCTCAATTAGGTTCTCTTTCCGATTCAAATAAAGACTCTTCCTTTCCAACAAAATCAGCCTTTCATGCTCCAAACAATCTATGGAAAACTGGTGGTACAATTATTACTCCAGAGTTTACTCATAAAATTACACCTGCAAAAGGTTTCACTTCCATTCCATCTTACGTACAACCCATGATTCCAGAATATTCACCTTCACTGTATGAACATGGATTAGCTATCTATGCACCTTACTTCCTCTCAGGAAACTCTCATGAGTGTGAAAGCTCAGTGTTGTCTGTCTACAGTTCTCAAGATCAAAGACATTTTCTTCCTCATCCAGGACCACTTCCTAAACCAATTAATCCAGCAACATACGAACACTACCGCTTATTCCAGCCATATCGTCCAAATCTTTCAGTGCCATATGGATTTTGTAGGCCAACAGAATCAGCATTTTATAGGCTGCCACACATTGCAGATATTAACAGAGACACAAATTCTCAATTAATGGAGGAAACAACCTTGCTATATCCTCATTCTTCAAGTCCAGCCAGGTTATTATCACAAAATTCTCATAAAAAAACAGATGACTATGAAAAGGAAATACCTATGCTGCATAACAAAGGTCATTCTAAAGAAGATCAAAATGAAAGAGAAAATGCCAAAATGAGCCCTCGTGCTGGAAGTGCAGCAACTGGATCCCCAGGAAGACCCAGCCCGACAAACTTCACTCAAACTAGTCATGGTTGTGAAGGCCTATTTGATCTTTCTAATAAGTCATCTTCAGTTATTAACAAATGTGATCAACCTGAAGAAAGCTTTACAGCATTCAGACCTGTGAGGAAAAGTACAGACCAATCTCCTCTGCCTATATCAAAGGAAGATAAAGGAAATTCTCCTAAAAGGTAAAATGTTAAATGCCCTTTAAAAAAAAAAAATCCTGCTAAAGTCTATGGCGAAAGCAAACATGCCCTCAAGATACATTACATAGGGCCTCTAAGACATATTTCATTACTTGTCCAACTGGAAAACACACGGCAACTAGGAAATACATGGGCTGCAACTATATATAGCTGGGTGGGAAAGTTTATTTTAAAAGAGGAGGGGAATATTCTTACAAGGGTTACATACCACTGAGCAAGGCCAGGGCTATCCTAATTCAAACTTTTTTTCCTCTTAAGTTCATCATTGCCTCTTTTTGGCTTGGCTCTGGTCTAATAATTTGCTGTTCTGAGTGCTGAATGAGAAAAGATATTTCTCTTCTCTCTAGCCAATGAAAAAACAGACTGAGGACAGCAGGGGTTTTGGAGGGAGAATGGGGAAGAATACAGTCAATCGACTTTTGCTTTTTACTTTCAAAGAAATGTCTTGGTATAATGTATTCTATAGTTATTGTTTTATTATCCAAAATTAAATTAAATAAGGGAATGGTATGCATTGCAAATAACGAGATAACACATGAAAGTTCGTAGGAATTAAAGTAAATAATATTGTTGTGCTAAGTAAACATATCAACCACAGTACAAAATTATAAACTCCTTTTTTGTGTTTATTTTATTCTTTACTTTATAACCTAACCTTATGCATATTTATGCTCATATAAGCACCATGTAAATAGTGAATCAAATGTTTAAGCATGCACAGGATTGCTAACTTAAATGTTGCAATTTATACAGTTATTTATGCATACAATACCATTTACTGTATTTATATTATACTTATTCAACATTTTTTACCCTAGGTAATGTATGAGAACAAAATTATATAAAGCTAGTAATAAGATGCTAACCCAGTCAATATAAAAAAACCACACCAAAAAATTTATGGAAAAACATAACATTTTAATTAAAAATACCAATAAAATTAGGATTAAGCACTGAATATTTCATTTCATGAAAACAGATTCTAGACCAACCTTTTTAAAGCTTTTTATTCTGGAGGAACATTTTAAATAACTTTTAGGTATCAAGGGGAACCTCTGCATTAAAAAAAACATTTTACAATAGCACAATATCTATGCTTTTAACGTCGCATTTCCAATAATCCTTATACAATAGGCCTCTACAAGGTGAACATTTACTTATTTTTAACAGAATTATCAGAAAACCCTTGCTATATTCATATGCACATTGATAAACCATATTACTTAATGAAATATATATTTCTCAATATATACAATGCACAGATTGTATAATTTTCTTTTATGTAATCATAATTTTCTTTTATGTAATCATCTTAACTTCTCGTGAAAATAAGCCAAAATGTATGAATTGCTCACATGAAACCTGATTAGGTTTAAAACTATAGATTTAAAACTATGTTACACGTACAAAAATATTAACCAGGTAAACAACTGCATTTGCAACGGTGTGTGTGTCTGTGTGTAACAACCCTAGAATTTTTCTAATAGCTTATATACAAGCAATTTGTTTTTTTTAATTCAAAATATCTACTCCATTTAAGTATTTTGTCTAATTACACAATAACATTTTCCATTTTTCCTCTCAGTAGTGACATCACTAATGAAAAGGAAAATGTACAGCATGGAAATGATAGTAATGAGGATCCTTTGTCCAGTTCCGAAGATGATTCAGATGATTCACCGCTTAATCTTTCCAAGAAACCAGATGCAAACTTAGTCGATGCACATACGTATACAAGCACTTTCCCAACAGAAAACCAGAACTGCATGGAACTGCAGGAAATGCCTTTGAACCTTTCAGTGAAGGACAACTATCATGTAACTGTATGTCTCCAGAACTCATTATATGAAACTAAAGATCATAATCTTCAAAAACCTGAAGATAAAGATTTGGGGACAGAAATATGTAACCCTAAGAATCAAACAGATAAAGGTTCCTTCAGTAAGCCTCTTACTGTGATGCCTATAAAAGAAGTGGAGGAACCAAGGACAATTGAGAGTTGTGATGAGCAGAAACAAACTGCAGCCGTTGCTCTCTGTCAATTAGCTTCCTACAGTCCAAGTACAGTTCAAAAAGAGAGCGCAGAGAAAAATAAGCAAGGGATCAATTCTCAATATGCCGATTCCATCGCTGAACCATCCGAAACCCAGAATAATCATTGTAAAAAAGCAAAAGGACAAAAAAGGACCAATCACAGAGAAGCAACAAAAGTACAACAAGGAACCAAAAGAGTAAGAACAAATGAATGCAGTAGAGTGTTCACTTTGAGAAAGAGAACAAGGATAACATAATATTGTTCCACCAAATATCCTGTAGAGTTCAAATGTACACTATCCAACAAAAATACTACACATTTTTTTCAGTACTAAAATTTTATTTTTACTTTGCTGATTCATTTATTCTGTTCAATTGAACTATGTAAATATTAAAATGTCTTGTATATACATTTTAAAGTAACTGAAATGTCTCATAATTATATCTTTTTAAAGTAAAGATTTAAATGTAAAACTTAAATGCACTATTGTAGAAACATATTTCATAAATGCACTATTAGGAAAACAATGTATGCCAAAAATGAGCTTCTAGAAGCACATTCTGGATATAAGAGTGTTCTATGTGTCTCTAACTAACTTTATTTTCAAATCTTTTTGTTTGTTTGTTTTTTATTGTCCAGTGTATTTTTGCTGTTTTATCAATATTTTTAGAATGAAAATTTCCAATTGCTTAAGCTTAGTGTTATTGAATTTTCATTGATAATATATTAGAGCACTCATATTAAATCTTTCCAAATTACACTTTTGGTATTGTGGTTTTCCCAAGTCGAATGGCCTAATATAAAAATGTTATGGTCCAAATTTTAAGTCCTAATTAATCAATATTAAATAAATTTTAGGACTTAAAACGAAATAGAGGTCCCACACAAATGTTTGATAAACTGCAACTTCAAGTCCCAAGAACTGACAGAAATGCGAATCAAGAAATTATTTATTTCAACCCATATTAGAAGGAATCCTGTGTTGTGAATTTTATATTTTGCATCCATATGAGTCTGTAGCACTAAAGAGATTGTATACTATAGGTATCAGTGAATGTTTCATAGACTTGTTAGTAATGATTTTCCATTTCATGTTAGGGTAATTTTTCCTCTTTTTACAATATTATTTATATTGTAGCAAAAAATAGCTTGCAAAGGCTACAGATAAATCTTAAGTATCATTATGAATATTCCTCAGAAAGTTACAACTTAATGTATCCTTTAAAGTATCAGCTGGGGATAAATAGATCACTCTATTTCTAATTCATGCCAATGTTGTATTTGTTTGGTATATATTCCATTTCTAGTGTAAAATTCCATTTTTAAAAAAATGCTCAAAAATCAAATATGTATCCTAAGATCTGTATTTAAATATTATTTATGTACATATGGTGAATATTTTCCAGTAAAATATACCTTTCTAAGTGTATAAAAAGTTCTAAGTTCTAATTTACTGAAGTTCATGTATTTTAGTATATTTCATCCTAAAATACATCTTTCTTGCTTGCTATATTTTACCATCAAAATTGCAAAATTCAAATACGTCCTTGAAAGTGTAAATCCTAGCAACTCATTTTTCTTTTGATCAGAATGGAAGAAAAGTCACATTGTCAAGAATCCCTTTATTTACATGAGGTACAACTGGAATGTATAAATAGTATGACCATTATCCAGAGCCATTAAAATATCAGGTTTTTAGAGAACTGACTATGTATGATAAGTTGAAGATTGTAAAGGTAGTTCTTATTTAATGATGGTAACTGACAACTTTTACTAAGGAGGACAGCTAGTGCTGTCATTATCTTAAATAATAAGAAAGTAACATCCAGGTGGCCAGGATATAAATTTCTCTCAGACTCTGAAAATACAAACAACTATATGGTAATATAGGCTACAGTAACTGATGGTATCACCTCCCCCTAATGAGATGTTTTGCATGTCTAAAATTATTCAGGAGAGGCAGTAATGGCACCCCCTAAGCTTTGGAAAGCTAGACTACTGCCTACACAGTCTTAACCAAAAACTGGCTCAGATTATTAACATATAATTCTATCAAATCAAAATCTAACTTTATTTTGAGCCTTATTTTTAGTTCAACTCAGTTTAGAAAACACTTACCGTCTGATAGCCGGGAAGGTAGTAACAAGCCTCTTCTTCCCAATTCAGCCAGCGCCAAACATCCACCATGCCATGCATTATCAGTTTCATGAAAACTGCAGTTTTAGAAAACAGGATTTTAAGATGATTTTTCTTAATTTTTCTTGACTATTGCAACTTGTTCTACATGGGGTTGCCTCTGAAGAGCATCTAGAGGCTTCAGCTGGAGCAAAATGTAGCAGCCCTCATGGTTTTGTGCAGACCTCAGTGTACATATGTAGCACCTCTCCAATGGGAACTGCATTGGTTAATGATTTGCTTCCAGGTGCAATTCAGGATGCTGGTTGTCACCTTTAAGGCTCTCCATGGCTTGGGACCAGATTATCTGAGGAATCGTCTCTTACCGGTCACACCTACCCAACACACTAGAGTGCAGAGACAAGGAATGTTGCAGATCCCATCCCCTAGGGAGATACATCTGGCAGAAGGTGCTGAAAACATAAGTTCTATCAGTGGGCCTGGGGAACCCAGGGTGGGATGGAGCCCATTAAATGGTTTGTATGAAAGTGTGTGGTTGAAGGGGTGCAAGGGATTGTTTTACTAATTTATTATTTTATTTTTTTATTTCTTTTATATAAATCATAAATATAAAAATCATAAATAAATATGATTTTTATATCCGTGTAAGCCGCCTTGAGTCACCATGTGCAAGTAGGCGGCAATATATAATTTTCTAAAATAAATAAAAAAATAATTCTGATTTTAAAGTGTATGCCGAAGAACTGTCTTACATGATGCTATGTAATTGTGCAGCAAAACATAAAATCAAATAAAATTTTCTTTAAATATGTCACTATGAATCAATCTAACAAAAATCCCAAAGTGGCACTGCACTTTCCCCCCTTTTTTGCAAGTTGCATTGGTGTACGTTAGTGTTTTTTTAAAATATATTAAAACAATTACTGTATTTTTTGGAGTATAAGACGCACCTTTTTCCCCCTAAAAGGGGGTGAAAATTTAGGTGCATTTTATACACCGAATGTAGCCCCGCCCATCCACTGGCCCCCACCCTTTGGCCTCTGCCTCGCAGCAGTTACCTCCTTGCAAGCAAACAGCAAGAAAAAACAGCTCCTTTTAGCTTCAGCACAGCCTAATTAGCACAAGTTGATTGGATCGCCCTCTCGACTCTCAGCTGATTTGCTCTCAGCTGTTTTGCACAGGGCTCTGCTGCTTGCAGCAAAGAGGTAAATTGCTGGAGCAGATTTTTTTTTTCCCTTGTGCTAATCAAGCTATGCTGAAAACGAAAATGAAAGTAAAGCAGGCTGTTTGCTGTTTGCTGCAACGAGGCAAAATTGCTCAGAGGCAGAGGGAGATTTATTTTTCTTTTTTTCCTGACCAAAAAAGGTAGGTGTATCTTATACTTCGGTGCGTCTTGTACTCCAAAAAATACAGTACCTTTCTATGCTCAGTAACAGAGGTTCCCAAACTTTGCCACTTCATGGTGCCCTTAATGTCTTGACATTTTTTTTCACAACCCTAGGTCTAAACCATGAACTACCTCAAGCTAGTAATTTGCAATCCTGTGGCATCCATGTGAATTTCCTAAGGTGCCCTGGAATAATAACACAAAGTTTGAGAACTAAATCTCTATAGAAAACTGACACTATAAGAATCTGAAACCTCTTAGTCCTCAAAAAAAAACAACAGATTGAGATTGTAACCTGAAACATTGTAACTAATTTTGAGAAGAAAAAAAATAAGATTCAAATCAAAAGCATACTAAAAATGAGTATCAATTTTAGAATAAACCAAGATATTAAACCAACATGTTAATATGATTTAATATTTTGGTGTGTTCAGAATATCAACCTGTTTCTCAATTAAGGAAAAACAGGTTACCTATCAAGAATTGTGGATTTTCCAGATACTGAGAATGGTGATAAGAATTACAGAACATTTGAAGATGAAATCTGTATCTCATTTCTAACAATGAATTCTTGGTCTGTGCCGTTTGTCAAAAAACAAAAACAAAACACCACTTAGATTGTGAATAAAGGGGAAATGAAGACTTTCAAGCATCAAATGGGCAACATTTTGGAGAATTGTTTTCCTTATAACATAATTTGCTAACCCCGTGGAGCATAACTTTTCCAATCTAAATTTGGAGATACCATCCAGCTTTATTTTACACATTTCTTCATTCTATGATGCCATTTTGTTAGATGAAAGACTAAAAATGTAAACTCTTTCTTACATCTATATGTAGGCATCAAACCAAATCATTTAATTAGATACTGCAATACAATGAGTTGAGTTTTTAAAAATATATTTCCATTTTGGAATCTAACTTCTATGCTTGATAAATAGTTTATGGATAAAATGTCATTTCTGAAAAAAAATTAGTACAAAGTATTACCTGAAGCAGTCTAACACAGACCCAACAACATCATCAGCTAACTCTTTTGGCAGCCTTCCAGTCAACCTGCCAATCCTGAAAAAAGCAAAAGCACTTCATTAAGATTTTCAACAGTCTATGTTTGCCATGTTCATCATAAAAATATCTTTGCTCCTGAAATCTGAGCTTTGTAATTTTGAAACTCAAATCTATAATTCTGTAATATATATTGAACCTACAAATTTAATTTGAACTGAAGATTAAAAAGTTCAGATTTTGTATCTGCATTCTCTATAGCACAGGTATGCTAAAGTAACATTTAATTCTCCCATTACCAGATCAAACTCCTATAAATACATTTGTGGTACGTTCCTATGCTACGGCCTCTGATCCATTCAGAAGAAGGCAAGACACATATCAGGCCATAGTAAATCCTTATATTATTTGCTGTCATAAGTGTTCTTTTATTTATAGATTCTGGATTCAGAAGTAAATTTTTTTTAGATATGTATTGTTTATTGCTTTGGAAATTTTTGCCACCAAATGAAGAAAAAGGATGTATAAATAGAATCCATTTTCATTTAAATAGAGAGAGAGGTGGTTATTCAACACTAAACAAAGGCTCATAATAATAATTTATTAAACTTGTAAATCATTCAATTCTCAACCATTACGGGAAGCTCAAAGCAATCAAACAAATTACAATAAAGAATGTGCATCTCAATGTAATTGTCTCCCAGTGTTTGAGACATGAATTTATTTGTTTATTTATTACTATGTATTTCTATAACTAATGAAATTGGCTATGGCTATAAATATAACTACTGAAAATGATCTCAGTATTTTTAAAATTTATTATTTTTAAAATAATAAATAAAGCACAGGAAAGGACGCCGTAATTTAGAATATAATACAAACATGAAAAAAGTAAATATTGCAACAAAGATCAAATGAATCCGTAAGCAAGGCCTTGTGTTTTGCTATGTTAAACAGAACATTTAATAGCACTGTGTTCCATATCATTCTAGTTACTGATATTTACTGATTAAATTCAAAATAGACTTTCATCATTCCTAAAAGGGGTAGAGGGATAGAAGTCATGTGAAGTATTAGTATCACTTTATAAAACTTTAGTAAGACTACACTTAGAATACTGCATCCAGTTTTGGTCACTATATTATAAAAAAGATGCAGAGACTCTGGAAAGAGTGCAGAGAAAAGCAGAAGATGAAGGAGCTGGAGGCTAAAGCACATGCAGAACGAATGCAGGAATTGGGTTGTCTCGCCTAGTAAAAAGAAGGACTGGGGCGACATGATAGCAGTGTTCCAATATTTCAGGGGCTGCCGCAAAAAAAAAGGGGGTCAATCTCTTTTCCAATGGACCTGAAGGCAGGATAAGAAACAATCGATGGAAGGAAACTAATCAAGGAGAGAAGCAACCTAAAACTAAGGATAAACTTCCTAACAGTGAGAACAATTAATCAGTGGAATGGCTTGCCTTCAGAAGTTGTGGGTGCTCCATCAGTGGAGGCTTTTAAGAGGTGACTGGATAGCCATTTGTCTGAAATGGTATAGGATCTCTTTCAGGAAGCTGGACAAGAAGACCTCTAAGGCCCTTCTGACTCTGTTATACTCTGTATATTCCATAATTTCCTGGATCTACTGTTATCTGAACAGCAGTTAGGAGCTCTCATTACCCGGATTGTGGGGGCAATAAACTGACTTTGTATAAAAAAGAACACCGCTTGGGGGCCCGAAAGTCCTACTAAGCAGGTATATACAAAAGTATGAAGGCTATTGCTTAACACATTGTAAGCCACCCTGAGTCTCCGGAGAAGGGCGGCATATAAATCGAACCAATAAATAAATAAATTGTGTAAATCAGTTTAACTCAAGAACACATACCCTTTTGCTGCAGACCATCTCACAATAGTATCTTTGTCTTTTAATCCAATCAACAACTGCTCTGTGAAAAAATGTTTTTAAAATCATAACATGAATTCAAGGCAACCAAACATTGTCTTTCTCTTAGCACTTCATTACTTCTAGCTTTATTAGGATATCATACTAGAGTGATGAGGATAGTGATTTGTTCCTAAACATGATTTTGTAAAGAAAAATCATGTTTGTTTGTTTGTTTGTTTGTTTTACATGATCTGGCACAAAGAAGTCTAAACACTTCTTTAAAAAGATGATTAAATTAATTATGCAGGAAAAGTCAAAATAGGGCATGAAAAGGAGGGACTCATGATTCAAAACAATGGCAAGAACAATAACAAAAATGTACAAATAACATCAGTACAATAGCATGCACAAAATATTATGTTAGCTACCTTTAATTTAGATACAAATCAAATTAATAATAACAACTTCAATAACATAGAGTCAGTTTGGTCTAGTCAGGCACCAGATGGAAAGCGGAAGATTGTGAGTTCTAGTCAGTGGTGAAATCTAAAATTTGTTACTACCGGTTCTGTGGGCATGAACCGTGGGGGTGATAATGTGACAGTGGGCGTGGCCTTTTTTTTTTTTTTTTTTACTTTTAAAACCATTTTTTCTACAATTTCTTCGGGGAAGAGGTTGTAAAAAAATGCTTTCAAAAGGCTCTGACAATCCCAGCTGAGTTGCCTGATTGGCAGAGGCTTTTTTTCTTTTAAAAGCCTCTGCTGATCAGGCAACTCAGCTTCGATTGTCAGAGGCTTTTAAAAGCATTTTTTCTACAATCTCTGAAGGCTGAGCCGTGCGATCATCAGAGGCTTTTTTTTTTTTTACTTTTAAAAGTATTTTTTTGGTGGAAGAGGTTGTAGAAAAAATGCTTTTAAATTTTTTTAAAAAAAGCCTCTGATGATTGTGTGGCTCAACTGGGCATGGATGGGGGAGGGGGCAGGGATTTTTGCTACCCGCCTCCATCGCTACCGGATTGGGCGATCCGGTCCGAACTGGGAGCATTTCACCCCTGGTTCTAGTCCTGCATTAGCCATGAAAGCTAATAGGAAGTATCGAAAGTATGATGCCCAAATATAAATATTCTTTTTTTAAACTATGAAACAAAGATAACATAACACTATTTATACTCTTTCTTACTAGATGAGGAATTGTATATAAATCAATAAATCACATTCATAAACCACATTGGTCAGGATATCAGATATTACACTGTTTTGATCAGACATACCTATAACATTTTCAACCTCCCCTGGAATGTCGTATTCCTCCTCTTCCTCCTCCTCTCCTGTGTTAACTGTTATATTTTCTGTTTTCTGCGGAATGATACCTCCACCAGAAAACTGTAGATTTGCAGCTAAAGATCGGAATCCCCGTTGATACCTGGAAAGGCAGTTTCATCATGGTTATATTTTTAGCAAAGGGCAAGCACATTATCTTCAAAACATCCATGAAGTAGATTTTAAAAATAAATGTAAAACATTCTGTCACTGGTGAAATAATTTGTGAGGAAAATTTGTGCTGACATTTTGCTATTACAAGATCACACAGCATTATCAAGAGACTATTTCACCAATAAAATACCTGTAAATTATCATGTATTAATTAAACAGAGTGTAAATGTTTATATTTAAATATGAATACATTTAAATATATAAAATGTGCAATCTAGACTCAAGCTTTGTAGGCATAGTTTATAACTTAAGAAATACTGTTTTCCCGAAAATAAGACCTATCCTGAAAATAAGACCTAGCATGTTTTATGTGTGTGCCTAATATAAGACTACCTAATATAAGCCTACCCCCAAAATAAGCCCTATTAAGAGCCTGAGCAGCCAGTTCTGCCCAGTCCGTCTGATTGCTCTCAGTGCCGCAACTGGCAAGGCAAGGCAGCTGTCGGGTTGTGGATGTCCTGGCTGCAGGGGCCCTGAAGTAAGGTAGTGCGGGGCACATGGGACAGCTCAAACCCTCCCCCCCCCACCGCCGCCTTGCCTCATTGCACCGGTGCATCACTCAGCCTCCTGCTTCACTGCAGCTGTGAACAAGCAGAAGTGAGCTGGTGGCCATATGGGATCCTGCTGGGTGGGGCTGCTGGAGCTGACACCATGAGGCGATGCAGGTGTCAGGGCATGGGTGGCCTGCTGCAGGGGCCCTGAGGTAAGGTGGTGCAGGGAACATGGGGCAGCTCCACACATCCCTGCCTTTTGGCGGGGGCACTAGTACACAACACAGCCTCCTGCCCTGCTGTGAGGAAGCAGAAGTAGGCCTCCCGTACATTGGAAAAAAAAATAACCACCCCCCCAAAAATAAACCTAGTGTTTATTTTGGGGCCCAAAAGAAAATAAGACCAGGTCTTATTATTAGGGAAACATGGGTACATTTTTTTCATTATTCCTTGAGCAAAGTGCATAATGTTTAATATGATTTAGTAACATAGTACATATTAGTTCAAAGTACTTGTTCGTTCTTTCAGCCAGGGGTCAGGAAACACTGACTGTTCTTGTATGGCCCCAAAGAACTGACAGGTAAGGACCAGATTCCCAGGATCAAGCTGAGCTCCCAGGGCTGAGGGGTGGAGCCAAGGGGCAGAGTATCCTGGAAAGTGGTGGCAGACCAACACCATCCTTTCTGGTTGCTGTGTTTCTTTACTTGCAGACCTGTCAGCTACACCCACACCTACATGCCCTTTATTCTTGCTACTCCTAATATTACAATGTGTATTTTAGTGGGGGGAAATTTTTTAACAGCTTAACCATGTTTTTTAGTACTGGTACTTTCATTCAAGGAGGCAAAGGGAAATATAATAGAAGAAAAGGAAGAGACATCACAGCTTTATGTAAACTTTTTAAAACAATACCCCTCTGAGGATTTGTTTTTCTCCATAATCCTAAATTTAACTTTGAACAGACCATTAAACTGTAAAATAAATTGTAGAAAATGTAAAGTAATAATGTAAATTAAAATTATAAAGGAAGAGGTTGCTTATATCTATGGAATGCCAAAGTACCTACACAAATATTGCTAAACCAGAACTTCTTGTCATCAAATGAATGAGAAATGATTTATTACTTATCTACTCCTATTAATGATAGATCTTACAACTCAGATTAGTCTAATAAAAGGAAAGAAGGCAAGTAAAAACATGATTATGAAAAGAACAAACCTCCACTTTGCCACCTTTGGCTTAAGAAATGTCAGACCAAGTCGCTGAACAAGTTTCACTCCCAGCTTGCGAAGAATCGTTTGGTTACTTTCAAAGAGCTTGCAGTTATCAAGACATTCAAGCACAGTAGAAGCTATAATGAATACATTACTCTATCAATAAATATATCCACTTTTGTCCACTATATAATGCATATGAATCACATATTAAAATATTTTCAGCAGAAGACTATGAAACATACTCAGCTTTTAATGCCAATACAATCAATGTTATTTGGGGGCGGGGGGGAATAATAGTTCTGACATGTAAGACATTTTACACTGCACTGAAGTTAAGTATTTGGTCTCAGTTCTATGGTCCCTCCACTAAGACAAACTTGATTTATTACGGGAAAGTAACATTATAAAGTAAAACATTTAGTCAACGTATTCCAGAAAACCTATTGCCTTAAGCAGCCTAGAATTTCAAATGAGTCCATGTTTTATAGCAGATATACCCAAATGTACCTTTTAGTTAATTATCTTATTATAAGCAGGGGTGAAATGCTATGGGTTCAGACCAGTTCACCCGAACCAGTAGTAAAAAAATGCTATCGGTTTGGTCAAACTGATATTTCCGACTGTACCACGCGATTTATATTAGCTAGAAAGCAATATAATTTTGCTTTCTATTTAGCAAATCTAAATTGTGCGGCAGAGCTATACCCTACCCCCATTGTTCTACTTACCTTTGAACACTCAGAAAAGGCTTCTTAATCCTCCTTTTTCAGCGCTGCGCGGTAGTGCCTGTGCTGCGCCTGCACACACAGCATGCCTTTGGCATGCACCACGCATGTGCGCGCGAAGCAAACCATTAGTGAAGCGAACCAGTAGCAGACTTCACAGAATTTCACCCCTGATAATAATTAGCTGTGGTTCTCAGGATCCCAGGCATTGATTTTAAGCAGGCGGGTCAAGAGAAGTATAAAACCTTCAAACTATAAGAGCTAGAAATTTGTATCATGCTCCTGTTTTGCTCCCTATGTTTATGGTACCATGAAGAGTCTTACCATATGGTAAACAATCTTCCCTTTTCCCATGTTTGAAAAGTTGTGCCTAAGAAAAGTAAAAGAAAAATACGTTAGTGAACAAATGAAATTTAGTGAACAAACTAAAATTTTGATATATTAGCATCAAGAAGTGATGTTCCAAGATTTTCTCTATCGTATTATATTAATCTTAACCAGAATACATAACTTTAACATGTGTGCATCAGGAGTGCGTTCTACTTAACTTTACTACCAGTTCGCAACGGGACTGCGTGCGTGCTTGCTTTGCTTGTGCACATGCTCTCTTTTCTGCGCATGCGCAGAAGACTTTTGATGATGTCGGGGTCGGTGGGTGGAGCCTCCCGCCGGTTTTACTACCGGTTCTATAGAACCGGTGCGTACCGGGGGCAACCTACCACTGGTGTGCATGATCACATTAAGCTTCTGGAAGGCTAAATAAGGCGTCAGGCTGATATTTAAAGATGGTTATGTCAACCAAGAATAGTTATAACCTCAAATGCAAAAACTTGCACAATATAAAAAACAAAGGTTTCTTTGCTTAAAGTTTAAAACTTGAGAGCCAGAGCCACTAATTTGCGGTGTAGTGGAAGTAATTATAGACTGGAATCAGGAACATCCATTGAAATAATAAAATAAAATGTAAGATGATAAAATCGTAGGTAACTGCTGTAATGAAATGCAACTAAAGAGTTAACGGAATACATCCTTATAAGAAGATTAGAAAAGAAAGAGTGGGACAAAGGCAGTTGATACATAGAAGGGGAGAGGAGAGGAGAGGAGAGGAGAGGAGAGGAGAGGAGAGGAGAGGAGAGGAGAGGAGAGGAGAGGAGAGGAGAGGAGAGGAGAAGAGAATCAGCTTGCAGGGAAGGGTAGAGTGGAATAGGAATCAAATCACTGGTGGTCATTAAAATTGGAACTAACATTCTGTAAATAAACATGAAACAAACATTTTGTGGACTGTATTAATTATTCATACTCTTCTTGTCTTCTGGATGATTACAAAAATGATTATACTACTACAGTACCAGCCCATGTGATAAGATCCTCTTGCCAATTTACTATTGGATTACCTCTTCCTCAATATACCATGAATCAACCATACCTGAAATTGAATATTTATTCAAATACTTTTTATTATTTATTACTTAGTTTAGTGTCTCCCTATTAGTACAGAATTTAGAATTCTATTGGTTTTGCGTGATTTTGCAAGAGAGAGGGTGGATATTCCTCTAAGGCTTGGAAAGGAAACATATCTGAGAGGGCTGGGATGGGGAAGCTGAGCAGGAAAGCAGGGTCATCTTTACCTTATCTCCCTGTGAGAGATCAGAAATCTAAGGGTACCTCACATGGAGACATTGGGCCAAGTCCTTGAAACAGATCCCACTCTGGCCTGGCAATTACATTCTTGATGGCCCTGGACTTCAGCTGTTGCTTAGGAATGCCACGTTTGTATATAATAAAGCTAATCTCAACCAGGATCATATCCTGGAGGAGGAAGCCAAACTGGTATGTCTTACCAAGGTCTCATTGTGTCTGTGGTGGGATTGTCCCCACTCGGAAATGTGCCCACCCAGCTTTTAGGTTCTGTACCGTCCAAGAGCAGAGGGAAGGGAGGAGGGACGGCAATTGTGAAGAACTCTGCTGGCTTCTTTCTGGGGAAAACTGCCATTAGTGATTACATAATCACCATACATTAGTTGTAAATGCAAATGCCCAGATCATACAATCACATGACCATGGAGGTGCTGCAGTAGTGTAACTTGAAGCATGGGTCGTAAGTCCCAGCACCTTTGTAACTTTGAACAGTTGCTGAACAAAAGGTCATAAGTCGAGGACTACCTGTAATGTTCTTCTTGACTGCGTCATTTCTGTCAGCCTGAAAGATGGCTAGGGATTTGTAGTGATTTTCTTCCAAACACTTGATATTATTTCCTTAGGGCATCTTAATTTCCACAGTTTTCACTATCACCCCACCCCCAATTAATTTTAACGAGGGCACATTTATCCACCCCAAACTTCATTGCAAAAACTTGGCTATGTATTTGGACAGTATTGAGCAGTGATTATATGTCAGATGGTATTGTTCCATACAGCTTCAGATCTTCTATTTAAAGGCGGTGCGATGACCTGGCATATGTTTCTGGTGCTCAAGAGCCATGGCTGTCTTGTTCAGTATTGCTGATAGAGGAATCAATGTAATGACTAAGGGTAATGGTAATACTGAGATTCCTTGAAAGATTCCCATCTTGAAGTTAACCTCTCCCAGTCTATTACCACTGACCAGCAAATGTAGCTTCCATTGTGTCACTGATCTTTGCACAAAGCTTCTGATGTTTCTACTAATTCCCGTTATTTGTAGGCACTTGATTATCCAATTATGTGATAGGGAGTAGAATGCCTCCTTATCATCAATCCAAGCCACGTTCAAATTGATCTGCCTTCTCTTGCAGTTTTCCAGTATCATTTTGTCAATTTGTTCCTCTGTTGTTTGGGCAGTTTCCTTTCTGCTCAAATGGAAACAGCTTGTTTTCAGCTAGATGCTGTTGGACTGCATCAGCTACCATATCAGTTAGCAATCTGAAAGGTTTGGTAAACAGGTAATTAGCTTGTGTTTGCCTCATGCAACTCCCTTTGGTGGATCTTTCATTATCAGGTAGGTTTTGCCAGTTGTTAACCAATCTTAAATTTCACCTCCTTGTACTATGATGTTACACTGCTTGGAAATGAATGGATACAGGCCAGTCAGATATTTCAATCAAAAGCCACACAGTTCCTATTCACTTAATGCTGGCCAGTTCTTGATCTTACTTGCCCTTTTCTCCACCTTTTTTTTTTTTTTTTTTTGCTGTTTATTACAAGTTCTTTCATTTTAGTTTCTTTTTTATTCTTATCCACCTTCTTTATCCAAGTTGCATTTTTGTTGTATTTCTTTGGTTTATCCCATAGCTCCACCCAGAACTGCACTGTTTGTTTGTCAGGTGTTAACTGATTCATTCTAATCTCTCCATTGATGGATTGGTAGAAATGTTTCTGATTCAGCTGAAATTGGAGGTTCAGCCTTATTTGCAGTTTTATTTTTTTCAGTGCTTCCTTGATCTTCCTTGTCTCTAGGTGATATTTCTTAGTCAGCTATTCTTTGACTTCTTGTTTTTCAGCTTTTTTTATTTATCTCTTCTAGCTAGCTTGCATCTGATCTTAACACGCGAATCTTATTTCCCAACCTGATCCTCCATTTTGGCAATTCACTGTTTGGGATTTTTTTTAAAAAAAGTGTTGATTTTGCATCCAAGATCTTCAATAATAATTGTAGCTGTGCTGTACATCAGTTGGTTTATTTTTGCAGCAGGCTAATACATATATTTGATAAACTACAGTACTGGTATCTTTTAAAATGTGTTAGCCGTTTTTTGTAACAAGCTTCAGTGCAGGCAGCCTTATTCTGTTGCCTTCGTGCTGTTCTAGATGCTCAGTTTGTTTCAATTCCTCTTGTTTGCTCTTTGTGAAGAGAAGGCAAACGAGAGTGCCCAGTTTGGGAATGAAAACAGTTCAAAAACAATGCTGATTTCTATGCTACCAATTCCACCTGGATTATCTCTGTTGTTTGGGATTCCTCTGGCAAGACTTTGATTTCTTTGCCCTAGGTAGATCTTCTCAGTTCTTCCAGTTCTGCTTTGGTATATTTTTTATTTCATATGATAAATTGAACTGTAGCCTTTGTTCTGTTATTTCTGATTCTGGATGTTGTTCTTTCCAAAACTCGTATATTCTTTTCAGATATTCTCTTCTCACTAGACATGATTTATAATAGAAAATCAGTATATCTTTGCTTTTACTTTTGTATATTTGCAATGGGTAAGAAACCTTTCCTTCAGTAGTCTTGTAGGCTGCTTACCCTATTTGTTTAGCCAACAGTCCTGAATCCTATACCTCACATGTCACCAGATGTCCAGAAACACCCAACACCTTGTGCATTGTCCTGAGCAACAACGAATCCAGTATAGGTTTCTGTAAATTACATCTCACCATATTATTTATGGGAGAGACACTCTTCAACTGCCTCCTCTGACATGATCTGTCAAATATGGATGAATCATTGGCATAGATCTCCCCTTCTTCAGAGTATACAAGCCCCACAACCACATAAAGGTAATTCTAGGTAATAATCAATGGTGGGTTATATTATTATTATCATAATTCATTAGATTTTATTTTATACTCATAAGGGGCAAGATGCAATCTGAATTCATAACATATTGTCCTATTTGAGTTACTTAACCATTATTTTATCTAGTTAAACTATAATTAAATGTAAATCTCATGACTGTGCTATGAAACACAATAACTGATGTCCACCCAAACCTGCAGATTTGTAGTTACACCCAAGGATCTTGCACAATATACATCAACTCAAAATAATTATGGCTACTATTTGCAACCCTAGACTGGTGCAATTTAACATCTGCTTAACCAAATCCAATGAGGACATAGGGCAACTTAAAACTAGCTTCAGAATCTCTATATTAAAAAAAAACAAAGTATTTTGTATTTATCTGTATTTATCATCTTTGAAATTATTTCTTAGAGATAAATTCTTGGATATAAAAATCATTATATATATATATATCTTGGAAACAGTATATACTTCTGTACTGTCAAAATTGACTGAAACTAGGATTACGATAATTTAACAAGGATAAAAATGAGAAGCTGCAAGTAAACATTCCACTTTTTTTTCAAAGTACTTGTTGAGACATCTCCAATCTAATATATTTACCTAAAAGGAACACAAACTTACATTTAAAATGGTTTTCACGTAAATAAAGCCTAGACAGCGAAAAAAAACCATGAAAACAAATAATGTTTCACTTCATACCATGTCAGCCTAGAACTACTAATTCCAACTGAAATTAATCCTGAAGATTCCTACTTCCCATAAATATATACCTGGAAGAAGTCACACTCCCTAAAAGGACAGAGCCAGGACAAAAAACAAACTTTTTAATACTTCATTAATACCTATTAAAAGTGATTGCCTGTAAAAAA
The DNA here is from genome assembly GCA_030761175.1 of Masticophis lateralis. NCBI lineage: Eukaryota > Metazoa > Chordata > Lepidosauria > Squamata > Colubridae > Masticophis > Masticophis lateralis. Next base: position 114,391,019 of record JAUDYJ010000002.1, read on the forward strand.
TATATCCACTGAAAACACTAATTGATCTCCATATACTAACCATTCTCAAAACCAGAGAGAAACAGAACATACTTGCATGCAGTCATATGTATCCCCTCTTCTAACAAGTAAAAAAAGAATAAGAACATAAGACAAAAAGAAGCCTGCTAAATTGGCTCCAGGCCCATTCTAGTTCAACATGTTTCTGGGATGTTCGCATATCCCACTTGCAGAGTTGTTTCCCAAACCTGAAGGTAACAGAATAGACCTATTGACCATGAATTTATCCAATTTCTTTTAAAACCAAGTTAGTGATCATCACCCTATACCTGTGATGACGAACCTATGGCACAGGTGCCACAGGTGGCACGCAGAGCCATATCTGAGGGCACACGAGCGTTACCCTAGCTCAGCTCCAGCACACATGTGCCCACCGGCCAGCTGATTTTTGAGCCTTCTGGGCCCACCGGAAGTCGGGAAATGGGCTCTTTACAGCCACCAGAGGGCCTCCAGGGGGGTTGAGGAAGGCCGGTTTTGCCCTCCCCAGCCTCCTAGAAAGCCTCTGGAGCCTGGGGAGAGTGAAAATCGGGCCCACTGTGTCATCACATGCCAAAAGCGGGGGAGAGTGCGGGGGGAGCATGCGCACATGCGTGGGAGGGCGGGGCACGGGTGGGCATTGAATTATGGGTGTGGGCACGCACATGCCCGATTCCCCCGCTCTCCCCCCGCTTTTGGCACGCAACAGCAAAAAGGTTAGCCGTCACTGCCCTATACTCTAGAAAGGAAACCTACTTATTAATGATATAACAAAATGGAGATAAAGTTAAGAAAAAGGGTAGCTGCACAAGGAAAGGAAGGAATAATTTGAACCTCCAGCCCATTCTTTTGTTTCAACACCAGTCTTCTATTCAGCAAATTTAAGGCACCCTCCTCCCAATTCATAGGTATTTATTGGGAGATGGAATTGTCTTGATATAGATTTGCTATCTGTAAATATGACATTCACTAACTCATTGTATGAATTAAACTATTACAACAAAAACATAGGGCCATACAACATACTTTTTCTAATAAATTTACATTTCACTCATTAAAAATATTTAAAATATGGCTTGAAATAATTAAATGTTTAAAATTATCTAAACATTCATCCAGACACTAAATTAAATACTTTATCTGAACTCTGTGTTTCATCACTCTAATAGGAAGAAACACTTTCAGATAAATATGGCCAGGAGTTAAAGTTAAAGAAGCATAGCCCAACCCCAAAAATATTTCCACATGTTAACAGCTATTTATGGATTTAAGTAATGTCAGCTATGGTGTAAATGCAACAAAAACTCCCTGAGGCTATGCACCTGCTTTGTTTTAGTTTTTAATGAACTGCATTTCGTGATCTTAAATGTAGCATGAATGAACAGAACATTATGAACAATGGAGAACACTGAAGATTAGGAGCAGTTTGTGACTTTTTGATAAACCTTGATTTAACAGACCTTGATTATTCAGTTAATACTGGAGAAGGTCAACTCAAAATACACACACACACACACACACACACACACACACACACACAGTATATATTAATTATAACAGTAAAATCTAACATAAACTAAATTTAAAGAAATAAAATACAGAATAAAGAATACAAAGAAAAGAAAAGTACAAGGAATACAATCAGGAAAGAAATAAGAAATATATAAACAACTTCCCATTTTCATCATAAATATAAACAAATCTAGCAACTCTTCACTCTCCCTAAAGTTACAAACATTTCATCAATTCACCTGATATTCCATCTTTTATCTATAAAATAATCCATGAAACATAATCCTGATTTCAGCAGAAAGTCAATAAAGGACCCGAAGTAACAATATATATTGTTTTAATCATAATCAAATAAACCAACTTTATATTTTTTTTCCTTTAGTTCTAGAAGTCTTAATCTTTAGTTCATTAAAATGTTGTAGGATTTGATTTCTTCTTTGTCCTATCACACAGAATTTGTCAAGGCTTTAACAAGCTTCTTTTGTAAATCCAATAGGAAAAATTATCTAGGTTGTTGGTGCGTTTATTTTGTAGATTCAATTAAACATCCTTTTCTAAATTATTCCTGTCAGTTGTAACACCACTTTTGATATTTTCTCTAACTTCTCAGGTAAAATTTGTTCTACATCTCCCATTTCTTCAACAGTACTCTTTGGACATAATCTATGTTCAAAAGATGCTATTGAGCAGACATTATGACTGATATTTTTGATATTGTGGTCACTACTACCTGATTCCTTTCTTTAAAAGTATCATTCCCTATTTTTATCATCATAACATTTTGCATCAAATTACAAGTCTGCATCTAAAATCTTTAGACCTCTCTAGAGACCAGTTTTTAAAATCATGAAATTGCTTATCCACATTATGTCTTGTAAAAATGAAAATGCAATCTCTTTTTTACAAAAAACAGTTTGTACATTATAATCAATTTCAAATCTTATTGTAAAAGTTTCAATGCTTAATTTTATGTGGACTTTCTAAGATCAAAATCTTTCTAAGATAAAAATATTATTTAGCTTTTAGCTGTTTATTTCAAATTCTTTAAATTCTTAAGCTTATGATTAAAATGTTCATTTGTTCATTGAAGAAAAATTCACTAGTGTTTTCAAACTTGTCATTAGGAAAGTGTCTAACAGAAATAGTTTATGAGCAATATCTGAAACCGGTTAGAAAGTGAGGTTTGTGAACTTAGTGTTCTTTAAAAGTCTCCACCAAGGTTGCAAGCAAGATGTCCAATCCAGATGAACTATAAATAAGTTTTGAAATTAATTTTAAGAATATTTGCAAAAAGAAACTATTGTTGTTTTGGGGAAAAAAATGGTAGGAGAGCATTCTGAAGCCTGAACACTAAAGGAAATCAAAAAGAACTAAAGATTGCAATTAAAGAAGAACAACACTTAAATTCAAATGGCTAAGGCAGAATGGAACAAAATATTTTAATATTGAACTTACTGAACAATTATTGTGAACAATGAACTCAGATGTTAATTTCAAGAATGTCTGCTATTACAGATAGACTATATAAATGATGTTATGGAACAGGAAACAAGTTCTATCAGAAAAGACTGAAACTGATTTGAACGTGGATTTTAAAATGATAAGTTAAAAGAATGCTAGGGAAAAAGCTAATACACTGGATACCAGTGAAATCAGCTGATGATTTAATAATTAAAAGAGATATACAAATAAAAAACTGAAGAGTGACTTGGATAACTTTTCTATTTTGGATTTACAAAAGAGACTTGTTAAAGTTTTGAAGGATTCTGTGAGAAATGACAAAGAAAAGGAGAAAAAAAATCAAGTTCTTGGACATTATTTTAAGAGATTAAAGACCAAAATTGTTGAAAGTAAAGAGAAGGAATATAAAGTTGGATTAAAGATCAAAATAAATAGGTTGCTATCTCTGGTAACCCTTTGTGGATTTTTGCTGACCAAGACTGAACAATGAAGCTTTAAAGTTTTGTTTATAGTTAAGGGAAGAAGAGATAATTTGTTGCTTTAAGAAAAAGTGATAAATTAACTAAAATTGTTTATACTTGTTCTGATAAAGGGGGAAATCATTTCTTTAATATTTCCTTTCTTTTTATTTATTATATTCTTATTTTGTCTTTTTCTATTTTTCCTTTTATTCTTTTTCATTTTCTGCACTTTGTTTTTTCTTTTTTAAAAATTTTACTAACTTTTATCTTTTAAAATGCAAATTTTAATTACATTATGCATACACGGGGGGGGGGGAGAGACGAGCACAACTCCTAAAGACTACAAGTCCATGCACTTTTCTTGGCAGCAATACTGAAGTGGTTTGTAATTAATTTCTTCCAGACAAGAATTTTGTTATAAAAATTAGTGAGAAGAGATTAAAAAGACAGACTAAAACCAGCATAAAATGCTTATTATTCCTTATTCAAAATACTATTAGAATGTAATTATACATAAACACACCTGAATTCAAGAAAACTGTTTTTAAATTTAAATTCTATATCTATTGGTAATTTTCATATTTAATGTATTATAGCTGTACTGGAGAAATTGTTCAATTATTTGAGTAATGTTTTGGGGTTACTTGATTTTTAATAAAATTTGCTGTTCCTTATTTTGATGTTTAGTGTAATTTTATTGATTCAAGTTATGGCAGCTACCTTGGATATTTTATGAAAAGTTAACTATATGTTTTTCAATAACTCGATCTAAAACATTTTACTTTAAAAAATTATGGATTTATAGCTTGTATTGTTAGTTGGGGCACTTACTCAAAAACTTTTCAAACTGCCCTGGAGAGAAAGACACCACACATATACCCCTCAAAAAACAAACAAACAAACAAACCATGTCAACCTATTTAATCTTTATTTAAATTTGCTGAAAGAGTTAAATACAATGGAATGCACTAGACAAAAAGGTACATCGACCATGGAAATCCACATTAAATCTACTAAAATCTCTCTTGGCATAGAGTTGCCTAACATGGGGGCCAGGCCACATATATTTCATCACAATAGGAGTAAGGTAACTAAGTTCAGCTGTGTACCACAGGATCTGTGGTGCACAGGGTAGCAGGGCTTCATGCTGTGGTGGCTGGCTGCAGTGTGGGATCTGAGGCAGCACCCCTCAGCAGCAGCAGCACTGGTGCTGAAGTACAGGCCAAGGAGCAATGGCAGCCAGCAGAGACTGCTGAAGGGCCTGGACTTCTCATCAGCCTCATCAGCACTCCTCAGTTCCGCTGCTGAGGAGTGTCAGCATGCAGGGAAGCCAGAAGGGCAGGGATGAAGGGAAATGGGCGAGGGGGAGTTGAAGCAACCTGAGGTCATAAGTGTGGGGAGGCTGCCAAGTATCCAAATCATGAGAGTGTTGCAACAGCCATAACTTCAGGAAACAGACACAAGTTACATTCGTTCAGCACTGCCAAAATTTCAAATAATTGCTGAACAAATGGTCCGAATTCAAGGATTACCTTAAATTCAAGGATCATTCTTTGAGAAATATGCTCAAGCAAACGTGTCTAATTTCATAACAGTTAAATGATTTAAATACCATATAAATGATAGCTAAATAATATAAAGAGAGAATAAATAATATTGTACAGAAATTATTAGGAAGTATTTGTGGCTTATTTCTGGAGGTGATGAAAAGATGTAAAGATATCACTTAAAAATTTCTTTTACAACAACCAACATGAAAAGAAGTACAAGTCTTAAATAGAAGAAAACTTTTAATTAGAAAATCAATAGGTTGATTTTGTTTAGAACCTTTAACATCCACAGAACTTCGTGTTAAAGACATTAAAGTTCCAGTTGTACGCCTTGGGCATTTCTAAGTTACATCACATTTCTTTAGCATTTGTGGGGACATGTAACACTAACTAACCTGTTGAGAGGAATCCAGCTACCTCTCCTTTAAATAATTATAGTACCTACAAATTAGAGAAAACCATTGGTGTATCCTAGCAATAGAAATATCAGATCTGGTTTTGTTGCTTTTGTAATAACATGATGCAAGATACAAACAAAAACTAGTTTCTTAGTAATCAGGGAAAAACCTGACACACCTCCTAATTGTCTGCATAACCCACGTAGACTTTGTCTTTGTAAGATGTAAGAATCAGCATTACCTCTGGGACATCTTCCCCAAGCTATACAAATCATCACTATTAAAAGTGGCATGATTACTTGGCAGCAGGCACATCTTACTGCCACAGAGATGAGAATCTGTAGTTACCCTTTGGCTCCAATAAACTATGAGCAATAGATATGCCCAACCTTAAGGGAGGATTGAAAACGCCATAATAATTACTCTTCAGCACCTCTAAGAGGTCAAGCTGACAAGTCATTGTTCCTAGGATTATTTGTTCACCTTACTTTACTTTAACAGAAGCATCAAGTGGTAAACTACTATGAAAGTCCTCTGCCTCAAAAAATATAATCATACTGTTTTGGAAAAGAAACATTTAAACATTTCATTTAATCTGGTAACAGTAGTATTCTGAGGATATTTCACTGTCAACAAATATTCTCCTATTCTCATATAATCTGGTTGAGATACAGAATGTGTTAGGAAGAGGAGAGGAAAAAAAGTCAACATTGAGAATGCAAGTAAACACATACAAAATCATCCTAGGATCTTCCTCCTGATCAGCACTTTACGCAAGAAATGGAGACAAAATATATGGCATAAACTAGGAAAGGGATTAGGTTAGTTTGGCCAAAAGCAAATAAAACAAAAATACTTTAAATAAGAAGGACCTTTAACACAAGGGACCTTTTTCAGTTTAGATTGTTTCTTCTCTCTGCTTCTTCCAAACTTCCACTACATTGATTGAAGGGGCACTACCGTCCATATATTTATGTGTTATATTACATTCAGTCTTTCAACTAGACACTCAGAGCAGGCACTCAAGTTTCTTTGCTCTTTCTTCCAGCAAAATTTGCTAGAACTCTGTGACGTAGGTTGGGCTGGGAATATATTCTTACAGATAAGACAATTGTTTTAAACTATGTTTGTTGAATAAACCATAATAATCTGGTCTATCAATAAAGCTAATACAAAGGGTAAACAAACAGCATTATAGTTCCATATTCCGGGTTAGTTGATAATTGGTCCAAATCACCCAGTAAGCTTCATGATTGAGTGGAAATGTAAACCAGTCTTCACTTCTAATCCAACCTTCCAACTGCTACATTGTAATAGCTTTTCCAAATTCAATACTGTAAAAATTGAATTAAATACTACAAACTTCTACTGAGCATTTCAATGAACAAGCTGATACAATTTATAGGGCGAGATGAAAGCTATTACATGTAAAATATCTGAGATAGGTCTTTCACAGTCAGAACAGACATTATTAAGCTTGATGAATCTCAAAATAATACATTCCTGTATTTATAACTGAAATGAACATTCGCACCTGAACTTTATCAATTCACAGAAATGAATTTGAGTGAAAAAGACGCAATTCCATGTAAAAAAACTCTAAATGATTCATACCCAAATTGTGATTGTAGCTTGGAAATGCACTGCTAGTAAAAAGGGGAAAATGCATGGTGTTTGGGTTCGTTTTAACGGCAAATTAAAAAGGCACAAAAAAGGGAGCAGTTTAGAAACCTATTCTGCACTTCCTTAATTGACAGATATGTTCCCTAATTTTAAGTATATACAGGCAACAAAATTTCAGTTTACTGCTTGAAATCAAGATATTTACAATGAGTTAAAAGCTAGCAAAGGTTATGTTCAATACTCAGAGCTACAGATTTATTTTTGTGCCTTCAAGACTAAAAAAACTGCATAGCAGGGCTATCTCTTACCTGAGGCATAATCTACAAGAGCACACACTTATTACCAAACAATGTTATGTTAAAGCATGGAAAGCTTGCAAAGAAAATGTCTTTTCTTTGACGCAAATAAAAATAGTTCTCAATATATGCTGCTTTACTTACTAGCAAAGGTGCTTTATTTTAACCCTATTACTCATATTTGTATAGTGTACCTCTATTAAAATAAATTAACCATAACTTAAGTTTCTGTGCCCCAGGCTACTCCAAGATGAGAACATACCTATCATGCAAGCTAGAGTGCTACACCCTGCACGGCTAGCAAAATATTTGTTAATATATGAGGCATGTTTAAAAGCAAGTCTATCAATCCAAAAACCTAGATCAAATGTTTCTTACAATTAGATAAAACTCAAAACTCATCTTCTAACACTCATACAACGAACATAAAAGGCTGGGAGCTATTAATTAATAGAATCTGAGCAGGTAATAAAATAAGAATTTAACATTTCCCTCCCTTACAGTAGTCTGGAGTTTGGTTTGGTGTTTTTAAAATCTGTCTTATGATAAGTACCCACCCACCAGGCAGTTGTGAATCACTGATATAGTTAATGAAGGCAGGCATCATCAGTAAACATATAGAGCATACACTGCACAAGTAATGCTGCCTTTTAATTATAATGCAGACATGACATATTTGAAACCTGTACTTGAAAGAGATAAAAGTTGTGCTACCTGTTAGTAATACATTCTTTCACAACAGGTGTCCTATCAACAGGTGCAGAAGAACAAGCCCATAAGTGGAATTAGGTTGTGAAACGCATAGTGCATGTTTCAACAAGAACTGTAGTATTTAGCAGCTTGCCTTAAAAGACAAATTGAACAATAAAATACAATCTTGCCACGACTATTTCTGGAGCGGTTCTGATGTTTACATACTCAAATCTCTTGTTCTCACTAAGAAAACATGTAATGATCAAAATGGGACATCTTGTATTCATTTGGTGCATTGGTAGTTTAATTCCATGAGGTAAGAACCAGCTTTGCTGGTAGTTTTTGTAATCAACTGTACAAATAAACATGGATGCTCAGTGAAATGATTTAAAAAAAAAAAATCAGGATTGGAAAGCAGAGACTTCCAATTTGCTGAATTTCCCTGGCTAGCCCAGCTGAAATTGTTTTGAATTTCAGTTTAACATCTGGAATGTCACAGATATCTTGATCCCTATTATACATCTTGTAAGGTATTGAAGAAAACTCACATAAGCACAATGATGTCAAATTTGAAATATGCAGCTCCACAGCAGAAAGAAATACAAATAAGAGTTCACGAATTTTAGCTAAGGATGAATCACTTGGATATAAAAGTATTGCCTCAACGGCTCAGCAAATTGTTTTTCTGAAATTATAGTTATAATGCATTTGAGCATTATATATTTTAATACGATCAATTTCTTATATAATACCCAGTTCCATTTTTGTATACTATTTCACTGTCAATTTCAATCACCTTTCATACTGTATGTTAAAACTATTTTTTACTTCAAACATTAAGGATCAGCTAAACTCTGAAATGTGAAATTACTATATGACATCTGGCCTAGGACATTTATTATTAAAAACCTACTTCATACAAATAATTATATATTTACCAGTACTGTCAAACCATTATACATCTGGCAATCTATATTTTAAGATCTCAAATATTTTCAACCGACCTAATATCAAAACCACTACTGAATTTCAATTCGTAGGGTAATCTTAAACAAATCATTTTTTCTTCATCTTCAATGTTACCTTCCTCTTATTCTCTAACAATTATTCCACAATCATTCTAAATGGTACTAAAAAAAAATACTTTGAGGAAAAATGCAAACTTTTGAGAGAGGAGTATTTTTTTCCATCTACTACTTACACTAAAATATCAATAACTTTATGGACAGTTGAAGACAAGTGTTGTAATAGTTTGTTATAGTTATTCTCCTTTATCGATTTGCAATGTGCTGTCAACCATATACCTAAGTATTTGATTTTTCTTGTTGTTTGGAGTCCAAGTGTTCTTTGCAATTCTGTTATTTGTAGTTAATTTTTTTGTTAAATTTTTCGCTAGAAGTTTCATTCTCTGTCTATTGATTATCTGTCCTGCTACAGCTCCATATCTTTCTAATTCCTTAATTAGTATTTGTCCTTTCTCTATTGGTTTTTCGATAATAAAAGTTAAATCGTCTGCAAATGCTTGCAATTTATATTCTTCATTTCTGGTTTTCAATCCTTTTATTTCTGAATTTTGTCTGATGCATTCTAGTAATACTTTTAGTGACAGTATGAAGAACAGAGGAGATAGAGGACAACCTTGTCAAACTCCTTTCTCTATATTTTAAGTTTAGGTGTTTTCTCCATTAATTATAATTTTTGCTTTTTGTATCAAATATATTGCCGTTATAATATTCTCAAATTTAGTGCCCAAATTCATATCAAAAACTTGTTGAATCATAAATTACCAATTGAGGTTATAAAATGCCTTTTGGACATCCAAGAAGATGAGGCTACTTGTTTCTCTGGATGGGCTTCGTAATATTCTAAACTGTCCATTATTATTCTTAAATTATTTCTGATTTGTCTATTTGGAAGAAATCCATTTTGATCTAAGTGTATATAGTCGTTCAAAATTTTCCTTAATCTGTTAGCAATAATAATAGCAAATATTTTATAATCTACGTTTAACAAAGAGATTTGTCTATAGTTTTCTATCAGTCTGGCATCTGTATCACCCTTCGGGATTAGCGAGATTAATGCTTCCCTCCACGTATCCGGCATTTTAGCTGAAGTTAATGCCTCATTGTATCGATCAACCATTATTGGTCCTACTTGTTCTTCAATTACCTTATAAAATCCTGATGGAAAACCATCGGTGTTTTATTACTTTTCTGGGATCTAACTGCTTGATTTAATTCCATCATAGTTATATCCTAGTCAGAGTTTCTTTCAGTTAGTCTTTTATTTCTCGGGTTCTTTTTTCTCTTAGATACTCCCTAATCTGATCCTGATTTACTCTTTCTTTCTTATAAAGATCCTCAAAATATTTACTGGTATGTGCAATCTCTTTTTTTTTTTCTATTGTGTGTTGATAATCTCCATTTTCATCTTGTAGTTGGTAGATCTTTTCTCTCTCTCTTTTAGGTTTATAAGATAGTCATCTTCCTGGTTTATTTGCTTGTTCGAAGTATACTTGTTTGGTTGCCTACAAGTTTCTAACCAATTCTTCCTGATCAACTAAATTGAATTTGTGCTATGAAAAATCAATTGTTCTTGTTCTTGAATTTTGTGGGCTGTTCTGTAATTTAGTCTCTAATTTTTTGATTGCTTGAAGTAAATTGTTTTTTGGGGCATATTTTTCTTTGTTCTTTCTTGCAACATAGGATATTATAATTCCCCATATAACAGCTTTCATAGTATCCCGTAAGTTTTGGGTCGTTGTATATTGGTTATTATTTTCTTTAAAATAAAAATTTAGTTGTTCCTTAATTTTCTTAATCAATTCCTCATCTTTCAATAATTGAGAAACTAGCATCCATCTTCTCCTTGGTTTTTTTTTTTACCCCTCCAATTGATTCTGAGTGGGTTGTGGTCTGCCCACGAGTTTGGTAAGATTTCTACTTCTGTCACTTCTTCTGCTAATTCTACACTCATCCACACCATGTCGATGTGTGACCATGACTGATGAGGGTTTGAATTTCTGTTTCCTTCTCAGATATCCCAAGGTTGGACTGAGGTTGGACTATGTTACAACTAATGAAAAAGAAATACTTGAAAATAGCCATTGCCTGTTATCTCCACTTGTCTAAAGCATGCTGAGATCACAAACCAATTTTGTTGCAATTGAAAAGAACAGACCATGAAAGATCCAAAAGGATGGCCAAAACATCAAGCAAACCTTAGTTTCTATTACCATTTAACATTTTAAAGCCACAAAAATTGAGACATTAAAAATGGAAAAGCCAGATTAATATTCTTCTTAAAACAAGTTTGAGTTTCATTCAAAATTAGCCTAAGAAGCTACCAAATTAATAAAATTGCTCAATACTTGAGCAATTCCTGTAAAGAAAGGGAAATATCTTTATGAGCAAGTCTAGTTTCAAGAAAATTACATCTCATTCAAGTTTCGATTGAACTTGTTCAGTTTTCACCTGTTTCACTTAACATACTCTAATAACAGGTGGAATAAAACCACACAGAACAAAGAAGATATGACTAATATTAAAGTAATATACATCCTACAAGTTTCATCAAGCAGCAACAGGCTTTGTTAAGTAGATGAGGAAAACTTTTAACTCTTAAACTTTGTCAACATGAAATATAGCATATTTCTTTTTCTTCTTCTTTTAAAGAACAAAGAAAAGCATCTAAGTGACTTTTCTTTCTACTAATAGGAAAATTAGTTTCACTAATACTACAATTTCACATAATCACAGAAAGTTTCTACAGTTGAAGGATTCAGCAGGTAAGACTTTGTTTTTACTTTCTACCCCTGAGTTTAGAAAAAAAAATGTGTATTTCAATCTGAGACCCTACCTGTTGAGATATGCCCCAGTAGCACATCATAAGCAGACAAAGCCCCTTACTCTATGGTAATGCCTCCTTCTGTAGCAACTTAATGGCTATAATTTGTTCCTATTTGTAAAAGAACTCAATAAGTCAATGGTTTTAATAATGAACAATGCAGAGGATGAATAGAAGAATATTGTTTTTTAACCATCTTCTTCATCACTGAATCCATTGTAAAACACACAAAATGAATGTGATAACTACACATAAGGCAGCTGACCATAAAAATTTCACAAGTTTATGCCAATATAAAAAAAGTTATTAATAAATGAAGATTTTCTTAAATTTAATAAGTAGCATATAAGCTAGTTTCTCAATTCAGTTGTCATAGATTAGTAGTTGAATAAGCCAAATTAGAAGTGTGAAAGGTACATACTGCAGGAAAGAGAGAGCACATAGGAATACATCTCATTCTCAGACTAGTGATCAACGTATGTTATATTGAGATCTCTAACTATTTACCTCAGCTGGTTTGTAAATAGTATCACATTCAAAACTAAATAAGTGACTAATAATGTCTATGAATGATTATCATTATCTAAACGTTTTTGTCAGGTGATATGTGCAATCCTTTGTCTTGCTTCACTTTTGCAACAAAAGTAAATATTCTTTAGGGAATACTGCTGGAGAGTGACTGGTCGAGCTAGGAGGTGGAGTCAAATGAGGAGTTAGTCAGGAATCCCTACGTAAACCTAAAAGGATGAAGTCTGACTGCCCTTGAAGGCTGCTGAGCTTGAGCTAGTCTGATTCAGGTACAAACCACCAGTCTAAGAGGATTCCTATATTGTAGGCAAGAACTATATTGAATATTTTGAGTGTGGATCTGATTGTTTGCATCTGACACATATGGGCCCAAAGAGCTCCAATATTTTTCATCATTATACAAGGTATAGAACTTTGCAGATTTCCTTTGCCACATATGCTGAAGCCTTCTCTGATGCAGCTAAGAGTAGCAGAAGAACTTTGCTTTGTTCCTGGCAGCCACTTTCAACAATTAAGGGAGTTGACAGTTAAAAATAGCATTTAAAAAAATAAAAATGGCATTATCTTTTAAAACAATTGTTTACCAGGGCTTGAAGCATGCCATCCATTACAATAGTCCCATCAATGGTCTGAAAAGAGGATTTAGATAATGTTGAAAGGGTCCAATCCAGGAAGTCTGCCATTCTTTTTTGTCTGACATCAGGGCGGGTAATAAACCTACATACAAAGAAGAAACACACACATTGCAAGTTATCTATTCAGAGCAATTCAACTGGTAACACATTTTCCTGTTAGTCAAACTGGTTTTTTTTTTTCCTGAAGGCAATTGTCCAATAGATGCTTTCCAACATATTTCAATTGGGAAAATTCCAACTGTCAGTTCTTTAACTCTATCTTTCCTAAAAAAGGTCATAAAGTAGAAATATGAATTGTCACAGTACACATCAAATCATCTTGAAATGGTGGAGGAAAGGAAAGAAAAATAGAAATTCAATTATAGTATAACAGTTTTTTAAAAAATATGTTTTAAAAATATATTTCCCATTTTCCCATAACACAATTTTCAGAAAAGAAATAACTTTCTCCAAATCTTCTTTTCTTACTAGTAGAGAAGGTAAATCTTCCTCAAACTGATCTCAATGCAAAGTGATTATATGTACACATTCATATAGTTTTCTTGGTAACAATATGGAAATTATTTGTAATTACTTTCTTCCAGTTTTTTGTTTCTTGGTTTTCTTTTACCTTTCCCAACTTGCCTGGAGTTCAGAAATGTCCTGATGATTTCCCATTCAAATAATAACAAGCTCCAACCCCAAGGTTGTTTTTTTAAAAAATTAGCTAAATTTGCAAGGACCTGCCACCTAGTGTGACATTATATAAAAGCTAGCAGCAAAATAAGGAATGCTGACCCTGCTTTTTTCCAGTTCAAGGATTGCTAAGGAAATTGGGAAATGATCTGATCTTGGAAGTTAAGCAGATTCAAGTGTCAGCTACACTTTTATTGCATGCAAGTTGATCTTGATTAGAAAGCCAATATTGTTATGGTATTGGCCTGGCCCCAAGTACATCCATGTTCATAACCACAGAAACCCACTGACTTTGGGCCAATTACTGTAGGCTGAAATGTCCGACTTCCTGGGGGGGGGGGGTAAACAAAAGCAACATTAATGTGGATTATGGACTTCATAATGCTGTATTGTTTTATCAAATATATTTTCAGTGGATTTGTAATAATTCCTATATATCCAACACAATATATAAAGTGATTTGCACAAATGTCTTGAAGTTCCCACTAGATATCACTAAAAGCATTCCAATATGCCTTGGCACTTAACATAAGTTGTGCGTATTTTAAAAATGACACGGAAGACATTTCCAGTGAAGCCGTGACATCTCAAATGTCTCTGCCAAAGCATGGCAGTGCTTATGGAAGACATCAGTGGAATAAACAGCAAAAAGGTGTACAGAGTGTTGATTTTGGAAGGTTCTAAATAAATTAAAGGGCCAGATGGATTTGAAATAAGAATATGAAATTAATTATAAGAAATTTTCCCAAGGGAAATTGCAGTTGTTTTGGAAAAGCATGATAATATAGGGCTTTGAATGTTGGACACTAGAGGGAAGTAGAAGAAATTAAAGATGACAATGAAGTAAAATAATCAGATTTGACACATTAGAATAAAATGGAGCAAAATACTTAACAGTGGATCTTCTATGTGAACAATAGACTTGGAAATTAATTTTAAGAATATCTAACTTCATGGATGAATGGCATGCAAATGTTCTTACAAAAGAAGAACAAGCTACACCAGATAAGACTGAGATTAATTTTAATATTAATCATATTAATATTCATTTAAACATGAGAAGTTACAAGAATGATATGGAAAAGTATGGAGGATATACTGAATATACAAATGAAACTGAATGAGGTCTTGATATTTGAAAAAGAGAGAAACAGAAAAGTTAAAAAAAGTGAATAACTTTTTTTACTGGATTTACTAAAGAGATCTGTTAAAATTTTGGAGGATATTCTGAAAGGAGACCAAGAGAAGTTGTAAAGAGATCAAGCTTGAGAACACTATTTGAAGGTATTAAAAATCAAGATTTTATAAATACAGAAAAGGAATATAGAATTGGCTTATTTGATCAAAATTGTAATAGCCATGTTACAACAGAGAACAGCCATCTTTGATAGTCTTTAATGGACTTTTGCTGACCAAGAATGAATGGTGAAGTTTTAAGGTTTTGTTTATAATTAAGAGATGAGATATGGGGGGAAAAAGCATTTGTTGCATTTTAAGAGAAAGTGATAACTTACTAAAACTATTTGTACTTGTCATAATGAAGAGGAAAGTTATTCCTTTTCCCCCCCTATATTTTATTTCTTTTTCTGCTCTTTCTATTTTTCCTTTTCAGTCTTATTTTTTGTAGTCTCTATTAATTTTTATTTTTTTATAATTGTAAACTTTAACAGAAATTATTTTAAAAATGTTTTAGAAGAGTTGCTTCAAATCTCGTTAAGTATAACAGTTCTTACTAATTCATTAAAATATACACATTTTTTCAACCTTGCACAGAAACTTGGAAAAAATGGGATGCTTTAGTGAAAAGCAAAGAGAAGCTATAATTAAACAAGATCCAAAAGACTTTTGAACAATTTTCAAACCATATGTGACCCTAGATTATATGTTCATATTCTGTGAAATTAGATCCATTTCTACATAAAATGTTTTTAAAATCACATTTTAATATATTGCCATTATATAATAGAGCTAAGCTGTAACTTCTAAGGAATTTTGCCAGTGTAAATTACAAAAAATAAAGCATTATTAGATGTAGTTGTAAAGCATTATTAAAATAATTTATAAATCTATTTATTTGTAAGGACACTTGATTTATAAAAACTCTGGATGGCAAACAATAAACATGGAATGCAAAAAATAATTAGCTAAAGAAAAAGCAAACAATAGCCTGAAGGAAGCACTCCACATTATGTATTTTTGTAACAATTTTGTTGTTAATTTGAAACAAATAGTGTGGAGGAAAGATGAAGAGTTGAGCTATTGAAAGTATTTAACAAATGTTGACATGTTATGTCAAAACTTTCAATTGTTCTGCATACTCTTAATACAACAGACAAATGCATTTCATCTGTCTATCTGGTCTATTGTTTGAATAATGTGTCAAAATATTCCATTTGGACACATTATGCAAAACCAAGCTTGGTTCTGCATAATGTGGCTCTAACGCTGGAAAGAATAGGATGACCAGAAAAAATGGTCTCAGTAAGAGGTCCACCGTTAGAAGATCTGAAATACTGTATTTTTCGGAGTATAAAACATACCTACCTTTGTTGGTGAAGAAAAGAAAAAAATCTCCCTCTGCCTCTGAGCAATTTTGCCTCATTGCAGCAAACAGCCTACTTTACTTTCATTTTCGTTTTCAGCATAGCTTGATTAGCACAAGAACAAAAAATCTGCTCCAGTAATTTACCTCTCTGCAGCAAGCAGCAGAGCCCTGTGCAAAACAGCTGAGAGCAAATCAGCTGAGAGTCGGGAGGCCGATCCAATCAATTTCTGCTAATTAGGCTGTGCTGAAGCTGAAAGGAGCTGTTTTTTCTTGCTGTTTGCTTGCAAGGAGGTAACTGCTACGGGCAGAGGCCAAAGGGTGGGGGCCAGTGGGTGGGCCGGGCTACATTCGGTGTATAAGACGCACCTAAATTTTCACCCCCTTTTAAGGGGGAAAAAGGTGTGTCTTATACTCTGAAAAATATGGTACTCGATTAAGAACAGGTCATCATGGAGGAAACCTGTGCTGATTACTAAAAGTCAACACCAACGTGATGGATGATGATGATGATTGATGATGATTTACAGTATTTACTGACTCTTAACATAAAAAGATCCTATTAAGACAGAAGATTTGATAGAAATTTCTAATAACCCAGCTTATGCATCTCTCTCTTTACTACAATTATGAAAAATACTGTATTTAATTTGGAATAACTGATTAATTTTCCATGGTACTGAAATATTTGAATGTCTTTTACATGTACACTTATTTCTTATAGTAATAGCGCAGCACTTTAAGGACTGCAGCCAGGACAGGATCACTAGAAAGTGGGGAAAGGTATCAATATGTTCCAAGGATGCTCAAGTAAACCAACATTTGTGGGATGGGGAAGAGGAGATGAAGAATCAATTATATGTGATCTGGCTATACTTAGTTATCTCCAAAAGCCATGAAATTGTGGGAGTTTATCAGAAAACATTAAGAGAAATGACAATGTTGAGGATTTAAGTTATCTTTCTTAGGCTCTCTTAGTTATAACAAAGCTTAATATGGCAGCTATCATGGCTGGCAGGCTTGTCTCCCATTCTACCCTCCTACAGCGTAGGTGGAGACTAAGAAAACCTCACAGTAACCTTTCTTGGAAGCAGAGTGACTCCAAGAAACCATGTCTACCACCTTCACTAAGAAAAAGAAACAAGTCTGGGGGCTCCATATTTCTACATGTTTTGTTACCCAAATTTGGTGACCACACCCTGATTTCCCCATCCTTTGTTAAACATATAAATAGCATTTACATAAAGAGACACCAGCCCTACACAACACACCATCACTGATGAATTTACTATCATTTGTCACCTTTATTGGCAGGGGCAGCAATAGAAAAATACTTTTGAGCAACTTTGGCCATGAGAGAATTCTGAAGGTTTACCCACTTCTTTATACCCTTTCTTCGACATACGGCTATAATGGAGTCTGCCCATTATGGTTGTATGTCAACCAATTTTACAATCTTTTTTGTGGTGGTCATTAAGCAAATGTGGTGATCATTAAGTGAAACAATGGTTCCCTATGAGTATGGTTTTGATGAAAATCAGACGAAAGTGCTGGTTTTTGGCAAAACAATCATAAAACATGATCGTATATATCCAGGATGCTGCGAATGGCCATAAAGGCGGCTGTGCTGCCAAGTACCCAAAGTACCCAAAGCTTTTATGGCTATTTACATGACCATGGAGGAAGCCTGGCCATCAGAACTTCAATCCCCTTTTTGGGATCATAACTTAACCAGTCGCTAAGTAGCTGTTCATAAATCAATGATTACTTTAATGAAGAAAACAGGAGTTGGCACCATTAATAAGCTTACTCCTTGCCCTGAAGAAAATTCTCTTGCTGCTATTGTGTATATTGACTTAAGTGCTTATTTGTTCATGTTGCAAATGTATACAACTGCCCATTGGAACAAATAAGTCTAGCCTTATTGATAATGATATGTTGTTGTTTTTTTTTAAAAAAAAGTTACACATTCTTCTCTATCAGCACAAGAAACTTACTTTGAGACCAGGACTGCAGCTGCATCACGAGACTTATCACTTACAACAAGGTATGACTAAAAAGAAGAAAAGATTTGAATTGCAACTTATTATATTAAAATTGATCATACAAAGTAAATTATATAAACAAACTTCACTTAATGTATGTGTGTGCGTGGGTGTGTGTATGCAAATCAGGATGGATGAAATGTTGAAATTTGAGAAGGATAATTTTAAAAAATACATTTCTATATAGAATGTTAAGCTAGCATATAAATATACTGCCAAAAAGTCTGCAAAATTGAAAGATGTGGAGGATAGGGACTTCTAAACAAAGCTGTCTTCATAAATCCTTTAGGAACAGTTTATTTTAATTGCCAACTGCATTTTCTTTTTCAACATTTATATGCATAGAATCACAAAATGCATATTTCTAAACACAATGTTTGTTTTAAACTCTGCAACATATTACAGTGTTAATAAAGGATCATGAATTAGAAAATAAAGTATACAACATCAAAACAAAGACACAGTGGCTTTTAAAAGGACACTTACCTTCGTTATCAAAACTGATTCTATGAGATTCCCCCCATCAATTAGTATACAATAAGCTTGAATGATTATTATGATAATTTGTATAACAAGATGCATAGAGGTACCCGGATTAAGCAGAAAAAAAGATACAATCACTTTTTTCAAGTGAAAGAAACCATTCTATAAATCATGATTTTATGCAACTACACCTACTTTTGCTACTGCCAGAATTCGATCCATTGTTGATATACGAGGGCATCCTTCTATGGAAGAGATATTTCCATCTAGCCGTACCAAATCAAATGGGATCAAACATGTTACAGATAACCACAACAAGAGCATGTAACGAGTCTCCCAGGTCTAATAAAAGAATCAGAGTAAAATACATAGTGAATGTTCTCAGAAAACTTCCAGTGTACAGTGTAAAAGCTATTTCTACTTGCAAAATCGAGATAGATAATCTAGAAAATACATTAAGACAAATATGAGAAAAAAGATGGTATATTTGATTCTATTAGGATATGGGTTATGTGGAACCCAAAGTCAATATAAACATAAACACTAGAGTTTTGGAAAGATATATTTCCAAATGCAAAACATTTCAATCTCAAAGTGGATTCTAATATCTGAAGTACTCCTAGCACTTGGACTAGCTTGATTCAAACTTGAAAAAACCTGTTTAAAGCTCAAAACATTTTGCATTTGATATATTTTGTTTATCTCTCACAAAGATCCATTAGTAGATAAATTCTGAAACAGTTTTGCCAATCTGTTAACTTTTATCAAGTTAAAAGTTAATAGCTGGTAATTTTCAAATTGCAACTCAGAAACAAAAAATAATTGTGACAATGTATGCTTCTAAACAGAATGATCAGCATTCATCAAAGTTAACCTAGCTAACATGTTACCTAGTAACAAGTATTGAATCCAAACTTAGTTTTGGGGGGTGGGTAGATTGTGTCTCATCATCCTAATATTGTATTTGCCTTCTGGTAAGGTTTCACCATCAGAAAGACATCATAATATGCAAATAGAATAGGCTTGTATTCAAGCAATATAAATAAAGGCAAAGATACAGTCATGGCCATAAATGTTGGCACCCCTGAAATTTTTCCAGAAAATGAAGTATTTCTCACAGAAAAGTGTTGCACTAACACATGTTTTGCTATACAGATGTTTATTCCCTTTGTATGTATTGGAACAAAACCAAAAAAAGGAGGAAAAAAAGCAAATTGGACATAATGTCACACAAAACTCCAAAAATGGACTGGACAAAATCATTGGCACCCTTTACTTAATATTTGGTTGCACACCCTTTGAAATAAATAACTGAAATCAGTCACTTCTGATAACCATCAATAAGCTTCTTACACCTCTCACCCGGAATTTTGGACCACCAGCAATTTTAAGACCTCTCCACAAGTGTTCAATGGAATTGAGATCTGGACTCATTGCTAGCCACTTCAGAACTCTCCAGTGCTTTGTTGCCATCCATTTCTGGGTGCTTTTTGACATATGTTTGGGGTCATTGTCCTGCTGGAAGATCCAAGATCACCGACGCAATCCCAGCTTTCTGACACTGGGCTCTACAGTGCGACCCAAAATCCTTTGGTAATCCTCAGATTTCATGATGCCTTGCACACATTCAAGGCACCCAGTGTCAGAGGCAGCAAAACAACCCCAAAACATCAGTGAACCTCCACCATATTTCACTGTAGGTACTGTGTTCTTTTCTTTGTAGGCCTCATTCTGTTTGCGGTAAACAGTAGAATGATGTGCTTTACCAAAAAGCTCTATCTTGGTCTCATCTGTCCACAAGATGTTAGCCCGGAAGGATTTTGGCTTACTCAAGTACATGTTGGCAAACTGTAGCCTTGCTTTTTTATGTCTCTGTGTCAGCAGTGGGGTCCTCCTGGATCTCCTGCCATAGCATTTCATTTCATTTAAATGTCGACGGATAGTTCACGTTGACACTGATGCTTCCTAAGCCTGCAGGACAACTTGAATTGCTTTGGAACTTGTTTGGGGCTGCTTATCCACCATTGGGACTATCCTGCGTTGGCACCTTTCATCAATTTTTCTCTTCCGTCCACACTCAGGGAGATTAGCTACAATGCCATGGGTTGCAAACTTCTTGATAATGTTGCACACTGTGGACAAAGGCAAATCTAGATCTCTGGAGATGGACTTGTAACCTTGAGATTGGTGATATTTTTCCACAATTTTGGTTCTCAAGACCTCAGACAGTTCTCTTCACTTTCTGTTGTCCATGCTTAGTGTGGCACACACAGACACACAATGCAAAGACTAAGTGAGCTTCTCTCCTTTGTATCTGCTTTCAGGTGTGAGTTTTATATTGCCCACACCAGTTACTTGCCCCAGGTGAGTTTAAAGGAGCATCACATGCTTGAAACTATCATATTTATCCTCAATTCTGAAAGGGTGCCAATGATTTTGTCCAGCCCATTTTTGGAGTTTTGTATGACATTATGTCTAATTTGCTTTTTTTCCTCCCTTTTTTGGTTTTGTTCCAATACACACAAAGGGAATAAACATGTGTATAGCAAAACATGTGTTACTGCAATACTTTTCTGTGAGAAATACTTCATTTTCTGGAAAAATTTCAGGGGTGTCAACATTTACAGCAATGATTGTAAACTCTGATACATTAATTACACTAATACAAATCTAACAATAGTTCTAGACAAAAGGTGCAAAGAAAGTACATGACAGGTACAAAGATAAGTACATAAAATATTTTAAAGATCAAAACATAGCAAGGACAAAATATTCTTTAAAATCTCTATATGCTTGCAAGCTTACAAAATGTCAAAATTCAGTCATTTAAATGGCTGGGAGATGAAGACAAGAAATTCTAACAGAGACTAACACCACAACTGAAAATACCTCTCCCTTCCACAAAATGGGTGGCTACATAAAGCAGTTCATTCATTATAATATCTGTGGTAATACTGACAGTAATACCACGGCTTGGGAAATGTTTCAGCAGCCTGCTTTCAGTGCAGAACATTGTTATAATGGAATATAGCATACCTCATATTCTTTTGGATTCTGAGCTACAAGCATATCTAGAACAGGCTGTACATCTGCTACTTCATGAGGAAACAATCGCAAGAAGGTTTTATATCCTCGTACCTAGGTGAACAAAAGCATTTGCAGTTTAATGATTCATCTCGCTTTATGGAAATGTAAAAATAAATTCAATTGTTTAATTAATATCTGACATTGTACCAGCTCTCAAGCTCAAGGGATCTTTCAAGTTATGCATTTGCAAGACAACAGGCAAACAGTTAATGTTTATGTAGTCAACACAATGCTAAAAGTCACAAAGTATCAATAATAGTAAAAATATAAAATGATTACAGTTAAATTGCATATATGTAAGGATCTAATAAAAAAGAGAGGGAGTTTTTAGGCTCTATGGAGTTTATTTAACTACTACTAACTTTTCAATTGCAAACTATGAAAAAGCAATTCTATAAAGCCTAATCCTTTATGGATATATCCTCTCCATAAACCACTGCAAAAGTACAGGCTCTCAGCGTTCCAAACCATTCGTTTGACAATAACTATTTTATGAATGATTGTTCCTCTTTTATCTAATTTGAGAGTATAGCAGTAAAGCCATATTACTATTATATTAAAATTTAATTTTACCTTTGAAATAATGTAGAGAAACTGAAAGGCTAGATGAATTAGAAGAGGAGGAGATGCTTCATGTCGGATAATATCTAGCAACGAATTCAACATCCACTCTAGAGAAAATATAGGGAAATGGGTGAGGTGATAAGGGAAAAGTTACTTGGCTTTTTTGTCTCCCGCTAAACAGGCTCATAAATAAGTATCAGAATGGATTACCTAATTTGTTTCATGGAAAACACATGTTGCTGTTACTATCTGACACAGTGGCTTTCTTCAGATATATGAAATGTTGTCACAAAGTAGAGGGAGAGATTGGACTTTTTCCCTACTGCCCAAAGGGAAGAACCAGAGCCAAGGTTGAAGGGAAGATATCCACCGAAACCTTCTAGCTGTAGGAAGGATGAGCTGGCGGAATAACCTGCTACATAAAGTAGTGAGGGGTTTTGTTTTATTTTGTTTTGTTTTGTTTTTTTGTTTTGTTTTGTTTTGTTTTTTGGCTAAGGGTCTTCAGAGAAAGGCCAATGTCTGTCATCTGCCAGAGATGCTCTAGTGGTTCCTGTACTGAGCAGGGGGTTGAACTAACTGCGTTTTAAGGACCATTCCAGTTTTGTGATTCTATCACACTTCAACTATAGTCTTGATCATCATTTGTTTAAAGCAAAATGTTATTTAGGGTACATTTTAATTCATCAATGCTGATCTGAAAGACCAAATGCAGTATAATAAAAAAGATAAGACAAAACAATGGTCTGGCTACCAGATTGTGCCAGACTAAGGAAAGCAGGCAAAAGAAGATAAATATGGTATCACAATGTTCCACTATCCTATTTCAGCCCTAATAATGTAATCTTAATATTGGATAATGGTACGCTCATCATGGAGAAAATCTATGTAGTCACTGAGAGTTGGAAATGACTTCATGTTACATAATCAGCAAATACAATATTAGGATGATGACACACAATCTGTTGACAGACATCTCTAGATCTGAATTTGTTTTTTCCAGATGCTGACTAAATTCTCCTGATCAGATTATGATTAATTCTTGCCTGATCTAAGTTCATTTCTCAGGAAAGTATCCGTTAGATAGAAATAAATGTTCTACGCACACTTCTGATGCACTTCCAACAGAAAGAGTAGAGTTTGCCTACAACTCAAATGGGGCACATGCTTGGTAAGAAGCACTTGCCATCTCTCTGTGAAAATTCAAAAGATGGGGAGACATGCATTGCTTATTTTTCAATATAAACTTGCCTTACAAAGTAACAAGAGAATTGTACCATGCTTTCAACAAAATAATCACAATTTCTACATGGGGAGAGGGGGAGAGAGAAAGAGAAAGAGATTTTTCACATTGGAAACAAAAGGTTCCCCCAAAGCTTCTGGGATGAGTTCATTTTCTAGATGTATATTTCCTGAAAAATTAAAACTGTTCTTTCCTATTCTCATTCTTGTCTTGATCTCTATTAATGATATGAAACTGGAGGTAGATCAATTTCTTTAAGTAAAGCTGCTTTCAGAGGCACATGTATTCTAGACAGAAAAGTCCCAAACACTGGATTACAAAGAATTGTCTGCCACATTCTTAAGAAGAAGAAAAAAATCAGTATCATCCATGCTAATAAAAAAATGAGATTTTATCAAAAATTTACAGAATCTCAATATTTACCTAAATGAGGATCCAAAAGATGAGGCTGTTCCTGGTATTTATCCATTATAACTGAAAACAAACAAAAAAAACCATACTTAGTTATCAAGCAATTTTCTAAGATGAAAATGACACATCGATGCTTTGGCATTAAGAAAAGTCTTCCATAAGATTTTGAACTAAGTAAGCCTGCTGTGACTTTTTAAAGCGGGGTCTCCAACCTTAGTAACTTTAAAACTTGTGGACTTCAACTCCCAGAATTCTGGAACTGAAGTCCACAAGTCTTAAAGTTGCCAAGGCTGGAGATCCCTGTTTAGTGCAGGTAGTCCTTGATTTATGACAATTGGGATTAAAATTTCCACTGCTAAACAAGGCGGGTTGTTAAGTGAGTCCTGCCTAATTTTTTATGACTTTCATGGTTGCTAAGCAAACTGCTGCAGTTAAGTGAATAACGTCTCCATTAAGCAAATCCGACTTCCCCCTTGATTCTGCTTGTTCAAAGCCAGCTGGAAAATCACAAATGGTGATCACGTGACTCCTCCCTTCCCGCAGAGTTGCTGCAACTGTTATAAACCCATGCTAGTTATAAACCACCAGATTTTTGATCACAACAGTAAGTATGCTGCAATGGTCCTATGGGTGAGAACCAGTTGTAAGTCCCTTTTTCAGTCCTGTTGTAACTTCGAATGGTCATTAAACAAATAGTTTGTAAGTCAAGGATTACCTGTACAGCAAATGAAAAAACAGTACTAAGGGTTGGGATATATTCCTTCATTTTTATTTCTAAGCTATTTTAGCTTTATCCTTCCTTTTAATTTCTTATACAGTAAGACTAAAGAGTTAATTAAAATAATTATTAACTTGAATTATATTTACAGAATTTTTTTTTCTTTTTTGAATTTGCTATATTTTATCATAAATTGTTTTCTGGCCATAATATTCAGTCTTCATGTTTATTGTGTGCATAGTTCATTATACAAAAAAAGCCACTTAAATAAAGTACGCTTACTAAAAAATAAGCAATATAAACATGTTACATAAGAGAGTTATAAATAGCATCCTAATAATTAGCGATTACACATTTTGTATTTAAAAAATGAAAATGAATGATCTCAAGAGTACAAACTAATGACCTCTATCTTAATGAGACCTTTTGTTTTGGATCTTGTTTATGACATGTGTTGCAAATGGAAGGGGACCAAAAAGGTTACGTATATAGGAGCATTGGGATTTTTTTTGCAAAGACTGGATAGCTAGATCATACTAGGCTATTTTATTTGTTCCTCTTTTTCCAGAAGTTCAAGATACCAAAGTTTCCAAAGCTCATCCAGTAATCACAGTATGGGCAAAGCATGGCCTACAGAACACTGATAGCCTATAGCCGTGATGGTGAACCTATGGCATGCATGCCAGCATAGCCATCTCCCCAGGCACGTGAGCCATCCCTCATTGCTCTTGTGGGTTCCGGTGCACCATCAGCTGGTCTTCTCGCATACAGGAGTTCTGGAAAACGGAAGAGCAGCCACCCAATGCCAATGTGCATGGCGGGAAGATGATCTTCTGGTTCTCAGTGTGTGCATGCACGCCTGAAACTGGAAGACCAGGTGATCAGTGCACATGCACATGCCAGTAACCAGAAGAGCAGCCGCCCGGTGCGCACATGCCCTCTGGGTGGCTGCTCTTCCGTTTTCTGGCATGCGCATGTACGTGCATGCTCCCATTTCAGCACTCAGGTTTGCCAACACTGATAGCCTTTAGCTCTTATCCTCCGTCCTTTACAATCCTATAAAATCAATGATGACAGTAGAGTTTCTCACTTATTTTTGGTGAAGAGAGAACTAAACAAGCTTAACACAATATTAACGTTACAAAATAACTCTGTACTTTGTCTAGAGTGGAGAAAGCAAGCCAAGGATTCTAGCCCTTTCTCTAACACACTTTATTCCAATTAATTTACCTGGAAGTATATATTTATACCAATGAATACCATCTTAAGTCACAAAGGTCATTGTACTATTATTATAAAAATGTGTTAATGTGCTAACCTTGTATAGAATTACATCCATCCGTTTATGATCAATGCACTTTCACGCCATTGTATTATATTAACAACAAGAGGCAGGTATTATGTGACCATTTTTGTTTGGAATTTGTCAGACATACTGCCTGGCTCCTGGTATTCAGTGAAACTGAAATTGCAGCAACTACTGTAATATGACAAATCATCACTAGGTGGCAATCCAAGATAAATTTAAAAAAATGACTAACACTACTGAATAAGCAAGCTAAACAAAATATGGTTTTAACTATCATATATATTTGCATTAAGGCACCAGGTTAGAAACTGGGAGAGCTATGAAGTCCCCATAAAATGGGACTTCATAGCTAAAATCTTCATAGTCCCATTTTAGCTTGAAATGGAACTTCATAGTCCCATTTTAGCTTGAAAGCCAACTGGGTGACTTTGGACCAGTCACTCGCTTTCAGTCCAACTCACTTTACAAGGTTGTTGTTGTGGAGGAAGGGAGAGAGGTGTGTTGGATATGTTTTCTGTCTTTAGTTATTTGTAAAAATAATAAAGGTGGGAAAGGAAGGAAGGAAGGAAGGAAGGAAGGAAGGAAGGAAGGAAGGAAGGAAGGAAGGAAGGAAAATCATTTATATGGCTACCCAACTTGCGACCTGCAACTCTGGGCGGCTAATACAGGATTAAAAACAAAAATAAAACCAGCAGCATAAAATCAACATAGAACAAAAGGTTGGTGAAGTCTACAACACTGGGTTATTCCTAAATCATATTTATCACCTGTAGGAATATAATGACCAGGATACAAATCTTCATTCTAATTAAGTTAGTGATGTATTAGATTGACTTTTTAAACATGACTTACTAAAACATTTACAGGTAGACTGAAAATGGGATTGACAAATCTATCGCAAAGTAACATGATCATAAAGTGAAACATCATGTGTCATGCTTATGTGCCTGACATAACATCATGTGTCATGCTTATGTGCCTGACATAACATCATGTGTTATGCTTATGTGCCTGACTTATGACATGCAGTCATTAAGTGAATCACCCATGGACATTTAGTACAGCGTTACATGACTGTGACTTCCACCTTCCTGCCAATTTTCCCACTAACTTGGCCTATCAGAAGCTGGTGAACAAATGACCATGAGATGCCACAACTGTACAAAATGTGCACTGTTTGCTAAGGTCCCAAATTGCTATCACATGATTGTAGGGAAGCTGAAATAGAACAAGTTCAAGGACCAGTTATAAATCTTCTGTCATAACTTTGAACAGTTGCTGAATGAACATTTGTTAGACTACCTACCTGTATTACAGTATTAGTAAGATTTACTATCATACCATGAAAAGATTATGAAGGAATTAGCATAAAAGCAAAGGCTAAGATCTTCATTATTGTTCTATTAATGGAATAAATTTTATAGAGCAGGGGCTTTACTACTTTCCCAATTTCTCTACAGCCCCTCACTCAATGTCTCTTAAATATCTGTTCAAATGAGATCAAACAATCTTCAGAAAAATTTAGGATATTATTATGGGACTACATATTTAATGAAATAGGATCTTAAATGTTACCTTTATTATTAAAACTCTTGGCAGTTCATCAATTTTTAATCAGCCCCAACAGCTATTAAATGCAATAGTTTAAGAATACTTTTGCAAATAATTACCTAGCAGACACCAAAACTTATCTTCCATATAAAGGAAAATTAGAAACTTTAAAGCTAAGCCCATGGAGGTTTACCGTAAAAAAATACTGGTGGATTCATTTCCATATAAATGAAACATAGACTTTAATCTAAAGAAAGAAAATGCAAGAAACTTTCAGCACCAAAACCTTTTCTGGAAATAAATCTCATAAACGCAAAATAGCATACAAGAAAACAATAATAATCTTATAGCTATCAGAAATCTTCTGCAATACTGCTTTGTATCAAATATTAAAATAATTCACTCTTTAAAAACAAATAATATGACTGCTATTAATAAAACAGAAGCAATAATAACAATGGTATAGGTAGAAAGTCATTTTACATTCTCTTTCTCTCTCACTGCATCCATCCATCCATCCATCTCATTGATTCTGGCAATGTACAAATAAACATAAAAACAAAAAAGCTATATATATAAACATTATTATAAAACAGTTACAAACAAGAATAAAATAATTAAAATTAAAAAGGTGAGGAAGTGGTTTCAGAACAGTGTGCTCCTCTGTGAATCCCAACCAAGCCATTACCCTTCCTAATGAGAATTTAAGAGTTCATTTTAGTAGAAAAAGTTACCAGGCAGAGACTAAAAGAATTTTATATTCACATTTAAGTTCTACTTTACTGATGAACTGGAAAAATATTTAGGATTGCAGTCCTATTGAGTTAGTAAATAAAGAGAGGTGAATAGTCTTAAGTGATTACTCTTACAGTATACTACTTGCCAAACAATGGAAATAATATTTCCAAAGATTTATACAAACACACACACATATTTCTAATAAAGATCTTGATCAATATTGATTTTCATGTTTTTAATTTTTATTTTAAAATATTATATCTTACCTCTAAATTTTTCAAGAACTTTTTCTCGCTGTATCAGGTCTTTATATACCAATCTAAGATTATTAATCATGTCCTTCATTTCTTGACTCTCTGTAAAACTTTCAAGTATGTTTCCTTTCGCGATGACATCAGGCTCCAAGCATTTGTTGTCCTCTTGATCGCACCCATCGTTTATCTCATTTAAAACCATCTCCTTTCTGATGAATTATTTTCTAGTAAAATAAAACCAAATTAAAATTAAAGTTAGAGTTAGAACTATTAATTTGTTTCAATAATAAAAATCCAAAACAGAAGTGCAGGTAATCCTTATTATCACAATTGGAACTGGATCTTCTGTTATAAAGAAAGACAGCTAAGTGAGTTGTGCCCAATTTTATCTTTTTTGCCTGAATCAATTTTACCTTTTTTACCTGAATCAATGTGGTTAAGTGAACCACAAAGTCATTAAGCAAATCCATTTTCCCCCATTAGACCTCACTCCATTTCAGTGATATCTTAAGACTTTTTGATCTGAACTAGACTACGACTATTCTATCTTCAAAATAAACAGTTAACATACAAAGAAAAGTTAAAATATATGACAATTTCCCCTCCCATCTCTTTTCCTAAATTTCCATATTACGGAGCTACAAGAATATTATCTGCAATATCTAGTTATCACTGGTTTTGTGCATAAATAAATTTCGGAGAAGCTTTAACTTTGAGGAAGTTTGCAAAGGATCCAGCTTTAATCCATAAAGTAGATTTAGGAAAGAGTCATAATAAAACAGAAGATTAAGAACGTCCACAGCAAATAATTGGAGCTTTAATGACATATAAGACCTTTTTCTTGGTTTTCCTATATATATTATAGTAAATAATATATTTACAGGAATTAAGAATGGATGCTGACATAATTAAGATCCGCTGAAATTCACAGATAGTAAATATCATTTATAAATTAGTATTGGGTGGGGGAATGGAATGTCCCCAAAAAGAAATGGAAATCAAATAAATTACAATGCCTCATCAATTAAATTGGATAAAATGTTAAATTAGGGTAAGTTTATTTGGTAAAAGGAAAGATGACTGAGATTGAAGCAATGGGCCATGGATATATTGTAACAGGATCAGAAAGCTATTGATACTGTTTATTTATTTGTTGTACTGTGTCAAATGATCCCCAATGGCTCTGCAATTCAAAAGCACAATAAGATACAACTAATACAAATTGTATCTAGGTACACCAATATATCAATGGCATTTTAGTTGTCATTTATGTATTTTATGTGTGTGTGTGTGTTTTCTTACTTTTTCGTAGGATATATGTGTATTTTTCTTTAGCCAGGTTTTTCCTACGTAAACCAAGATTTTTCTGCAGCCCTAGTTCAGTGAAATCACAATCCATTAGTTTCTAAGTTTTTTTTTCCAGCATAGGGCCTGCTGGTTTACGTAGGAAAAACCTGGCTAAAGAAAAATACATACATACACACACGTATGTATGTATGTATGTATGTATGTAAAAACTTAAAAATCTCGGGTGTTTTCCCACATCATTTACAAGTCTCTTAGTTAAAATGCTTAAAATCCTGGCTAAGATCTCAGATCAAAATCCTCCAAAATCCCAACAAAACACTTTGTAAGGTCTTTTAAACCTGGCTAAAATCCTAACCAACACTTTAAAAGTTTGGCAACATTTTGATAAGCTCTCTACCTTGTCATCTTCTGGCCTTTACTATCAGTTTAGAAGTTGTGGGTCCTGCTTCATTATCCTAGCTGTAGCCTGACTGCGTGTTAATGGCCCAGCTTTCTCTGCTTCCCTATTACTGTCAACTGCAAAGAGGTAACAATTCTAGTACGTATCACAGCACCACTGGTTGCCTGTTGAGATCTTAGCATATCTTCTGGTTCGGTTCTTTCTCTCTCCCTATTGCTAGCTATCATCTGCAAAGAGAAAAGGATTCTGGCAGGCATTACAACACCACTGGTTGCCTGTTGGGATCTCTGCCTATCCTCTGATGTTAAAATTCAAGTTTCCCTCAGTGCAGTTCTCCAAATACTTGATAACCTAAAAGTGTCATCACGTCTGTTCATATTCTGTGGCCTCTTTTCAATTACGATAGCCTCCCTAATTATTCTCTTAGTAAGATGTTCCTCTTTCACCACTGTTCTAGTATTGTTGAAGTCGATCTTATGTCCCGTGGTCTTCATGTGTTGTACCAAGGAAGAAGGTTGCTCTTCTTTTTTCACTGCGTTTTTGTGTTCTTCTAAACGCACACCTATTCGTCTATTTGTCTGTCCAATGTAAAATGACTGATAGGAAGCACATGGCACTTCGTATACCCCTTGATTTCCCAGTTCAATTTTACCTGTGCGGAACACTATATATATATATGTATATGTATATGTATATGTATATGTATATGTATATATGTATATGTATATGTATATGTATATGTATATGTATATGTATATATGTATATAAATTTATGTAGCCTTCCATTTCCCAATAATAACTCTGGGTGACTTACAAAATATAAAACAATACAATAACCTAATACAAAATGTAAACCACAATAAAGAAGCTGTTGACAAATTTGAAATCAAATTTAGTAATTTATCTTGGGTAATGTAAGTGCCTTAATTTTCAATTGTATTTTTGAAAATATGTGTCTTAATTAAAAATTTATCACTCGATATATTTTTTTCTACATGGTAGTACAGATAGTCCTCAATTTACTAGATTGTTAGTCACTGTTCAAAGTTACAATGACACTGAAAAAAGTGACTTATAACCATTTTTTCACATTTATGACCATTGCGGCATTCCCATGGTTACATGACTTACATTCAGATGCTTGACAACTGACTCACATTTATGACTGTTGCAGTATTCTGGGGTCATGTGATCACCTTTTGCAACTTTCTGAGAAGTAAAGTTGCTGGGGAAACCAGATTCAGTTGACAGCCATGTTACTAATGTAACATCTGCAGTGATTCACTTAACAAATGTGGCAAGAAAAGTCATAAAATGAGGCAAAACTCACTTAACAAGTTTCTCACTTAACAACATAAATTTTGCATGGTCGTAAATTGAGGACTCCCTCAATGCCAAATTTCCTTATTTCTCATATTAAATAAATCAATGAACAAATATTACACTAATGGACTTTAATTATATAGTCTATACCTCTTCAGCCCCAAGCTACATTTTGTACAATGAGCTTTATTAAAGTACTACCTCTAGAATAAAAAGATGTTACTGGTAAATCGTTATCCCAAAGCCTAAATGCAATGTGTGGGTTGAGGCTGCCCACATATGTAGACACATGAACACTAGTGTGTGTGTGCGTGTGTGTGTAGATATATATATATATATACATACATACATACATACATACATACACACACACACACACACATACATACATACATACATATATAATCTTTTCACTAAGTGCCTTCGGGTCAGTCATTCACTTTCGGGTCCCACACAAGTTTGTTGTGGGGAAATAGGGGAGGGAAGGAGTACTATACATCACCTCCAACTACTGTAGGCAAGGGTGGGATATAAATCTAATAAATAAGTCTTCAGAAAGTACACTGAACAAGAAATGTTACCAGATCCATCTCATCTGTTTCTTTGACCCCTTGATTTTCCTTTCACAATCCATTCCACGTTTTATTTATAATAACTCATATTTAGGTTGCTGCCTCAGTTTGAATAGGGTCCAATCTAGTCAATACTTATTTGCAGCATAGCGATTTGCAGGAGCCTAAGCGAGCGCCAATTCTTTCCTATGGTTACGCTTGCCTGGCTTTTTCAGCATCACCCTTTGAAAATCTGCCTGAAAAAAATCCTATCTGTTTTGTTATCATTTACTAGATGGAATCCATATAAAGCCCGAAGGATGCATCTTCCTTCAATCCTCAATCTGCAGGAATCGGATGGCTTTGGGAAAAAAAACCCCGTTTGCTCTGCAAATAAAATACAGTCATGGAAAAATCTTGAGCTATAGTCATTACAGCAAAGCCTGTTGTAATGCCAAATGCCTTTGGGTAGCATTTTTAAATGCCACCCAACGGACCGAACAATCTTTCTTTTCTTCTTTCATGCCGATGTTTTTGGGTGTTACCATTTACTGCGGAAGCACCAATATTCAAGGATAAAAACTGAAGCCCTCTGACCACTCTTAGACCCGCTCCCCTGACTTTTAATTTCGGCGAGATGTATTTCTTAAGGCTTTAATGTATTTCCTTAGGAAGAGGCTGTGGAATAAAGACGGTTTGAGAGACAAGCAGTGAATTCCACGTCTTGGAGACATCCAGCATCTTTCTTCCCTGGGCGGACTGGACCACATCTCTTCCTTTTTTCGGGCAAGCCTCTCATTGACCCAATCTCCCTCCAGCAGGCCCGATTTCCCAACTGCGCCTCTCGTAGAGGCCGGACGACCCCTTGTAAACGGGCCCTCATTCCGCCCCGCTGAAGATTTCATTACCTTAACAACCAACGAGGCTCGTCGTTGGCGCCGACCAAGGCCAGGCCTCCGCTCTACGGCTCCCCGCGTGGGTCAAAAAAAGGCTAGAAACGTCGGGATTCTGCCTTCAGGAGGAAGGAGCGGGGCGGAGCCTAACGAAGGGGAGGGGGCGGAAAGAGAGAATTTGGCAGGGTTGCCGATGAACGCGGAGGATGTCTTCTGCAGCGCTTGGAGGGTCTCACGTTTCTGCCCGGTTTTCTCTTAATCCCCAAAGTAGCAAAGCTGCAGCTTGCTACGCGTCAGGCCGGGCGCTACATCAACTATACACTACACTATAAAATACATCAAGTGCATTTTATAGAAAAGGTACAGACTCCGCGCCAGTAAAGGTTAAAGGATGGGGACGGTGTGTCTCAACGATCAGTAAGCAAATCCGGACAAGCAACGGCGGAGAATAGTTAATCCCTTTCTTCGAAGGAGAAAATTCAAGATGATGCACTCATGGTTGTATGTTTGTCTTTTAGAAAGGATGTTATATTGCTTTGTCTATTATTGAATCTGCCTAGGGGGTGGGATGGGACAAGAAAGGAAAGGATCTAAAATTAGAAAAATAATAATAAATCCCTTCTCACACACCCATGTTATACTAAGACTACTTATAAATTGGCTGGTCCCCAGTCACGAGTGAATTTATGTACAGAATAAAAACATACTTTATTCAATTGAAGAACAGTCTAGCAATAATAAAATAGACTACTATGGATGGCCATAATAGATTGAATTAATTGATACCCTGTTTCCCACCAAATAAGACATCCCCTGATAATAAACCCAATCGGGCTTTTGAGCGCATAATAATAAGGCCAAGCGCCTATTTCAGGGTTCAAAAAAAATATAAGACAGGGTCTTATTTTCAGGGAAATACAGTAACAATAAGGAAAGTAAGCATAATCCAGTTCTAAAAGATCACGCACCCTATTCTATATTTTATTTTTTATTTTTAATTTGATTTATATGCCGCCCTTCTCCGGAGACTCAGGGCGGCTTACAATGCGTTAAGCAATAGCCTTCATACTTTTGTATATTTATATTTATACAAAGTCAGCTTATTGCCCCCAACAAACTGGGTCCTCAATTTACCTACCTTATAAAGGATGGAAGGCTGAGTCGACCTTGAGCCTGCCTGGGATTGAACTCGCCAGTAATTGCAGCAGCTGGATCTTAAATGCTGCCTTTGTAGGAGGCATTACCCCCCTACGCTACTCAGGCTCCTGCATTAGAATCATAGTACTGACAGAAGACAATATTTGTAGCTCAGGATTGAACTACAGGTTTGAATGAAACATCTGCAAGGAAACCACCAAGCTCGGAGAGCACCAACTCAGAAAGTTATAGTATCTGTATTTGAACATTTGAATGTGAAGCATATACATTAATCAATCAATCGGAATAGAGCTGGAAGGGATCTTGGAGGTCTTCTAGTCCAGCTCCTGCTCAAGCAGGAGATCCTATACCATTTCAGACAAGTAACTGTCCAGTCTTTTTTTAAAAAAACTCTCCAGTGATGAAGCACCTACAACTTCTGAAGGAAAGCTATTCCACGGGTTAATAATCAACAGTGTTAGGAAGTTTCTCCTTAATTCCACATTGCTTCTCTCCTTGATTAGTTTCCATCCATTGTTTCTTGTCCTGCCCTCTGATGCTTTGAAAAATAAGTTGACCCGCCTCCTCTTTGTGACAGCCCCTCAAATACAGGAATACTGTTATCATCTCCCCCTTAGTTCTTTTCTTTAGACCAGATGGAGAACCTTTTTGGCAATGAGTGCTCAAACCGGAACATGCATGCATGTGTGTGCATGTGTATGCGCGTGCCGGAGTGCCGGAAACCCTGAAGACCAGCTGTCCGGCGCCCACATGCCTGTTTTTTGGCCTTTTTTGGGTGGGGGACATTTTCAGGCCAAAAACAGCCTGAAAAACGATCCAGAAAACAGCCCGAAAAATGGCCTAGTTTTTGGGCATTTTTGGCTGTTTTTCAGCCATTTTCCAGTCCGTTTTATGGCACTCTGGCGCCCACAAACACCAACTGACCAGTGTGCCGGAAACCCGAAGAGCAACTGGCGATGTGGTATGTGCCCACAGAAAGGGCTCTGCATGCCACCTCTGGCACCTGTACCATAGGTTCGTCATCATGACTCTAGACTGCAAACCCAAATCCTGCAACCATTCTTCATATGTTTTAGTCTCCAGGCCTTTAGTAACCAGGCCTTTAATATGGACATCATTAGAGGTAGTCCTCAACTACAGTTGAGCCCAAAATTTCTGTTGCTAATTAATTAAGATAGTTGTTAAATGAATAGTACCCCATTTTATGATCTTTTTTGCCATGTGATCATTAAGTGAATCTGGCTTCCCACATTGACTTTGCTTGTCAGAAACTTTCTAAGAAGGTTGTAAATGATAATCCCAGGTTGCCAGGACACTGCAACCATCATAAATATACATGCCAATTGCAAAGCACCCAAATTTTGATCACGACTGTGGGAATACTGAAAAGGTCATATGTGCAAAAACTGGTCATGTCAGGTTTTTTTCAGTGCCGTTGTAACTTTGAACAACCATCAAATGAATGGTGGTAAATTGAGAACTATCTGTAGTGAAATAAAGGTATGAACTTAAATGTTCAGAGGTATTTTTATCTAAAGTGTTCCTTTAAAAATATAAAATGGATATTAATCAAAGATGGAGCCCAGTGGAGTTCGATACTGAACTTACAGATCTTTACCAGACAGATATTAACACCAAAACCAAGGCCATTTTCTGTTTGGATGAAAAAAAAAAATTGCCTAATATCTCAACCAACGCTATGCCTCTTCACATGTATTAGGAATCTTCTGATATATTTTGTCCTAAGAGCTAGGTTTGTAAATTATAGTTGTTACTCATAAGATCCAAATATATCCCACAAGGTTTTCAGGGGCAGCTTTTGAATCTTATTGAAGGCAGTATAATGGGACATCTGGTTTAGCCTGACAATATTTAATTAATTATGACTTGAAATCTTATTAAGTTTTCTTAAAATTTCTATTTTAAGAAAAAATCTGTTTCTATTGTGTTTTATACTGTTTATTTATTTTAGGTTTTATATGACATTTGTTATATTTGGTATTGCTTAATACCAAACTTAACATGTCATATAAAAATTTAAAATATTAAACAGTATAAACAAATAGAATAAAACAAAATAAAGGATGGTAAAAGAGAAAAAAAAGACGATAATATTATCATTAGGACATCTTGTGGTTTCCTATGGAAATCATTGTAGTTAGAAACTTAACAAATCTAAAGGTAATGGTAGAATTCTAAACTACTGGTAGCAAATGCACCGCCTCACATAAAAAGATATTGTGGGAAGGAGGTTGCAAGGGAGTACACTATACATATATGTAAACTAGTATAGAAAAGGCAGTGGGAAAAATACATGTGATAAATTCTTAGGTTCATTCCGACCACAAGGGCATCATCTCTCACTGAGGGTACAACAAAATAATCAGTGGTGGGATTTTTCTTTGATCTAACATGACCATATTTAAATAATCGTTGAAGCTTAAAATCTTGTTTGCCAAGATTTCTTAAGATATAACACGTCTTTGAAGATTTCATTTTTATTTATCCTAGATATTTTTGTGGAATAGAAAGATAATGGAATTGCTTTAAATTCACATCATAGTGATTTGATCTGTGACAAATTGCTTATAAAGCTTGATGAGCACTTCCAAATTTCCATTTTAGGAATGTTAATCACTAGGAGCTTCACATTAAGGTTACCAGAGTTTGAGAGATGTAAACAGGATGTTTCAAGGGAAATTAAAAGGAAATTCTCTATAATTGCTGTTTTAGCAAATTACCGTCCTGTCTCCAACCTTCCCTTCCTGGCGAAGGTTGTTGAGAGTGTGGTGGCGTGGCAGCTCCCCCGATACCTGGATGAAGCCGTCTATTTAGACCTGCTCCAGTCCGGCTTCAGGTCTGGGTACAGCACCGAAACGGCATTGGTCACGTTGGTGGATGATCTCTGGAGGACCCGGGGTAGGGGGTATTCCTCTATCCTGGTGCTGTTAGACCTCTCAGCGGCTTTTGATACCATCGACCATGGTATCATATTGCGCCAGTTGGAGGGACTGGGGGTGGGGGGCACCGTCTTACGGTGGTTCTCCTACCTCTCCAACCGGTCGCAATCTGTGTTGACAGGGGGGCAGCGGTCGACCCCGAGGCGCCTGGTATTTGGGGTGCCACAAGGGTCGGTCCTCTCGCCCCTCCTGTTCAACATTTATGTAAAGCCGCTGGGTGAGATCATCCGTGGTTTTGGGGTGGAGTTCCATCAGTACGCTGATGATACTCAGCTGTACATTTCCACCCCAGACCACCCCAACGATGCCGTGGAAGTGATGTCCCAGTGCCTTGAAGCTGTGCGGGTCTGGATGGGGAGAAACAGGCTTCGACTCAACCCCTCCAAGACCGAGTGGCTGTGGCTGCCGGCGTCCCGATATAGCCAGCTGACTCCATCGCTGGTTATTGGGGGCGAGTCATTGGCCCCCACGGAAAGGGTTCGCAACTTGGGCGTCCTCCTGGACTCACGGCTGTCTTTAGAGGATCATATGACGGCCGTGGCCAGGGGGGCTTTTTATCAGGTCCGCCTGATTCACCAGCTGCGACCCTTTCTAGATCGGGACTCCCTACGCACGGTCACTCATGCTCTTGTCACTTCCCGTCTGGACTACTGTAATGCTCTCTACATGGGGCTCCCCTTGGGGTGCACCCGGAGGCTCCAACTGGTGCAAAATGCGGCCGCACGGGGGATTATGGGAGCGACGGGACGCTCCCACGTGACACCTCTCCTGCGCGAGCTGCATTGGTTGCCGGTGGACTTTCGGGTGCGTTTCAAGGTGTTGGTAATCACCTTTAAAGCGCTCCATGGCTTAGGGCCAGGGTACTTACGGGACCGCCTTCTGCCGCCAATTGCCTCCCACCGGCCAGTTCGCTCCCACAGAGAGGGCCTCCTCAGGGTGCCGTCAGCCAGACAATGCCGGCTGGCGACCCCCAGGGGGAGAGCTTTCTCTGTGGCAGCACCCACCCTTTGGAATGATCTGCCTCCGGAATTAAGAATAATCTCTGACCTCCCAACCTTTCGGCGGGCTTTAAAAACCCATCTCTTTCAGCTCGCCGGCCTAGCCTGATTCCTACAACATTTTAGTATTTTAGAGTTGTATTTTAAATATGTTAATTTTTAAATTTTATGGCCATTTATATTATTATTTTAAGAAATTTTAACTTGTGTATGTTTGTATGTTTGTTCTTAATTGGCTGTACACCGCCCTGAGTCCGCAAGGAGAAGGGCGGTATATAAATCCAAATAAACTGAACTAAACTAAACTATAATTGCTGTTGATCCCAGGAAGGAAGACCCCAATGAAAGGGGGTCTTGCTGGGAAGTGATAGGATTTCATCTAAAGTATATCAGAGAGGAAATATTAAACTTCCCCTTTTTATTCATTGTCACCTAAACAAAAAATCATACTCCATTGTCATATCTTTTAATTAAAAAAAGCTTGTCTAATTATGACTTTAGCCTTATCACTGATTTGGTCGTAAGGGTTCAATCTAGGTTGATGTTGGGAATTTATAGCCTTATTCTGGAAGACTTATCCTTTTCACTCCCCTTCAACCTTTTACTACTGCACTCGAAGGTTAGGAACAATTGATGTAAAATAAACCTCTTTCTGAAACAACCCCCCACCCCCAATTACTGCCTTTCCAAGTAAAAATATACTTATATTTACAAGCAGGAATTAATCATGCAACATGTTTATCTCTGAGTGAGTTACAGAAACTATATATTGCCATTTCATCTTCATTTCATCTGACTCAGCTATTCCTCTACAATTCAAGCCTTCAAAATGTAGAACAACTATATTACTGATTAATACAAGGCAAAACCATGGTTAGCTACAAATTTTAAAAGAGAAGAGCAGTTTCTTGTTTGTGTCCTATTCCCCTTGAGATTAATAAGAGGACAAAATTTAGAGTCAAGAGACCCACCTAACCAGAGCTGACATTGAGACCATCAAATCCCAATTTCCTATTCAATGAGAGAGGGCAGAAGATACTTTGTTTTCCCACTTTTTCTTCTTTAAATATTCCTATATATTTTGTGGAGGTCATATTCAATCCTATTTACTAAGCTGTTAAAATGAAAGTGATGAATATCTAGCCTGTAGGCTCCAAATAAGCTGAGGTTTTCTTATTTGGAGTGTAGCCCATTCCCTCCACCTTACTTGCCTTGCAGTTAAGTTTGAACAAGGATAAAGTATCCCAAATGTGGAGAAGCTCCAATTTTAATGTCAAGCTATTAAGAACTGAAATACCTGAATTTATAGTTAGAAGAACTCTAGTTTCAAATTATGTAAATAGGGCTTTGCTTTCTTTTGATTTTTATATTATATGTACAACAACTCTTATTCAAATTGTGTATTATTAAGGATTACATATTGTGAGCTTATCCATAACTTTATCTTGTGATAAAAGAAAAAGAGAACAAAAAAACAACTAGTGTTACAATATTACAAACAAGAAACTATCCAGACTTATCTGGGAATTAACTGAACTCAATATTACTAAGTAATTTTGCTAGCATTCCCCCTTAAAAATGTAATAACAAGATCTTTTTAGAAAAAGCAGAACAATTATAGATATTGAATATTTTATTTCAATAAATAGTTCAGCTATGTTAGAGCATAATTTTGAGACCACCAACTATTATAAAGTAATTTTCTCTAAAATCATTTGTATTTCATTTACCATATAGGCATATCTAATAGACATTTCAAAGATTGTTAATTATTTTCAACATCCTATTTTGTAAAGGTATTTGAGAGATGCTAGAAATTCTAAACTGCAAAAATCTATTGTTATAAAATAACAATGCAATTTATTTTCTAAAGGAAAGGAGACCTTAGAATAATTTTTCAAATGAAATACAATATATAAATGCTACATAGCAGTCAAATGAATCCTGAAGTGGCATGGAAATCAGTGACTAATATTCAGTATTTTTCAACATTTTAATGTAATTCTTCTTATATAGAGAGAAAATGGAAAGATGAAGTATGAAACTTCATTATCCATGATTTCTTTTGGATCACTATACTGAGTAAGAATTAAAATTAAAATATCAAAAGCATTGTGTATGCTTGTGACTTTATTAAATTTATTGTATAAAATTTAGTATTTTATACAATGGTAAAAGCAAACATAAATGTAAACAAAATAAAAAGAACTTTAAAAAGGGAGCAGGACAAGTGACTGGAAAAAAAAAGATAGAAGAAAGTAAAGTAGGAAAAAACAACATATATAAAAGATTGGTTCCAATCTTCTTTACAGCAGTTACAAAATAATTACCTTCTATCCTCCTCCTTCAAGGTTATAGCATAATTCCTTTCTTTCCATATCTTCCCTTTCTAATCATCAACTCCATATATCATCACTTCGTTGTTTTCCAGTTTTCAGCAAAAAGTCCATAAAGGGTTTCCAGTCACCTATAATTATACTTGTCTTCTCCCTGATCAAACAAGTAAGTTTTACCATTTCTGCAAATCCATCGTCTTCACTAACCACTTCTCTATCATGGATATTTCAGAATCTTTCCATCTTTGTACTGCAGTTACTATGCACGAAAATGATCTTCCTCAAGTCTTTTCCAGTTGACTATCCATAAGTCCTAACAGCCAATACACTGTTTTTGACATGTTGGCACAAGGTAATCAATAATAAAGTTTCCTAAAAGGGAATGGCATAATCAGTACATACGTGGCATATTGTAACCATTTCCAACCGGCATACTCCAGATATGTGTAATATCCTGAATTCCAAGCCATTAAACATTTGTGGGAAACACCCACAGTCATCCCCTCAACTATTGAAATGAAATATGTCATATATTTATGGGGAAAGCCTTGTTAGGAAAATATAGAAAACATTATTTTAAAACTAGAACACCTGTAGACAACTGTAAACTGGCTTAGATGTCGGCGGAGGAGAAAATGAAAGCAGTATTTTGAATATCTGTCAGAGCTATCATTGGGGCAGGTTCATTTAAGGAAACATGAGGATGAACTGTTTTTGAAATAATTAGCTGTGTACTATTTGATAATCATAGTGTGCAATTATTACAAGCCCACTGCAAGGTTTTATGAAGAAGCAGATGTATACCACATCAATTTAACTCTGTCTTCTAGGTAACCATTCGGATACATTGCATTTGAAGCAACAGGTACCAAACAGGGAATCACTAAGAATGATTGTGCATGACAATTATTTTAAAAGGCTTTGCATTACAGTAAGAGAAGGTCTCCGAAATTCTGTACCAAAATGGTTCCAGTGATTTATATAATTAAATAACTTATAAAGGGCATTACGTTTCTCAAAACCTGGAGCCTTAGGGATTTTGCTGTGATATGCAGAGAAGAAAGAACTACTAAATCCACCAAACATCATAGCAATAGCAAGTTCAAATTCTGAATGGCCATAGAAACAAGATGGGTCAAAGACAATTGGTCCATAGTCATCTTCAGCTACATTTCCTGACCACAGGTCACCATGAACAAGTGCAGGAATTATTTCCAAGTCATGAAACATTTCTGGAATCTTTGGCTGTAAAAAAAAAATCATAAAAACACATAGCTTAAAAAGTAGCCAAAGATTTATTTTTTTTAACTGAGGAAACTACAAGACAAATAGCAGAATATGCATACAGATTCTAAATGTTCTCTTTTTTTATTTTTTAACCCTAGTTTTGCAAACTGGATATATTACAAATTTTGTTGGTTTTACTGGCAACATTGGGCTTCTCACTATGACTTAGCCTAATAAGGTGAAATAGATTGGGTGGGATTTTTTAACACTTGGGACAATATTTGTAATTTCCTTTGAGTATCTTCTACTGGTTTCAGAATGGTTTTAGATCACAGGCTATTGAGGGGTGGGGGGGGGGGAAAGACAGAATGAGTAAGAGAAAGAACAACTCCATTAAATCATTTTTTTTAAATGCAAATAATATCAAAGTTAGTACAGTTGTATGAAATGCAGTTCCATATTATGAATGGAACAGGATCATTAGGTAAAGAAGGCAGGGATTGAAGAACTAAAAGGAAACTGACACTGGGTTCAAACCTAACACTTCAGTATTGTTACATTAAAATTAGCTAACTGACTGACTTTATATAATATTTCCATCATGATTTACATTTCCCAAAG
Organism: Masticophis lateralis; assembly: GCA_030761175.1. Classification (NCBI taxonomy): domain Eukaryota; kingdom Metazoa; phylum Chordata; class Lepidosauria; order Squamata; family Colubridae; genus Masticophis; species Masticophis lateralis. The sequence goes on from JAUDYJ010000002.1 coordinate 114,433,429, forward strand.
TCTGAATTCACTCATATGGAAAGTCAGAAACAAGCCACAGAGTGTCTTAGGGCAGTGTGATCTCAAACATCACAAAAGTTTAGGATAGACCAGTAGTGAGTTTCACTTACCTTCACTACCAGTTCGGAACTGTGAGTGTGTGTGTGTTTGCTTCGCTCGCACGTGCCATTTCTGTGCATGCACAGAACCTTCTGCACATGCACAGAGCGTCCGTGATGACGTCTGGGCAGGTGGACAGCGCCTCCCGCCGCCGCTACCGATTCGCCCGAACCAGAGTGAATCAGTAGAAACCCACCACTGGGATAGACCAAGTTTGGGCTCTCCTTTCAAGTTAAGAAGTTTCAGTTCTGATTTATATACACCCATTTCTTACATTTCATTTTTATGATGGGGCTGAAAGGAAATAAAAATTACATCCAAGTCATCCCAAAAGGATTGTACAGCAATCAAATCGTAGCTAGAAAAAATACGTTAAAGAGCAACAGATAAATGAAACTATAAATAGATCTTTTTCTTGGGGGAAAAATATCTCATAGCTATAATATGCTAAATGCTGATAGAATGATTACAGAGTCAGAAATGCTCAATTGAATTTTAGCTTCTGCAGAGGCAAGTACTCTGTTATTTCCATTTGCTTTAATGTAACATTCTAACATTTTCTTCCTACCTTTAGCTGTTCCCACAACTCTCTTGCTTTTCTGTCTCCATAATCTCTTTCTATTAAATCCATTTGGGCTTGGAGGCGGTGTCGAATAAAAAAAGTAGGCCAGTCATTTTGCCACTCGTTGACCTGCAAAATAAAACTAGTAGGAAAATGATGCTATGAACTTATCAACTGCAGTATAAAATCACCTTCTTTAAAAACTTGATTTTTGTGGCAATTGCAAAAATCCAGCCACAATGTCCTTTAGCAAAACATGAATACAAAAATTCTGTGCTCTGTTTACAAAGAAGAAAATTGTATGGCCAGTTAAGATGCTGGAAATAATGTGGGGCTTTAGATGCAGGTCACAAAACAAAATGATTGCAAATATTTAAGAAAATATTTACTCCCTTTCTTCCTTACACCCTCCAGGTATAAAAATACCTAAATAATTTAAGTTCAGTAGTCTAGAAGAAGATAATAGTTTTACAATTAACACTCTTAATATCTTACATCATATATGTTGATCAAAGAACTTACCTGAGTTATATTGCCATAGCAGGTGACCTGATGAAATCCAAATTTATCCACATAATTAGGTTCTGTCTGGCCTACTCCTAGCAAAATAAACTTACAAAAGTAAAACTGCAAGCAGTAAAATAGAAGCACTTATTTTCTCTACTTATTGAGCAACTCATAAATGAATCCTGCTGAGTTCCGTATCAAGAAATAGTTTTCATACTGCAGCCTTAGATGGAATACAGATATCCTCACTTTCAACCACATGTTCAGTGACTGTTCCAATGTTACAACAGCACTAAAAATGGAGAGTTATGACCAACCAGTCCTGTACATTGCAGGCTTCATGTTGTCCCTGAATTCATGAGATTGGAATCTGGGCAGTTGGAAACTGGCACGTTTACGAAAGTTGCAACGTCCAATGGTAATGTGACCACCATCCATTTGTGAATTCACAGCCAACTTCTAACAAACAAATCAGTGGGGAAGGTGGCAGGAAGTTGCAAATCAAGATCATGGGACATTGTGCTTAACCCACAGTTTTGTTTTTTGTTTTTTTAATTAGATTTATATGCCGCCCTTTTCCGGAGACTCAGGGAGGCTTACAATGCGTTAAGCAATAGCCTTCATAATTTTGCATATTTATACAAAGTCAGCTTATTGCCCCCACAAACTGGGTCCTCAATTTACCTACCTTAGAAAGGATGGAAGGCTGAGTCAACCTTGAGCCTCGAACTTGCAATAATTGCAGACAGCTGAGTGTTAATAACAGGCTATCTAGCCTGTTGAGCTATCTGAGGCTCTTTTCAGTGCTTCGCTTATTGACCATGCAGGAATTGATGAACTGATGTCATAAAGCAGCTGCAGTCATGTGAGGTTTCACTTATTGACCACATCACTTAGCAACAAAATTGCAGTCTCAACTATAGATGGTAAGTGAGAACTGAGGGGTCCTTGATGCTCTTTGAGTTCTTTTCTTACAGACATTTCATTATTCAACCTAGGTAATATCACCAGTTCTAGGGCTAGCAACTAGCCCTGATGATTTATCTAGTTTGGGTAATGAACATCTGCAAGAAAGCAGCCTAGCTCAGAGGACACCAAGGGCCCCTCATTTAAACTCTTGAGTTACAAATAGTCTCGTTTATTGGTAAGTGAGAACTACCTATATTGTGCAGTACAAGAATTGAAAATCTTAAGAGTACTATAAAATACATTGGACTTATGCCTGATCGGGCATCCGGGTTTGTTTTGCACATATACTTTTTCAAAATCAATAATAATGTCCATTTTCTGACAGAACACAAGCAAATTGCAATATCATAAAGAAAAAAGTAAAGGGAAGCATATTACCGTATTTTTCCCTCCATAAGGCACACTTTTTTTTGCCCCCCCCCCCAAAAGGTGGGCAGTGCTGGTCCTTTGGTAAATAGCAGCCAGGCTGCAGGAGTGGGATCTTTTACAGTACTGAACCCCGCCTCTTCTGTCATTGCCATTGCCCACCTCTTCTATCTCTTTTCTGCAGTGCAGGAGTCAATAGGCAGAGCTGGCACATGAGAGGCCACCTATCTGTGGTCCTCTCAGGCTCCACCTGATTTTTTTTTCTTGTTTTCCTCCTTTAAACCTAGGTGCATCTTATGGTCAGGTGCGTCTTATGGAGCAAAAAATATGGTAATTCTATCTATCATCTATCTATCTATCTTTAGGACCATGAGCTCTAATAATTACATCAGCTTCCATCTAAAGTTGTGTTCAAAATCTCTCAATTATTAGTAACTCCTAGTTCATAAGAACTATACTGTACCAATTGTTTGTTCTTTTTTCCTTAGCTTTTCTCCATTTTCTTTATTGTAAAGATGAAGATCTGCCATTTGTTCTCCAAGTTTTGCTGAATATCTAGAAGGAGAAGAAAACAAACTCCAATGTTATGGACCGTGTGGTTCCAATTCAGCCTGAACAGAGATTTTGTACACACATATATAATGCACACACATATATAATTTAGAAAATAATTACTGTATCTGCACAATACATTAGCCTCTCATTGCCCTTTCAATAGTTTATTAATCATCAGTAATCGGTGCAAGCTTAGTATTATTACAAATGTTCTGTCCTTAGAGTTTTCTCTCTTGACGGGTTTCAGGACACTTAGTTTTCCACCACCCCTCTCTCCCCCAGGAAAACATGAAAATCCTGATCCCTAAGATTATTTTGCTCCCAGTGAGATACTGTTTCATGGTAGTAACATGCAGACTCTTTTCAGAACTGCCATTGTTAAAAGAAAAGAAGACGGATGTTAATTCAGAGAAGCAACATCTTAAAATGAAGCCTTTAACATACTTGTTGAGGCTTTTCATTTTTATGTACTCCATAGCAAATGCGGCTCCACCTCCAGGAAGAGCCATCACTTTAATTGGCTGAGGAACCCGTACGGTATTGGTTTTCTGAATTTCTCTTAAACTTGCCATTTCACCTTCAAGCATAATCCTAGCCTGGTAAGAAAGAAGAATATAATTTAATGAAAATTTGGTCACATGTTAGGATTTCACAGGACAGGAAAAAAAAGGTCGTTCTTCTGATTTGCATTTCAAGAATTCAGTCAATTCTTTAAATATATATGGATATGAACCTGTTGTATCCCCAAAACAAAAATAAATATACACCAAATATCTAGGGGAAGGTGAAAGAAGCATTGCTCAATAAATATCTATAAAATAGGTGCCCATAGACCCCTTCTTTGGTACATATCAGGCGCTCAGTTCATTCTAGTTGTTTTAGATTCATTCAATTCACAAACATGAACAAAATAAATAAACATGAAATCAGAGGATACTGCTAAAGAATGTTCCAGTCTCTAGAGCATCTTTATTTCAAAAAATGTCTCTGGCCCAAACAGGCATTCTCAGAAAATAAAAATGGTGGATAGCTGTAACCCATTCTTTTTTAAATTGGAAGTGTCCCACAAAAGGAAGTCAGGGCATTAAATTACATCTTTAGAGAACACTAGACAACCTGGGACCCATTGGAGTTTTTTCTACATATAATATAGGCTTGTTTTCTTTGTCCTCAGGGGATGTGGTGGCTCAGTGGCTAAGATGCTGAGCTTGTCAATCGAAAGGTCGGCAGTTCAGTGGTCCGAATCCCTAGTGCCACGTAACGGGGTGAGCTCCTGTTACTTGTCCAGTTTCTGCCAACCTAGCAGTTCAAAAGCACATAATAAATGCAAGTAGAAAAATAGGGACCACCTTTGGTGGGAAGGTAACAGTGTTCCGTGCACCTTTGGCATTTAGTCATGCTGGCCATATGACCACAGAGACGTCTTCAGACAGCGCTGGCTCTTCAGCTTTGAAATGGAGATGAGCACTGCCCCCTAGAGTCGGGAATGACCAGCATATATGTGCAAGGGGAACCTTTACTTTTACCTTTACCTCTGTCCTCACAACTCTCCTCTTCCTGGACTGAATCTTGAAACTGCTCGCTAAAGGAACAAAGGGAGCTGCAACCTCGCCCCAGTGAGGAAGAAAATGGGTTCTGGCTTGTCCCCAAAGGTCCCTTCCCTCTAATATGGAAGAGAGTTCAGCTATCAATCATGAATGCCCATACCTCACAAGTAGCCCTATTCTTGCAGACATTCCTTTGTTCTGCCCTCAGTGGTTCGGCCCAGGTCTCCCAAGCCAGTAGCGGTGATGATATGACATCACCGAACCGGTTCTGCCCCTTGCGCCCCCATTCACCCACCCCCCGCATTGTTCTTACCTTTTATTTGGCCCTACCCCCCAATCTATTGCAGCCTCCTGAGTCCCAGCTGATGGCTAGAGGGAAAAAAAACTCTGTAAACTCTTGCTGGGGAGCTTCAAAGGGCCACCCTACAGCTGATCAGTGTTAAAAGAAAACAAATGAGTAGACTGATGCCTGCAAAAATACATGAGTAGATCAGTGCTTGCAAAAATAAATGAGTAGATCAGTGCCTGTAAAAATAGACGAGTAGATCAGTGCCTGCAAAAATTAAAATGGTAGACCAGTGCCTCAAAAAAAATAAATGGGTAGATCGATACAGCTCTGCAAGCAGTTAAAAGCCTGGTAGATCAGTACCTCTGCTAAATCCTAAATAATTGTCACATGACCATCAAGCCACGCCCACAGAACCAGTAGTAAAAAAATTTAGAACCCACCCCTGCCAGCCATTAATAGATTTCAGTTTTCAGCCTCAGGTTCAAAGCAGTCAATGGCCATTCACCATCACCTTGCTACCAGCCAGTTAGACACAGGGGTCAAAGAAAGATAGAACAGAGGATAGGAAAGAGGTCCATCTTCCCTTGCACCATGCAGCCACTGGTTTTTGGGAAATGTAATTGGATAGCATGGTGGTGTTAAAGTGGTGACAAGTTAGCCAAATTTCAGTCCCATGGCAATTATAGGTCCCAGATATTGGACGAATTCTGTAAGTTAGCTCATCTGAGGTACATTGATTGAAAGAAAGTTGCTCTGTGTTGCAATGTTTAGCCCAATTGAGAATTACAAACTATCAAACAGACATAAGATAGTAGTACATGGATGGGATGAGAAGCAATTCTGAATTTTCCCTCTCATAAAAGTGTGATTTGTGACTCTCTGAAAATACTGACAGCATGCTCTTATAACTCCTATTATCCCCACATCAACCCAAGTTTTTTCATCCTTGCAATAAGCTAATGCAAGAATTATCAACCCCTCTTAATAAAATAGTAGAAAACATTTGTTAGCAGATGAATAAATTTGGATTTACTGGTTATCAACTAGAATGTCCTTTGGAATGAGAACATGCAAAGGTAAATATATACTGTACATATTCAACCCACTAGGACTCTGGTTTAAAAGGAATACAATCACCATTAAAATGTGAAAAATCAGGATTTTTTTTTTAAAAAATCCAAATGCTAATGATAACATTCTGTAAAAGATGAAATGTATTTTTATATTTGCTTCATATAAAAATGAAATTTCTTCTTTTCAGATAAAATAATTAGCATTTGACTTTATTGATGGATTTTTTTGTAATTTCTTTGATTGTTCTGTCGTTAGATGAGACAGCATACAAGCTATTATTGTTAATGTAAATTCCAAGTACTGTAAGTGCTTTGAAAGAATGACAAGGCAGGAGATAGGTTGGTTTCCATCACCATTTAAAAAAAAATGTGCAGGTGCCAAGATGTAATCAAATGTTTGCTTAATTTGGTTTAATCGCATTAATTGGCCAGCGAGACTCAGTGGGAGATTCCATGAGGATTAGAGCAGAAGAGCGAATTAATTAATTAGTGCAAATTTCTACTACTACCGCTGATTTCACGAACCAGCCACCCACCCCCAAACAGATGCAGATCAAGCTGCGGAGAAAATCGAAACGCCCCTTAAAAACGGAATTCGCTTCGCCCATCCTGTGCACCCTTATGGCAAGCGGTAAAAACGACAGGGATCAAAACAAAACAGCTGTGTCACAAGGTGTCTATCGCCGCCGCTACCAGCTGATTGCCCTCCCAGTTCCCGAGCTTTCCCAGCTGCAGTATTTTAAGTAGCTAACAGAGCTGTCACCACAGTATCGTCAACCTGGGGCTTGTTGTTGCTTTTAACAAACACTCGTCCTCCGTCGGTCTCGTAGGCTTGTCCTTGGCATATGCACCCTCCTCTTGAGCCACCCAAGAGCTTCAAAACGGTGGTTTTCAGTTCAGATTTCAGCAGATTTTCCATGGTTGTGAAAATGCCGCCTGTCTTTTTCGGATTCTTGCCTTCGGTCACCAGCGCACGTTTGTATTACGGCTCTTTTATCTCTTTGCGGCCAAACGTAAACTGAACCGCAAGAAACCATATAGCGTAACTTTGCGGGGCGGGCGCAGAGGACGGGGCGGGAGGATAGGGGGACTCGGTTAGTGGGCGCTGCAGGGATTGACGCTCGCTATGCAAGGTAGCGCGGTTCTAGCGCAAAAGAAAGCAGAACGGCCGTAGGCTTGAAAAGCAAGTTTTTTTTTAAAAAAAAATAGCCATTCTTGCAATAAAGTGGGTTCTTAACGCCGCTACCGAGGGGAGTCGGAGAACCTCTGGAAGCCATCCGAGAGCCCTTGATCATTCTAGTTTGTCAATATTAGGTTTTTGGTGGCGCTTTTTTTTAACTCCTTCCCTTTTTATTTGAAACTAGATTACACGATAGTAACCAGCTAACTCTTAGAATAACTTTATTGTCACTTGGAATGTACACTAATCAGCATACATTAAAATGAAATTTCGTTGTATGCAGCTCTCCAAGGGTCACCACTCCAATATACACTTCATAAGCATGACAAAATAAATAAATAAATAATTGCATATACCCACGTATTATATGACATAGGGAAACAGCACAGTCTAGTTCAGATGTATACATGAACTAGGGGGAACACACTTCAATTTAAAGTACAGTGAAGTTTTTATGAAATAGACTGTTGCAAGATGGACTATGATGTGAAAGATGCTGGTTTTTAGAGTTTGTCTCTCTGAAATTTCCTGAATCTAGAATTTGTAAAAGCTGAATTTGGTTTTATTGATGATCAAGTTAAAATATTTCCTTTTCAAGATTAGAGGTATTGTATTGTAGATTGTAGAATTGCCTTTACACAAGGGGACAAGCAATCAGAAGCCCCAAAACTGGGCCTTGGTAGCTGGGCCATTTGAAATAAGACAACCTATTTATAATATACTTAAATATGAGTCAGCAGTGTGCTGCAGCTGTCAAAAAAGCCAATGAAGTCCTAGGCTGCATTAACAGGGATAGAATCAAGATCACACAAAGTATTAGTACCAGTGGTGGGTTGCCCCGGTTTGGACCGGTTCACAACCTGCCCACCACCCTGGATGTCATCATCGGCAATCTGCGCATGTGATCCCATTGTGAACCGATCGTAAAGGTAAGTAGAACCCACCCCTGATTAGTACCACTTTATAATGGCTTGGTAAGACCACACATGGAATATTGTATCCAGTTTTGGGCATCCTGATATAACAGATGTTGAAACTTTAGAAAGAGTGCAGAGAAGAGCAACAAAGATGATAAGGATGCTGGAGGCTAAAACATATGAAGAATGTTTGCAGGAATTGATATCTAGTTTAACAAAAAGAAGGACTAGGGTTGACAAGATAGCAATATATCCATTGATGTGTTCCAATATTCGAGGGCGTCCACAGAGAAGACGGGCCAACCTATTCTCCAAAGCACCTGAAAGTAGAACAAGAAGAAAGAGGGGAAAGGGAAAGGGAAGGGGAAAGGGAAAGGGAAAGGAAAGGAAAGGAAAGGAAAGGAAAGGAAAGGAAAGGAAAGGAAAGGAAAGGAAAGGAAAGGAAAGGAAAGGAAAGGAAAGAAGGAAAGGAAAGGAAAGGAAAGGAAAGGAAAGGAAAGAAGGAAGGAAAGGGAAAAGTTTTATTTTAATCTCCAAGCCAAAATGTAGTGTTCTGATTGGGATGGAACAGGAAAGCAACAGTAGTATTCTTCATTGCATCCTTTCCACCTTCATTTTCCAAACTCAGCACTAGTTTGGAATGGAAAACTGAAGCTCCAGAATTGCCCATCTGGAGATCACATCAATGGGTATATTGTCTGAATGTTGCAGCTGACTTGCCTCCATTTGAAAAGCTATTTGATTTCAGAGGGTGCGTGTGGGGGATGTAATCTATTTCTTTTGCAACCGCTTCCATTCAGAATTAGCCTGCCCTTAACTGCATACAGTAGCTACTTTTTAGTCTCTGTTCCTGTCACTAGAATGTGCCAGAATAATAGAAGAATGTGATGGAATGTAAAAAAAAATGGATAAATGTTATTTAAAAAATATATGTATGTCTACACTGTATTTGGAGAACTTCTAAAATCATTTGCATACTAAAAGCTCACTGAAACAGAAATTCTGAATAAAAAAAAAAGTTTCCAAAAGGGGAAGGGAGATATCCTTGATACTGACTGATCCAACAGCCAGTTAGAATGGCTGTCCCTGAGAAGATCGGGTTGTATGCTGTCCCAAGTACCGTACCTTGTATTTATTTGCAACTGTCACTCTGACCTTTTTAATCTCTGCCTAGCATATATTGCCCAATTCATTTAAACACTGTAAACATTCACATTAGAGTCACCTAAATCCTAATTCTCTGGTGTTTAGCCAAATTTAGAGGCTGGTTCAGGGGTGAAATCCAGCAGGTTCTGACAGGTTCTGGAGAACCAGTAGCAGGGATTTTGAGTAGTTTGGGGAACCGGTAGTGGAAATTTTTAGTAGTTCAGAGAACCAGGAAATATCACCTCTGGCTGGTCCCAGAGTGGGGTGGGAATGGAGACTTTGCAGTATCCTTCCCCTGCCATGCCCACCAAGCCACGCCCACCAAGCCACACCCACAGAACCGGTAGTAAAAAAATTTGAATTTCACCATTGGGCTGATCCAAAGCAGTCCCTGAGAAGATCAATTCTCTGCAGAATTACCCAAGAGAGAAAGTATCCATAAGTAAATGTGGCTACCTATTAAGATTAGTCTATGTATTCGAAACTAATAGTAGGATATTTTTTTAAAAAAAGTTTAAAAATTTTAAGTTGTCCTAGTATGTCAGATGTCTCAGGAGCTAAAAATGATGCTAGTCTATACAGCGTTATTAATAAATGTTGTAATTGTAAATATTGCCTTGAATTACATTTGATAGATAATTTTTGTCTCTTAACACAAAAGTATATTAAAAATTCATCATCATCATGAATTAGTTGATTCAAAAATCAATATTCCTGCTTACATCCAATTTTTCATCAATTTTTAAAGTTGGATTTGCCCATAATGTCAATTTGGAATGGGGGGAAAAGGCTGAATCTTTTTTTAATTAGAAATTACATTCAATAGCATTCTAACTGTTTTCAGAGACACTAAAGAGTTTTAATATATTTAAATCCTGATACTCTCCATCCAGCCAATAAACTATACATGTATATTCCAAAGTTGCCCTAATCAATAAACATTGATTGTTAGTTTCTACTATTTCATACTTTACAATAAGTAAGCATGATACTCCCATTTACTGATGTTGAAAAAAATCCCATATATTTTTATTAGTTGCTACTAAGTTCTATCATTGGTATATATGTATCTAGAAATTTAATCCATTCAGTACAAATATGGAATTAATATTCCTTACATGGATGGGTAACCCAATTTTTATCTATTGTCATCAACTCCAATTTGGAAAAGTTAATAGAGAATCCTGCTATTTTGCTGAAGGCATCCATTTTGTGCATTGACACTGGGATATTAGTTTAGAAATAAAAGAATATTGTCTGCAAACAAAACCAATTTGTGTTTAACTGAGTTGTGCACTATCCGTAGATCTCCCCATGTTGTCTAATAGCATATAGATATTTGTTATCAATTTTGATATGCAGAAGTTAAGAAATGAGTGGAATAAAAAAAAATAGAGCTTTGAATATTGCCTAGGGAACGTGAAATAATCTTAACTTCTATAGCCAGAAGGTCAATGGGCCTCAAGTTATGACATATAACAAAAAATAAATTTAGAATGTATTGGATTCCATTATGTTTATAAAAATGAAGGACTGTCAAAACCAGTTAGAGATGTAATAAGGACAATGATTTTTTTAAAAAAAACACATGTTTCTCCAAAGCCCTATACTTACCCGGTGTAGTGAATTCCTCTAAATATGACCGTATGACAAAACTAACATTTTCAGAGGATAATATTCTTTTGAATTACCTACCTAGTACATGGAATTTGACAGACAGACAATGTAAATGAATTCTCTGTGTCCTTTCTATGACTAAAAGACTAATATTGCAGCATTGAAAAGATAATCGTAGGCTCTATTCAATGGATTGAAGACCTGATTGTACTTTATACTTATGAGCAGATTGCCTATAGATGTAGCCTTTGTATAGACAAGTATAATGAAATATGGGACTCGTTTATACATAATACAGTAGCATAAAAATGGTAGTCGTATAAATGTATCAGAAATATAGAAATATTTGCATCAGATAAGCATATACAATGCTTATATCATTAGAATGGTTTACCACTGTAATGACATGTTCTGCTTTTTTTCTTTTTGTCACCTTTTTGTCACCTTTTCATGAAAGCATTTTTTATGTATTTGTTTTCATTATTAGTATCTTTATTGTCTTTGTGTTTGGCTCTTTATTATTTTTTTATTAATTAAAAAGCAACTTTAAAAAGTTTATGTATTAGTTTTCCGTAAGTAGTTTATATGGTTGCCCATCTCCCGGATACATTTGCACAAGATCAAAACAGATTTTAAAATCATGCTTTGTTGAACAACATATGGAGATTTTATGTATGGTGACCAGATATACCATTCTCTTTATGTATAGGTCTCTTTATGTATAGATGTACATAAAGATGTACTTACCACTGTAATTGCGCCTGGAAATTTTAGTGATAAGTCATGTCAATCATTAAGTGGGTCATCACATGACCAAGCTGATTTTAAAACATCTTTGTGATGGTCATTAAGCTAAAGGTGGTGGTTGTTAAGTGAATGACATCGTTGTTAAGTGAACCCATTGTTTGCAATGCACATTATTTGCCAGAATCTGGACATAAATGCCCATTTCTAACCAAAAAAAAAAAGAGTAAAATGTAATAACGTGAATGATTTTAAGGGTTTATCACAACTTCAAATTGTCGCTAAGTGACCAACTATAAATCAAGGAGTATTTGTAAATGGTTATTTTTATATTGCAGGCTATTCTGAGGCTACTCTGAGTCAGACAGACCAGAAATTACTGATATTGTAATGTTAGTTATACAATATACAAATTGATATTGAAAGTTCCATAGTAGCTTCCCATTCAAAGACTAATGAAAGGAGAAACAATACCTCCAGTCAAGGCTTAAAAGAGCAAACTACCACATATAAACAGCCAGCATTTTCCCATGCCCTGATAATATTACCTAACCTGGTAATGCAAGAACTGCAAGGAAAAATATGCAAGTTCATTAAAAACCCAGGAAGAAAAAACTATATTTCAATTTGAAATAGCAAAAATGTGAAGTTAGTATCAGAATACATTAATCAGGTTTAGGAATAGAAGAGGTACAATGAAGAATGAATGGGCACTGAATGAATGCAGATTTAAAACAAAAGTCACCGGTATGAAAGAAATGCACTAAGCTGGTTTGATGACATAAAAAGAATGGATAAGTACCTTAATTTGATGTATAATGTATAGTACAGATTTCATGCATTATACAGTATCTCTTTTTTTAATGATTTCAAATATGTTAACTAAACATTTTAAATTAAAAACTCAATAGGGATACATGAGTTTTGATTAGAAAATGGTATAAAACATCTTATAATACTATAAGCTTCTAATGAGGCATTAAAATATATCATTTTTATAATAGTTCAGATTTGTTACCTAGCTGCCTGCATTGTTGTGCCTGTAGCTGATTTCTTATCTATACCACCTATTTCTTACATTTTTTCAACATTTATAAATGTCAGAAAAAAATTCGCATTCCTGGCCAACAGAAGCCTATGAACAAAAAATATGATGCTTTGAATACTCTATTACAGTGATGGCTAACCTTTTTGCCATCACGTGCCGGAGCAAGGGGTCGGGGGAGGTCACGCGCCCGGGTGCCCACACCCATAATTCTATGTGCCCTGTCCCCACACATGCGTGCATGACCCCCTCCCATGCTCCCTACACTGCTGGCATGGTAGGCCCGTTTTTTGCTCTCCCCGGCCTCCAGAGCCTTTCTAGGAGCCTGGGGAGGGTGAAAACAGCCTCCCCCCTAGGCCAGAAATTGCCCATTTGCCAACTTCCAGTCCCTCCATGGGGATGGGGAAGGCTGTTTCCGCCCTCCCCAGACTCCTAGAAAGGCTCTGGAGGCTGGGTAAAGAGAAAAATGGATCTTCCCCCCACCCCCAAGATCCTCTGGAGGCAGGAAACAGCCTGTTTCCCTACTTCTGGTAGGCCCAGAAGGCCCGAAAATCAGCTGGCACTGAGCTCACATGCCCACCGATATGGCTACGTGTGCCACCTGTGACGTGTGCCATAGATTCGCCATCATGGTTCTATTATATCTTGCAAAGGGAGAAAAAGAAAAACATATACATATTTCCTTGTAACACTCTAAAGAAGTAAAAGTTGGATTTTGAAAATGCCGGATAAAAAAGGTTTTTACTTTTGAAGTTCGGTGTTAGAGAAGGTTACTGAGAAACCATGAACAGCCAAGAAAAAAAAAAAAATAAAAACCCCAAATAGTCACTAAAACTAAAGACCAATGATATTTAACGATAATAGATAAAAAGCATTTTCGGTATCTTTTTGTGTATCTGTGTGTGCCTTTCAATCACTGTTAACTCCTGGCAATTATCTGCACAAGTCCCTGCAAAGTTTGCAGAAGTGTTTGCCATTGCCTGCTTCCTACGTCTGAGGAAAAAACGACTGGCCCAAAGTCAGCCAGCTAGCTTCATGCCTAAGGTAGGACTAGAATTCATGGTCTCCCAGTTTCTAGTCTGGTGCCTCAACCACCACACCAAAGTAGCTCTCACTTGGCATCTAGTTAATTTAAATTTAAGCTATGTTGTAGCTAGCATTAAAAACAAAACAAAGTCTTCCACAGTTCACTATATCTTCTCTGAGGCAACCATATCCAAAATTGAGCTAGACCTTGTTCTTCTCATATTTGCATTATCAGAGGTCCCTGATACCTTTGCTGCAGCAAAGTATTCATTTTTGTATGGAATGAACCTCTCTTATGAGACAAATGGACTTTAAGATTTGTTAGCAAAAAAGTGTCAACTATAAAGAATTACCTAAGGTCTGTTTACACAGTACGTGGCAGGTCCTGCAAAGAAATATGTATTCTATGAAAACACAGAAAAGGCTAAAAGGAGGTTTCTTACTCAAAGGCTAATATACTATTTAGGTAGCCTTTTCCATTACATAGTTGTCCTGTTCCTGAACTTTCAAGCAATAGTCTTAATTGCAGTGCAGGTTTTAGTTGCTGGCCTGGCCACAAAATACTAGGACCTAATGTGATTTCTTAGTTTTTAGTGTAACACACTCTGCTAACCCATCCATTATAGTAAAGAACCAATAGTTTGTTCAAGAATCCATAATTCTAAAAAAGAGTTATTTACTGCTATATCGTTTTCAGCTTCCCAGATACATGAAAGCAGTAACCTAAACATGCAATTCCTTTTTAGTTGCATGGGAATATGTGTTTCTTCTTCAACCTAAAAGAGGAAGTTTAGTTTTTAAGAGACATTAAGATACTTTTCCTATGTTTATTTAAATAACATGTTAGAAATGCAGTCTTATGCATCTCTGCTTAGATGTAAGTGTGATTAAATAAGAGAGCTACTTTGGTGTAATGGTTAAGTCATCAGGTTAGAATCCAAGAGACCAAGAGTTCTAGTCCTGTACAAAACCAGATGGGTGATCTTGGCCTAGTCATTCTCAGCCATAGGAAAGATGCAAGGGCAAACCACTGCCAAGAAAATTGTGAGGTCTCCAGTATTCAGACACAACTGAATAGAAGGGGAAAACAAAGTACAACTAAGCTCGATGGGATTTACTTTCAGGTGAGTGCAGACAAGGCTGCGCCTCCATATCTTAACCCAAGTGATGTTTCCAAACGTCATTCCTTTTCCTCAATAATCCCTGTGACTCCTAGGCTTGGTCTTCTGTCTCTAACTGTTGCCAGAGTCTTTAGTGACTGAGACATGGGGGCATATAGGGACGGGATTTCTGTTTTAAAGGGACGTCTAGACTTCTCTCTCCAGACACATTCCTTCAGTTTTCCTCCCACTCTGGATTAGGCTGTGTTATCATTAGTACACTGGAGCCCTTTCAAGATCAATAAAAAACCACAATGAAAACTCACTGCGTGTGCCTACGTGCTCCTAAGACTAAAGTGCTTGATGAGTTCTTCAGTGTTTTACTTTTGAGAAGAACATGCTACAGAGTTGCTGGTTTATTTTAAAACATATACTGCATAAATGCCTAGTTTTTCTGGAAACTACTTTCAGCAAAGTATGCATTCAGACAGGCAAATTATGCATCCTTCTCACACATTAAAGTTAAGCAGGTAAACTTGCTTTAGCAAGGTAAATTTGCTAAAATCTTGTCATCCAATGTAGATTTTGAAGTCTTTCTTAAGGTACTGCCTGTGTCTACCAGTCTTATTTCGGAGCTTGCTATGGAAACCTATGTTCATAATAACACTGAATTATGGTTTAATAATGAACATGCTTGCCCGAACTGTGTGTGTACAAAATCCTAAACCATCAGCTAGCCAAGAACATATTAGCCTTGTATATTGGGTGAACCCAGCATAAAAGATTATCTAAAAATCCTTGGCAGTGAATTAGACTGGACTAGAAATAATTCAAATTTGTTTACAATCTGGATGGGATAAGGCATGCTCAGATTAAATCCTTCCAAGAATCGAGCCACTTGTCATCAATAAACATGTCAGTAATCCAATGACATCAACCCCAGTAATTAATCTGGGCTGATCCATCTCACCTCCTCAAAAAAGAGGGGTTCACAACTTGGAGATACTTCTAGATTCCTGGCATCGGCCAGGAGGGTGCTTTACTCAGCTTTGGCTGATATACCACTTACCACCCTACCTGGACCAGTATGGTCTGATATCACTGACTCACATTTTGATTGCTACCCAGTAAGTCTACTAACACATGTTTTATATGAGTATTGCTTGGGAAACAATCCAGAAATAGCAACTTGTTGAAAAGGTAATGACTGCCATGATCAGTCCTGCCAGGCTCAAATAACATCAATTTTAAAACTTCTTCATTAACTACCAAGGAGCTGGGTTAATTCGAAGTGCTGGTTATTACTTTAAAAGCCATTTCTAATGCGGCAGCAGAATATATAACATCTTACTTGAACTGAATCTGTCTATCTAGTCTAGCAAAGCCTACAGAGCATATCTTACTCCAAGAGAAGAACATGGAAGATAAATTAGGTAATACTCAATATTAGCCTCTACCCTTTCAAGATATATGTGGTCCTTTGTTAACTTTTCAGAAGCAAAATTGTTCTGTTTCAGCCCAGTTAATTTGAGTTGTAATGCCAGTTATGATGGTTTACATGGAAATATAGATTTTTGTTTTATGATCAATTTTTCATTCTTGTATGACACTCGGAGTCCTTTGGAGTTAGCGAACTCTAAAAACAGTTAAATAAATACAGAAATATTCATTTATAATAAGTCTCACTGAATTCTGTGTCCCTGGTGTATATTGGATTGAGAGCTACCAAAAGTTGGGTGAAAGATGGGCGGCTATACCAAAATGTTTTAAATTGTTTATTTGCTGTTTGTGTTTATGCAATAACCTTGTAACATAAATCTTAACTGAAAATATCACTGTAGTTTCCATGTTAAAATGAAAAAGAGTGGAATATTTGATTACATTACATTTAAAAATAGAACATGAAATGACATTGTGAGACTCATCTGCAAATACCTTGTTACCAGTATTACACCATGCTTCATATTCATTACCACCTCTTCTTATTTAAATTATTCATGATTTTGGAACTATCTGCAGTAGCAAATTTCTTAACTTGTGCTATTAAGTTAAGGAAGCAAATTGATGTGAATTCATAAAGGAGCATTGAGATTGATTAAGAAAGTCATATATTTTTAAGATTTTAAAATAATATTGTAATTTGTTGTCATCTGTAGATTGTTTATATAAACAAACTATATATATATCTTAAAGATGTTTTCCCCTCAAGATAGTAAGTTCAAATAGGAAAATAACTAAACCTGTATCCAATACTTGCTCCTACTACTTTTGCTAATTCAGTCTCCATATCTCTTCTAGTACTTCTTTTCCCTTACTGTTTGTAGAAAGGCCATGGTATGGTAAGCCAATTTTTCAAACGTACAATAAGGAGAACTTGTCAATCACAGCCTGATCATAAAATCTCAAATTTCTGCCTGCAGAATTTGACAACGGCAAAAAGTGTACAGAATTTGCCATTGAAAAAGTTAAACATGTTTTCCCCTGCAAGATTTTGTAGGGATTGGATGAAAGGACAATCTTACTCTGCTTTTAGCAGTAGCAATTGCATTTAGATTGATATACCGCTTCATAGTACTTTGTAGTCCTCTCTAAGCAGTTTACAGAGTCAGCATATTGCCTTCAACAATGTGGGTCCTCATTTTACTGACCTCGGAAGGATGGAAGGCTGAATCAACCTTGAGCTGGTGAGAATTGAACTGCTGGCACTCGGCAGAATTATTCTGCAATATTGCATTCTAATCACTGCACCACCACAACAGGATTATCTTTTCAAGCTCCTAGAAAGGATAGAATTCCTGTGCACCTGATGTGGTGATATACTAATTGAAAGGAGAAAGGTCCAAAATGAAAGTATTTTTGAC
Organism: Masticophis lateralis; assembly: GCA_030761175.1. NCBI lineage: Eukaryota > Metazoa > Chordata > Lepidosauria > Squamata > Colubridae > Masticophis > Masticophis lateralis. The sequence continues at coordinate 114,451,032 of JAUDYJ010000002.1, forward strand.
TTTTTATTGTAGATATCTATGCAGACCATCTTCAGTTACTCCCAATCACTTGATTTGGCCATAACAGTAGGCCAAGCAATTACGGTACCCAAAGTGGCATAACTGATAATACATTCATTGTCCTGGAAGCAGCAGAAATGTCCAGATTCTCCTAACATGCCAATAAAAAGATAGGTAGAGCATTTTAGCAATTCTATTTCTTTGGTTGAAACTAAAAATGTATCCTCCTGCTGCTTCTGAACTACAGAATTTTTTTTTTGACAAGGAAAAAAAATCCAACTATAATCCACCAGACTGGGTCTTTCCATGTCAACCAAAGCTAGCATTGCTTAAATTCTGATATTGGCAAGCAGCCTTACATTCCCCAGTCTGAATCCTAACCACGTCAGGGACAAATCTAGAAATAGGCATTTTTGTTTGGAAGGGAAATATGTGAAACTCAAAATAATCTTTCAAAACTGGATGGATGCAGAGACAGCATCTGATTTCAAAACATCATTCTGCCAAGCACACAGAGTGAAGGGGATCAATCCCTCGTCTTCCCAATTCTGACTTAGTCCGTTTACTATTGTTCATAACAACAACAGAGATTCTAGATAACCACTCACACAGAGTTTTCCTTGGAAAGCATGGTTCTGTCCAACTTGCCAGAACTCTTTCTCCTTCTCCAAATTGGAAACAGAAATCTGAATGTGAATCCAACATCCATGAGCAAGGCAAACCAAGGCAGTCCATGCCAGAGCAATATGAATGATGGAAACTGTTGTATAGCAGCCAGACAGTCACCATAAAAACAAACCAACAAACTACTGATCTCTCAAATAACTGTGCCATTATGCCTCATAGGGCAGATTTTTCACTTGGCAACAAAGCTGTTGCTTCATAGTTTTGCTATGATGATTCTGTTATCACAGATACGTCACCGGGTGCCTGACTCATTAAGACAAGTTAGAAAACTGAAAACATGTGAACCCCGAATTTGTTCTGTATCCTAACAAACTATAACCTATCCCAACTGGATGTCCTGAACTATCTTCTTTCTTTTCCTCAGTGCCCTTCCTTTTACAAAAAAAAAAAAGAGCAGGGTAAACACAAAGAATCTGACTGAGTTTACACAAAATACTAAACCAACATGTGGCTTGCTTGGTGATAGTTTAGCATGAACCATCGACTGGCTTAGAGTTAGGATTACATATTATAAACCCTGTTTTGATACATGGTTCCCAAGTGCATTAAATTATTTATTCTATGGTTAAGATATCTTTTAACTAAATTTTCACAGCCCCAAAACAGCACCTGTATTCATCTCAATGGACAAATGCAGTACTCTTCTGAAAAGTCGATTCTACATCCAGAATCTCTACTTAATATTTTAAGAATGTCCTAAACTGGTCCCCTAAACTGCTGAGGGAAAATGAACCATAAAGAATTTGAAGCAGAGAAGGTAACTTTTACGTAATAGTTCCTTTTAAATATAGACCTACAACTTCCTTTAAATGCCTCCTTTAAATTTTAAACCAGAATAAGAAACAACTCTAAGGATCTTTTCTCTTTTCCCCTGAAAATAAAATGAATATTCTCACTTTTGAAAAAGTGTTTTCCATATCAAGCTCATCATGTCAAGTGAGGCTATGCAGAGAGGTTGGTCCAAAAAGGCAAGCCAGACCCTTACAGTAAGATATTTTCTGCTTCCTTCATTAATGAATTGGTTGGTATTAATATGAAATAAAGTTTTTGCTTGGTTTTTCTTTAAAAAATGTAATATACCTCCTCTGCAGAAATGAATTTAATTGTTTATAATGTTACCTATTAGAGTAATATTGTGTAATGTGTTTGAAATTGTAGTAGACAATCTTTTTTTACAAGCTGAATGTGCTGTATTGTGTAGATGCAGCTTATTGGCTTTGTATTACCTAGTTGAAACTTCCTCCAAAGATTTCTAGAATTATAGTTTGGGAAAGATGCAGAATGTGTAGCTTTCCCCCTCATAGCTCTACAATTCTCAGGGTTCTCTAGGGAGTAAGAACAGCTGTTAAACTATTTTATCTCAGCAGATTTGTGTTTTGCTTCAGTCCCAAAAAGAGAGCTTGCGTTCTGTGAAATCCCTTCCCTTTCTACACTGATGCTGCCTGAATGTATAGCCATCCTCCAGGTGGCAGCATTTACTATCTATTGAGTACCTAACTTTGTAGCTCAGAAAATTCCTCTTGGTTTAACTGCCAGAAGTTGCCATTCACCTGTACTAGCTTTGGAGAGCAAGCAAAAGTTGAAAGGGGCACAGAGATTGTAATTGATACTACAGGAAATGAAAATTAATCATGATACTATTTCTGAGATGAGAACATTAATTCTTCGGGTTTGTAGCCTAACTTTTTAAGTACTTGTCTGCAGAATAAGATATGGGCTGCAAAAATCTGACTGACTACCAAGTGGTAGCAGTGGTTTAAAATTTTTGGTACTCTATTTCACTTTGCTGTTGTCTGGATTTTTGCAGTCCAGATCTGGTGGCCATAGTAATGACGTTATTGGATAATAGGAACTTAATTCCCCCAAAATAAAAATTTACTTTTCATATGGAAAGACAATAGGAGACTGGGAAAAGAAATGCTGCCTAGGATATGATCAGATAAGAAACAGCATAGCCTGAAGCTGGATAGTGAGCTGGCAAGAGGACTTTCCTTAGTTCCTCAGGCTGTAAAGGAAATGGAAGGAGAATTGTACTTGCAAGATATTTTTAATGTAGCTTTGCAATAAAGTTGAATTAGCTTATCTGGTCATGTTTTTTTTCCCCCCTGATAAGGTTGACAAGGAAATCCTTGTTGTTGCATTTTGCTTAATACATTTATGTATCGTGAAATATAAAATTTAAACATAAAACAGTCGACAAAAACAAAGGTACAAAGCAGGAGAGGTAAATTTAAATTCTATAGGAAATGATGTTTTAGGAAAATTGTGCATGTATAAGCATTAGAAGAAAACAATGCATGGTTAAATAGGTTAGCCTAAGTTATAAAACTTAGGCTAACCTATTTAAATTGCAGGTAGGAATTGCAGGTAGGAAAAAGGAAGACCCTAGATGCTGGCAAACTTCCCTAGTTTCTTGCTTGGGAGAATTCTTGGGGATATTTCAGTAACTGATTCATGTTAACATAAGAGCACGATATCTCAGAGCTGCTTAAGGCTTTAACACTATGCTAATTATCTGATGACCAAGGGGCCGTATTCCTACGTAGACAGAGAGAGAGAGAGATAGACAGAGGGAGAGAGAGAGAGAGAGAAAGAGAAGAGAGAGATAGAGAGAGATAGACAGAGAAAGAGAAAGAGAGATGAGACACACACACAGAGGCTTTTTGATTGTAAGCTACTTGGGGCTGAGAAGAATTGTTGCAAAACTGAGTTTCTTGATCTAGTAAAAAGAGCAACATGCAAACAAAACCAAAAAGATACACCCCCAGGAGCAAAACAAATTAAAGTTTAATTTGTGAGCATTGTTTAATGGACTGTTAAATTGGCCACATCCACCCAGTCACATGACCTTAGCCATGCCCACTCAGTCACATGACTACCTAGCCATGTCCATGCAGACGGTCCTGTCAGGGACCCCAACAGAGACCGTGAATTGGTCCCCTGTTTAAAAAGTTTGAGGACTCCTGCTATAGACCTAGTAGAGCTGTACTTTATCAAAATAGATGGCAGCATCTAGTTAACTTTGATTGACCTCAGAATATCTGAACAGGGTTTGATTGAAGTTTGATTCAGTTTGATTGACTGAATAAAAAGAGTCCAGCAGAAAACCTCTTGGCCATAGGGTAAACTGAGAAGTCGAAGAAAATATTTTTTTTAAAAAAAAAATGCCAAATGATGCTATGGCCAACAATTCCATATCACTGCCAAAAAGACTGTACAGAAGTATCCATGTAGTCACCTGGAGTCAGGCCTTTATTTTTATCTCATATCCCAAATTACATTAGAAGTTTCTCCTGGCTACGTGTTATCTAACACAAAGTGCTGATGACACGTAATCCAGGTCCAAAGCAATACTCTTAAAATATAAAAGCTGGTCCTTGTTAGAGCATTCAGTTTTCTGTTATTATTCAGTAGATGGGCCAAAATCCCTGGCTCCATTTCTGTCCTCTCCTCAAAAATTAAACTTACTACTCTTATCAGGTCTGACTTCTTTTTTAAAAATGATTGCAAAAACTGCATGGATCAGGTTATCTCTTCAGCAGCTGTAAACTTTAGAATACACCTTATTGCTAGCCACAAGCCTGCTACAATAAAAGAAAATACAGTGTTTTAATGGTTAAGTAGGACTTTTATGTAAAGTAAGGCGGAAATCACCAATGATCTCAGACCTGATTTATTCCCCAGGCATGTAATTGATGCTAAATTATGGTTGAAAAACCATTGCAGCTACCGTATTTTTCAGACTATAAGATACACCAGTGTATAAGACGCAGCAAGATTTCGAGGAGGTAAGTAAGAAAAAAAATGGTTTTTGCCCTCCCCGGCCCCCAAGAGCACTCTGCAGGCCTCCAAAATCCTCTATGCACCCATTTTTCACAAAAATGGGCCCATTTTTGGATGGCATTTTTCATCCATTTTTGCAAAAAATGGGGCACACAGAGGGTTTAGGAGGCCTGCAGAGTGCTCCTGGGGACTGGGGGAGGGCAAAAATGCCCCAGTTTTTGCAAAAACTGATGAAAAATGCCCCCATTTTTTTGCAAAAATGGGACAAGCAGGGCGGGGCTTTGGGAGGCCAAAAATGGCTGTATTTGGTGTATAAGACATACCAACAATTCCACCCTCTTTTAGGAGGGAAAAAAGTGTGTCTTATACTCCCCAAAATACAGTAGGTTCAAAAAGCACACTAAGCCAGTATACTCTAAGACAAATCACATTACAACTGAATGCCCTACAGGTGGTTCTTGACTTATGACCACAATTCAGCCCAAATTTCTGTTGCTAAGCAAGATAGTTGTTAAGTAAATTTTGCCGCATTTTATGATGTTTCTTGCCACAGTTGTTAAGTGAATCGCTGCGGTTGTTAAGTTAGTAATACGATTGTTAAGTGAATCTGACTTCTCCCTTGACTTTGTCTATCAGAAGTTTGCAAAAGGTGACCACCTGACCTTAGGACTGTCAAAAATATGAGTCAGTTACCAAGTGTCTGAATTTTGACCATGTGACCTTGGCTATGCAGCAATGGTTGTGACAAAATGGTCATAAGTCACTTTTTTCAGTACCATTGTAACTTTGAATAGTTACTGAGTGAGGAGTATCTGTATACAAACGCAATCACTGAAAAATGGCATTCAGTTTAATCTCAGCAGAAACATTGATTTCTCCACTACAATTGGAAATTCTGATGTCTATCTGGTAAGGCATCATGGTTTTTGCCATGATGAACATGTATATTGCCACTGTCCTTTCCTTTTCCTGATTTGTCTTTTTTTCTCTCTCATGATCTCAATATTCTTTTTCCATACCTTCATTTAACAGAAATAATAATCCAAAGTTCTGTAATTATGTTGGTTTGTGATTTGGTCCTGGTTCAAAAGAGAATTTTACTATTAATATCAAAAGACTTAATAGCATAAAGCATTAGATCATTTCCTCCTTAAACAACTTAGAAAACAGAATGAAAGCGTGTTAGGCATGAAAACAAAACACTGAATGTTAGCTAAATTATTAATGGTGAGATGCTTTTAGTGAAGACACACAATTTATAAGGTCATATTTAGTCAAGATCCAGAAATCTGGAATCAGGAACAAAATCTGACTTTACATTCTGACCTCATCTCAAGAGTACAGCATAGATTCTGGCAATCAAGAAAAGATACAAACATCTTCAAAGTATATTTTTATTTGAAATATAACTAGCTCCAATGTGTTAAGTACTGTGACCTTCCATAGTCTAGTTTCAGAAATATATTTTTGTAGAATGATGTAACTGCTAAGCCTATCAGTAATTCCCTAGCTAAACAGAACTTTTCAATCTAATTCATCCCTCAGTAGGCAGATTTTTCTAGTTGCCAATTAATGCATTTCTAAATTTTGAAGTTCTCAGTAGATGGCAGTACCTGGCTAATCTTATCAGAGCTCAAAGGCTAAGGAGAGCTCGGCCTGGCCAAGCTATTTAGTATTTGGATGAAGGACTATCTAGAAATGTTGGGGGATGCTGTTTTGGTCTAAGTTGTGTAGTTTTTAGTTGTGTTTTTAATTTATATATTTGACTTATTATATTATTGTTGCCTCTTTTTGGAGCTGGTTAGACTTAACAAATCCAATTAATTACTGCAATGGTGATGGGTAACATTACAGCTTTTACAGCTGTAAATTGATAGGGAGAGAAAGGCAATACTATGAAGCTAATTTTCCTGAAGAATAAAATGAGATTACTGGAATATGTTTGTGCTGTGGGTAGAGAGACGCAAGCATCAACTCTAAACTTACTAGTGTGTGATCTGCCTATGACAATGGAATAATACAGGTATCCTTCATATTCATGATATCAACTTCATCACCAAAAATCCTATCCAAATATGCTGTCTGTGATATATGAGATTAGATACCAACTTGGACAGGTCCATTCAAATAATGAATTACATAATACCCTGAGTCTCTTTTCCCAATAGAAATCCCATGAGACAAGGAGCATGGAACAATCCCATGCCATCCCTTAGATCACCTCAGCTCAGGAAATAAACATGTCAGACCGCACAGTAATATAAATACCCACACTGCCCTGGCCACTCACTATCACCAACATGCATTCAAAACTTACAGATTACAGGATGCAGCATATTGTGAATAAGACAGAATTTCTATAGACCACAGTCCTGCAAGACAATTTGTCTCCAGAAGTTGTAGATGTTCCAATTTTTAAAAAGAGTTTGGACAGCCATTTACCTGAAATGATATAGGGCAGGGATGTCAGATGCAGCCCATGGGATGCTTAGATCTGGCACGCAGGACCGCCCTGGAAAAAGGGAAGGACCAGCACGCAATGCCTCTGCCAATGAAAAGGTTTTTGCGCAGTCCCCCGAGTTCCGTTTTCACTGGAAGAGTGCTGCAGGAGGCTGTCACAACTGAAAATGGAACCCTGGAGGGCTGTGCACAAGTCCCCCCAGCTCCATTTTCACTGGCAGAGGTTTGCAGGAGGCCATCACAGCCAAAAATAGAATTTGGGAGAGGTCCATGTGCCCCTCCCAAGCTCCATTTTTGCTGGCAGAGTGCTAGCAAAACAACTACTAGCAAAAGTGGATCCCCCCAGCCCTGTCCGGGCCACCACAGGTATCCCCAACACAAGTGAAGTTGAGCTGGCCACGCCCATTTTGGGAGACCTACATGCAAACATTCAATGAAATCGAGTTTAGGGTATCCTGCTTAAACACGGGGTTGGACTAGAAGACTTCCAAAGTCTCTTCCAACTCTATTATTCTGTTATTCCTCATTTGCTGGTTTTTGCCTTCTGAACAGTAGTGGGTTTCACTTACCTTTGCTACAGTTTGCTTGCACACATGAACTCGCTTCACTCATGCTCGCACCTCTTCTGCGCATGCACACAGGGTATTTGATGACATCCGAGTGGGTGGGCAGAGCCTCCTGCCACCGCTACTACCGGTTCGCTCGAACCGGGGCAAACCGGTAGCAACCCACCACTGCTTCTGAACAATAGAACAACCTAATAAACAAATTGTCAGAAATGAAAGTCAAGCCAGTGCATTCCTATGGGACGAGGTCCTTGAAATAACATATGTTTTACTAGCAACCCTGCTAGCATTAAAGTGCAGGACTCTCAAGCTGAAAGAGCCACCATTGCTGTCATCTTAGTTAGGTCACCACCCTTCATCTTCCAAACATGTCTTGCTCGGCCATCAACATTTAATTGTTTTCCATGTATCTCTACCCTGATGCCTCTCTTAACACTATATCACAACCCTTCTCCTTTGTTTACCCCTCCTAGAGTCCAGACTTGCTTAAATAATACAAGTGGGATAATTTTAGCTCAAAGGGCTCCAGAAGTACTACCTCCTTTGCTGAGGACCCCAGCAGCCACCAGGGTTATTTGTATATTTACTGCAAATGTAATCCATTCAATTTTTTTTTAAAAAGCATATGAATAGAACTCACTCTGAATTTTTTAATTTCAATTTTCAAAAAAATTATTTCAAAAATTGTCTTCAATACAAATAAAGCTGATATTTTCTTCTCCCTCCTTTGATTCATCCTGATGTGTCCTTTCCTTGTAGCCATCAAGCTAACTATGGCTTAATAACTGTCCCAAGCGCCACCTAGAAGTGGCGCTTCTACACCACTGAAACTGTCAGCGTATAACCAAAGACAAGAAAAGGGTATATGGCCCAGACATTTCTTAGGGCCTCTGAAATTTTCCTTATGGACCTTTTATGCCTGATTTACTCCTTTTCTGCTCTTCAGTAATTTGTACTTATCCCAAACATAGGTCTCTCCAGCCATTACTCTATTTACTGTAATTTTTGTTCAGACACAACCAAAGACTCCCACCCTGTCTGGAAGCCTCTGTGAGAGGAGAAGAAATAATGAAAAAAACAGACTAGAATAAGACTAAACTATTCTAATCTGCTTTTCATTTTTCCTCAAAATTGGGTGTTTTCCCAAGTGGCTAACTCTCTGGAGCCATAGGGAGGGTGAACCTGTCTTCATATATATTAGAAGTTTGGTTTATTAACTTTCATTTTTGAAAGTTAATAAATATGGACATTTTTCCTAATCACGAGACAGCTTGACATTGTACTTGATTGTTCAAAATAAATGTTTGCACGTTTCTTGTTGTGAGCTTGGGAGATGTGCTGTCTTTCTATTATATAGGAACTCATGTAATCACTGAATTCTGTGAAGAGATTAGTGAATATGAGACTTTCCACATACCTGTAGCAACTACTTCCTGGAATAATAAGCAGTTCCTTGTCTGTTGTGCCAGTAGTTATTTTTTTAAGTGATTATTCCTTAATTGAAACATTCCCAAGGAAGAAGCAATCAGTTTGGCTGACAAAGATGAGATTGTTTGTAGCTTAATATCCACAATATTATATCAGTATGGATGGATGGATGGATGAAAATACTTTGGTATTTAAAGATAAAGTATTCTTGTTCTTTACAAATGTACAGGTAGTCGTCAATTTACAATTTATTTAGTGACTGTTCAAAGTTATAACATCATTGAAAAAAGTGACATGACCTTTTTCACACTTAGGCCCATTTCAGCATCCCTGTGGTCACATGGACGAAATTCAGACACTTGGCAACTGACTCATATTTATGACGGTTACAGTGTCCTGGGGTCATGTGATCACTTTTTGTGACCTTTTGACAAGCAAAATCAATGGGATAGCCACACTCACTTAACAACCATGTTACAAACTTAATAACTGGAATGATTCACTTAAGAACTGTGGCAAGAAAGGTTATAAAATGGGACCAAACTCACATAACAAATGTCTCACTTAGCAACAGAAATGTTTGGCTCAATTGTGGTTGTAAGGCGAGGGCTACCTGTATTCAGTTTAAAAGCTGGTTAAATATGAGAACAACAAATCTGATCAAAAATTGCATGGTGTTTGTCAGCGTATAGGAACGTGATGGCGAACCTATGGCCCGGGTGCCACAGGTGGCACGCGGAGCCATATTGGTGGGCACACGAGTGTTGCCCTAGCTCAGCTCCAGCGTGCATGTGTGCATCAGCCAACTGATTTTCAAGCCTTCTGGTCCCACTGGAAGTCACGAAACTGGCTCCGGAAGACCTCCGGGGGGATGGGGAAGGCTGATTTTGCCCTCCCCAGGCTCCTAGAAAGCCTCTGCAGCCTGGGGAGAGGGAAAAAAGGGCCTACTGGGCCTACCGTGCCATCATGTGCCAAAAGCAGGGGAAGTGTGTGTGGAGTCACACGCGCATGCACGGGATGGCGGGGCGCGTTGAATTATGGATGTGGGCACAGGCATCCGCGCCCCCCCATGCTCCCCCCACTTTTGGCACGTGATGGCAAAAAGGTTAGCTATCACTGGTATAGGATATTTTTTTAAAAGGTTAATGCTTAAACGTCAACAGCAAAAAAAAAAGCTTAAGACAAAATGTATCTGACGCAAAGTATCTGCAGTCTAGATGTTTTGGACTGCAATTCTTGTAATTCTCAATAACATTGTGAAAGGCAATCCATGCTAGGATAAATTAGAAGATTTAATCTAACACACCCATATTTCTTTCTGAAAGATATGTCTTCTATTCTAAGAGGTTAGACTCAAAGAAATTGTTCATAAAACACGCCAAATACTATGTGAATTTCTGTATCCAACTATTCTTATAAAAGTAAAATGAAATCATTTCAGCCTTAAGCTACGAAATATGTACCAGGTGGAGCATACTGTTATACATGTGTATTTCTTTTACACTCAGCTTTTCCTTCCTCCCTTATTCATATAAAGTACCATAATATATTACAATTACTTTTTGGAATGCACATTTCTTCTTCAAACTAAGAATTCAGTGTTTGTCTAAGGAACAAGGATTTCTGAAATTGGCTATTTCCTTGATATCCAGTTGTTTAATATTTGTCAACTTAACTTTACATAAATCACACATTTCCTGATTATCAAGAAAAATACTTGGCTTTTATATATATGGACATCTTGCTACTCAAAAGTTCTCTATTTTCTGCTCTTGAAATTTAGAGGGTTAAAACTTGATAAATACTAGAAAGTTAAGAGATTTGATGTTGAAGGCAGTTGGACAATACTATGTTATCAGGATAAATAAATTATGCTTAGAACACTACATTGGTTTACATTATTAAAGAAACAAACATTGTTTCTAACCTAAGCCTAAATTACTTTTATGTGATTGGTGAAAGTACAAGAACATATTGCTATGATCTTAGATATAAAAGAGATATAAAAACATGGGAAATTTTCTTATTTGTTTTCAAACATTTTCATTCTTCTTGCCCCTTGCCACCCTAGGTATTATCTAGCAATGCTAAATATTTACATTTTTCATTGTTCAGAAATATTCTGAAACAATCTAGGTTATTATATTACATTGGATACAACTATTGATAAGTTTAAAATATCTAATAGCTATTTTATATAGCATGTATACATTTTGCCAAAATATATCCTACTACTAAGATAAAGGTGCTATTCAGCAGGTTCTGACCAGTTCTGGAGAATCGGTAGCAGAAATTTTGAGTATTTCGGAGAACCAGTAAAGACCACCTCTGACTGGCCCCACCCCATCTATTCTCTGCCTCCCAAGTCCCAGCTGATTGGGAGGAAATGAGGATTTTACAGTAACCTTCCCCTGGAATGGGGTGGGAATGGAGATTTTATAGTATCCTTCCCCTGCCATACCCACCAAAGCATGCCCATAGAACCAGTAGTAAAAATTTTTGAGTCCCACCACTGTACTAAGACCCCGCTTTGAAAAACACTGAGAATCACTTGACAGTAATGAAAGACCCCAAGGATTGTCCTCTCTATCTACCCATCAGTATTTGGTCCTGATTGCTACAGTTATCAGCCAGTTTTTCATTAAAAGGGATAGAAGGTTTTTTACCAACAGGAGCAATCTTCTTCTCCCACAATTTTATCTCCATAATTTTAACAATGCCTTGTATGAGGCATACCTCGCTATATTATTTTTTGAGGCACAAATTCCAAACAAAGCATTAAAGTCATGGGGGTCAAAGAATCATATGGATTAGCAGGGCTTGGATACTCCATTTTGATAGGAGAGCTCTCTGGAAAATGGAAGATGACATTCTAAGGCTTCAGTTCATTTGCAACCTAGTGTACTGAAGCTGCAGGATCAGCATACATGATCAGGATGGGGGTCTTTTACCTCAGGACAAACCCATAGAATTCCTGCCATTATCCATGATAATCTTGCAAGGAGGCTGGATGGTAAATCTAGTGAGCAGGCAGTTTGATCCATGATCAGATTCATAACCTATATCATGTTGACTCTCGATTACTTGTTTGTTCAATGCGTTTGGCTGTAAACTTCAGTTAGTGAACACACTATTTTTAATCCTCTGTCCACCATCTTTACTCTAAGCACTCAAAATCTATACATGGCCACCCTGAACCAGGGGTGGAATTCAGCAGGTTCTAACACGTTCTGGAGAACTGGTAGCATACATTTTGAGTAGTTTAGAGAACCAGCAAATGCCACCTCTGGGTGGCCCCAGAGTGGGGAGGGAATGGAGATTTTGCTTGCCATACCCACCCAGCCACACCCACAGAACCGATAGGGATTTTGAATTTCACCCCTGCCCTGAACCACTTTAACCTAGATGCTGAACCATCAAACATCCTAAGCAATTATCTAACATTTGAAAAGTTCGGTAAATCCGAAGATAAAGAATTGTCTGCAGTTAATTTACTTGGCACTAACTGCACTGTAACTAACTAACTAACTAACTAACTAACTAACTAACTAACTAACTAACTAACTAACTAACACTGTAACTGGGAATGTAGCCTATAGCAACAAGTGCAACAGTACAGTGGTAGCCTATTTCGTATTTCATTCTGTGGCTGGGTTCATACCATGTGCTAAGCCATAAGATAGTTTACAAGCTGGTGGTTTAGTATGCTATTTGAATCCCACAATTTTGACTTATTCACAAGCCATTGCTAAGCAAATGTAACAGTATCTGTATATGGTTTATTCTGCTGCTTCTCACCAGGTCTCATTGGCCCCTCTTTCCATTAAGTCCTATGAACTCTTATTTGTTGTTTTCTGCCTGCAGACCTGATACATCAAAGCACCCATGCATTTTAGCAAAACCATCTGCATAAAAAAAAAAGATTGCTAATTTTTATATTGAACATTTCCTTTTTGTTTAAAGAAACAGAAACAATAAAGATAAAGCCGAACCCCTGGGTCACTAGTCTCGTGCTACCAGAAGAGAAGGGGGCTGGATGCGTCTTGTTCCTTTTCAACTTTGCAGAAGAAAGACTTTTCCTATCAAGTTATCTGAGGATTAAAGGCAAAGAAACCAGCTTTTGGAATATTCCACTGATGCTGCAAACACCCTTGTTAATAGTTATGTCTCGCTTTGTTACTTCATTTTAATAAATCATAAAATGACGACAGCTGCCAAATAAGGGATCTGGCCCCCAGCCTACAACTGACTTGAAGCTTTAAAATATACTATTTATGGTACTTGAGGTTTAAAGCTTCAATTTCTTGTATAAACCTTGCCTTCTCTACAAATTATGCCATGTGTGTATAAGCAGATTTATCTTGATTTCCAGAGGTGCTCCAGCCCTCCTACCCAGCAAAATTCACATTTGTATATGTTTTGAAAAAGCAATGAGGTGGCTATTTTGCTTTTTCATACAAATGGCCCTCTGCTGTCACACTGGAAGAAATAGGTTTCCTAATAATGTATATAAAACTGGGCTTGCTTCTCACTAGATAGGCCCTGCACAGTTGTCTTTCTGTTGCCTGATTTTTTGGCGGGGAGAGGAGGATATTTATAGACCCTAGCCAGGGGAAAAGGGGGAATATTTGTGAGAAACTCACTGCACAATTAAAAAAAAAAGCATGTTCTCCACTATAGGTTTCAAGGAATTGACCTGCAGTTGGCCTTTCTCTCTGGGTCCTAAACTTTTGGAATATACAAATTAGATACAATTTAATTTACAATTCAGTTGTCACTGGACAGAACAAAACAAGCTATAATAGAGCCTGTTTGGTCTAGTGGTTAAGGCACCAGAACTAGAAAGCGGGAGACCATGAGTTCTAGTTACACCTTAGATATTTCTGCTGAGGTTAAATTAGGATCAAAACACATAGCTAGAGCAGGCAAACTGGATAGCAACATTATAAAATACTACTTTTAACATGAGTTAAATAGATGAGGCACAGGTCACATTCACGGTGGGTTGGGAGCAACAGAAGATGTTGTCATCTCCTCCTGTCCCCCAGAAACAATTGGTGACATATAACACATGGCAGCTTAGCAGAGCAGGTATGCTCCAGTCTATAACTGCAGAACAACTGGAAAGCTCGTTGGATATAGGTTCAAACTTAAAAGAAGTACAGTTACTTCAACTGATCAAACATACTGTCAGGTCAATATTTCACACGTTAGTGCCGATCATTGTTGTCCAGTCTTTAAGTCACATCCAACTCTTTGCGACCCCCATGGACCATAGCAGGGTCTTCCACTGTCTACCGGAGTTTGCCGAAATTCACGTTCATTGCATTGATGACACTATCTAACCATCTCATCCTCTGCCATTTTTCTTTTACCTTCAATATTTCCCAGCATCAGGGTCTTCTCCAATGAGTTGCTCTCTTCTTATTAGGTAGCCAAAATACAGATTATCTAACTGCAAATCAAGCTTACTGGGAAAAAAAGAAAAGAGGAATGATCCTACAACTTGCTTACTTTTTATAAATAGAAATATTGCTGAGGCAAGAATCACATTTTAATTAATGCCCACATGGAGCCCCCCCCCCTTAATGCAATATGCACACTTTAGACAGCCTAGATGATAATTTGATTAGCAAAAATGTAAAATATTGTCTAATACTCAGTTTTGATAGTTACACTTCACAAGCATACATTGTATTTTGCCTATAATCATGGCTAGTACAAATATTAGATAGACAAAACATCAGAGTTGAATGAAAAGAAATGCCTTTGCTGCCAAAACTTTAATAGGGATATTTTGATCAACAAAATAGGAAAATAATTCTTGAAATGAGTTCTTTTGTTACCTGTATTTACTTCTCCATATAATCACCACCATTTGCTACACACATCTGCCAATATTGGAAAAGCTTCTTAAAGCCATCCTGAAAGACTTTTAGGTTTTAGGTTTTTAGGTTTTATTTGATTTATATACCGCCCTACTCCCGAGGGACTCAGGGTGGTGAACAGGCACAAGATTAAACACATAAAATACAAAATTTAAAAGCAGAATAAAATCGAATTAAAACACTTTGGCCCAAGACAGATTTAAAACCCCAGTAATTAAGAACAAATTAAAATTGACATTTTAAAAAGGAGAAAGGGGGAAAAAGTTAGGCCAGGCCAGCCTGATGGAATAAAAAGGTCTTGAGAGCGTGGCGGAAGGTGCGCAGATCCGGGATCTTCCGTATCTCCAGGGAGAGCTCGTTCCAAATAGTAGGTGCCCCCTCCTTAACTAAGTCCTGACAGTCCTTTCCATCTCTCCATCTTAGTCAAACAGATGTCCACAAAAGTGTTTCTTTAATTTTGGGAAAAATGGAAGTCACAATATCCCAGGTTTGGACAGTATGGTGTATAGGCATAACTCCCGTCATCCTTGCCTAAGTCCAGATACTGTTAATTGGTGTGACAATATCTGAGATATAATATGGTTGGCCTGAGATCACAGAGTGTAAAAACTGTATTTTTTAATGCTAATTAATCATAGCTTTCACACCACATAATAATAACTTGACAAGGGAAAAAGAAAAGTTGGCTATTTAAACTAAATGTATACACTTACCAATGCTGTACTATACAAATGTATACACTTACCAATCCAATGCTATGAATGTTGGGAAGACATCCCAAAGCCATACAATATATCAGATAACATCTATAAATCCTCTGAAAACAGAGGTTCATCCGTTGAATATACATATATGAGAATGAAACATCCATCCATGTAAGGGGTTTGATTTCGTATTTTCTCCTTATATCCATAGAAAGTTCTGCAACACTTAGTATTTTAAAATTGGACCTCTGATGACAAGAAAGGTTTTTAAAAGGGGGGAGGAGACACGTTTCTTGGGGAGGCAAATTCTGAAGAACATTTGTAAGGTACAAGAATCAAAACTCTCCAGCCGCAAATACCCTAGTTACAGCTGAGGGATTTAAAGTATTCAAATTGCTATCTTAAATACCAGAAGAGAGTTTAACATAAGGATTAAGGATATGAAGAAATAAAATGGCAGTTCTGACGGGGGTCCCCAGCCTTTCATGATAAGCTTGAACTATATCCTAAAACAGCCTCCCCTGTCCCCCCATTCTGGAGCTCGTCCCAACTTCAAGCTGGGATGGCTGTGGTATTACTTAACTACCTCATCATGTTATTATAAGTAATTGAAATGATAAGAAGAGCTGTAACAACCTCAGTGGTGGGTTTCACAACTTTTTACTACCGGTTCTGTGGGTGTGGCTTGGTGGGCGTGGCAGGGGTAGGATACTGTAAAATTTCCATTCCCACCCCACTCCACAGGAAGATTACTGCAAAATCCCCATTTCTTCCTGATCAGCTGGGACTTGGGAGGCAGAGAATACATCTAGATAGCCTAGATAGCAACAAGGATACACAAATAATTTAAATTTGCCCACTTCTCTCTGACTGGAACCTCCTCATGTTGTCATTTTCTGAAGCTGCAACTTTGATGTTGGAGTTTATTCTTACTCTTTTAGCTTTCTACACAGAACATTATGGGTTGTAGCTTTAGAGCAGATATGCAATTTTTATTGTGCCTATCTTTTACCTGTACAATCACTGCCCTTACAATTTTCATATGATATCACTGATAATGTCTTTATTTTATTTTACCAATCAAAAGCAAAAATATATCTTTGTATTTTTGTAATGGCCCATGGTGGACAACTGGATGATGTCTTACTGTAATGGAAAGCAGGGGCTACTGTAGAGATGTAAGAAGAATAAAAAGCAGACAGTTTATATTTCAGCAGCCAGGAAGCTGGCTTAGTGAACAAACAGATAGCAATAGCAATAGCACTTAGATTTATATACCATTTCATAGTGCTTTATAGCCCCCTCTAAGTGATTTACAGAGTCAGCATATTGCCCCTTTTAAAATGGTTTCCATTTTACTAATCTCAGAAGTATGAAAGACTGAATCAACCTTGGGCAGCCAGGATTGAACTGGAGGCAGTCAGCAGAATTAGCCTGCAATACTGCATTCTAACCACTGTGCCACCATGTCTCCATATACATTATATTGATAGTGATATATACCCATATATCACTATCATGTCTCCATATACATTATATAATATAGTGATAGCAAATCTTTTAGGGGCTGAGTGCCCAAACTGCAACCAAAAACCCATTTATTTATTGCAAAGTGCCAATACAGCAACTTAACCTGAATAATGAGATTTTACTACCTAAATAATGATAAACAAGGCAAAGTTCAGCTAATTGTTCTAAGAAAAACATGATAAATGCACTTTTATGCCCCTTCATTTTTTTCCCTGCTTTTGAAATAATATATTTAGCAACAATAAAAAAGAAAAACATTTGTAATATCATTTCTCTTTCCCTCCCTCTTTCTTCCCCCTCTGTTTCCCTCCCACTCTCTCTGTTTCCCGCGCCCCCCCCCCTCTCAAACCCCAACAAAATTAGTGAATTCTTCTTAGAAGGATCTACTCAGGCAA
Organism: Masticophis lateralis; assembly: GCA_030761175.1. Classification (NCBI taxonomy): domain Eukaryota; kingdom Metazoa; phylum Chordata; class Lepidosauria; order Squamata; family Colubridae; genus Masticophis; species Masticophis lateralis. Next base: position 114,468,473 of record JAUDYJ010000002.1, read on the forward strand.
TTGGAGGACACACTGAACTTTTGAGAGCGACTGCAAACTTGGGAGAAGGGAAGCAAGCTGAGTCTCTCTCTGTCTCTCACACACACTCACACAGTCTCTCTCTCTGTCTCACACACACACACCACCACCACCACCACCACTACCACCACCACTGCAATGGCTTTGCCGTCCTCGTCCCTGCACCAGATCAGCCAAGCCCTTCTGGCAAGGGAAGGTCTCAGCATCTGCGGGGTTCGCCACCGTCCCCTCCCCAGGCCAGATCTTTTCCGGACACCCTGCCAAAGTCCCAGGGCAGCCCACCTCCCTTTTACCTGCTGCCACCACTGGTGTGGGGAACGCGGGGGAGGGTAAGACAAGGCAGCAGAGCGTGGCTAGCCTTAGAAGGGAGATCAGGAGGTCTCCCAAAAGGAGTTGGGGAGCAGTCCTTGTGGGAATACAGCAGGGAAGCGGGGTGAATGTGAAGGATTGCCGCAGCATAGTAGGACAGGAGTTGGACCAAAGAAGGGCGAAGCTAAAGAATCCGCCTCTCCTTCTCTCCTTTCTATTGCTCTGATGAGGGCTAAAATTTGCAGAGGTTGATTTGAAAGGCACTCTGCACATGATCCAAGACAGTCCTGCCACAGGAAAAAAAACACACCAAGGGGACCAAGCACAGGACGAGGAGGTGGGCAGTGAGGGATCCATTATTGCTGCAGAGATAGAGACCAGTGTGCAAGATCCCTCTAGTCTAGTCTTACACACACACACTATTCTTTGCAATTAGGTCTCATCAATGCACAGGTTGTTTGTGTATCTGTAATTTTTGAAAGAAGGCAAGCAAATGACAACTACTGAAGGGAATTGGGGGTGGGAAAAGTGAAAGGCCAGGGAGGGTTTTTCAAAACATTAGGAAAGGAGCAAGGATCATTCGCAAACAGGCTCTTGGCTGTCTATCAACTTGAACAGGAGTCGCGAAACAAAGCCACATCCACCAATCAGACCCCTGTTCTGCCCATTGCTTGTTTCAGTACATGTCTGGCAGTGTTTCATCTGTCCTGGGCGACGGCGTGCATGCCCATACAAAGGGCTCTGATTGCCACCTGTAGCACGCATGCCATAGGTTTGCCACCATGGTACTATATGGAGTGTATAGATATACAGTACCTAATAAGGAAAATAATTTAAGAGGAAAACTCTAACACATTTCTCCCTCTTAAGTGGACAACCAGGCTCAGAAACCACTAAGAACACCACAGTTCAACCTGAATTACAAATATTCTCTTCAATTGGTACTTCGTTTACCCAAGAGCCTGAAAACGGAACAATAAGAAATAAACAGTTTGTATTGGTAGTGTCCTAAGGAACAGAATACAAATGGGAATGTTTCAGAAATTATGACCTGCATTATTTGTGGCAAATTTCTGTTCTTATTGGAAAAAAATCTAGTCTTCAATAGGTGCACTTACAGGGTTACTTGAAGAAAAAATATGACTGGAGTTGCAAATGAGAACATTTCAATTAATAAAGAAAGATGAAAATGTATTAGATTATTCCAAAGCAGTACTACAATAGAAACTGACAGAGGAATCATGGAGGGAGGGAGGGAGGGAGGGAGGGAGGGAGGGAGGGAGGGAGGGAAGGAAGGAAGGAAGGAAGGAAGTCTAGATTAGTAAAGGAGAATGACAAAAATAAAAAATGTAAAAGATATTCTGTAATAGTTTGAACTTGGAAACAATACTAAGACCTTCATAGATTCCTTAAGTCACATATTAACAATTAATCAAGGATGCAACAAATGTAATAGGATTCTCAAATAAGATGTTATAATAATCTCCAAAAATATAACAGAATAACAGAGTTGGAAGGGACCTTGGAGGTAGTCCAACTCCCTGCTTAAGCAGGAAACCCTATACCATTTTTGACAAATAGTTACCAAGTCCCTTCTTAAAAGCCTCCAGTGTTGAAGCACCCATAACTTCTGAAGGCAATTGGTTAATTGTTCTTATTGCCAGAAGTTTCTCCTTAGTTCTAGGTTGTTTCTCTCTTTGTACAGATTCCATCCATTGCTTTTTGTCTTCTGGTATTTTGGAAAATAGGTTGACTCTCCCTTCCTTCCTTCCTTCCTTCTGATTTCTCTATCAGTTTATATAGACTCCCTTTGACCAAACAAAAGTTCCCTCCATACTTTTAATAAAAAAAACCTGTCCTATTTAAGTTAGGATAGCTGAAGTGTGGGTTCATCATGAGCCATGGTGACACAGTGATTGGAATGCAATACTGCAAGTTCTTCTGCTGACTCCTGGCTGCCTGCAGTTTGGCAGATCGAATGTCACTGGCTCAAGGTTGACTCAGCCTTCCATCCTTCTGAGGTCAGTAAAGTGAGGATCCAGACTGCTGGGGGCAATATGCTGATTCTGTAAACTGCTTAGAGAGGGCTGTAAAGCACTGTGAAGCAGTATATAAGTAAGTGCTATTGTTATTTGAAATGTCTTTTTGAGCACCTACAGTACTTTTATTAACAACTGAAGAGCATAAGCCTCTTTTCATTTTTGTGGATTCAGAATTGCTCCCCCTCTGATAATTTTAGAAATTAAGTAGGTTCTGCATTTTGTCACTAAGAAAGAGAGCAGGGGAGGCTCCCACTGTATCTTCCACAAACTTGGTCAGGAATTCCAGACAGATGTTTGCTCCAATTTTTTTTAAATAGTGCTCCAAACTCTGAGTTGCATTTCCAAATATTTCTAATCCTTCAATATTCCTTTCATGAATTTAAACTTATTTATATTGTGAAACTCTATTTACTTTCAGAACAACCTTTCTTTCAAATGTGTATGATTGTAATCAGGCCTGCTTGAAGCCCGCCAAAACATGCACATAGACATACACAATCACACTTTTTGATATCTAAAAGGCATCTCTTAAGCTATTTGGGAGCAGCGCTTGCTGCAAATGTGTTTCCCAAATTTATTCTGTCTCTTCTGGCTTTCTACACAGAACATATGAATTTACAGCATTACATCAGCAATGTAGCTTGTATTGCTTCTATCTTTTACCTGTACTATCATTGTTTAAATTTTCATATGGTATCACTGCTAATATCTTGTTTGTTTTCACTGCCACTCAAAGAACAAAATAAATGCACTGGCCCACATTTTCCTCATTTGTGAGCAAATTTTTATATAGGAAAAGTAAAACCATTTTTCCCCCAAACCACTAGATTATGGGCTGGAGATACTAAATTATACTAGATATCTGTTGCAGTAATTGAAAGTGATTTGTCCAGGACAACACCATCCAGAGTTTTGCAATTGAAAAGAAAAGGATACCAGTTCTAGGAGTTACAGAGAAAACTAACAAACAAAATGGAGGCTGCGTCCCTTTTCCTCCTTGACTTTTAGATACAACCAAGGTGAAACCCAGCTGCTCTCTTTGCCTGATCCTTTCAGATCCAAATTGACCCTCCTTGCCTCAGACAAATCCCTCTACAATCCCATCCAAATCAAAAAATAGAAACCTCATTAGCTCACAGTACAGTCCAAATGCAGACTTTGCAAAGAAATAGCAACCTAGAGAAACCATGGGTTTCCATCCTCCATCAGCAGAAGACGTCAACTTTCATCTCCTTAATGATGGGGTTTCCAGTTCTGCTACTCCCCAGAAAGGCCCATTTTGTCTAACAGTAGAAGTCACCCAAGTTACATTGAAAAGGAACTGCCTAGCTTTCTAAATTGACCATCCCTAAAATTTCCTATCTTGCAGCCTATAAGGATCCTGCTTTTCCATTGTTTGGGGGTCTTCTTTTGATAAAGCAAGCACCCAACAATCATTGCAATAAACATGGTTCGTCTTCTCAGTGTTGTATTTCTAAATTCTCTATGACATAGGAGGAACAGTTAAAGAATGAAAACATATTTGGAATTGTAATATGGCCAAATTTTGTAATCAGTTAGCTAATAACCCATTCACTTGGGCAGATTAAGAGATGCACCTGATTCTATATCACTAGCAGAAAAAAATATTTTCCCTGTAGATTCATGAACAAGTAATACAATTATGGTTACAATCAATAGCACTGAACAAGGAGACATACAACCAATCTTTGTAACTTCAGTCATTGTGGCATCCCCATAGTCAAATGATTATGATTCAGGCACTTGGCAACTGGCACATAATTATGATTTTATCATTATGACTTGCAACCTTCACTGCCAGCTTCTGACAAGATAAATCAATGGAGAAGCTGGCTGGAAGTCCCAAATGATAATCAGATAACATTGTGCTTAATAACCATGTGGGATCCACTAATGATCACAACTAGATCTGCCACAACAACCTTCATATATCAGCAAAATCATGTGATGTTGTGCTGTACAACTGTGTAACTTAACAATGGAGTTGCCAGTTCCAATTATTGTTATTAAGCAAAAGCTTCTGTCCTTACAGCATTTAACATGAGATAAGTTGAGGAAAGGGAGTGGTGAAATATGCTTAACTTAAAAAAAAAATCTCCATCCATAACATACAAGGAAATGGTACTGCTGACAGTAAGTGGTTCTAGCTTTTGGTTGTGCAAAATGGCACTATTCTCCAAAAGCAGTAAAAACAGCAAAATATATGGCTGTACAAAAATTCTTGATATCTTGATATTAGAAGCATTAAAAAAATCTCTGGAATATGATTCTCCTCTCATTTGTGAGACAACCAGCAATATGCAATATAACCAGTGTATGTTGTATAACATAAGACCAACTTTCTCAACCTGTTTTGTAAACAAAGGTCTAGTGCTGTTAAGAAAAAGCATTAACTATGTTTTCCTACATAGCCTGTGTATATAGGTAGCAATAAAGTTGTCCTTATATGTAGCCTATATGAATACCTCTGCTGGTACAAAAAGACGAAACCAAAAAAGACATGGACTGAGAATGAAATGAAGAATGTCATGAGAATGATGCGTAATACATTATTAGAATGTATAAGATCCCAGTTATCTATATATATTCTCATGATATTGCCTCTTATTTCACGATGATCACAGCTTAATACTGCCTTCAGAGGACTTACAATATAAGGAATATAAGACGTACCTCCCCCCCCTAAAAGGGGGTGAAAATTTAAGTACATCTTATACACCAAATGTAGCCCCGCCCACCCACTGGCCCCCACCCTTTGGCCTCTGCCTTCCAGCAGTTTACCTCCTTGCAGCAAGCAGCCAGAAGAAACAGCTCGTTTCAGCTTCAGCACAGCTTAATTAGCACAAATTGATTGGATCAGCCTCCCAACTCTTTTTTGCTCTTAGCTGTTTAGCGTGAGCCTCTGCTGTTTGCTGCAAAGAGGTAAATTGCTGGGAGCAGATTTTTTTTTTCTTGTGCTAATCAAGCTATGCTGAAAACGAATATGAAAGTAAAGCAGGCTGTTTGCTGTTTGCTGCAACGAGGCAAAATTGCTGGGAGGCAGAGGCAGAGGCAGTTGTTTTCCTCACCAAAAAAGGTAGGTGCATCTTACAGTCTGGTGCGACTTATACTCCGAAAAATGCAGTACTTCTATCCCCAAATCACCAAGATGTCCCTTGTTTTGTCAACTTGTCTACTCCTTTTCTCATCACTGAACACCTGCCAATAGTTTCATTGCTCACTAGTACCTGAGATAGCCACTTCTTATAAGGTCCTCCTGTAGTCAGCTGTTTTAGTAACCTTTGCAATTGTTTCATCTGAACTAGTGTTTGAATCCATACAAGCAATACTCATACATTGTCTAGGCCTGACAAAATGTAGTCTATAATCTCACATTCAAGCATTCTGGTGAGACCCTGAGTACAACTGAAGCAAAGCATGTAGATTTTGCTGAGATTTTATCTGAGTCTTGGAAAAGGAAGCTCCATCTTTTTCTTCTCCTTAACTCTTCCAAATGCAAGTGGCCTTTGGCTTGTGGAATCTGCCCCAAAGACTGGTACGCTTTCAACTCAAGCAGGACAAAATATTCCACTCTCACTGACTTTTGCGATTAGCCTTTCTCATACACAAAGGTGTGGGAGATTCATTCAGATTCTGCAACCCCGATGAGGTGGCATATGTGCAATAAGCAAGCTCCTTCTTTTTTGTGAGCTAGGATTCCTTCCCCATCTCCTAGTGACATAACCAAGCGAGGGAAAATTAAATCAACTAACTCGTTGCCATCTTCTGTCCCAGGTATTGAGCTCTGCAAGAAAGACATCCAGATTTGCCTCTGTTGAGATCTGGGTTACAGAAGATCAGAAGAAGTTAAGTTGTTTTTGGAAAAACAGCTCCCAGAGTTTGTCTAATACCATCTGCACCAGCTCCTTTCACTCTGTTCTAAGCCAGATCTTGCCATGCTTCAAATTCAGAAGCAAACATCATTGTTCTTTATTAAATGTGGGTATTCTTCTCAGTAAAACCAAGGAGTCAGTTTCAAGAGTTCTGCTGAAAACCTGTAGTACAACTGAAAGTTCTCGCAGGTAATTTATGCTTCCTAATAGCTTATTTTTCTCTCCCGCATGCTGTTTTCTCTTCCACACTGTAATGTAATCATATATTTGCAGAATGCATAAATCTATGAGTTTTATGCCCTGAGGGAATAGGACACTTATATAAAGTATTTATGAGTTGCTTTCCCCTCTCCTTTCCAAGGAATAATAAAAATCACCATGGCTCAGTCTGGTACATTGAACAGCATGTACAGTCAGAGTCATATCTACCTCCACTTTTAGAGTATTCTATATGTATATATCTAATATCAGCATGAATTATTATATATTCTGTGCATATATACTTGCACAATTGATAGTTTAAATTTGAATTAGCACAGGATAATATATATGTATCTATAGATGCATAGATAGTAGTGCTGTTTTAGCTGCTGGCTAAGTATGTGGACAATATACAAGAAATCCACATATTACTAAAGTAGATGATATAATAAACACATACTTGGAGAATGGGAACATTTTTATATTTAATAATGACCACACACACATACACACATCACAAGTATACATGTGGTCAACTGATATATTTGTAAAGATATTGAATCATGAATATAGTATTGGTTTTAAATTAAATTGAAATTAAAATGTACATCTCAGTAATCTTTTGAGGCCTAAGAATATTCTTATCAGTGAATTCTTAATTCTTGCACTGCAAAAGGCATTACAGTACACACCAGTGTGCATGTTATTAACTTTCTGCAGAAATCGGAGTTCTTTCAGATCAGATGTTCTGAAGTGTCAACTTTTCATACTAAGAAAAATTGATTTTTAGTAATAACATTTGGGGTATTAAGGAAAATCTGTATGAAAGACCTTTTAACGAAAGGTGAAGAAGAGTGATAGAACTCTTTCTAAGGCTGAGTCAGTGGTTTCAAAAAATAATGACTTTCCCCAGTACTTGCAACTCTGAAAATCTAAACATAACTTACAAAAATCAACTTACACTCTTTTATTTGTTATATTCAAAGTCTGAAAATATAATTGAGTTAATTGTTACTTGCCTTCTCCATCATGGTTATCAGGGTATAAAGAATTCTGTGCAGTCCAAACATTCTATGGTTATGACTCACAGAAATCAAAACCCATCTTACACTGCTCTCAGATCCATGGTGCCTTGTTGTTTTCTTCTAATCCAATTTCTTTGTTTTGCCCAAGACTTGTAAGAATAATTTCATATCGTCCCTGATTACAGAGAAACACCTACAAAAATGAGGATATTGTTAACACCTTGGGGAAGGGTTAACAGGTTGATGTTGGTGGCCCAGGGTTAATACTTTTAAAAGCACTCTTCTAGCAGCAGCTAAATATTTATAAGTTACAAAGAGTTCAGTTGTATGCTTAAGGAAAAGTCAGGATATGGAGCTATGCTCCCAGGATCAGAGTCCTGCGCATATTACCTCTTTCAGCTAGAAACTCTGTCCTGTTTTCTTTCAGGGGGTGCTTTTATGGAGTTGACAAATGATTGTACTTTTCTCTCCTTGTAGAAATGGTACTATTAAATTACCAGGTTAACTGTTCTGCTTTCCTACAGTTATATGCAGAAATGCTTTGTAGTCCCTCTGTAAGAAAATAATATCTAAAAAACACATATTTTTTTTCATTCCGAACTCATTCTGAGCAGCTCTTCATTGTTACTTTCACAGAGTAATGTTTTTGTAACACACTTGAATATGCCTAAATTACCTTTTTGTTTGCATAAACATAAAGATAAAAATATTAGTTTTATCCTTTTCAAACTTTGTGTCAAGCATTTTCTACTAAGCAAATCCCTGAACGTTAGTACTTTGAACCAGTGGATATGCTAATGAACTGAACTGAAATCTTGTACTACAGAATTTACAATACTAGCCTTCTGCTACAATGTTCACAGATCTTAGGAAAAAGCTGGGACTTTTCTGCCACTGTTTAAGCCTACTCCAATGTATATAACAGAGTCTTCTCAGTGATGGCTCCTAGAATTTCCTTGCTTGTCAAACCAATGGAGCCCACCTCTTCCAAAAATGAAAGAGAGTCCTACTCCTACAGGCTTTTTATGGTGCTTATTCCTTTCTTCTGCATTAGTAGATAAACCTAGCTTTCTTGCTCTTGTCATTATATAATATGAATAATTATCTTTCTGAAAGCTTTCTGTTTATTTTTCTTTAGCTGCTTTTCATTTTTAATTACAGACCTTGGTTTTGAAATGTGAAGAAATGCTGATGCAAATATGTAAAACAAAAGAAAACACTCCAGAATCAAATGCACCCACCAAAACAAATAGAAATTAAATCTTTTAATTTGAACCCCTCTCTCACAATCTATTAGAGGTATAGGAAATTAATTGAATATTGAAAGAGATTAAAATCAATGAGCCTGGAACTTAAAGGGTTTGGGCAACTACAGTATAGCTGTGTAAACAAAAGGGTTGTCGTGTTTTAAGGATTTCTAATCTATATTAAGGGTTCATGAGAATGTGCCCTAAGTAATGCATTTTTTTCTTCAGAAAGATTCTCCGGCTCCAGTGAATCGTGCAACTTAATTAGCTGATAGTGTTTAGATCATCTCAGGCTTGACTGCTTGCGAAGATCTATCAAAATCAGATGTTTTCCTCCCCAGAGTTAAATCAATTGTCTGTCATTGTAATTTGTGTTGATAGGCATTGAGAGTAACTAGTGTTTACAAGTCTATATGAGAGTTGCCTGCTGACAGTTAAGTACAGCTACTGCCTGACCCAACAGCTATTGTATATTGAAAATGGGCCGGTTGTATTTCATACTATTAGTTTTTGGTGCGCTGCCTATAGGCAGAATGTTCTTACCCTCTGGGGATTACTGACTAGCAAACAGCCGTATCTTAACTATAGAAGGATTTGACAGTCAAACAAATACCAAAAGACGAAATAACTTAGCTATGGCTTTGTTCTCTAGCTAACAATGAGTAGCTAAAAATATCCAACTTCATTTTCCTTTTCAAAAAAAGAGACGTTAAACTTACAGTTTTTGATTTGCCAGATCCATGAATACACAGCCAAATAATTTCACATTCGCGCCAACAACATTTCATAAAACATGTAATGAGGATAAAACATACTGTTCTGGATGTTAGGGCTGTGCTGTAGACTATGCCAGAGCATTCCCTCATTGCATTCAAGGCTGCCTATTGCCACTAGACCTCAGATCTCTAGACAGGCAGAAAAAGACCCATGTACACCCCATTTATGCTCTAATCCAACTTGGAGGTGTCAGGTCTCATTTGGACCTGCTTTCATATATCTCACTATAACAATTCACCAATAAGGTATGTTCATAAACTCTGAAATGATAGCTAACAGGGAATATAAATGAAGTGTTCAACATGGATCTCACACTTACTCCTTCCCTTTTCCAAGATGAGATTACTGTTCCTTGGTTCATGTACCTTCTCATTTTTGTCCGTACAAAACTGATTCCATTGCAGATCTTTCAAAGCCATCTCATTTATTCTGTTCAGCTGCTCATCAGAAAAAGAAGTCAGAAGGTCTATGGTCAATCACTCTTCCCAAATCTTGTGCCTGTCAGATGCATTGCACTACAACTCTTAAAATGTCCAGTTAGCATAATCTGCACACAAGAAGATACCAAAGAAGCCTGGCCAATGGAAAATGGCTTATCAAATATAAAAGCACCTTTTGTGTCCATTTTTATTACTGCAGTTCTATGCAATGCTAACCACAAATGTTCTCAAGACTAATCAAGTTATTAAGCAGGGATTTCGGATGTTGAAAACAGATGCTTATTTATCTACTGAACCTCTGGCAACTAAAAATAGTTATATTGTTACTGTAAAACTACTCAGATTGTATGTAGATCTTGCTGTATGTAGCCTCCAAACTATTGTTCTATCCCTCTCCTTTTCAGATTTATGTCCAAATTTTCTGTTCCTTTTGATTTTTGGTCACTGATTAAGTTTTTTATCATTTTGAAACTATGAAACTCATTTGAATTTCCTGTCTATTTTAAACCAGAGATGGGTTTCAATAATTTCATATGCCCAGTTAGGTAGCCATCAGATGTTTCAAACCAACTCTTTTACAAGGAAGAAAGACTGTGATGACCAAAAATCATCAGAGAAAGGCACATATAAACAGGAAAAATGTTACTGGCATGCTTAGAGAGGAATAATATGCAGTCAACATATATAATGCAAGCAAAACAACTTCCTTATCTCACTCCATGCTTTATTTTTTATTTTTTATTTGAACAGGTGGGCATATTTCCAAACAATGCCTTGGGTTTTATTTAAAATGAGGAAGGCCAAATGTGTTTTCAGAAACGAAGATGCAACCACAGGCTGGCTTTTTTTATATGGAACATAGCAACATTCAATTACTTTTAGGAAGTGGATGAGGATGGGACAATTACACAGCAGACTTATATGTATTCCTCTATATAATACGTTATATTGTATTATTATATCTAATATAAATCTCACTTCATTTGTTCTAAAGTACCAGACTTAACATGTTTTTGAAATGAGAGAACTAAATCTTAATCCACAGTATGATATCAATGTATCCCTCTTTTTCAATGGGAATCCTTTGTACCCACTTGTATCTCCCATAATAGCAATAGATTCAAAATACTAGGGTGATGTCTCTGTCTCCTCCTCCTCCTCCTCCTCCTCCTCCTCCTCCTCCTCCCAGAGAAATAAATGAAAAGGAAAATATATACTCCAGGTTGTAAACCTGAAAAGAAATAAGAACTATCTTCCTCTCAGGGCTGAATCAAGGCCAGAGTTTGGTTAGCAAGTTGGTCTGCCCCTTTCTTTACCTCTAACACTACACACAGACACTCAGGATGGGAGGAATGCGAGGACTATGTGATGGACAATAATGAAGAAACATTCATTACATATTTTAGTGAAAAACATCTTCCATGCATTCTTGAGACCAAAGGCAAATATTTTGTCCATGGTAGAAAACTAAAACACAAACATAAGCTCACAATTATCACTTTACTTTTTACAGCATGCAGCATGCTGGCATAGGAAATATAAATACAGAAGAATCTTTCAAATGCACATCACAAAAAGAGGCACGTGCTAACTTATTGCTTTAGACACAACAATGGAATCAGATAGGAAAGAGGCCAGCCCAAAGGCCTTGGCCGTCTAAGATGGAACACCAAATTCTCTCCTCCCTGTACATTGCTAGAGGTCTTTGGGCCACTTGCTGTGTCTCAGACTAATTTAGCTCATTAAATTGTGGGAATAAAGATTGGAGCCCATCAACTGCTGCAAAAGAGATAGATTAAAATTAGAAATCAATCAATATAAAAATAAAGAGGCAGCACTAGTTGGAAAAACATATTTGTTACACTATCTTACTATCTTATTAAGTGTTCAGAATAAGCCACCTTGGCATGTAAAATTATGGAATTGTATCTTTTTATGTGCCACGTATTTGCATATAAAACACAAACATGATCCAGCTAGTGCTCTCTTGGACATTTATAAATTAAATACGCTGAGGGAGGAAGTTCATTCCTAAATCCTGAAAATGTATCTTTTAGCTTTTGCCCAAAACTCAGAAGATAAGCAAGATATTCCCTGGGTTTTTGTTTGCCCCATTCACATGCCGCACAACTTCTGAGTTAGTGCAAAAAAGGGGGGAAAAAACCACACATAAAAACCCATTACAATCTTCTATTGGCCTATTTTGAAGTAAGGACCATTGAGTTTAATGAAACTTCCTTGCAAGTAATGATATATAGGCTTGCAATCTAATCTTATGCAAGTCCAGTTGTGTTCAATAAGGCTTAGAATATGCATACTAAAGAGTATTAGCCTTAGAAAATAACCATAGTTAACTAGAAGGCTAGCAGTTGTATTTCTTTAAGAGGATGGTTAACCAGAATTTCTCTTTCCTTGCTTTCTATTATTATAGTTTTCACTTTTTTATATTTGTGATTTGGGTCAGAAGACCAAAAAGGTTAGCTTGTCCCAGTCAGAAAAAGACTTCAGGGCTCCCACATCTTTGTTGGCATAGACTATCATGGGTATGTTGTGCCATCTTTCCATACTGAATAATTTAAATCACCTATGGAAACATTCTGGATCCTTTTAGGCTTGAAATAACCCAAGGCTATAGAGCAAGTTGTTATGGAATGAGTATCTATTGTTCCAAAATCAAAGCATTGCTAAATAAATGGCTTAGGATCAAAGTTTCACCCAAAATAGCCACTTCTTTGAGATGACCTGCCACATTGACACATAATTTAGTTTTAAGTCTACAGATTACAGATGTTAAAACTGAGTAATAACAATAAAGAGAGAAAAGCCTGCTTTAAAAGTTGCCCATAATGTGTGACTAAGCAGTGTTAAGCAGAGTTCAGAAAAGTAAGAAAAAATAAACCAAAGGCATGAGATAAAAAAAGAAAAGCAAACATAACATAGTTAAAACTAGCTTAGATCACTCACTATAACTTTATATAACTTTCTACTTTTATGAATTCTGCTACACCACTTCATCTTCTTTAAATTTAACACCTTCTTTTTCAGAATTTCAACATCACCCAGCCATTACTTTCTTGGTCTGCTCTTTCCTCTCAATCTATTCATTTTCCTTCATATATTTATTCTATTCAATATTAGATCTCATTTTTTCTATGTGACCAAACCTGCTCTTTTATACTAGCCCCACATTTTTATATTGAACCCACATTTATTCAGTACCTGAATGTAATGGATGTTTATTAAATACTTTAAGACTTCAACCTACTTTTATGTTTCTCCAGACATTTTCAAATTTCAGTTGTTTATAGCAGAGTGGAAAGAAACATATGCTTGTATACAGTTTCAGTTGTCCCTTTTGTATTGTCCCTTTCACACTTCCTTTATATCTTTGGCTTGCAATTCAGCCCTCTTTCATTTTCTCCTTCTGACAAAACCACCTCTTTACACTTTTGTCATACAGACCATTCACTTTTGTATTTAAGACACAATCATTCTGCACCCTATACATTCTGTATCATGTTGGCTTTACCCAGTGGTGGGATTCAGCCAGTTCGCACCATTTCGGGAGAACCAGTTGTTAACTTTCTGAGCAGTTTGGCACACTGGTTGTTGGAAGAAATCATTAGGGCAGAGAACCGGTTGTTAAATTGCCTGAATCCCACCACTAGCTTTACCACATGTAATTTTTAAATATTCCACTCCTACTGCATTCAACCTGAACTACCCAACTCTTCAACATTTCTCCTGAACTACCCAACTCTCAGGTCATTATAGCAAAGTGAGCAAAATCTCTTTATCAATAGCTATTCCTAACAATATATTCAGGACTGGAAAGGAATTTATTATGCAACTTTTAGGGGTTGCATAATAGGGGAACATATGAAGGGGAACATAATAGGGGAACATATGAAGATAAAATAGGTATGGGAGGAAGAGACAATAGAGACAGGTTGCAATCACAAGAAGCCTGAAAAGGTGACATGCAAGTAAAGAAGTAACTCAACTAGGTGTAAAGTCAATTAGAGGCAACTGTTCAGGCCAATTATCTTGCTTGTAATTACGTAGCGATTCATATATTGCATTGCTTAAGCTTGCTCCATTTGTTCTCTGTATCTCACCATCAGATTGTGCGTGACGTACAGAGAACAAATGAAGTTTAACTTAGAGTTTCCAATGAAGATGGATGCCCCTACTGAGAATGAAAGGAGCCATCCTTGATACAATATCTATAACTACCAATATAGCATCTAGTCTAGTGGCAGGTTTCCAATTATATTACTACTGGTTCCGTGGGTATGGCTTGGTGGGCATGGCATGGCTTGGTGGGCATGGCAGGGGAAGGATACTGTAAAATCTCCATTCCCACCCCACTCCAGGGGAAGGTTACTGCAAAATCCCCATTTCCTCCCAATTAGCTGGGACTCGGGAAGCAGAGAATAGATGGGGCAGGGACAGTCAGAGGTGGTATTTACCGGTTCTCTGAACTACTCAAAATTTCCACTACCAGTCTCCAGAATTGGTCAGAACCTGCTGAAACCCACCTCTGATCTATTCCTTTGATATATGCTGGAATCTAAAGTGACACTATCCCTAACATCCTTTCAGATAAGGAAAGAAATGTAATGATTCGGGTTTAATTGTCAAAGTTTTCTTCTTCTTGTGCCATATAGTCAGCATTCATGTTGGTGATCCTATTTTTATCAGCAGTCACACGAAAAAGTGCTACTGAGTTTTGTCCAAGCCAGTCCCTTAGATTTTGAAGCCATAATGTTCTTCTTCTGGCTGGACCTCGTTTGCCTTCAAAGTTTTGCATGGTGACAATCACAAACACGGGCTTTAGCATCAATTCTGACAATCAGCAGATATATTGCTTTGGCTTGCTATCATGGCAAAATATCAAGACATCATCCAAAATAAGCCACCACTGAAATTGGGAGAGGAATGTTGAGAGTGTTCTCTTTAAACACACACATCCAATTCTCATTGTTGTTATGCACATGCTTATTCCTAAAAGTCAGGAATGTGCCTGTCTACTCTAAAGCATCAGCACTCATATTTGGCATCGAGTGGGGAAGGAGTCAAATTTTCTGGTTTTATCCAGAGAATTCCAGGATGTTAATAATGACCAAAAATAGTAAATACAAACATAAACTATGTAGGACTCTACATTTTTTCTATAACTCATGGGTGGGGGGAAGTATTTTGCTCATACCTAGTTGCATTGGTTCAATATCTGAAGGATTAAAAAAACAAGGAGTAGAAGATGGAAATGGGGAAGGCAGGACAGTCTGTTAACTTCCCATATGTAATGACACTCTATTGACATACCACCTCTAAGTTGTCTGGTGTTCCTTGTCATACTAGCATATCTCTGAATCTACTAGAAAGGCTCTCTTAATTAAAGGTAACTAGCTCAACATCAATGGCATTAAGATGAACATCAGCTATATACACTTGCATTCTGAATTCAACTTGCACATTTATAATTTGCACATTTTACACTGAGCTGTTACTCTTTTGGCAGAGTCATTAAAAAAACAAGGTTGATTCAGTCATAAAGTTTGCATAATTTTTCAACACATGGCTATCATTGTAATTGTAATTTGGCACCTCTGTCTGTCAAGAATCCATGTATACATCCTACTTGAAAATATTTTGTGGAAAATTCACTAGGTCTCAAGCACTTACATAGCTCATTCTGAGTGATGAAAGCTGTGCGTCTTTCTGGACTTTCATCATGTTTATCAGGTAAAAAAAACCAGGAATAGGAAGGAGTATTATTGAAGGAACTGGTAGTAGCAAACAATTGAATTTACTCCAACTGTTATCTTCTGGAAGACAACATAAGGCAAATATTTATTTTAGATACGGCACCTATTTGTTTCTGGTCTTATAATGCAGTAAATCATTGATGACCTGTTCAGCACTCAGCTATGTTCCAAGAAAGCTTAGAACTTACATCTAAAATGGCAATACAAGATTGCCTCCATAGGAGAAAAATTAGACATCTTCCTAGAATCAGTGACGATCTCCCTAGAAAAGACCTAGAGAAAGATAGCAAGGAACCATTCTCTCTGAGCTTGGGTTAATACGATGCGACAGTAATACACAAGAATTTCAGCAGTAACTTAACTTTGAAATGCAGAACTGATTTATAGATAATTTGAAGATTTGCCTTTCCTCCATCTTCCTTCTTTGCTTTTGACATAATGAGGAAAACGCTAATTCTTTGAGAAGGCAGACCAGACTTCTCTTGAATTCTCTTTTCAGAAGGATGTGGAAACCGTCCTTTCAGTGTGGAAATCTTCTCTTATACATGGTTTTATAAACAGGTTTCTTTTCTTTTCTTTTTTTGACAAACATTCATTCCTCATTACAGGAATGAATGCTACTATCTATCTTTCTTGTGGCATTTGCACTTCTTAAAAATTATCCATCCATTTTCTGTTCTTTAGGAAACATTTTATCAAGTTACACAAATTCATCTACTTGCTCTAGTTTTTCACCATTTATGGTCAACTTGGGATTGTTTATTCCATTTTCCATGTCAAGCACAACTACCTTGGTCTTTGATGTATTTATTTTCAGATTCATTCTCTTTGTTGCATCTAACAATGTATCTGACATTTGCTGCAGATTATTCTGGATTTCACAATGTTACGCCATCTGCATACAAAAGTACATAGTATATTTATATTTTTAATCCACACACTTCTTACAACATTCCTTGCACATTTATCTAAAATATTATGAAACAACCAAAAGGACATCATGCGTCATTTTCTTATTTCCCGATGAATATAAACTAATTAAAACTAAACTAAAAACTAGAATTCAGAATAGAACAGAATTGGAGGTCTGTCAGGCATATCAAAGATGTGGCCCACACAGGCCATGCTCACCCTGGCCCTGCAAGCAGGCCTGAGGAGAGGGGGGTTCAGTCAGTACATTGTTCTGTAGCCCGTGGAGCTCAAAGGGGGCCCATGAAGGGGAAAATTCTGTCACACACTTAATTCATGTGGAAATTGTCTTCAAGTCTCTCTGCCATGCATGTGTGGGACGCGTGCAGGGGGCCACGCATACAGGCATGAGGGGAGCATATTAGTCTTGTTCCAGCACTTAATCCTCTCAGCAGCCCTGCCCGCAAGGGCAAAAAGAGTACTGATACATCACGATACAGCTCGTAATGCAATCAGGTTTGACATCCCTGTTCTAGTCCAACCCCTTGCTCAAGCAGAAGCCCCTATACCCATGACGGTGAACTTATGGCACGCATGCCACAGGTGGCATATGGAGCCGTATCAGTGGGCACGCGAGCTCAGTTCCACCAGCTGATTTTTGGGCCTTCCAGGTCCACTGGACGTTGGCAAACAGGCCATTTCCAGCCTCCAAAGGGCCTCTGAGGGATGGGGAAGGCCGTTTTCGCCCTCCCCAGGGTCCTAGAAAGGCTCTGGAGCTTGGGGAGGGCAGAAAAATGGGTCTACCAGGCCCATCGTGTGCCAAATGTGGGGGAGCATATCACATATGGGTCTGGGCACGCGAGCTTGTAACCACCCTGCACTCTTCTGACTTTTGGCACGTGATGGCAAAAAGGTTTTTCATCACTGCCCTATACCATTTCACACAAATGGTTGTCCGGCCTCTTAAAAACCTCCAGTGGTGGAGCACTGACAACTTCTGAAGGCAAACTGTTCCACTGGTTAATTGTTGTCACTGTTAGGAAGTTTCTCCTTAATTCCAGGTTGCTTCTCTTGATTAGTTTCCAACCATTGTTTCTTCTCCTGCCCTCTGGTTTGTTTTTTTTTGAAAATAAGATAACCCCCTCTTCTTTGTGGCATCCTCCCTAATACTGCAACACTGTCATCACCCCTAGTCCTTCTTTTCTCTAGAGTAGCCATATCCAAATCCTGAAACTGTTCTTCATAAGTTTTCATCTCCATGAAACTAAATTCTCAGTATTCAATTTATTCTGCTGTGTGCCTTACTTTAGATATATTTGGTAACCAAACTTTGATTCCATATTCACACCAAAGATTCCGCAATGCAAGCCTGTTCACATTATCCTATGCAGTTTTTGATGAGCTACATTGAATAGATTGTCTGGATGCTTCTTCATTTGGACTGTTCAAAGACTTTTCACAACATGTAGGAATGTGTACAGAGAAGCTCTTTGGATCGTCAGAGCAGTTGTGTCTTCTTTTTAAGTTGCTTGGAAGTTGCTTGTGGCTGTCTCTTCACGAATGCACCTGCATAGCTAATCTTTTTCCAGGCTTGCAAGCTGCTTTCCTGATTCAGAAGGAGGGTCCTTCTACATTCTCCCACAGGCTATGAAGCACATTTTAAAGACATTTGCACAATTGCTCATTTGCTTATAGCAAGAATGTTTCTTTATTATAAAGTTTCTGCAAAGTTGGCCAAAGCAGATTATAGACCATCCATGTCATTACAGCAATTCTCATCCTTATGTTAAAAAAACTTTATTCAGCAGAAGAAATGAAAATCTGCTCCATTCATGTTTCCATCAAGATATCTCAACTGGCAGCTTTGTTTAAAATGATGGGAAATCATTGGTTAAGGGTCACACTGTTCTTTCCCAAGTGTCTCTGTTTATAATAAGATGTATCTTATTATCCTCACCTCAGATCTATGTACACATTCCAAAATAAAAATAGCTTGATTAGCTAAAAAGAATAGGAAAGGCAGGAAAGTTGACAGAAAGTTTTTAAAACATAGAATCTTGCTGTCTGGACTCTCAGCCTAATACTGGACCTTGGGGCAGGAATACACCAGTGGTGGGTTTCAAATTTTTTTACTACCAGTTCTGTGGGTGTGGCTTGATGAGCATGGCAGAGGAAGGATACTGTAAAATCCCCATTCCCACCCCACTTCAGGGGAAGATCACTGCACAATCCCCATTTCCTCCCAATCAGTTGGGACTTGGGAGGCAGAGAATAGATGGGGGTGGGGCCAGTCAGAATTTTTACTACCG
Organism: Masticophis lateralis; assembly: GCA_030761175.1. Lineage (NCBI taxonomy): Eukaryota > Metazoa > Chordata > Lepidosauria > Squamata > Colubridae > Masticophis > Masticophis lateralis. Next base: position 114,487,414 of record JAUDYJ010000002.1, read on the forward strand.
ATTCTCTGAACTACTCAAAATTTCCACTACCGGTTCTCCAGAACTGGTCAGAACCTGCTGAAACCCACCTCTGGAATACACCAGTCATCATGTTTGTAACAAGTTAGATGTATCAATAGTACTTAGTCTTATGTACAGTTTCCTAGTGCTTTACAGCACTGTCTAAGCAATTTACAAATGTCAGCATATTGTCCCCAACAATCTGCATTCCCATTTTACTGAACTTGGAAGGATGGGAGGCTGAGTCAACTTTGAGTCGGTAAGGATCAGGCTGTGGGCAGTTACTCAGTAGTACTGCATTCTAACTACTGTGCCACCAGGGCTCGTATATAACTGCAGAATTCAGTCTGGAGCAGCTCTTTGGAGACAATCATTCTAGAATTTTTCATACCAGAATCAGAGATCGCAGATGAAAACCTTGTTTTCCTTGCCAGAAATTCCTATGATACCTTTAAAGGAAAAAATTGTGACATTTTAGGTAGAATATAGTCCAACTTTTATGTGGGCCTTTGGGCAATCTGCTGTCATTGCTTATGTTTACACAACATGGTTGTTCCAGCCAGCTGCTTGTGTAAGCTCTTGGCTTATTGGCATACTCTGGCACCACATATTCTCCAATGAATTCAGAATGTTGCCAGCTCCTGCAAAAGAAGTAAGAAAGCTGTCTCCTTATCATATCTTCCTTCTCATCCCATACCCAGAGAAGAAACATTTTTTTTAAAAAAAATCTTGAGTAACTCAGGTTGTCCAAAAGGTGCTTTTTCCAAAGGCAACTAGACTTTGTTTTTGCTTGGAGATGTTTCACTTCTCATTCAAGAAACTACTTCTGTTCTGGTCAGAAGCAGAAGCAGAAGCAGTTCTTGAATGAGAAGCAAAATGTCTTCAAGGAAAAGCAAAGAAAGTCCAGTTGCCTTTGGAAAAAGCACCTTTGGGACAACCATGAGCTGGAGGACTGAGTATCTTCATAGACAGGAGTAACTCAGGGTTATTGCAACTAAAAATGGGGAAGTGCGCAGCAGCATCGGGGGTAGGTTTACTCATCCTCCCCCTTTCTTCCTCTCACTTTTGCAATAGGTACTACAGTTTATGTAGTACTAGTTCATGTGGGGCTACTGCATTTCCTTGTGCCTGGTGAAGTTCTGTAATTCTGTGTCTTTTGATGATTTATTTGGCAACCAAGGACAAAATATATTGTCTTGTTGCCTTATTTAAAACTGTATATACAAGCTTATCTTGAGCAGCAAAATGTTCCTGTTTCCTGCGAGGGATTAGTCCTACTTAGTTTGCTCTACTGTTGGAGGGTTGAGTGATCCATTGCCTATAGAATAATAAACACAATGACAGTTTTAATCCAACCTATCTGGAGAACACCAAATTGGAGAAATCTGCTGCACAAAGGAAAACCCTGTTGCTTGTCAGGTGCATGCAGAAATCTTGGCTTTCAGTGGGATCCGAAATGGGTGGAAGCATGTGGCTTATCGAAATTTCATATCTCAGCAGCAAAGAAGATGAGCAGGGGGGAAAAATGGGAAAAAAACCCTTTCACACAACTCTCACAACATGTGTTAATGAAAGTGGGACTGCGCTGAAGCAAAATACATTTCACAGTGTTAATGTCATTCCCCAGTGACTCAGATTCTTTGGAATAAGTATCACACATCCCTTGGCATGTTAAGTAATTGCATACCACAGTGAAAGTTAGCATGACTTTCAAATCAGAAGCAACAGCAGTTATGGGGTAGTGCCCTTAAAATACATTCACTTCTTCAACTTTGAGCTCATCATATTAGGTAGTCCTCGACTTACAACCACAATTGAGCCAAACATTTCTGTTAATGCGAGGCATTTTTAAGTGCATTTTGTCCCATTTAAGACTTTCTTGTCACATTTGTTAAGTGAATCGCTGCAGTGGTTTCGTAACATGGCTGTTAAGTGGCTTTTCCATTGACTTTGCTTGTCAGAAGGTTGCAAAAGGTGATCAAATGATGTGGGGCACTGTAACCATCATAAATAGGAGTCAGTTGCCAACTATCTGAATTTGGATCACTTGACCATGGGGATGCTGCAATGGTCATAAGTGTGAAGAATAGTCATGAGTCACTTTTCTCAGCACCATTGTAACTTTGAACAGTCACTAAACAAATTGTTGTAAATCGAAGACTACGTGTATATAGACAGAGTAGCTTATGTATGTTTCTTCCTTCCTTCCAGGATCAAATGCAGCCAGTTAAAATGAACATAACAATTAAGCAACTCTAGCCATATCACCTCTGTTGGATTTTTGCTGCTTTCTGAGCCTGATGGTTTTCTTGCAGACATTTTACTACCCAGCTAGGTAACAAAAAGATTTGCTAAACCAATTGAGCATATGGGAAAAAAATATTGGACATAGCCTAAATTTTAATGAATGGGAAGAGGCCTGGAACAAAAATTATAAACTGACCAGAGCCGCGACATATAAGGAAAATCAGTACAAGATGTTCCATAGGAGGCATTTAACACCTGCCAGACTAGCCAAGATGTTCCCCAATATGCACTCAAATTGTTGGAAATGTGGTCATGGTCATGGCACCTTCTATCATATGTGGTGGACATGCCCCAAGGCGAAAAGATTCTGGAACAGAATTTGGAGCAGTTTACAAGAAATAATTGAAGAAGAAATAGATTTGTCTCCGGAAATATTTCTCCTGGGAATAATCAGGAAGGGGTATGGAAAGGAAAAGATTCACTTGATAATACATATGACCACTGCAGCCAGACTGGCCTACGCACAATTTTGGAAAGAGAAAACCCTGCCACCAGAAGAATTAATAATTAAAAATTTTTTAGAGTGCACAGAAATGAGCAAATTAACACATGAGATAAATAACGATGAGAATTCAAAGTATTATACTGTGTGGGAAAGATGGTACAAATGGTTGAACAATAGGGTAAAAGTAGGAGCTCAAGGTGCACTAAGAAAATAGTAATAAAGAGTTCAAGTGACACCAGTTGTATTCTATGCACATATGTATAAACACTGCACATCCGATATTAGTAGAAATATGATGCATATGTATAATAAACTTAATAAAGTATATTTTTTAAAAAAAGATTTGCTGACTGCTTATACATAATAGTTCCTCCTGCCATCTTGATGGAGTTATGACCTCCTTATGGATGATTTCTTGATCAAGAGATTGTTTCCTGCCTCATTATACCATTTCTTCTCCCCCCCCCCCCCAATTCAGTGGTGTGTTTCAGCCAGTTCGCACCACTTCGGGAGAACCGGTTGTTAACTTTCTGAGCAGTCTGGCAAACTGGTTGTTGGAAGAAATCATTAGGGCAGAGAACCGGTTGTTAAATTACTTCAACCCCACCACTGCCCCCATTCATGTTATATACTTAGCCAGTAGGTGTGCAGTGAAATTTTTTTAAAATCAATACTTTTATAAACAGACAAATGAATAGGAATTGGAGATATTGGAAATAGGAATAGGAAATAGAGACTGGACATCCATTTCTCTGAAATGTTTTAGGGTTTCCTGTGTGAGCACGGGGTTGGACTAGAAGACCTCCAAGTTCCTTTCCATCTTTGTTATTCTATTATTCTGGTCAGCTGGACAACCATCAGAATGAGATGAGGAGGGCTACTATCCAGCAAATTGGAGATAGCTTTCATTATTTTGTCTTGGCTGACTAATGGGTAATAGATGAATAAAGAGTATCATAGCTATGATTGGTAGCAAATTTAGTGGAGTCTATTTTATCAAAATTCTAAATATTTGGGGGGTTGATATTTACGGGGTGATATTTTTTATGGACTAGCTTTGGGAATTGTACTAAACTGGGAAGATTTTCTTGTTGTGATCTTACTAGCCTTCGACTGGTTTTTATGAAACATTCATTTAGGGTGCTTATTAGTTTTTTTTTCTAGTTATTGGCTTTTGCATTTGTTGAAGCTAGATTTTGTCCCTTTTTTCTATTTATTGATGATACTTGTTATTGTTGTTTTCCATGATGATACTTGTTATTGTTGTTTACAGATGCATTTATAGACCCTTACATGCAGTATACAATCTTTACCTTAGTCTGGTAAGGAGTATGAGTACTACCAGAATTCTCTTTATGGAACAGTAAAATGTCTATTCACCACCAACCAATTTATTTATTCTAATATCTCTAAAATGCAACTTCCTTCTACTTCGGTTAGTAAGTAATTGTTCCATGTCATAAGCAGGATACAATGGGTAGATACTTATGTAGAGCAAATTTAGATATAAATAGGACTGTTTCAGTGACAATCTGTATCTGAGAAATGCATTAATTAATAAATATTCCATGATGTCAAAGCAGGCTAGATAATTACTGCCTTGTACATGGGAATGCAAAGATGTGTATATAATATAATATTAATGGTGTCTAAGTGCTTGGTATGCAAGTTCCATTTAAATCTATAAATTTCCATAATTGTCATTTACCAAGTAAAAAAAAAAAACACCTTGAGTATAAATCAGGAATGGAATGGGTATTGTAAAACAAGACATACCAGGACTTCTAGACTGTGTCACACAGTTACATGTAATTGTGTCCACTGTTAAACACATCTGGAAAATCTTTTAGATTGCTTTCTAATTCCACAATCGCTGTTTTGACATCATCTTAGTAACGATTTTCTTGCAAATCTAACCTGATTTGAAATTATGTGTAGCCACATCTTCTTACCGGTGTCATTTAGAAATTCATCCTTTTGATGTCTCCAAGCTTGCTGAGAATAAACTTAATAAATTAGTGAGCTCATTTCAATTGTACCATCAGTGATCGCTCTGGCATTTTAATCTGACTGTGAAGCTATCCAGAGTGTTTGCTTAGCGTGTGGCCAAAGGCTGAAGAATTTGCACGCTGCTGTTGTCAGTACATTAAATGACCCTTTGTGCACCATTCTGACAAACTGGGTGAATTTATAAGAATATTCCACCGGTGAAAGTAGCAAAGCTGTTCTTTCTAACACACTAGATGGAGTTTATCTCAGTAAGATCACCTTCACTTTGCCTTGTGGATCTTGATGATGAGAGATTATTAAACAATGTAGCTATATTTTATGTTCTCCAGGGCTGTATATCCTATTCAGTGACACACATTCTTTGCAGGTCAGTTGTAAAACATGCTGGAGGAAGTTGGCATGGAAGCACTTCTTGCAAATCCAAGCAAATCTTTCTTCTTGTACGGTACATGGCAATGTTTTATAGAATACCTTGTAACCTATTAAAGGAAGCCCTGCTTATGAGGTGTCAGAACATCCTCCGATCTTCCTGATCATTGGTGGACAAAAGGAGAACATTGTGATCTCTTGTGGGCAGGTTCTCAAGGTGATAGGAAAGAAAACTGACTACAAGTTGATGTCATTTTGCTCTAATGTTACACAGGAATGCCAGGGCCAAGTGAGGCAGCTCAATCTAAGGCAGTTGGCCTCCACTTGAAAAATATTTTTTGTTGTTTTAAATCAAGATGGTTTTCTTTTCATTCTAACTAGAAATAGAAAATATCCATATGAAAAAGTAATGGTCAATCATAAAAGAAATAAGCAAGGTAATTAAAAAAGCTTTAAAAAGCTTCTTTTTTAAAGAGCCTGAGTGGAGTAGGAGGCTAATGCCTCCTACTAAGGCAGCATTAACATCCAGCTGCCTGCAATTACACCAGTTCGAAACTCCCCAGGCTCAAGGTTGACTCAGCCTTCCATCCTTTCTAAGGTGGGTAAATTGAGGACCCAGTTTGTGGGGGCCATAAGCTGACTTTGTATAAATATACCAAAGTATGAAGGCTATTGCTTAACGCATTGTAAGCCGCCCTGAGTCTCCGGAGAAGGGTGGCATATAAATCAAATTTTTAAAAAAAGACTATTGATCTTTTGTTTGCCTTAATGTAATAAACAATAAGCAATAACGACAGGATAATTAGCATCCCAGTTTGTATTAAATATAAGTGATGGCAAGAAGGGGAACATTTGGGTTGGGAAAAGGGATGTTCTTGGAGAGATAAAAATCATCAATCGGTTGTGACAGAACAAAAATGCTAAAGAGGAAGCTGAATTATGCCTAGCACAAGGGCAATATTTGATCAGTCCTATCTTTAAAATTGCCCTTAACACTTCATAACACCCTTGTGTTATTGAAGCACACAAGAGTAGACTTCCTAACTTCAGGTGGTTTCAATAAAGATAGTGGCCCAGCCGCAGTTCTGCAGCTGACTTCAGCCTGTCTGCTTTCCTAGATTACAGTTCTGTTCAGGCTGTCAACATGCTTTGGGTCAGCAAAATTCTTGACATACAGTATACTAGCATTCTTCATGCTTTTTTTTTCATGTTTAGTTCTTAACATTGCCATTGCTTTTCTCTAGGAATGCCTTCTTTCTCTGCATCTGGTCTATGATGCAGCACAGGACTGATAAGGAGGAAGGGAGGAACGTGGCTGTCTGTAAGAACTATAATGAATTCAAGCATCTTACCAGAGTTCTTCCATTCTTGCACCATGAACTGATCATTCATTTTCTGGTGGAGCATAGGCCTTCCATGCTCTTTAGGACCCCATCTAGCATTTTACTTTCTTTGATCTCCAAGACTGATTAATGAAGCCAGCTCTCTTTCAGCCAGGAATGAAAAAAATACTATTAGCCCTCCATAACTCAGATATTGTGTTGCAACATCCCTTTTGGTAATGTCAGATCATAACAAGTGATATTATGAATAAATGAACATTTTACTCTGTACACTACAAAATCCAGTCTGTATTTATTGCCTTTAACTGCCAGCCTCTAGAGTCATCTAGAATAAATGTTTTGAATTTCCTTTAGGAAAAGTCTGGCTTTTGCATTCTGATTGTTTTTAATTAGACTCTTCCAGCCTCCCTCCCTAGTGTGCATATAATACAGATTTATAAGTTACAATAATATGACATCAACTAAAGAGAAGCCGTGTCTATTCCTTGTATTCATTATGTTGTATCATGATGCACAGCATGATCTGAATTGGCAAAAGGAGCGTTGAGGGAGGGAAGAGCAGGACCTTTCTGGAACTAATAGTTCTGCCTTAGCAATTTTAAAGATCAATTGAATCATCGAAGCATTGTCACCTGCATTGCTCACAAATGTCTATTGATAGAACAAAACCAAAGCATCAGATGTCTGAAAGCAAAATGTGACTCTTGCTAAAGTGAATCTGTGACCTTAATTCAACACACTGATTTATAAAACAGAGATTCATTTGGTCAAAATCTGCCCATCCCCCATCATTTCATGTATTTGCATTAAATATTATGGGTTTGGGGGCTTGATCTTCTATGCTACCAGCATGTATTGTATCCCATAGGGTTTCTGAACACTACAGCCCTATCGGAGGCAGCAGCTGGCTAGCTGTTTTCCTCAGTGATATGGAACAGCTGCATACAGCTGTCAGGACTCTGCAGCCTGTTAGCTCTTAGAAAGCAAAATTGTGAGCCGTCGTATACTTTTCACTAGCAGAAATATCAGAAATTGATGTGACATTCAGTTTAGTAGCTAGTTGAATGAGTAGAACTACAAGATCAAATGCGAGTGTGATAGCTCAGCAGTTAAAGATACTGAGTTTGTCGGATGGAAAGGTGACAGCTCTCCATCTGTTTGAGATCTGAGTGCCATGTAATGGGGTGAGCACTTGTTGTTTGCCCCAGTTCAAAAGTATGCAAATACAAGTAGATATATAGGCATCACTTCATGGGAAGATAACAGCATTCTATTCACCTCAGCATATAGTCATGCTGGCAACATGTCCATGGAAGTGTCTTCGTACAACACTGACTCTCTCCACTAAGAAACAGAGATGAGCACACACTCCCTAAAGCTGAACATTACTGGACAGGGAAAACTGTTACCTTTACCTTACCCAATCAGAATTCTTTCAATGCTTACTTGTGGCTATAATTGTGATGCACCCCTTGTCACAGAATTGCCATTGTCTCCAATCTTTTCAGCCTTGGGAATGTAATCAGGAGGATATTTGGACAATTGTCATCTCAGCATAACTAGAGAGCAATAAGGCAAGGAAGACTGGTTTCTCTATCAATTGGGTCAATTTCAAATGTCTTTCCTAACTCTGAAGATTTCATTGGGTTACTATCGTTTTACTAATCACATGGTCAAACTTTTTAACAGCAATCTGATAACCGTAACCTGACAGCAACCTGATATATAAAATTAAAGTAAAGCAAATGGTATAAAGCTTTTTGTCATATCTGCAAAAGTCTCAAGTATAAGCATTTGCATATTAGGCCATAATGGAAGCCATAGCACAAAGTCATTACAAAAATCTGAACTCCATTGATAATATTCATGTTGCTTTTTAAAAGGAGATTCAAGAGACTCCAAAGTTGTGCTGCTCCAATGCTCCTTTTTCAAAACTTGTGTCTTCAGAAGCAACCATGAAAATAAAATAACAGCTGTTTATTATCTAAAAGTGACAGATTTTATAAAACTCTGAATTGGATTAAGAGCATGGCTTCATGTTAGCATGGTTCTCATTCATCATAGTATGGCTATTTTGAGGGCATTCTCTGCAGTGATTTTGGTGCAATGTCAATTAGAAACTGAATAAGACTTTAGGATGAACTTGAATTTTAAGTATTATATGTATATATAATTTCATTCATCTTAACAGCAGAGGCTGCAAGGAAGATCAGTACTATTATCCCCTTCTACTGTAGATCGAGGATAAAGATAAACTTGGTTGCCTAGGCAACAAGTGTATTCGTGGCTGGAGAAAGATACGGACCAAAGGTCTCCTGGCTCACAGCTCTCTTTGCTAAACTACCACCATTACGGCAGAACTAATTGCTAACAGACATCCAATTATCAATGGCTGTTTCCAAATGATTCACCAAATCACATTTCCAAGGATGGCCTGCATGCAGTCACTATGTGCTAGAAACATATATTAATGCTAGCAGTTTTGGACCTAGGCTGCAGGATCCAATACATATGAGGCAAGCAGTTAAAGCAACTCAATCCTCAAACTCAGGGTTGCATTGGAAGGACTTATTTATGTTCTTTGTCTTGCAGGCATTGGATCTAGGACAACCTTCTCTCACTAGTGATGTTCAGATATGTTGGATTTCAATTCCCAGAATTCCCAGCCAACCTGCATGTTAAATCATTTTCTACTTTCCTGATATGCCATTCAGTTTAGAAAGGGAGTATGTCGCATCTGAAGTTAAAAGAATCGAACAACCAAGAAGCCAAACTCCAATACAGTGGGCTATCTTTGTTTTGGCTTAGATGCAGCCATCAGAATGCTAGATGTCTGCAGCATGATTTATGGTCAAACATTTCATAATTGCTCCCCAGTCTACCTGTCCTTGCCTGGAGCAACTGAGGGCTTTAATTTAAGCTGTTGCATCATTATGTTGCTGCAAGCAATCTTGAGAAAAAACAGTTATGGAAAAAGCCCATAACATTCCACAGTTGTCCTAAACAGCACTATCAAAGCATTGCCCCAGCTGCCTTCATCTTTGAATCTTAATCCAATAGCTTTACAGGAATTCTCTAGGATGGACTGGGAAAGTGTGGGATGTTGGTGCATGGGCTTTGGAGAGTAAAATCTTTGCCTGTGGAATCTGGGGAAGTGAAATTATCTCTCATGGAGGAGTCTGTTTGGTACACTCTGCCTCAGTCTCTGGACAACTCCAACAGTTAGAAAGTGAGGTTCCAGAGTTGTTATCAGGGCCAGCACAGACATACCTGTACCTGTGGCCTTCAGTGTTCCTTAACTGCAGCTGTTCATTTCCAGCTCTTCCTCTTCCTATGCATTACTTTAAAGAACATTTGTCTTTCAGCCACATAGAAAGAAAAGGGGAGAGGGAGGAAGATTGCCCCCAGTGTTGCCATACTAGATGCTATTACTGGATTGGAAAAAAAAAGATGCATCTTCTTATGTGTCCCACCCCCACCCCCCATGAATCTATTGAATTTGCAATAGATTTTTGGAGAATTAAAGGATAATAATAATAATAATAATAATAATAATAATAATAATAATAATAATAATAATAATAATAATATTTTTATACCACCCTTCTCCCGAAGGACTCAGGGCGGTGTACAGCCACAATAAAACAACATGAAATACAAAATTTAAAAGCAATTTAAAAACAAATTAAATATTTTGGGCCCACAGTTAAAAAACCCCAAAAATTAAAACACTGAATCCAAATTCTTATTAAGCCAGTCCAGCCTATTGGAATAGTACAGTCTTAAGGGCACGGCGAAAGGTACGCAGGTCGGGAATCATACGTATCCCCGGGGGCAGTTCATTCCAGAGGGCGGGTACCCCCACAGAGAAGGCTCTCCCCCTGGGGGTTGCCAGTTGACATTGTTTGACCGATGGCACCCTGAGGAATTCCTCTCTATGGGAGCATGTTGGTCGGTGGGAGGCCATCGGTGGCAGAAGGCGATCCCGTAAGAAGTCTTTCTTCTAGCTTGAAGGTAAATAAATTTGAAAAGGATGTCAATTAGCTGTTTTGTTTTTCTTTGGAATTCAGGTTCCATTCTTTGACCAGGCATTAGACTACAAGATGGAAAGCAGTCTAACTTCAGGTGATTGCTGCCACATTTTGGCAAAGATCAATATTTAGTTAGTTTCCATTTGATCTTATATGGAAGTATTTCTCTGTCACCAGACATATTATCTGATATCATTTGATAAAAGAAGTTTGATTTAATAGATTCAATTAAAAGAATGTATAAGAAAATTTGGGCAGGGATGTAGTTATTGATAAAGGGCAACTATAGTTTCCCTATGGAAAATGCTAACTTTTCTTATGCAGGAGTTTATTGTGAGCTGTGAAGAATGTGAAGTATATAGTAACAGCTATACAGAATGACCTATAAATCCAGCTAGCCTATTTGTTTTGGGCATCAAAACTATTTCAAGACAATTTTAATAGTGCTAGCTATTGATTATGCTGATTATTAAATATGTATGCAAAATAGATGTTGAACATAAAAGGCACAATGTATGTGATACTTTCTAGTGAAGCCTTAGATTAGATTAGCCTTCTCTAGCCTGTTGACTTCAAGATATATTGAGTCGGTGACTTCCAGAATTCTAGAAATTGTTCCAGTATTTCTAGTGGGTGACAGGTTGTGAAAACTGCCTTCAATTTACTGGCCTAAGTGATTTCCCAACCAGTAAATAATGTTCCAGAGGCAAGGCCTGTTAGCGTCTGCAGGCTTTGTGTCAATTCTAGAAACCTTGATTTATTATTATAATTATTGGCTGTTTTATATAAAACATTTTTCAAGCCCAAATTTTTATAGCCTCCAGTCCTCAAAACAATCTAGTAAGAATGAAAAATGATGTCTTGTTCAAGGCAATTAAGCAAATTTTGTGGTTCATCCAGGATTTGAATCCAGTCCTGTTAGCTCCAAGTCTAACATGTGCCTTGCATCATATTCTCTACCGTTCAATCACTTCCCTCTTGACTGTACTCTTTTCCTTGTTCCCTTCCTTCTTTGCATATGTTCCTAAATCATCAAAGCTTACTCAAAATCAATATTCAGAGACATCATCCTACAATTACTCATATTCATGATTCTCCAAATCATAATCTCAGGAAAATCCCATTACAAACACACAGAAATTGATTCATTCCCTTTGGGTCCACAGGCAGCTCATCCTGTCTGTGAGACCTCTACAAGCTGAAAGGCTCACAAGACCACACTTAGAGATGATATTTTTTCCAAACCTTGCAAAAAGCTTGAGTTCAGAACAAATAAGGAATTGCCATTCTTTTCTTCCAGCTGGAAGGAACTGACATTAGTTAATCAACATTCTGTCCTTTGGTTTAACATTGTATAGTTTTGCCTGACATAAAACATGGCACGTGCCTATCAGGATCTTCCCTCTTTCGCCCAATACTGTTTTGTTTTGTGCCTGCTCGTTTTTTTATTTTGCTCTAAAGCAGTACAGAAGACATGTACTGATGATGTGTAGCTAGCAGAAAACATGGCTGGAGAAACTGGAGCTGCATCTTCCTGGTAAGCAGACACCAGCAAAGATCTCCAAGATGCCATATGGCAACCTTACTGGAGGAACCAAGTCTGCTGACCCTCATCTCCTCTGTTAGCTGCCCTGACACTGAGAAAGTGCAGATCATTGTTTATTGCTCTGCACCCTGAGCCTGACATTTAGACACTGCCAGGGCTCAGAGACGCTTGTTTTCTGGCTTAATTTATAGAATAGATTCATTTGTTGAGTCATTTTGCAACTTGATGCATTCTGTCTAGATAAAATATACTTTTTATCCCTGTGATAAAAGGGGATGCATGTGATGTCAAAATAAAAGAATGTTTTCTCGGCCGAATAAAAATTGAAGTTGACTAAAAACTTCTTAAGAAAGCTGGAGTTTGGAGTCTTTACCATTTATAGTGAAAATTATCAAATGGTCTGATACTTCTCTCGCGCTCTCTCTCTTTCTCTCTTCCCAACACAATACTCTCAGTGTGTGTCACCTTGGCTGAGAATAGTGATTTCTAAGATAAGAATTTAATGCTGTTACCCATATGTACACACCAACTTACATTTCATGCCCTTGCCCAGCTAATTTGACTTGCCAGATTTGCAAAGGAGAAATCATTCTGCACAGCATGCTGTGTACTTGAGCAAAAGGCACTCATCAGCATGAAAAAAAAAATCGTTGCTTGGGAAACTTTTATAAAACTATCCTATACTCTGTGGCACTCTGGTTTCATGAACAATTCAAATTATTTAATGATAGAACTAAGAGGCATAAACAAGAGGGGGGAAATGATTAATCCAAATAATCAGAAGACTGAAATTAATCCCAAGTGTTGAAAGATTGAAAAGAAATGGGCCCCTTTCCTGGATCTACATGCTAGCTCATCTTCATGCCATTCCCCTTACTTTAAAGGGGAATGACAATAATAATAATAATAATAATAATAATAATAATAATAATAATAATAATAATAATAATAATAATTTAAAAAACACAAGATAGTGTTGGCCTTTTAGGACATCTTTTTAAAATCTAAAACTCTGCCAATATTGGATCAGCGAAGGGAGAACTTTGCTAGGCAAGGAGAGAAAAGCGAGCATGTGAATTTTTTTCCTGGTTCTTTGATAAGGGTAGGAATGTATGTTGTGTTGCCAATGCATCTGTTGTAGTGTAAGATCAGTCTGCTTAGAAAATGAACTGGGGAATCAACATGAGAAAAATAGAAATGTCAGAGTTTAGAGGAAGTGACATAGGTCCAGACAAGAGCACTTTGCAAATAGAAATCTTTAGGTACAATTTGTGACTACTCTAGATAGAACTGGGAATATGTCTAATCTGAAAAGATAAATGACTTCTTCCAGTTAGAATAGATCAGGAGTTCATAGCCTGGGTATTATTTTCTGATCCACAACCACACAACCAGACTAGACCACACAACTGCATAAGTCAATGAGTGTTATGTTTCATCAGATTTAATGGCAAAACTGCCAATTCTCAGTAGTGCTACTTTTTCTTTCTTTTCAACTAAACTATGAAGCATCAAATATCTTCATTTTTTAATACTGCCCAACGTAGAGATATCATTACATGTTTGGTCGTGGGCAACCTGTCGCTCTCTAGATGAAGTTACACAATCTCTGTTTTGTCGATAGTCAACACATGCAAAATAAAGATGTGGTGCTGATTACTAATCACTGTCAAGTACTAGAATTGGTTGGTTGACTGCCCTTGATTTGTTTGTATTATTACATTGAATAGAATGGAATGGAATGGAATGGAATGGAATGGAATGGAATGGAATGGAATGGAATGGAATGGAATAGAATAGAATAGAATTGGAAGGGATCTTGGCGGTCTTCTAGTCCAACCCCCTCCTTAGGCAGAAAACCCTATACCACTTCAGTCAAATGGTTATCTAATCTCTTAAAAACTTCCAGTGTTGGAGCATTTACAACTTCTGCAGGCAAGTTGTTCCACTGGTTAATTGTTCTAGCTGTCAGGAAATTTCGCCTTAGTTCTAAGTTGCTTCTCTCCTTGATTAGTTTCCACCCATTGCATCTTGTTCTACCCTCAGGTGCTTTGGAGAATAGTTTGACTCCTTCTTTGTGGCAAACCCTGAGATATCGGAACACTGCTATCATGTCACTCCTAGTTTTTCTTTTCATAAGATTAGACATATCCAGTTCCAGCAACTGTTCTTTATATGTTTTAGCCTCCAGCCCCCTAATCATCTTTGTTGCTCTTCTCTGCATTCTTTCTAGAGTCTCAACATCTTTTTTACAATGTGGCGACCAAAATTGGATGTAGTATTCCAAGTGTGTCCTTACCAAGGCATTATAAAGTGGTATTAACACTTCACATGATCTTGATTCTATCCTTCTTTTTATGCAGTCTAGAACTGTGTTGGCTTTTTTGGCAGCTGCTGCGCACTTCTGGCTCATATTTAGCTAGTTGTCCTCCAAGATCCCTCTCTCAGTCACCACTATTGAGCAAGGTACCAGATATACTGTACTTGTACATTTTGTTTTTCTTGCCTAAATGTAGAACCTTACTTTTTTCACCATTCAATTTCATGCTGTTAGAGTGCCCAATGTTCAAGTCTGTCAAGATTCTCCTGTATCTTAAGCCTATTTTCCGGAGTGTTGGCTATTCCTGCTAGCTTGGTGTCATCTGCAAATTTGATGAGTTCCCTATCTATCCCCTCATCCAAATCATTGATGAATATGTTGAATAGTAGTGGGCTAAAATGGAGCCCTGGAGTACCCCACTGCATACCTCCCTCCATGTTGATGTAGTTCCATTGAGGACTACATGTTGAGTGTGGTTGGTTAGCCAGTTACGAATCCATCTGGTGGTGATGCTGTCTAACCCACATTTTTCTGTTTCATCAAATAGTATGTTATGGTCTACTTTGTCAAATGCCTTACTGAAGTCCAAGTAAATTATATCGACAGCATGCCTCTGGTCCACTAGTTTTGTCAGTTTGTCAAAGAATGCAATAAGATTAGTCTGACATGATCTGTTTTTGACAAACCCATGTTGGTTTTTGGTTGCTACTTTGTTTGCTTCTAGGTGTTTGCTGATTTGTTACTTGATTATCTTTTCCAGATATTCTTGATATTAATTTTGCAATAGAGTGGTGTCTACAAAGCTAGTCTCATATTCTATGGCAAGATTTGATTTGAATATTTGAATATAATTCCATGCTTTGCCATCATAAGACATAAAAAGTTGTGCAACTGCAAAAAAAGTAATGAACTTACTCAGTTGAGATCCAAACTAGGGAATGTTTTTATTAATTCTTGAAAAAGCACCTTCTTGTCTGGGGATCTGTACAAAAACAATGTGTGTTTGCTTACTTCACCTTGGTCTGCATGAAAGGATTATGAAGTAGGGGGGTGTCAGCAGTCATTCTCTTTTTAAAAAGGGGGGGGGGGATACATTCCATAGATCTGCCTTACAATGTGGAGAAGAAACAGAATGTTGGCAATAGCACAGTTTTACTTGCTGAGTTGGATCCATAAACTCCAGGAAAAAAAGGAATGAATTAAACAGAACAGGGGATTTTCAATGCTGTCTCAGAAGTTACGGTAGATGCCTCATAAATCTACATAATTAGGAGATGCAATAAAGAGGCCCAACCCAAGCATGTTTGGATGTGAGACTGGAGCAAAAGAAACACAACCTTGCTCTCAGACAAAACTGGCACTTTTGGACAGCTGTGTGACTTTCTCAGCAAGATAACCTTAAAGTTGAAGGGAAGAGCAGAACATGACAGGCAAAAGTTAACAAGTTGTCAAAAGCATCAGGCATTTGGAACAACTAGATCTGGATAATCTAAAAGTGAAGAGAACAAATCCAATGGATGATCCAAGTTTATTAATGGGATGTTGTCTCTCTGAAAGAAACATCAATCACATGTGATCTTATGGAGGTGTCATCTCCATAAGATTTTAACATTTTTATTTAGGAAGGGGCAAAATATTGGATTTTCTGTTGCTGTTGTTCCTTTTGGTAATGCCATCTGCACAAAACATGGCAGTACACTATTTTATTGACCATTGGTTTTGATTTTATAACAAATGAATTTTTATATGATCTCATGTAAAAGAACACTATGAATAACTTCTCTCTTTATCAGCAACTCTAAGGGTTCTTTTTTTCTCAGCACTTGCATAAGTAGACAAAGCTAGTTTAAGAGCGGAACACATTAAATAAGTAAGTCGCAACATAACATTATAGTCTAGTTCACATAAGTATAGATATGATAACCTCATCAGAGGGACCAATTATACAACTGATATTCTGTGTTCCTGGTTTATAGTTCCGTATGTTTTTATTCATGACACTCCTGAATTGGCTGGAATTACTTATTGTATTATTGTATGAGGGGAGAGGGGGTATTTTCTTTGGTTTGCACTGCTTTTAAGACAGGGGTGAAATGCTACCGGTTCAGCCCGGTTCAGCCAAACCGGTAGCAGCAGCGATGCGTGGTTCGGACAACCGGTAGCGGTAGCAGCACGAGGCTCCACCCATCCATCCGGATGGTGTTATTTCCTGGTTTTTTACCAGGAAGTAATCTGTTTTTGACCTTCTGTGCATGCACAGAAGACTTTGCGCATGCGCAGAGGGTCCAAGCGCACAGAGGGTCCAAATGCACACACAGAGCGCACACTTCTGAACAGATAAGGAAGGTAAGTAGATTTCATCCCTGTTTTAATCTCATTATAGTCCATGCTGTTTGTGTGGTTTTACACTTCATCTGTTTATGTGGATTTTTTGGTTTGGTATGCTGGTCAGAGTCCATTAGAGTTGGGCAGCTATAAACACATTTAAATAAGTAAATAGGCAGCCCTGCTTTTTCTCTGCATGTGTACATGATGTACAGAGCCGGATTTTCCTATAGGCTAACTAGGCTTCAGCCTAGGGCCTCAAGATCAAGAGGGGCCTACATTCAAATTGTTAGCAAAATTAAAATTACACTATTCTAAAAACAGTGAATACTAAAACATTGAACCGAAAAAATGGGAGGTGAAAGGGCCTCATAAGTGGAATAGCCAAGGGCCTCTTTTCATCTAAATCCGGCCCTGATGACGTATATAGAATGAATATGTATTTAGCATCTTGAAGAACCAAAATCTCTTTTTCTCATAGGGTTCCGTGCTGCTTTACATAAGCATGCATTTCTTTCAATAGAGATAAACATTTAGGGATGTTAAATGGAGGGCGTGAGTTTGTTATAATGGAGATATGAGAAATTCTGCCTCTTTGTATATTAAGAGTCTCTATTTGACTTCTTTCCAGACCTTATTGAAGCTCAGCATCGATATACACTGGGGGAGAATCCACAGTAAGCCAGGCCAACTGCTGTTAGGAGACTGATGCCTGTCTGTCAATGCTATTTTAACCAGAGTCATCCTCAAAGATCTGCTGCCAGTAAGTTCTGCCAGCAGAATCTAAGGAGGCCTTGGCAGAGATGCATTTGAGCTGTACATACAGAAGTACATTTGCAACGGAGCAGGGGATCCACAGCAGGGATCTTAGCAAGTTGGATTGGACGGCTTCAGTGGTGGGATTCAAAATTTTTTTACTACCAGTACTGGGTGTGGTAGGGGAAGGGTACTGTAAAATCTCCATTCCCACCCCACTCCAGGGGAAGGTTACAAAATCTCCATTCCCTCCTGATCAGCTGGGACTCAGGAGGCAGAGAATAGATGGGGGTGGGGCCAGTCAGAGATGGTTTTTATCAGTTTTCTGAACTACTCAAAATTTCCGCTACTGATTCTCCAGAACTGGTCAGAACCTGCTGAAGCCACCTCTGGATGGCTTCTAAAGCTTCGGTATCCCCATAAGGAGATCGCTGTGCACCACAGTTAGAGATAAACCACTAATAATGCTTCAGTTTGGGCATAAATATGATGGTTCTAGACCAAGCGAAATAGGATGTGGAGGACCCTGCTGCTCTGTTTTTGTGTATTAGCTTTATGAATTAGCTCTTATCCTAAAGAAAGAAAACCAATGGCTTCCTGGAAAAGCCTAGTTAGCTCTGGACTGCAATCCAAGCCACACTTACTGTCAGGAAGTCTTGTTGATGTAAGTGAGATTTTTTTTTTCCTAAATAAACGTATAAACAAAGCCTATTAGAGAGGAATGGTGATAACAAAGGTCTTATCCCATTGCCACTGTTTTTTAGACCCAGGTTAGTAGTGCAGTCTGCCTGCCAAGTTAGAGGGATTTTGCTGGCAGAAGAAAAGCACCCCTGGTTTTCAGGTCAAGTGATAGATTGTACTGTACATTTGTTTAAAGGAACATAAGATTGAAGTTGGCTTTTTTTTTTTTATCATTGAATTCTATAAATCCAAACGCCTTGAACAGACATGCCTGTGCAGCCTTCCATGTGACATTTCAGTCAAACCACTTACAAACCACTTGCATTTCTCACAAGTTTATTCCCTCCCTTCAGAATGTTGGCTAAGCTGCGTGTCTCCAGAGCCATCTGTGGTGGGTGAGCAGCTTATCTCATTATCAGAACCCTCTTCTAAATATTATGACCAAACAGGATTCCAAGAACAACAGCCATCCTGTTGCACAGAGAATGCACAAAAGCCGATAAACAGTTTACACGCTATCAACTAAGCGAGTTGGGTTTATCTGGAAGGGCCTGCAAAACATCCCTGATTTTGGTGGCTAAGAATTCCTCTTGTAGTTAGAATGTAGGACAGCAAGTCCTGGCAGGGCAGGCTATACAAGTATCTTGCCCAGTTCATGAGGATTTCCATAAACTCAGACTGTCTTTGTATTGACAAGGAGTTTTGAACTTTGCTTTGGGAAAGCCAGCCAGGAACTGAATTATGAAGAAGGAGGGGGACTGTCTGTAATCAGAAGAATCTGGGCAATGAAGAGAAATAATGTAAAAACACAGGGTTTAATTAGGCAACAAAAATGGAATATGAAAAGATTTACAAGCAAACAATAGAGCTTTTAGAAAGTGGCAATACAAAGTAAACTAGAATAAATTAGGCATCTCAGCTTATCACACAATAGGCTTCCACATTGCCCCTGTTCCCTCAAAAGACTTAACTGAGAAGGAGGAAGGTTGTCATAAGAATAGGGGAAATGGATCAGATGTCATCTTTTTTGGAGGACAGCAAATCAGAAAACAGATTCCGTAAGATCAGAACTACACTTGTACAACAGAAACTTACAAGTCTGATTATGCTTCCACTCCCTTGTATACCTCAGTGAGACAGAGACAGTCATCCTGAATCTCTTCTGAATATTCTGTTCTACCCAAGACTTAAGTAGTGCTTCTATCCTTTTTGTTTACATAATGGTATGTAAACAAAAGTAAACAATAATCTGAGTATTGTTGCAAGGCTATCTCCTTTGCTCTGTCCATAAATTGATCCAGTTAACTAAACATGAACAGACCGGTATATTTATTCCCAAACTGAGACTATGTTTAAACATGGTTTGACTAACTCTACTCAGGTAAGCTGTATACAAGCATCTTGGGATCATCACAAACAAACCACTTATTCCATTTTACATACCTAATTTTGCAAGAAAAAGAGTGCCCGAAAAAGGCCTGTTTTCCATTTTGAATTCCACATTTGGAATCTGGGCAACAAGCTCATTGGTTGCGTATCTCCTGTAAAAGCCTGTGATGAAATCAAATGAGAAATCCACATCGGTGGAGTATTTATCATAGAAGAAGGGGAAAGAATCGTCGTCTTGTTTTCCCAGTGCCTGACTGCATGTTCCTGAGGCCAAGGAAATGGTCGGGATTTCTTTTTGTATGTTCTTTTTGATGTTCTCATGATGATTTCATGCATGTTGTGATATCATTCCATCAATGATATAAGTTATGTAATTTACAATACACACATGATAAGAGGAAGGACATAGGGTAATCCTCATAATTTGAGCCATAATATGAGCAATGGAGTCATGATGAACCTAACATTTCTTGCTCTACTGTTCCCTCACTTATGTTTGTGCTCCTCATTCTACCCTGAAGAAGGACTCTTAAAGAGACTTATGCCCTAATGGGAATTGCCTTAGTTGGGGAGACGTTATTGTTTGGTTTACTTGGTTTACTTCATTCTATTGCTTAGAGAATGCTTTCTATTCAGGCAAACTACTTCAATAATTGCTCTAATTGGAAAGGCAATGAAAGACGTTGCTGTCCCCCATCTATTCTAACTTTTCTTCCAAAGCTAGAACCTTGCTGTGGTTTAGCACACGAAAGAACTCGGGCACTATGTGCTTTGTGCTGGAGTGCAGGCTTCAGTTCCAATCCATTCCATCTTTAAATCGCTGATTTAATGTTATTTTACAAGGGAAAAATCCTTGATTAAATAAGTTATATAAAATCCTGTAATCTTTGGAAGTAAGAGGAGCAAAATTTTCACTATCAGTAAACTGAGATAATCTGTGCTTGGAAGACATTAGGTGATCTCCTAAAACTAACAGATACTACCACTAATTGTAAGGGATATGAAGAAATGTTCCCTGGAATGGCAGTGCTGAGACAGATATGAAGAACTCATAAAAGAAGACAAAATAACTGTAGTTAACAATTTTCTATATTATCAGTCCAATGGTTTTAATTATGTCCAGAAACACCAGAATTCTATTCTTAATATCTTCAGAATCTTTTACTTTAAAAATGGTTATCTGTTAGTGATGTTTCCAGCTGCACAGCATGTTGTTTTCTCTTTGTAGACAGATAAGTTCTACAAAGCCAAATGCCGTAAAATCCAACAATGTAATTCAAGGAAATTCAAAAATGGAAGTGATCAAGCTTATTATGCATGGGGTTTTTTTTTCTGAATTGGTGGAACTATATACTGGAAAAATAGCAATAGCAATAACAATAGCACTTAGGCTTATATACCACTTCACAGTGCTTTACAGCCTTCTCTAAGCAATTTACAGAGTCAGCATATAGCCCCCCCCCCCAACAATCAGGGTCCGCATTTTACTCACCTCAGAAGGATGAAAGGCTGAGTCAACCTTGAACCTGGTGAGATTCTATCTGCCAAACTGCTGGCAGCTGGTGATCAGCAGAAGTAGCCTGCAGTACTGCACTCTAACCACTGCACCATCGTGGCTCATAATAAGAGTCCTGGATATTCTGATTGAGTAGTATAGACTAGAAGAATCAGACTGAGTGCAGTTCATTTAGATCATCTTTCAAATTTTAAATGCTTCTCAAAATCCATTCATTTAGTTGCCATTTTTGTAAGGCTGGTTATTGTCCTAGTTATAGTCTTAGACTGAACCTCACCAAAAAAAAAAAAAAAAACCCCGAACCCACTTGAAGCCAAGATTGTCATACTTTGAAGCCAAGAGGCTGTCAGACTTTGGTCATGTCACAAGAGCTGACTCACTCGAAAAATCTGTCATGGTGGGAGTGATCAGTGGAAAAAGGAGAAGGGGCCGCCTTAGCACCTGTTGGCTGGACACTATAAAAGATGATACTGAGATGACCATGGCAGATTGGAAGGAGGCAGTGTGAAACAGAAAGGCATAGAGCAGTGTTTCTCAACCTTGGTAGCTTGAAGATGGGTGGGGCTTCAGCTCCCAGAGTTGAAGTCCACCCAACTCCAAGCTTCCAAGGTTGAGAAACACTGGCATAGAGAGTACTAATCCATAAATTTGCTGAGGATCAGATATGATTGAATGGCCGACAACAATGAGTTATTGTATCAACCTTTTAGAACCCAGCTCTTGCCCACGTGAGTGGAATGTACAGACAGCATTTTCACATCACCTGCCACATCACTACTAAACTAGGTTCATGCCCAACTCTAAACACTGTCAAAAACTATTGGACAGAACTGTCATAATTGTTCACAACCTGTAACAGGTAAACTATTCATCATCAAATTCAAAATTTCACACATTCTATTAAACAGCAACAGTTAGCACTTGTATGGGATTTTATGTTGTTAAATCTTACATGGAACATTCTGTAGTATCATTTGAAATGGGAAATATTAGGTATCTGGAGGAAAAAGGCAAGACAAAGCAACAATATCTCTGATAAAATTCCCTAAGCTATTTTCTAATCTTTTATAGAGGAATGTGTCTTAAAGTTTCCACCCCACATTTCTCATATTTATTGGACTTGCATAATTTTTCAAAACCTTGGGGGGTGTCAAGGGTCAAACTGGAGGAAAAAGGTGGAGGAGGTTTAGTACTGTCTGAATATTGGACCTCACATGAGGAAGATGGATTCAGGTGAAAAACTGAAAGATGACATGAAATACCTCCATGGGAATAAATGTGATAAATGTGCTTATAATTATTTCTGCTTCCAGATGGAATTTTTTACATGCACTGGCAATGTTTCGCTATAGTGATTTCACAGGGCATCCAGCTGTCATCATCATTTAGTCATCAGCCAATGTTTTATCTTGCTTTCATCCATTATTCCTCCTAAGTAGGATAATCTGTTTCGCCAGAAAGACCTGGAATAGAAACAGCATTTCATATAACTAGGATTGACTTCAATAATCAGATATGCTTTATTGCATGTGCCCTTTGGCTTTATGGAATGTCCATGTGTTGGAGGTTCTTATAATGCAAAAAAGTGCATATCCATGAATCAAATGCACATGGTGATACAGTATATGATGATTCTACAACTAATTTGTGAAATCTGTAGTGTTCACGGATGTAGTTGTGCTCAGCATCTGCACTAAGAAGAGTAGCTATATGAAGCTGATTTAAATTATTTAATTTAAATGTTTTATGGCAATATTTCAGAAAGTGCGGTCCTAAGACTTTGGGGGTTCCCCAAGAATCTCTCAGGGATCAACAAAATCAAAATTATTTGCCAGTCCTATCAAGTTAACAAGTCAATTTCCTGGGAATGTATTTGAAGTTTCGGAGACAAGGACTGCAATTTTCTATAACTTGAACGGCACTCTGTTGAATTGAGTAAGAGCCCTCAATTCAGGGCACCTGCATTACTCCAAAGTGTATCCATTATTGTCCCTTTGAGGTTGTTAACTTCTAATTCTATTGTGGGAATTGCAAGAGCGATGAAGCAACCTGAAACAGATAAGAGTTTTTGATAACTTCTGACATCCATCGACTTTTGGATCATCATAGTTATTGAGTTGTGGTAATTTCTGTGTCTCTGTAACCATGTTATTGAACTAAAGAGTAGTGCAGTAACACAGTAAAAAAAAACCTCATGCAAAAGTAACCAAGTATGCAGCAAGAAGGAGAATAGAAGGGAGGCTACAATATGGATACTGAGTTTTGTATTCTCCTATTGGTCACCTGATGAGAGCATTGTTTGACATATCCAGATGTGGTCAAGATAATCATGGCCTGTTGCAAACTAGCTCCAGGGCTTTGAGGAGTATTTCAGGAATGGCCAGAGAACTTTGTTTGGAAACACATTTACTTCCAAGTATAGATGTAAAAATGGACTTTAGAATCTGCAGCAAAAAAAAAAAAAAAACAATTTTGTCAAAAGATGACTGTCATGATTACATACTTGCTTCAGGATAGCTCATACAAGTAACATGTATGGTGACATCACACACATTTCATAATTTGCCCTCTATCTTTTATTTACAAGCACTCATATCGGTTACTGTACCATAGATGAAAATGCAGAGGATGCCCTCTTCCTTCACTTCCTTCCAATCAATCAAAATCCTGGGTCCACCTTCATGTGTGACACCACTCTAAAACCATATTTTTGCTTGCTATGTTATAAACGAGCTCATTATACTCATTCTTTTTTTTTCTTAAGAGAGAACCTGAACCAAAACATAAGCAACGTCCATTCATGCCCAGTTTTTCTCAGAGTATGATTTTCCCCATTTCCACAGTGATTTTGTTCCCAAGAGCTTGTGCAGCCAGCATGAAACCGTTTCAAGATCAACTTAAGGTAGGCTTGCGAAAAGGAACTTCCACCCAGTTGAAAGGATGTGTGGGCCTAGGTTTCCTCTGCCCAGCTGCAATGCCACACAGGCACTCTGTCCTTTTACTAGTCCTGGAAAAGAAGACTATGTATTGGGACAGCTCCCCGGGCTTCTGTACACAGCTGCTTCATGTTTTAGAAATCCTTCCACACATTGCAGCCAGAGAGCTGTCTGTGAAGCCCTCCAGCTGTGTCCTGCACAACTGTTGAAACCAAAATCTCAGTTACACAGAATCCTGAACCACAGGAAAATTTAGAGCCAGATCTGGATGTAGAAACTGAACTCACAAAGGTGCCATTCAAATATTAGGCGAACCAAGGTTCAGCCTGAGAACTGTTTATTGATCTTTACCTCAACATTTCTATCATTTTTCTTCCTAAAAAATTGCAGTACAACACTTTAGTATATTCAGATTATGTTTATTTTCAGTACTTCTTGCTATAACTTGCAGGTAGGTCAGTAACATCCACTTTTACTAAAAGTATACTACAAGCTACCTTTATACTACATTTATCACAAACATGAGTATTGAACCAGGGAAATGTTGTTTGTAGATCTTTTTTAAAAAAATCATCTACTTTGAAGTTATAATTCCATTGTCCTTCTCAAAAGGTCTAGAAACCTGACAGTTTGTAGAAGATATATGTAGATGCAATATTTATATTGTACCAAACAAAAATAAATGAATTTAATTAGGATTACAGATTGAAGTATACAGAAAAATGAAGAGGAGGCAGATTTTTCTTGCCATGCTTTGTAACCATTTAGCATACTACAGTACTAAATAGAATATCTGCTTAGCACATTAAGTATATACACTGCCTTGAGTTGACCAAAACTAAGGGCTTGGAAAAAATAAATAAGACTGAAAATATTTTTCACACAATAAAACTTGAGAAGCCAAAAATTCTTGAAGACAGCAAAACTTCAAAGTTTAGGTCTTAAAATACCTTTTATGATTGGATTGATGAACAATATACCATGTTACTCTGAAAATAAGACCCTGTCTTATATTTTTTTGAACCCTGAAATAAGCGCTTGGCCTTATTGCCATGCACTCAAAAGCCCGACTGGGCTTATTATCAGGGGATGTCTTATTTTTTTTTGGGGGGGGGGACAAGGTATTTTTTCCTGATTCCAAAATTCCCAATTGATTTGTGATAAATCATCAGTACATGAGTGTCAACGTTTATTGACATTGTGAAGTATTTTAAAGCTGGGATTTTATGTTACTTGCTGTTGATTTTAATTCTGGGGAAGATCCTTGTTCATTTTTCTTGCTGTGAGTTCTTCTATAGGATGTGATTAGGCAAATATAGCCTCAGTATCGAGAATTCTAAAGAACAGCAGGGATTTATAAGTATAATGAGAAGCAGTCCTTTAATTAGTTTCCAGGCTGATCAATCATTAAAGGTTGTGCATATAATTTAGCTTAGAAAATGGTACAACAGAATAAGAAAAAATAAGACAAGTATAAGGAAAACAAATACATGAATCCAATGCCAAACAACTTTTGATAATTTAACAGTGATGTCAAATGTTTTACTTTCTGATCTGAATGTTAAGATTTGGTTTAAATAAATATTTGTTTTAATCTCATAACATCTGTTCTTTCTTTTTCATCTCACTTATTTTCTGACAGCTCTACGAGCCTTACCAGATAGCCAGTGCACACTGTCATCCAAGCTGTGCTACCACATGTCTGTCTGAGCATTACGCTGCCTTTTCCTTTCATTGCTACTATGCCATTCATACTGCTGTGTTCTGATCTCCTCTATAGGTGGGAAAGAAGGGGTGTTTGCAGTCCACCACAACAAAAGCAATGATGGTTATTGTGATACTGCAACCTCATTCCTCAATGGTTGTCCTTGCCACTCTTGGCATGTTACACAGGTAACGTGTAATCATGTTACACATCTGAGCATATAGAGCTTGGGACTGACCAAGACTCCCTTTCTCTCCCATGACAGAAAGTCAACAAGAGACGTTTAAAATGATTTGCTTCTTCCTATCTCCATGACCTAGCTCTGTGATCAAAAGAGCTCTTGAACGAATGGAGAAGTACAGCTGAATGACAGTTTAACAGAATTGCCTCCCTGAAGTAATCAGAAAAGAACACACAAGTATTGGGCTACATATTGGTGAGACAAGAATCCTCCGAATTATATATTATGTTAACAGAGAATTCAGTAGCATGATCAAACAACAGGGCTGGAAGTTTTTATAACAGTTTCCCCTCAACTTTAGGTGAGATGAACTAGATCGGGAAGGGCTCCTCTGTATTTTCTTTGTCTTTGCTTCCTCTTTTTTTTAAACAGTTGATTTCCAGGTCTAGCCTTCTTGCTCTCTTTGACTTCCTCCTTATACCCTCTGTTCTCTGTGTCTTTCAATAGTAAGGATTGCATTACTTCTCTATTCTAGAAGAATAATATGCCATCAAATGTTTTGTGAGTACCATGGTCCATGCTGTGATATACTGTGTCTCCTTCTGACACATTATTCACATGAAAGGAATGAATCTGGCCTAATTATATAATAAGTAACCTATAGATGTGATACAGGTAGTTTTCATTCAATCATTCAAAATTCCAATGGCACTTACAAACCCTTTGCAACCAATCCATTCATTTATCATTGTCACAGTATCCCGTGGTCATGCCATCGCCATCTGCACATGCTACAATTGGTGTATGGCAAGCAGAGTTAATAGATAAGGCTAAAGTAAAACTGTAAGTCTCAATCACGGTTTTTTTTAGCTTAGTGGCTATGGCATTTCACTTAATAATTAAAGAAAAGGTAAAGTTGTAAGTTGCTAGCACTAATTGTAGCCATTAAGTGAGGACTACCTATT
Organism: Masticophis lateralis; assembly: GCA_030761175.1. NCBI lineage: Eukaryota > Metazoa > Chordata > Lepidosauria > Squamata > Colubridae > Masticophis > Masticophis lateralis. The sequence continues at coordinate 114,514,239 of JAUDYJ010000002.1, forward strand.
TATATATGTACCCTTAATAATTAATGACAATTATGGTGTATGATAACTGTCCATATTTTGTCTAAATCTATTCCTGTCTTTCTTCCTGGCAATAGCTATGTTGCCACCAGAATTGGTGGTTGCAAGTCTACACATTCCTGTCTCTATTCTCACCATGATAATTCCTTTCAAAGAAGATAGATCGTATGAACAAATCCCTCATGAAACATAATTTTCAAATGGAACAATTAAGGATATCATTATTAAAATATCCACCAGTTTTCTTGAACAAATCCCTCTGCAGACATACCACTAGAAATTAAGGTATGTGTTTCTAATGGCAAAGAAAATTAGTTCCTGGCCAGTTAAGCTGGTGAAAACGTATCTTCCTGATTCTGATATTTATGGGCCAGGCTGTTCAGCTCAGAGAGGTATGAAGCCTCCAACTCTCTGTTGTGATACTGCTGTCGCTGACCAGCTTTTCAGCCTGTGCAAGGATCAAGGTAATGCTACGTTCTTGGCCACAAAAAAGCTGGATTTCTCCAATCACTTCTGGCCACAGAATTAGGTGGACACCCAAAGAATCAGAAGCTGCTGTAGATCTGTGTGCTATTCCTTTCTCTCTCTCATTATTGTTTGCTATCCTTAAGCTGTTTGTTTTGGAAACATGCATCAAAACAATATTTGCAACTCCACCACCAACAACAACAACAACAAAAGCTAGAGCTTAAAAAGAAAGGAAAGATTGATTGTGCAGCATGGATGAACATGGATATCTTTGTGAAAGTAGGTGTCATGAAGAGGGTTTTCGTATATTCCAGAATTCGTATGAATTAGCCTTAGAGAATCTTGTCCCCAGAAAAAAAATTCTAGAACATGCAGGGAATTGGGAATTGGGGGGGGGGGGAATGCAATCCAAGATTCTGCAGAATATTATTGCTCCTTAGCACCAGCTCATAACCCACAGTTTAGCCTTCAAGGTTGCTAGCTAGCATTTTCCGTTGGTTGCCACATGTTTCACAAACATAATGCTTACTTCAAGAGTAGGAGCATGATGTTTAGACAGAACTAACCCCTCCCTTTTAAAATATGTATTTTTAAAAACTTAAGATACTTGAAAGTTTAAGTACGTACACTTAGGAGGAGCTACTCCCACTGAATTTCCTAAGACTGGTTATTTAGTAAATATGCTTGGAATCATGCTGATTGTGTGCTGTTTCTGATTATATATGTGTATATAAATATATATGAATGTGTGTGTGTGTTTACACATACATATATACAAATACACATAAACACACAAACATGGGCAGTTCCAGTTCAATACCTATTCTGCATAGTCTTTTCTATGTGACAAAACCAGCTCTTCATTTGGATTTCTGTTTTATTTGCGTGCATGTTTACAAAAGTTTTTATAAAAATAGGGAAAGAAATGGCAGCTCATAAAATGCTTTTTTTCCATAATTGCACTATGTTTCAGAGTAGAATATGTCCATTTTAGGTTCAGCGGACACCAATTTTATAAATAAACATTTAAAATAAACATGAATATGGCTACCTCACTCTATGCGCCTGCATCCATTCCCCACCCCAGTTGAAATAGACTCCCACACTAAATAATTTTAAATAGCACAAAACAAACGAATCTTCCAAATGCTATTTATACTGGCAGTGCAGTCAATGATGTCATGGACGCAGCAATCCCAAATTTTGTTTTCTCGCAATAAATGTGATGGCTTTTCCCATTAATCGTTCAGTAGGGCCTGCATTCTGCACAGGACTGAACAACAACTTGTCTTCTCCTTTGGCTGGAGGCTCCCAGGGTCCTGTTCTCATCACCTCACTTGACCTGGATCTCTGATTCTGCCAAGGCAGGACTCTTGTGGCATTGTGCCATGTGATAAGCAGTTAAAAAGCTTGCTAGCCATCCAGCACAGAGGTCACTCTGCAACATTGAGAACAGCAAAGTAGGTATAGAGGCAAGGAGAATGGGGCCACCCAGGTGTGTCTGGAAAGAAAACCATCGTCTTTCCCAACCTGGGGTGTTCTCCAGATGTGTTGGAGTGTAGAAGCCTGTAGTCTTCATATCATTGGAGAATTTGATTGGGGAGGGCTGACCTAGAAGAAAGGAGTCATTCCTGCTGTGATATTTCATCATGTCCCCTATTATCTCCTGTCCCTTGGTATGTTCTTCCAATGCCATTCTTTGGTGTGCGGGGTTAATCACTAGTGCTCTGTTACCACAATAAGACAATACAAATATCTGAGTGATTTGGAATGATATTTGTAGGAGTCTGTATCTTAACTCTCCTAGTGTATTAAACTGGAAATCTTTACAACAAGTTTTATATCAGAGATACTGCTCTGTGTCCAGAGGTTTTGCAATCTGGTGACAATCAGCCAGCAGCAAAGGCCTCACTGGACCCAGCCTGCTATCTTCATCGTGGTTTGTTTAATATTTCATGCTAAAAATCTGTTTCTTCTTAAACTGAAACACTTGTGGCAATCTAAAATCCTAGCTTTCTGCTGTCTTGCTTTGCTTTGCAGTGTTTAGCAATTCTCAGTTTTCACATATTCCTGGAATTAAGGAACAACGAACTGTCTCTCTCTATTTGAATTTTAAACATATTTGAGGGAGAAGATGCTGTCATTACTAAAACAAGTCTAATGCATCATAATAAAGAGATAATCCAACATTTTTGTTGTTGCTCTAAACAACAAAGAGATGGTAAGCCACTGATTAAGTTTATGTACCCAGTCCAATACTAATTTGTTCTCTGAAAAGAAGGAATCATTTTGTACTGATTGCTACCTATCATAGTTGCTACTGTCCCCAATCATTACTCATAAAGAGACTCCAGGGGGCTTGGAAAGGGGAAGAATTAAGGACTTGTATATTCTACATTTATCCTTTCGGGGCCTGTTTCACAGGGTTTAAAAATGTATTTTTAATGCTTATTTACAGGTTTTGAAATATTTATATTACTTTTCTACAGAAAAGATGTACAGAGAAGTTTACAAGAAAATACAGTGACATACAAACAATGCCAAATAAAATGGTGTTTTTCCCAGATAAATCATAACCATTCCAACACTTTCATTACATTTCAATATTATTAAAAGGGGATTAAGGGATGGGGGCTGCTCCATATAACACATACGCAAAATACAGGTAATCCTTGTTTAACAACTACAATTGGGATTAGCTACCTGGTCATTAAATGAAGCACTTGATAAGTGTTACCACACTTGTGCTTATGACTTCAGATTTCCTATACTTTAGAGACCTATAAAGGTCATAAATACAAGGATTGGTCGCAAAATTACTTTTTAATTGTAGTCATAACTGTGAACAATTGACCAAATGAGTCAGTCGCTAAGTGAGAATACTTCTATTTACATTGTATTAGAAAAAAGAAGATCCAAAGTTCCAAGCACTTCCTATTATTTGTAAGGAAGCATCTATAAAGCCTTCTGAGATGAGGTATGGGGCAAATTGAGGGTAGGACAAGAAGCAATGGGTGGAAACTAATCAAGGAAAGAAGCAACTTACAACTAAGGAGAAATTTCCTGACAGTTAGAACAATTAATCAGTGGAACAACTTGCTTCCAGAAGTTGTAAATGCTCCAACACTGGAAGTTTTTAAGAAGAGATAACCATTTGTCTGAAGTGGTATAGGGTTTCCTGCCTAAGGAGAGGGTTGGATTAGAAGACCTCCAAGGTCCCTTCCAACTCTGTTATTCTATTTTACATTCGTGCATAGCTGTTTTTGTTTTGTTTCAGAACAAATAGCTGACATTAGTGATTGAAATTATGGCTGGAGCAGGGGACAAAGTGTTAGAGCATCCAGACTGTTAAAGAGTTGCTGCTGATGAGCCAGAAATGTCTGTTTTCTCACATCAAAGAAAGTCATTTTGTAAATAAGAAACAGATGGAAGAAGCCTTCATGGTTTCAAAAAAGAAGCAGCCAGATGCTACTGATTGGAAAAGACAGGAGAAAAAGGCCCAAGATTTAAACCTGGAACCTAATAGAGACAGCAGAGTTCCTTGTGGCGTTAGATGGAGAATGTCTTTGGATGTATGAGTTTCTAATTCTCTGCAGTAAATTACTTATGTAACCTTCTAATGTCTGCTCGAGAAGGAATAGAAATTAAACCTTCTCCTCATTCAAAGAGATAATTTAGTGAAGGGTCCTTGTTGCTTGTTTTCTTACAGATGTTTCATTATCCAAACTATGTAACATCATCAATGCTAGTAAGGAGTGCGGTTTGCTGTCAAACTCATAGCCCGCAGGCCGGATGCGTCATGTCTTGGCCACGCCCATGCCTGGTTTAATGAAGAGAAAAAAAGTCCCGATACGTCACCATGATGACGCCATGAGTTTAACACCCCTGTTCTAGTGGCTTGTTCTGTCTGGTGGGGGTGGTCTTGGTTGGGCTATTTATTGTTGGCTTTTTGGCAGTTTCTTGATTGGGGGCATTGTTTACTTGATTGATTGTTTGATGTTAACCTTGGGGTTAAGCTGTTCTGGGTGCTGATTGCTGGAAAAGAGGTACTTGGGTCTTTTTGTTCTCCTTTGGGCTGGTTGATTGTCTCTTTTGCATAGTCTATAGAGGTTGTTAATGTCTATGTGTCTATTGATGGCTAATTTGTCAGAGTGCCTGGCTTCTAGAATTTAGTTTCTATTCCTGGTACAAATCTTTGGCAATCCCCATATCACACCTTGGATCTGCTTTCGGCTGCCTTGTCTGTCTGCTCTGTTGCCACTGTCTCAACCAAAGGTGGAATAAAGCCATGCTGAATTTAACCTTCAGTTAGCTGGCAGGAAACCTCTGGAACATCTGTCTACTGGTTCATCCAACCCATGGTTAATAGCTTGTATTAACAGCAACTTATCCAGGTTTTAAGAAGTCCTTCTATCACTTGCTAGCTGATTCTTCTAACTGGAGATGCCAAGACTAAATCTAATGTGTGCAAAGCACTTTCCTCTATCGTAAACGATGGTTGCTTTCCTATTGTGGAAAAAATGCCACTTCTCTCTCATATTTTGGGAAAGAGTTACAAAACAGCGATAGAGCATATGCTTTCTATAGGAATGGCATCTCCCAAGTTCAACCACCAGGGTTAAGAAAGACCCTTGTGTATGGCTTCGGTAGAAGTTGCCGGCCAATGCAGTAGGATGTGATTTGATCTAAAGCAGATTCCTGCTTATGAAGGAATCTAAATACCGGCAAGTGCTTCAGCAGATTCTGCATCAAACTAGGAACTGGTTGTGAGGCACTTACAATGCTATGATTCTGTGATACAATAACCAGTAATATAAGCAAAGGAAAGGAACTTCTAGAAACTACTAGTGGGAAAAACTAATGGGGAAAAAAGAGAGGAAGAAAAATGATTGTGATTGTGTTTATGAAGTCTGCCTATGAATATTTTTACCCTGGAGGAATTCGGATGCATTTTTGCTCTGTTAGAGCACAGCGTTCAGTAATGCTATCCACGCATACCCTATTAAAACACAGTGTTCTCCCCAGAGTTTTCCATCGCATTTTCTTCTAAGTACTTGTTCTGTAACAACCATTTTATTTGTTTTTGCAGAGACCCTAAATAGTACACATTTCAATTCCTTTATGGCTTCCAAAGTTTATGGCTCCTTCCTTAGAAGAAAAAGAGAGCCTAGCTCAATACATCCCTTTTATATGAAAATATTGCCTAAGAGAAAGAACTACAACTGCAATTTGGGTGAGCATTTCATGGTGGGCATTCCACATGGAGGTGACAGCTGGAATTCCTGCTTCTTGGAATGGACTTCTACCATGTAAAACCTAATGGAAGCTGCTCCTATACCTGTCTGTTTCTAATGCTAGTTCCAACCTGGCCTTCTCTTTCCACTGCCTGGATGTGTCTAGCAATGTTATGAATGTATTTCAAGTGATAACCATGAGGCATCACTAGTCTCCCTACAGAAACTATCTCAAAGGGCTTCTAGAGGTCTGTCAAATGCAAGTAGTCCTTGACTTATAACAGTTCATTTAGTGACCATTCAAAGTTACACCAGCACTGAAAAAAAAGTGACTTAGGACTGTTTTACACAGTTATGATTTATGCAGCATCCCCGTGTGGCAGGCCTGAAGAGTCAATGATCTTTTTCGTTGGATCTTTAGGCCTGCCACATTTACTACTGTGGAAAACTGGGAGTGGGGGTTGTATGGAGCCAGGGGGATATATAGTCATAATAACATTCCTTTTTCAGAAAGTCAAGGGCATCTTGCCCTGCATCTGAGCGGCTGGAACTGGGAGGCATCTTCAGTTGGGATGGTGCTTTGATTGGACCATATGATGGACACGTGGGTGTTGGGCAGGGACTTAAACTTTCCTTTGGGTGGGGAAAACTTGGAATCATGTGATTAAAATTCAGGTGCTTGGCAACTGGTTGTTCATATTTATGACCATTGCTATGACTCAAGGTCATATGATTCCCTTTTGCAACTTTCTGACAAGCAAAGTCAGTGGGGAAACCAGATTTATTTAACACATCAAGGTTTCCGTAACTTATCAACTTCAGTGATTCACTTAACATCTGTGGCAAGAAAAGTCGTAAACAGAGGCAAAACTCACTTAACAAATATCTCCCTTAATCACAGAAATGTTGAGCTCAATTGTGGTCATTAGTCGAGGACTACATGTACAGGCTTCTAAGTTGTACCAAATACATCTGAATGTTCTAACAACACAGAAGAAAAGTGAAAAGTGAAAAATCTCAGTCCTTCTGATGAAGAAAAAAGTCCAAACAAACTTTCGACCTTGAAAGAAAAACTATTCCTCTTGAAGACACATTATCAAATGTGTGCCATTGCATAAGATGTTTCTAAGGCAAAGTGAAAATTCCTGCATCATCCTTTGGTTTTCAAGCTTGTTGTGCTCACTAACCTTGTTATTCCAGAAAGATGGTTCAAGACACCCCCATCTATTGTGTTTTAACATTACATGTTTCAAGAAAATTACAAGGAATCTAGGGTTTTGATTCAAATCATGCATTAAATCATACAGAAATAGGTTTTTTTTTACTGCTTTCAAAGATATAACTGTGGCTTTCATAATTTCAATCATGACTAATTTATCTCGAGTACATTAATGCACGCTATACAGCAAAAGGCAGACAGCTGAGCATTTGCACATTTTGCTCAACAAGCCTGCAAGCCAAACAAGAACAGGCATATTCCAGCTGCCAATTCAAAGCTGGGATTGTGTAAATAGCTGAGACTTTTCACAGAGGTTGTAAATTGCAAACCACGGAATCCTTTCCAGAAACAACAGTGTGCTTTTCCAAATTATGCTGCTCACTTTGAATACATATTCTTCTCTTCCTTTGTAATGGGATGCTCTAGAGCAGGGGTGTCAAACTCGATTTCATTGAGGGCCCACATCAGGGTTGTGTTTGATTTTGGGGGGGCAGGGTGGGCGTGGCCAGCTTGACATCACTTGTGTCGGGGGTCCCTGTAGTGGCCCGAATGCTCTGCCAGTGAAAACGGGCTCCTGAGCTCCGTTTCCAGTTGCAATGGCCTCCAGAGCTCCGTTTTTGCTGGCAGAGGCACTGTGGGCCAGTCCTTTGCTGCTTCCAGGGCAGCCCTGCAGGACAGCTCTAAGCATCCTGCGGGCCAAATCCATCCCTCGGGCCTTGAGTTTGACACCCCTGCTCTAGTCTGAAATAATGAAACCTCACAGAACCTCTTTCTTTTTGAATTTCGACTAGAATAGGGAGCACAATATTTGGGCTGCAAAATTCCAGTGGACCTAGGTGACAGCAAATAGATATTGAAAAAGTTGCAATTTGGGCAGTTCAATTCTAGAAATTCTGATTAAGCAACTGAAGCATTAAAACTAATATTTATGTATTAATTTATTTACTTATCCAATTTCTAGACTGCCCAATTCCAAAAATGACTCTGCGTGGCTTCCCAAAATTAAAAACTGAAGGAAAAAAAAGTCCCAAACCATGATAGGAAAAAGCTCCGTCCACCTTAGGAAACAGTTAAAAAAACCCATCAGATCCACCATATCTCCCTCTATCCAAGTAGAGCTTGCCAGTCTCCCTAACCCAAGGCCCAAGGAAAGAGACACCTTTTTAGAGCTCGTTTGCCAGCTGGTAGAGAAAAGGCAAATCTTTCTGGAGATGCAATTCCAGAAGGCAGGTGCTTCCCTAAAGACGGCCTGCTTCCTGGATCTCAATAAATTACACTGAAGTTTGTACAGAATGGGTAAATTTCAGATATTCTCTCATACAACTAGACTTCATCCATGTAAGGAGTTAGAAGTAATAACTATCACCCTGAATCACTCAGAAGCTTCCTAGTAATCAGCACACCTCATGAAGAAATGAACATAATGAGATAATAACTCATTCTGTAGTATTTGGTTCAGCTTTAGGAGCTGAGTACTTTTCAAAAGAGCAAACTCACTCACTCACTCACTAACTAACTAACTAACTAACTAACAAACAAACACCAGGTATTTATATTTTTTACTTTTATATACATGTATTTTTACACTTTGAATTGTATTGTAGTAGTCTATTTGCAATAATACCTGATGTGATTCTTGGACATTGGTGGTCAAGTTTTAAATCTTTAGGTAATAAATCTACCAAATTAGCTGGTTATTTCTCGCTGAACTAATGTTCCCTTCTTTTTTTACTGAATGTTCTTCTAAGTCCCAGTCTAGATAAATTGTTCATCAAGTGGCAAGATAGTTTCTGCAGCAAGTTGCTGGCAAGTTACATATTGGAATGCTCTTGTAGAGAAAAATATTTGTGTAGAAAAATTAAAATACCAAGAAAAATGCTAGGCTAAATTCCTTTTACTTGACCTTTGGTCTCTTCCATGTGGCAATTAAAAAAATGAGACTTTATACCTAAAAAGTATGTTTGCCCATTAGTATTTAGCAGAAACTTCAATGCACATAAAATATGATGTCCAGGTTTAGCAAAATAATTGGTTTTGAATGCAAAAATACAGAATATTTGGTAAATTGAATTTCACTCCCTTTCATGTATTATAGTCATGACAAAAATTAGATAGTACATTAGTTTGATGCAGTGGTGAAATCTAAAATTTGTTACTATTGGTTCTGTGGGCGTGGCTTGGTGGTGGTGGGTAATGTGATTGGGTGGGCATGGCCATTTTTAAAAAACTTTTAAAACCATTTTTTCTACAACCTCTTCGGTGAAGAGGTTGTAAAAAAATGCTTTCAAAAGGCTCTGATGATCCCAGTTGAGTTGCCTGATTGGCAGAGACTTTTTTTCTTTTAAATGCCTCTGATGATCAGGCAATACAGCTTGGATCGTCAGAGGCATTTAAAAGAAAAAAAGGGTTTTTTTCTTTTAAAAGCCTTTGATGATCCCAGCTGAGCTGCACGATCATCAGAGGCTTTTTTTTTTAATTTTTGAAAGCATTTTTTTCGGCCGAAGAGGTTATAGAAAAAATGCTTTTAAAAGTAAAAAAAAAACCTCTGATGATTGTGCGGCTCAGCTGGGCATGGGGGGAGCAGGGATTTTTGCTACCTGTTCTCCGAACCACCCGCCTCAATCGCTACCGGATCAGGTGATCCGATCCAGAGCGGGAGCATTTCACCTCTGATTTGATGCTTATGTGCTAGGTTCAGAGAAGCTAGGTCTCACTTTTCCTGGAACTCAAATCCTCTGGTCAAAATACACTTTCTGAATATTGGCAGTAAAAACTATGAAATAGTAAGGCCATGGCCCAAGTAAGACTTATCAATAGGAAAGGCCTAGGAAATGACATCTTATATTTCTGATTAGGTTTAAATATGAAAAATTGCCAGCATGTGACAGCTGCCTGAAAGAAGCTTAAAACGAGCATATTCACTGCATGGAAACCTTCATTTCTACAGCTCTGAAAATGCCTAGCAGTCTAGGAAGCAAATAAACACAACTCAAGTTTATCTCAGAACTATAGATAATGTTCTCCTTTTAAAAGTGAGAGCCATTATCCATCCGATTTTAAAATGTTTATTTTATTTATTTCAATTTATGGCTCCAAACAGACTCTGGGTAGCTCACAGTGTAAAATGTGATAGGTATTTGTCTTTTCCGGTCCTTGATTTTAAGCCCTTCTTTGGATAGTATGTTCTTGCTGATACAGAATATAGATACAGTATATGGCAAGGCTATCCATTAGCTCAGTTGCTACAACAACTGTGCTTCAATGCTTTGTTGCCCAAATGTTGTTATCTCTGCAATACTATAAGTGTTGAGGAATGGGATGTGATTAGCTCTGGTCCACACATGCATCAGAATGGAAGAGTGGTAAGAAACATCCCAAGATAGTGGAATGTATTAAAATCACTGAAAGGAGATGCTTTTAGAAATGTTTTTCCCCCATTGAAACCTTTCTAAAGTTAAGAAAAAAAGTTAGATAGACCTGGGATCATATATCCTCAGTATACTTAATAGACCTAGCGATGTGTCTTGACCCCAGGCCAGCCAAATGTAGGCCAGCACCTGGAGACTGTGCAGGCCTGGATGGGAGAAACAGACTCAGGCTCAATTGTGACAAGAAAAAGTGACTGTGTTTATTTGGACCCCCAGTTCTGGGACATTTACTCTCAGTGGGTTGTATTAGCCACTCAAGGATGGTGTGCAGTTTGAAGATTTTCTTGGACTCTTGGTTCCAGCTAAAAGATCAGGTACCAGCTATGGTCAAGAAGGCTTTTGCACAGGTATGTCTAGTGCAGGACTTGTACCTTTCTTCAGTCAGGAAACCCTTCAGGCCCCAGTCACCTCACAATTGGATTATTGTAATTAGCATCAAATGAGGTTCTGCTTGACAACCATCTAAATATTGGACCAGAACATGGCCATGGCAATATTAAAAGCATCACATAAAATTCAGGTGACCCCATTGCTTTATCAGCTGCAATGGCTACTAGTTGGCTAAAGTCTTTTAGCTATACAATTTGAGATGAACACCCTTTGAATGGTGTGGGAGTAGGAATGGATTTCCAAAATTGTAGACTACAGGAACATTCACACTACTCAGGTGACCCTGAGGACACAGATAGACCTCCAAGTGCTTCAACGACCCTCTAAAAGGATGCAAATTAATAGCTGTCTGCTAGGAATATAAAACCTTCCATTCCCCACTATCATGTCAGAGCTGAAGAAGCTTCTTGGATGAGAAGTGAAACATCTTCAAAAGAAAAAACAAGAAAGTCCAGTTGCCTCCTGAAAAGGCACCTTTGGGTATATCTCTGTATATTTCTTTTATTTATTTTCTTGTAAGCTGCCCAGAGTTGCTAAGGAGCCGGGCAGCCTGAAATTAGATAAATAAAATAATGCAGCAAAAAATGACATTCACCTTTCTAGTAATGGCATCCAATTGCTTCCTCATGTTTCACTCATGATCAATTACATTGCAAATATTCTTTTCACACTTACCATTAAAAGCCAGTATCCCCATCCTGTATGTGTGTACTTGGTGTATTTGGTTTTTTTTTTTTTGTAAGTGAAGAATTTTGTATTTATTTCCATGAAATCTCACTAACCTCTGATTGCTTATCTTCATGGCAGATGGCACAGATATGTAAGATGCAGCACCTTCCTGAACCTGTTCATTAAAGTGTTAGTGTATCATATAGCACTTGTACTTTTTATGGCTTGGGGCAGTGATGGTGAACCTATGGCATGCATGTCAGATGTGGCAAGCAGTGCCCTCTCAGTGGGCACACGAGCTATCACCCCAGCTCAACTCTCCCGCAGGCTAACTGGTCTTCAGGTCTCTGCCGTGCATGCGCGGGGGCCGTGTGTGCATGCGTGGGGAGTGGGGCACATGCGTGGGGAGTAGATGTGCATTGCATTTGGGGGGTTTGCACGCACACAATGGGCACTCGGTCCAGAAAAGGTTAGCCATTACTGGCTTAGGATATGTATTGCTCTGTGTTAATGGAGGGTGAAATCCCAGAAAAAGGGATTTTGTGTGCATTTCCATGCCTCTGCTCTCTAGTTATAATATCCAGTCCAGGGAATACTGCCCCTCTGCCTTGCATTGTACATGTTCAGAGAGTAAAGATGTTTTTATTTATTATGGGCTCTTATGCCCCTCCAGAAGAATGTCACAAAGAGTTGGCTTATTGTATCAAGTGCTGCAAAGCAGCATCTGGAGAAGATAATATATTTTTGGCAGAGTTGTGCTGGGAGGCCTCTACTTCAGCCCAGCCTGGCATGGTAATGTAGCTCTGGCTCCCCACAGCCTTGCCATTATGATTGGGACCCCAAGGCATCTTCTTAGTTAAAACCAAGCCTACAAAATGCAAGAGTTATTGGCATCTGACTGGATAACCGAGCTAAACCCACTCAGTGAAGTCCTTTGGTCAAACTAACAACATATTGTGTTGGTAAAAAATGAGCACAGGGCTAGAAACCACTGAAGGGGATGGGGATGGGGATGGGGGAGGCTTTAAACAGCTTCAAGTTGGTGCAGATGAAACACAACACAAAAAGTGGAATTTAATTTGTGAAAAGTTTGTTTTGAAGGTGGCATACAATTTAATAAATCTAAAATTTAAAATATGTAAGGTAATCCAGTGGTGAGTTGCTCTCAGTTCGGACCGGTTCACAAGAACCAGTAATAAAACTGGTGGGAAGCTCCGCCCACTGACAAGGATGCCATCAAAGTTGATCTGCGCATCGCGCGGGCACACTGCGAACCGGTAGTAAAGGTAAATAGAACCCACCCCTGAGGTAAACCCATGCAGTAAAGGAAGTTTAATGAGCAGTTGTTGAGGTAGGGTGGGGAGGCAAGGTTTTGGCAATTTTCTACTCTTATCTGTAATGGGAGTGAAGAGAATGATCAAACTTCCAGGTGTTCCAGGCTATACTGTGAATGGAATCCTGGGACTATCAGGATGCAAAGTTTGATCTGGAAGTAGATGATACTGACCCCTGGCTGAAGCTAAGCAGGTCTATGTTAGCTGTTGCCAGAAAGTAAGATAACCTGGAAACTCTGTGTATGCTGCTTTGAGTTTTGTGATGCATGAAAGATAGGATAAACGCCCTAAATCAAATCAACATCAGCGAGAACAGTCATGAATTTTGTGAGAAGGCATGGTCCTGGCTGGAAAGTATCCACTTGACCATGGATTTCTTTAGGGAGACCAAAGGCAAACAAGGGCAAGTTTATTCTTTCATTCTGTGGTGGGAATTTGGGCAGAGTTGGGACAATCAGCAGCAAAAAATAGCCTCTTCTACACATCTGGCAAAGCCATTGTAGCTCTGTCCTCTTTTTCCACTAGGCTTGTTTAGACATTATTTCTTGCTTCCGTGGGAGGCCGTGTTTGTATGTAACTTTAGGACCAGAGTTATCATCCACCTATGTTCATCTGGTGGATTGCTGTATCTTTTGGATCCTTTTAAATGAAGATGTTATGTTTTCATTTCCATACTTTTGTTTCCATGGAAGCAATTGTTCACTTATTAAAGTCAGGTACAACTCTGGAGTGGTTCGTTAGTGATGACTCATACTTTATCGTACATGGAACTTACAATATAAATTAACATTTCACCTAGATTGAAAAATATACAATAAAATATGAATGTTAAAATGATCTATATTCAGATACCAATGTCTAGGCCATCTAACCATTGAAGCGCAGCATCATTTATATGAAAGAAATCATATATTTGACCGGTATATACCCTCAGCTTGCAGCCAATCCTCATTTAGTTTGACATGGGACCAGCAGTTACATTGAGAAGAGGTATTATGCCCCCTTTATACAATGAGTGTGAAACTAGTTTGCCCTTCATGGTGCACCCTGCATAGAGCAATAGCATAAACTAAACAAATTGGCAACTGTTGGCAGCCAAACTATTCTGTAGATTTTCCTGGCTCTCAAAATACATGGCAACAAGAATGAAAAATAAGCCTTTATAGTGCCCAATGACAAGAGAGATCGGGAATATTATTCAATCTGCCAAATCAATGTTGAGAAACTCAGCAGATCAAAGAGTCAATATGTTTCCAAACTCTTATGAGATGGCTGATAATTTCTTTTCCAAATAGAATTTCTTACCCTCTTTTGTACATTGCTAGTTGTTGCCATCATAGCTGGTCTTAGAGACTCATAGTTTTTGTTGTATGCTAGTGGATGTTCCTAGGTGACTTGCAGAGTATCAGGGGACAAAATGCACATCTGGAAATAAAACAGCGACCTCTAGAGCTTCCTGGTAGAAAAAACATTTAAAGAAAGAAGCACAGAAAGGAATTTTGTATCAACATACAAAATTCAGGTTAGTCCTGGAACTTCATGAAGATATCATTTTTTTTATTACTAGAGGGCCTCTATACTTGCAGATTTTCTAGGGTTTTACTGCAAGACTCAAAAGCATGATACATATCTACTGGGAATGGAAAATCTATCTAACCATAGAAACTTGGTTTCTCAAGCTGTTTGTTATTTCCAGCCCATCTTAGCATTGCCTTCCTTATTGCCTCCCCCATAAGTTTGCATGAAAGTATGCATACATATTTTTACGCACATTCCCATAATTGACCCTTATTTAATATCATGAGTTCTGGTGGAAGCTGAGAGATGCTTAAGTTAAATATGCTTTGCTGAGTCTGAGTTGAATATGATAGCAACTGGTAACCATCTTAACAAGAAAACTGGCCATGGGCAAAATAATGTGTTTGGGCATTTTTGATTCAGTTAACAGCATTCAACTGTGAGAGCTAAGAAGGAATGCTGATGCTTATGGTGTCTGTAAATTGATGGGAATTTTTAAGTGTGTCAAAAATGCTCAATGATCAGAAATAAGGCTACAGTACTTTCCCCCCATACTTATAAATTAAAGGGATTATAACAGATTACAACAAAGATAAGAAGAACCAATCCAGAGAGATAGGAAAACATGGAATAATTCCTAATCCAGCAATGCCAAATAGAGGTTAGATGGGGGAAATCCTCATATCTTCCTGGCAGTACAGTCTACAAGTCCGCAAAGTAATCTCCCAAGAGACAGAGAGGAATCCCCATTTCTGGCATAGTTTAAAATTGGAGGGCTTGGGAATTTGTTGCAAGAGGGAAGGCTGTGGCTGTGTGAAAATCTCACTGCTTTGTAAAACAACTGTTTATTAGGCAGACATATATTTTTGTAACACTGGGGGTGGTTTTATTTGATGATGAGAACGTTGGGTCAGGGAAATTTAGTTTTAGCAGGCAAAGTTCAATGCAGATAGAAGCAATGTCGGGGAAAAAACATCACAACTGTCTGTGGATCTGGAAGGAATTATGGCCAGTATAGCTTAGCATCCTTTTGCTGATTTCTGATGATGCAATCTACAGATTATGGAAGGATTTGAGTTCCAGAGAAATTCCACTTATGGAGCAATGCCCTTTAAGCAAAACTAACAAATTCAAACCCCATCCCCCCGCCAAACATGAAAGACAACCAGCACTAGAACAGAAAGTATAAAAGTCTCAGCCTCACAAAAATTGTTCTCATAAAATGTGGTTAAAACAATCTAAAGGAAGCTCAAAAATGTGACCTTAAAGGAACCTTGTCATATCAAGCCAACATCTTATCTAGCCCATCATTCTATCAAGCATTTAGAAAGTTCATAAATATGAATAGGATAGTGGTAACTTTCTTCCAGCATTTTTCCTACCAGCTAATATTTAGCTGGTTGCCTGAGATGTTGAAAATTGTAAATAGTCATCAAGATCAATATTCCTAATCACAGAATCATAAGCTTTGAAGGGACATTGCAAGTGTTTTAGACCAACACTCTGCCAGGGCAGATATTTTCAAATGATTCCTGAAAAATGGCCATCCAGTCTTTGCTTACAATCTTCCAGTGATGGAAGATCCATAGCTGCAGGAGGAAGCCTCTTCTATTGCTTAATAGCTGATCATTGTCAGAAAGTTCCTCCTTTTTTAGGTTTTCATTTGTTTTTGTGTTACCCTTGGGCATTGTGAAGAATACATTGCCTTCCTTGTGATATTGTCTTCCTTGTGACAATCCTTCAAGTGTTATTCAGGTATAACAAAATCCTTTGCACCTTGAGTCTTGTGAAGTGCTTGCAATCCTGCCAGTTCTGTGTCATTGTCAGATTTGATAAGTACCCTGTTTCCCCAAAAATAGGCATCCCCTGATAATAAACCCAATTGGGCTTTTGAGCGCATGGCAATAAGGCCAAGTGCTTATTTCAGGGTTCAAGAAAATATAAGACAGGGTCTTATTTTCGAGAAAACCCTTCTATCACTTTGTCTAAGTAATTTAGAAAAATATTGAAGAACATTGAGTCCTGAGCTATCTGAATTCTCAGTCCTCCTTTTGAATCTGCTACAAAATATCACATTTGAAAAGTGGCATTACTGTGGGTTTATAAAAGTACATTATCTCACTGATTATTTCATTTTCCATTCCCTTCCAAATGACTTACTACAATGCATGGAAATTGCCCTAAAAAAGGCAGCCCAACACTTTTGTCATTTTACTTGAGTGAACAGTGTGAGTCCAAGAGGTTTTTTTTTTGTTTGTGAACAGTGACTGTTCATTGCGCTACCTCAAAAACTCAATAAAGAAGATGGTGAACAGTTTTTAAGGCCTTTTTAAAAGTATGTAATCAGAGGGAAATATTAAATCCTAGGTGGAAATTAAACTTTGGAACCATCAGTGAAAAAGTACCTTGTACTTCCATCATGATTGTTCATTATGGAAGACAGGAGAGAAGAGCCTCAGTTGATAGGTAAGAAGCTGATATAGATGTGAATGATCCTTCCAAAAATAGTAAGACTTTACGGGACAAGCCATCCTTTTAAGTTTACTTAGAAATATAATGACAGTCTGCACAGCTGTCAATATATGTGCATCACAAGAGCTAATCACCTGTCCTTCTTCAACACTTGAATGGTTTCGTCTTGCACTAGCTGAAGCTCCTGAACTGTTTGTAAACATAGAGACTATTGTAATAATGTCACATGAGATATGATCAAAGCTCATCAAATAGGACTACAGATGGGGAATAGATATTCCTAGCAGAGTTTTTAGAGTACCTAAATTTTGTGTCTGTATGTTCTGAAGAAAGTTAGCATCCACCCCTTCTAGAAGAATGAAATATTTTAGGAAATATTAAAAAGGCTTAATATTATATTTCCCTGGGTGAGAAAGGGAGAAACAGATTTTTAAAGACAAAGAGCAACTCCCTGTCCCCAGCATATATTTGGTGCACATTAAGACTAGACCAGCCTATCTACAAAACAAAAGACCTTAGTTCAGGGTGATGGTATTAAGACATATGCCTCCAGGACATAATAGGATTATCTATCAGCAGAGCTCACCACATGGTACATCCAAGCCCCTTCATTACATCACCCAGCAAGGTTCAACTAAGCTCAATTCAGACAAACATAACTCCACCTGGGAGTCTGCAACCGATAAGATATATGTCCTTGCCACAGGAACACGAAGCTCAAGTTCAAAGCCCAAGAGATGGTATAAATAACTCACTCTCCACTTCATGTGTTCAGTTGCCCAGGACCCATGTGGTCCTGTTCACCACTAAACTCCTTCCAAACATCCTCCATGTTTCCAGTGTGTTTCTCCCACTTGGAACTGAATCTAGATGGACATTTCTGTTGTATACTGAGCATGATCCAGAGAAGCGCCCCCTATTGTACTAGCCCGTGATTGGTTGAACATATGAGCAGTTACGTGATTGGTTACTTATGTTTTGACAGTACTATATAAGAAATGTCAGATCCAGTTCTCTGTTCTGTTCCATACATGTATTACCACAGTTTCGTTGTTAGTTCATTAAAGAAGTTACCTCAGCAAGGAGAACCCAGTTCACGAGCGTTATTGATTTGAAGACAGTATTTATTAATTTCTTCCAACAGTTCTCAAGAATTTAATACTACCCCATCTTTAAAAAAAAAAAATCAGAGAAGATATGCGATTGTTTCTTGCTAACTGGCAAGCATCCTGCTAGTCCGCAGTGTTATTTAGTCCCTTGCAGTCAGCATTCCTGAAGAAGGCTGATAACCAGGCTCTGCACTGCAGAGAGATGTCAAGCTGTGGCCCAGAGAACCATCTCCCTGCAGCAGGAAAGGAGGTTGTGCTCCCTGGAAGAGCAGCGCTGCCCTTGGTGTTTGGAGGGCGATATCTGACAGCCTGACCAGCTGTCACAGAGCTCCTCTTGTTGTTCTACCCTCTGAAAACCAAGACTCCGCTAGGCCTTCCAGATTTAAAAATAGACTCTTTGCTTATGGAAAATTAAGGATGGATAAGCGGCTCCGCAGGATGCCTCTTTGCTTCTAATTATATTGTAAATCAATTGCTGCGTTAAAGAAAGAATTCTGGCAGGCATCTCTCTTCTGAGTGCAAGAGGAGCCTTGGTAACTTAAACAAGATGCTTTGGATGTTCCTCCAAGCCTGATTTTCATCAATGGGCGAGCAGGGGAGGAACTGGATGATGACGGACCAGGGCAGGCTGGGGACTCCAGTGGATCTCAGACTCTGCAATTCCCAGGTTTTAGAGCTTTGCAGTGGCTATTTCTTGTAGCTGATACTAGGGAGGCATTGTTTGTAAAAATAGTTCATATATCTGCCTGGGCTGGTCATGAAAAAAGGGAAGGACTGAAATCTCAGAAATATTATGTCAGAAAGTGGAATAAAATGACCTTTTTATTAGATCACTTTTGATTTGTGTAGACGATTAAGCATTAAAGAACTCTTCGGAGCTGATTTTGCCTGATAAAGGTTTTACGAATGGAAAAGTTTGCATAGACTGAACGAAAGCGAGGAGAAATTCTTCAAATGAAGACATTGCAAAGCTCTGAATTATGAGCTATTTCATGGATTTTGATTTGGCTCCTTTCATAAGAAAGTCTTTAAAATGTTATTGGCACTTTATAATATTTATGGACAATATACTAGTGAGTATAATTTAAGGGAAGTTTGATCATTTTTTAATCTTAGAGACAAATGTTTATGATCCCCAAATGAAGTCTTCTAGTTCTATTTCACATACTGATTAAAGTTGAAGTTTATTTTCACATTCATAAGATTAAACCATCCTTTCCTCACCCAGGTAGCCTCCAAATTCAGAATTGAGAATTCCCAGAATTTCCAGAATTGAGAATTCCCAGAATTCTCAGCCTTGGCCATATTAGCTGGGAATTTCTGGGAGTTTCAGCCTAAAGTTTTGGCGGGTATCATAGTTGGAGAAGATTTACTTATTTTACTACTGAATTGGAGAAGATCTTGCTTTTGGTATATATTAAATATGTTTTATTCCATTCAGAAAAGTTAAGGAAAATGGTGCAACTATTAGTTTCCATGGAAATAGATTGTTGGTATTGCCTCAATGCTAACAATGCTGATATACCTAGTCTGGAATATCTAATTAGAATCTCTTCAACAATAACAGCTACATACTGGTATCAATATGTGTATTTCATGATCTGAAATGAATATGTGGGAAAAAAGCAATATTGTGTTCAGACTTGGATAAATTGGAAAGAGTTAGAGATGGACAACAAAGAAGATCAGGGAATGAAGACAGAAGAGTGTTAAGACGTTGTCCACCCATCAGCATAAAACAATGCTGGGATAATGTTTGCTATGCCAGTCCTTATCCTGTCTTGATTGGTGTTATCCTGATATATAAATGTGCTACTTATTAAAAGCTAGGCGATTGGTTCTCTCCTTTCTGCACATCACAGCCACCAGGGAAGGCATTCACCAGTCAGGACTGCAGCAAGAGTGGGGTGAATCTTCTCTGTACTGGTTTGTCTGCCCCCAGACCATAAATGCTCTATTGGGTCACCTCCCAGGTTAAAATAAAGAAACCTCTGGAAAAACACCAGAAGGAGGGAGGGGACAAAGATTGCTGTCAACTTGCAAAGCACCCCTGGCCTGCTCTCGAGTTGCCATAGGCAAGGGGGATGGGGAAACAAACTTTGCAGTTGTAGCGAGTGAGCATTTCAGTCAAAACAAAAAGCACATTCCAGCCATCTCTCTGTCAAGGCCATCTCTGCAGTTACCCACAGTGACCAGAGGGGAGTGATCTCTATAACCCGCAAAATTGCTTTGTTGGAGAATGTGACTGATGTGACACCTTGGAAGAAGGGGGAAACAGGGTCAGAGCCAGGACGTAAATTAAGTGGGGTCAAAATTGGCTTCACTTGGAACAACATGAAGTTCCTAATAAATAACTGGATTTCTTTTGAAGCATGGCCTGAGGCTCATGATTTAATTATTAATTATTATTATAATTATAATATATTATTATTATTGTTGTTGTTGATTTAATTAGAGCATCGATTGGAACCCTGACAACGGCACAATTAAGTAAATTCTCCAGAGAAATTTCATCATTTTGTTAGTTGGTGAGGAGAAGGAAACATGTCTGACCTATGTGAATAAACAAATTGTATTTTTTTTAAAAAAATTGTTTAATAAAAATATTTTTTTTAAAAAAAGGATAAATATCAAACATCCAATTCAACACCCCTCGTTATTCTCTGGAGTTTGTGGTGAGGAAAATGTAAAGACAGCTGCCTTTTAAGATAAAATATACATTTCAGGATACTGTTAAAGCAGATTAGCATAAACGTATCCCTTCCTCTTTTCTTTCTTCAATGAAAAAGTCAAGGCTTACGCTTTTCTCTGGTGGTGAAAATTCTCTGTAGAAGTTGTGGACCAAAGTCGCTTGTGTACGAAAAGGGAAGCTGGGGATCTGAAAGGAACTCAAGAAGTACTAATGGAAAAAGCAAAGGCTGGGAAAGAAAAGGTATGCTGGACACTGGCTGGTGACAGAGAAGAGCAGGCACACCCACTCTTTCCAACATTCCCCGAACACACCTCTAATAATACCCATAGAAGATCTCACCTTCCAGACAATGGGTGATAAATGTTGTACATGTTGTTGTAGAATAGTGTTGGCTTAAGGAAGAAAATGCTACTTTATGCCAATACAGCTAATGTGACTTAATGCTTCCTTCACTTGTGGGATAGAGAGGAGATGGAGTGGGGTCAAATATCCCCAAGGCATAAATGTGCAAATGAGGAATTGGAGGGAATGGGCAAGGGGATATTTAAAGGGGTCAAAAATAATTAGCAGACATGACAGTGCAATCAAACCCTCTGTAGATGCACGTCATCTTGCCTCTTTTGACCCCTGCTATGGAAGCCACAGGAATTGATTATGTTTCCTTTGAGAACATGGAGAATGTGTATATAATAGGGCTGCAAATACCTGACATGCCCTCACAGAAAATGTAACAATACATTCTCTGTCAGCCCTGACAACAAGACACAAAATAAGGAGGGTACATCATAGCAGATTTCATTGAAAGATCAAGAAGAAAATTGTTAATAGTTTCAGAAGAACTAGAGAAGTGTGAGCTGTCTGGATTTTTAAAAAAGCTGTTGCTTTATAGTGGATTCTTGCACTGAACAGCAATAAATAGATTATTGCTATTCCTATTCAACTATTGATTTGTATTCTTTGTTATGTCTGTACTTTTATTAGGGCATGCTTAAAAATCCAAAAAGCTATCTGTACAGTAGTTATCATATTCTTAGCCATTCCTCAGCAATGTGAGATTGTGTAATGTGCAAGAAATTCATATAAAGCTAAGGGTATGTATCTTAAAGAGAACACTTCGTTTAATGAGCTGCAAGGGCTAATAAAGGAACACAGCACTACACTAAATAGATGTCATTGATAATTTTTTTATAAGAAAATAGATTGATTATATTATATAGGAACATGTGTGATTGGCAACGTATCACAGAACTAAAGACCTCCCTCCCTCCTTTCCTTCCTTCCTTCCTTCCTTCCTTCCTTCCTTCCTTCCTTCCTTCCTTCCTTCCTTCCTTCCTTTCTGTCATGTTCTTCTTCATGATAATAAGGAGCTTGGTGG
The DNA here is from genome assembly GCA_030761175.1 of Masticophis lateralis. NCBI lineage: Eukaryota > Metazoa > Chordata > Lepidosauria > Squamata > Colubridae > Masticophis > Masticophis lateralis. The sequence goes on from JAUDYJ010000002.1 coordinate 114,536,165, forward strand.
AGCAGTGGACTAAAGTGCTGTTAAATAGCACTTAGCTGCCAGCTGCCTGCAATTACTACAAGTTCGAATCTCACCAGGCTCAAGGTTGACTCAGCCTTCCATCCTTCCGAGGTAGGTAAAACCAGGACCTGGATTGTGAGGGCAATAAGCTGATTTTGTATAAATAAGAACACCACTTAGGGGGGCCAAAAGCCCTACTAAACAGGTATATACAAAAGTATGAAGGCTATTGCTTTGTTATAAATAATAAGCATTGTAAGCCGCCCTGAGTCTCCAGAGAAGGGCGGCATATAAATCAAATCAATCAATCAATCAATCAATAATATGCCATTCTTCCACAAACTTCTTTCCTCTAAATACCCCCTCCAGATCTTTCTACGTGATTCCACTAACTTTAGGGCTACCCTTAACCTATTAATGCCTTCTCTTTTGGGTGAATAAAATCATTTTAGCTATATAAAAAGAACAGTCACTTCTAATTCTGGAATTGAAGGAACACTAGATTGGCCAAATCATTTCCCTGCGTGGATACTAGCAATCTCAAAGATGATCACATGGCACAAATGATCCTCCATTTATTTAAAGATGACATCATGAAATGATTTTTCCTATTCCAGAGCCCTCTTTGGGCTTGGAAGGCAGGTCTGCATAGAAACAGAAAGTGGATGGATAACAAAAAGCAGCCTGGAAAGTGAATGGAAAAAGTGAAGTGTTTGCTCACTAGAACAAACGAATGCCCTTTGCATTCTCAAACCATTAATAAATTCCTCACTCATCTCAATCTAAACAGCTCCACAAAAGTTCACATTTGTCAGAAACTGGGTAATCCAGGAGAAACGCAGTTGCCAGGTTTATCTGAGGGTTCAAGTCAGCCAGGCCTAGTATCAATAATCAACAAGGTTGATCATGGCTGAGGCCCATAAACTGCTAAAACTAGGCTTGTCAGCTCACTGTTGCTACTAAGCCTTTCTTCATCCTCTTCCTGATCTTCCTCTATCTCCTACTCACAACAAAACTACACTGCTGTCTGAAAGCAGTTAGTGAAGAATCAGGACAAGAACAGGATAAATTGCAACAACCCCAGGTACTGCTTTGGAGAAGACAGTTTTTGGCGTCCTTAGTTTGATGGTAGTTGCCAGAACTGAAAGCTTACAGGCTAATGGGCATGGAAAAATATAAGGAGTCCCAAAGAGCTGTGTTCAGCTCTTAAAATCTGCTTGTAAACGTCCTTTCTCTCCTGTTAGCCTAGGCAAATATTAGGCCAAATAGCAGTCTTGTCATTGGATCTAGTTGGGATGTCTATGGAGATTCTCAGCCATCCAGGTCATGGTTGTCCCAAAGGTGCTTTTTCAAAAGGCAACTGGACTTTCTGCTTTTTCTTTGAAGACGTCTAGTTTCTGATTGAAACAGTCCGCTCTGACAGGATGGTGGGAAATGGAAGAATGTATACTCCTTGAGATTTATACTCATTGAGTATACTCCAAGAAGCTTCTTGGATGAGAAGTGAAACGCCTTCAAAGGAAAATCATAAAGTCCAGTTGGGATTGTAGTGTGGACTTACTTGCATTACCCTATCTGCTGGGTTGGTCTATCTGGGTTGGAGAAGCGGTGGCTGTAGGAAGTTAGCATTCACCCATCTCCTAGGAAAATGAAGTATTTTAGGAAATATTAAAAGGGCAGAATATTTCCCCTAAAAGGGAAGCAGAAACCCAGCCACCACCTTTGTCAATGGGCCATTAAGGCCTGGGCCAGTCTATTCTACATAACAAAGATCTACCTCCTTTAGGGAGAGCCATAATAGGAATTGCCCAAAGCCCCTTCATTACATCATCATCCAGCAAGGCTCAACCAAGCTTGGGACTCAGGACAGACTACAAAGTTGCCCTGCATGTCCCCATGGGAGTCTGGCAACCAATCAGAATACAAGCTCAAATTAAAAGCCCAACAGAGGGAATAAAACCAAGGCACTCCCAGCATCTTTGCCCTTTCTGCTCAGGAACTCAAGCCATGTGATCCTGTTCATCAATAAACTTTCTTTCCAAGCAACTTCCATGAATTCAGTGTCCCCCCCCCCCCCCCACACAACTTGGAACGGAACCCAGAAGGATATTTCTTCCAACATGGCAAAGCGGGATGCTTGGGAGTTTTCTTTTTTCCTGAATTTCTTGGCTCAATTCTCTTTTAATATTCAGAAAGGAATTTCCCATTATGCAGAATGGCAGCAGTTGCCTGGAAAAATGGGTGAGGACTGCAGGATATGAATGGAGATTAAAACGAAGACAATGAATTTATGAACATATACTGGACAACTACTGTTTGGGCAGATGCCTTCAAACAGCCATATTCATTCATATTTCAAGAGAGCTTCAAGACATTTCTAAAGGAAATTTCTGAAGATGACACTTCATATTACATGATGTTTCTTCTTAGAAGAAGGAATGTTCTTTATTTTTGTGTGTGTCCTGTTACTGCTTTGCTAAAAATTGAAATGGCAGCAATATACTTAATTCCTGTTTCAGAGCAAAGGGAAAATATGATTTCCCCATTTCACCAAGATCTCTGGGCTCCTGCCGTGCTAACAAGTGCAGTGTAAAGCAGCTGCTTGCCAGATTCCTACATCTGCGCAATCCATCTCAAGCATGTGTTTGCTGCATGCCATCTGTGGCCCAAGGAGCCACCTTGAGCAGAGGGAGAAGTCATTAGCAGGCCATAAACACCCCAGGAAACAGCAGTAGCCCTGCTGTCAGTTTGACGGAACTGACTGTGTGGGAAAGATATCCCACAATAGCATCCAGGCAGAAAAAAAAAGTGAAAATTACAACTGGACGATCTTTTTGTTGAGTCTGAGAACTGTTATTGCTGTCTTTGTCAGTTCTCAAAGGTTCCTCCATGAAAGCTGAACTACATAACTGCAGAATTTAATAAGTTTTCCTGTGTTTAGTATTATAAGGATCGCTGCTCACAATGGGAAAAATGCAGCTTTTTGGAAAATTTGCTTAATTAAAGAAGTGCCATGAAGAATTTTTTTTAAGGCCTTTTGTCTATGAGACTTTCCTCACTGCTGAATTGATGTGTTCTCCTTCCACCCTTGACTTGGTTGAAGTTTTACTGACATGGAAGTTGCTTTCTCCTAGAGAGTGAGAGTCTGCTGACTTCCTTCCAAGGTAATGAATGACAAAATCTCATTTTACTTGAGGCTGCCCTTAGATGATGTTGGAATAATAGGGAAAACAATACTTTATCTTTGGTACAACTATGGTGACTCAAGCCTGTCTCACTCATGCGCTGGGAATGAGATGAAAGCAAGGTTATGAGGACATTAAAAAAATTGCTGCTAGACAGTGTTAGCAATCATGGTTGGGTGCAAGAGGAATGGCTCTGAAAAAAAGGGTTCTTTGTTCCTGAATTATTTTAAATTATGCTGAATTATTTTAAAAGTTTCATCACATTCTTAATTTGTTCTTGCAAACATTAGTCTAAAAAAAATATTCACCTTATTAAAATATAAGGAAGGAACTATTCTAGGGATCAACATACATAGCAATGTTTAACATTTTTCACTACCGCATAGGAGAAATATGCATTTTAGGAACCAGTTGGGTCTTCAATGATATGTCCTGGCAGTCTTATTTTTCTTGCAAGTATCGTTAACAGGGTTGGTATGTAGCCTTGTGCCTTTTTGGCTATCCAGGAAGAAAATGGGACATGTGGAAATGCTTGTTGAGTCGAATGGTGTTGTCCTCTATTTGTTTTATACTAAAACATTAAGATTGGATGGAAGCTCAGAGGTCATCTATTTCAAAACTCCAGCTCCATTCAAGCAGGATTAATTGTACCTAAACATTCCTTGATAAATGCTTGGGGATTTTTATTTTTTGCCTTTATGAGACAGTTTCTTATTCTCTTGCTTAGAATACTCCTTAGTGATGTACAGAATAAACTTTCATTGAACTGGATACAGGAGCAAGAAATCTGGCCCAGTACTTGGGTAGAGGAGAGACTTTCATTCCTGATGTTTGGAAAAAAAAACATATTTTGAAAAAATCATGTTTGAACTTTTTATATGGATTTCATTAGAAATGTAACATTTTTTGATTTGTAAAGTCATCCTGGCTGGGAATTGAGGAAGCTGAAATCGCAGCCTATTTGGAGGGAACTGCCCCAGGGAAGAATAGCTCAAACCAATACTTGAGATGGGATACATATGTGGCTCAAGAATAGTGAAGTTCTGTGAAATGTGTATAAGATGTGCCCCCTCAAATAGCTATTAAAACATATGTACGTAGAAGAAGGACATTAAATCATATGTATGGTGAAGAAGGGAAGTGACGTGTTAACTGGCCCTGGGAGCAAAATGACCTTGGTGACTTGCTCAACCCATTTTTGATCTTTCCCACACAGTGACACAATTGCAGTGCTGCTATATTATTTGTATGCATGCACAGTGAAAGTGTTGTCCAGACTTCTGATCTGCCTAGCCTTAAAGGATTGAAATATCATGTCAAGAAAGATATTTACACCCATGAGTCATCATTCCAGGGAAGCCAAACACTTATTTGGAATACACTGATGTAATTTATGTAGGTGCTGGCATTACTCATTTTGGGTGAAATGAAAAATAGCCAAATTTCTCTGCCTCTTTGCTCTGCTAATGTGGGCAGATTTCTTATAATTGCATGCAGAAGAGTCAGAAGAGTTTTGAGTATGAATTTGAGGGCCCCCAGATTCAAGTTCCTACCCAGCCAAGAAATTCATTCCCTCTTAGCCCCAAGGGTTGTTCTAAAGATAACATGGTAAAACATCTTGAAAGATGTGGGTGCTGATATAAAAATTAAATAATGCTAACAACGTAACCATGTAGGGTTTTTTGGACGTGGCAATAATGGCCTGTTAGTATTGTGGAAGTTGGATTTCTGAACTCCACACTAACAAATGAAAAAAAAAAAACAAGAACAACAAAACCCTAAGTATTTTGTATAGCATGTATTTTAATGGGACGGTGCTATCCCATAGATTTTAATACCTGTCAACATGAATCCTGAACAGACATCCTGGATGAATCTAAAACCTTGGGTTCATCTCAACAAACCCTTCCTAGATTTAGCTACAACTGTAAACTGTTTGGAATAGTCACAGAAGACCTTTTCTTCTTTGAAAAGTGAAACCCAAAATGTTCATTTTCCTTCTGGGAGCGAACTCCTTGTCCATCCAGGCTGCAGCTGAATAAAAATCAGTTTCTATCAGCATGCATCCCTGGGACATTTCCCTTGGGACAGGAGATTGTGGAAAGATACTTTCTTGATGGAGGGGGAGTAAAGAGGTGCCATACTTTTTTGTGTCTGAACGCTTGTCTGCAGGATCTATTCTAAGGGTCTCTCATGTTACCCTGGGAAGAAAAGGCGGTCCTGCCTCCTTGGGCTGATGGAATTCCCTGGAGGCTTTCTGATAAACACAGTGTTCCATCCGATGAAGAAGGCTAATGCTCACATTATGCCCTTTTTCCCTGCTCTGAATTTTTCAAAGTAGGGTTGTCCCCTTTGAAACAAATCTACAAGGCAGGTAGAACAATTCCAACGTACTCCGTGATTTGTAAGAAAGAAAGGAATAGTAAGAAGGTCTGTTTAAACCTATTACTCAATAGGAAACATTCATAGTGAATAAATGACGTGTTTCACTGGCATAACTTCACCTTTCATATATCTACAGTGTGGTAATTCATTCGTTATTTTGTTGAATGTGAATATGATAATAACGGCTACTGGAATTTCTTTTGAAAAATATTGGGTTTTTTTTTCCTTTTTTCCATTTTTATGTTACTGGTCATCTCTCCAAACAAATGGCAGTCAAGGGGACTTATAACAATATGGAAAAGAATAAAAATTGGGCTGTTTTATAAGGCACAATGAGCATCCTTATAGAAATCCAACCAAAAACACAAACACCCAGTTAAAAATTCATCTCAAAAATCTTCACTGTTAAAAGCTTATCTGAATAGAAATATATAACAGAATAACAGAGTTGGAAGGGACCTTGGAGGTTTTCTAGTCTAACCCACTGCTCACGGAGGAAACCCTATACCATTTCAGACAAATGGTTGTCCAATCTCTTCTTAAAAACTTCCAGTTTTGGAACATCTAAGACTTCAGGAAGCAAGCTGTTACAGTAATTAATTGTTCTGTCAGGAAATTTCTCCTTAGTTGACTCAGCCTTCCATCTTCCCAGGTCAGTAAAATGAGGACCCAGATTGTTGGGGGCAATATACTGACTCTGTAAACCACTTAGAGCAGGCTGTAAAAGCACTGTGAAGCAGTATATAAGTCTAAGTGCTACTGCTATTGCTAGTTCCAGGTTGGGTTGCTTCTCTCCTTGATTAGTTTCCATCCATTGCTTCTTGTCCTGCTTTAGATGCTTTACAGAATAAGTTGACCCATCCTTCTTGGGGGCAGCACCTTAGATATTGGAAAGCTGCAATAATTTCACCCCTAGTCCTTCTTTTCATTAAACTAGACATACCTAATTCCAGCAACCATTCTTTATATGTTTTAGCTTCCAGTCCTCTAATAATTTTAGAGAGCCTGGATAGCTCAGAAGACTAAAAGCATTGTGATTAACTCCAGCTGTCTGCAATTACTGTAAGTTTGAATCTCACCAAGCTCAAGGTTGACTCAGCCTTCCATCCTTTCTAAGGTAGGTAAATTGAGGACCCAGTTTGTGGGGGCAATAAGCTGACTTGGTATAAAATATACAAAAGTATGAAGGCTATGACTTAATGCATTGTAAGCCGCCCTGAGTCTCCAGAGAAGGGTGGCATATAAATCATTTTTTTAAAAAAATAATAACAATAATTTTTGTTACTATTCTCTGCAAATATATTTTTCCTTTGTTATAGAATAGAATAAAATAGATTTTTTAAAAAATTGGCTGTGTGATTAGACACACAAGGAATTTGTCTTGATGCATATGCTCTCAAGAATAGTCAAGAATCATACAGTACAACACTGAATGATAGTCATAGGGTACAAATAAGCAATCAGGAAACAATATCAATACAAATCGTAAGGATACAAGCAACAAGTTACAGTCATACAGTCATAAAAAAGTTATGAAAAGATACTTGTGTGTGCTTCTGAACAAGTGAAAAAGAAAGACAGTACTTAATCTTCCTTGCAGAGGGCTAGTGAGAGCAGCCCGTGGTCCATTTAAAACAACAGACAATCCTAAGTCATTTCTATGACCTGGGAAATAGTGGGTTCCCCCCCGCCCGCCCAAAAAATGCCACCTGAAAGTTGTAGCTAAGCAGGGTTGGAACCAGGCAGAGCAGAAGAAAAGACACACAATATAAGGCTTGAGATTACAAGGCAAGATTCTCTGTCCAAACTTCAGATATTTCCTTTATTTCAAAGGAGAGGATCAACCTTTTGAAACACTAGAATGGAATAGAATATTCTTTATTGGCCAAATGTGATTGGAGAGCTGAGAGCTGAGAGCTTATGCATCAGAGACAAATGCCTTGTATGTCCAATCATACAAGGCATTTGTCTCTGATGCATAAGCTCTCAGTGTACATGCAAACAGCAAAGTGATAACATTGATCTCGTTATAGTGATCTTGCGAGACCCAGCCACAAATAGGAGTGTATGTATTTTAATGTTTTAATGTTTTAATGTCTTCTTTTAATTTTTGTATGGGATATTGTTGAATTGTTTTATTCCCTGTTGTAAGCCACCCAGAGTCCCTTGGGGACCTGGGGAGGGTAAAAAAGAGGCCTTCTGGGCCCACCGTGCCATCACGCAGGGGGCATGCATGCCTAGGGGCGGGGCTCATTGGATTATGGGTGTGGGCACACATGTTGATGACCTCCCCGCACTCCCCCCGCTTTTGGCACGCGACGGCAAAAAGGTTAGCCATCACTGGTCTAAGATATCCCCTAACTCTATAACTGATGATGGTGTGTCATTGGGCAAAAAACAGACTGTGTGGGAAAGATACCCCACAATAGCATCCTGGCAGGAAAAAAATGAAAAGTGAAAAAAAGGTGGATTGGACAGTCTTTGAGAACTGTTATTGCTGTCTTGTCAGTTCTCAAGGCTTCTTTCACAAAGGCTGTACTGCATCACAGAATTTAATAATGTCTTTAGTGTTATAAGGCTGTCTTCTCACAATGGAAAAAATACAGGTATTCCTCGACTTACCACCACAACTAAACCCCAAATTTCTGTTGTTAAGTGAGTTTTGCTCCACTTTATGACCTTTCTTGCCACCGTTATTAAGTGAATCACTGCAGTTAAGTTAGTAAGCTGGTTGCTAAATGAATCTGGCTTCCCCATTGACTTTGCTTGTCAGAAAGTTGCAAAAGGGGATCCCATGACCTAGGGACACAGCAATGGTCATAAATATGAATCAGTTGCCAAGCATCTGAATTTTGATCACTTGGTAACAGGGATACTGCAAAGGTTGTAACTGTGAAAAATGTACATAAGTCTCATTTTTCAGTGCCATTGTAACTTTGAACGGTTACTAAACACACTGTTGTAAATCAGGGACTACCTGTACAGCTTTTTGAAAAAGTTGTTTAATTAAAGAAGTGCCACAACGAACTTATTTTTTGGAGGCTTCAGTCTCTGAGCCTTTCTTTACTGCTGAATTGATATGTTCTCCTTCCATCCTTGACTTGCTTGAAGATTTAGTGGCATGAAATATTACAGTTGTCATATGTTATTTTGATATTGAACACCAGTTAGGCATGCTGATGGAAGTTCTGAATCTAGATAGCCCCTTCCTGACCCTTGCTATCTTGTTTAGACCCTACCTGCTTCTTCTCACAAAAAACGATCTCTGAATCTTGATGAAGAAAGTGCAGGCAATAAGAATACTGTTTGAAGCAGAGGTGGGTTTCAGCAGGTTCTGACCAGTTCTGGAGAACCGGTAGCAGAAATTTTGAGTAGTTCGGAGAACCAGTAAATACTATCTCTGACTGGCCCCTCCCCCATCTACTTTCTGCCTCCCGAGTCCCTGGAAATGGGGATTTTACAGTATCCTTCCCCTGCCATGCCCACCAAGCCATGCCCACCAAGCCATACCACGCCCACCAAGCCATGGCCACAGAACCGGTAGTAAAAAAATTTGAATCCCACCACTGGTAGAACCTACCCCTGGAGCATGCTCAACTCTGCTGCTTGAAGTGCTCTTACTGCTATTTTGTAGAAACCAGGTTGAAATAGAGAGAGGATTGTCCCTTGGCCTTGTTTGCGATATATTCAGGGGTGTTTTTATGATTCTCTGTCTGCTGCTTGTTCACGTCAGTTATAAAACTTAATCCATATAATAACAATAAAAGTCTTCTTTAGGAAAACACTTTAAAAAAGAGGACAGATTTTTACTTAACAACAGTGATTAGGAACAGATCAGGGTCTTCTCTCATTACACAGAGATTTCTCCAATCTCTTGGATAATTTAATCTTTGCATCTGTAGGATCCAAATGTTTTACATTTCTAACCTTTATGGGCAGACATAGAAAACATCTGTGCAGGCCCAAGACAATAAAACATCTGGAAGATGTCTTTGCCTTTTTTTAATGATATGGGTAGCACGCTCTGTTGTCTGGAACAAGTGTGCTGTTTTCACTGGTAGCTTTATGGGTCTCTTAGTAGAACTCTTCTCAAGCTGAAGGCGCACAGGGTGGACCTTCCAAATTAATCTGCCCCATCAAAAAAGACAGAAGATTAGACTTTGAGCAGTTCCCTCCCTCCACAAGCAATGCAAAAGATGAAGATATTTAACAATTCCACATACATTACTACCACTGTTTAACATTTATTACTTGACCAGCTGTTTGCTTGGCGACTATACATTACATGGAAATGATGTGTGGTCTCTCCCAAGAAGGATAATATGCTGGAGATATGAATTAACAAGGGGCTTCACAAGCAGAGAGTTAAACTGCAAAAGCCCAAAGGGTTTATCTAAATGAATTCTAATGTAGCATTTGAAAATCCCAGGGTTGCACTTTTGTAGTTTAAAACAAAGCATGTTTACACAGAAGAATAATGGGAGTCTTATTTGACCTTATTTAATAAAGTTAACCTTTGAGAAATGTTGAAACTTAAAATTTGTCCATTATTAATTTTGATGGGCGTTATATAAACAGGCGAAAGTGGTTGGTATATATTTTTATAAAAACTTTGTAGCCGCACGTACACACCCCACTGCTGGTATGAAGCATTGTGTGAAATGAATAATACTAATAATATACATTAGATTCACATATTTTATCACCACAATCCTTGTCTTGAGTAATACTGTAGCAGTTTGGCCTATGTACATTGCTTTTTATATGTATTGTCCCATACCTGGATAGTACGTTTAGATGTATGACTGCTGGAAAAAGCTTAGTAAATCTGTAAAGGAGTCTTAGACTTGTGTAATCAATTTACAAGTCAGTATAGCATGAGCTATAAATTTACATATTCCCGTTTCAATTTCAATTTGTGGTTTCTTATTTCTACTCAGAAATAAGACTCATTTTCTTTCATAACCTACTTAGCTAATTGGTAAGTAGACAGAAACAGAAAGAAAATCTACCTTTTTTGAAATCCTGGATACAGTGAAATTCTAAGGAGAATTTCTAAGGAGAAATACTAAGGCCTTTGATTTTTCACCCTGTCCTTGAATCCCAATTCAAGACTGACTCTTTGAACGTTCTTTAGCTTCAAATGATAAATATAAAGAAACATAAAACCCTGCCAGATTCCCCCCCACACACATACATAATATTAAAATTCAAGGTCATCCATTGAAATTAAGATCAGGACCAAGAGAAGGAATTATTTTTCCACACTATACTGTAATTAGTGTAAGAGTGAAACTGCTGCCAGTAGTGATAACAGTAGCCAATTTTAAAATGGGACTGAACAAATTCACAGGGGTTTGAGCAATCAGTGGCAACTAATATGGAAGATTCTGAATCATAAACAGCATATCTTAAATACAGAGTCCTTCTAAAACAGGGTGGAAGGAGGGAACCACCATCCAGATAAGGCTTGGGAGCTTCCCAAATGCATCCAGTTGGACACCATGTGACACAGAATATTAAGTGGGCTTATGACCTGACCCAGGTGGTCTATCCTGACATTCTTACAACTTCAATGACACTGTTGCTATCCTTGATTATGGTACAACTGCCTCCTATGCAAGAAAATCCAAGGTCTCCCCCACTTTGGGTGTGTTAAATGACTAGAAAGAATTCCCCAATATACTGTTGAGGGTATTCATTATGTACTTATGAGGAATAATCACAAGCATTTGGAATCCACGATGAAGCAATTCTGCCTCCTTAAATGGTGAGTTTGGTAGATGACAATAGCCTACAGGTTGGTTTTGCAATTGTTTCATGTGCAGTGGTCTTGGCACGCTCTTTCTTGGTGGGGGAAGAAACGGAGCCAAATCTTTCCATCGTGGCTGTTTTTTTCAAAACAAGATTCAGCAATCCAAATGGTTGTGGCTGAAAGTCAAGAACTTTGTCCTTCCTTGCTGCTTTCATTCCTACAAATACACTGTATTCAAGTCTTGGTCTGTGATCTTCTGTTGGATAGAAACTGCAACCTTGCTTCTATTCAACGTATCCTATTGTTTAATCTATGAGACGATCCTGCATTTTGTCTTCTGGATTGGCTCACATTCATGAGTCCCTCTCTGAAAGGTACATGAAATTGCATTCTGTAGTATATCAGAAGAACCACCTGCTTAACCCAGATGAGTCTGAGCATGTTGGACTCTTGTTTCTGCAACAGGAAGATTTTGATATTTCAATGACTCTTTGCTTTAACCTGATCGTGCTTTGGAGGGCAGCAGGCTGCTGAATCACAGTATCAAAATAACAGTTTGAGTTTTCAGCTCAAACGTTCTGGAGTTCCAAAGCAAATTCTCTTTACAAGGTTTTGTTCATTTCACATAGATCCTTTCAAGGAAAAGGACATGGGTTTTCAGATACAAACTTCATACAAGAAAAGAAGACTGAAGGACAGGAAATTTATTCTTTGAATAAGAAAGTCCTTTATATAACTTGATTTTAATTTCTAAGCCTGGAAGTCAAAATTAGCTCTACAGATAAGTCCTGCAAGTGCAAAGGAATTAGTAGATACCAAAGAACTAATATAATGTATTCAGCTTCTCCAGTGTCTGAAACTTTATAATCCTATTTCTTAATACCTCAGTTTCTACATTATTTTAGTTACTGCATGTACAATGTAATACAATCACTGTCTAATATAGTGGAGGGTAAATGGGTAGTTATAATGAATCTAAGAATGGCTTTTCATAATAATCTCATTAGTGGCTGTTTATAAGATCTGGTGACCTCAAGTTCTGCGACATCACAGCAACTCTAGCATAGCAGCCATAGAGAAACAGCATAGGATTTGGCAATGGTTGTTTTCAATATATCTAATGCTTTCTCTATTAAAAAGAAAAAAATGCATTTTAACAATCTAATAAATGTTTATAAACGTTAAAAAATATTAAAGCCTATCAGAAGGTTAAAAGAAAAGGAAGTGGTCAGGGACAGCAAACAGCATAGCAAATGAGCCTCTAGAAATGCTTCCTTCCAAACTGTATTGGCTGAGGAACTACACATGAAAGGTTATAGAAAAGCAGAGGGACTATTATAGATTGTCTCCATTACTAGGTCCACATCAGGATACCAGCTTCCTCTGCCTGAGAGTTTTCCTGTGGTGCAATGAGTAGGGTGTCTCAACCCTACTACCCGACTGGCCCCTTGACCCTGAATGAGTCCTTTTGAACCCAACATTGCAGTTGGTGTGAACCCAACATGCCGTTGGCTTCACTCATTATGCTAGTCTAAAATGTGATTGGCTAATATGTGGTGAATTTTAAGTTTGAGAATCCAACAGCAACGGAATTCAATGAATAGATTTTTATGCAATTAACCCTGGATAAACATCATTGTATGAACACAGACATGGTACTGAACCATCTTTCCCTTTCACAATGCCTAGAGTCAGCATAATTTAAATTTTCCTTTTTTTAATGTAGCCCAGATTCAAAGCATGCATAGGGCTGTTTAATAGAAAACACCACTTTCCTCAGCTGAACATCTATGAGACTAGATTCCATGTTCCACCTCCTGCAGCTTATGCTGGCCGTGTGCTTGGCTCACATCACAGTTACAACTTTTTCACTGCACATCTCTCTTTATGTTTAGATGTGACCGTTTTTCTCATTTCTTTTTTCTTCTTCTTCATGTTATCTATCACCTCCAGCTTTTGTTTTATCCAGGTCATTTTCAACTCGCACACTGCAGAGTGTTTATTTCTTCACTGAATTTTCCTATGCAATGAGTAATTAAAATAAGCTAGTTAAATTTTTCAAGAGAAAAACTTGAAGATTAAATCAGAGGGTCTTTGCAAACAAAGATGAATGGGGCTGGTAGAGACTTTCACCCCTGCATGTGAAAATATGAAGTGTTTTAGAATGTATTTCTTTTAGCTTTCATATACTGTAATCTTCTGATCTAATTTTACTGGCTCCAGTTCCAGTTCCAGCAAGAGAACTTCTGGTCTCAAAACGGTTCGTGTTGCTAGTGAAGAAACTGCAAGGAGGAAGAAGCTAAACTGTCTTCATTCAACATTTTCCATGGTAGATGGGACTATTCATGCAGCTGTTAAGGCAATTCAGAAGTATGGCCCATTTACCGCATATGATTAAAGTCTCAAAAGCAATTTCAATATTTACGAAATACTTAATTTGGAAACTAAACTGCAGAGTGTAGCTCATATTCCCTATTCAAGAGCTCAGTTGCCTCTCAAAAAAGCACCTTTGGGATTCCCTAATACAGAAATCCCTAACTTTGAATGGGGATGTTTGTACTCTTTAATTTACTTATATTGTCCAAATTGACTTTAGAAATCAGCACCCAGAAAACCTTAGCTTTTCATTCATTTAGGTCAACTGTGTTTCTAGACCACTTAGCTGTAACAAAAATCCTTGAAAATACAGTGTATGGCAAGTGTCTAATGAACCATTGAAGCTAAAATCAAAGAGCGCAGTCTGCAAGATTTAGATAAGGCAAGGAACTCTACATGTAGTTTCCTCATGAGTTCTAGTAGCTTGCCCTGTCAATGTTGTTGGGAATGGTCTTGGTGGTTGTTTGGTGGAGCCAAAGATTGCAACCAAATGAGAACCAAGACCCCTCCCACCAACACTCACACTAGAACTGTGATGGCGAACCTATGGCATGGGTGCCACAGGTGGCACACGGAGCTATATCGGTGGGCACGCGAGCTCAGCTCTGACACATGTGTGCACCAGCCAGCTGATTTTCGGGCCTTCTGGGCCCACCAGAAGTCAGGAAACACACTGTTTCCGGCCTCCAGAGGGCCTCTGAGGGGGTGGGGAAGGCTCTGGAACCTGGGAAGAGCAAAAAAACGGGCCTACTGAGCCCACCGCGCCATCGCATGCCAAAAGCAGGAGGGAACACGGGGGGGGGCACACTGAATTATAGACGTGGGCATGTGTGCGTGTGACCCCACCGCGTTCCCCCAGCTTTTGGCACACGGCAAAAAGGTTAGCCATCACTGCACTAGAATATAAATTGAGAGTAAACAGCATTCTTTACTATCACTGATGATGCTACCTAGTTTGGGTAATTAAATGTCTGCAAGAAAACAACCAAGCTCAGAGAACACCAAGGACCTCTCACAAAAGAAAAAATAAAACAACAACTGGTATGTCTCAAACCCATAAACAGTTGCTATCAGCAAAACATCAGTGGGAAAAAAAATAAGCTTTGCATTTATAATACTTGCTGTTAGTATACCGGTTGGTGCTGTTGCCTTATCTACAAATCTTTATTGGATATGCATTAAGACTGTGACAGATTTCATGCTTTTATTCTAAATCCCACAAGCCTTCCACAAATCTGCTCAGATGGTAATTTGTTAATTGTTTTCTCCAATGGCAACTAGATTAGTCTTTCGTTTTTCTTTCCTGCCATTGTTGAACTAGAGATTTGGAAAAAGGGACTTCTGCACTGAGTTGTTTTAATGATATGCTCAGATGGCTGTTATTATACTGATATCAGAAATGGCATTGCCAGCTGGGTGACTTTGGGCCAGTCAGTCTCTCCCTCAGCCTATGACATCAGTGTCTGGCAACAAGCCAGTTGATCATTTCCTGTTGCAACCAATGGATCAACACTCAGTTGATCCAAAAAAGAAAGAAAGAAAGAAAGAAAGGAAGGAAGGAAGGAAGGAAGGAAGGAAGGAAGGAAGGAAGGAAGGAAAGAAAAAGAAAGAAAGAAAGAACAGACTTATGCAAGAAGGGAAGACTAGGAAGAAAGGGGAAATGTAGATAATTAAGTCAGAAACATGGAAAGTATTGCTTTCTGGCAGCATTACCTAACAATATTTTCTTTTTCTACAAATACATAGCATGCATTGTCCAAGAACAAATGTCAGAAGAACGATCAGGTTTTTTTCATAAAATGATTAATTTAATAGCAAATACTGAACACTTGATTTCTAGTTTACGTCAAAAGTTGATGTTCAGTCTTTTCCTGTCTGTATTTTTAATCACAGACCTCATAGAATTTGTCCTCCAGTTACCTCAGAAAAGTACTAGATGAATAGGGCTTCATTATGGAAATGGATGAGTTTGGCAGTAAATAAATGTTGTAAAATAAACTTTAAAATAATGGGACATATAATAGATTGAAAGTGCCATAATTCACCTTTGTACTACTAGCAACACACCTTCTTGCTAAAAATGGTTACCGGTTAGAATGAATTTCTAAATTGGTATTGCTCATGTTGTATCTTAATTCTAAAGGCCCAAGTAAAATTTAAGACATAAGACCACCGATAAAGAGATTCATAACAGCTAGGTGGCCACAAATGTTAAAAAATAAAACATTAGGAAGCCTACATCAGAAAATACAACAGAGACTCCAATTGCAAGCCACTTCAAGATTATGAAGGG
Source organism: Masticophis lateralis (assembly GCA_030761175.1). NCBI lineage: Eukaryota > Metazoa > Chordata > Lepidosauria > Squamata > Colubridae > Masticophis > Masticophis lateralis. The sequence continues at coordinate 114,552,159 of JAUDYJ010000002.1, forward strand.
AGGGAATGAAAGTACCCTGCACAAATGTGGGAACAGGGGAACAGTATATCAGCCACTTTAGCTGCCTAGTATGTTCTTTATTCCTTCGTAATTTGCTCATTTCCATCCTGACTGATGGAAATGAGCAATGAACATGTAAAATTCTGTAGTTTTAATAGCCTAACTAATCATCCTTTTCTAAAGCTTCAAATTATGAATATTAAAGGGGGCTACTCTGGTCTAGTGGTTCAGGCACCAAGCTAGAACCACGAGTTCAAGTCCTGCCTTAGTAATGAAAGCCAGTTTGATGATTTTGGGCCAGTCACTTTCTCTTAGCTCAGTCTTACTGGAGTGATGGAGTGTTGTGTTTTGCTCCTAAACATGATTTTGCTAAGAAAATACAGGCCTACTGTTTATTTATAGGTAGTTATTTATTTTATTGGACCTGGCACAAAGAAGTCTAAGCACATCTTTAAAAAGAATAAAGACTAAATTAATTATGCAGGAACAGTCAAAATGGGCATGAAAGGGTGGGGGACACAGTTCAAAACAATGTCAAAAACAAAACCCAAGAGCACAAATAACACCAGTACAATAACATGCCGAAAATATTATTGTTACCTACCTTCAGTTTAGATACAAATCAAATTAATAATAACAATTTCAATAACAAAGTACCAGTTTGGTCTAGTGGTTAAAGTATCAGGTTAGAAAGCAGGAGACTGTGAGTTCTTGTCCCATTTTAACTATGAAAGTCAGCTGGGTGATTTTGGGCCATTCATTTTCTCTCAACCCAACTGATCTCACAGGATTGTTGTTGTGGAGAAAATAGGGTTAGGGTTAGGGTTAGGGTTGAGTTATTGAATTAAAACAATAAAGGGAGGATACGACAGATAGATAGATAGATAGATAGATAGATAGATAGATAGATAGATAGATAGATGTCATTTGTCTTCACATGGACCAAAAGAATTGATGGTTGTTGAATCATTCTGATAATCAACCCATCATGTGTTGAATATAGGTGGATCTGGAACACAATACACCTCCTGCAATGCCATTTCAGGTTTGCTCATATTCACCTTGGTTTCATCAGTAGGGAACCATTCACTGCCACAATATATCACAATGCACCTCTTCTTTATCAGGGATATGATTGGGTTTATTTGATCCATAGAGCCAAATGTTTTCTACAATGCTCCATGGCATAGTTTACTGAGGTAGCTTTCAATCATCCTCTTGACGTTGTTATTTGTTTTTATTTATTAGAACAGAATAAAATTCTATATTGGCCAAGTGTGATTGGAGACACAAGGAAATTCATTCATTCATTCATTCATTCATTCATTCATTCATTCATTCATTCATTCAATTTTTATGCTGTCCATGTCACCGATATAGCTGTTCTAGGCAGTTATTTGAGCGAGGACTAGGCGTGACTGAAAGATGATGATGATGGAAAAGAAATAAAAGAAAAGAGCAAAAGAAAAAGAAAAGTCTTCCCTTTGACTTTGCTGACTAAACTTCTGTTTGCTATCTCTCTTTGCTCACCCAATAGATTAATTCTAAAGATAAGAATTTGATCGTATGACTGTTTCTTGCTACGACACTTGTAGAGTACTTTTGCTGTAAAAGGCAACTGGATTTTCTCCTCCAGCAGGGGATGCTAGGACAGAAGAGTGTGTTTCTCAGTTACCAGTTATCTCTCTGTAATCCATCTGCTGTTAGACTTTGGGACCTGCCTCAATGATTTTCATTCAGGAGTAGATCTAAGAGGAAATGGTCTTATTTTAATCAAATTAGTGTTCATAGCCATGCCTTTCAAAGTGGCTTCGAAAGTAATGCTTTGTGACAGAGGCACCTTTTTGCCTTTATTGCAGTGAGGCATTAAATCATGTCAAAAGACTTGTTCTGAACAGCTTCAAACAGTTGATTTTTTTTTATTTAAACAAGAAATCCACAATTTATGCTCACATTTTTTTTCTTTGCAGAATGGAGAGAGGAGCATTAGAATGTGTGGCATAACTTGTTGGAAAGGAATTGCATGAAATTGTTCAGTTTGTCTTTATTGTGACATGTCTTGGGTGTGGTTGGACTAGCAGCTCTTTCCTTGATGCCAAACACTACTCTGTTGAATATAATAGACAATCAGTCATTAATTCAGATGCATATCTTAGATATTTTACACAAAAATGCTTTGAAGTAAATTACTGAAGGAAACCAAATGTCTAGCTGAAACAAAAAAGCTGAAAGAGCTTTTTTGATTTCAATCTATAATTATTTGATCAGAATTCTTCAAACTGTTGCAATATAGAAATCACTATATAATAATGTGCAATAATGCAAATGATATAGAAATAATATAGCATTTGTTATATATTTATTATTTTAAAGTGATACCTATTCAAATGCATAAGGCAACCTAGATGAAGTCTCTGATTTTTGTAATACCGCGCAAAATAATTCTGTATGTCCAAACTGCTGAATATTCAGGAATTTTTGTCATTTCCAATGCTGAAAAATAACACTGCTATATGTATAATGTCATAGTTGACACACACACAAACAGACACATAGACACAGACTCACATATCTTTGTGAATACTTAGTGAAAATACATGAACATGAATGACCAGTCTTAATAGGAGAAAGACCAAAACGAATTTTAAAAATGGTAATGTTAGAGACTAACAAATTTGTCATAATAGCTTGTTTACTTATTTAATTAATTTGTATGGCTACCCAACTCACATTTAAGATTCTAGGTACTAAAAAAGATCAAAACCAATAAAAAACACCAGCAAATAAAAGTAGCAATAAACCCATGATATAAGAGGGTCCAATCCACAGTAATTCCATGTTGACCATTACAGATACATCATACTATGGTGGCATCAGTGGTGGGTTTCAAAATTTTTTTACTACCAGTTTTATGGGTGTGGCTTGGTGGGTGTGGCAGGATACTGTAAAATCCCCATTTCCTCCAGATCAGCTGGGACTCAGGAGGAAGGGAATGGATGGGGGCGGGCCCAGTCAGAGGTGATATCTATCAGTTCTCCGAACTACTCAAAATTTCCGCTACCAGTTCTCCAGGACTTGTCAGAACCTGCTGAAACCCACCTCTGGATGGCACAATGATTAGAGTGCAGTACTGCAGGCTACTTCTACTGACTGCCGGCTGCCTGCAATTTGGCAGTTCAAATCTTACCAGGCTCAAGGTTGACTCAACCTTTCATCCTTCCAAGGTCAGTAAAATGAGGACCCAAATTGTTGGGGGCAATATGCTGACTCTGTAAAACTGCTTAGAGAGGGCTGTCAAAGTACTGTAAAACGGTATATAAGTCTAAGTGCTATTGCTATACACTACTCTGGCCTGGTGCCCAGGGAAAGAGCCAGGACTTCAAGGTCTACCAATAAAGGAGAAGATATCAAGGTCTTATCACAGGCCAATTCAGGAAGCTTCCATGAATCTATTCTAAATCTGTTAGTTTTTGAGATATTTTGAATCCTTTCTGATATTTAATTGTTTTTCCTAAATTGCCTGTTTTCCTCTTTTAATTTTTGCTGTTTGTCAGAGGTTCATGAATGGCCAATATCTGATTATTTCTAATCTCAAATAGAAAGACTCATCAGCAGGCAATTAGAACTGAATAATAGCAGATTCATAAACTTGTTTTTCCACAGTGATAGAGTTCTTGAAATTGTCTCAGCATGCGTTCTAGCATGGATTTGCAAATGTCCAAATTCATCTAATGAGATCATTTTGACCTATCATCAAAATATGCTTTAATAAACTATTCAAAGACTGGTAACTATGGCAATTTCCACCATGAGCAATTACAAAAGTCACCTTCTTTTTGGAAAACTGGATAAGTAAATATCCTCTAAGTATTGAATTAGCTGTGGCTCACAAACTATTTCTGAATTAATTTCACAAGCAAGAGAGGGGATAAAATCTTGTCATTAAGTACTGTGGCTTCTATCCTGCACTCATAATAAAGATTAAGGAAAACAGTTATGGTTCATCTGTTTAAGTGGGTGCCCATATGATTAAATTTCATGCTCATTATTTTCCTCTGAAGTGGTGTACATAGGCAGTCATTTGAGAAAGGGAAAAGAGCAGCCCAGGCTGTTTTTGTGAAGTTGTCCAGGTTGTAATTAGCAGGCCTTCTTTGAGCAATAATGCAGAAACCTCTCATGAAAAGACGAGACATTAAAGAGCCTTTGTGATAAAATTGCCTGCATTTTATGTTGCACTTTATGTCACTAACAATCCAGCCTTCTTTCCTTGTTGAAGGTTTTAAGTAATGTTACCCAACTTCACCAAAAAGATGGATCAATTATTGTTAAAAATCAAAACACAATGGTGCCTTTGTAACTATGGAGCTAAATCAACAACTGTTTAAATGTGTTTTCCCAAGATACCTCTAAGCCCACACTAAGGACCAGCAAAAGTGCCAAGATGGGATGAACAACTGCCAAAAAAGAATGGGACCTTTCCAGTAACTCCTATTCTGCTTCTTCTGCAACAGCTACTGAGACGTACTATCAAATATCACTATGACGTATAAAAAAGTTAAAGACTCTTTTCAATATCACATGTATTACCTTGCTCTCAAGGACAGCCTCTGTGGGGAGAAATTGAAATATTTAAGTAAAGTCCAGGAGGTAAATTTAGTTTTTGTCCGATCAGAATAGTAGATGAGGCCAAACCTCAAGTCTAGTAGGGTTATGCAAAACATTAATGAAGTATGGTAGCATAATGGAAACATCTTTCTTCTTGACACTTACCACACCCTCAGATAAGGCTTGGTGCAGCTACCACACCCTCAGATAAGGCTTGGTGCAGCTACTTTAAGGCTGCTTCCACATCATCTGTGTGGAAAGGACAGCTGATGTCTTTCATTCATAGTATTGTCTATGCTTAAAATACAAGTGCAGATACCTTGGGAAAACTGGCAGAATAGCTGAATTGAGCAGCTACAGGACAGTCCTAGTTGAAGCAACTTTTTAGGTAGTTTTCATTTGCCTGAAATCATAGCATAGCATAGCATAGCATAGCATAGCATAGCATAGCATAGCATAGCATAGCATAGCATAGCATAGCATAGCACAGCACAGTATACTATAGTGTAGTGTAGTGTAATGTAATGTAGTGTAGGACAGTACAGTGTAGTACAGTACAGTATCTAGAAATTGGTTGACTTGGATTAACTTGATTCGACCACGCCATGAACAATGACAATCAACACTGACTGGGAGTCACACCAATTGTAACTAACTGTGGGAAGGAAAACTTTCATGGTATGGAAAAGTCATATGTGGTAAAGAAGATTCAGTGGTGAGGACAGCTATGCATCTGAAATCCTAATGACTGGAATCTCAAGAAATGGTGGATGGATAACATCAAGGAGGACAAGAAATGTGTTGGCATCACCCATGAAGATGCCCTGGATCAATCCAAATGGAGACAGGTATGCCAACAAGCAGACCCTGCCATAGTGCAGGAATAATGCTAGGAAGAAGAAAAAGAAGTGACTAGAAATTGGTTCATCTTCTTCTCAGTAGGAATCAGAGCTAGCTGGAAAGTAAGGAACTAATAATTGGAGAATTATGACAAGAATGTATAAGTGCTGTGGAAATTACTATAGATATCTACTGGGCAGCTCTGGCCTTTGGCAGTAGTCAGAGAGTAGAAATCTATTGTCAAGAACGTCAATGTACTGTGAAGTGGGAAAGAAAAAAATATATAAGCAGACTATTTGAGAACACGCCAATGATCAAGAATCTCTTAAAAGGTTTTGAAGAAGCATCCATTGAAACAACTGGTTTTCTACAAGGTACACACTAGCCATGGTAATGACCAAGCTTTCCTTGTGACATTATATATTGGGCACTTCTTCTGCTTTTCAAAGCTTCTGGCATTTAAAGAAAAACAGATGTATTATGGCATACACTTTCTTGAAAACATTCCAGACCACCAGTCTTTCCATTTTTCAAGACCTTACAATGGACATAAACTATTTCTGAGTTGACTTTACTTTTTTCAGACCTGTGCTGATCCATCATGGACATGTCATTTCCTGGAGTTTAAATGACATTAACTCTCTTCCTAGCAGCCTCTAGACTAACCAACAGCTGCATGATTTCTAAGCCGATCTAGAGGTCCGATTCTTAGTACAACAGGCTGCAAATTTAAAAAACCCTTTACCTCCCCTCCACAAACATAGCAAATTAAGGAGTCTTTATGATCCATGTGTTTTTCTGTAAGAAATTGTGTAATGTGTATGTGCATGCAAAAAATATTTGAAGAAGCTATAATGAAAATTTGTAGGAAAGGAGGATCGATTGTTAAAAAAAAAAATCCACTGTGATATTGGATTAGGACTGGAGAGGCCCAGGTTCAAATGCAACTTCAGCCATGGAAACTCACAAGATTGACTTGGAGTTGTTTTCTTTCAAGCCTACCTTTGCTGTGGGGCAGGGGTGAAATGCTCCCGGTTTGGACCGGATCACCCAATCGGTAGCAATGGAGGTGGGTGGTTTGGAGAACTGGTAGCAAAAATCCCTGCCCCCCCTCCCCATTTCCCAGCTGAGCTGTGCAATCATCAGAGGCTTTTATTTTATTTTTAAAAGCATTTTTTCTACAACCTCTTCGGCCGAAGAGATTATAGAAAAAATGTTTTTAAAAGGGAAAAAAGCCTCTGCTGATCAGACAAGGCAGCTAGGATTGTCAGAGGCTTTAAAAAAAGAAAAAGCCTCTGCTGATCAGGCAAGTCAGCTGGGATCATCAGAGGCTTAAAAAAAAGAAAAGAAAGCCTCTGCCGATCAGGCAAATCAGCTGGAATTGTCAGAGGTTTTAAAAGCATTTTTTTTACAACCTCTTCAGCCCAAGAGGTTGTAGAAAAATAGTTTTAAAAGTAAAAAAAAAAAGTTGGCCATGCCCACTCAGTCAAATTACTCCCCCCCAAACCACGCCCACAGAACTGGTAGTAACAAAATTTGCATTTCACCACTGCTGTGGAGATAAAAGATCTCCACAGATATCATGTTGAGCTATAAGATTTACATTTAATAAACTATAGAACTAAGATTTATAGAAGGGAGAGGGATGACAAGACATTTGTGCAGGAGAAAGAAAATTGCTCGAGAAGGGCAAAACCAGAAAACATTATGCAGGAGGGAGAATGCACAGTATTAGAAAAGTGGTAGCTTCTTGTTCTGAAACCTTCAGCAGGTGGGATTTTCTGGCAGGCTAGAAAGGTTGTTTAGAAAGACTTCATGGTCTAAAGTCAATTTCATCTAATATTTTATTCCAAAAAAACCCCAATGCCACACTCTATCTGTTAGTCTTTGTGGTGCAAGATGACTTATTTAAAAAACGTTGGCTGTAATAGCTAATTCATTTAGAATTTGCTTCTCACAAGAATTAAGCACTTCATACTAGACTACAGTTATATCTACATCAAAGTGTCTTTAAAATAATTTTTAGGAGCACAGCAATTCCTCTCCTCCTTTCCCTTCAGTTAGGCTATGTTATCAGCTAAATGGCAACACCAACTATTTCAACCAAATTTCAATCCTTCACTAGATTTTGCAGGGAGAAAGTCACAATTAACAAATTGTGTGTGTGCACACACATACACATACACACTCATGCACACACACAAAATTCCTTCCCCCGAACACACTAGAATATCTGAAAAGAAGCATTGCAGATTGTGTATTTTTATGGTTAATCCTAGAATGTACTTGATTTAATGAAAAAGGACTTACAAGGCGGCATTATGAGGACAGAGAACCAGATAATTTACTTCAAAGACCAAGCCGGGTCTGTGGGTCTGGGTCTTCATTAGAAAGCCATTAATGAGCTGAAGTCAAACTATGGCCAAAAAAAAAAAAAAAATCAATGTAAAGTTATTACAGATTCAGAGTTTTGAATACAGCTAAACCTAATAGCTGTCAATGGACCTAGCAACTGTTGCCTTCTAGCAGAGAAAAGGCTATCCTGTCTAGTGCATTCAGACCCCCTCTCTCCCTCCTCAAATTTAAGAAGCTGAGGCTTATCATATTACATTTTTCTTTCTTCTAATACTGACAGTCTGGTCCAACCATCCAGCAATTCTGCTCACGATTGTTGCTTTCCTACAATATGCTATCAATGTCTCTAGGAGTCAGTAATAATATTACTCAGTAGGTGGACAAAAGTGTTGAACCCAGTCTAAATTATTTTATTTATTATTTATTTATTTATTTGTCAAGTATATATAAGATAACAGATAAAAGTATAAACATAATTTCAATACATGAAAAGAGTAACAGTAAAAAGGAATATTAGGACAGGGACAGTAGGCACGCTGATGGTCTTATGCACGCCCATTACAGACCTCTTAGGAATGGGGTGAGGTCAACAGTAGACAGTTGAAGGTTAAAGTTTCTTGGGTTTGGGGAAGAAACCACAGAGTCAGGTAGTGCATTCCAGGCATTGACCACTCTGTTACTGAAGTCATATTTACTGCAATCGAGTTTGGAGTGGTTTACCTTGAGTTTGTATCTATTATTTGCTTGTGTATTGTTATGGTTGAAGCTGAAGTAGTCTTTGACAGGTAGGACATTGTGGCAGATAATTTTATGTATTATACTTAAGTCAAACTGAAGTCAATGTAGTTCTAAGTGTCTCAGGCCAAAATTTGAAATCTGGTGGCATAAGGTATTTTATTGTGGGTAGAGGAATGGACGACTCTTCTTGTAAAATATCAGGATGACTGTGTTGTCAATCAAACAACAACAACAACAATAATAATAACAACAACAACAACTTGTGGGAATTTTGAATACAGATGGATCGTCATTTGGAACACAATACCCCAGATACCACCAAAGTTGTTGAAAACCGAATTGTATAATTTATTGATATTGCTGTACCAGAAGATGCCAGAGTCGAAGAAAAAGAACTGGAAAAAATCATGAAATATTGCAACCTGGCCATCGAAACTATGTGATAATGGATGAAACATGTAACAGGGATACCCATTATCATCAGGGCACTTGGTACCATGTCCAAGAATTTTACAAAACACATCAAGAAATTGCAGCTTCCTGCAATAACACCAGCAGAACTTCAAAAAACTGCACTACTCGGAACATCATATACTTTAAGAGATACTTGGTTGATACCTAGGACACTGAACAGCAACCTGTATCAACCATTAGCACCAGTCAATGGTGTTTGTGATGAATTTTTAAATGTTCAGTTGACTGAGTTTCATGTTTAATGAATAAAAGAGATAATGATAATAATGCAGCAGAAAATTCATAGTGGGAGGGGAGGAAAGAAAAGGAAAGGAAACTTAAGGCTCTCAAGGCTATTGTCTTGTTGTAGAAATTCCGGAGACTAGTCATAATATAGGTAAGGAAGGATTAAAGCTGTATGTTTTTTCCTGCAAAAGAAATATATATATAAAGGCCCAGAGAGATTTTGCCTCCACCGATGCTGCTGTTTCCCATGTGATCATTTGCTCTCAAGTGAGTAAACATTAGCTTGCTCTTAACCTCTTATGCTCTTAGCCTGATGCAAAATCTGCTTGGAACAATCTATACCAACCCTCCTTTTTAAAATGCCTTTTCGTTACTTAATTCTTTAAGGGATGAATGTCACCTATACATGGCACAAGTCAGAGTTGTTATTCTAAGCTGGCATGGCTGATGTTAGTTGTGCTGCACTGAGGAGTAATGAGGTGCGGACAGCTCTGTTCCTTTATTTTGCTGTTTATTCTATTACTCTTTCCCCTGCCACATGGATAATAGAAGACGTTAGTCTTTCTCTGACTTTCTGTCTATCCAAAAGACTACTACCATGTATAGTTGTGGATAAGCCCATACATGGAAAAGCTGTCCCTTGAATTTTTAACCAAAATATCAGGAGAAATGTGAATATACAAACATTTTGTGTGTTGGCTTACTCACAGGTGGTACATTTTTTTCACGGTATTTTGGTTAAAAAATTGAGGACTGGCTTATCTCTGGAAGAACTTATCTGTAAGTTAATATGGTATCTCTTTTTTCAAAGACACTAGATCCACTTACAGTTCTGAAGGAAATTCACTCTAGATATGCTTAAATACACTTTACGTGTTTACTTATAGTAGTATTTTCTGGGAATGAAATCTTCACTTCAACACCATCTCTGCTGAGCACAGAAATTACTGTATCTTCCAGTATGTATTATCTTCATTCACCCAGTATGAATGAAGGTAAATATACCTGTCCCAGGATAATGTTGCAGGATCCAATTTGAGTCGGTCACTAGGACCAAAGGTTTATTCTTCATCAGCCCATCATCAGGGAACTTCAACAACTAAAAGCTACACTGAACCAGGCACCATATAAATACAACACATAGAACAGCCCAGTGCATGTATTCTGGAGAAAGAGAAGTGTCATGATGATGGGCTCCAGCACGAGCCTAAAAACTGTGTCTCAGATTGGATCCTGAAACAAAAATTACTCTTCAACAGAAGCCTATGGCCTAAACAAGGTTGTATTCCTAAACTGAGCTGAGCATTCCCAGATGAAGAAAGATGAGGCCAAAGTTTGGGCCTGTACTGTGTTGTTGCCAATAGACAATTGACCAGCACCCTTGCACATGACATTTGTTTGCTCAAGGATCACACAATTCATGGCCTCTGACAGAGAGTGTTGAAGCCATGACACTGAGCAGCTGATGATGTGTTCCTGCTCCTGGCAGGCTTTCCATCATGCTGCGATATGGCCATCTGCCAGCCAAGGCCACTTCACTTACATAGCAAAGTACAGTGGCTAAGTTATGCCAGCAATATAGGTGACACCATTCCGGGTCGCTGGGCTTTGTATAATTTATGCTTCAAACGGCAACTGTATTTGACCCCCAAAGCCATGCATGGCTTCTTTCATGTGGTTTCAATGCTTAGGGAGATTAAATCGGGTTCTGTAGGCACATTTTTGTTGATTTGTTTGCTTTGGAATTGATAAACTTTTAATGAACTCGAGTGCATTCAAATGTAATGCAAACATCAGGTGACGAGCATTCATCTGGGATTTCCTCTAGACTGGATCGAGCCAGTAAGCTGCCTGAGATAAGCAAGAGTCAGTACCCAACATGGTTACATGCTAGGATTAAGTGCCCTAGAAACCTCCTTGTTTTTCCACTTTTAGATTTAGTTTAAGGTAGTTCTTTGATAGGAGCAGCTTAACGTCTTGCAGACCCTGCTAGAAGCAAAGGCATAAACATAGCTAAGTGCCAAGTTTTACACTGTGCACAAACAGGAAAGCAGAAGAGGGGCCTTGGGGTGTCCGGCTGCAATATGTTTGGTCTGCCAGGGGAATTATTACAGGGGGTTTATTGAAGACATGCCAAAAAATCATGTTAAATAAACTGTTTACACGCTGCAGCTCTGAGCAGGGAAGCGGAATCTGAAAGTCTCAAGCTTAAGCCCTTTCACAGGTCTCAGCAAAAATAAACCTCTTGACACTTTCGGCTGGACGCTGCAGCTTCCCCCCAGTGCACACACTTTGTTGACTTTCAAAGTGTAAAACAATTAGTGCCCTCTCTTTCTTCCAAAGTACTGGAGATATCATTGCAGTAGTTGAACCTCTGCCCCAGAAACTCTTAGGAGTGATTTATTCACACTATAAATTCTGTCTTTTATTTATGATGTCTCTGGATGATTGCGCTGAAAAATCACCCATTTTCTGCAGCGGCCATTTTCCCAATATTTGTACAAAAAGAAGAGCGTCCACAAGAACGTATTAAGATTCCCACTCTAACCTTGGACTACTCACTCAAACACAAAAATAAGCTTCACTTTGAAGAAAATTCAGGGATACTGTTCTCCTAGTAATGACAACACTCGAGGCGATGTATTTGCAAACTTTCAAAATATTGAAAGAGATACATGCTCTTACATCCTGAAGGATATAAATGAATGATAAATATTTGTGTTAAACATTTCTATTATGAGAAGGATTCAATGGAAGGATACCCAGAATACAGAAGGAGTCCTTATATACAGAAAGGTCCTATTTAAATGCCTCACATCATCAGTAAAGGCTATAAAGTTACCTGTTTAAAATCCAGAAGAACCTCTTCCTGAGATTTATGATAACTTGGAGCAAATGGATCAATGATCTGACCTGGTATATGATGGTTTCCTAAATCCTGAAATTGACAAGAGCCCCAAAGGAACTATCTAACTTCAAAAGGAATGTTAAAACCAGGACCCACATGTTTAAAGCAGGGGTGAAATTTTTTTACTACCAGTTCTGTGGGTGTGGCTTGGTGGGCGTGGCAGGGGAAAGATATAGCAAAATCCCCATTTGCACCCCACTCTGGGGCCAGCCAGAGGTGGTATTTGCCAGTTCTCTGAACTGCTCAAAATTTCCGCTACCGATTCTCCAGAACCTGTCAGAACCTGCTGGATTTCACCCCTGGTTTAAAGGGTGCAGGTCATAAAACCGATTTAAGATTAACACAAGGTGAACTTAATTTGCTGTGCATCAGTGTATTGTGTTGTAGTGAAAAAAGTGAGACTTAAAAAAAACTTCAGCATAGAGAAAATATGAACATCGGACTGTAGTTCCATTTAGATCATTGGAATTATGCCCTTTTATGCACAAAATCATGTTTATTACTAGTTTTCTGAGATCTGAATGAAATGTTTGTTTCATGTTTGTATCTTCTAATTCTTAGTTGTAATATTCTGGAACAAATCTACAAAGTAGGTAATGTAGAGATACCATCGCCTAACACAAATCCACAAAATCAATGTCTCATCTCACTTCTAGACTAGGCTAATTCTAGATCTTCTGAATATACCAAAATCCACCAGCAATTAAATTATGTAAGCGTTTTGCTTCTTTTCCAGACACTATCCCAAATAACCCAGCCTGAGGCAGCCAGGAAGGATCAAAACATCCATAGGGAACAGGAGCTTCAAAACAATATTGCAATTATTTTATCTGAGTCAGATCAGCGTCTAACTACAGAATAATTTAGACTGGAACGAAAAGCAAGTGCTTGGAAACATTGTCAGCCCCTCAGAGGCTGCCAAGCATAAGCAAGGTAGGGCTGAGAAGTGATGCTTGATATTGCAGCATGAACAGAGATGGCCATCATGTCTGACAGGTCTCCTCTAGCCATAATGGAAACAAAAATATCAGCTGTGTATTGGAGATGGAAAATAGAGGCCCTCCAAATAAAGGAGTGATGGATGTGTCTTTCTAGTGGGCAGTGGGGTCTCTCTGCAGTGACTGGTGGTGGGGGGAGGGTTATTCCCATCTCTACTACTGCCGATATCTAGTTTGATGATTCAGAAATTTCCCAAATTTCTGATGATTCAGAAATTTCCCAGTTTTATCTCGAAGAGGCATGGTGGAATGTTTCTTGAGCAGGGGAAGAGGTGGGCTTTTGATTGATTTGGCATGAATGGTCTTACATCTAATATGAAGTTGAAGGGAAATGTTCTGTCAATATGGAACACTTCTCTTCAACTTCATTTTAGATGCAAGACCATTCACGCCAAATCAGAAACACATCAGTTAAATTTATTGGCTATCATTTGTGGCCTTTCAAAAAGGACAGTACCATTACCCCTAATGGCCTTTTGGAAATTTTGAGAGGTACTAAGTCTTATAAGACCAATCACATATATGTTGCTTACTACTACGCAGGAAAATATATTCCATTTTTCAGAATAAGTGAATCAAGTTATGTATCCTCATTGTTTTGTTTCTATGACACATTTAATTAACAGTGCAGAATTAGTGTATAGCAAAAAGTTTTAAAAGGTGCTAATTGTCCCAGTAGATCATTAATTAATCTCAAGAGATGAAATTTAAAGCTAAACAGGTTCAGCCCTACATACACACAATCAATCAGCCATGTAATGGAACGATTATGGAAACTGCTTATTGTAGGGTTGTTGAATTTTATTACTCCCAAGACTAAGACCATTTCAAAGTGGTCCTGAAAAAAGGCTATCTCTAAGCACTCTGTCCATGGCTATCGTCTCCTTACTTTTCTTAATTTTACCTGCCTTCATCTGCAATGGCTGTGGGAACAGTAGAAATGGTGCCACAACACAGATTCAGCCATCTCCATTTGTATGAAATTTGAATCTACTGATAGAAAAGGTGATTGGCTCGTTCATGTTTTGGGTTCAGGATCCATAAGAAACCTATAGGGTGATATTTTTTACTTCTATTCATCCCAAGTGTTGTTGGTGATAATGTCCTGGAAGTTGCACAGGTGGCATTGAAGACAAAATCAATTGGAGATAACATGGGGGCAACATCTGCAACTAGTCTTATGAACTACCAGTCCAAGACCACACTAGAGTGAATGCTTACTGCCAACCTATGAAGTTTCCTTGCTACTCTTCCTTGTTCCCCTGCCAAATCTGAGTGAGCGCATGCCGAAAGAAATATACTTTGAAATGGTAACCCGGGTGGCACCATTCAACAAGGAACATGAGGAGAAAGGCCATTCAGATGAGAGAGCACTGACAGTTTCTTGCCTGAGAGTTTCCGCAAACCAGGAAGCAGAACTGGAAATAAATAAGGAAGGGATGAAAAGTAAGCTCTGGGTTTTTTTCTCCCCTCCGGCTGCTGTTCCTGCTGCCATTCTTCTGGAGTAGCATTTGCTGTTTCCACAATGAAGCCTCCTTCCAGATCCTAACACTTGCAAGAGGAGGAAGCAGGCTCTGAATTTTGTATACTAGGTAGTGTTTGTTTTGGATCAAGTGCTCCAATCAGTAAAACATCAGGAAAATGAACCTGACATGTACACGCGTTACAGCTTGCTTGCATTTCCTGAGAGACTTCTCACCATCCTCTGAGGCACAGCCTGCCTTCCATGTGCTTGTAATTAAGAGGCAGATCTTAACCATCTATAGTATTTGCCATCGGTTCCAGGGGAAGAATAGAAAAGCAGATGTTGGGGCAGTTGCTGAATGAATCAGGCTGTAGAACGTCCAAGCAGCAATTTGCGGTTTGGTAAAATAAAATCATACTGTTGAAAAGGATGAGGAAAAAAGAAACAAAGTTCCATATGAAAAAGCTAACTATCAACTCCAGGCCCCAACTCAATATATTTTACAAAAGAGTTTGCATTAAAAAGCACTTGATGGCCAGGAAGTAGTGTGTAATACCTGTAATAGAAAGAGACCCATACCAGATCCAATCAATTTGCTGAAGGTTATTCTTAAACACTTAAATTTAACAAACTTATGTGACAGTGTCTTATCATAAAAATAATGCATTTGGCTGGTTAAAAAAAAAAGAGTTTATCCTACAGCAAAGAGAAGCTATTGCCTTGATTTCATTTTATAATGTGTGAATCACACTGTTTGTTCATTTTTGTCTTTTCGTCTTCTTGTCTCTCTTCCATTTTTACATTTGTTCTGTAACAAACAAGGCTGGGGAACAATACACAAGATTTACTGAAGCAGTGAAAATCGTAATATGATTTGATTTGATTTGATTTTAATTTGATTTGATTTAATTTAATTTCTATACCGCCCATCTCCCGAAGGACTCAGGGCGGTGCACAGGCAACAATAAAACAAGTCCAAATACAAAATTTAAAAAACATTTTAAAAACATATTAAACCATTGGCCTAATAATTAAAAATAAACCCCAATTAAAAATCATGTCTAGGCCAGCCCCGCTTGTTGGAATAATAGCGTCTTGAGGGCACGGTGAAAGGTGCCCTCTTTAGAGGATCTCAATGGCCACATCCTTTAGGAAGTGCCACATTTTATTTTCTTCTCACATAAGCCATGGTCAATCAAGGATTCAAATACATTGACAAAAGAATGAGGCTATTCCCAAACTCAAAATCATAATTTCCATGGACCTTTGGAGATTTTGCATTAGACATCAAATTAGTAAACTGAGATTTTGAATCTGAACAAAAGTAACTGAAATATCCATATATTTCGTATTCTATCCCTCTGTTTCTGAATCACAAAGTGCCATCTTTTCTCTCCTGTTTTTAGCCTTTAGCTGATTCTCTGTCTTTCCCTGAGCATCATTAATCAGAGATAGGACATTTTTGGAAACAATTAGATGAACCTTTTGGCATAGGCTCAGTGCGAT
This sequence comes from Masticophis lateralis, assembly GCA_030761175.1. Lineage (NCBI taxonomy): Eukaryota > Metazoa > Chordata > Lepidosauria > Squamata > Colubridae > Masticophis > Masticophis lateralis. Next base: position 114,568,273 of record JAUDYJ010000002.1, read on the forward strand.
ACAAATTAGAGTGAATCAACATCTTGATTCATTCAGAGTTTTGTGAATTGGCATTCCCGCCAAAGTAGAGTGAATTAGAATAGGGTAATCTATTTATATATTTATATTTATAGGTAATTATTTGCTACATAATTGACTGAGTTGCTAGAGATGATCTTTCTAGAAATGCAGGTTTGGGAAAACCCTTAAAGTCCCTAAAAAATATTCTATAATTGAGATTTTTTTCCCTGTCATTTAATTATTGCTATTTTCCAGTTAAGAATACTAAGTGATTTGTGGAAGAACTGAGAAAATGCAGTTATTTTGAAACGCACTTTTGACAAAGATATCTAATTGATCAGGAAAAGAAAAAGGGGGAAAAAAGGAGAGAAAAGAAATCAGCCTTAACCCCTCCCGTTTTAAGACCCACCAATCTTACAAAAGTCACAAAGAGATTTTTTTTCTCCCTAAAAATAAACATTTTGGAGACTTAGGTCTTTAAACAGTCCCCAGGAGCCCTTGTCATCCTGCCCTGCTCTTCTCTGACTAATCTCCTTTGTAAGTGTTGGGTCAGGATCAACAATGGTTTTCCACTAAGGTCATTTACTTTCTCTGTTTACACTGCTAATTTTATCACAGTTTGGAGTGGCTAATGGCATTATTTATGTGCTCGGTCCGGGTGATGAATGTTAGTGCTAAATAAAGCCTCCTGGCAGGGCAGGTGTGGGGGCTGATAGTGGCAGATACAAAACTAAATTGCCCTGAGGAATTAACTGGCTTTGAAAAGGGGAGGGAATTTACTACAGAGTGAGATGCTTGGCAAACAGAGCAACCAATAAATATAAGGAAGACATTAGTTAAGGAATGTGCTTCTTTTAAAAGGTAACCTTTGGACCCAGAATTCTAGAACCCATGCAATATCTGTGGGTCTACTGTAGACTAGTAGGAGACTAGTTAGCAATAGACTTCTACAGTTTAAAACTGTAGACTTCTACAGTTTAAGAAAGCAATTAGGTAAAAAGATGAGAGGAGCTGGGTTTGATCAGACTAATTCTAGTCCCATATTTTTCCCCACTGCATCTGCCCAGATGCTTTGGAAAAATTCACAAAAGAACATGTGTGCAAATAGAATCCTTATAACTTCTATGCTCTACTTACAGCACCTTTTGCATGCTTTGTTTGGTTATACATTTGGAAAATGTGGAAAAATTGGAATCTTTATTTCTATAGGGAAGTCTAGACTCCAGACATGAAAACTCATAGAGTGACTTTGGGCCACTGTCTCTCTTTGTCTCAGTGGTACTCTTTGGCAGCACTGTTAACACTGGACCTGAAGTAGAGGCAGCTAGGTGAGAGTGCTCAAGACTACCAACAATGCTACCCCTACTGAGGATGCAGGGTTGCCAAAAGGGCAGAGAAGGGGACAGATAGGAAGGTAGAGGGAATTGAAGGGCTCCTGCTGATATAAATGTGGTGGGCTCCCCAACACTGAATTTTGATCATGTGACTATGAGGACACTGCACAGCCATAACTATTTGGACAGTGCATAAGTACCATTTGTTTAGTACCACTGTAACTTCAAATGGCCATAAATTAATAGTTGTTAAGTGAGGACTATCTTGTACTTTATAAAACATATACCCTGCTGTATTTTTTGCAGAACACCTAAGTAAACTATGAACTTCTTTTAAGTTCATTAATGTAGTCTTCCTCCCTTTAGACTTTTAATTGCCTCAGTTTGGGGGCGGATCCATGACAATACCAGATCTACTTGCTTATCTATCCTAAAGTCATTAATGCATATGCTCTTGTTACAGAAAGGCCTGCTGTTCACCAATCACAGAGCTAATCTCATACTGTTCCTCCACCACAGCAGATTCATCTGGGATGTGAATTCATCAAGTGCTGGTACCCTGTTTCCAGTGGAGACAGAAATGGATGGTAACCATTGTCCTTAGCCCTTCTTTACTGGTACCAACACCATTGTTACAATTGCACAGAACTCACCTCATACTGTCACAAGGGGGCACAAATTACCTCCATACAGACAGTAAAACTGTCACCACTCCCCTGGCATAGCTATTCAGTGCCTGCCTCCTAGACCCCAAAGCCATTTTCAGACCAATTGGTTTCTTCCAGTGGCATGGTAAGAACTACTGTACTATACAGCCCCATAGACCTCCTTAAACTACCTGCCAACATGCTAACAAAACAAAAAACTCTGAAATACTTCCACAGTCAAATTTATCCACTGCATTCCTATACTCACATATCTACAAGCAAACTGCTCTCACCAATGCAATTTTTCCAATATTGAGCTATCCCTAGCAAAATACATTATTCATGGATGATCTTTGGAGGCCAACTCCAGGGGCCATTCCATGCAGGGGTGCAACAAAAGGCTCTTTAGGAGAGGCTATTTTGTGATAGCCCCCTTTGGAATTTGCTCCTTAGCAAAGTAGACTTGGCACCTCTTTCAACTCTAGGCAAAAATATTTTTATTCTCCCAGTTCTTTAAATAATAATGCGGCTGTGATATTTTTCAGCCTGCTATTGCTCCTTTTATTCTCTTACCTGGTCTTTTTATTGCTCATTTTATTGTTTTACATTTATGCTTTGGCAAATTGTTTTAATTTATTTTAATTGGTGCATTTTTTTATTGTAAACGGCATTTAGATTTTTTTTAAAAAAATAGGAAGCATTATACAAATATAATGAATAAATAGTTAAGTCATTCAGAACATTGTGATTTCAAAAGAGATACTTACTGTTTGTGGCACATGTACCAGGAATCTATACTTGGAGTTTAAGAAGAGAGGAAAAGAATATTGTGAGAAATGGAACTGCTATTACTGCTAGAGGAGGTGGAGAGGGGGGGAGTTAGTTACATCCTAGTCCTATGAGTAAAGACTTAGGTTCAGATTCCCTGGGCAAGTTTCTTTATACTTGTCACTTCAGTAATTGATGGTTCATTTCTAGGATTTATTTCTTTTTGTATATTTTCTTAGTGAAGCTGCCCAAATTGGTTTCCCTTGAGGTTTTCTCCCCTTCATGAGTTTTTAAGGAAGTGGAAAAATGACATATTAGTTGAAGTTCTCTGTGAAATTCTAATTTGGATGCGGCATTGAAATAAATTTGAAAACTCTCCATAAGTGGAGAGATGTCTGCAAAGAGAAACTGTTTTGTGCTTCCTCCACTCTCATTCTCCATCTCTCTCTTTCTTCCCTCCTCTCCCCCTCTCTTTCTGTCTGTCTCTCTATCCCTCTCCCTCTCTCATCTCTCTAGAATGAAGAATCTTCTGAAATCTTATTACTTGATGAGGGGAATGGTGTAAACAAAAAATAGCACCCTCAACACATTAGTTCCACTTTCCAAGGAGGCCACAAATTCAGAAAACAAATTATGAGGCAAGAGTTGCTTGGCTCATTAATTTCTATTATATGGTCAAGCAGTGCACAAGCAGAAGAGAATAAATCAGTACAAACATTCCAGCAGTAAAAGTGGCAATGGTTTGAACTTTTGAATAAAATAGCAAAACATACATAATTTTAAATGGGAAAAGACAGGTGGAATTAAAAAAACCTTAATTAATCACCTCAAAGCCATGGATATTGTTCTTGGGGAACCTCCAGCAGGAGAGTCCATGCAATCTAAATGCCAGCTCTAAACATGTCCTCATGTCTCATAGGTAGTTTTTGAGGGTGACGTGACCGAGGTTTGTCAAGAGATTTATCGGGACCTCGCTCATACATTTTCAGAGGGGTAAATAAATGCCTGCAGCTAAAGGATTCATTTAGGAAATAGTTCTGAGATTAGAAAAGGCTTCTTCGTTTCCATAAGAATATATTGGTTTGTACATATTAAACTCCCTGAAAAATTCCAGTTTCCTATTGTGAACAAGGGGATGCGGTGACTCAGTGGCTAAGACGCTGAGCTTGTCGATTGAAAGGTTGGAATTCAGTGGTGCCGCGTAACTGGGTGAGCTCCCGTTACTTGTCCCAGCTTCTGCCAACCTAGCATTTCAAAAATGCTAGGTTGACATTTATATTTTTCACATAAAAAATGCAAGTAGGAAAAAAGGGACCACATTTGGTGGGAAGGTAACAGCGCTCCGTGCACCTTCAACACCTCCATCCACCTTTAGGCAGCACTGGCTCCTCGGTTTAGAAATGGAGATGAGAACCCCCCCCACCCCCAGTTCTGGAAACAACTAGCACGCATGTGCGGGGAACCTTTATCTTATTGTGAACAAAACTTAATTTACCAATTACAATAAATGTTATGGTTATACAATAACAAATCTTGCATATAAATTTAATAAATAAGTACATATTATTACACTAGAAGCAACACCCAGGCTATTTGAGGCAAGGATTATATTTGCTCCACACACCTTCTTTGCTGAAAATTCCAAGATATTTATTAGACTTATTCTAACTACAGCCCTCTTCAGGTATTTCATTCCACCATCCAGAGTATCTCATACATGAGTTCTCTGAGTAAAATCTGTCCTCTGCCTGCTTTGCTCATGTGACTTTGGTTCCAATAGGCTTTTGTCTGCTGAGAACAAAAAGAAAAGCCACATGGGTTCCTGCAGAAGCAACGGCCTTGATAATGAAGGATCCCAGTCATGTGGCAACTTGGGCTTTGCTTTGGAAGATATTGATATTGGGAAATGATCTACTAACTATCTGCAGGATCCAGCAGCTGGCATCATTTGGGCAACATCAGTGGTGGAATGCTCTGGATATGCAAATGTTTGAATGGAGACTATGACATGTTAAAAGATGCGCAGAAATCTACAGAATCTAGAAATCTACAGAAAGAAGATCTACAGACATACCAATAAATTGCAGATAGAACATTGAGCTGTCCTGAGCTGCCTGAGAAACTATAGCAATAGCAATAGCAGTTAGAGTTATGTACTGCTTCACAGTGCTTTACAGCCCTGTTTAAGCGGTCAGCATATTGGCCCCAACATTCTGGATCCTCATTTTACCCACCTCAGAAGGATGGAAGGCTGAATCAACCTTGAACCCGTGAGACCTGAACTGTCTGGCAGCCGGTGATCAGTAGAAGTAGCCTGCAGTACTGCACTCTAACCACTGCACCATCACGACTCTATATGTTTCTTATGAACTGTATTGTATTAAGTTCTAGCTTTTCTCCCATTGTTTTTAATGTGTTTATTTGTAACCCCTACTCACTCATCCAGGCTTGTTGGAAGTTGGATAGAAATATATAAGAAATGACATATATAACAGAGGAGGGGGGGAGAGACAGAGAGAGACAGAGACAGTAACAGAGTCAGAGAGAGAGGTAGGGAGGGAGAGACTAAAGATCTGAAGTTGCCAGAAAACCAACACTATAGTTCATTCACAAGCCATCCCCAGTCCTGATGCCTGAGACTTTAAGGCTTCATGCCTGCAAGTCATATACAGTTCCACTGTGATAAGTTTCCTCTTCTCTTCTGGCAGTTACATACTTGAGCCAACACCTCTCCTTCTCTTCTTTGGAAAATACGTGCCCTGATGGTTCAAGAGCATTTTGTTAACAACACTAAAGAACATATGTGCCAGGACTTTATTTCTTTGGTTAGATTCAGGTCAAAAACTGTAAATGCTAACAGTAATAGTGCAGAAAACATATTATCTTTAAGCATAGAAAAAAGTTATCTTGAATAACTGAGGATTGCCTCAGTATTTAGTCAGGCAATCTTATCTGTAGAATAGCCACTGTTCTATGTCATCCACTCATTTCTAAGAAACAGTAAGACATATAAGAAAGCCATTTATGATGTTTATCCAGGCTATAAATTAACACTTACATATGTAATCAGAAGATATGAAGCAACAAAAATTATGAACCTATGGATTTCATTGTTCCTTCTTTGCAATTGCAGCCTCAGCCTTCCTGAAGCTTGAGCAATTCTCAGCAAAAGGGATCCTGGCTACGAAATACTGGGGGTTGATGTCAATGAATCCATAGCAATTTGGACTTCTCCTAGCCTATGGATTCTGATAAAGTTAATGGGTCTCTGTCCTCTGCTACCAATCCCACCTGGCTTCTTTCCGAGTCAGGTGGGAACCTGATAGACTGGCATCAGGAAGTGGTGGACTCTTTCCTTAAGTGAACCTCACTGAATTATATCAACTTTTACAACTATCGCTCAGTCTCCAAACTTCCCTTTTGGAGGAAAGTTATTGAAAAGTGTTGGGAGGGGGAAATCATAGGACACAATAGAAAAAAACAGATTATTTAGGTCATTTGTAGCCAGATTCAGGCCTGGATATGACAAAAACATTCATTGTTTATCCTAGCTGCTGACCTGTAAAAATCAGATATTTTCACAATTAAGGGTGCTTGCTCCAAAATCAATTTCCAGAAGACATAGCTAAATACCAATTTTCTTCTGTAACTGATGACTGTCTGTTTCCCACATTCCTTCCATGCACCAAAAACATAAGTTTCCTGGAACTCTAGGATGGTTTCATGCTTCTTTCATGCTACAATTACCATTTTACTGTAGATGCCGTTACATCTCTGTTAACTATTGATGTGTAATTCAAGTGAGTCATTGCTCTTTGGCACAGTGGAAAGAAAATAAGAGCTTTGAATGACAGTTCCAACTCCACAACAGCCCAAGAAGCCATTTGGCGTGTATTATCTCCCAGGAAACACAACAGGAACACTATCATGACAGGATGGTGACACAGGGACTGGTACTGGAATGGTTTTGCAATGCTGGTATATTTCTGTGCTTGAACTGGAGAAATGTCACCTGGTTTGCATTATAAGATAGGAGCAATCATTTTGCTGCCTCTGCACAAACTTAACACAGAGCTGGGGTTTTTCTCCTCCCCCACATACACCTTTGTTCTTTTTGTTTTGCAAATAATCAGGTGGCTTCCCCCTTCCCATAGCAATTTCATCCTCTTGCTTCTTTCTCCTGTGAGGGAACCCAAAGGAACAGCTGCATTAACATGCTCAACTCCCTTTCAGTAGAGGATGTTGTCCTTTGCTTCCTTCAGGTGTGAGCACAGGGCAGGACAGTGAAGTCAATGGTTTCTGCCAGATAGATTACAGAGTCACCTTCAATCGGAATCTGCACTTTGTTAAGCTCTTTGAAAGGAGAACATTTCTGCTGTTTCCTTCTCTGAAGGGCAGAAGAAAAATGACTCTATTATGGCTGTGTCTAGCATGGGCCTTGGCTGGATGCCAGGGGGATTTACAACAGCAGGGTGAAAAGTCTAAAGGGAAAACAGTTCATCCTGCTTGTGGACAGCTAGGATGGGGTCTTTGAGAAGCAGAGTAGAGGCCTGTCTGGACCCCGCCAGAGAAAAGCTGTCAAGGAAGCTTCCTCTTCAGGGCATGAAACATGATGTCAGCTGAACCCACCTCCTTTAGTCAGGAAAGATGAAAAATGGGGAGAAAAAAGCCCAGCAGAAAAGAGTTGAATTAGCAACATTGCTTTGCAGAAGAGTGTGTCCTGCATTAGAGAAATGTGAATGCAAAAGGCTAAGGGAAGAGGACATTCTTCACAGAAAAAAAAGACTGGGTATCCAAAAATCTGATGACATGCACAGAAATCTAGTTTGGATGAACAATTTTATAACAAAATTCTGGGCAGTGGCCTAAAGAATCAGAGAAAGGCAATATGTAGTCCTCCCAATGCTCTTGGTTTATGCAGGTATGACAGTTGCAGACAGTGTCCTGGGGTCATGTGATCATCTTTTGCATCCTTCTGACAAGCAAAGTCAATATGGAAGCCAGCTTCACTTGAAAGCCTTGTTGCTAACTTAACAACTGCCATTATTCACTCAACAACTGAGGCAAGAAAAGTCATAAAATGGAGCAAAATTCAGGTAACAACTGTTTTGCTTAGCAATGGAACTTCTGGACTCAATTGTGGGATACAGATTAGATTTATCTCTCTACATGTACATGGATTTGTACATTATTTAATTGTGGCTTTAAATATTCACTCCAATGACAGAGCACTGCTTCTTTTATCTCCAACAAATGGCTTCTCAAAACCTTATGATTGAAAATAGAATATGAGGCGTAGATCATAAATTTGACTGATCTTGCAATTGCTGTCAGCAAAATGCTGTCATTCTGTTCTTTTTCGGACTCCCAAGAGTCCCTTGGGAGTGGGGCGGCATAGAAATGCGACAAAATAACATAAATAAATAAATATTTGAAAGAAGGGAAGGGAAAAATGTATAGAAAAAAATCATGAATTAGGCTATACCAGCGGTGGGTTGCCCCCGGTGCGGACCAGTTCTATAGAACCGGTAGTAAAACCAGCGGGAGGCTCTGCCCACTGTCCCCAACATCATCAGTAAGCTTCTGCACATGCAGCCCCATTGCGAACCAGTAGTAAGTAGAACCCATCCCTGGGCTGTACATCACCAGCTCAAGGTTGACTTAGCCTTCCATCCTTTTGAGATTGGTAAAATGAGGACCCAGATTGTATGTTGGGGGCAATATGCTGACTGTAAACCACTGAGAGAATGCTGTAAAGCACCAGTATATAAGTCTAATTGCTATTGCTATACATATCTCAATGGAACTGAGCACTCTATGCTACCAAATAAAGATAATCCTATGGCACTAAAAAGAGGTTTTCATTAAACTGTTTTACTAAACAGTTAGATTTTTCTGATTAATAGTAATTTCTTCGACTGTTTCCCACTATTGCCTAGTTTGGCCTTCACATGAGATTTTTAGCAATTTTAAAATGCTGGTTTTTGTTTTTCACCCAGGAAATCATTAGGTAGCTTTTCAAAGTATTGCACACATAATGGTTGGCCTTTAGTCTACTAATGCTTTGCAATGATTGAGAACATGGGTAGTTGGAACAAGTATTCCATTTATTATATTAATGTAAGCTGTGGAGTCTAGAATTGATCTGTGCATTCCAGCATTGTATTCATTCTGACAGTGAGCTTTGTCTACAACTCACAAATCTTGGAAGATGATATAAGAATTTGTACAGTAAAAGTTCATACTGTAATGACCTGGAAAATGCCAAAGATAGTAGCTTTGCTGGTTTGTTCCTTTGACCAGAGGTTTCTTAACACAATGCAGTCCTCAAATACTGCTAAATCAATTTGTCTATCTGTCTGTCTTGTTTTTCTCTCTCCCTCTGCTTCTTGCAGCACCACTGGGGAGAATCTTGATTTGCACTACTAAAGTAGATCAGATTAAAAAAAAAAAAAGCTGGCAAAACTACAGGTACATTGCAGATCCTTCGCATTACTGCAGCTTAAATTTCTTCGAATCTAAGCTAGACCCCTAAAGGTTTCAATGAAATAATAATGTGTAGAGTGTTCAATTCTGAGTGAATATTGTTGTTGTAGAATCACATTTGAAGGGTTACAAAAACAAAAGTCTTGGTTTACATCATTACAGGGGAGGAATAGTGATTACAGCTGAGCAGGTTGTTTAGGTCTGCACTGACCTCCACAGGTGTGCTCTTTCAAGAGGGGAAGTTTGTACTGGAGCCAAATATGAACATGGCGGCAGACAGTTGGTTTCCTGTGATAAGAATAGCTTGGCTGGATCAGATGAGTCTGAGCAGGGCCCAGGTTTTATGTAGATCCTGTGGAAGCTTTATAGTAGTGGAAGGGAGGTGGGGGAACTCCCCTCCCCCATTAGTTTTATTGGTTAACTTTTTTTGATTGTGGGATAGAAACGTTTCTGCTGTACATCAGCTCTAAATCATGCATAATAAACCCCTGGAATCTTTATCACAGGATGCAGAATGACAACTTGTTCTGTACAGCTCACAAAATTCACCATGTTGACTAGAAATTGTGGGACATGTTGTCCCAAACATTTCAAGGACACCAGATTGGGGAATGCGGTTCTCTTGAACTCATATCCCTAGAAAATTCTCTTTTACATGAAGTAGGCATATAGGTTTAACAATGATTCTAATTCTCCAGAGCTAGTAAGCAGGATGCCACATTTAATTCTTATTAATCATCTGGGGGATGCTCTTCCAGTCTCTGGCACTCCCACACACGTGAAAACCAACTGGCTGGCACGCTGGAACCTGGAAGAACAACGGGTTATGGCTTTCATGCCCAGAGAAATGGCTCCGCTTGCCACTTCTGGCAGCGGAGGTTCGCCATCACAGTTCTAGTGGCTTGCTCTATCAGGGTTAGTGCTATTATACAGCTCTATTATAAATAGTCAAGGGTTGAGGCAAACAAAGATGTTTTCAGCATGACTTTAAACAGCATTAGAATTAGTTTCTAGGAAAAGCATTCAGCGATTGAGTACAATAGAGCGAACCTCCCCATTGGGACCATTTCCATTTCCCAATGCCTTTGAGCTTTTTTCAAGCCATGCATTGAGCCATTAGTTAGTCCCCTGCTGCCAATTTCGCCCATCACTCTCATCTCTGTTTTTGCGCTATAGAAACAGCTGAAAGATTCTGCAAAGAATCAAAACAGCCAAGATCAATCCCAACTGCATTTGAAAGTAGCATTGGCACACTTAGGGTGCATATCTCAATTTGTATCTAAAAACATAGGAGTAGTTGCGACGAAGAATGGACTATGAAATAAGGAAGGCACATTTATCCTTGAAAGATCTATGAAGAAAAAGCATGTTTGATAAATGAATAGAGAGCTTTTGCATTTGCAGTAAAATCAACTTATCTCAGCCTTGTCCTTGTATCTGAGACTTGTATCTGAGTCTTCAGAGAAAGGCGGCATACAAATAAATAAACAAATAAATAAATAAATCTCCTGCTGCTCCTGCTGCTAATCTCATGATGCATGTTTGCATTACTAATGATTGAAGCTTTTATGATACAACAAGGTAAATCTGAAATTAATGTATCAACAATCAAAATATTTGTATTTGTCAAAGAAAATGGAGTGAATGGCCACAACTTATAAACAAAAAGAAGCAACCATATATATTTGTGTATCTTGGCAACATGCTTACTAAAGATAGAAAAATCAAGAAATTTTAAGTTAAATTATTATAGAAAGACAGTGGCAAGAAATTAATACTTATTCCATTGCAAGAAATTAATGCTTATAAACAAAAAGCCCAAAGTATAATGCTATATAAAGTTCTTCAGTGCTGTTATATTAGTCAAATGCAATTGGAAATGATTACTTATGAAAGGTAAACCCACAAGAAAACAGGTCTAGAATAAATGGGTACCATATACATGTAGAATTAATACAAACATTAATAACTATTATGAAAGAAGTGTGCTGGAATGGTTTGGTTGTATAAAGAGAATAAATGAGTACTGAATTGGATAAATAAAATATAGGAAGAAAGACTAAATAGGTTGCGAGGAAGATGGAGAAAGTGATGACTGGATGGGTTTGATGAGATCTTCAAAATTAGGTGAGAAAGTTAGAAAGCAAAAGGTAGCATGCAAAGCAATGCATAGTATAGAGCGGAGGATGAGTCGAATGAATAGAAAACTATTATAAGTAGTGAACAGTGTTGGAATAAACAGAAGAAGAAGAAGAAGAAGAAGAAGAAGAAGAAGAAGAAGAAGAAGAAGAAGAAGAAGAAGAAGAAGAAGAAGAAGAAGAAGAAGAAGAAGAAGAAGAAGAAGAAGAAGAAGAAGAAGCTTCATCATCTATGATGGTGGTGGTGGTGGTGGATGGAATTATGAAGCATCTTGGATGAGAAGTGAAATGTCTTCTTCTTCCTCCTCAAGTATAAAAACAGTGCAGTTACCTTTTTGAAAATGCACCTTTGAGACACCTATGTCTTGGAGAACTGAGAATCTCCATAGACATAATGATTTAGAGTTCTCATTATGGATGAGAACATATCTCACATATGATCCTGGACCACAGACTTTTGATTTTCCTGAGGAAAATATACTAAATAAGAATAGGCACAATGGAGATAAGAACAAAAACAAAATTTAAGGTGTGAGGATACATATGAGCACCTTTTATATCCACAGACTTAATAGAATTCAGTTCCCGCTGCTGAATGCCAATGCTGTGCAACTCAAACATTCACAACAGATCAACGATGGGAAAATCATGGGTTTTGGGTTAATTTCAAAAGCGATCTGTTTCAGATTTCTGGTCAGATCAACCTGAAAAGGGTAGCCACCATTTATAGCTTTCTTCAGTTTTTCCAAAATAAAACTGGCTGCCTTTAGCATAACATCAGAACTGTTAGGAGTCCTTAAATTTAGCTATTTTAATTTTCGGCTCTGTTAAGCTTCTGACAACTATCTGGTGAGTGTAGTCTCCAAGTTAGGAAGTCTTTGTCAATATTTTAACATTTCTTTTAGGGCTGCCCATTTCCTTGCCTCTCTGTGAAACCCTGGACTATCTCAGAGAAACCTACAGTCTCCAAAAGTAGAGATCGCTGGAGCAGGAGAGAAATGGGAAGGGTAAGCCTATTACCTTTCTGGTAGGAGTCCTAGATATGCATGCCAATTGTTCAAACTGCAGTGCTTATTCATGGAACAGGGGTTTCTGCTCAAGGAAAACCCTTCAATAGATGAAAGCATGAGTAATAACAAAGCTGGCATCAAACTGTTTAAAGGGGAGATAAGCAGCTGAGGTCAGGTGCTTAGAGGGCTGCCCTTTATCTCTTTTATAGCTGCAAAAGGAGAGAATATAAAACTCATTTTTTAATCCTTGTTCCTGCAATACTTTAAACAAGTACTGAAGTCAGCGAGCCCAAAGACTGGATCAGCCATGGATTAAGAATGTGTCTATCTGGGAACTGCAGCCAAAAGATTTAAGTCAAGGCCCTTTTATAGGATCCAGGAGTAATAAGAATGATTTTGAACATATCCTTTCCAGAGCCTTGCTTAGCAATGGAAATTCTGGTACTCCACTGTGTTCCTAAGTCAAGGACTACTTCTACACAAAAAAATAAATGCCATGAATCGTGAATCTAAAAATTTGGCCATATGGTTGAACCCCAATCACTCATTTTGTTAATATTTTATTTGTAAAATTAGCAGACATAACAAGCTTGGGCTAAAAGTTGACTTTCAAATCCCTGACCTAAAGAAACAGAAATGAATGGATTGTAAGTTAGCGTCAGCAAAAGAAGCATGTTCTTCCGATGCTTCATCCTTACCAGCATCATCAAGTGTATGGGTTTATAAAAGCAAGTTGTGTTATAAAGTGCTCATTAGTTTGAGACATCCAGATCAAAGAGCTTCTGCCTATGAGCCATTACCTCACTCCCACAAGCTCACCCAGGCATACCGCCAAATCAGATTCATCTAAACACGAATGGGTAGCAAATCATCTGAGCTCTCTCCACTAGGTCTCCAGATTGCTAAATATGAAATGCAGGCAACCATCAGTCTGGAGCAGCTTAGATCATGCATACATGTAGAAGAACAAATGCTGAATCATTTCTAGGTTCTGGAATGTATCTGAATTCTTCTTTGGGCTACATCCTGCAGCATTCAGAATATGGTATAGTTTAACTTCAAGGTACTGTGGAGCTAATCTGGCACCATTGTGTGTGTGTGTGTGTGTGTGTGTGTGTGTGTGTGTAACAAGCGCACTTACCAGGATTGTGCTTATATTTCTAGAAAACAGTTCAGTGTGCATTTTCTGGGTTTATTTATTTTTATCTATTTATCAAATGTATACTCCACCCATCCTGCCTAAGTGATTTTGGGTGGTTTACAAATAGCAATAGGAATAGGTATTAGATTTATATACCACTCCATAGGGACGCAGTGGCTCAGTGGCTAAGACGCTGAGCTTGTCGATGGAAAGGTTGGCAGTTCAGGGGTTTGAATCCCTAGTGCCAGGTAATGGGGTGATCTCCCATTACTTGTCCCAGCTTCTGCCAACCTAGCAGTTTGAAAGCATGTAAAAAATGGAAGTAGAAAAATAGGGACCATCTTTGTTGGGAAGGTAACAGCGTTCCATGTGCCTTTGGTGTTTAGTCATGCTGGCCACATGACCATGAAGACATCTTCGGCAGTGCTGGCTCTTCAGCTTTGAAGCGGAGATGAACACTGCCCCTAGAGTCAGGAATGACTAGTACATATGTGCGAGGGGAACCTTTATCTTTACCTTTACCACTACATAGAGCTTTATAGCACTCTCTGAGCTGTTTGAGCTGCTGAGCTGAGAGTCAGCATATTGCCCCCAACGATCTGGGTCTCATTTTACCAACCTTGGAAGGATGGAAGGCTGAGTCAACCTTGAGCTCCATCAAGTCTGAACTTCAGGCTGTGGACATAGTTAGATTGCAATATTGCATTTTAACCACTGTGCCACCAGGGATGATTACAAATAAAAACCATGCAGTCATATATAAGAGACATCAATAAAAACAACGTTAAAAACAGGAGTAAAAACAAGCTTAAAAAGCTGAGGCATCACACCCTCAGGCCACTAGCCAGACTCTCTGTTAGACGATGCTCAGATTCTCATGATACTTGGCAGAGCCAGGTCTTGACACTCTTCCAGAAGGCCAGAAAAGTGGGGGCCTCCTTTACTTCGGGGAGGTGCTCCATAAGGAAAGGGCAATGGCAGAGAAAGTTCTTCCTAGACTCCACCAATCTAAAATCCTGTGGTTGGGGTCTGCAGGATAGCCTCCCTGCCTGACTGGGTCAATGTAATTGGGACAAGATGGTGGTCCTCAACCTTTCCAGCTTAGATCAGTGGTCCTCAACCTTTCCAGCTTTGGGGACTGGCAGGGGGTGGAGAGGAGATGGTTCTGCACGGGTAGACAGTGAGCATGTGTGCGCAGTTCCATTTGTGTGCATGGCGGGCATGTGCACCCACCACTCACACAAAGGGAACTGTGTGGGCTTTCCCGCCATTTCCATGGCCCAGTTCCGAATGGGCCATGGCCTGGTAATGGGCTGTGTCCCAAGGGTTGGAGACCCTCCCCCCTAGGGTAACCTGGTACCGTGCCATGTAGGATTTTAACGGTGATTACCAACCTCTTGAGTTGGACATTCTGGCAGCTCACATAGCAGAGATATTACATGTAGAAACTTAAGGGCACTAGCTTAACAACAGTAACAACAAATGTTTTAAAATTCGGATTTGATGATACAACTGTTTTAAAGAAGTGAAGATGGAGGCTATGTTTGGAATTCAGACTTTGAACCTGGAACAGGGATTCCCCTGATTTATGAAAGCCGTGATCCATGTTAAAGATTTAGATTGGTTTTAATGTGTAGTCTCTTGCACTGGAGTACTCTGGAAATGGGAATTCAAAAACAGAGAGGGATATCAATATTAAAGATAGTCTGCACCAAAGTTAACAAAACTCAGAGGAAGCCACCACTGGTTAAATTGGTAATATACACTCTGGTATAGATAAAATCTCTCTCAAGATCTGAAGCCAAGTGTGTTCTCCAGGTTTTTTTTTTTAAAAAAAACCTCCATTGCACATTCCCAAGAACATCTAGGAGGATTTGTTCTGAAGTGATATACAGCATATAGTTGGAAGGAAAACCTTTCTTTATAATGGTGCTAGCATGGACTTGTACACCGTGTTGTAGTAAGCACATTCTGCCCATTGCTTACCCCTCCCACCGCCCAAAATGCACAACTTGGACTGTCAGTGACTCACCAGACCTGTTCAGTGTCCATGGCTTATGCCAGTATTTTCCTTATTTTGTTCGTTCCATAGATCAAAGGTGACAGTAAGAAGGCCTTTGTAACAGTATTGGCAAGGAGACACGGCACATTTTTGCACATGATGGACGCCACGTATCTGATACGGGGCAACTTCCAAGCACTGAGATTAAGCATAGTTTGTTTTCAACAGTTGGAAGGTGCATAAATTCATAGCTACAGTACAAAACAAAAGGGGAGGGGCAGGGGAGAAAAGGGGAAAAGAAAAAGAGGTAGGCTTGCTATGATATACGTGTCTTGACCTTGATTGTGAGCATGTTATTCAACAGAAACGCCCCTAGACTAAACTATAATACTCATAAAGATAGAGCAACACACAGCTGAAATGTGTGGCCAGGATTTCCCCCCCCCCCCTTTCAGTCAGGTTCGCAGCACTAAGTTGTCTGACAGGATATGAGAGTTGGATTGTATTTATACTGCTCGCGTTTGTTATATAATTAAAGGCCTGTAGAGTAAAGTGAAAGAATTGCCAAGGGGGGAGGGGCCCTGACATCAGATGAAGCTGTTTTTGCAAACTCCAACATGCGTTGCTTCCTTTTTTTCTTTTTCTTTTTTTTTTTTCAATGTGAAAGCAAGCAAGCAAGCATGCATTCAGGAGTAGAGAAGTGCAGTTCAAGCCTATGGCTCTACCTCAGAAGTTAAGCCCCACTATGTTTATGGAGATAACTGTCAAGTAAGTATGATTACAACATTTGCAGCACTTCTTTTTTTTATTATAGTGGTGGATTATTCTGTATTTTGCATTAATTTCTGGTTTGCACAACACACAAGCCAAATTGTGGTTTGGCTTAGCCTGTGGTCCAAACCTAGACATCACATTATAGTTAAGATATACTTTATAGTGATTCTTTGGTTTTATTTAGATTAATTTAACATGTTTGAACCCAACATAATCCCAGTTTATGATTCAACCATCATTAGTCCAACACTGTTTTATTCTCTTACTATGGGCACTTGCAATAGGTGAAATATGGACTTTAGCAACAGGTAGGGGACTCTTCTCTTCTCCTAGGTCTGCATCTACAGGGTATCTACTTTATTTTTCATTGGAAAAAAAAATTAATAGGGTTTGTTAGGTACCAGAAAGACTTGAGGGTTAGAGAACTGGTAAACTGTGGCCAGCTGTGGGGTTTGTCATATGATCTTCATTGGATAAGAATGTTATTCATAGTTATTGATAAGTCATTTTTAAGTGTTAGTAAATAGCAATTGCATATGTCAGTGCAAATAATGATATTGCTGTGTTAAATGTGAGAATGAAATTGAAGGATTTTGATTTAACATATTGCTGTTGCTGATATCTTGGCACATCTCTAAATTGTTTAATGATCTGGTAGAGAGCAGGTTCTCTACAAACTCTACCCATGATCATTCCAGTCAGTTTCTTCCTTGACTCACCTACTTCTTTCATAGTTGTACTGCTGGACATGAAAGAGAGAAATCAAAAAAGACTGCTGACTATCAATGGACTTTCAGGACTAGTGGCTGGGAAGCATGAATAGAAAGGTTCTGTTGCATTCACATCTTCTACCCTAGCTAGGTTTGTTTGTTTGTTTGTTTCTTTGTTTGTTTGTTTTGTTTGTCAAACATGTACAAGATAGCAGGTATAGGTATAAACGTAAACATAAACAAAGAAAGTAAGTAAGTAAATGGGGACAGTAAGACAGGTATGGTGACAGCTTATGTGCTTATGCACGCTCCCTTTATGGACCTCTTAGGAATGGGGTGAGGTCCAAGGTAGACAGTTAGAGGTTGAAGCTGTGGGGGTTTGAGACAACAGTCAGGTAGAGCATTTCAGGCATTGACCACTCTGTTGATGAAGTTGTATTTTCTCAATGCAATCAAGTTTGCATCGATTGTTTGCCCATATATTATTATGTGGTTGAGAATGAACTGTGAGATGCAGTTAAATTGAGTCAGGTTCTTCCCTTCATGGTGACACTACTGTAAGATGTCCCCTGCCCCCCTTAGGCACTTAAGGAGATGGAACAAAAGAACTTGGAACTACGTGGGTATCCAAGGGTATTTTTGGAACCCCAAAGAATCCGTTCTAATAATGGAACTTGTTAGGATATAGAGGTGTCTGTTCCAGCACAAACGTGCCAACGAAGAACGCACTTCTGGTGAAAATGTTTCCGTTGCAAGTCTTGCTCCCTATTGAGAAAAGCCAATACCCTTCATTCTGTCAAATGGCACTTAACTGCTGCCATTTCTCTGGAAGAACGAACATTTGTGTTATATTTTCCAATAGCAAAAACTGGGGTCACCAGGGTGTCTGCTGTTTCTAGCCAAATCCAGATGGGGTTTTCCTATAAACAAGTGCACACAGAATATTTATACAGGCAGTGGCACCTGACGCCTTAGCACTCAGGACATTCTATTGAGTAGCCACTCATACTATAAGTCACGGCCGTGCATTAAGTAAATATTTTAATATAGCCATGTCACTGTTTATTATGGAATGGCGTGGGCCCAAATGCTTGCCTAATGCTTGGTTAAAAAGTCAGTTTACACCATCCTTTACAGTGAATCAAAGAATGCATAAACGGGACTCTTTTGTTACTCAGAGCTCTGTTTACTTTACTTTTCTGTAAACCTTTCGAAACACTTGCTTATAAGAGCTGATAGAACCCAGATTTTCCCCTGTACCAAAGGTGTCCTTGATGTCAGTAAGGTACCACACAGAGTAATCAATGGAGTTTCCACTGAATAAGCACCAGCCTTCTCCTCTGCCCCTCCACAGCTTTGTTTAGAAAACAGAGCAAAAGGAAAGAATGAAGACGAACTGAAGCCTGAGAGCTTAAAAAAGAATAGCAGCAAGGCATTGGCCATGAGAGTTGCAAATGCCATGGTAGAAGCAGACTGGTGCTGGGGTTGGCCAGTTTGCAAATAAATTCTCTTACTGTGATGCCTGCAGGTGGCTACTTGAATCTGGTGCCGTTTATTGAACATTTTGGAATGTGTGATAAATACAGAGATAGAGTGCATTTTCGAGTTGGCAGCATGCTATGTAAACCAATATAGCATTAGTTTTAAACAAATATTTTGTATTGCAAAAAATTCTTCACCGAAGTAGTTTTCTGCAAAATCAGTGGACTTACATAGTTTTTTTTTTTAAAAAAAATACAATAGCAGGTAGTCCTGAATGCTCCAGAGAAATCTAGCAGATAGAGCAAAAGTTATCCTGAAATCCTAAGGCATTCTTGCGGATGCTGTCCAATTGTGTCTCTAGTTACATTGGTGCAGAACTATTTGCAAATAAGCAACCCTGTATGATTGATATGCATATTTCCTTAGTTTAAACAAGAAGTAGAATATGAAGTATCCTTTTCAGAAATGGAAGGGATTCATTATCGATTACTGTTTGTCTTTAATGTTAGGAGATTGGTGCAACTGTAAAAAAGGGAAAATCTATTTGAGGTTTCCAATTGCAAATATAAAGATGGTTTTAATTCTGCCTCCTTCAGTAAATCTTTCTGAGCTGGACTGTCCAATACTATAAATATTCATGGTATGAATGCACCATGAATCTGTTTAAAAGGATTAACCTTACCCCAACTTTGATTGCCTGGTAAGAGATTATACAGAATTGTGTGGGGCTTTCCCTCCCTCTCCAAATTAGAAGGACATTCTTATCCATAGAAATCATACTTGCGCTTTTAGAAATGTTTAACCTTCATATTTAATATTTTACTTGGCTTCCTTCATTTTTTTTTTAGATTCACATGTTTTGATTCTACATGGAGTTAAGTTGATATACTCTAAAAAGTTTAACAATTTTATGTTTTGTAAATTTTTTACTATTCTTATAAGCATGGGTCTGCTTTAGAGATACTTTTGAAATAAATAATATTTCATTTACTCCTGAAATACAATGGCCAGAAACTGGTTTTGCTCCAGATCACATATAATCTGTAATTACTGGATTAATATTTGTTTGAGGATTGAGATTGTTTTGAGATGTCAAAATTGCATAAGCTCTGTGCTATGTGATTAATGAATAGACAGTGTACAGTGAGGGTAATCATCTTGCTATTAAGATAAGAAGTTGTACAGAATTAAAGCAATGAATATTTTTAAAGAAATGCTGATTTCTCTCTCTCTCAAGAGACATAGAAATGCCCCTTTCACAAGGGGAAATATTTCTTTTGCCACTTTGAAATACTTTTGTTAACATTATGAGATATGTATCAATCTCCTTCCTAAACAAAAGCAGGAAGTTATGTCAACACACTCCAGCAATGCATAAAAGCATACATTTTCATTCTGTAGCAACTGAACAGGTCGGAAGCAAAGGGTGGAACTGTAACAACCACAGAATGCTTTCAAGGAAGGTATAATTGTATGTAGGTGGCATCCAAAAAAATTATATAATGTATATATAAATGATATACATTTTGCATTTTACATATATTCAGGAAATTGAAAGCATCCCCATATTGAAATATTAGCATATGCATTTATCCGTAGAGTCAGAGGCTTTAAGTGTTTTTGGTCAGGGCAATCTGGTCTACCCAATTATGGGATGGAGCATACTGCTTCCGTTTTCGCCTTTCAGCCCCAATCCAGGAGCCTTCACAGGCAGTCACTTTTACGACAAACTCTTTGTGTGTTGAATTTATGTTTTACCGACAAAGAAATCAATCAGAGGCTTTAGTTGCATGTTGAAACCAATTTCTCCCATTTCAGCCTAGCATATTGTGTGAACCTAGACTTTGTGCTTAATCTATGCATGAGTGGCTCTGTATGATTGTCATGATAATTGAATAATCTTCTCAATTTATAGTTTTCAATTTTATTCAATTTTCTTGGCTTGCATGAAAATTTAATCGCCAGGCTGAGTTTGCATGCTGTGCAAAGTCTAATGTGGTTTGGACTCATCATCATCATCATCATCATCATCATCATCATCATCATCTTATAAACAGTGTAGCTTGTCTGCACAGTTGATATTAGAATCCAAACCCAGCAGCTGGAATTAGGAAGGTGCAATTACATGCCAGCTTAGATGTAAATTTAACTGGTCATTGTGGTCTTTATTTATTTTTATTTTTTTGAGCAAAATTGTATCCCTTCACGCTGCAAACTGTACTTCAAATTTTATGCCCAGTCATCTTTCTTTGCAGAAACATTGCCCATAGTCTAGATGTCACAACAACTGTGGTGTCATAGGACATATGCTCCTATGAGCAAACTGCGGCTTTAGCCAAAACCTCGTTGTAAATATCAGTCCAGGCATGGAAACTTAGGAGAAAAGGTGGCTAAACATGGATGATGTTTCAGAGAAGGGACATGGGCTTGGAAGCAGATCAAGCAAGAAGTCTGACAGCTTGAATGAGAAATGTACATCGCAATGGCAGTAACATCTAATTTCAGATCCAGGGTGGTCATTTAGGTAGCAGTGCTTACTTCCCTTTAGTTTAATTGTTCTTTTACATGGAACTCAATGTACTCATAGGATAGATTGCATTTGGCTCCTCTGAACATCTGCTTCTGCAGCTGGAGCTGCAGATTTGTGTACTATTTGAAAACATGGGTTCTCCAGCTGATAAGAATCATAAAAAATTACTCTTCTCAGGGAGGGGGTTTCTAAAGTTCACTTTTATTGTCTTCCTATATTAATGGTAACAGTAAAACTTACCAATGCATTATTCATACCTTGCTTTAAAAATATTTGTGAAAATTATTGAGGAGATCCAGTAATTATGTGTCTACCCTCTGGAACACCAGAGGAGAAATCTTAACCTTCTTATTTGTCGTGTCCCCTTGGGTATTGAAGACTGCTATTATACTTAACCCCTGTCTACTCTTTTCAAGGCTAAACATTTCCTATTCCTCCAGCCTCTCCAGGAATTAATTTCTAGTCATTTAAAAACTGTATTTCATTTGACAGATGACAAATTGCCTTTTTTTTTTTTTTTGCAGTCACATTGTGGTGGTGTTTCTTACTGCAGTCAGCCATTATCCTTTTCTTGTATCTGTTTATTTTTTCTAGTCAACATCATTTTGAATTTTTATTTCTCTCTTCTAGTACATTCTCATTCCACTCGGAATGCTGCTACAAACTCAGTATGTTCCATGTTAGAGGGAAAATGAGCTCTCCCGTTGAATTTTACTGGCAAATTCCTATTCTCCCTTCGTAGATGTTCAGTGAGTTGTTCAGTGAGCTTGTTCCTTAGGTCAACGACATGCATGATATTCCCCTTACAGCCTCTATTTAACAGGAAGAAATCACTCATTACTCACAATGGACAGGTAGCAGTTTTCAGGGCATATGCCTTATAGGAAGCAGCTATTGAGAAAAAGAGTTTTTTCACCTTTCACAATTTAATTTAATTTATTCAGTTTAGTCACTGCCTGACTCTAAACCTCTGGGCAACTACAGTGAAGCCAAAAAGAATAAAGATAGAATGCATTCATTATAAAAGATATAAGACATCAATAAAAATAAAAACAAATGACAAATCTGGCTACCCATGTCACACTCTCAAATAATCCAGTGGGGGCTCCAGACACCCTAGCCCAGGGCTGTCAAACTCCTGGCCTACCCGGTTTAGTGAAGGGGAAAAAAGTCCCAATACATCACGTGATGCCACCGTAATGACATGAGTTTGATACCCCTGCCCTAGCCCAAGACCTGGGAAAACCACCAGACTTTAAAGCATTCCAGAATGCAATCATAACAGAACATGTCATTTCTTGTCACTCTTTTATACTTCATTCTCTTTCCACTGTTAAACTCCTCTGGCAAATTCTTATTTGTCCTCTTTATTTGTTTGATTGCACAGATGATCTTTAAATTATTATTATTATTATTGCTGTTGTTGTTGTTATTATTATTATTATTATTATTATTATTATTATTATTATTATTATTTTGGGTGACACACTAGCATTTACTTACACTAGACAACAACTATTCTTCATGTTCTCACATGAGTTATGGATTCCATAGACGCTGCATGAGAATGGGTTGTGCTTTTGCATGACCTCCAGACCCTCCAGAAACCATGGGACAGGGCCATACACTTGTGTAGCTTTTGCAGCCTCCAAAAATCATATGACAATGAGGTGTGCTTTTGCATGGTTTTTGGAAGTTGCAAAATAATTTTCTTCAAGAAGGTGGGATCAGAAGTCGGCAAATGGGACGTTTCCAGCCTCCGGAGGGCCTCGGGCCATTTTCGCCTTTCCCATGCTCCTAGAGAGGCTCTGGAGCCTAGAGAGAGAGCAACAAATGGACCTTCCCCACTCCTAGGCCCTCTGGAAGCAGGAAACAGCCTGTTTCCCTACTTCCGGTGGGCCCAGAAGACCCAAAAATCAGATGGCCGGGATACACATTCATGCCAGAGCTGAGTTCATGTGCCCACTGATATGGCTCTGCATCCCACCTGTGGCACGCATGCCATAGGTTCACCATCATGGTCCTATAGCTTCATCATCACTGCACTAGCACTGTTATTATTGTACAACTGTTTATTATGCAGTTGTCTTACAGCAAACTGAGAATTCCTCTGTTTGTTTTTTATTTTCTTTGAAATAATAGCCTGATATCACTACATTAAGATTTTAAAGTTGAGGACTTCTGGCTGACATCATAGTGAGATCGGACACAGAGAGCAGGTCTCTGAGCTCCTGTGCTGAATTCTCTCCATTGGTGGCTCCGAAAGGAGCCAAAGTCACCTTGGAGGGCGGTGAAGCAAAGAGGGATGCCCTGCGAGGTCTCGGAGAGTTGTAGCTCTCCTGCTTGACCCGGAGCTTACTTTGCCTCTCAGCCATGATGAGGAGAAGAGACCGCCTAAAATGGCTGCCACAAAGATGGGAGAAGCCTGGAAATACCCATTTAAAGGACTGTGAAAATATTTACTGGACTATATCCATCTACCCTATGACCACTGGAGATTTAAACATGAGAACAAGGAAGACATTTAATTAAAGTGATCCCTGAATGTTAAACTTTTTGACTGAATCTAGAAAAGTACTCAAAGAGGGTTGGATAACTCCCTGGATTATATAAATGGACGTGACTGACTATTTATGGAACATAAAGAACTGTAATCAGAGGGATTATATAAATGGACCTGACTGACTATGGAACATAAAGAACTGTGATCAGCGGATACTTTGAAGAGAAACTTCAGGTTGGAATAAATGGTCAATAGACCAAGTTCTATTGACTAAAAGTGGAATTTATTAAAACAAGATAAGATGCAACAGAAGGAGCAAATGAGCAGAACTTTGATCGAGATGGATTTGATGTTTCAAAGCATAAAGGATATTATACAGAAAAAGCGTAAGGCGATGATGGAATTAATGGATGGCATAGATCAAAAATTGGAAAACATCATACAAAGGACAATGAGTAATGAACAAGATGCCCAGGAAAGGAAGGAGCTAGCAGAAGGAACAGAGAGAAAAACAGAACTGAGGAATCAATGGAAAGAAGATAATGAGGAGTCATTAATAAAATTAATAACATTTGATGAATCAAACCAGGGGAAAAATACCTTAAGAGATCTGAAAAGAGAATGGGAGGAGAAGGAAGATACTTTGGGAAGGGAGACAGGGGTTAGGGCTGATAACTTTAAAGGTAGACAGTGAAAAAGGGTAGGGATGGGAGAAACACTTAGATTGTCTAGGCAGGATGTAGACACAGATACAGACAGAGATAAAGATTTAAGAAAATATGGGAGGCAAGTTAAAAAAGAATAAGAATTAAAGTATTGATGCAGACAAGAGATGATGGATAAAAGGTGGATAGGAAAAAGAAGAAAGGAAAGGGAAGAAAGAAAGAAAGAAATATTTTTTGTTGTTTTCTTTCCTTTTTTAAAATGGTGGTATAAAGAGAAATTAGAATAGGCAAGCTTAAACAATATTGTGAATGGTAAATGCTGAGCAATTAAATAATGAAAAGAACATATTTTAATATAAACATGTGTATTAATACTATAATCATAAAGATTGGATGAAAGCAAGAATATGAATAAAGTTATTTTGTATGTTTAAATAATATTGTGATTGGCATTAGAATAATATTTTGAAATATTGAATACTGAAATAATGAAAAATAAATAATGATTAATAAATTGATGAAAGAACATATTTTAATACTGGTATAAACACTGGTATAATAGTGGAATTATATACTGTAGATTGGATGAATATAAAGAATATGAATAGAATTAATTTGTATGATTAAATAATATTGTGATTTGTATTAGAATTGCATATTTAAATATCCAACAATGAAATAATGAAGGATAATATTGTAAAAAGGGAACGTCTTTTAATATAATGGTCACATGAATATAAATTAGAATAAAGACAGAAATAATTATTTTTATAAGATAAGATAAGTGTAATGGTAAGTGAGATTTAGAAATTGAACAGCAGTAGTATTATGTATGTTTAAACAATATGAAATAATGGAAGATTATAATTTGATATAAATGTGTATTACTACTAGAAATATATAAGCTGGATGAATGTGATAACTATGATTAATAATATTATTTTATTTGTACTGAAATGTATGGCACCCAGGTGTCATACTGTTCATGCATTGATATGTACATGTAATATAAAATAAAAAAAATGATTTAAAAATATTTTAAAGTTGGATTCATACATTATATACACTATCTCTCATATCACTTTTTTTTTTTACTTTTTACCCCTTGAGATTGCCTGTGTTTGTGTTTGTTAAAAACTGTGGCATGTTCACCTTGCATTATGAGGCTGGGAAGAAATGAAAACTTATTTGTGCAGTCTAAAATAGACATCCAATATTACATTTTCAAAAGGAAAGAATACACCTCAAATTTCTCTAAAAACAGTTTCTTAAAATTGTTTCGGGTAACAGCCGTTAAGAAGAGGTTGTTGATCCCCTACTGTAAAACACTGAAAAACCCGGCATCAGAACAATGATCGCTCTGCAAACCATAGCTAATTTGATTACTCAAATCCCCACTCTATTTAATTCAACCTGCATAATGAATTTGCTGCTCCTTATGGAACTCCATTATTTCTAAAAAGATTGCTACAGTATAATTGAGGCGCTATTCTTATTAATTTAAGAGATTATCATTTCAGACTGTCGGTGACATACTTTAAGTGGTAGAGCTATTACTTCATCATGTTTTAAGTGAACCATCTGATTCTGTCTCTTATCCAGTTATAACCCAGCCACCCCCACTATCCTAAAGCTTTAAAAAAAAACATAAGCTGGGCATTGTTTTCAACCAAGCCTTGTTAGAAAAATCTACCTCTCTTAATCTTCATTGAAGTGAATTTGAGAAATGAATTTCTTGGCTGATTTAGATTTGGAAAACAAGAATTTCTGGATTGTTGATATTTCTAAAAGAATGACGTGTAGGTTCTTCTAAAAGAATGACCTGTGTATGTGTCTTTTTTGGTCAGTTTTTCTATATACTGGATCTAGCGCTATGATTATTAAAAAAAAAACATTTTAAACATTTATTCCCTGCTTATTCTCAACATCGTTCTAGGCTGTTCACAATGTCAATAAAAATATAGAAGTGTAAAAAAAAGGACATCTTACCACAGCTGCAAAAGAAATACTTAAATTGAAACAGTTTGTTAATAAAAACAGCAGCAAAATTATGCATTGAGGATTTTCCTAGAAAGAAAGCTTCCAAGAGTTGCTTGTGAAAAGTGGGATAGGTATACCGGAGACGGGAGACAACTATTGAAACATACTTTATTAGGTTAACAATCGAGACTACAAATTAAAAACAGAGTTCTGATAGCCATGTATCTGTTTACACAAAAGAAAGCCTTACTGATTTTAGTGGGATTTCCTCCCACTAAGTTTTAATTACAAGGTTTTCATGTACATTTGGGAATATATGTTCTGTTGGAAAGGAATATGTACATTCAAATTTACTTACTCTTGCAGGTAAAGACTACTGTGTCATTCTGTTCTTAGAATAAAGACTGTACTTTATGGCTTGTCTGAATGAAAAAATACCTAGCACCCAATAGAAAGAGGGGAGAAAAAACAATGTAACAGCATCACTTTTGCAGATAAATTAATTACCAATCTGATACAATAATTCTGTAATCCACTTAAGGTTTTTTGACTACCAGAGGATTTTTAAGTTTGTCATGATTTTTTTAAAGTATTCTTTTTCTTTAATACAAACAGTTTTTTACTAAGTATGGTAATTTCTATTTGTCCTAGTTCTCACCACCAGTGCCATTTGAAATGGAACTACTGCAGGTATTCAAAGGCATGTGCAGATTTTTAGGTTCACTGACCTACAGAAGGGTCATAGTTCAGTGGTACATTATAATTGTGAAATGCAGATGGCATAGAAAGATTGCAAGTATTCTGAGACACCCATCTCCAACCCAGCAGATGGATAACCACCTAGAGCTGGAAGTGCCACATTAGATGGATGAAGTACAGGGCCGGATTTAGATGAAAAGAGGCCCTAGGCTATTCCACTTATGAGGCCCTTTCACCTCCCATTTTTTTCGGTTCAGTGTTTTAGTGTTCACTGTTTTTAGAATAGTGTAATTTTAATTTTGCTAACAATTTGAATGTAGGCCCCTCTTGATCTTGAGGCCCTAGGCTGAAGCCTAGTTAGCCTATAGGAAAATCTGGCCCTGATGAAGTAGATTATATTACTCTTGTTCTTCAGGATTTTAAGCCCTCACAGCCGTAAGCTCTGTTCATGGTATCAGCTTGCGCGCAATTGCTCTAACAGTTGTGTCTAGTATGAATTGAAAGCCATTTGTTACTAGAGGTAGCATCAAAGTGGCCCTATTGCTAATAGTGGGAAGGGAGAAAAATCTCTGCCATTTTGAACATTTCATTTTTGTATCCATATTTGGAGATTTGCATTTAGCACTGAATACTTGTTATAAGACAAAAAATGCTTGCTTAAATATTGTGAGCAGAAAGAGAAAATCAGTTCTGCGTTCACAAATTTTTCTGGTTCAAGAAGTACAGTATCGGACAGAGAAGAGCAGCAAGTTTATATTAAGAGAAGAAGGGATTATTATAGGGTAGGTTCTTTTTCTAAGGCGCCCTGTATCCTCTTTCCTACTATAGTCCTTTATTTGAAGATCTTTTGTCTACCAGCTTAGGCTCCTTCAAAACAGCACTATGTGCATGCTTAGGATGCAATTTGACTTTGTACTGTTCTTCGTTGTATGTTTTCTCTACATGGATTAGTGCAAGATTAGTGGAGTGTAAATCCTTAATCCCTTGGCCTCTGCAATATATTGTTTTCAATTTCCCGCAGGGCAGCACTGTTCCATCATGTAATTTTAAAGTATTTATCTGAGCCAGTTTTTTTTCCCTTAAATTGATATAATTTTAAATTTGGCATCTTCAAGCTGCCTTTGTTTAAACAGTGTATAATTCAGTGAATTTTAATGGTGTCTGTATGTATGTGTGTGAGTTTGTGTTTCTGAATGCCATTAACAGTATTTTTGAAAAAGAATATTCAATATTTCTAAACAGATTTTTGGAATACCAATTGGCGACAACAGGAAAGGGCCAAGGGGTGCTTTCAGGATTATTCTTTTTTTAAGTTGGCTTTGCTATGGTTTTTTTTTACTGAGCTCTTGTCTATAACAAGCTATAAGAACCTTTTCCTGAATTTGCAACCTCATTGGTAATTTGCTTACAGGCCTTCACTACTGATGCACATTCTGCATTTCACTTGATTCAAAATGCTGTTGTTAATACTAATGAGTATGCATGAGTGTTAGAAACTGTCAAATTATGATCTTAGCAATTTTTTAACATTTTTGTTTGACACCTTTCATAAAGACCATGCTGTTGGAGCAATAGAATTTTATGATATCAAAGGATGGCACAGAATTCTTATTTTTTCAAAAGAACAAAAGTTGTAAACTCTGCAAAAAGAAAGAGAGAAACATTTATGTGATTCTTCATTACTACCTTTACATTATCAGATATGTTCTTTTGTTATATAAGAAATCATTTAACTCTTTCAAAAACAGTTCAGACCTATTTGTCTAACCTAATCAAACATGTGGAAAATATCAGAGGTTTTTTCTTTTTTAAATAATTGAACCTTTTTTTTTTAGTGCTAGAATGTTCAATTGTTAATGCTTGAAGAGGGTTTAAATAATAAGCAATTCTGTTTGGCTAAAGACAATCTACAAAGGAATTCCCTTAGCTGAGTTTGCAGCAGCTAGAATTCATGAGATCAGAAAAGCATCAGGGATTCCCGTCAGGTATCATGAGGGCCATTTGTTTACCTCTGGAAGTTATAGGATTTTTTTTTTTTTTTTTACAAAAATCTGTCCATAGAGTGGAATTAACTAACCCTCATTCAGGTCATGTCAAAGCTGAAAGTTTTCCCTGGTCATGTCAAAGCTGAAAGTTTGGTCAGGGAGCTGCCTTGTTTAAAAGTTCCATAAAACTCTTCCATCTTTCCTGGAAAAGGCTATTGCAGCTATTATATAATCCCTCAAGTCTGCACAACTCTGCACAACTCTTTTAAAAGCCTCTGCTGATCAGGCAACTCAGCTGGGATCGTCAGAGGCTTTTAAACGTATTTTTTCTACAACTTCTTCAGAGGTTGTAGAAAAAATGTTTTTAAAAGCCTTTGATGATCCCAGCTGAGCCATGTGATCATCAGAGGCTTTTTTAAAAAAAACTTTTAAAAGCATTTTTTCGACCAAAGAGATTATAGAAAAAATGCTTTTAAAAATTAAAAAAAAAAGCCTCTGATAATCGGGTGGCTCAGCTGGGCATTCAGGGGGAGGCATTTTTACTTCCGGTTCTGCGAACCACCCAGATCGGGTGATCTGGTCCAAACCGGGAGCATTTCACCCCGACTCTGCACTAATATTAACAGAAGAATAATAATCTTCTTTATAGACTATAGCCAGAAACATTCTTCATATTTTTATTCTTTGTTTCAAAAAAAAAATGTAATTATCATCTTTACATACTTTTGAAAGCGATCGAGATTGGTTCATTTCTTAAATTCTTCTTATTTGGGCTTTTCATGCCTTCTTTTTAGAAATGGATGGAGGAAACCAGTCCCATTATATGAAAATCTAAGATTGGTAAAGAGATTAAAGCAGAGCCACCAAACAAGGCAAAGTGACTTGAATATAATATTGGAACAGATCTAAAGAAACTTAATTCTAAATCAGAACCAAATAGGCAAATATATCAGAAGTTGCTCTATAAAGTCATGTTCTACAAGAGAAATCATGGCAGTATGGTTCTAAACTATATTGTATAGCTAAAAAAAAATCTATAACACTCGAACACAAATATTTGGTGATCATTTTAGTGATAGAACAATTGAGTGTGATACAATCCAGGTACAAAAAAGACATAGAAGAATTTGGTATTGAGGTGGAAGCAAATCAATGAGACAAATTATTGGTGGGTCCAGAAAAAAAAAAGTATTATCCAGACTATACAACTACATATTAGAATATGACAGAGTGGAAGAGGTGGTAAAAGAACCAATGATAGCGTGGGCCAAAAATATTGGACATAATATAAATCTGGATGAATGGGAAATGATTTGGAATAAAAACTACAAATTAACAAAAGCGGCATCATACAAAGAAAACCAATATAAAATGTTATATTGGCACTTAGCACCTGCAAGATTGGCAAAAATCTACCTGAATGTAAGTCCTAAATGTTGGAAGTGTGGGCATCACCAAGATACCTTCTTCCATATGTGGTGGTCATGTCCTGAAGTGAAGAGATATTGGAGTAAAATACAACGTTGGCTACAAGAATTAATTAATAATAAAATCAAATTGATTCCAGAAACTTTTCTCCTCTGGGAGTACTAAAGATTAAATATGACCAAAAAAAAAAACAAACCCTCAGGATATTTAATCATACACATACTCACAGCAGCGAGAATAACATACGCACAACATTGGAAAGGAAACAACATACCACCAGAGGAATTCATTATTCAAAAAATATTCGATTGTGCCGAAATGAATAAATTAACATTAGAACTAAATGAAAAAGATAATTCAGAATACTATACGGTATGGGATAATTGGTACAGGTGGATTGATAACTAAATTAAAAATGGATGAAGACTAGTATAAGGTATATATATATGTGTGTGTGAGTGTGTGTGTGTTATATAATATATAGGAATAATTAATCTAACCTGTGGGAAAAGTAACACTGTCTGATCGATTATATATTGGAATTCTGGAAAACGAAAAAAACTACAATAAAAAAATTTTGAAAAAAAAAGAACAATTGAGTGTCAAATGAGCAAGTGTTGAAGACCAGAGGAATTACCATAGGTTAAAAAAAAAAAAAGGAGAATCCAAGTAGACTGATTGGAATCTAGCAAGAAGCTTTAAGATTCTTTGTGGTTTGAAAAGAGATCATCCCATGTGGCTAATTTTCAGAATCCAAGTAATTAAACATTCAAACAAAAAAAGTTGGAGGAAGAAAGAAGCATTCAATGGGCATTTTGTACTGGGTAAGCCTCCTGTCTACAACAGAAGAAGATTCTTCAACTCTATGAAAAAAGAGCCTGCAACCATCATATGGAACATCATTAAATTTACCAAATTGCTTTATCAAGGCTGCCCTAGAGAATTTAATTTTCCACACTCAGTTATTATCTAATAAGCAAAGAGGATAATCATGATTATAAGCATAACAGCTTTAACAGTATTTTAAATTACCCTACAGCCTAATTATTTTACAAAGTAAAAATATTTTAAGTTGAAAATATTGAGTTTTCAGCCCCTATAAACACATGCACATTATAATAGCTAAACAGATTGGCCATTTTCTATAACTATTGTCAGTGGACCATATACCTCTGGCGTGTCTGCGTTTCAATCCCTTGAACAATCCAGAAAAACTCTTACTGTCTATTGCACTGTAAACATCAGCTAAAAAAGAATAAATACTTATGTGTTTTATCAGCAACATTCTTTTGAGCAGAATCCCAGAAATCCAAACATGATACAGTAAACATGCGAAGAATGTGATAAGTTTCATCCATGTAGTGCATTCTCCCTCCCCCCCTCTCTCCCTCTCCCTCCCTCCCTCTCTTCCTCCCTCTCTCCATCCCCTCCTGTTTTTTTTCTGCCAACTTTTATGGTTTTATGACAACTGTCATAATTCTATTGCTACTTTTTATACATCTTAGAAAACATATTTACTTGTACTTGAATTTCTGCAAAGATGAATATGGAAACATGTAAGTCAACTGAATGAATGAAACATCTCTATTTTCACTGTAATGGTTTCCACCCAACAGAAGGAGCTGGAATGATAAGGGGAAGTAGTGCTGAAAAAAATAAACATGATTTAAATTACCTAAATGTTATAACTCCAATTAGACATAATTAAATGCAATCAATTATACAATTTAATTTTGGCATGGATGTAAATAATAATTAATACATAAATAGGGCTAGTGGACTATACATTTTTACTAAGTCATTCAATTGAAATAGGAATATATTTAACTTGACTTAATGGGGACAATTATGTAAGAAGGTAATCTGTGCCTGTACCACATATTATCTGTATGCTAATTATTGCTGGTTAATTTCAGATCAACCTCTGCTTTTCCTTTTTATAGTTTTTTTTTATAGAGTACCAGTACTAGACAGTTCTTTTAATAGAGGTTGAATTCAAATGTTTATGTCCTAGCAATTTATATAGACAGCAATCTATATAGACAAGTGCCCTCTATAAAATTGCTGTATCCTGATTGCAGGACAGAACCAAAGGGAAAAAGGAAATATAGCAACTTCTATCAACATTTTCCTTTGTACTTGATATCCATGGTGAGAAGGAAGTGAGAAAGTTGCCTCTGTGTGTGTGTGTGTGTGTGTGTGTGTGTGTGTGTCATATATTTTCTTTCTCTTTTTATTACTTTTTCAGTAGCAGTGTAGATCTGGAAATTGGTGTTGTTTAATTTATGTCACGAACAAATGACTCATTGGTTTAGAAATAGGAAAAATAAATAAATAAATGCTAAGCTGCAAGAAGGTAGCGTAAGAGAAAATGTGTTTTCCCAAGTGTGAAATCTCTCACAAGAGACTCAGAAACAGCAGTGTACTAGTTCTCCACAAGCGGTGCACAAATTTTCAACCACAAGGACTAGTGTGTTTGGCAATGTATCCTCCCCCCACCTTTAAAATCTGAAATATTTCAGGTTGTTTTGCAAGCATCTGGACAATTTTGTAAGTTGTGTTAGTTGTAAATATTCATACTCGGCTTCTGGAGGAAGTGAATATTTAGACTTTAAATCTGTTAAGAAATATAATGGGTTCTTCAACCATTTTTTAACAGAATGATCTGACCAACCATACTTTCTAAAGAAAAATGAGCCTGCAATGCATATTTTCAGCTTGCAGCTAATGGCAGATTTTAAATATATATATTCATCAGTGTGGGTGCTTACCATTCCTAAATAGCTCAAGAAGTTTCCATTTGGGAGTGGACAAAGGCAGAAAGTTTCAATGCACAGAAGCAAAAGCAAAAAATTTGAAGAATCGCTGTTAGTAAAATCTGCTTCCATCTGATCTGTCCCAGAGACTGGTCGGTTATTGCTTTTTTCCATTTACATGGTTCTAGTAGTCACAAAAAAGCAAAGCACAGAAAAACAAAGCAAAAAAAAGAAAGTCACTAAAAATGCATCATGGAATAAAACCCTACTATTGTTATGAGATCAACAACTTCTTATAACAAATCACTGGAATCTAGTATAGTATATAGATTGAGTTCTTAAATTTTTGAAATGGGATTTAGATTATGTAGGTCCATGTGCTCTTCAAATACAGAGTAGAACTTCCACAAAGGTCCAGTGTGGCTTCTTGATCCAGAAAAGCTGGATACCCCAGTATATAGGTATAATGTGTAATTTCTTTAGCCCTGGACACTCTTTCATTCTTGAATTTTTGATGTAAAAAAACAGTATTTTCCATATGGGATTTATTGCTAGGAAAATCTTGTGATTTTAGTATACTGAAGTTTTGCTCTAAAAACAAACTTTTTGCATATAATTGAAATTTTATGCGTCAAGTGTCTCCTCCCAGGCATTTTAGAAGCAGTAGGGCAGGGATATGGATGAACCTGAAGATGCTTTCACAGCTTTTCCTGCCCACAATGAACTGGTGATTTTACAATAACTCACCTCCAAATCTGATGAGCTGAGAAAAGATGGAGAAATTAAATACTCTGAAGCTGAGACAGCTTTATTTCTTAAAACAAAGAAGACTGTAATCAACCCTCTGTAAAAATCCGATACTGCAAGAGAGAATTTATCCCAGACAAAAGTTAATATAAACCTCAAATAGTTTATGCAGAGCTGATTCAGGAATCAGGCCTGAATTCAAATTTTACTTCTTTAAGTGGGAACTCATTGGGTGGTCTAAATTGGGTAATACATGTTGCAATATGTAATTGATGATATTAACTTGAAAGCGATTTATCTTCCTGATCACAATCTTATACTTTAGACAGATGATATATAGATATAAATAGATACACAAGTAACATGTGTGTGTGTATGTATATGTGTGACATTAAAACATTAATCTATAGGATAGTGACTAATATTGGTGGCGTTTGGCTATGGTATATCCTACTTGTTAGGATGGTGTCTACTGGCAGTCAGTTCGGATGTGGGATTTTTTGGAACACTTTAAAGACTTACAGCTTTTCACTTGCTCTGGCCTCTCAAATTGTTGATTATATCAAAGAGTTATGTTAAAATAACCCAGATGTCCTGAACTCTTCTTCATTACTTTAGCCATTATCTGTATGAATATCTGTAACAGTTTCTATATGAAATCTTTCTATAGTGGTTTTGTTCCTCATTCTCTCCCTCCCCACCTCAAAAAAAGGAGGTGTGTGTGTGTGTGGGGGTGTTCCTTGGCTCTCAAGGGCCAGGATTGTTTTCAATTATTCAACTGTGGCAACTTTGTCATCTTTCTTTTGTTATTTCCCCCCCCCCTCCTTGCTTAGAAAAAGATGAGCAAAAAATGAAGCCGAAAGATTTCCTAAATCAGCATTTGCTCTATAAAATGTCATGTGAAACCACTACAAGATTCTCACCATGGAGTGAGATATCATCAGTACGCTGATGATGGTGGACGGTACATCTAAGGCCTTGGCTTATCCCAGCTTCTGGAGGCCGTGAGGATCTGGGTAGTACTGGCAAGACAGCAAGATGGAGTGGCTTGGGATTTGTGAGAGTTCTGATTCTAGGACTATGCCATTGTTGGTGCTGGATGTAGCTGCACCAATGTGGGGGGTGCTTCTTTACTCTTGATTATAATTCTATTTTATGGTGTTTAGAAATATTTATGTTTTATGCAGAGGTGGGATTCACATAATTTAACAACTTGGTTCACCACAGCACCGAAAATGTGAGTGTGCACCTTGCATGGCTTAAAAAGGTGTGCACCTTTTTAAACCATGCAAGCCGTGCTTGCATGGCTTAAAAAGTGCAGCTAAATAGGATTGCATAGCGCTGAAGCAGGGCGGGCACCCTTAGGTCACAACTGCCGATTCGCACGAACCGGTATGAACTGGCTGAATCCCACCCTGGTTTTATGGTTTCATAGCTTTTAATGTTGTAAAGCCACAAAGAGATGCCTCGGGGTGAGATGGCCGGCAAATAAATTTAATCAAGTAAAACTGGAGAAAAAATAGGTGGGTGGAAGAAAAGGATAGAATGGGCTATTCTGTGTGAGGACACTGAACAAGAACATCACATATTGCAGGATTCCTTCCTTCAATGTTTTAATGCTTTCCTTTGTGCAACTTAGGTTTGCATCATAATTGCTACGTATTTGTAAAGCAGTCTTGGCTTTCATTTCAAATATCTGCAAGATGATTATATATTTCCATGTCATTGTAGGATTTATTTATTTTTACGACACTGCTTAGGGTACTGTGCCAATACTCTGACGGTGTTGCCTTTCTTGCAGCAACACTGTCATTTTGAACTCTTACTGAAAAGACCTTTCTTTCCTTGCAGTATTTCAAACATTTATAGCCTCTCTGTACGTCTTGGTATTAAGCAGGATCAGAAACCCTGGAAGAGAGTTGTCTGCCACTTTGACTCAGTAGATTTCATCTTGCTTGCGAGAGCCCATGTAAAGCTACCACTGTAATAAGACTTTATGGGGCTTAATATTTATAGGCAGAGAAGAGACAGGACGCGTTCTGTTCTGTGTATAGTCTTGCAATTTATATGCTGGCAGCAGGGTATGATGGGAGATGCTTTTGGAGGCTAGCAAGTATACTTAAGCTTTGTAAATATGTTGAGTTCAAGCTGAAGTGAGGGAATAGGGTGGAATGTTCTCAGGCCAAATCTAACATGGGGAGAGAAGGTGGGGGGAAGAAAACCCCAACAAGCTCATGCTACTAGGGTGTGCTGTGAGAGCAGGCGTCTCTAAGGGCACATCTTGACCTTCCGACATTCACTGAAGGACCCTGGGCTGCAGTTAGTGAAAATGAAAATGTTACACATGGTCGAAATCTCGGAATGATCTTACTTTCGTAATATAAAAGGCCTTCACGAGGAGCGCCGATGCTGGTGGTCTCCAAGCTTCGACAGTAACTTGCTGGCTCGAGTTCTCTATTTTTCACAAACATAAATAATCATAATCCATATAAAACTGTCATATCAGTTCAGCAGAGACGTCACCAAAGCCCTGGCCTAATTCATCAAAGATTTAATGTTCAGCCACAGAAACATTCGTTGTGTGTGTGTGTGTGTGTGTGTGTGTGTGTGTGTGTGTGGATGCAGAGGCAGTTTCCTGGATTGTCCTGTCATCACCAACTTTCTCTTGGAAAGATACATCGCATCAAGAGCTCCAAAATGCTCAGAAAGATGAATATTTAAAAAGCCAAGAATAAACAGTTATTGCTTGTTCTTTGCTGCTTATTAATTACAGAAAGAGAGAGAGGATTGTGCTTGTTGTGTACGCAGCTGTAGATGGATTTCCATTCTTTTGGATACACAACATACCAAAGTTATATTCATGGAAACTAAATCAGGAAATTTGCAATAACATGCATAAGTTGCCCTGCAGAACTGGGAGCATTATTAAAGGAGTACTGCTATGCCCACTTTGACAAAAAAAGCAACAAAGCATTCCTTTCCTTTACTTGAACATTTATACAAAGCATGGGTACTATAAACCCATTCTATACATAGGTATACTTCAATATGCCTCTACACATCCTGAAACTTTTTTTTTTTTTTGGCACAATCTAAACTGGATAAGAATGGTGGCATTCCTAACTGAAACATTTTGTGCTCTATGGTGCTCTGTAATCAGGAGATAAAGTATCTGTTTCTACTCATTGTGGGAAGCTTTCTAAATCCAAGAAAATGAAGATGAGTATAAAGGCAGGAATACTTACCTTATTACATGAAGTATGCAGTGTGTTTATTCAGATATCTGTCTATAGACTCTGGTTTCTCTTCAGATCGTATAAATCTTTTGCCTTTTACTCTTCATGTAGAGCTAAAGTATTCAGCTATGTTGGGCCTATATGATACGTTGGCCCTACATGTCTGATAATTCTCTCATTATTGTAATTTTGTCCTTTTGCATCAGGGGTGAAATCTACTTACCTTCCCAACCGGTTTGGAAGTGCACATGTGCGTGCAGACCCCCTACGCATGCACAAACCCTTCTGCACATGTGCAGAGGGTAAAAAACAGGTTACTTCCTGCTTAAAACCAGGAAGTAATGAGGACTAGGCAGGTGGGTGGAGTCTTATGCCACCACTGCTACCAGTTCTTCTAACTACCGGCCGCCATTGCCATCGGTTCGACCGAACTGGTCTGAACCGGGAGCATTTTACCCCTGCTTTGCATGGCTCATAATGATGGATATGATTGAAACAGGATGGGTTCCCCCCTCCCCCCCCATTGGCCATTGGTGAACAGTGTTTCTACTTTTGGGTATGAACATCACAAAATAGAAAATATGATTTAGATATCTAATATTCACTGATATATTTAAAAAAGAAATTGGACAAGCTTTACATGAATGTAAAAATTATAAATTAATAATAGCAAATATACATGAAAAGTCTTTTCACTGTCTAAGATGAAACCTAGGCTTGGAATAGAGTTTTCTTAGTGATTGCTCTAACATTGTACAATATTTTTCTTTCTTTGTCTGAAAATACTTTCTAAAATATTCTCCTGGTTGTCAAATGTACACAAATTCTTATCAGAAAAGCTATTTCTGGTTAGTGAACTTTTTCTGTTCAAGATAGGTGTTTCCTGAGAAGTGTTTTTTTAATACTACTATATCTATGATTTCTATTTATAATCATTTTATATTATTTTTGGCTTTTTTTTCTGTTGTAATTCTAGTACATTACAAATTGTTTTGTAGCAAGACATTCTGAGTGATATTAACATTACATCCCTAAAAGTTCTGATTTGATTTGATTTTGATTTTATTAGATTTATATACCTCCCTTCTCCTTGCGGACTCAGGGCGGTGAACAGCCAGGGTTAAAAAACAAGGTACACAAAAGTTAAAATTTAAAACAACAAATATGAATTTGGCCGATAATTAAAACAGTTCAATTTAAAATTAATATCAAAATACTAAAAGTTCTAAAAAATTTAACAGGGATCAGGCCAGGCCGGCAAGCTGAAAGAAATGTGTTTTTAAGGCCCGACGAAAAGTCCAGAGGTCAGGGATCGTTCTCAACTCTGGAGGAAGATTGTTCCAGAGGGTGGGAGCTACCACAGAGAAGGCTCTCTCCCTGGGGGTCACCAGCTGGCATTGTCTGGCTGACGGCATCCTGAGGAGGCCCGCTCTGTGGGAGCGAACCGGCCGGTGGGAGGCGATTGGTGGCAGAAGGCAGAAGCGCCCTGTCGCTCCCATAATCCCCCACGCGGCTGCATTCTGCACCAGTTGGAGCCTCCGGATGCACCCCAAGGGGAGCCCCATGTAGAAAACATTGCAATAGTCCAGGCAAGAAGTGACGGGGCCTGAGTGACTGTGCGTAGGGAGTCCTGATCTGGTTCATCAATTTAGAATTGATGAACCAGATCGATCAAATTCTGGTTCATCAATTTAGAATTGATGAACCAGAATTTTGTACCTGCATGTAATGAACTGAAAAGGATATTCTTCTGGTCTAGATCTCAACTCCATGCAAGAATTTTGGTAGGGTTTATGGGAAGAATAGATAGAATAATGAAGAACAAAGCCTTGGATAATACTTCTTTGCCTCAACTACTACTATAGGCCTATTATTGCTACTTTAGTATATACAATAAAATTTAATAAAGGGTCCAGGGATACATTGAGATGACTATCAGATGTGAATCTTTAGTTACTGTAACATTTGATTACTAGTAAGCTTTTTCTTATGCACCAAAAACCAAGGCTGTGTGTTCTGGTAATTCCCAAAGATAAGTAGAAGAAGCAAGAGCCAAAACTATTCACTGTCCTGCTAAAGCAAATTAAGATGCAAGTGAAGTTTTTGCCATGGGTAATTCCCATGTTTCAAGACAACAGAAGAAGCAGTACTTCAATCAATCAATCAATCAGAATAGAGCTGGAAGGCACCTTGGAGGTCTTCTAGTCCAGCCATTTCAGGCAAGTGACTGCCCAGTCTCCTCTTAACAAATTCCAGTGATAAAGAACTTCTGAAGGCAAGCCTTTCTGCTCGTTGATTGTCCCTACTGCTAGGAAATTTCTCTTTAATTCCAGGGCTGCTTCTTTCCTTGATTAGTTTCTTACTATACCCCTACCATAATTTCCCTACAACAATTTTTCTTACATTCTTTTCCTTCCCCAGTGCCATGTCTTGTAATTTATTACTTTTCTGTTTACAGCTCTTTGTTGGTTTTTGGGAAGCACTGAACTTTCAAAGCAGAGGATCAGGAATTTGTCTAAATCTCTTCAGGCTGGGTGATGAGTTCTGTGATGAAGCAGGAGCTGCTAGCCCAGGAAAATGTGGTTGGTGGAAGTGCTGGAGTGTGTCACAAAGACAGTGGTTTCAGTGAAGTAAGAGACTCTTCTATCCAGGTCCCTACATTTGCTGAGAGGAAGAATGGTGAGTTCTTTTCCTAAAATTCTAGAGAAAAAGAGAGAGGTTAACCATAACTATGATAGTCAATTCTTTATGCACAATTATGGTGAAGTAACCTGTCACTTTAGGAATGTTGTTATTGAAGGTCTTTGTTAATAAAAATAGCATGGCAAGATTCTGGAAAGAGGGTTGGAACAGTGAAGAAAAAGAAACCTTTAATAATGTTAAATTAGCTCAAATTTATGATGATGATTTATTTCCTTTTCTACTTATAGTACCATGTTTCCCCAAAAATAAGGCCCTGTCTTGTATTTTTTTGAACCCTGAAATAAGCGCTTGGCCTTATTGCCATGCCCTCAAAAGCCTGATTGGGCTTATTATCAGGGGATGTCTTATTTTGGGAGAAAACAGGGTATATTCATGGATCATTTTATGGATCACTCTGCACTGCTTAGTAACTTTATCCCTATCCTTAGAGGTTTACTGTACCATTTCCATATGCCTCCAGGAGCACAGTCAATGTTACTCATTTTGGAGAGACGTTGTTGTCCCAAACACCCCATGTCTTATCCTCTTAGTAAATGATCTGCCCCAATGAAATGGAAAAAGAAGAATCTGTTTCAGCTATGTCTCCTGGATTCCACATTTAGTACTTTCAAAACATGGTGTCATCTAATGTGCTTCACAGCACTAGTTCTTCAGTGGCATCATACTGACTTTTTAGAATGGATCCAGTGATCTTATGGTTGGAGGTTCTAGAATATGGTTCAGTGCATTGACTATTCGACCCCTTGGCCATTATGCTACGGGATGCTGTACTTTTTGCATTCTACAACAAACCATTGGCTGATGTGATCTGGAAACTAAATCAAAGGAACTCTGTATTCTGTCTCATTTTGAATGAAATCCTAGGGAATGACCGAAAACGTGAACTTGATGTTTGATAGCAATAGGGGAGTGGATTGCAGGAAAACAAGCTGAATTGTAATACAGATAAGGTTGAAATATTATTAGATGGGGCATTAGCCAACCCAGAGTTAAATGTACATGAGGATTGAATTCCTCATTAAAATTCAAGTTTGTAGCTTGTGGCTGCTCCTTGCGTTAGCACTGTTTCTAGGTGATCAGGTGCTGGAGATGGCTTGAAGCATTTTTTACAAGCATAAGATTTCTGTTCCTGGAGAAGACAGTCCTTCTGGCCACAGTAAGATGTACATTAGTCATCTTTAGACTGGATTACTGTTTACACGGGGCGGCTCATACAGAGAATAAGCATAAATGTAGATAAATGTGTCAGCATCCTGCTGCCAAGCTGCAAAGATATACATCTGCTTCTGATATGTTTCCATTTTGTACTTATTTGCTTCTAGGCTCAGTATCATGATGCTGGCTTTTAATCTAAGTGGCCTAGGATCTCTACAAAGACCACTCACTCTAGTATATTTTTCTTAATTTGTTTTTTCTGTTCAGAATTGAAGGAGTCATTCCCAGACTGGCTGAAGAGAGACAACTGGTCATGGAAATGTTCAACAGGGCCTTTTGTTTTGACTCCTATCTTTTGGAAGTTGTATTGAGGAGAACCCAGTTGGTCCAATTATTCTCCTACTCTTTGTTGTTTGGTAAAAACATGGTCTTTAGTAGCAACTGTCTGATGATTTCCTTTCCTTTTCTTTTTTCTTTTTGTTATTTTTTTAAAATTTATTTCATTTTTCTAGTTTCTTATGGTGGCGTTTGTTTGTTTTTGTCATTCTTGATTATTTTAATTTGTTGGCTTAAATAACCTTAATTGATTTGGATTATTAGCAAGTGTGATACAGCATATTGATTGAAAGCTAGTTTCATGTAATGGCCAAGGTGATATACTACCGTAGAATCTGGGATGCTGTGAATTATAGTCTTCCTTATGATACGAAAGCCAGCAGAATGACTTTGAGCTAATTACTCTCTCTCAACCAACACTGTCTCACAGTGCTGTTGTAAGGATAAATAAGAGGTGGGAACCTTAGGTATGTACTGACCAAAATAAAAGCAGGTTAAAAATCTAATAAATAATCTTTTAACAATATATATAAAATAATATGACACATAAAGCACCAAATGTTTCTTAACTGTAAATGTATACAATATAATTCACAGTATTATAGGATTTTCTTACTAGAGATACGAATAACAGAGTAACAGAACAACAGAATAGGAAGAAACCTTGGAGATCTTCTAGTCAACCCCCTGTTTGAGCAGGAGACGCTAAATAATTTCATCAGGTATCATCCATATATACCTTCTGAGGTTTGCTGGACCACACTTTAACAGATTAACAGAGTTGGAAGGAACCTTGCGGATAATCTAGTCCAACCCCCTGCCCAGGCAGGAGACCCTACATCTGTCTCTACCTAGGATCGAACTCACAACCTCCTGATTGTGAGGCAAGAGCTCCACCAAGCTTCAATTACCCTTGGCCAGATTTGTTCATCTCGGCTGCGATCTAGTGTGTTGGGTTTTTACATTCCATAAACATTTCAATGATATGCTGTTTGTATATAAATATATATAAACAAATTTATAAATATATAAATGTGTATATAAAAATGGAATGTGTAA
This sequence comes from Masticophis lateralis, assembly GCA_030761175.1. Lineage (NCBI taxonomy): Eukaryota > Metazoa > Chordata > Lepidosauria > Squamata > Colubridae > Masticophis > Masticophis lateralis. Next base: position 114,610,547 of record JAUDYJ010000002.1, read on the forward strand.
TGGCTACAATAAGCAAGGATATAGAAAATCCAATTTTGAATTCATTTCATGTATATTTATTTATTTGTATGTGTGTGTGTGTATGTATGTATGTATGTATGTATGTACACACATATACATACACCAGTGGTGGGTTTCAATTTTTTTTACTACTGGTTCTGTGGGTGTGGCTTGGTGGGTATGGTTTGGTGGGTGTGGCAGGGGAAGGATACTGTAAAATCTCCATTCCCCCCACACTCCAGGGGAAGGTTACTGCAAAATCCCCATTTCCTCCCGATCAGCTGGGACTTGGGAGGCAGAGAATAGATGAGGGCAGAGCCAGTCAGAATTTGTAATAGCGGTTCTCTGAACTATTCAAAATTTCCACTACTGGTTCTCCAGAACTGGTCAGAACCTCCTGAAACCCACTCTGACATACACTATATATACTATTTAGGAAGGACAGGCATAGTTCAGGGGTGGGTTCTACTTACCTTTACTACTGGTTCGCAATGGGGCCGCACACGTGTGCACGCTTTGCTTGCGTGTGCATGCTCTTCTGTGCTTCTGCACATGTGCAGAAGCACATGTGCAGAAGCATTCTGATGACATCGGGGTCAGTGGGTGGAGCCTCTCACCGGTTTTACTACCGGTTCTATAGAACCGGTGTGAACCGGGGGCAACCCACCACTGGCATGGTTTCTTCCTATGGATAGTTCCACTCTAAGCCTGTACCATAATGCCAGAATGGAATAGCCATTAGGGTGAGATTTATACATCACCAACATAACTTCCAATATAAAGTTTTTCAAATTAATCTACATAGCACAGTTTTAGTAAGACAAAAGAGTCTCCTGAACTACTTGAAGAAATGGCAGATATTTATGTGAGACCAATCCCTCCAACTACTGATGCTCTGAGCCACTGAATGAAAGATGAGGAACTATAAATGTTCATCTGGTTTGAGTTTAGTGAAATGTGCAGAAAAGGTTACATGTTTTCAAGGACCTTATGCCTAAGTACTTGATTGTAACACAATTTATTATACAAATGAAGCTTTTTATTGCTCAGCTTTGTTGAGTTGCCAGTTGGGACAAAGAACATAATGTACCTTTTGGTCCCTATCAAAGGAATTAAGAAAGCATTTTGTTTTGCTTAAACTATGAAGTAGTGAGGAAACCTGTAATTAAATTCAGAGAGCATGTATTGAACTTACTGATAACTTGATAATCAATTTAAAAATGGCAACACAGTTGTCCAACCTACCACAAATCTATAATTATCTGAGTTCTAGGGGCATGATCTTATTAGAATCCCACAAGGCTGATTTTCTAGGTCAGGACCTTCTATTGCATGTGTGTGTCTCAATGTGAAACTTCCTTGTGGTTAGTATGCTTCCTATTATTGTGCAGTCAGACTGTGCTTTTTATTATCTTGTTCCAAGATAATTTTAGCCTTATGTTCCATATAGTCAGACATTAGATGTATATACAGGAAGATGCTTTGTATTAACATTGGAGAACTGATCAAATAAATATTCCAAACCGTGTATTGAATTCAGGTGACAGCTAATCTCTGATGAGATATTGCCCCATCGCCTTGAACTTTGCAGTTGGGTTTTTAATGCCACTTAAATCAGAATGTAAGAACTGAAGGAATTCCAGGAATGTGGTGATATAAACTGTATTTTTAGAGCTGTGAATGACTTGTGAGAGCGAATCAGCACGGTGACTAAAGATAGCACAAGTCAGTTTTTCCATGATTTATCACAAGAACTTTCACCCTAAGTAAAAGTCATTTAATGTTGCGATAGTAGCACACACAAAGGCTGGCCAGATTTTCAAATCAAGTATTTCATGGCATGGTTTTTTTTTTGCATAAGACAACATTTTCATAACATTTGAGAATCCCAACTTTCATTTAACCTGCATGGAAGCACAACAAAGCACAATATAAGCAACATGTTTGTATGGCCATATAACAGCTACTGTAAATCACTTAAATATCTTGTATTCTAGCAGCCCAATTTGACCACCAAAGCCTAATTTTAATGATATTGTTCAGAACACAAGTAGCATTTTTCCTATGAAAGATCTTCTCAGAATAGTTGCGAAAAAGAGATACTTGAACTTACTTTGTTAAATCCTGACTTTTCATTTGTGAACAACATAAATTTTACATCCAATTCTGAAAGGTGATTTTGAACAGTGGCTGAATTTTGAAAAAAGGAGCAAGATACTGAATATTTCTAATTAATAGTCTTTGGTAGTGTAGTTTACTATTTGAGGGAAATTAGTCTTCAGAAGGAATCTTTCTACATTATATTTTTCAAGGACAATTATGTTCCACACCAATTCAGTAATAGTTTACATTTTTTAAAAACAAATTTCATACATGCACAAGTTTCTACAAGGTACAACTTTGCCATATCAGTAATTCCAATACATGGAGTTTATGAATGCGTATGTGGATCAAAAATATGTACAGAATACAGAATAACAGAATTAGAAGAGGCTTTGGAGGTTTTCTAATGCAACCCACTTTTCGAGCAGGAGACCCTACACCATTCCAGAAAAATGGCTCCCCAGCAGAGGTGGTATTCAGCTGGTTCACACCGAAATGGGAGAACCGATAGCTCTGACAATCAGTTGGCCCTGTCCACCCATCCCTGCTCTCTCCTTACCTTTATTTCCTGCTTTGTAGTTCATCTCAAGCACGCAGCACAGCTGATTTCCCTCCCCTTCGCTGTTCTACTTACCGTTGCTGACTTGGACGGTAAGCAGCTGAGCTTCTAATTGCTCCATTTTCAGTGCTGTGCACAAGTGCCACAAAGGATGTGCTGCCACACACTTCATGGCACTTGTGCATGGTGCGAGGCACCACAAAGTGCCACATACAGCACATGAAGCACATGCTCACTCAACCGGTTGTTAAACTGGCAGCATCCCAGCACTGCTGCCCAGTCTTTTTTTGAAAACCTCTAGTGATACCTCTCAAAGATCGTAAAATGGGGCAAACCTCACTTAACAACTGTTATCTGCAATTCAGATCCGTTGGTGCCTCACAATAATTCCAAAGGTTTCTGTCAAATTATATGTTTTACTCTGATGGAAAGTTACTAATAAAACTTCATTTAATATTTTAACTTGAATATACGTTTAAAACTGAAAAAGAAGATGACAGTTTTATTAGCCAAGGCATTGCAGTCAGCACACTTACATGCAGTTTTATTTACAAATGTTATCCAGTTTGTACAACAGAGTATTTATATAGCAAGTGGTTTTAGCAGCCTTATTAAAAATAATGTGAAATGATGGGATAACTGTAAATAAATTAGTCTTGAGTTTAGCAGTATTGCATCTTCTAAACATGATTGTGAATGTTTGTTTTCATTTTAATTATTCATAGTCTAATGTTGTTGCCAAAATGGGGCAAACTGAGGTTTATTGAAACAAAGTCAACTTCAAGCTATGATTGAGGAAATCAACTTCTTCTAAAAAGTGATATATTGACTACCATTTAGAGATTGGCTATGATGCTAATCTGTGGTTGATTGAAAAATATAAGTGGAATCTTAGATAAAGATAACATACAAAGGAGGAATGTATAAGCCCAAGATTTAACTGGCTAACATTAAACTTTAATTTTCATTACATCTGAACTCAATTTTGTTATCTGTATGAACCAATACATAAACATGTCAGGTATTTTTACTGACTTTTACAATAGCTCAATCTAGTTATCTGGTCAAATCTTCCTGAATATAAATAATCAGAGGAGGACAGCAAAATAACTGATCTGTTTTTCCTTGTGTGATGTTCTTCAGCATCTGCCTCATAACTTGGAATAAATTGGTTGTCTCTGTTCCATGGCTTCAAAAATGTTACTGGAGAATGATTCCTTTATAGCTCATCCATGCTAAGAACCGTGAGGGGCTATAACAGTTATATAGCTGTGACAGCTATGAAATCCTAAGAGAATTAAGGATTGACTCTCATTACAACAATTTTTCTCTCTTAAAATACTTTATGGGAGTATGACAAATGAAGCTTCTCTCCATGTACTGAACAGGCTTGATCATGCTGGAGTGCTAGGTAACCAGGCTTTCAAGCTGCCAAGGCAGCTTTTAGAAAGAGTTGTGGTTACTAATATGGATGTTAATAAAGCAAGAACAATCATAACAGCACAAAAGATAAATGCCTTCCTGCTAGATGCGCATATCCTATAAACATGATTGTCATCACACAGCAGTGGCCAGAATTCCTGAAGGTGTTTTCAAGTGAAGTGCAGCATTATTGCTGAGTTTATTGTGCACTGGAGAGTAATAGCCATCTGTTTGCAATTGAAGACCTGTTTGCAAAAACACACAAGCAAGCTGTTAGATCTGTTGATCTTTATGGAAATAACTCCATTTTCTTTATACTGCTAGGCCAAATACTTAATTTGCAAAATTAGAGATACATTGAAATCATGTTCTATGACCTAAATTTTTTTTAAAAAAACACTTCTGATTCTTACCATCTGCATGGCTTCAATGATGAAGGAAAAGCATTTTTACATGAATAGACTCTTTAACATTCCCAAGTTCCCAAACTGAACCCTGGCCCTTAAAAGGAAGGAGTTTATATATAAATGGATGTGCAAGCGTGTAATGATAAAACATAGTCCATGGTTCCATTGTGTAATGCATGCTTACTGCCTCACATAAGAAGGTTACCTGGGATGTTATTATTAGCTATGAATGGGAAAATTGCTTTTCAGGGTCAGATACCAAAATTACTTCACTATTCTAGGGTATTATGCAGTGCAGAAGATGTCCTTTGGCCTTTCACTTCAAGAAGAAAAACAATGTTTTTCAGGTTTGGTCTTTCCTAAACAGTTTCAAGTACAAATCCATGATGCCTTCAGTTAAAATATGGTACAGATTCTAACTTTAACATCATTATAAGTCAAAATGGGCAATGTAAGAGCCCTGGTGCCCAGGGGTTAAAATGCACTTTTGCAAGCTAACTCTGCCCACAGCCAGGAGTTCGATTGTGACAGACCCAGATGTTTGGGGCAATATGCTGACTCTGTAAGCCACTCAGAGCGGGCTGTAAAGCACTATGAAGTGGTATATACTGTAAGTCTAAGTGCTGTTGCTATTGCTATGGGCCAATAGACAGATATAAAATTGCTTCCTCTGGTCTTTTGCCACTCCACACTTTCATTCCTGAATTTACATTATAGATGTGTTGATTGTCACTGGTATAATTATGGGCTCCTAGGTCTGTTTTCTGGGTTTTTGATAGAAGTGATCAGTGATAGAAATCTTATATTGGCACATTCTTACAACAAAGCATTATGTAATCTGTCCTTCTTTGCTCGCCGCCGTTGATGTTTTCTACGAAGTAATTCAGAATACGAAATTATGTCAACTGTGGAATGGTTTGACTTGTACAGAGAGAAGCCAAAGTATGAGAAATGCCTAAAAATCATCGTTGTCACTGCGTATTGAATTTAAGCATACAACAATGTTGCTCTTTATTTGCCTGCTGTTCCATTTTGTCCTGGCAGACCCTGATGTGAAACTTTGTTCCTGACCAGACAGTTTTTCTTCTTTAGCATTGCTTCTATAAATGGGTTACATTCTTTGTGCAATCTTAACAATTGCAAATCTAGCAAGCTGGGCCAAAGTGAGAGTGGTATCAAATGTCAAAATACAATTAGTCTGATGGGCCGCTGGCACAGCATTAAAAATGGATAATTAGATTAAAAGAATTAATGAAACAAGACTTGAATATTAGATCATCACGATAGGGGGAAGCCTAATGCAGTGTTTTCATGCAATATTGGTGAAAATCAATAAAAAGATACTTTGGGGGGAAAAGGTCACATACATCTCTTCTTTAAGCTATCTTGTACAAAAAAAGCTACAAAATAATCTTTAATTTGCATAACTCACGTCCAATTCAATAAAAGTTATTTTGCATTGTTAAGGTTTTTGCTTCAATTAAACAAAAGGGAGATTATAGAACAATTGGAAATTTTTGGCTTACCATTTCAGTTAAACAGAAAAATTATCTTCAAGGATATGAAAAATGTTCTCCAATTTATTTTGCTATATTTTCATCAGTGCAGTTCAGACCAATTGATTTATGCAGCCAAGTATTAGGTTAAGATATAGGTTTATGAAATTTTCTGCTGGAAGAGGAAATTGTTAGGGTTTTTTTGTTTGTTTGCACTACTATGAATGTTTCCAAAGGTTTCCTGTGTTGGCAAATTAGATACTCTGTTATTGCCAAGTTTCTCTTTTAAGTGCTGGTACCTGATAGAGGCAGTCAAACAGAGCAACAATATTAACAGAGCAACAATATTAAACTACTTTCGCATAATTTATATTCCAGTTACTGCAATTAGACTATATTGTGAAAACATATAGTCATTATAAACATTTATTTGTCTAATTTTTGGATTATTTGCATCATGCATTTTGCTTCCAAAATTATTGACCGATTTCAGAACATCAGCAAAGTTGAAGAAACAGATGGAGAGAAAGCTAGAGATTTCAAGCTGGTGGTATAATAAAAATAGCCAATATATTGAGACCAAATATGCTGTACATGAAACTATATGAATAGAATATATTCACAGACAAACACGCATACAACTGTTTATATATATATATATATATATATATATGTATATATATATATATATATATATATATATATATGTATATATATATATATATATGTATATATATATTCAACTTCTTAGTTTTTTTATTTATTTATTTATTTATTTATTTATTTATTTATTTATTTATTTATTTATTTATTTATTGTAATCATAAGGTTGGAAATAAAATAGTGAAAAGTTGATTCTCAAAATGTCAAAATTTAAGCCATATATAGTATTATATATTCTATGCATAGAAAATTAGCAGATGTATTAGTTTTGGATATAATAGGTTATTAGAATGCTAAAAGACACTAGAATTCCTGTCGCCTAGGTCTAACCAAATACAGGTAGCCCTCAACTTACAACAGTTCATTTAGTGATCAATTCAAGTTACAGCAGCTCTGGAAAAGTGACTGTTTTTCACACTTATAACCATTGCAGTATCCCCAGGTCACATGATCAAAATTCAGAAACTTAACAACTGGCATATTTATGACAGCTGCAGTGTTTCCATGTCATGTGATCCACTTTTGCAACCTTTTGATAAGCAAAGTCAATGGAGAAGCCTAATTCCCTTAATAACTGTGTCACTAACTTAACAATTGCTATGATTCACTTAACAACTGTGGCAAGAATGGTAAAATGGGGCAAAAAAAATCACTTAACTTAGCAACAGAAAGTTTCGATTCCATTGTAGTCGCATGTCAAAGACTATATGTGTGGATGAATTTTCTCTCTCATCAATATTCAATATTTATCGTTTTGTTCTTAATGCTTTCAAATGACAAAACCTAGTGATTCCCTAGTATTTGACTTCATTTATTTAGGAATCATTTAGTACTTGGCTTCTTTCCTTTATTTATTCAGTCCTTTATTAATCCATTGTTTTTAGCGCTTTCAAATCACAAAACCCTCCTTGTTCTTGTTCCACAGTCTTTGGCTTCCTCTAGCATCTTTTTAGAATTTTACGGCTAAATTAGAAAGCACCAGCCAGATGCTAAAATATATGAAGTGTATAGTTTTGCTATGGACAGCTCCCTTATAGCAAAATGAGCTGATCAGAGGTCCTTCTGGTTTTTTGACAATGTTCTGCATTCAAGCCTAAGAAAGCTTGAATGTCCAAGACCTGTACTTAAGAGCATAATTCTGCACACAATCCAATTAACTTCTGAGTGCATTGTGTAATGAGACATTACTGAATTCCTTATTATTTGTCTTGACCTTTGAAATAAATGGATAGTTTTTTGAGTTTGTAGGGAAAGCAACATCTTTAGAGAGTGGAATAAGACTGTTAGTTATTAATCCAAATGTCAGGTCAAATTGACCTCCTTGGATCTCTTAGTATAGTTTTAGGGTTAGGGTTTTAGAAGATATACTTTGAGAGGGTTTTTTTTTTAAATCTAACTGGCAAGCATCAGCTAAAGTAATTTCATACCTTAATCTGCAGATATAATTATTGTAGGCCACTTTTCTGCTTTATTTTATTGGACCATTACCCTTTGTTATTGTTAGCTGACTTGAGCAAATTAACTAAAACACAAAAAGATTATAGATGTAAAAAGAGAAAAATGGAACTGAAGAATCTCCTCAGAAAGTTAGAAATGAATACTGGGATAACTCTATGGAACAGGCAGGGAAATAGTCGGGTAATAATGAGTTGACACTGAAATTTGTCTAAATGCCTTGATTTCATATATTCATCTCTCAAGCAAAATTGGAAATTGCTCTGGGATAACAAAATATGGCTCAATAATCTCAGAAAACATCTGTGCAAATGTTTTATAACTTAAGAAATAAAGTACAGTTCTATGAGCAGTTGAATTCTCAGAGATGTACAGTTGTTAAAAATTACACAATAGGTCTCTGGCGATGGTGAATTTGCATGCACAGACCTGAATTAGCATTTGTTATAGTTTCTCAATCATCCAGGTCATGGTTGTCCCAAAGGTGCTTTGCAGAAGGCAATTGGACTCTTTTGGTTTTTTCCTTGAAAATGTTTTGCTTCTCATCTCAACCAAGAAGCTTCTTCAGTTCAATTCTTCAGTTTTGAAGAAGCTTCTTGAATGAGAAGTGAAACATTTTCACTGAGGAAGCTTCTTGGATGAAAAGCAAAATGTTTACAAGGAAAAAAGCAAGGAAGTCCAATTGCCTTTTGAAAAGTACCTCTGGGATGGTTGAAATAGAATTGATTTTATTGCTTCTCTCTCTCTCTCTCTCTCTCTCTCTCTCTCTCTCTCTCTCTCTCTCTCTCTCTCTCTCCCTCCCTCCCTCCCTCCCTCCCTCCCTCCCTTCCTTCCTTCCTTCCATATCTTTTCTGCCTATAATTGTTGAGAAAAGTAATGATGGGGATGTGTGAGTTTTCAATTCTCTAGTCTAGGAAATCAACCTTCTGCTAAGTAATCTAGCTCCAATCCACTGGAATATGAGATGGGTACAAAGCTATCTGATTTTAGCAAAACAAAACAAATATTCTGGACTGTAATCTTCTGACCATATATAGACTTAACTAGCCGTTTGGAAGATATGGCTGATATCTGTGATCAGTACAAGGCAATTAGTTATGAAATAACTGTGCCGCCAAAGGGTGGTTTATAAGGTCATTCTTTAACCATGTTTCTGTGTGTGTGTACTTCAGCTCATCAGGGCCCTCATACTGACCTGACACTGAATGCTGGCTCATAATAGTTTAGAAACAAATGGATTTGGAGAAGAGAGGCCAAATAAAGTGTCACTCAGATCTGAGACTGTTGAGAAGAAAACACACACACACACACACACACACACACACACACACACAGTGAGGACTGTCAACAGATGAGATGCTCAAAATGAAACAGCTGCAGCCAAAAGTCCCCTTTCCATTTTAAAATGAATGATTATGTTCTTAATAGGGCACTAGAACTTTTTTTTTTCAAAAAAGTAAAATTCATATGAAGGTGAATTGAACTTGCTAAAAAGGGAAAGCAAGGCTTCTGCTTTCATTGACTGCTAACATCAGTAAGAGGTAAGCCCTTTCTGATCATTGAGAATGGTTATCAAAGAAGTGTAAACTAATAGAAAGCGATTACTGGAATAGGAGGATGTAAACTGGCTGCAGGCTAGACCGGAAAGTTGAAAAAATTCCTTGGAAGAAGGCAGTGGCAATCCACTAACATTCTGTTGCCAAAAAAAAGAAGTGCCTGGACATGTCCGTGTAGTCATTAAGAGATGAGCTGAAATCCAAGGAAACTTAACCTTAAAGTGAAACCAGGAAGGCTCATGTACTACAGTAAACTCTGGATCTGAAGAATGGGTCTTTTCAGGGTGATTGTACCATTCAGCACTCCCTCTTACTTTTTATGTGCCACGATTGGTTATTAAAAAGCATAGATCAAACATTATCTGGGAAACCGTTACTTGTATTCTTTTTTTAAAAAATTAAACAGTTATTCTTTGAAATTCCTTCTGTAGGGTAATTGTAGCCTCATGGACCTTGGCTACACCAGTCTGTGAATAATTCAAAATTGTTTGTGTAGAATTGGAGCGCATCCCAGGAAAGTAGCCAACAGCAAATATCCAGTATTAGGGACATGTCCACTCTATAAGCCTATACTCTGACAGATTGTCTTATAAGCTAGAATGCCAGAAAAGGGGTGAGGTGGACAGTTTGCAAGTGGTTTGCCAGAAAATGACCCATGAGAGTAAATCATTTTCAAGTGGTTTAGTTTGCAGATAGAGTATTCAATTTACAGAGCGGCAGGGAAGATCTCATTCAAACTGTCTGTCCCACAGCTGATGTTTTGAGAATATAGCTTCCAGTATTGCAAACTAGCATGCTTTTGGAAGATGGCAAGTTTGCAACAATTGCTTTAAGTCCCTAAATGATTCTGTTTGTACTTCTGCATAAAGGAAAACGTACGTTGTAAATCTAATCTGTTTGCATGTGAACAATAAAAATGAAGCTCAGGGAGAATTTAAGACAGAAATATATCTATATTTTATTTAATTTTGAAGACTATAATTATGTTTCAAAGGCACTTTTTCTCCTTCAGGATACAAAGATGGGTGAAATTCTTTAAAAAATAACTTAATCCTTACCTTTTCATGTGTTCTGACTTTAATTAAATAATGTAATGTGTGTGACCTGGTATTTTAAACAGGTGAAAGGAATCAGAAAAGCAGTAGTTCCAAGCCATTTTCTTCTGCATAATTTTTCTTACCACTTACTGTAACTTCTTCTTTCTAGACTTCAGTATGCCCATCTGAAATAAATGTACATTTTTAATCCAACAACATAAAATACAAAGCTTTCGGTGCAGAAAGGGCTTAAAACAATAGCAACAACAACAAAACACCAAACTGTGATGTCACAGATTTCTCTGGGAGTATATTTACCAAGATCTCCCAGAATAGACTTCATGGGGTAGACTGAGGAAGAATAGCGGCATTGAACAGAATCCACTAATATGATTTGTGGCCCATGTAAGAGAAAGCTACTTAAAAAGGAAAAAAAATGCTAGTGAATATTTTCAAGGAATTTTTTGCTAACTTTGTACATCCAGGAATATAATGAATGAAAACAGATCCAAGGTTTTTTTCCCCTTTCATTAAAAAGAATGTGATTATCTGGTATACTTTCCTCGGCTTTTCTTACACTCCAGCATTCAGCTTCTTGTTCTGCCTATGAACAGACTGGCTGAAATGAAACCAACTTAAAAAATTTGTCTTCTGTTCCAGCTTCTTTCCATTCTGGCTATAAGGCTGGCCTAACACTCTGTCCAGATTGCATGGACCCCTCGCAATGGATGGGTTCCCCTGATCCTTTTCCTTTCATCTGTGCCAAGAGAACTCCCTTCTCTGGATGTGTCTTTTGAAGAGTGCCGAAATAAAGCAACAACCACAAGTTTTACAGTTATTTCTATCACTTGGATTAGAAGTGAGCTTGACAGAGGTTTTGTCAGCTTCACCCAGTTAAATATATATATTTCTTTAATAAAGGAAAACCCAGCATTTCCTTCCTCTGCTGTATTTGTTAAAACAGTCACAAAGCAACAGCTAGCACCTCACCATTCTGGATATTTGTAGTCCATAGCTTTGTTTGGAAATGTGATGACATTTCCAATTGGGGGGGGGACGTATAAAGAGAGGAGAAAGGAACCTTTTATCTGTCTTCCGATAAATGCAGTTATTTTGTGTTTGGCATACACAGTGTGGCAGCCATTTTAGGAGACTATTCGTTGGCCCCTAAAGGTCACTTTCTTTTTTTAACTTTTACATAGGATTTGTTTTATATTCTAATTGCTTTCTTAGCTGTATTAACTGCTGAGAGTCTTTTATTGTGGCAGTGTATAAATATGTTTCATAAATAAACAAACACACCATGCAACTGATATTCCTGTCTCCAATCCATCAGCACTTGTGAAACTTGTGGAAGAAGATCACAACAGTCAATCCTTATCCTCCCAGGCATCCATACTACAAACAGGCATTCAAATTTCTACTTGTTCTGCAAGGGAAGGTACAAAATGTAACATCTACTATTTCCTGAGCACATGGCACCTGAATTTACCTAGAAAGGGAAAGCTTCAGTTGCTAAGCTTTGAGAAACTGGGAGTAAAATATAGAATGGCGGACATGTACAAACTGCAATAATTGGACAGTGTCCTATTTTGCCTAAGCAGATGTAGGTGACAGACCAGAAATTAAATACATTCTGCTAGCTGGCCATACAATTGTTCTGTCTGTGGCTTCTGCCAGCACTGTAGCCTTCTAGTCAGTAATGAATAGCACCATTACAGAATGGTCCATGTATGTGATTATTAGGGTTGAGCATATTGTATATTTACAGCCCTTTTCATTCTAGAAGACAGTGGCCTAGAATCAGGTCTGCACACATTCTGGGCTCAGTTTGTCCCAATGTTCTGAGGCATTTTTCAGAAATTTTAAAAGACTGAAGTTAGCAATAAAATGATAAGATCTGGCAAGCAAGTCTTTGGATGAAATTTACAGTCCTGTTCTTTTCCTTTAAAGCAAGTTTAAAACATGTTTTCTCTGAAAGTGAAAGGAAAAGAAAGGAACTTTTTGCTATCAACATTGTCTGAGTTATTTATTTGTTTGTTTGTTTGTTTAGTTAGTTTCTTTTTTGCATCTCATGTTAGCATAGTTGACATTTACAGATATCAGTGAGCCATTTTATATTTTATAGATGTTTTATTGATGATAGAGTATCTGTCTAGGGATTACAGTAGGTTATACGTTCAACAGCCTTTGATACCTCAAAATTACCTCCAAGATATTCAAACTGCCAAATATACATTCAGAGACACCTGAGGCAATAGAAGCGTTGTTTTCATCAGTATTAACAGAGGTATTAGACAATAGATCTAATTATCTAATAATTAGATGTTCAATATCCATTTAAGTATTATATTGTGCTTGTTCATACGCATACATGCAGATACATGAATATATGTGTATTAATAAGCAGGTATCAAATAAAGTATTATTTAACTGTTGTGAGATAGCATTAGCCATGTCTGAATTTATTGTGCCATAAAAACTAAAACAATTTTTCCCCTAGAGCTAATTTGTTTGGTTTTGCATTTATGGGGATAGCAAAAAGTAGACTGACAATCCTCCATCTATTACAGAAAAAAAATGTCTTTATCCATGTATAATATATGTTTAGTCATTATAATTCAGATATTTAGTCTAAGGATGCATGGAATTTAACTATCAAGTCACACCTATGATTTACATTTCCATTGATTTGTAGCAGCCACAATAGTCTGAATAACATGATCATGTCCATATGTTCACTATATACTTAGTGTACACTGTAGAATGCATATTGCTTTGTAGGAAATGGCATGAGGCTCTTTTATTTGATATTCAGATAGACTGTCCTTTTATGAACAAATAAGCTCAGAAATTTGTCATCCTGCACATATAAATAGTCCATATGACATGTTTGTTGAAAATCTCCCAAACAATTAGCTATGCCAGCATAATACTGATGAAAATACTGATTGGTTGAAAATCTTCTAATAGTTATTTGACAATGTAGTTGAAATGTTCAATAGATGGCCTTGAATTAGGCTCAATGTCCTCTTTCTTCTTTCTTTGTAGTATTGTTTTGGTTTTCTCCCTTGCCTCACATTTTATCCTTACAACAACTCTGTAAAAGAGATTATTCTGAGAGTTATAGTAATGACTGGCCTAAAATAACAAAAGAAACTTAATAGCTAAATGGAAATTTGTTGTCCTCCATTTTATTTCAACCCATCAATATAGTAAGAATCTGTATCTTCTTACTGAGATAGAAATTTTGGCTCTGATGAAAGTTAAGCCATTTAATGTTTTTAACATTCTTGACTGTGTGTCCTAGCAGATATTATTCATAGAAAAAAACTAGCCTTCTGTAACTCAAGTTCTGCAAAATTCATTATTCAACCAATTTTGCTCAAAAATGGAGTTCTCAAGAAAAGAGAACTTGGACATGGGATAAATTCTTCTGGTGGAAGATTATTTCAAACTCATCTGAATTATTTATATATAATAATTTCTCAGAAACATAATTTCTCAGATGGCATTATGTTATCTATTTAGACACATGCATTTTAAGGAAACATGTCCCACAAACATGATCAATGCCAGTGTGTGTCTATTACAGATTATTAGGCAGCCTTTTAAAAGAAACAAATTAGTGCAATTCATAATAGGATTTCTTTAGAATGTGATGTTCCTTCTTCTTAGAAGGGTTCAGGATACTGCACAAAGCAATAATAGTTAGGATTACAGGTGAACAGATATCTTTCTAGTCATTGCCTAAAATGTGATGGAGTTGTGGATATCTAGAATTCGCAATTCCAGGACTGAATTTCATCATTACTAAGATAGTATTATTTTGGGTCACTTTATAAGTTGACTCAGTTTGGGACCAAAATATGAGATCTTTGACCCCAGTTTCAGTATATGTATCAATGGGTCTTTTTGTGAGTCATTGTTTTAAATTTTTGATCTCTAATTGATTTCGTGCTTTAAATGCTAGAATCAAAATCTTGAAGTAAATCTATTTATTCATAGGTGTCACTGGATCAGTTTCATATTTTCTCAGTGAACTATTCTATGTAACAATTTGGGTTCCTGCACCAGCTACAGCTTCTGAACTAACTCTAAAGATAGTCCTATAACAAGGTTGGATAACTGTAGCCAGGCTTTCTTAGCCCAGGAAAAATGATCGCCATCCAAAGTGGAGAAAAGGCTCCCTTCACCACTAAAGTCATATGTGTCTTGGATGATAGCTTTGAATCAAGGAAGACCTCAGGCCACATATTTATAGTTTAGAGTTATTAAAAAGATGTCAAAAAATCTCATCTAGACAGATTGCCTCCCTATTTTTTTGAAACTGAGATTCTGTCCTGAATTTTCTGAGGATTGAGAATTGATTGATAAATTAATTTTTACACTGCCAATATATGGTCATGCACATTATGTATAAAATTATGTGCTTTTATCTTTTTGTTGTTGCATTTATACTCAAGTTTGTGCAGGAAGATTTGTTATTTTGGTGGGTGTCTTCCTTTCCCCAAGGATAAGATAAACTTCTAACCTGGAAGTGCCAAAGCTCTTGAATCTGATATCAGATCTCTAATCTAAAAAAAATATTGTATGCTTGGGCAAAAAGTTCCATAGGGGCTCTCCTAGATCTGTGTTAATATTGAAGCCAGAATAATGCAACTGCCTCCCATTGAGACATTGAAGCAAGGGGAAGGGCAGAATGTTTTATGTATGTTCTTGCTTCAGCTGTCAGGTGCAAAGAATTACACCAAGTTCCAGTTAAGATAATTTATTGCTCACGCATATACACAAGAATCTAGTCAACTAATGATCAGCACTAAATTGATGCTAGACAAGAGTTAATGGAATTCAAGAGGGCTTGGACTTAAGACTGCTTGTATTCCATTAACTCTTGTCTAGCATTGTAGGAAGTCTAGACTGATTCCTCTTGACTCTGGCCCAGGTTCTCCTTGTTCTTCTCCTACATCAGCATCCTTTTCATTTTACCAATATAAACAAGGTAAAGGGGTTGGACCCTTCAATATCAGACATCCACACCATTGAAGGCATTTATTTATATCTGTTCACACACATTTTAACTTTAACTTCATCTTATTCAACAATTTATTTTCCATCATTCTTTCTTTGATCTTCAGCATTTAATGTTGGCATTTAATGGTTTTACAGTATTTGGTGGAGTCAGGAACGCTAATAAAAAAATGGTTGAGAAATTAAATATTCATAATTCTTAGCCAAAAAAGATTGATAATATGCCTATCAAATATAAAGAAGAAGTCCAGGAAATTTTAAACTTTTTAAAATGTTTGCCTTGGGAATTTTGCAGGATAGAAATCATTCAAAATGTCCAGTCTGCATAATATACCTAAAAGACTGTAGAGATGAGTGGAAGAAGAAAGTAGTAACTTAAAACATCATAATTAAAATGATTGATCAGACTTCTACTTGTCAAATCCTTTCTGTGCTGTTTAATAACCATATTAGTTTTCTTTGATGGTGATTCAATAAATATCTGTGGCATTTATTTATCTGTTAGAATTTTATGAAGCATTGTATGGCTTCGTTTTCCTTAGAAATTACATTTACATGCTGTTTGCTGGCAATTCTTCGTTCTCAGAACTGAGAAAAGCCAGTTTTATAAAAATGGTTCATCAAATTTTAGTACTGCAAAGCTTTACATATTTGACATGATAAATTGAAATGGAGGGTTATTAGTAGAATTACTAGAATGATTCCAGGAGTTACAATAATTAGAATGATTTCAGGAGTTACACAAAAGCAGCAGGCCAATTTTCTCCTGTACATATCTCTATTCAGCCTTCAGTAATACTTTGAACTGAGAAGGACAGAGGATAATTACAAAGAATTTCTAGAACAGATCTAATCACAACTCTTCCATCTTTCATTTCATTTTCAAAATGGATAGATGAGGAAGTCACTTGTTTCTTCTTGGGGAGTTGGAAGGTTTAAAAAACGGATTACATTTCCATTGACAAATCAATCTCTAATTAAATGTGCCCTTCAATTCAACATGTTCAGAATCTGACTTCATTACCAGGAACTCATTCATTTTTGACCCAAGGAGTGAAAGAATAAATACAGAAAGAAGGATATTTTCAGGATCTTCTACTTATTTCTTTCCTCCGAGTACAGTTTTAAGAGAAAGTGCAGGAGATATAGACTATGGCCTTGCATAGTTAAGGTTCTAGCCCTTTCTATTTGCCATAAACCCATTCCACGTAAAGGAAAAATGACCCACCATCTTGCAAATGTCAGATGAAGCAACAACAGAGAAAAAGGTCATAATAACACTAGCAATGTCATGAATAGCAGCCATAAGTAGCGGCCAGAGACTTAATCCACTTTAGGACGAAAGCGATGAAGAGATAGAAATGCTGCTGGCTATGAATCCTTTTGTAGTATGTTCCAAGCAGCTGTCAACTGCTCAACTTTTGAACAACTGGGACCTCCCAAAGGAAAATAAAAACTTCAGAGTGGTCAGTTGCAAGAAAACAGTGGCTCTTTGAGGATACGCTGCTGAGAGAAATATGAACTAATGCAGAAGATAGTCAGGTTCTTTCTCCATAAAGTTAATGTCCTATAGAAAGAATAGATGTAAACATCTATTCTCTGGGGTTGATGAACTGAACTTAGCAGAGTCCAGCTTCTTAGTTTAAACAAATGAACAACTGCTAGTACAAAGATAATTAGATATATGGAATAACATATCGTTTAAGTTTACACAATTTTCAACTTACGCATTGTAAGCTGTCCTGAGTCTCCGGAGAAGGGTGGCATATAAATTAAATTTTAAAAAAAGGACACATTCTTACAATGTGTTGGGCATGTTACTGATATTGATAGCATTCGTCTTGATTTTCCTGAGATGGGTTATATGATAAGTACCCAGAGATCAAGATGGAACTTCTATAGCCATCTGTGATTTTCTAAAAGCTTCCATGAACAGAGAATTCCACTGAACAGTGTGGAGCAGTGTGGAAGGCTGTAGGGATAGGATGGAAAGGAAGGGGCACAGTTACTTTATTCTTGAGGCATAAGCTTAGTTTTGAGCAATTCTCAGGAGATTTTCCAGCATAGAGAGAAAGGAAGATGACCTGGATGGAGACATGCAAGTTTTGTTGTCTAGGGAAAAGGGATTCAAGCTTTTTTAGGACCATAATATCCCAATAATGTTCAGAAATAACTCAGATACCTCCCTAATTGACTGAACTAAAAGAAGGAGGAAGGGATACAATACAACCAGACTAATAAGACTCTGTTATTGTATCCAATCTCAATAAAATTAGTTTTAGCAAACCTGTGAAGTTGATTTCATGTTCTGGTCTGCCTAGTGAGGCTGATATCCAGAATCACCTTCTTCTGGGTTTTATTTTGGGCCACTGGGAGGCTTCTTCAACATACACTGTGCATTTTGGTGCCCAGGAATATAGCATTGCAAACCTCCAGGCTTTATCTACTTTTCTCAGGCTGAGATCCTCCAAAAGGCAACATTGCATCTCATAGAATCCTCAATCAACAGGGCTTATTATCCATACTTTTGAGGAATACTTGAAACTGCAGATCTAATGGAACTGGGAAGACTACCCTGTTTCCCCAAAATAAGACATCTCCTGATAATAAACCCAATTGGGCTTTTGAGCGCATGGCAATAAAGCTAAGCGCTTATTTCAGGGTTCAAAAAAATATAAGACAGGGTCTTATTTTTGGGGAAACGTGGTATTTTTATGAATTTCTTTAACTAATAACAGAAGTGTATTACATTTTGTACCCAATTTGCTAACCTTGTCAGACCAAACTTCCCAAACTTGGTAACATATTTTTTCCAATAGAAAGGAGAATTCTTTATTCCTGGATTTCTTCTTAGTTGCTAAGCATCTTTCAAGTGTGTCAGAAACATGTTTGTTCTGTTGCAATTCATAGTTTAATTACTTATCTATTGTAACTTAGAAGTCAATATGTGATTGACTTCTAAGTCTAAGATTGACTTCTAAGTCTTCCCTATTGAACAGTGTAACTTCCCAATCAGTGTTAATTTAACTTGTGCCTTCTGGCATGACAGGCTGTTAGGTCCTGCTTGTCAGCAGTGACTTATTTTAAAAAAAATTACTGTGGAGCTAAACAAGGTTAAAGGCTTTCAAGCTTTTGGACTTGTGCTGGAGCCCATTTTCATGAAGCTGGACTCTAGCATGAGTCCAAAAACTTAGAAAAAAACCCTTTGTGACCAATGACCAACTCAGTGACCAACTCAGATTGGATCCTGCAACAATAACATGGGACGTGTGGGTTTACCTTCATTCATAAGGCTAAAGGCTGTTTAACAGGTATGTGTAGGTGTGGTTTAGATTATGAACGTTAATTTGCCATTATTTGACTATGGCCACTACTACATAAGATAACAAAAGGGAAGAAGTACATTTAGTTGGAGAAAGGAGCATGATCCCACCGTTAATTTAAAGTCTTTTAAACCATGACAGATTCATTTCTGTCTGGAATAATGCAGTTGTTTATTCTTTTGTTTCATATGTGGCAGGATGAGTACAAGAAAAATTTATATTAAATAATATTTTAACACTTTCTGTTAAAATACCTTAAAAACAAACATATATTTCTCTATAAAGTTCTGTATAAAATAGTTTAATATTGCATGGATTACTGAACTTTCTAAGCCCTTTTCATATTTTATGATTCTGTAGAAAAGATTACCCATGCTTTAGCTAGATGATTGGAAGAGTTTTGCTTGTGCAGTTTCCTACACTTTTTTTGTAAAACACTAAAACAATTTTTTTCTTTCAATTGAATTACAATTTGAATAAAATTGTGAAAGATCTTCCATATGACAAATCTGTAATTAGTCTTAAGGTCTAGTTTACCCTATAATATCAATTTAGCATGACAAAAGGAATCAACATACAATTATCAGTAAGTAGTATAATAAAAATGTTCAAATGAAGTACTGCATTTGAAATGTTCAAATGCAGTAATGATATAAGTTATTATATCTCTAATCTGTTGAACCCAAACCAGCCAATTAATGGCATTAATTATGAGTATTCCAAAAAGCTGAGGAAGAAGAATGTATGCTGAATAAAACTATCCAGCAAAACTTAATGCTAGTCAAAAAATATGTATAATTCAAGCTTGGAATAACTAACAACTGCATCTTTTAAATGGATATTTTCAGAACAACAACAAAAAAAAAAAACACCAACACAAATATATTGTTTTTTTTAATGGGAATTTATGGAAAATTGGGTTTTTGAAAATGTATAAAGTAAAAATATAAAATAACATTTAATATTTTGAGAATATTATTGTACCCCAAAATGGTAAGGTTAGAGATATCCATCTATTAATAACCGAAGAAATACATTTATATATTATTAATATTTCATGTAATAATTTGAAAACTAGGCATAGAATAAAAGTATCTGAGTGATTAAGAAATTTAATATATTAATGACAATTGTAAATGTATTGATAAGCAAATCACTACCTCATAGCATTAGTCTCAGCTTTGACCAACAATCAACTATAGTTAGGCAAGGGCATCAAGATTGGAATGGAAATACCAAATTCAGAGTATCAACATATAATTGTGAGAAAAACCACACATATGAGCTCTTTGATTTTATCCATAGAGACCTGGAAAGTGGACATGTTCATCCTTCTGGGATGTAATATTCCCCTGCCCCAGTCACTTATAACAACTTTTATGGGAATTGATAAAGTAGAGACAGCTGGATAGAAGAGCTTAAATATGCTAAACTTAAACATACAATTGGGGACATAAATATCTGCATTCCTGCTTTCATGTTTATTATACTTTTGCAACACAACCATATTTGGAATAACTGTTCTAATATTTGAATGCAACATGATTGGACTTGAGTTATTAAGTTTGAAAAAAATAGACAAAATTGAAAGTTTCATATGGCCATTATCCATGTCTTATTCATCAATGACATAAATGTGTACTTTCAGAAGAGAATAGAAGTAAATGGTGTCCAGCATATAGTAGTTGAGAATATTCATTCAGATATTCTTTTGGGTAGAACAATTTTTGATTTTGAACAAGTCTCACCCTTCATTTGCATTATCTCCATGGAAAGAACCAGAAGCTGTTTCCTCATTTGAAGCAATTTCTAAACTGAGATATTTCTGAATAATTGGAACTGAATTGAAAACATAGGCAAAACGTATTAAATGCACAATTGTCCCGTGATTCTTCCTTCCATAGAATGGTGTGGAGGCTGGAACTTTTGCAATTAAAGCTTAAATGTATGGATAATAATAAACGAAGCCTTTTTAAAAATATATCATCCATTTAGTTTTGAACTACAAGGGGGACCCTGTTTTGTAAAGGTGCAGATGATCTTAAAAATCAAAATCAAGAATAAATATAGCCGTCATGGGTGTGCCATAAAATAGTATTGCATATATGGTCTGGTGTCTGTCTTGGATTTTATTTTGTTATCCTGTACTGTACAAGTGAAGTTGCTGAGTTTATAAAAAGCTTTATGGCTGCATTTCTATATACATTACCTACCTCTGGCTGGATATTATGCTAGTTAAACCATCAGGATTTTTATAGCTCTGTAGGTGAAAGACTACCAAGCCTAGCTCCTTTTCTTGGTCAGAATTCCCTTTCTTTTCTTTGTCTCCTGAGTTTTCTACTTCCATTCTTCTATGATTTCTTTTATAAAATGTTTCAATTTCCTCTCCCTGAATTCAGCAAAAGAATATTTCTGTGAGAGACACAGTCTGTGTCTTTGTAATATCCTTGTAATAAATGTATTTCAAACTTCCCTGTTGCAGATTGCCTTTAAATCAGTGGTGAAATCCAAATTTTTTTACTACCGGTATTGTGGGCGTGGTGTGACTTGGTGGGCATGACTTGGTGGGCGTGGCAGGAGAAGGATACTGCAAAATCCCCATTCCCTCCCCACTCCAGGGGAAGGATACTGCAAAATCCCCATTCCCTCCCCACTCAGGGGCTAGCCAGAAGTGGTATTTGCTGGTTCTCCGAACTTCTCAAAATTTCCACTACCAGTTCTCAAGAACCTGTCAGAACCTGCTGGATTTCACCCCTGCTTTAAATTCTATAGGAAGCTAAGATATTTCTGTAATTTTGAATGTTGTGTTAATGTTAAAACTTTTACAGTGCGTTCAGTCCTATGCCAAACTATGGATTTGATGTAGATTAAAATTTTTTTGGTGTACTTTCACATATTAACAATTGTAATTTACTTTAATCTGAAAAGCAATGACTTGCTGAAGCCAGTAATCTATGGCTCCATAATCCAAGCAAATAGGAGGACAGAAATCTGTGCACAATAAAAGCAGAAGCCTGACTATTGGAACTGCCTATATTGAAAATAGGACATATGCTCCTGAAAACCTGGAGCATGTGCTCTAAATGCCATTAGAGGATTATAACAGTAATCTTCAGACGTATAAATTAATGTTATTATGTTATGAAGTACAATGGCAAACAAAAGTACATTTTGTGAAAAGTTACAAATAACCAATCCAGATGTGCAAAGATATGCTTGTTTAGGTTGAGGAATAGCAAAATATATAATGTGGGATGAGCCATATATATATATTAATAAAATGAGTCTTTTGCAAAATGTTACTGTCATGATCATAAAAGGAGATATAACATACTCTTAAAGGGAAAAAAAGAATACATGTGCCCAGGAATCCTGGGCAGAGATTCAGCAAGAAACAAAAATCATAGGTTATTTTGTCTTCTAATATCGAAAACTAAAATTAACATGGAGCCAGAAAATGATATTAATTCAATTTCTCCTGACATGTGTGAAAGGCATTTTCAAAGTGTATTTTCATGCACTGAGATTGCATCTGAAATATTTGGGTATTACATGACCCTGTACAAGAGTGGCCACTGGGTTTCATCTAGGTGGAAATACAAAAAATAATTGCATAACAAAATAATAATAATAATAATAATAATAATAATAATAATAATAATAATAATAATAATAATTCAGAATTAATTCTTCTGCATTTCTTAAAATTTAGTCTATTGTGGTGGACTTTAGTGTTAGTCCCACTTTTCATCACTATACACTCTTCTGATAATTCTTAAATCAACATCAACACTCCTCAACATTAGAGCTTCTCATTCCTAGCCAGTTATTGGGTGAGGCACTGAAAATTTAGAATGCTTCAAGTTTATCTCTTTTTGTTGTTGTTGTTGTTGTTCAGTCTCTAAGTTATTTCTGGTGCTAGCCCCCCCCCCCGTCTTCCACTGTCTCCTGGAGTCTGTCCAAATTCATGACCATTGTGTCGATGATACTATCTAACTATCTCATCTTGACCTAAGCATAGTACACAAAATTGGCTGCTATAGATTTCCGGCGGTGACGTCATCATGTTAGGGATGAAGGGAACAGATCTCTGCTCTCCAAGTCCCTAATATCCTTGATTTGGGAGCCGACCTTGGAGAGGTCAATAGAAAAAAGGGGAAATTCTGAGGACCTCAGAGAGGACAGCAATCCCTCCAAAGGTTCAAGAAAAACCCTTTAATCCCGATCAAGGAAAAACCAGCCAGAAACGTCGACTGGTCAGAAACATTGACAGCTGATTAGTGGGAAGCAAAAATCTCATAAAAGAAGACATTGGTGGAAAGATAGAAAGAAAGAAGAACTCATCTATAATCCATAACGTGTGGACAGAAAGTGGGGGAAAGTAAACTCCAAACAAGAGGTGAAATAGAGTTAGATAAGCGGCAACTGAAAATTAAGCAATATGGAATCCATTTTGACAGTGACAGCGCACAAATTAACAACCGGCGAAATTGGAGTAAATCAAGAGGAGAAAAGTGAATCCGGAGAAAACTTGGATATCAGGCTACTTTCTACAGATGGGATTTAAAGAGGACAGACGGGATTTAAAGAGAGAAAGGGAGAAGATCGACGGATTTTGCCCTTTGTGGAGACAGCAACAAGGTGATTAACGAGTAGCAGATACTGGAAGAGAGAGTGACAGAGAAACTCCGTCTAAGTGGAAGCTAGCAAACATCGGAATTAAATCAACTTAAATGCAACACTTTTTCTTGGATATTTGGATAATGGGAGATTTGGGCGATACTTAAGATACTTGGACTAGGACTTTTTGAGAGGTGGACATTTTGGAAATTTGTTGGACATTGAATTTAAAAAGATATTGGGGCTTGGATATTGAAAGCAAATAGCAGAGAAAAATAAGTTGGAATAAAGCAAGCTTGAAAAAAGAAGAGAGTGACCTAGAGGAAGAAGAATCAACTAGAGTGAAGTAAAAACAACTGGAATTAAGTTTGATTATTAATCAGTGATTAAAAAGTAATAAATATATTGTTTTTGAAGTCTTATATAATTGTTAGTCCAGTTTTATATCTATTTAGCGAATTATTTTAGTATTTAGTCACCACCTTGTTTTATATGTTCAGATTTGAAGATTTACATTAGATAGACTAAGCAAAGTAAGGATTGCAATTAAAGGTAACTGATATTTATTAATAATAATTTAAATAAGATATTAAGTAATTAATTATTAACTATAAGGATAATTAATTGATGAACTGTTGAAACTTTAGACTTTTCCCTCGCTCCCTCCCCCTACTCCCCCCCCCTTAGTTCTATAGATTAATAGTGATTAATATTGAAGAATTTTGAAATATACTGAAAGGTGAATGATAGACTTTATACATAAACTTACATATAAACAGTGACTGTGTGACAAGGAAATATATCTCAATAGTTTATCACCTTGGGACTATTGAATGTTACAAATTGAATATTAATATCAATAGAAATATAACAATCTAAACAGTAATCAGTATATGAAACTCTTGGGAAAAATAATACAAGAAATACTAATGGCAACCACAGGCTCAGCAACAATCACTAAGTCAAGCAAGAAAATACCTTCAAACCAGATGATACTTATGGCCTCTCCAGTATAGCAAAAACCAGTTGAAACTATGGAAAAGGATAAGACAACCCCCACTCTTAGTATGCAAAACATCCACTCTGCACTAACGATGATCCAGGAAGGAATGGATAGAATGCAAGAGACTATGGCCCATAACCACGAGGAAACAAGGAAAAATCATGAGGAATTAAGGACGGATGTGGAGAGAGAAAAGATACTGTAATATCAGGAACATGGATGAGAAGATAGGAAAAACACAACAGAACATAGAGGAGAATGAGCAAAGGATCCATAAAGTGGAGGAGAGAATAGAACATACAGATAAGAGAATGGAAAAGATGGAATGTAATCAAACAGCAATAAATAAGGAACTGAAAGATTCATTAACATATCTCGAGATGGAGAAACCTTTTTACTTAAGATTTCAAAATGTAGAAGAACAAAAAGATGAAGACCTAGGGGAAATAATGACTGAGATACTTGCAGAAGTGACCCAGAGGAACAAAGAAGAGGTACGAAGTGGAATAGATGAAATCTATAGAGTTCATATGAACTATGCAAGGAGGAACAAGTTACCCAAGGAAATACACATCAGGTTCACAAAAAAAATCTATAAAAGAAGAGATATAAAGGAAGATGAGAAAAGAAACGACTATGTATAGGGGAAAAGAAATTCTAACCCTCAAACAAATACCAAGAAGGACGAGGGACCAGAGGAGGAACTACAACTTTTTAACTGCACAGTTGAATAAATTTAGAATAAAATTCTGCTGGCTAATACCAGAAGGCCTACTAATCTCCTGGGAGGACAGAAAGTATAGAATTGACAACTTAGAAAAAGCACAGGACTTTTTCGACCAGCACTTTGTATTGGAAGAGGAGCAGGAGCGCAGGGAAGAACAAGAACTCAAGAGGCAAGAGGAACAACGGACAGAAAAAGAAGAAAGAGACCAAGAAGAGGTGGAGAGAGAAAGAATGGAGAGAGGGGGAGTGACAGAAGAGACGCGAAGAATTACTAGAAACACAAGAAGACTGAAAACAACAAATAGATAAACAAATAGATATGGAAAGGGAGCTAAAAATTATCTCAATTAATATAAACGGACTCAATTCACCATCTAAAAGAAAACATACATTTACAAAGCTTCAAAAACTGGAAACCCATTTATTACCCATCTACCCATTTATTTTTGCAGGCACTAATCTACTCATGTATTTTTGCAGGCACTGATCTAGTCATGTATTTTTGCAGGCACTGGTCTACTCATTTGTTTTCTTTTAACACTGATCAGCTGTAGGGCGGCCCTTTGAAGCCCTGCTGCAAGAGTTTAAACAGTTTTTTTCCCCTCTAGCCATCAGCTGGAACTCAGGAGGCAGCAATAGATTGGGGGGGGGGCAAATAAAAGGTAAGAATAACATGGGGGTGGGTGGGCGGGGGGTGGGCACGGGGACGGCTGAACCGGTTCGGTGATGTCATATCTTCACCACTGCTGGCTCGGGAGAACTGGGCCGAACCGGGAGGAACCCACCACTGAATGGTTTGCCTTGGATTCAAAATTATATCATTCTGAGGAGTCCTTGGTGCTTTCTGAGCTTGCTTGTTTTCTTGCAGATATTTCATTACCCTAACTTAATTACCCCTCATTTCAACCCTGAGCTAAAATATTCTCCTTTATTGATATCATTCTGTCATTTTTGGGATTATACCCCAGTTTTGCTTTTCCCACTCTTTTATTGACAAAGATGGGTTACTCCATTTATGGTAAGAGATTCTTGTACACAGTAATAGATGTAATGGTCGTCTGAATTAAATTTGCCCATTCTCATCTGCTATATTTCACTGATTCCCAAGATGTTGATCTTCAATCTTGCTATGTCATATTTTTGACCACATCCAGCTTACTTCGACTCATAGATCTCACATTCCAGGTTTCTATGCAATATTATTCTTTATGGCATTGGACTTTCCTTTCACCATTGACCTTCCTTTCACCACCATCCACAGCTGAGCATCCTTTCAGCTTTAGCCCAGCTGCTTCACTTTTTCTAGAGATACTTGTAACTGCCCTCCGCTCTTCTCCAATAACATATTGGACACCTTATAACTGGAGGGGCTCATCTTCCAGTGTCATATCCTTTAGCCTTTTGGTACTGTCCATGGAGTTTTCTTGGCAAGGATACTGGAGTGAGTTGCCATTTCCTTCTCCAGGAGACCACATTTTGTCAGAACTCTCCACTATGAACTGTCCAACGTGGCTTAGCTCATAGCTTCTTTGAGCTGCATAAATTCCTTTGCCATGACATGACAAGGCAGTGATCCATGAAGGGGGGTTTACCTTTACATTTCACTAAATAGAATAGGGTTACTTTAAGGAACATGTAAAGACAGGCATGTTCAACCCATGGCCCAAGGGCCAGCCTACTGCCCTGGACAGCTAGTAATGTGGCCTCACAAGAGTGTAAATTTTAACATTATTATCTGATTTTTAGTGATATTTAGATACATTAACTATATATTTTATATGTGGCCCAAGTCAATTCTTCTTTACTCAGTGCGGCCCATCAAGCCAAGGGATTGGACATGCCTGTGTTAAGACATTATGTTACTTGAAGTATCTTTTTCTAGGGAAACAAAGGGATAAAAACTAACCTTTTTACTGACCCAGCCTCTGTTTTCTCATATTTTTCTCGTGTTCTGACTGTAGCCAAGATTTGGCAAAGGATATTCTTGCCATTAGCTTTTTAAAAGGCTACATTCTGCAATTAATTTACCTCATTCTATTGTCTCAAAAATGTTGGTCAATTGAAAGAATAATTAACCTTCTGGACTCCATTTCCAGCACACGCTGCAGGGCTGAGCAGCATGCTAGGCTTAGACTGACAGTCGCCAGGCCTGGATTTCATTAGGAAGGAAATAGGACTTAATGGCATGTCAGTTGGAAAGATTTTCCTACATAAATACACACACATTTGCATTCACCTTTTTGATCCCATTCTTGTGTGTATAAATAAGATTTTGGAAACGTATTTATAAAAATTAAATTACATTTGCATTGGCGTGTGCTAAGTACGCAGATAGATGTGTTCCAGAGTGACACAAATTCCCATGTAAATTAATCCGTTGCACATATTCCAAAAATCTTCTAGAAAGCTGATTATTAAAGTAAACCTTAATCATTGTTTTAAAATGAAACAATTACAGTAAAAGGGCTGCTAATCATGCAAGAAGAGTACAGTATTGATAAAATCAGTAGAACACCATGTGTCTCTATCATCAACAAATGAAACACAGCAGGGCTTCCTCAGCAGTGCAGTTTTTGGGACCACTGAAAATACTAAATGAGTTTATATTATTCTATGCCATAAAATAAATCCTTTCATTGGTTTAGGGCTAGGCAAGACACCTATATGTATCTGTAATAATTACATTTTATGGCAATAACACTTAGACTTACATATACCACTTCACAGTCCTTTATAGTCCCCTTTAAGCAGTTTACAGAGTCAGCATATTGCCCTCAACAATCTGGGTCTTCATTTTATCGACCTCAGAGGGATGGAAGGCTGAGTCAACCTTGAGCCAGTGAGACTGCTGGCAGTTGGCATGTCAGCAGCTTTAGCCTGCAACACTGCATTCTAACCAGTGGTGAAATCCATTTTTTTTTTACTACCGGTTCTGTGGGTATGGCTTGGTGGGCATGGCTTGGTGAGCATGGCAGGGGAAGGATACTGCAAAATGTCCATTCCCTCCCCACTCCAGGGGAAGGATATTGCAAAATCTCCACTCCCACCCCACTCTGTGGCCAGCCAGAGGTGGTATTTGCCGGTTCTCCGAACTACTCAAAATTTCCGCTACCAGTTCTCCAGAACCTGTCAGAACCTGCCAGATTTCACTCCTGATTCTAACCACTGCGCCACTACGACTCTTAATCTGTATAGAAAAGAAATCATGGTAGAACTTGTAAAAAAAAATTGCACTTCACAAACAGATGCACTTCAAAGAATGTGGATATACTGCTGGATATACCATCATGGCAGGTTGTCTAGCAGCATCCCATTGGTGGTCACATAGTAGGTGTCAATTGTTGTGCACTGTAGAAAATAAGAGTTTGGGCCACTTTAATTGCAGTGAAAAAAATCTCAAGACAAGAAATTCATTTTAATGCATTTGTGCCATGAATAGCATACTTCTTGATGACTCTTGTGAACTAACAGTGTAAAGTGAGAGGCAGAGTGTGTGTGTGTGTGTGAGAGAGAAAGCTATTTCCAAGTTCTTAAAAGATGCTTATATTTAAAACAAAATATTTCTTTTGGTAATTTGATTTGGTGGTAATCAGAAGTTCCCAAAGCATAGAGAATATATTCATTGTCTGGTGTTCCTATCAATGGGTATGATGCTGTGTTCTGAACTAGTTGCCGCATCTTTGGAGTAACCGCAATATCTGAAATACTCACATAAAGAGGAATCTCTGAGTTTCAGTGCAGTAGTAAAATATTCAATAAATAAAGGAATACTCCTGTTATAATATTATCAATGGTTATCAATTAATGTATTTTGAATTATCTCTCTCTCTCGGAAAGGCCAATTATAGAGTACTTTTTTGATGCAGAATCCTTCTATATCATATAGAAGGAACTGGTCACCTTTAAGAGTCCAATCCCAATCAATACCCCTAAATACCTAGTTACTGGACCTTGTAGTCTTTCCGCCATAGAGCCAAAATGATGGTGGTGGTGGTGGTGGTGATGGTGATGATGGTGATGATGATCATTTAAATGTTTAAATGTATATGCTGCCTGACTTCCAGTCACTGTTGGATGCTTACAATAGAACAAAAATAATAGAAAAAAATAACCAAAACAACACAAAAACAGAAGAACAATGATAGCAAACAAAAGAAAGGGAACAGAAGGAAAGAAAGGGACACCAGTCATCCTTTCCAAAGTCCAAAGTCCTGAGAGAAGAGCCAGGCCTTTAACGCCCTTTGAAATACAAGTAGAGTGAGATCTATTTGAATCTTAGGCAGAACTTCATTCCAAAGGGCAGATGCTTCCATAGAGAAGATGCACTTTGGCACCCAGATAGGTGGCATCTTTTGTTCAATGCTAGCCAGAGCAAGCCAACCCTGCCAGATCAAACCAGTCAGGCAGATACAATGGAAGACAACCAATCCTCCAAGAACCAACCCCTGTGCCATTTAGGGCTTTATAGATTCAACCAGTACCTTGAATTGCATATGGAAACAGACTGGCAATCTGTGCAAAGTTGTGCACTTTGACAGTTGGAATGTATCAGTTGTTAAAAGATTCAAGTGAAGAGACACTATGTTGTTATGTGGTTGTAAACTTTTACATGAGCTGCAGAGCTTGGAAATAGAATCATCATGTAAACCAGAAGGGGGAAAAAAGAAAAGAAATAGTTGAGAGCAAGGAAAGGTGTTGTATTACATTTGTTCTAATTTGTGAATTTGCTTTGAGAACAAAACCATTTAGTCCTTGCTGTGTTTGTGATTTTTTTTAAAGGAAACCAAATATTTAAGATATTTACCCTTATTATATAATTTGCTATATGAAAACAGATGATTTATTCTTTCTGTAAATAATTTCTTAAATTAATTCTGGACTCTGGAAATACCATTTCAAATTGTGGCATTCCGTCTGCACTTGTGGTATTGGTTCCATCCCCTTCTCACTGAACTAGTTTATTTGGTTTATTCACTGAACTATGTTTATTTGGCCTTGTGCATTTCAATGGATCATTGTTTAGTTGATAGCTGATAAAAATGCATTAGGAATGCTGTAGACAAGCCTCTAAGAAAGTGTTGGCAACTTTGTGTGGACTCGAACATCCAGAGCTCCCAGAATTCCCCAGCCAGCATGACTGACTGGGTGTTGTAGCCTGTACGCAGCCTGTGCGGCTGGTGGCTGATTCAGACAGCGAGGAGTCTGGTGTAGTGCTGCACCAGCAGCCTGTGCAGCTGGCACTCGAGTCGGACAATGAGGCTGGAGAAGATGTAGTGCCAGAGGCAGCGATTCAGCCAGGGCCTTCAGAACCTCCACAAGCTCCCTTAAGTGAAGAGGACAGAGCCTCTTCTCAATGCATGGGCATGCAGAGCTGCCAAAAGGCAGGAGTGGCTCCTCAGGAGGAGTCTCCTCGAGAGTGAGGCCTGGGGCTATTTGGCCACTTCCTTAGCCTATTTAAGGAGGAACACTGACTGAAGCAATTTGCAGGGAACAACTTCGTTCATTCTCCTTCGTGCCTTGATCTTGCTCCTGAGCTTTCTGCCAACCATAGTAAGATTAAGATTATTTATTCTTTGGATTCTTGTAAGCTGTTAAGAAAGTTAATTAATAGCCTTTGTTTGAAAAAAAACCCCAGATTTAATTTAGTAAACTAAGGTTTGTACAGACTTTGTGTGTGCTGCGTTCTTTGGGGTCTGTAGCTGGGGCAGAACACTGGAGAATTCTAGGAGTTGAAGTGCCACATCTTAAAGTTCCCAAGGTTGACAAATGTTGCTGTAAAATAAAGAGAAGTACCAATTTTTGTTAGCAGTAAGATTAGTAAATGTCTACAGAGGTGCTTGGATGAGCAGCTTGGATGAGATGCAAAAAAAGATCTGAAGAAGTTTCTTGGATGAG
The DNA here is from genome assembly GCA_030761175.1 of Masticophis lateralis. NCBI lineage: Eukaryota > Metazoa > Chordata > Lepidosauria > Squamata > Colubridae > Masticophis > Masticophis lateralis. The sequence goes on from JAUDYJ010000002.1 coordinate 114,641,843, forward strand.
AAGCAAAACATCTTCAAAGAAAAAGAAAGTCCTTTGCCTCTTGAAAAAACACCTTTGGAGTAGAATTAGTAGTCCCCACAACCACCTTGCTCAAACTGAAGAAGCTACTTGGATAAGCAGTGAAATGTTTCAAAGCAAAAGAAAGAAAAGAAGTCCAGTTTCCATGATTAAACTTCTAGACAACTCTATTTGGATGACTGAGAATCTTCATCAACAAGGTATGTCCACATCAATGCATTCATTCATTCCTGTCATAGTCAATTAACAGAGATAATTTTATTTTTTTCTAATAAAAAAAATATGAATCACATTTTATGTGCATGGTCTTAAGAACAGTAACTGATTAAACAGGTTTGCCCCAGACCCATCAAATGTCTTCTCATATTTTATAATCCCATCACTTAGCCAATATAAATGTCTACATCACTGCTGTCTCTTTTAAATCCATCTTCCTTTAAAATGAACATATAAAATAATTTTACATTTGTTAAAGGTGAACAAAATGAGGAAGCAATAATTTTGGTTAATTGATTATGTGTCATCCAGTTACTATCAGCTCTTAGTGACCATACAGCTATTTCTCAATTATGGTATGTCTCCCAACTTGGTCCTTCATCTTTTCCAGTGATGCACTCAATTTGCCACTGTAATTGAATCCATTCACCTTGCTGCTGCTCATCCTTTTCTAGTTTTTCCTTCCATATTTCCCAGCATTATAAATTTCTTAAGATTTTGGACACAGTGTTGCCAGAATGTAATAATTTGAATATGGTCATTTGTGCATAAAGTAATAGCCTCAGCCATCCTCATGGATGACTTTCAGGAGTTTTCTGCAACATTGGTGTTCAAAAGCAACAATACTCTTTGTATCCTGGTTTTTCAAAGTTCAATTCACTTTCATAGAGTGTCACAAAACAAAACAAAACAAAACAAAGATTCACAAATGGCATGTTATGTTTACACTCACAAAGATTCTGATCTTTGTGAGTGTAAACATAACATGCCATTTGAATATCATTTTCAAGGTTTCACGGCTTCTGTACTAACTGCTAGTATTTCATAATTGCTTATCCCTTTACTGTTAAGGCGCAATGATTAAAGTCTGTGCATTTCTTGCAGCAAAGACTTTTCATGTGAGTGCCCACAAGCAAATGTCTTCTCTAGCAGCCCGACCAAGTTACAATAATGAAATAAAATATTTTCTATTGACCAATGGTCAAATTAGCCAAAACATAAGCTTGCAACTTTTACAATTCTTCAAACAACTGAGATACACTAGAGTGGCTGAATCTGCAAATATTGTACTGTACGGTATAGGTCCATGATGGAGAACCTATGGTACGCGTGCCCGAAGTGGCACACAGTGAGCCATGTCACCTGGCATGCTCTGCATCACCCATTCCTCTTCTGGATTTCTGGCATGCATGTGCACATGATGATCAGCTGGCCTTTTTGCATGCGGTAGTGCTAGAAACTAGAAGAGCTGGTCTTCTGTTTTCCTACATGAGCATGTGCGCTGGCCAGCTGATCTTTGCATATGCATGCACACCAGAAACCTAGAAGAGTAGCTGGCTAAAACTGGAAGTTCAGTAGCTGAAATTGAAAGTTCATTTATGGGCAACAGTCTGGGTCCTCATTTTAACAACATCGGAAGGATGGTAGGCTGAGTCAACCTTGAGCTGGCCAGGATTGAACTCCTGGCAATGGGCAGAGTCAGTCTCCAATACTGGAGGTACAGTACATTCTAACCACTGTGCCACTACAGCTCATAATTTATGAGTCAGAAGGGATTAGTCTCGGATAGAGGGTTATAACTGTATGCAGGGTGTACAGATTGTAAATACTGTAAAAGAATGACCTTGAGTCATTCTGTAACAATAAAGGATAAGGGATTCAGAAGAGATGATTTATTTTCAATTTTTTTTTAACAGACATGTTTTTTTAAAAAAAATGTAGCACAGGTTTAAACCAGGAAATGATCAAACACCACCAATTAAACAGATCTAATGGAGAAAGATAAGGCTATTGGTTGTTTATACTAGTGAAGAAAACTACTGCTTCTGTATGAGAGACAGCATGCCTCTCATTATCACTAACTGAGGTATTTGAACATTCTTATCTCTTTCATGTGGTTTTGTATTACAGGATTGGAATGCTGAATTAGATCAGATCCAATAAGCATTTCTTGGATTCAGTCATTAGATTCCTTTTTGCAAGTTTCATTTTTGCCTTCTATGGGTTTTATTTATTCTATCTCCTATTCTTCCAAGAAACTCAAATAACTTATTGGATTGTCTTTCTTCATCAGAAATCTATGAGCTAGCTCAGTCTAGCTTAAACAGTGAGGTTTGTTAGTGAGTGAGGATTTGAAGATGGGTCTCCGCAGTCCTTCTAGGATTTTCACATTGTGGGTATCACAAAGGACAGTAGGACTGCAAAACTAAGAGGGACTAGTAAGAGGAGGTATCTTATGTTGCCCGGTTCCTATTTTGCCCCCAGTACAATTTATAATATAGGACAGGAGTTGGTCAATTATGCCTGCGTGCGCAAACCAGTTTTTGGTTCTCAACGCATAATGCCATTTCTCCTTTTGAATAACTAACTCAGAACAGCCAGCTGAATTTGTTGACACATCTCAGAAAGATTGCTCAGATAAATGTACTGAATCTAAAACAAAAGCTGAAAGCATGAAATCCCTAACAGGGGTTTAGATCAAAGATAATGTAATAGTACACAGAGCACTCAGAGATGTTGGGAACCTTTCCAAAACCACGTAACATTCATATTCGTCAGTGTTGCAGACAGCGTTCTGGGGGTTGAGGAGCTGACAAGATCTTGATTCCTGGATCTGTTCTGGTCTTCTGTACCGTAACCCTACATTGTTTCCAGTACCATGTCAGTGCCCTGCTTTGATATCATGCCCTCAGCTTGAGCATGGTTTCATGCATCTAAGAATGAAATCTAAAGAACATACGCTTGTAAATAGGAGAGAAAGTTCTTGCACTCTCTGGTAATTATCTGTTATAATGGTGCTTGTTTGAATCTCCCGTATCTGCTGTGCTTCCTTGAAAAGTAAGATTGGTTATGGGGAACCAAAGAGAATGGTGTGGCTCAGAGAGAAGCAGGCATTTAACAAAACATCGACAATCATGGTATTCTTTATGAGTAATTTCAAGCTTGTTGCTGGAGCACATAATGGCTGGCTATTATCTGGATAGCTGTGACAGAAATGTGTTCGGTAAAAAGAGTGCTTTAATATTGTGACAGCCCGTTAGAACACAGAAAGATTTGTTTGCGGTCACTCTCACTTCTGCTCCAGAATTGCCTTTACTCCCATTACAAAATATTTAAGGGGTGTCATTTAAATTCAAAATGTGACCATTAAAAATTCTAAAAGTTAAGAAAATTAGTATTTAAAATGCAAAAGAAAATACGTTCTGCTTCTGGGACTTGGTTCATCAATTGCTTATTTGTTTATTTGTTTGTTTGTTTGTTATTTGTCAAGCATATATAAGATAACAGGTAAAAGTATAAACATAATTTGAATACATGAAAAAAGTAAGTAAAAAGGAATATTACGACAGGGACAGTAGGCATGCTAGTGCTCTTATGCATGCCCCTTATAGACCTCTTAGGAATGGGATGAGGTCAACAATAGACAGTTTAAGGTTAACGTTTTGGGGGTTTGGGGAAGAAACCAGAGTCAGGTAGTGTATTCCAGGCATTGACCACTCTGTTACTGAAGTCATATTTTCTGCAATCGAGTTTGAAGTGGTTTACCTTGAGTTTATATCTATTATTTGCTTGTGTATTGTTGTGGTTGAAGCTGAAGTAGTCATTGATAGGTAGGATATTGTTGCAGATAATTTTATGTACTACACTTAAGTCAGACTGAAGTCAACGTAGTTCTAAGTTGTCTCAGCCCAAAATTTGAAGTCTGGTGGCATAAGGTATTTTATTACGGGTAGAAGAATGAAGGACTCTTCTCATAAAATATCTCTGGATTCTTGTTGTGAGTTACTCGGAGGAAGTGAGAAAGTTTGAAGCATTATCATGCCTATGGTGCTGCAAGGAAGGACAGAAATGAAATGTTAATATATGGTGTTTCGTTACCTTCAGTGGAGTTACAGAAGAATCTGGACCTTGCTCTTAATTGCTATTGCCTTAAGAGTATCTGCTACTTCTACCTTCCGGCACATCAATTCCATTTTACTGCTTGATTGTTCTGTAAGACAATCAGACTTGTTTACTGAGACATGTAATAGAGGCCTTGTTTTGTGCCTGAACACAATGTGAACTACAATTCATTTAATGTTACCTAGTATTGTATTTGAATTGATAGGGTTTCAATATAATGGCCAAGTGTAAAGGCTGTCTCAATCTTTATGCCAGTCTTTGGATGCTTTGAAAGGGGTGGTGTAATGGAAGCTGCAGCCACACTTTATAAAAAATCCTTTAAATGTAGTGCTTGCCTTCATGAAGAATATAGTACAGAAGATCTTTTTAAAAATTGAGAATGCTAATAAGGCTTCCCTAATTGGGAGTCTTTTATACCTTCTTTAGTGTTTGGATGGTAGGCATTAATACCTAAGACCATGCTTCTATCAGTCAATAGTTTTCATGTAGACTATCTGATGGAGAAAATATCATCAAGGCACCAAACACCTTGGCAATTATAGTTATTAGATACACAACTGGAATAGTAAACTGGACTCAAGCTGCCTACTGATTAGGAAGACCAGAAAAATATTGACAAAGAATAATGCCCTTCATCCTCACAGCAATGTTGACTGACTCTACTAACCAAGGAAAATAGGTATGGGATGTTGCAAGTACACCAAACAGTTGAAGAAGGAAAAAGGACATTGGAAGAATATCTGAAGGATAGTAAAATAGGGGGCACAATGGCTCAGTGATTAAAGATGCTGAGTTTGTCAACTGGAGAGCTGATAGCCCAGGTATGAGAACCAACCTGGTTCTCAAACCTGCAATGGGGCAAGCTCCCGTTACTTGCTCCAGCTCCTGCCCGCCTAGTAGTTTAAAAGCATGCAAATACAAATAGATTAAAAGCAGGGGTGAAATCCAGCCGTATCCGGCTTTGGTGAAGCAGTAGCGGTGGCTGTGGGAGGCTCCGCCCACCCATGTGGATGTCATGATGCCGTTTTTTGTGACATTTTAAGCCTCTGTGCGTGCACAGAAGGCTTTGCGTATGCGCAGACGATGGCACACGCACATTGGTGAACCGGTAGGGAAGGTAAGTGAATTTCAGCCCTGATTAAAAGGTACCACTTTGGTGGGTAAGAACTGAAGAAGATAACAAAATTGAAAGACCTGCAAATAATAGAAAGACTATGGCAAAAGAAAACAAACAGTACAATAGTCATAGGCACCCTGAGTGCAATCCCAAAACAACTAGAGAATCACTTAAATACCATCAGCATTGACAAATTCATTTTCAGTCAACTGCAAATGAAAGCTTTACTTGGAACAACTTACATCCTCTGATGATACTTTTAGCACAATCAAACAACAAGTCTGCCTATCCTAGGTCCTTGAAAAGAACTCAAAAGGTGAACAAAAATGCCAAATCCAACCTGAACATCTGGCGGACTGTGCAAAGAACCATAATAATAAAACAGCTTTCCCCACCAAGTTGTCCGGCTTTTGAAGATGCTATATAGGAATTCTATGAGCTGCAGTCCAAATTCATCTAAAGATGTTTTGTTGGCAAAAGGTAATTTATAACTGTGGCTTTTGTCCATTTAATTTCCTATGTCACTCAGCGCTAAACTGAAAGTTCTGTTGGAAAACATTGGAAAGCAGAATTCTTTGCGAAAAATTGTTTATGCGAGAAAGATTTCTCTCTTTCTCCTTTTAGTGCCATTAGCTGAAAAAAAAAAGATTGTTCTACAATGATTTTCAGTAGATGGAGGACTAAATTTTGGTAATTGCTTAAATTTGCAAGTCACTGAGAGGCTAATTTCTTTAAAAATTTCTTATCATACCCATTTTTTACTTGCTGAATACCTGAGCAGTGATAGGAACAGAGGTGTATAAAACATTATATCATGAAAGTAGTCTGACTTCAGAATGTACCATTCAATACACCACACTCCAGAAGATCTCCCAGACTGGCCTATTACAAAATCAGAATGGTTTGTTTAAGGATTGAACCACTTTTGGAACACTATAGCTAATTTTGGGGCAGAATAATTTGTGGCAGAACATTTTACATACCCTTATTGGATTTTTCCCTTGCCAAACATATACAAATATATGAAATAAAAACACAGTGTCACCAATAACATCTACAATATGTCTTACTAAATATAGACAATTCACAAAAAGACAATATCAATTCACCCTTTTTCTGATCTATCTATCTATCTATCTATCTATCTATCTATCTATCTATCTATCTATCTATCTATCTATCTATCTATCTATCTATCTATCTATCTGCATAATTGGCCTAACTACCTGCATAATCTTTTTATCCATTATAGGATAAAAAGCATATGTATGTACATTAAGGACAACAGTTCCTCTTTGGTACGCTGTCTAGTTCTTTAAAAAATATTGTTTAGTCTTGACCACATTTATTAGCAATTTTGTCAGATTTAATGTTCTCTGAACAACATCTTCTTTTATACAAATCCCTTTACTTTGCCTCCTCTTTCTCTGTAGTTCTAGTTATCACAAAAAATGAGCTCTTTCTGAATTGCTGGGAATTGTATCACACCAACACTCTGAGTAAATATGACAGCCCAGCCAGATTCTGTAGTCATTGCAGCTTACCTCAAAGCAATAGAAACTATTAATCAAAATAGGGTAATACAAGAAGCCCTAATGTTTCTTCAGCTAAGGAGGAGACATTCCTGCAATATAATCTTATTTTCTTCTGGAGATGTAAGAACTTTCCTGTAAACCTCATATAAGTTTAGCTGCTGGTCTTTCTTTCATCAGAGTAGAATGACAGCTATGTGAGTTCATCAGGAGCACGTAAACTCAAATGAAGCTTATTCTCTTCCCCTACCCCCTCCAAATTAACTTATTCTAAGGTAGAAGTCAGTATTGTTTTGATATTAAAAGAGCTGTTGAGATGTTTATTATTTCCTCAAATACAGCAATATGTGACTTTGAAATTCCTGCATTAAAGGTTTGCTGTCTTTTTGAACTGTGTTGAACTTTGAAAAAAAAAATCATGTAGTCATCACAACGTCTCTAGCGATTAACAGAATTAGCTTCACATAAAAATTATTTGGAAAGAAATACAATGTGCATTTAAATAACTGGAAGTCTGCCCCATTCAGTGTGATACTGTGGATCCTTCTATTTTCAGAATATTATAGGTTCATCCACATTTTTGTAACATAATTTGGTCCTTATGTACACTGAGAGCATATACACCAAAGACAAATTCCTTGTGTGTCCAATCACGGCCAATAAAGAATTCTATTCTATTCTATAAAGAATACAGAATACAGAATTCTATTCTATTATAATTTTTTGAAATAAAGGAGTTAAGAGCAAAAAATAAAAAAACCCAGCTTTTAAAACCTAAGTCAAAATTCAAACAATGAAGATGTTTTGCATATTGGGGAATATAACTATGAAAGTTTTAGTATTTTGATAAAGGGAAAGCATATTGGGGCTTTCTGACAACTTACACAAGGTCTTGAGTGAAGATCAATGCAAAATCTCTGAATAAATACATCAGAAATTATAAAACCTGGGAAGAAAGTAACAGTACACCATATATAAATAATGAAAGGAATTTGAAAAATTAGCAGCTTTATATCAAGAGTTGACATCTGCTCTCCTTCACCCTTCCCCGTTAAGGTGTGTCATTCACCTCGTTAGGGTGAAAAATTAATTTTTGCAATTTTTCAGTGAGGGGTTCTAAAAATATGTGTTTTTACACCAAGAATTCAAATCTTTTTTTTCTTTCTTTTTTCTTTTTTTTTTGCAATTACATAACATTTAACTTGGTATGGTAAATCCGCATCTGATCCTATACCCCACAAAAATTATACCTTGTGCTACAAAAATGAAAGTTTTTTTCTGCATGAATCTTATCTAGCTAAGCAACAAATAAACCATGCAATCATAAACGAACATCAGAAAGCAAATATCTGAGTTACCAAAATGTTTAAGTGAGTTTTATCGAGTCTTGTTTTGATTCGTTCTTCAACATTAGCTGCCGACTTGCTTTTTGGCCTCTAATATAAACCTCACATTTCTCATGTATACACACACTGCTTGATGACTCTGTGACCTGTTTCAGACATTTCTCTATTGATTGGGCATGATAGGGCCACTGCAGTACTTGCATTGGTTTTTCAACGAACTTCTTTATTTCCACTGAAGACAGTTTGCATGTCAAAGATGGCTCACCTTCAAACCAGTCAATCAGCTCCAGCAGAGTGGATGCTCTGGCTTGGCATCACCTTCACAGCCAATATTAACACTTATAGAATCTCCACCAGTGGCCTTCAAGCTTTTGTCAATGCCTTATCTTCTTCATGAAATACATCAGATTATCTGCAATCACTTGAGTAGGTTTTCCTGTTTTTAAGCCTTTCTCTGGAGTGAAATAATAAAGATATCTTCCACCCAGCTCACTGCATACAGAATAATAATGTTCTTTGATGTTGCTGGGGAATTGCAAAATTGAAAAGTTTTGACATTTATGTAGGTATTTACCAAGCACATCTAAATTCTATTAAAGTAACAAAAATATATTTATAATTGACCAAGGCACGTCACAACTTTTGAGCACCCCAATGTTTGAAAGTTGAAAAATTTGACATGCCCTACTGCCCCATGGCTTCAAGTTGGCATTAAAATAAAGGAAGACACACATTGTAATTTATGCTACTCATGCGGCCTTGTAGCTTGTATAACTTTCTGAAGCAGTAGCCACCAAAATCATTGGCCTTATAATTACATAGTTCCATAACTAAAACTTACTTAGAAATTATCTGATTTGGCCTTATCTGAAAATACAACATTGCAGCATGCAGTGCTGTAAAACAGCTGTGATTAAATTCAAATCCAGCACACAGAAATAGTTTTTAAGTCTACTGTCATTTCTCTGCTCTGTTATATTGTATGTTTTAAACATAATGCTAATTTTATGTTTGGAATTGGATACAACATATAACAAAGTCAAAGTACTTTGTTTTGGTTATTGACCAGACGTGCATAACATGAAACATTGAAGTAAAATAAGATAAAAGATAACATAAAATAAATAAAACAAAATGGAATTAAAACTAAATTGACCATAGCCAGCACAAGTGAAACTTTTCTAGGTCAGAGAAACCACTTTTAATATTGAGTCTAATATTGACACTAAGGCTTCTGTGAAAATATGATTGTGACTGTAAATACAACTAGAAACAGATAAACAGGAGGATTAGTAGTAATTATCGTGGTTGGTCGCACAATCAGCCAGATGTTTAGACTGGGTTTGGCATTTTTAGCCACATAAGAAAGTCCTTCCCAAGGACCTGGGATAGGCTGATGTTGTTGTTTGAGGGTGTTAAAGATATCATCCCAGGATGTAAGCTGTTTCAACTAAAGCTGCCTTTTCCATTTGACTGATGGTGATTTTATCAATGCCAATGATGTTCAAGTGGTACTCCAGTTGTTGGAGATTGCACCCAAGGGGCCTATTACTATTGGACCTACTGTATATTGGTTTTCTTTTGCCACAATTGTTCTACTTCTGTTTTTGGCTCCTTGTATTTTGGATTTTATCCTGTTCTTTCTCTTCTGCTGTCTCCAGGTACTCCCAAGTCCACCATACAGACTTTTTGTCTTTCTTCTTGCTCATTGTTAAATTTGGGGTGTTATATGTTTCATCATACAGTCAGCCAGATGTTCAGACTGGATTTGGCATTTTTTCCACCTATCAAATCCTTCCCAAGGACCTTGGATAGGTAGATTTGTTGTTTGAGTGTATTAAAAGTATCACTTCATGATGTACATTCTTCCAAGTAAAGCTTTCTTTTGCAAATAGAATAGAATAGAATAGAATAGAATAGAATAGAATAGAATAGAATAGAATAGAATAGAATAGAATAACAGAGGTCTTTTAGTCCAACCCCCTGACCACGGAGATGTCTTCGGATAGCGCTGGCACTTTAGCTTTGAAACGGAGATGAGCACTGCCTCCTAGAGTTGGGAATGATTAGCACATATGTGCGAGGGGAACCTTTAACTTTACCTTTATTAAATGAAACCTGATGAGTTTATAAAAACTCATCAGTATTGCTATATTGCTTTGTTTACCTAAAGAAGGTAGTACAGCCTGAATACAGAGGTAATGAAAGGGTGATATATTTATCTCACATATCCTAATAGGATTGGCAAAAAAGCACATGGTTTGTTTGTTTAGTATCTCCTGCCTTACAGTGACAGTCTTGTTCATTATGAGCTTTGCTGTAATTTTCATCCAGAAATGCAGTTTCTAGGGCATTACAGTTTGGAATATCAAAGCTCTTTGAAATGTTGGTGCGATAATCAGATTAAGATTAAGAGGTATCCCAGGTTTGACTGATAACTTGATGTCCTAAGAACACTTCAGTAGGAATTGGGCTGTTCTTAATTTAATCCTCCATATCAAATATTAATTGTCTGAGGTTCTTCCTGGCCACATATCATAGCCTATTGTCAATAGTGGACAAGGGGAAAGTGATAAATGTGCAGCTTCTCCTCCATTCCCTTTCTCCATTTGAAGTTCATGTGTCAGGTAGCATATATGAAGTTAAGGCTACAGGAAAATAACAAGCCTCAGCCAAAAAATTTTTTAAAAAATGCTAATCCATGTGCTGGTTGTAATTTGATATAGTCCTTCTTCCATAAAATAAAAACAGTATTTGGCACAGCAACATACTTGAATAATATTTCTTAGAAACCTGAGCAGACTCAAACTTTGAGAAGTATAAATATCAGATGCAATCAATGAAAAAAAAAAAGCTGTTAATGAACCTGAAAAGAATTTTATTGTAACTCTTAAGGAATGGACTGAGCTTCCCAAGAATGGAGAAAAGACTAGATAGCTGATGCAGGTTTAGAGCAAAAATGTAGTCCTCCTTAAATGTTGGAATTTCTTTGGTGAGTGCTGTTGGACACTGTAGCAGAAGAACAAAAGATATAAAAAGAAATAGGTGGCAATCAGTTGATGTTGATATCAATAGTATACCACAGTTTTTCTCTTGCTATTGTGTCAAATACATTGCTAAAATCAGTGAACGCTGCTTATAAAGCTAGGCTTGGGGTGATACAATATAAAGTTGAATATGAAATGGAATGGCCTGGTCAGAAACCAAACTGTTGTTCCACCTGAATATTTTCAGAGTCCATGCAATCCACTGATTGTTCATACAGATCTCTGGCATATAGCTATCCTTAAAAGACTGATAGGTCTATAATTTGAGAGCATACTTTTTTGTATATTGGAATTACTGTTTCCATATGTCCCTCAATCTTCATAGACAAACTTGATGCAATCAATGACAGAGAAAAGAAAATCTAGAATTGGGACTTATCTCTAATGTTATGTACTTGTACCCTAGAGGCTTTACCAGGCTTGACTAAGTTACTGATGACCAGTCTGGTTCATTTCCACGATATATACTGTTAAGAAGTAGTCTATCCAATTCCCATGATTCAAAAGAATACTTACATCTCTGGGAGTCAGGACTGAGCTTTTTCAATAGTTCTTATTCCAACTTTAATTAGAGTGGACCTTAATAAAAGTGCCATTTAAAAAGAAAAAAGAAAAGGACTCTTCTAAAATTCCCAGCAAACTGTCAGCCCTCTTCCTCTGATAAGATGACAGCTTTGACCCTTCCACAGATTCATGCATTAGGACTTTAAAAAAAAAAAAAGGAACCTAGAAAATCTTAGGAGAAAAAAAAAAGGATCCGCAGAAATCTTGCCCACCTTTGGTTTACTATACTAAGACATAAGGCAACTTTTGAAGCTAGTTCAGAAACGTCAACTAGTACAATTTTGAGTTTTGACCAGATAGCTTATCCAACTTTCCATTTCCAGAAGGTTTGGTTAAGTTATATTAATTTTCAAGCACAGTTCAAAGTTCTGCTCTTTATTTACTCAGTTCTGGCCCCCTGATAATAAAAGAATATCCATTTCTGTAACAATTTGTCTGTGCTTTAATTTACTTATTACTTTATATCCTGCCTTTATTATTAATATTTTATAAATAATTCAAGGCAGTGAGCATGCTAATACTCCTCCTATTTTCCCCACAACAACCCTGTGAAGTAAGTTGGGCTGATACAGTGACTGGCCCAAAGTCACCTAGTGAGTTTTTCATGGCTAAGGCAGGACTAGAACGTGTGGTCTCTTGATTTCTAGTCTGGTACCTAAATAACTAGATCAAACTGGTTCTCAATTATTATCATTATCATTAATACCTCTTACTGATATTCTTTTTTTCTTAACTTGTCAAAATATCAACCAAGTAGGCTTCCTCTAAAAGTTACATTTCAGATGTGATGGACCACAATTTCATCATTTCCAGTCAATACAACTAATGCTGGACACATCTGGTATGCACCAGTCTGGAGAATAACTTTGTTGTTTGGCTTTGGCACATTTGTTGTAAAATACCTTATACAGAAAGATTCACCTGATGCCAACTGCGCTATCTGTCAGTTGCCAAATGAAATCATTTTTATTTATCAAGGCAATTTTCAATAATATATCTTGGCTTTTCATTTCTTCTGGGTTGTTGATTCATTTTCTAATTTGGCTTGTGCCTTAATTGCTACTTTGGAATCCAATTTGATGGTGGTATGTAAATATTTTAAGTAAACATTTCTTTTCTTTATTTCATCACTATTTGTGGAGGTAGGTTAAGCTGACTGGGCCAAGTTTACCCTGGGAGATTTATAGCAGAACTGAGATTTTAACTCAGGTTTGTCCTAGTCAAGACCATAATCTCTATTTCAAACCTTATATCAATGGGGAAAGAAATGTCTACCTTACTTATCCAAAACATTGGATGAGCCCTTCCTAAAATAATTTGCATTGTAATTTGCTATGCAGTTTGGTCTGTCAGTGATCCTATATTGTGGTGTTCTGTGTGTTTTGTTTTCTGTTTGTAACAGAGGTGGGTTTCAGCAGGTTCTGACCAGTTTTGGAGAACCAGAAGCAGAAATTTTGCATAGTTCGGAGACCCAGTAAATACCACCTCTGACTGGCCCCGCCCCATCTATTCTCTGTCTTCCGAGTCCCAGCTGATCGGGAGGAAATGGGGATTTTGCAGTAACCTTCCCCTGGATTGGGGTGGGAATGGAGATTTTACAGTATCCTTCCCTGCCATGCTCACCATGCCACACCCACCAAGCCTTGCCACATCCACAAAGCCATACCCAGAGAACCTGTAGTAAAAAACATTGAAACCACCACTGGTTTGTAACCATATGTTAGATGTCTAGAATCTCTCTTAGTGACTTGGACAGCCATATACATTATATAAATAAATCAAATCCATAAGTGTGTGTCTGTATGTCTGTGTGTAGATCAGATATGTGAAAAGAACAATGAGTAGCCAAAGCTCTATAAATAATATTCATAAATCAACTGCTGAAATTTCATTTCACATCAGTCAACCTGGAAACTGACAGAAATTTCTCAAATATAAAAATTATTGGGCGTTTTTCCTTGTAATATTCATTTTACTTGGAGTATTTTCAAATTAAACAGGACTGGTAGACTGCCCTATAGAATGTGCTACTTTAAAAAAAAAGGAAAGAAAAACATCTGATGTGGGCAGAAGTTAACATCTTATGATCCAAATAAAGTTCATCAGAAAATGATACATAAACTTTCATTCACCATCGTAATTTAACTGTGAAATAGTGACGAACTTTTTCAAAGTGATGAAAAAGAAGATAATTGGAATTTGTTGAGACATCAGTATTTGATCATACTAAGGTATAATCATTTAGGCATTGATCAGGAGGAATATGCATTATTTTTAGATAAAGCTTCTATATACCTTGTCCATTAACCTTCCTTCAAAATTAACTTAATTATTGGTTATGCATCCACTTAGTTTTCTCAGCAGCAGCACCATCGACACCAATGTCATTGGTATTCCTTGGAAATCTCCCTTCCAAATACCCATCCAAACTCATAAAAGGCTCTTTGAGGAGTGTGGCTGGTCCTTTAGCCTTGGGTTTCACATAAACCTACCTATCTACAGTATCTAAGAGCCGAGGTGGTGCAGTGGTTAGAGTGTACTTCAGCTGACTGCTAGCTGCAGTTCAGCAGATCGAATATCACTGGCTCAAGGTAGACTCAGCCTTCCATCCGTCCGAGGTGGATACAATGAGGACCCAGATTGTTGGGGGCAATATGCTAACTATGTAAAACGCTTAGAGAGGGCTGTGAAGCACTATGAAGCAGTATATAAGTCTAAGCAGTATATAAGTCTAAGTGCTATTGCTATTGTTATTCTGCAGATGCCTGGTCATTAGTCTAACTCTACCATTTCAAAATTCTATATGGATATTGTAAACTTTAGTTTAAAAATTTGATACCATATGAAGTCAGGTCTACAGAGCTTAAAGAATGCCATTTAATAACTCACTTGCACTTGCATTTGCACACATTTGTAGATGTAATTAACTTACCAAAAAAAGCATGATTTCCTACATATTGGAAGTACCACTATTCTAACATCTATCCCATTGCAATTCTATGGCTCCATGTTATGGTGATTTTATTATGGTTTTAACTTAATTTAACATTTTATGTCCTGTATTATATTGTCCACATAGCTTCCCCCCTCCCTCCCTACCACTTCTCTCTCTCCATCTATTTATCATCTATCTATCTATCTCTATTAATCATTCTATCTCTATCTATCTATCAACCATCATCTGTCTGTCTGTCTGTCTATCTATCTATCTATCTATCTATCTATCTATCTATCTATCTATCTATCTATCTATCTATCTATCTATCTATCATCTATTTGCTGGTGCTTTATTTAAATTAAATTTGTATATCAGTGATTGCGTGATCTCTGTAGATGCTCTAAATAAAAAAAAATACCATGAAAATACCAAAAATGAAGTGGGTGAAAGAAAGATTTGTGTTGTCTACAGATTTTCATATCAATAAAAACGATGAACAAAATATTCAGCACGTACCACATGGTACTAAAGTTTTTATTAGTTTTAACATTCGCTCTGAATATATGTTTGTTTGCAGAGAGAGAAAAAATTCTCCGTTTCACTTAAATGCAAAAGTTCTGCAGCAATGTACCATTTTCCCAGCACCCCTTCTTTCTGCTTGGGTTGGCAAATAAATTGAGAAACAGAGATGGCGAGGGGGGTAATTTTCCACATTATCCTTTTTCTGTGGCCCGAATCATTCTTTCCTGGTGTCTCTTTACTTCCTCCCGTAACAGATTTCTTCATCGCATTCTTTAGAAAGTACACACATACTACAGTTTTCTCAATTACATTCACCTTTTGGATACCCACAAGCTAAAAACAGACATCATAATAAGTAAAAGTATTCCTTCAAAAACAGAAACTCATTCTTGTCAAAATTCCCATCTATAAATATCTCTGAAAAGGACAAGAAAGTTTAGCTTGGCTAGGTTGTGTGGGTGCCCTGCTAGAGTGCCAGCCTTCAGTGGTATAAAAAGGAGTCTGGTTTGCCTGGATGTATAATATCCTGTTGAGAGTTTAGTAAAATCAATCTTTGCCAGTGAAAGCATCTTGTCCTACACAACAAGTCCTGGTGCCAAACAAAAGGGCATGGAATGCTGAGGAAGTGTCAAACCAATCTGATTGGATCAAATGCAGGGTGTTCATTCCAGAACCTCTCTGTACCAATAAAGGAATAGAAACATAGAACAGTTTCCTAGATGAAGAATTGTTATATCATCAACAAGAGGGTTTTCTACATGGAGAAAACTGAAATGCGCAAAGCACTGCCATGATTATGAGGTTATATGTGTAAAATATTATTGAGAATACTCAGAATGCAACTTCAGACCTTTCATCTCTTGATTTAACTATTTAACGTCTCAGGCACATTTTTTTTACAAGGGGCTTTGTAGGGAACATGACTATATTCCTAAAGGGTGAGGATATCGAGTTTTAGATTGTTGATCAAAACTAAATAACTATTTGGGAAGGGAGCTGATAGCGTAATAGTCTCCTGACAGAACAACCCTTGAAGAAGTAGGCAGGGCCAGGACAGAGAACAAGCGAAGGCAGGAAATAAAATTAAATTATATGTAATTTGAATTTAATACAACACATTAAATGCAAATGGTGTGTTAATTCTAAATAGCTGACTTTATTCTCATTGATTTGCATTATAGAATTGGATGGAACTCTTGAACTACTCTCAAAATTTTCAGATCCAAAATAAGCCTTGATTACAATAGGCTGAGGACATGGAAAGGATGGGGAACCACAAAGAGATCATATATAACCTGTGCAAATGCACATCTGGTTTCACCCAAGGGTAGATTTAATTTATTTTAGAGGATGAAACCGAAACTTTGACATCTAGATTACTGATTTTGAAATAAAGCTACATATTAAATATAGAGTACTCTTGCTAGAACATGCTGAGATGATCCCATTCTCTAAGGTCCAGCTTAATTGGGTTGGGATGAAAGATCTAAACTACCTACCAATATATGAGGTTATAGTTTTATTGATAACCCAGCTACTCTTCATAACTGGTTGATACTGGTAGATTGAGAATGCTAATATGATTTCTTCTAGATGTCCTATTTTGTTTTATAGAACCTAGTCATTTATTTTGTTCTGAATCTGACCAAATTGATCAGATCCCATCTAGGGTCTGTTTTCTGGCAGTGAGAACAGTGAGAAGTAGGGAGGGCCAGGACACATGTGTGCACACACACACTCCATCTTTCTCTATGCCTCACCACAATGTGGTGTTTGAAGGTTTATTACAATCTGACTCCCATGGCTGTGAGAACCAATCTATCACAGGAGTGTCAAACTCGTGTCATCACGTTGTCATCATGTGATGTATCACAACTTTTCCCTCTTTGCTAAAACAGGGGTGGGCACAGCCAGTGTATGACGCATCCACTCCTGGTCTATCAAATTCCATTGTGACAAGTACAGTTGGGTGTTAATATTCTGATCTTATTTTAAATTGTATGATTTTACCCTCTTCTACCTTGGTTTAATGAATATTTTTATGTTCTGTTTGATGTCTTTAGTGTACAGGGGTTGGTCCATAGTTGGTAAGGCATACAGTTCATAAAGCTAATAAATAAAGGCAATGTTTTGAAATTCAGCTAGACCATTGGTCAAAAAAAGTTGGAACTTAAGATACATCATGTAGTTTGAGCATAGATTTGCCATGTTCAGGAACTTAGTAGCTCTGTATACTATAGTTCCCTTTCAACTGGTACCCACATATATGAACAAAGTTATTAAAAGTTTGTGGTTCAGTTCATACCTGGTTTAATTTATGAAATCAGCCCGATTAGCTTAACATAATGGGAAATCATTATAACATGGCAGTTTGAATGCTATTGCATTTCTGGGTTAAGTTCAGGGGTAGTTTAATGTTTCAAGTTCTTGAAGGAGTACAAGTGGCAAACTACAGTAATAGAACTGGTGTCTCATGTATGGAATCTTCTCCTCAAAAATGCTCACCTGATGATTATGTTGCAATAGAGTGCTTTTTTTGTTCTTCCATGCATTTCAAGAACTATTTTGTTTTGCTGGGTCTAACTTTGATTTGATGTCCTGCAGTATTTATTCTTGCTGCTGGATTTCTGTGGTTTTACTGTGTGTTGTTTTCTTCATTGTTTATCATGAGGAGGGGTGTGTGTTTGTTTTGTGTTTAATTTGTATATATGCCACCCAGAGATCCCCAGCTATTGGGGGTTCTAAAAGTGCAACAAATAAACAGTGTTCAGTTGATTAAAAATGTGTGTTGCTGGAGTACCGATGGAGCCTGCCAAATGACTCCAATCTTGTTCCAGCTTTGTTGGCTATCAATTTATTTGTGTTAAGTTCAAACTGCCAGCTCTGACTCAGCAATGAAATTCCTTGTCTACCTCTTGTCTGAGGATTGGATTTTGTTTTCTTTTGTTTTAAAGATATGGTTATTGACTTCTTGGGTGGAATAGACTAGATCCACCTGCCAGATCATTGCTTATTTTTCAGTTAACATCATGATCTCAGTGAACTTCTTAAGGGAAAGTGGACTGAATTTATTTGCTGATTGACCTATTTGCTGTGTTCTGCTATGTGGCCCTGCTTACTAACCTTATTTTTTTGTTTGTAAAATAGTTATTGTTATAAAAGTATTTTGTATTGTGAATATAGTTTCCTTGTTTGCTCAGGAATTCACAGTCATCTCACAGAGGTCTTTGCAAAGGAATTTGTCCCTTGTTTTATATAGAGAAAATATTGTCCCAGTTCTTCCCCCTATTTTCTATAGGGAAAAAATTTAAATCTAGGGCTGTAGAACTTGTGAAGGCTGGAAGAACAATTGAGCATTTTTCTCAGCAGTTTCACAATTACTGCAATATCTAGAAAATAGAAAGGCCAAGAAAAGTGAGGGAGAGGAATAGATGTCTCAGCTAGAATTATTTTTGAATAACTGAATTTTAAAATAGGTAACCAGCCTAATCAGGAATTTGTCCTAGCTCTTTTCTTCTTCTTTTTCTGCATGTTGCTAATTTTTCTTTCTCTGTACAAATTAGGATATTATATTTTATATTAGCAGTCTTTCAAGATGTACATCCATATATTCCCTCTTTTTCAAGTCTCTTGAGATCTATTATATTAATTTGGATATCTCCATTTCACCTTTTTTATACAGAGACTTTAGAACAGCAGTTACCACCATTTTGTGGTTTGGTAGGATTATTACATTTTATTTTGTACAGAAGGTGCTTTATCAAAAGGCAACTGGACTTCCTTTGTTTTTCTTTAAAGATGTTTTGCTTTTCATCCAAGAAGCTTCTTCAGTTTTGAATGAATGGTGGAGAATGAACGGATTTATATTTCTTGCAGTCATCTGATCATTAGCGTTCTGCCCGAGAGTCATTGAGGTTGCTTGGGGGCTTATCTGTCCCTCAGGGTCACCTAAATAGTGCAAATGAGTGTGATCCCGTTGCGAACCAGTGGTAAAGGTAACAAGAATCCATCCCTGGTTCAAATACATAGAGCAATAGAAACAATTTTAATGATTAATATTCAATTGAAACCAGAACTTTACTTGCATGGAATGAGCTCCCCCTGGAGATACGGAGGATCTCGGATCTGCACGCTTTCCGCTGGGCCCTCAAAACATTCCTATTCCAGCATGCTAACTTCTCTTTTACGCTGCTTTTAAATTTTTAATTTCTCTAAACTGGGGTGTTTTAATTTATATCTTGGGCCAAACTATTCATATTTTTTAAATGATTCTTTTAAAGTTTGTATTATATGTATTTTTATCTTTTGGCTGTTCACTGCCCTGAGCCCTTCGGGAGTAGGCCGCATATAAATTTAATAATAAATAAATAAATACTCCCTACCCCCTTCGGAAGTAGGGTGGCATATAAATTTAATAATAAATAAATAAATAAATAAATAAATAAATAAATAAATAAATAAATAAATAAATAAATAAATAAATAAATAAATAAATAATGGACAGACAACTAGAAAAGGAACTGCAGCAAGATTATTATTTGCACAAGATAGAAAGGCTCTTACTACCCACAGGAGGAATGGTTGGTGATGATGACAAAATTTATAGAGATGTCAGAATTGACTAGGAAAAGACAATTACTATATTTGTTAGTGGCTGGAAATCTTTATAGGCTTTTTCTGAAAATGGAAAAAATAAATTTGTGATTTATGGGTTTGACCAATAGAAAGGTCGAGTCTGGAAAAAGAGGGAGCCCTAGTGCCACCGTAGAGATAGGGGATAAAATATAAATGTATTTATAACTGCTGTAAAGAATATCAGAAGCTTCTTCTTTGTAATGTTTTTTCTTCTCTACTTCTTTTAAATCTTTCCTATTTACATATTGTTGCTCTTTTCTTTTTCTTCTTTACATTTGTATTGTTTTGTTACTGTAAAAAAATCATTCAATAAAAAGTAACCATTGAATCTCCTAGTCACGTACCCCTAAACTACATAGCAAGGACTATGGACTAATTATTCTTTGTTAATTCCTTAAATGTTTCATCAGATAATATTTCAAATCAAAATATTAAGTATAAAGGCCCCAGGTGAAACAGTCCCAGAGGAAAAAGAAACATTTAAAAAATTGGAATAAAAATGATTTTAGAATGGGGTTAAGTTCAGCAAGGAAAAAAAAGATATCTTCCAGATTAAATATATTCACCCAGACAAAGAAGGGCCTGTCTTTGGTATTTGCCACTTTACAGGTCTAAACTTTCAGTCTGTACTTAGACCTGCAGATAATCTTTAGGCTTAGGACCTGGTTATTTACGGGACTGCCTACTACCACCAATAGCCTCCCACCGGCCAGTACGCTCCCATAGAGAGGGGCTCCTCTGGGTGCCGTCGGCCAAACAATGTCGGCTGGCGGCCCTCAGGGGGAGAGTCTTCTCTGTGGGAGCACCTACCATCTGGAACGAGCTCCTCCTGGAGATACGGAGGATCCCGGACCTGCGCACCTTCCGTCGCGCACTCAAGACTCATTTGTTCCATCAAGCGCACCGCCCTGAGTCCGTCAGGAGAAGGGCGGTATATAAATCTAATAAATAAATAAATAAATAAATAAATAAATAAATAAATAAATAAATAAAGCCAGCCTGACCTAAGTCTTTTCCCCCTTTTAAATGGGAATTTTAATTTGTTTTAAATTATTGGGATTTTAAATTTTTCAGCCAAATTATTTAATTTCGTTTTAGTCTATTTTAAATTTTGTATTTATATGTTTTATTTTATGGCTGTACACCGCCCTGAGTCCTTTGGGAGTAGGGAGGTATATAAATTCAATAAAATAAAAAAAAATAAAAATAATAGCTTGGTGCCCACCATTTATAAGGTTTAAAGAATACTCTAAACTAGATTCAAACTAGCACTTAGTGAAACTTGTACAAAATAAATTGATGCAATGAAAATACTTAGTCCTTACAAGTACTGCTATAAATTGTAGCAGTGAACATATTTTTAAAAGTTTCTAAAGGTTACCTGACCTAAGACCTATCTTTTTTTGATAAGATTATAGTTAGAAAATTAGATGAGACTGGTAAAACTACTTCAAGCATCTGAACATTGATAAAATAGGAATATTCTGAAATAACCTTTTTATTGGTTAAATGTAATCCTCTCCAATACTAATTTAAGAGATCAGCAGATTAACTGGGTCACAGCACTTACCTTATGCTCATCCATTCCAAAATAATTCCACGTATATATTTAAAGTGTTCATTGCATTTTTGAGTTTATAAATCAGAAATGAGAGATTGAGCTATTTGCAATCTACATACTGATTATACCTTAGCCAGCCTTCCTTGATGACTCCACCCAGGAATGGAGAGTTTAAAAGTATAAGAGACAAAATAGAATTTGGGTCAACTCAACGGCCAGATGAGAAAGATATTCCCTAGCTCTAGTGTTATAATCCCAGGGATCAAAGTCCTAATCAGGAAAAATAATATGAAAAAAAAAGTTATACTCAATAGATTAGAAACTGCTATGCAGTTTAGGGAAACCACAATTGTTTCTTTCCTCCAATAAAAGACAGTGTGATGGAGTGGTTAAGGTATTGTAGTACAAACAGAGACATACTAAACAGAGAGTTTAGTATACTTTCAGCCTCAGAAGCTCACTAGATCGGGGGTCTCCAACCTTGGCAACTCTAAGACTTGTGGACTTCAATTCCCAGAATTCCCCAGCCAGCCAGGAGTTGAAGCCCACAAGTTTTAAAGTTGCCAAGGCTGGAGATCCCTGCACTAGATAACTTGGACTAGTCATTTTTTCTTAGCTTGGACTACCCCAGAGCACTGTTTTTCTGGGGGGAAATAAGAGGAGGAAGTGTTAATTTCACAATGTTGAGCTCCTAAATATAACGCAAGCTATAAATCTAATATATAGTTTCCTACCAAAGTAACTAAAACAACATCCATGCAAACCAAGATGGAAAGATTGAAACAACTAATAAGTGCCTTTCAAGAAAGCATGGAACAGATATGATAGCATGCGCTCCAAGGCTTTCTATAAAGTGATCCATGAGGAATAGCCAACTTTTTCAGCAGTATGAAATTTAAATTGGGTTTTTCAAAAATAGCTTTATCATTCCTTTCTTCACACTAAGATTACTGTATATTATCCTTTAGCAAAACAATTAATTATATCTAAAAACAGACAAGTCTTAGACATTTACAGAATCCAAGATCAACAAGTTCTAGAGACAACTCACCGTCTTGTTTATGTAACCTGCTTATACTGAGGTAGTGTCTTCCTTTGTATTTTTATTTTTTTAATTTAATTTATATGCCGCCCTTCTCCGGAGACTCAGGGCAGCTTACAATGCGTTAAGAAATAGCCTTCATACTTTTGTATATACCTGCTTAGTAGGGCTTTTGCCCCCCCCCCCCCAAACAGTGTTCTTTTTTATAGAAAGCTTATTGCCCCCACAATCTGGGTCCTCATTTTATCTACCTTGAAAGGATGGAAGGCTGAGTCAACCTTGAGCCTGGTGAGATTTGAACTTGCAGTGATTGCAGGCAGCTGGTGTCACTTTAGCACTACTCAAGCTGCTGCATCACCCAGGCTCTTATATTGTATATAAGGCTATATAAGGTATATAAAGCCACCCAGGCTCGAATATTGGAAATGTTCTTATTGACATCTTCTATTTTTAAAAATTCCTCACCTATTTTCTAATGACAATTTGGTTACTATATTGTGAAGATAGCTTGCAAGTTTAAAATTTTGCATAAATCACGACGGACCTTCACAATAAATTATTCGGCCTCTTACTTTCTACCACAATAAAAGAAATATTGTTTTCTTTATAATTTGCTCCCAGGTCCTCTTAGTGCATGTCATAATCAACCATGCTGTTCTGTGGACACTGCAGAGTGAAAAATACTTTGCATCCTGCTACTTTGATTTCTGATCGCTAAGTGGTGTGAAAGAGGGAATCTAAAGAAAGCCTTGATGTAACTTTATCTAGAGATAAGAAGCACAATACTGTGTAGAGTATGAGTACTATAGGCTATGTTGCCTCCCCAACTCAGAAAACATTTTCAGGGCTTCTATTACAGATAATAGTTTTTTCTTTTTATCAGCTACAAATTTCTAGATTAAAATTAATACCTACATTTAGGAGAGAGTTGTAGTTGGCAAAACAAAACAAAGAAACAAAAAAAAATCCAATAAGATTTTTGACAATAGTTTCCTTGTTTCTATAACAAAATGCAGCTTATAAACTGGTAACTTATCTTTTGTGATTTTGATGACATTTTGTGGAGTTTGTGCTATTAGACTAGACAAATAGATACTATTATTGATATTCTACAATTGCAGCAGATGTTGCTATAATTCTTATATTGCAGACTTATGTACAAATTGTACATTATAATGGACAAACTGCACATTATAATAGAATAAGTTTTAGGAGAAAAATTAAGACTGCAAATCTTTAGCCGAAGGTTATGTTTTCATAAGAGGGGGACAATGAAAGAAGAATGAGACAGTAAGAATGGCAAGAGATAAATATATTAGCAAGGACAGGGTAATTCTTAATGAAGCCTTGATATCTCAAATAATTTCTTGTTGGTGCATATGCATATGAATTCACACACACACACACACACACACACACACACACACACACACTATACTTTTACTTTGTGTGGCTTCTGGCAAGAATAATGTTCAGTTAAGCTCCATGTTAACATCCACTGGCAACTCCATGCAAAGCTGACACCTGTCACAGATATCAATGGCAGCTTCCCAAACAAGCTTCTCCTTCAGGCCTTATGGCAAATGAAGTGAGGCCTCCCTCTCTTATCTGCTACTCTGGGCGGGGGGGAACTTGAGGTGTGGGAAGGTGGCTTTATCAAATCAAATGACAAACAGCCTTGGCAGACAAGCTACCGGGATGAGGACAATCTGGAGCATAATGTTACTATTCGAAATACAGGATAAAAGTTGAACAGGGGCTAAATAGGGAAATCTCTGTATTTCCGTCTTTCCACTCCCAATCTACAAAATGATTTCTTTTCATAGATTGGCTGGGTCCTTCTTCACCTGCCAATCACATTTCAGATAAACCATCCCCTGTTTTTTCTGTTTTCTTTTTCCTTCAACCCAAAGGATTGTTTCCCCGCCTGAATTGTGAGATACTAGTTTCACATTCTTCTGTAAGTCTCATTTTTCACATGCATCTTCTGCTCTCCACTTTGTTTTAGGCTTAGTAATAAGCCACTTCTTAGATGAGAAGTTCAGTATTGTTTTGCTCATTGTTCAAAATTACTAGCAAACCAGTCTCAGATTAATCCACACCAGATGGCAGCATTTGCTCCCAACACTGGTTTTATCTGATTTCGAAGTATTAAGTAAACTTAACTCCGCTTCAGTCTTTGATGGGAGACCACCAGGAAATCACAGGATTATAGGTTACACTGGGAATTAAAAAGAAATGAAGAGCCCATCCTAGAAGAAGGCAATTGCAAACTACTTCTGTGGTGTTGCCCAGAAAACTACAAAAATATGTTCATGAAATTAACAGGAGTCAAACTTTCAGATTTTACTTTTATATTTCAAATTAAGTCTAACGCAAAACCTCATTAAAGAATGATACGGAAGGGTCACTTGACTAGCAGATGTCTGTGGTCATTTCCCTACTACCAATTCACAGCATCTTCTAAAACCATCCAACTCTTACTGTGCCTAATTTATTTATTTATTTATTAAATTTATAAACCGCCCTTCTCCTTGCGGACTCAGGGCGGTGAACAGCCAGAATAAAACATGGTATACAAAAGTTAAAAACAATTAAATATTATTAAATATTATTCGGCCAAGAATTAAAACAACCCAATTTCAAATCAATTTCAAATTTAAAAACGGAGGATGGGGTCAAGCTAGCCCAGCTAGATGGAATAAATGGGTTTTAAGGGCCCGACGAAAGGTCCGGAGATCTGGAATCCTGCGTATCTCCGGGGCTAGGTCATTCCATAGGGCGGGCGCCACCACAGAGAAGGCTCTCCCCCTGGGGGTCGCCAGCCGACACTGTCTGGCCGACGGCACCCAGAGGAGGCCCTCTCTGTGCGAGCGTACTGGCCGGTGGGAGGCTATTGGCGGCAGAAGGCGGCCCCGCAAGTACCCAGGTCCTAAGCCATGGAGCGCTTTAAAGGTGGTCACCAACACCTTGAAGCGCACCCGGAAGACCACTGGGAGCCAGTGCAGCTCGCGCAGGAGAGGTGTCACGTGGGAGCGCCACGTCGCTCCCATAATTCCCCGCGCGGCCGCATTCTGGACCAGTTGGAGCCTCCGGGTGCACCTCAAGGGGAGCCCCATGTAGAGAGCATTGCAGTAGTCCAGGCGGGAAGTCACGACAGCATGGGTGACTGTGCGTAGGGAGTCCCGATCTAGAAAGGGACGCAACTGGCGTATCAGGCGAACCTGATAAAAAGCCCCCCTGGCCACGGCCGTCATGTGTTCTTCTAAAGACAGCCGTGCATCCAGCAGGACGCCCAAGTTGCGAGCCCTCTCCGTGGGGACCAATGTCTCACCCCCAATAGTCAGCAATGGCGTCAGCTGGCTATATCGGGATGCCGGCAGCCACAGCCACTCAGTCTTGGAGGGGTTTAGTCGGAGCCTGTTTCTCCCCATCCAGACCCCAATTAGGACAGGTTTAATGAGGACAGGCTTTTTTTTTTAATTGATTTATGTGCTGCCCTTCTCCAGAGACTCAGGGAGACTTACAATGTGTCAAGCAATAGCCTTCATACTTTTGTATATTTTTACAAAGTCAGCTTATTGCCCCCACAAACTGGGTCCTCAATTTACCTACTGTAGAAAGGATGGAAGGCTGAGTCAACCTTGACCCTGGTGAGATTCGATCTTACTAATTGCAGACAGTTGGAGTTAAATTACAATGCATTAGTCTGCTGAGCTATCCAGGCTCAGCAGACTAATCACATTAAGTATGTGCTTCCTATGAGTCATTAGGAAGAAGGGATTTATCTCTAGACTGGGAAGTTATATCTTGCATAACTACTGGACAGTGAAGAAAAATATATCCAACACAAATGGAAAAAAATTGGAGGCAAGTGGACAATAAAGCCTAGGTTGCTTGCTCTGATCCAATCCTAAAGGCCACAATTTGCACACCATCTTTATTCCCAGTTGCAAAGGATCCTGCATCACCATGATTCCTGGTTGCTGACCTCCAGGTCTTTCTCCAGGAGAATATTCTTGATACCTTTTCTGCTCTTGAGCCTAGAAACTGGGGGTTGAGATGGGGGATGGTTGTGCTGTTGTTTGTAAAATCAGAGAAAGGCACACAATATGAAGTAAGGACATACGGTAAATGGACCATGGTGGGAGCGATTATTTTAATTCACTTTTGCATGAAGTGAAGGTTAGTGGATTTTTGTTACTACAGAACTTGTAGCAGTTCAGGGGGCACCACAGATTTTTGCTTCTGATTCTCAGTGTTTTGCGACTGAGATTTGAAGGGGAGCGCAGATTGTTTTCAAGTACTTTTAAGGAGCGGGGTAAGTACAAAGAGTAGAATAGAGGAAATGTCCCCTGTGTGTCCCTTTGCTACAAGTGCCAGTGATGTTCTCACAGGGCGAATGTAAGATGTTCTGCAAACAAGAGACAGGTTTCCTAAATCGCACCAATTCTTTTCTGACTTGGATTAAAAACTGTTCAAAGAAAAACCCACCTGGCTCTCCCTGGACATTCCCTCTCCTGTAGCTTCTCCAACTCCTCAAAGACATTTCACAACTTTTTACACCTGTGTGGAAAGGAAATTGCAATGTCATCCCTCCTTTTTTACTTTTTTTTAGGGGGCGGGGGAGTGAATGGTGTCAATGCACAAAGTCCAGGGATAATGGTCTTTCAAATATTTCTACAACTGATACAAGTGCACTTCTCTATAACAGCAATTGCAACTGAAAACAGGAGAGAAGGAAGGAAAAACTACCATTCGCTTTTCCTCATGTTTCTGTTCCTTCTGTCTCATAGCTACTGGCCTTTGTGAGTATAGTGAAAGGGAGTTAGTTGGGAAGATGAATGCTGATAGGCTGGGATTTCCTTCTTCTGAGTCCTTGAATTGGATGGTGATTTATTTTTCAGTTTCCATTCCCCCCACCCTCCCCTTGAGAAACTTAGAAAAAGTTTAGTCCAGAGAAAAGCTTGTCTATATTGTGGCTCAAGCTGTTGTAGAGTATAATATTCCCCTGGGTTTTTTTCTTCTTCTTGAAATTAAAGTTTCTTCTTCACAGAGATACATGCAGGAAGGTGTAGAAAAAGATATGAGGGATTTATATGTTTTCCTTGGTGGGAGAAAAGTTCCTCAAACAACTTTTTCTTAAAAAGGGAAAAATTATTACCTGCCTCCAAGATAGCTTCTCAGAAACTGCTATTGACAGGGAGAGGAGAAGATCAGTTTGTCATTTATTGTCATGGAGCGCCTGTCATTGAAAGAAGTAAGTTCCTTTTATTCTTTTTGGAAAATCTCAGAGGAGAAAGGCTGAGATGAGTGTAGTCATGGGGGTGGGAGGAGGGAGCAGGATCATTCAGCCTCATTAGACCCTGAATGAGTTCAGGCTAAACTAACAGTAAAAACGAGTGTTGTGTCTTTGTCAAAAAAAGAAAAGAAAAGAAAAGAAAAGAAAAGAAAAGAAAAAAGAAAGTTTCCAAGTGTCACTTCCAGTTCAGCCCATTTAGGCTTCTAAAAGAATTCCCACCAAATTTTACATCGTCTATTTTAAGGACTGGTTTAAAATTAAAAATCTTGTACTAAGTTTAAACCTTGATGTTCCCGAGAGACCTGCGATGTTTAAAAGCACTTTTGCCATTTCTCAAAGTTCAAAATAACATTCCAAAAGGGATCTTTTAAAAGACATCCCTGTGACGAGCTAGGCCTCTGGGATCTGGTAAGGCTGGATTATGTTCAGCACAAAACATGTGTTTTTCATTGAGTTATAAAACAGGCATTAAAATTAAAATCTCATAATTAAAAGGGAATACAGCGAAGCTATTATGTAATTTCCAGCCTTTGGTAGCAAGATGGGAATACAGTAGTTTAACAGTTTTTGATCTAACTCAACTGGAGGCCTAATTTTTCTAAAGGCCACTTCATGCCTGATTTTGTTTTTACACTGAAAGCTTCTCCAGAAGAAAACCACAGATGGTCAGTTGAGTTGTAGACATTCAAGCTTTATGCTGATCTGCATCTTCCATCTACTTCAGTGGTGTTTCCTCTGCCTAGAAACGATATTCCAGTTTCATGTGAGAGGTCTTTTTTTCTACCTGCCTTCTCAAAACCTATTCATATACTGCAGGCAAAAATCCATAATTATTAACAAAGTTGACTCCCACGGTGGAAGTGGCTGCTTATCCTGGAATTGGATGTTTAGCAAGATCTCAGCGGCCCTGAATTCTGTTCCTAGTGTTTTAGGATTCTGTTAACTGGGAATGTTGATGCTAATATTGCTCCTTCTGAATGTAATGGGTCCTAGATCTTCCCTTATGATATTTACTTTGCCTGAGTATTTCAGCTAGATCAGGCAAATCCTTCACCCCTCTAAAAATAACCCCAGCTAATTTTCATCTTTCTTTAGAAGCAAAATGAAAAAGTTGGCTCCTTTGCCAGATGAACACTGAATCTCTTTATTTTTCTGTTGGGAACTTAAAATGCATCGATTTTATATCAATTCAAGTGTCATGTTTTTTTTTCCCCTGAATCAGCCTTTCCAACCAGGCATCATCCCATGTTTTGAACTGTTATTCCTATAATCTCCAAGTAACATGGACAATGTGATATCTGGAAAGCAGGAAAGAAGTACAGTTTACAGAAGATGTGGAGAAGTCTTTGTTAGGGTTTTTAGCTTTTCTTACTGTGTTCTCTGTGAATAACAAATCAATGCAGCCATTTTAGTCTGCAAATCTGTTCACGCTGAGAACACTTCCATAGCACATAACAAGCTTGAAGCTTATAACTGCTTTGAAGCCACTCTTCAACCATCTTCTGTTTGGCTTGCCTCAAAACACCGAATAAGCAAGAAACGGTATGAATTAATCAATTGATCAGCAGGAGTGTTCATAAAATTTCCCTCTGCTTGAACCTTCATAGTACCTAATGTAACATAATTTCCTTCCTCCCTCCACACACAAAGGTGTTTTTTTTTTTTTTTGCTAAAGCATCAGTTGAATATTTTTCATTTGTGCCATTTCAATGGCATTTTGGGGGGGATGACAAGAAGAAGAAGAGGAAGAGGAAGAAGAGGAAGAAGAAGAAGAGGAGGAGGAGGTGGAGGAACTACTCTATGAGGCTTCCATTCCTTCAGAGTTTCTGTTAAGAAGCCTTCACTAGTTGCAATTTTAATTTATTTTATTAAGATTTACAAGGTTGTTTAACTCAAC
This sequence comes from Masticophis lateralis, assembly GCA_030761175.1. Lineage (NCBI taxonomy): Eukaryota > Metazoa > Chordata > Lepidosauria > Squamata > Colubridae > Masticophis > Masticophis lateralis. The sequence goes on from JAUDYJ010000002.1 coordinate 114,671,483, forward strand.
AACTGATGCAGGAAAGCTATTATAGTCCAAATTAAAACCAGGCACTCTTCGTAACAGGTATAACTTTGACTGCAGGTTGCAGTAAAGGTCATCTGGTTAGACAGAGGACCATGCAATAATGGCTTGCCTTATGCTCAGAGGCTCTAACATGGGATAAGACAGGGGTCTGCAACCTTAAACACCCGAAGAGCCATTTGGACCCATTTTCCACAGGGGAAAAAAAAAAAAACCACAGGGAGCCACAAAACCCTTCCTGTGCTGACTATTTCTTGAGCGGCCACAAAACTAGCATATGTAGTTGAATTAAAAGTTCTGTTTTCTTCTGAAACTTTTCTTTTCTTGGATTTATCCATGGTGGGTCTACCAGGGGTTGAAAAGCTCAATAAATCATGTGCAGGTGGGTGTCGCACATTAGCAGTTGTGATGCATATTTTCAGTGACAGGGAGCCGCAGCAGAGGGGTGAAAGACCCACATGCGGCTCCAGAGCCACAGGTTGCTGACCCCTGGGATAAGTAACAATTTGGTATGCCTTGCTTGTATAACAATAACAGCTCCCACAGTTCCTGGAGGAAATGGAATACCTTGACCCGTACCAATCGGGCTTCCGACATGGACCCAGCACGGAAACAGCATTGGTCGCTCTGGTGAATGATTTCTGGCAGGTTCAGGATGATGGTTGTTGCTCCATCCTGGTCCTACTTGACCTCTCAGTGGCTTTTGATACCATCGACCATGGTATCCTACTGCAGCGACTTGAGGGGTTGAGGGTGGGAGGCACTGTCTTACAATGGTTCTCCTCCTACCTCTCAGGTCGCTTGCAGTTTGTATGGGCGGGAGGGCAGAGATCCACCCCGAGGCCCCTAAATTGTGGGGTGCCTCAGGGGTCAGTTCTCTCCCCCTTACTCTTTAACATCTATATGAAGCCACTGGGTCAGATCATTCGTGGCTTTGGGGTGAGATATCATGACTATCCTGATGATACCCAATTATACATCTCCACCCCAGACCACCCCAGAGATGCCCTTTCCATGATGTCCCATTGCCTGGAGGCGGTACGGGCCTGGATGGGTAGAAACAGACTCAAACTCAATATCTACAAGACTGAGTAGCTGTGGATGCCGGCATCTCAGATTTCAGAAGCCCCATCACTTTTGATGGATGGAGAAAAACTTGCCCCTGTTGATAGGGCTCGCAACTTGGGTGTCCTCCGGGATGCTCGGCTGTCCCTAGAAGACCATCTAACGGCTGTGACTAGGGGGCTTCACACAGGTTCACCTCGTGCGCCAGTTGCGCCCTTTCCTGGACCGAGATGACCTTTGCACAGTCACTCATGCCCTGGTTACTTCTCACTTGGATTACTGCAATTCCCTCTACATGGGCCTGCCCCTGAGATGCACTCGGAGACTCCAGCTGATCCAGAATGCAGCCACACGGGTTGTTAAGGGAGCCCCTCGTTACTCCCATATAACACCCCTCCTGAGTCAGCTGCACTGGTTACCAGTGGTTCTCCAGGTCCACTTCAAGGTGCTGGTTCTCACCTATAAGGCCCTACATGATTTAGGTCCAGGATATTTACAGGACCTTCTCCTGCCTGCTTCCCACCGTCCTGTTCGCTCACATAGGGCCGCTCTCCTCAGGGTTCCGACGGCAAGACAATGTCATCTAGCGGTGCCCAGGGGTAGGGCGTTCTCTGTGGGTGCTCCCACCCTCTGGACTGAATTACCTACCAAGCTCCGGACAGCTCCTGATCTCTGCTCCTTCCGTCGGGAGCTGAAGACTTGGCTGTTCAAGCAAATAGGCTGACTCTGATTCTGGGTTTATTATTTATCATTAATTAGTTATTTGATTTAAAGTGCGATTTTATTGTACATGTTTCTTAACTTGTATTCGCCACCTTGAGTCCTTCGGGAGAAGGGCGGCATATACATGTAATAAATAAATAAATAATAACTTAGACTTATATACCACTTTATAGTGCTTTACAGCCCTTTCTAAGCAGTTTACAAAGTCCCCAACAATCTGGGTCCTTATTGTGTGAAGAAAGAAAATCAAGCTGGCAGGGTTTTTTTTTTTATATAGGCACTACTATAAGAAACTAAGTAGAAACTGATGATGAGGATTAAGATTTGATTGCCTGATAAATGCTTAGTATTTAAGCAGGGAAATCGAAGCCAGGCTCATTAGAGTGATCATATAGCTAACTAGAGCCTGACTAGGGGGATTAAGATTGTATTCATTGATAAGGCTCCTGACATACTTTACCCATTTAGTTTTTAATGGAGTGATGGATAATGGATAATGTCTAGGAACTAGGAGGCATGATGAAACACAAACAAAACTAATATAAAATGTGACCATCATTTCCAAAAAAATAAATAAAATAAATAAAAAAGGCTCTGTGAAGAACAGAACACTGACTCAGCCCTCTAAGGGAATAGCAGGCAATTTTAAAGCTGATACAAACACAGCACAAAATGTACGTCAAGTCATATGCACGACTGTGTATAGCTATGAATAAATACCAGCAGGGTCATATTCTCTTTTGTGAGAAAGTACTTTATTTCAGTGATGATTGTATAGCTCTGAAGCCTCTTCTCAAGGGATGTTTCTATAGTGCTATCTTGTTTATCTTCTTAAAAATGCTACTCCGACTTTTAAAAAATCAGCTTTCTCTTTATTAACTGTGCTCTAAACAGGGCTTATTTTCTTTTCTAATGCTTCATTTTCAATGCTGCAATTGTTTCTATGCATATTTAACAATATGTGCATTTTTTAAATGTGTTATCTAAACCACCTTAGAAAGATTCTATAATAAATAAGCAACCCTCTCTCTATGTAAGCAAAATAACAGAATAACGGAATGGACCTTGAAGAATTTCTACTCCAACCCTCTGCTCAGGGAGGAAATCCTATACCTCATTTCAGACACATGGTTGTCCAATCTCTTGTTAAAAAATTCCAGTCATTCATAACTTCCAGAAGCAAGTTGTTTCACTAATTAGTTGTTCTAACTGTCAGGAAATTTCTCCTTAGTTCTAGGTTGCTTCTCTCCTTGATTAGCTTCCATCCATTGCTTCTTGTCCTGCCTTCAGATGCTTTGGAGAATAGCTTGACTCCCTCTTCTTTGTGACAACCCCTGAAATATTGGAGTACTGCTATCATATCACCCCTCATCCTTCTTTTCATTAAACTAGACATACCCAATTCCAGCAACCGTTCTTTATATGTTTTAGCCTCCAGTCCTCTAATCATCTTTGCTGCTCTTCTTTGCACTCTTTCTAGAGTTTCAGCATCTTTAAGCATTCATGTTATCCTCAAGTATGCATTTTGCCTCTGTTATGAACTTTGTATATCTCATGTAACTAGATCAGACAACAGGAATGCATGAATATCAGGGCCATCCATGAACAGGAGGTCAACAGTGGGGGTATGACCATATGACTGAAGCCTTTCCCCTTTTCAGTAGATATCACATACAATACCAGCATATAAAAAAGGATAGGGTTTTGATTGCCCATTTGTACCCACCACTTCAATGTTGCTGATAGAAAGTGGAGACGATGGCCCTGATGGGTAGAGGGATGATCTGTTACCATGACAACAATCAGAGAAACATGACTTGAGCCCATACCGAGAAAGAGAGTTACAAAAAGGCCTCAGACATCCCTCCTCCCCCCCTCCCCCAGTTATTCATATGAAACAAGAGGAGAGGAAGCATATTCAGGCTTGCAAAATGTTGCTACTATTGCTGTTCCAATAAAAATAATTTTTAGTCCAATTTTTAGTATGGTATCTGTTTCTTAGTCTGGTCTACTTTGTAGGGCTGACACTGATCCTAACTGTGGACACCCATGATAAAATGATGTCTTAACATTTTTGGAAATTAAAAACCCCGGAATGTAAGAATAGTGGGAGCCGAGAAAATCCATTCTTCCAATCACATTGCTCTTCTGACAATCAGTTCACAAGCTATGATTTGCCTATGGAGGAAAATATACATCTTTGCTTCTATAATTTCTACACGGATTTTCCCATCTCTCTCCTGCTTTCTCCTGTTAATAGTTATTATGGCTTCGATGGTCCATGACTTCACATGTCTCTGGTAGAGGAAAACACATTTACATATCAAGGAGAGAAGCAACCTAGAACTAAGGAGAAATTTCCTGACAGTTGGAACAATTAATCAGTGGAATGACTTGCCTCCAGAAATTGTGGGTGCTCCAACCCTGGAGGTTTTTAAGAAGAGATTGGACAACGCTTTGTCTGAAATAGGGCAGGGGTCAGCAACCTGCGGCTCTGGAGCCACATGTGACTCTTTCACCCCTCTGCTGCGGCTCCCTGTCACTCAAAATATGCATCACAACCGCCAATGTGCGATACCCACCTGCACGCAATTTATTCAGCTTTTCAACCCCAGGTAGGCCAACCATGGATAAATCCAAGAAAATAAAAGTTTCAGAAGAAAACAGAACACATTTACATATCAAGGAGAGAAGCGTTTAATTCAACTACATATGCTAGTTTTGTGGCCGCTCAAGAAATAGTCAGGCACGAGAAGGGTTTTGTGGCTCCCGGTGTTTTTTTTTTCTGTGGGAAATGGGTCCAAATGGCTCTTTGAGTGTTTAAGGTTTCAGAAATCTGGTATAGGGTTTCCTGCTTGAGCAGGGGGTTGGAGTAGAAGACCTCCAAGGCCTCTTCCAATTCCGTTACATAGTTATTTCCTTCCTCTTCTGTCTCCTTGAAGGGAGAATCTGAAAAGATCTGAGATTGGGGCAGTTCTCCACAGGAGATCGAGTGCAGCATATTACATGTTGCTTTCTGTGCCTGCCTCTGGCTATTGCTTCCACTGTAAACACAGTCTTCTGTAGCCTTGTTTGGCTTTCAACTCCACTTTCGGGTCAGAGCCAGGCTTCTTGATTTTCTCCAACAACATTGTGCCCGGTGGATCACTTCCAAGAGGCAAACAGTTCCTTTCTTTTCCACCCGTTGATGTCTTCATGAAAAACTTTTTATGATTTCTTTTAAAAAAGAAAATAAATATGCAATCAAAGATGGTTTTATTGAGAGACTTGCAAAAGACCTTTTAATAACACCACAGTTCATGATAATTAAATTATCTGTACTAATTCCACAAAAAAAGCCATCCAAATAGTTTCTCTCCTCCCTCCCTCCTTCCCTCCCTCCCTCCCTCACACACACATACACACACACACATATCCACTGAATAATATTTGTGTTTTCAGTTTAATTTTTCTCTTTGGTTTTTAATCTTGAATCCTGAAAGAAAAGGGACCAATAGTTCTAATGGAAGTACTTATTCAATGAATTCTGTACCTGTCAAAAGAGTTTTTACCCTTACCTATTTGCAATTAATGACATATGATGTCAAATACAATGTCATAGATCAAATAGGGCAAACTCAAGCAAGAGGTCACAAGACTTTTACATTTTTCCTCATGTACGCGTGTGAGAGTAAAAAAGCAATCTGGGACTCTGGGAAGTCAAATGCATATTCTAAGTAGGTGATGGCATGATTTCCTCCAGATTATTTTTCCTTTGGAGTGAGGTTAAACTGTTGCCATAGTATTCTAAGCTTGTTTTAGAATTTAACATATTCAAATTAAGCACCAAAATAGCTCTGCTCAGGTTGAATAAATTTTAGCAGAACACTGCCATAAGATTCCAAAGATCTTGCATAGGTGATGAGGTACACTGGCTGTCCAGTCCTTTTGTAGATGCTTGACAATCCAATGTTTTCTGAATATGTGTTTAACATTTAAATCTATATTAACTTCAGTTGCGCAACATTTCTTCGTTCCTTGGAATAACTGTAACATTGCTCATGTTGGCCTCTCTGCTAATGTCCTCCCAAGCAGCTGTGCTTAGGTTTCTATTTTTCCTTTTGGTTTTCTGCTTTTTTTCCATGATGTCACATACATGTTGGGAATTCATTCGTTGGCATGGAGTCTTATCAGCTCTTTTTTGTTTGGTTTTGGGGGAAGGAAAGTGAACAAGCTCTATATGTACTACAACAATATATTAAATCACGCAATCTCATGTTGTATTTCCTACGATAATGAACCAGGTGACCCTTTTAAGGCTCACAAGTGGGACATAACAGAGAGGTCTTGCTTTCTTTGTTCTTTACAACTAGCTCTAACTAGATGGGATTTTTATAAAAACTACATGTGCTTAAGGGAATCTTATTTTCTATTCTTTTGAAACATTCTTTCCAAATCTCTATTTCTTTACTTTCCTTGTTTGTTTGGGGCTTTTTTTTTTTTTTGCCATACCAAAAACTTAGTTTTGAAAGTCTTATTCATTTCAAAAATAATTAGCAGCAAAATATGGTAATTCTGTTGAAGATGTCTAAGTCCAAATCACCCTATGATTCTTTGGATCTTGGCCATGAACATAATCAAGACACACACCCCAAACCAAACTGGGGGGAAATGATATATGCTGAGAATATTTTGCAGTGTTTGTTCCAAATAGTTCTGAAAGACTCACAAAATCAATGGGAAGCTTTATTTTTTGTATCAGATTTAAGCTCTAATAGGTTTGGCCACTGTATGGAATTAGGTTCGACATGTACATCTATAAAATGCATCCACATGTTGGGATGAATGTGTGAGGATTAGGAATAAAGAAAGGGTAAAGGCAGAGAGCTGTGGGGAAATCCTACTGCACCTCCCTATATTTGATAGATGTGTGAACTCAAAAACATTATGCATAATGATTACTGAGTAGCCCAGCAATATCAATTACACCTAAGCGAGAACACATGGGGATTTAAGACCTGCAGTTTATCTAACAAAAGCAGTACTTAAACCAAACCTTGAAATGAATTTGCCAACTTTGAAAACAGAATATTTTCAAATATTCAAGTATAGAATCTGAGATGCTTTATATATTTTCACCAGCGGGAATACTCTAAATTCTTTCATTTAATGGGAATGACATCAGAAGAAACCTTTGTCTCCTGGGAACCCAAGCATTTTCAATTAATATGTACCTGAATTCCAGCCAAATGGGTTCCCATATGCTATATACAGGAAGACCTAAACCGAAGAAAGCCATAGACATTTGGCCTGGAATAGTCATTCTCTGTGAATGCAAAGTAGAGCAGGAAGCTAAAACCAACTAAAGTGCTCTTGACTGCTAGCCTGAATGACCAGGAATGCTGTGAATTAACTTCCCCTGGCTTATCTCAGGTTTCTAGTGTTGACAGTAGTAGTGATTTCTTGCTATCACTAAAAATGGTGCCCGGAATCTCTTGGCAGCAGGAAGAGTGTTTGGTGCAAAGATCAATCCTGGTAACCTTTCTAATGTTGATGGGAAAAGGGCCAAATTCCTCTTTCATTTTGCTGCTGAAAGACCAAGAGATTTACCAACTTCACTGGCTAAATTGGGATCTAGACAAAGCAAAAGAGGAGGTTGGACAGGCAACCATCATGTTCTCTGCTGGGAAAGCTGGAGCCTTGGAAGTCTTATCTTTTAAGCAATAAACATCAAAATCTGTGCAGTAGATGGGAAGCAGATATGGTGTGGGAAAGGAATTATCCCAGAGACATGACTGAAGCAGTGTCCATTCAAGTAGGCAGCAAAGGGAAGGGAAGGAAATGGAGATGTTTCAACAAGCAGGACAGCAAGATTATAATAAACCACATTTTCCAGTTGACTGTTAGTGCTCTTCTATTCCAGGGAACTAATGAGCATGGCGTTTTGCAATGGAGAAGAATGGAAATGCTACGCTGAGGCTCACTTTGCAACCAAGGTTGCCTTATCATTCTGTTTGTGTAAGTAACTGTCTTAGGTGTGTGTTGACTTTGGTTGTGGTCATGTTCATCTTGAGTTGCCAATGAAAAAAGAAAAACTGTAGTCCTAAAGATGAACTGTGTGCCCTTCTTCCTTCCCATAAGCATATTTAGCATTATGGTAGAAATGCAAACAGATCCAGTTGCAAGTGTCAATAGCTTTCTATGTGTAACATCATCATCATCTTCATCATCAACAACATCATCATCACCATTTTAGCCATTGTCTATTCACTGCAGGATGAAGTCCTCTTCCATATGTTTTCAATCAACACAGTCCTGAGCTTTCTTTTGCCAATTGGGCCCACAATACTTGCTGGTGTCATCGATCCATATTATTTTAGATCTGTTCTATGACTGCCTTGGTCCACCTGCCATCAGTTTTTCTCGCTATGGGACCAGCCCATTTCCATTTCAATTCTTTTACTGTCTTGCTGATATTGTATTCTTTTGTTTGTTCTCTAATCCATGTGCAGGTCTTTCTATTTTATCTTGTAAGACCAAACATGTATCTTTCCATGGCTCTTTGTGCCACTTGTAGCTTTTGTACCGATTTTGAGGCATATGTTAGAGCAGGTAGCACACACTGATCAAAAACTTTTCTCTTCAGACACAGGGTGAGGTTGTTCTTGAAAATTATGCTTAGCTTGCTGAATGCCTGCCAACCACATTTAACACACTATTCAATCATTTTTATTGTATTGCCTTCCCTTTTTAAAAAAAATTAGATTTATATGCCTTCTCTGGAGACTCAGGGCAGCTTACAATGCGCTAAGCAATAGCCTTCATACTTTTGTATATTTTATACAAAGTCAGCTTATTGCCCCCACAAACTGAGTCCTCAATTTACCTACCTTAGAAAGGATGGAAGGCAGAGTCAACCTTGAGCCTGGTGAGATTCGAACTTGCAATAATTGCAGACAGCTGAATGTTAATAACAGTTTTTTAGTCTGCTGAGCTATCCAGGCTCCGAGATAGGTGGCCAAGGTATATGTAGTGGTCTACTACATCTAGTTCTTCTCCAGATATATATTTTTCTTTGTTTAGTGAATTTATTAAACATAACCTGGCTCTTTTTTCAAGTTTATTGTTAAGCCAAATGATTATCCTGCTTTGTTCTGATGAAAACAGAAGACATTGTTTATTTATTTGTTTGTTTGCATAGACATCGACATCTCGCATCCTTTAAGGGCTGACAGGGGAGGGGAAGTGGTATAAATTGGTGAGTGAAGCTATTTCTCCAAGCATACAATAATAATGACAATGTTTAAAAAGTGCCCAGGCTTTATTACCTCTAGATAGCATTCTTCTCATGTGTTTACATAACAAACCGTTGCAAAACAAGTCTGGATAAAGAGTCATTGGCAGACTTTCCCACCAACTGCATGGAATAGAAATAGAATCACTATTTTATTTATTTATATTTATTTATTTAACTTGGTGTAGTTCCAACTACCAAAAGATTTGTATGGGTGTATGATTTGTTGATTCACCCAGTGACATAACGAAAAGGCCGGGTACAGTGATATAAATGGGAATAAATACCGACAGAAATACAAGGACATCGGAAAATATTGCTAAATATCAAGAAGAGAAAGGTCTTCAGCTAGGCACTCTCCTTTTTTAAGGTTTTATCCAAGAATGCCAGCTAAAAGAAGAGTACAATATATATAGTTATCAAAGAGAGTGGTGTTGGATTTCTTAATGTCAAAATATTTGTGTGAATATTTTTGGTCAACTTAATTTGTTCACCTCATGAAAAACTTCGGTAGCTAATGAATTTCTCCCTTTCCCCAAAAGTGGCTTCTCCTAACTGAAGTTGGTAGAAACTAACCAGACTTGACTGATTTAAAAAAAAAAAATAAGCAGGGTTGAACCTGAGATGGGAGAACTTCAGGAAGTTTCAGGGCCTTGGACTATCCTGAAAGTGGCAAAGGTAATGGTACTGAATTGGGAGGCCACCATTTGGATCCAAAGGCCAGGAGAAAGAGGTACATCTTAACTATCTTTCTAAAGGCATATAGGTTGGTTACCCATCATTATATTTGGGCAATTTTTTCCCCAGAAGCAGGAAAAGTCGTTGAAAAGCCCCTAATTGAAAAGTCATGCCTCTAAGGTTCCAAACTGTTTCAGTTAGGAGATCTTGGGTGTATCCTCTATATTGGAGCATCTAGAGGGGGCAGATACACGTGGCTCCTTTGACTGTGGTTAAGCCCTTTCAGGCCCAAATCACCTTTGATTTGACTGTAAATTCTATAGAAGTTTGTCCTTCTGTTGCAGTTATTGCCTGGTGAGAAAGCCAACGATTATTAGTCAGAAGCTGAGAAAAAGGGTAGGGATCTATAAGCATGAAATCAAATTTCAAAGGAAAGGATTCCAGGAGGAAAAATGGTGTAAAAATGATTGCTAACAAGACAGTCCAAATCAGTCTATAATATGGGAAATCAAAATATAATTAGCAGAGAAAGGCTCGTCCTTCGTAATTATTCATTATGGGGCACAGGTAAGCATGGCATAGGTGCTCCTGAGACTTTCAACATAAAGTGAGGTATGTTTAGCAAGGAGAAAGTATTTGCATTGTTCCAAGTATACAATAGAACTGTTTCTGCTAGAGAAATGGCATTATCTCTATATCAAAATTATTCCATTAAAGAAAGACAAATGTAGCCGTGTAGTGAGAGAAAAATAAAGGCTAATATCTTGAGCATTGTGATGCTGTTACTTTTTAAATTTCAGCTTAGAGACACAGTTTAGAATTGTAATATCCCTTCTATGGTTCTTGTAGCAAAATACCAATTAGAACTATTAATTCTGATTTGTCTGATATTTAGAAATAAGATACAATCTTCATCATTTAAAATATAAAATATCTGGCAGCAACTCCTATTCTGTAAGACTGTAAAACAAAAAAAAAGCTGTAAGACAGCCAGTATTTTGGAGTCAAATACAAAAAGTTTAAGGTATTAATAGTATGATTGAATAATTGTGATGGATTTATCACTTATATGAAGTTTCTGTTGGACATCACAAGAAGTTTTCAAGCTGTAAGAGCAGTAACACACTAGAATGTCTTCCAGGAACAGTTTGGATAACAGCAAATCCTTCCTTCCTTCCTTCCTTCCTTCCTTCCTTCCTTCCTTCCTTCCTTCCTTCCTTCCTTCCTCTGTGACACTTTTAGGAAATTAATTTTGGGATATTGAATCACTTGGTGACTCAGAACTCACCCAGCTAAAAAGAACATGATTGAGATACCAGACTCCAATTTAAAAAAATTATTCCCTCTTTTCTCACATGAAGAAGAATGCTTATAAAAAAGGATGCCTTCACGTGGGAACATAGGATATTGCCTTATGCTGAGTCAGACTGTTACTCCATCAATGTTACTATTATTGCTGATGACTAACTCCAGATTTCCAGACAAAAGTTTTTCCAGCTCTATGTAAGGGCTGGACTGTAGACCATCTATGCAGAATACTACTATGGCTGGAATGCTGTCCAGTTAGAAAAGGGGAAGCAAAACAACAACAATATAAATACAGTAGCATTTTAAAGTAAGTAAAACAAATTGTTCTTGCCTCTCACTTACTGGTTTTACTCCTCTGCAGACATTACGTAGTTGACAACTTCTTATGGATGATCTGTTATGGAAGGTAGAGTTAATTATCAGGAAGATAGAATTACAGTTTAGAACAGCAAGAGATAGCCTTAAAAAATATTCATCATTCAGGGGATGTGAGAGTGGGGCAAGCGAAGATATAGAAAAGTGGTGTCAGGAATTGGTGTCCAAAGGGCCTGTGATATGCCTATTAATTTTTTTCATTTTCCCCAAATGGATCTCTCTCTCTTTGGCTATCAATGGAAGATGTCATCTGCCAGCTGCAACTGGACATTGAACAATACAGAGTGTAAAAACTTTAATCTGTGTCCCGCCCCCCACCCCCTTCCTTCAGACACACCCCAGGAAACTTGCCAGACTATTATACCACAGCCCAGCAATGAGATAATGCATCTTATCTATCTGAGCAACTTTTAATGTGGTCCTCTTGATTAGTGTTTAGAAACCAAGCAAACAATTGATTTAAAATAATTGGTAAATTATGATTAAATAAAGATGTTTATACAAAGGAGTTTGTCATTGATATGATAAAATAAATATTTGCAGAAGGAACTTATTCTTGGCCTGGAGCCTGGCCCATGAGCTCTATGAGATTGACCATGGTCTCATTTTAATAAATATCAGAAGGCTTTCCAAGAAAACAAAATACCCCCTCCACCTCTTGGTCAGCACACAGGCACAAGACAAATATTGCAGGCCAATGTAGCTTCTCTTTGCATTATTCTGCCAATAGTGACCATTTGTAAAACTACACGTGAGTATTAGAAGATAATTTGGGGCTAGAATAATAAATAATTGCATACAGGCAGTATTTCTATAATCTGAAATTTCTCTAGTAAAGCTAATACAATTTCAGTATATCTTTTAGAAATATGCCAAGTTAATCATTGTCTGCTACAAAAGTCTTGAGTGTTAACATTTCAGCAAAAAACTCTTTTTAGTGGAGTACAGAAATGATTCTGAAGAAAATATATGACTATTAATTCAAAAAATGAAGTTAGCCCAGGAAAATAGGAAAGCGTGAAAAAAAAACTCCAGATTGCTCTTAGCTCACTTGGATTTGATATAAAAGGGAGAGAAGGAAATGCATGGTCATACTTTCAAAATTCTGTTACTATAGCCTACATCAATAAAATATTCTATTTTAGTGTAATGCTTATTTCCCTAATATGGTCTACCTTCAAGGGCTGACATCTTTATAGATACCTAGTATTATCATAAAACTGCAGGTTCCTGAGAAGGGGAAACTGGTTAAATTCATCAGGGCTTTTTCTGAAAAATACATTTTGACATATTTTGTTTGTGGACACTTACCCATCTACAGCATCTATAATGAAAATTTTGTATCTATTTTTTAACATAGTAGGTTCTTCAAACTACCTCAACAGTGTATGTGTAACTCTCTTTCTTGTTCTGTTGCAAATGCATCTAGTTTGGTTCCTCAAACTTCAACAAAAGTATGCTAGTGAGTTTTCTGAAGTCACCTTTTTCTTTTGGTCTGTATTTTTGCTCTAAGCATTCTCACCTGCAGTCATAAGCTTGCGATTTGGTCTATCCAATGTACATGGAATTCTGGATAACTTAGCGCCAAGTTAATAAGTTGTGGTTTGTCAAAGTCAAATAATTGGTTATTCCTAATTATCTGTAACTATGGCTCTATTGAAGCTCTGATAGTACAGATTTCTGATAATACAGATTAGGTGTCACCTGAGTAGTGGAGTGACATGGCTGTATTCACATATTATGTTAACTCATTGCTTGCTGAATTAACTACAGTGACAAGTTTTACTCATTATATTCAGCCATGAGACATAGTTTCTAACCACGTGTTTGAATTTATTCAACACACATTATGGCTTAGTGCAGTACAAAAGTCCAGTCATTATCAACTTTAAAAAAGTGTGAAATGTGTTGTATCTTTTTTCCATAGCAGAGATAAGATTATCTTCCTTAAGAACTAGAAGTTCTACTATTCTCCTCTTATTTTCCTATGTGCTCAGAGTTAACACAGTAGAATTCATCTAGTAGGCTTGAGCTTAGATAGCACTTAAAAAGCAGTCTAGCCTCTAATTCCTGTAGAGCAAGGGCTATAAAAGTCAATGGGCATGCATTATTTCTAAATACGGTAATTGTTTTATGAGAGAAATCACCCTATTATCACTTTTTAGGTAACTCTTTAATTGATGGGACTCAGAGTGCACCAACCTTGCTAGGTTATACCAGATGGGCAGAAGCTACTGGAGATTAATTTTAAATAAATTGTGAAATCTAAATTGTATTTACGGATGCAAGAAAATACATTTCGTGCTTGGGGAAGAAAGTCTTAGCTTCATTTTGAAGCCGTTTTTGTGTTCTCCATTTGATAAGTGATTTAATACTCAGAAAAAACCCATTTGAAAGATCTACAGTTTTAGAATAGCTGCTGATGAGTAATGGAAAGCCACGCAAAATAGCAGCAAAGGTTTGAATTCATGTTCTAACTCATATTTATTTTCATGGGCCTACTTCCCTCCCCCCTCCAACTCCAGCCCTGTGTTGGAAAAAATGAACCCAAAATTACCATGACAATGCAAATGAAAAATGAAAATAAACTCTATCAATAGCACACAAAGATTGCAGAAGGAGATAGTAATTGAAAGAACATGGATTATGCCAGTCCTGCAGAATCCCCATATTGCCAGTGGGGATGAGGGAATGCTTGCAAAGAGACCATTAAGGAATAACCTTACAGCGTGTTCTACTTTTATTATCCAAGTGTCATTTATTCCATCCCGTTGAGGAGAATTCAAGTTGAAGAGAAATGCAGTGGAAAGGCTGCCTGTTACGTCAATTATCATGGAGAGATTGTTCCTTTTGATATAAGCACCTAAATAGATACACGTGTCAAAGGCTTACGTTAGACTGCCTACAAAAACCAGGAAGAAAAGGGAGAAAAAAGATATATTTTTTTCCGTTTTGGGGATATAAACAGCCGAAAGAAATGCTCTCAAAGTGCCCGTCTCTTTTCAAATGAGTTAATTATAAATTTACTCAAATGTATGTGGGGGTGTGGGGGTGCTGTTGATTCTCTTGATTCCTTCCCCCCTCCCCAATACATCTGAATTGTCTGAGGAGTCAAAAGTGGCTTCCTACTAGTAGATTACTATCAAAGGTGACTTGTGATGCTCAGTATAAGCTAAATGATTCTCCTTTCTATAGAATGTTCTACTCCAGAGTTTCTCAACTGTGGCAACTTTAAGACATGTGGACTTCAACTCTGGGAGCTGAAGTCCACACATCTTAAAGTTGCTTAAGGTTGAGAAACACTGTCCAAGTCTATTTATTGCATAGTAAGAATCCTGTCTCTGTTCAGTAGCTGAAGCTGGTGTCTTGTAGCCCCCTTTCGCTATTTTTCCAACATACTAACAATCCTTTGGTGTAAATTATTTCTTTAGCTGAGAGTGGATTAGAATTTAGATCTCCCCAATTCCTATCCAGGATTTTTGCCAGTAGGCCACAATTGCTCTCAGTACTCTTGACATCATTTCAATCCTTCATCCTTCATATAACCCATCATTACATCATCATAACTGAACACCCTTTATAAATACTACATTTCTGCAGATCAGTTTTTCAATAAGGGCCATTCCTGCCACCTTTGCGTTCCCCATCAGAGATGTGATTGGCAAGGTTGAAACCTGAAAAGTTGCCTGCATCTCTACTCTTATGCATCCTAATGCACCATTCACGTTATCTGACAGTTGGCATTTGCTTTTTCCTTGATATGCTTACAGCAAAATACAAGCGTGTATAAAGGGTTACAGGGTGTTCATTTAGTAGAAGTCATCAGATAAACTGTACCATTATGGAAATGTAATGGGACACATTGTACAAAATTAGCAATCACACTCACAGCGGTAGACTCTTTTCCAGTTGTTTTTAGAAGAGCAATGTGTCAGAAGTAACAAAAGACGCTGGGTGGAAAAGTAATGGAAATGTATTTTATACTACTACCAGATACCTAGATTATTTTGGTCAAGTGTCCACCACATTAAGTATGGGGAGACATAGATTTGTTTTCACCTTCAGGAAAACTCATTGAGGCCAGTCATGCTCTCTCAGATCATCTTACCCCAGGACTTTTGTACTGGGAAAAACATTGGAGGAGATACCATTATCCATGATGCCTTGAGCTCTTGGACAAAAGGCAAGATATAAACCCAATCAATATTCTTTCTCAAACAATTCATCTTATATGATCTTTTATTTCTCTTGTATGCTTTTTCATCAAGCAGCCTTGCCTGCACCCAAATTGCTTGTTTACTCCCTATACCTGTTTTAAATGCCAATTGCACATGGGACTCCGTACATGACTTTTTGAGAACATGTTTTGTGTAGTGCTTAAGGCATCAGGCTAGAAACCAAGAGATCCTAGTCCATCTTAGGCGCAAAGCCAGGTGGGTGACCTTGGGCCAGTCACCAGCTGTCTCACTTTCAGCCTTAAGAAGGAGATGGTGGCAAGCTACTTCTGAAATCTTGCCATGAAAACTGCAGGGACTTGTCCGGCAGTCACAAAGAGTCAATAGGCCACACAAGCCACATACACAAAAAGAATATTTATGTACATGTAGGTCCATCCAAATACAAGAGTTTGACCACTGGATCAGCCCATCCTGATGCATTTATTTAAATATCCAGTAATTAACACTTAGGAGTCCTTGGTGCTCTCTGAGCTTGGTTGTTTTCTTACACACATTTCATTACTCAACTAGGTAACATCAGCAGTGCTAACGAAAGAGTAACAAGGACCCCCTACTTCAACACACAGCTTCAGATATTCTTTTCTATTAGTTAACACCTTCTTATTTGTTAGTCAAGCAGGGTGACTTTTTCAGCAAAAACATTAAGACAAATGCTTCACTTCTGTGCAGAAAGATGGTAGGTGTACATCAGCACCATCAGATCCCACTAAATTCTGATCTTATGCACTTTTAGCATATCTCCCTTTCCTAGCTTGATTCTTCCTTCATATTTTCTTCCATTTTGCTGTTTGAATGAGGGAGGTTACCTTTCCTTCACAAAGAGCCTATGTTAATGACAAAGTAACACTGCAGACAAGATTATCATTTATTAAATGCCCAACATACACATAGGTGACTTTGAGTTGCTTACATCATTTAATTAATTCCCATCGATCCTATAAGACCCAGAGAGACAAATTTGATGACCATCATTTTATCATTGCAACAGATGTTTAGGGTCAGAGACAGCTTTTCCAAATATCAGTTCATGCTCTTACCTGAGTCTGTACCAGGGGTGAAATCCAGCAGGTTCTGACAGGTTCTGGTAGCAGAAATTTTGAGTAGTTCGGAGAACTGGTAAATACCACCTCTGGTTGGTCCCAGAGTGGGGTGGAATGGAGATTTTGCAATGTCCTTCCCCCAGGAGTGGGGAGGGAATGGGGATTTTGCAGTATCCTTCTCCTGCTATGCCCACCAAGCCACGCCCACAGAACCAGTAGTAAAAAAATTTGGATTTCACCACTGGTCTGTACTAAAGTGAAGATTACATTGCCTTTGGAGAAGTTGCTTATTTTCTCAGTGCCAATTTAATTTCCTTTTTTGCTTCAGAATTTATTTTATTTATTTATTTATTTATTTATTTATTTATTTATTTATTTATTTATTTATTTATTTATTTATTTATTAAATTTATATACCGCCCTTCTCCTAGTGGACTCAGGGCGGTGTACAGCCAAGAATAAAAAGCACTCCAATACAAAATTTAAAATATTAATAAAAGAATTAAATAATTTTGGCCCAATAAATTTAAAAAACCCAATAGGCAATTAAAATTTAAAACCCATAAAACTTTAAGCTTAAAAAAGAGGGGGGGTTACGCCAGCCCAACTTGACAAAATAAAAAAGTTTTTAGGGCACGGCGGAAAGCCCGGAGATCAGGTATCGTACGGATCTCCGGGGGCAAATCGTTCCAGAGGGCTGGTGCTGCCACAGAGAAGGCTCTCCCCCTGGGTGTCGCCAGCTGACATTGTCTGGCTGATGGCACCCTGAGGAGTCCCTCTCTGTGGGAGCAAACTGGCCGGTGGGAGGCTATCGGTTACAGAAGGTGGTCCCGCAAGTACCCAGGCCCTATGCTATGGAGCGCTTTAAAGGTGGTCACCAACACCTTGAAGCACACCCGGAAGACCACCGGAAGCCAATGCAGCTCACGCAGGAGAGGTGTCACATGGGAGCGCTCCCTTGCTCCCATAATCCCCCGCGCGGCCGCATTCTGCACCAGTTGGAGCCTCCGGGTGCACCTCAAGGGGAGCCCCATGTAGAGAGCATTGCAGTAGTCCAGGCGGGAAATGACGAGGGCCTGAGTGACTGTGCGTAAGGAGTCCCGATCTAGATAGGGACGCAACTGGCGTATCAGGCGAGCCTGATAAAAAGCCCCCCTGGCCACGGCCGTCACATGCTCCTCCAAAGACAGCTGTGCATCCAGGAGGACTCCCAAGTTGCGAGCCCTGGCTTTCAAGATCCGTACCTGGCTAATGAGACAACTTTTTAAAGATATATTTCACAGTTCTTTATGGGGTTTCATATCTTCACAGTGGTTACTTTACAGATGCACTTCAGCATTTGCTTTGCCTGTTTCACAGATTACATCACTGTTTCCTTGCACAATGCAAGGAAACAACAACAATGAATGGTTTGCATTGTGTATTAGGCTAGTTTTCCAGTGAAATAAATGCTGGTTTTCCCCTTAATTGCTAATGCTACCTGAGTTTGGGATCCGCTGGCTCTCTAGGCATAGCTGCTTTTCTAACTGTATTTCTGTACCTCAGCTGGCTTTTACAACAGAGCCAATTGTTTTTCAGATAATTGAGATTTCAAGGGTGATGTAATATTTTTAAAACAATGAAACTGAATTTGATGGATGCTCATTCTAGAAATGATCTGGAAATTAACTTTGAAAGAAAAGAAGACTGGCAATGCCCATTTATAAGGTTTGGGCTTCTAGATAGATAGGTAATTTGTTTGACTTGAATATTACCCTGGGAATGCTTTATAAAATATGTACTAGGAGGGGGAAAGGGCACCCTCTGATTGGTATTTTAACTGTTGCCCTTTCCTCCTATTAGCTTTTGGGTCTTCAATGTATATTTTAGAGAGTTCCCATGAGGACATCTCAAAAGAGCCTACCAAGGCTACATTGGCTGGGAGACAAGGAGCCCGCACAATGATCTTCCAGAAGGACAGAATTTGTGGTAGCAAAGCCAGCCTACCCCACCCTGCACTTAGTTCGCATGTTGCATCCCACCCTTAATAAACACAACCGATTGCCATTTTTTAAAATGATTAAATATTTATGCTAAGCAGAAAACATTTTGCATGGTTTTTTAAACAGCTATGTCATCTTGCTCTTTTCATTCTCTAATCTTACAGTTCTGAATCAGAAGTGAAGATTTTTAGCCTATTTACCAAGAAGTAAATATTATGATGGAAACATCAGACAGCTTAGTAGTGACTTTTTAAAAAGGCAGAGAAAGCATTTTCTGGTAGTGTGTTGTCAATTGCAAACATCCCCTGGGCTACTAATGTGCCTAGAATGATTTTGTTCTAGTAGTCTAACCTTAGTGTGTTTCTGAATAATTGGCTTCCATTGCTATCAGTCCAAAAGCATTGTGTGATTCCTTCCATATTTTCCTCTTAAAGGATTCTTGGATGGCAAAAGACAATAAAGACCACAAAACATGAGATGGTTTGAAATATGTCATTCTTGAATTCTCTCCACCTTCCTCTGGTAAAATTCCATGCATGAGACAGGGCATCACTTGAGCATCTTGAGGATAATTATGTCATTTCCATCCCCTGGTCCTCAAACCCACTTTAAAGATGATATGTGACCACCATTTCATTCTACAATATTGCAGTGCTGAATAAGAGCAAACATAACAATCCTAACCACATAATACTGAACTGCACTGCTATGGGTCCCACAAAAACACCTATTGAACACAAAAAAGATATATGAATTGGTCACACACCCCTTTTTCTCATCCCTTTTTAATGTTATATGCATCTGACTGCATGTAAAAAACGTTCTGAACAGTGCCTATAAAGGGGAGCTGCAAAGCCAACAAAATGTCTATCCCTTTAAAAGACCTGTTAGGGGACCTGAAGCATAGGCAATGAGCAACTGGAGGAACAGTTCTGCCTATAGGTCATATAAAGCCTCTAGATTTCAATGAAAAGGGTAATTTAACAGCAGTTTTATATATAATCAAGTGAATCAGAATTCAGTCAGTTTAGCTCTTAGTCATTACAATTCTTATGGGATTGTATAGTTTCAGAGCAGGCTTTGTCCTCTCTTAGAGTGCTTGTGTAGAAATCTATCTCTTTCTGCTTGCCCATAATCCAAATCTGATAGTAATTGAGCAGTGGGAGAGCTACTACAGTAGTGATCCTTTATCCGCAACTCCAGAAGCTTCAGACTTGCAGAGCTCAACATATAAATGAGAGTTTGCACATTTATTTATTTATTTATTTTATTGCATTTTTATACCGCCCTTCTCCCGAAGGACTCAGGGTGGTGTACAGCCATAATAAAACAATAACCACACAAAAATTATAAACCATTAAAATAATTCAATCATTTGGCTATAATTAAAAACTCCAAAATTAAAATCCATTTAAAAAATCCTTTTAAAAACCCATTAAACTCATTGTTCGTCAGGCCAGCTTGATGAAATAATAGGGTCTTTAGAGCATTGTGGAAGGCGCGGAGGTTGAGGATCCTTCGTATATCTGGGGGCAGTTCGTTCCATAGGGCAGGGGCCTCCACAGAGAAGGCTCTCCCCCTAGGGGTAGCCAGTCAACATTGTTTGGCCAACGGCACCCTGAAGAGGCCCTCTCTGTGGGAGCATACTGGCCGGTGGGAGGTAATCGGTGTAGAAGGCGATCCTGTAGATATCCAAGTCCTAGGCCATTTAGCAAACATCTGAAATCAAAATCAAGGTAATTATTTGTAATGATAATACAAATTATCATTAGATAAGCTATGTTTCAGATTTGATGCTGCAAAGATGCTTTGCAGTGGATGTCGGTGTACACACTGCATCTATCAGCACCTTCTTGAAGAAGCGGTGTCTTTTCTTTTGCTTGCCCAGCACCCATACAATTCCAGGAAAATACGACTTGGCTTAAAAAGTGCCAATAGGTGCAACAAGATGCTGCCAGGTCCACTTCAAAGCATGTTTTCAGCTTCAGGGCATGTCCATAAGAATACTTTGAAAAGTATTATGGACCGGTGTTACCGATCCCCAATACAAAGCATGCTCACTCATTGCATTACAGTGTGGTATGTCAGCTTGACAGCCACGGATAGAAGGACATTACAGAGGGTGGTGAGCACAGGACAAAACATTGTGGGCCGTCCCCTGATACCACTAGACGACATCGCTAGGGCTCGCTGCCTTAGAAGTGTGAGGAAAATCCTCAGGGATGACTCTCACTCTGGTCACCACGTCTTCATTCTCCTGCCGTCGGGAAGGAGATTTAGAAGCATAGGCAGCCGCACAAACAGGCTGAAGAACAGTTTTTATCTGTGGGCTGTCAGTTTTCTGAATGGAAAATAACCTTACAACAACATAGTACACTTGACTTGGGGGCGGGCGCGATGTGCAATAAGTTCATATGGTGCAATAGGATTGTGTGTTTGTTAGTAGGAGTCACTGGGTTAGGACTGGGTTAGGTTCTTTTTTTCCTGTCTTTCACTGTGAGTTGTATTGGGTTGGGCGGGTGCACGAAGGGAGGCTCAGCCAATCACATTGTACACATGTTGTACTCTGACAATAGAGGTTTGAATTGGTATGGAATACACAGCCATTTTCTTTCTGCATTTCCATGCAGCACGAAGGTCTATATTTGAAGGATACTTTTATAAGCTCATTTGCAGGGGCTGAGAATAGCCATTGGGAAACTATCAGAAGAGAACTGAGGAAGATTTTGGCAGAGGAGACAGATCAAAATAATTGTTTAACTGTGAATTCCCCATTCATAGAGTTAAAACATTAACATTGGGTGGATACAAAATTAACTACCCCTGGTCTTGGCTCTCATTTTTGATCCAGCCATTGCTAGAAAGAGACATTGGTCAGGTGGGGAGGGCAATTAATGTAGTAGTCTTGGATCATTCTTTTGAGATGCCATTGCTCTAAGTGTTGAAGACTATGGTAAGAGTTCTTTGTGCCCCCAACCCTTGCAGTACATGTACCTGGTACATGAAATATCTGTGACTGAATCTTTATACAGATAAAAGTACATAAATTGTACTGCAGGAATTCAGCTGAAAGACTGTGTACATGGAAATACCAAGCAAGTTTGAGGAAAAAAATACTGCAGACATTTAAAAATAGACATGGGTTAAAAACAAACAAGGAGTAAAGCTGCATGAAAATCCTGCCCTAGATTGAGAGAATAATAAAAAGAATAATTGAATTTTAGAATATGTTATCCTCTTGGATGGATGGATGGATGGATGGATGGATGGATGGATGGATGGATGGATGGATAGATAGATGATAGATAGATAGATAGATAGATAGATAGATAGATAGATAGATAGATAGATAGTTGTTAGACAGACAGACAGACAGACATAGACCTTTAGATTTAAGTCTTTTTCAGCTAATAATTTAAGTCTTCTTCAGACAATAATTGAAACATGTTTTTTGAACTGGGTAGAGTAGGGAGAACTTTGCAACTACTGGACTCACCCAGAACCTGGGTTTTCAATATAAATATTATAAAACCGTATCTGCACATAAAACTTAGCTTTGGTGAGTATTTGACCATTATTTCTGTGACATCTGCGAATGTATTAATACCTTTTATGTGTAGTGCTAGAATAACAGACATAGTAAAGAAGAGGGAGTCTGACACAGAGCCTCACTGCCAATTACAAATCTCTGCCATTCCAAATCCTTGGAATGTAGTTATTAAGCTCCCTGGTAAAAACCTTGTCCCTATGCCGGTCTTCTTTCTTGAATTCTTGGTTGCAACAGCTCAGCAAGAGTTAAGCAGGAGTCTTGTTGATATTTCAGAGTTGCTTTGAACCCCTGCAGTCAGAGGGAGGGAGCGCCTTGATTGGCCAAGTTCCTGTTGGTAGTAATAGCGGATCAGATATCAAACTTCTGTCTTTCCTAAGCACCCTTTAGGGATAGTCTGCTCCCTGCTAGACTATGACATCAGTCAGGACACCCGGTGATGTTGCTGATAGTAAACTTTGAGAAAGGAGGGGAGGGGGTGGATAGGAAGGAGGGGTCTGCTTGCTGAAGTTAACTAGCCCAACACAGTGCATAGGCATGCAGTATGTTTCCGTGGCGGGTTAGTGCTGGATGAGACCAAACTTCCCAAACTCTTCTCCTGCTTTTTGCAGTCACCTATACTCCAAGGAGGGCTAGATGAATTGTGATCCTTTGGTTGTGGTCAGCTGCTCTTTTTGGTGCCAGTTTATGATTTGAACCGAGGGGCTTTCTGACCCTGGGAATTTTCACAAGGCTTCACCATGACACTTCTGGGGTCTGAGCACTCTATGCTGATTCGGAGCAAATTCAGATCAGGTAGGGCTAACACAGCAAGAATTTCTCCTAAAACTTTCCTTTTCAGTGAACCTCAGCTAGAGGCTGTTTCTCATTAAGCAGCATGCAAGTAAAATAACCAAGTAGTTGTAAAGCTGTCATAGGCTTGCAATCACAGAGGCTGTTCAGTAGACGAGGAATGTGTTTCTATCTGTCCTTTTTATCTGCTCCCTCTCTTTCTGTTTTTTCACTGCTTACAGTTTATGTCAATAGTCTAGCTTACTTAAAAAAAAAGAATTCAGCTATCATTCTGAAGTCTCCTAATCTAGGAGAAATTATATATATATTTATATTGTGTGTGTGAGAGGGGGGAAGGAGAGAGAGAGAGTGTGTGTGTGTGTGTGAGAGAGAGAGAGAGAGAGAGAGAGAGAGAGAGAACTGGATCAGAAATCCATAAGGCTGGTTGTTACAATAAGAGTTATCTCCTCCCATCTGTTCAAGTCAGGTGCTGTCCTGTGTATGCCGGCCCTAATGCTTTATTCCAATGTCTAGGCAGCCAGCTTTCTTTCCTTTAGAGTTGTGACTAATTGGACAAACATGAATTGCAGAAAGGCATCATTTTTTTTTTAGAAGTACAAATAACAAATGGAACATGCAAAATATTTAAAATGACATCACCAGAGTAAAAAAGCTAGAGCCAAGCGACCGATTGCCATTTTCTGAAGCTTTGCTACAAAAAACATGTACCAGATCTCCATAGAGGGTTGAAGCCCCATTCAGGGCTTCTTCTTTGCGGACCTGCAACAGGAACAAAGGTGAGTGATGGTGAACAAGGACCAGAGACCGTCATTTGACTAAGTAGCAGCATCTGTAAAATAGCATCATGGTGATTTTGAGTGAGCGCAGTATCATAGCATACAGGGGAAAGGAAGATTCTTCTGCACACACTTGTCTTAATATTTTGTTTTTATTGGCTGTGACGAAAGCTATTACCACTTTTGAAAGCATTCCGTTCTTGCAGCCCAAGGATGTCTCTTATGTGTGACCAGTGAATGCACAGCACACTCACATTCTGCATTTGTACGGTGCAACTCATTCCAGAATGTCACCCACTCGATATGGGAAAGGGAGATGGTGGCAGCTGGGTTTGATCTCTGCTACATCAAAGATAATGAGGAGATCAGAAGTTTCCTGATGCTAATGCACTCGGGTACTATCAGGACGTGTGAGACAGCTGGGTGGTCAGTTGCAATGTTTGCTTAGAAAATAGAAAATTGGCAGCAGCTTAAAAACTCCAGAGAACTGTGTACAAAAGTAAGAGGCTTTGCCTGGCTCGGTTCTCCATGATTTGGGATCAGTGCTTTGCTGTGGTTTCTCTATCAATGTGATCTTATATTTCATGAGAATAACTCATTCCTCACAATCCATTAGTAGACTGTCTTATGCTAATGGTACAGAGCCATTCACTGAAAAGGAGAAGGCTTGATCTGTAACCCAGGAATCCCAGAGCAACACTGCCATCTTCCTGAAGCAGGCAGGAGAGATGGGGATAAGTCTCTGAACCACCGCATTCCTCTAGAATGAGCCACTATTGTTTTTAAGAGTCATTTATGTGTTATTTTTAAAGGCGGGGGTGTTGGGGTATAGAGATTACAGAGCTGATGATAGGATCACAGAACATAGTTTTCAAATGATTCCAGGCTAAAAGTAAACTTTATGACTCTTTGAGACCCATACATTTTGTTCCTGTTAGCTTTTCTAACGGAGTCAGTTTATGGGGCATGGTTCCAATCCAGATTCTCTTTCCAAAAATTTAATTACCCTGAACTTGTTTTAGGACAATGGCATATGCAATGTTGGGGTGACTGTGCCTATCTTATTTTCTGGAGAACTCTTTCTATGAGCTGTACAGACAACACCAACAAGCGTTTCTCCCTAAAGCTAATATTTTAGAAAACTAATGTCGTTTAAACATGATGTTGCTAGGTCAGAAATGCTGTAAATGCATTTTACAGTTTGCATTAGTAAATGCATAAATGCATTAGTAGTTTTTGTCATTTAGTGTATTGAGGGGAACAAAATGAGTCTCTGACATATCTTTTCTTTTGTGTAAAGCTGAGAGTCAATCACTAGTTGAATCACAGTGCTTAAGAACTTAGCTATGGTCCTTCTGGTTAATTTGGTGCTTGGAGTCATTCTCCTCAAAGTGAAGGAATTCTCCTCAAAGTGAAGTGCTACCTACAGATTGTGGCTTCCTTATGACATCCAGTTCCTGCCACAGGAAATGTAGTGAAGACACAAAGGTGAATGATGGGTTCTTTTATTTTTTTAAAGTGAGCTATAGAACTAGACAATCAGAAAAATTGTTTTCCCTCATCTCGGCTTTCTAAATTTAGCAATTATTTGCATTCTTCGTGCCTGATACTGTTTTTATAGAATGATTGCATATCCACATAAATAAAAGAAGTTGTCAGTAAGGCAGTTATTTGCTAAGAAAGTGTTTCATTTCTCGAAACCCCAAGTTGCGTATAGCGGCAATCAGCTTTGTCATTAAAGCAGATCAACAAGATGGCATCTGTTTGAATGGCCCAGTTCTCCCTGGGGTAGAAGAGGTGTGTCAATGCTATTCAAGGAGGGAAGTTAGTAAAAATCAAATATCTACATCTAGAAATTACTTTTTTCCTGATATCTAATTTCTAGGCAGACAACATATTACTCTAGGGGAGTGCAGGCCAGGCATTGTGCAGACCAGACATTGTGCTACCATCTCAGTGGTACTAGACTAATGTGAAGCACATAAGTATTCTGTATTGCACTGTACTGTATTAATTCAGTGTTCAGTGCTTGGATTCTAGGGAATCCTGTAATCGTCAGTGAAACTTGCAAATCCTTAACTTATTGTAGTAGATATATAGATGTCTAATATCTTGAGGAAAAAAAACCCACCCTAACCTATATCTGGTTGATTCCAATGAACATTAGATAGTTTTCCATCTGGATAGAAGAATTGTTGAAAAATATGTTCCAACTTTACAATTTATATTTTTAATTTGTATATCTCTCTGAAAACTTAGTTTATTGGCTAGATTTAAAATGGCGATAATAAAAACACTCATAACTTATATTCATTATTTACTACATTGCGCTTATAACTAAGCATTTACAAATTCCTATTTTCTTACCACTGTCACTTCTCTATTACAGCTAATTAAGACTTTGTGAGTTTCATTCATAGTGCTAACAGCTTGCTGGACTGTGCAATATGTTTTCTTATGATGGAAAAGTAACAAAAATATGTTGTAACATAGTACATTTTATAAAACAATAATGTGTCCTGCTGTCTTATACAATTTAAAAACAAATTTGTCATTGTTTTAGAGTACATCCTGAGGACATATTGGATTCTTATGATGACTAATTTAAATAATTACAGAATACAGACTTAAGTGTTTCCTTTCAATTTAGGTGGCAATCTCTGATTTTTGTAATTCCCTGTGAGTTCATTAAATTATTTATGCATTCCTTATTTATTTAATAAATAATAGCCTATAAGGGCATTTTCCTTTTACATGCGTGGGCAAGTCAGAAGAAGGGACAAATGATTATTATTCGACATGCGAGAAGGATATGTCACCTGTATTTGACTAATTGTACACTTGGCTTTTAGAAAAGCCAAGCACAGCAAAAGAAAAATGGCACAGCAAAAGAAAAATGGCATTTCCATTACTCTAGTTGTTACCGTTGTTTAAAAAGGAGTGATATCAATATCACTCCTTTTTAAACAACATTATTGACTTTTTCTGTCAATAATGTTTTGGTGATGGTCATTTTATCTACTTACGTGACCCCCACTCTGGTACGCTATTTGCTCATGCATTGAAGAATGCATTGGGATAATTATTTATGGGATAGTCTAAAGATCAGGTTCCTTGACACTGTCTTGCAGGTGAATGTAATTATATATGTTATAGGTTGGATACCTCTAGTAGTTGAGAAGCTTCCCCAGCATAGAATGCATCAGTTAGAATTTGGTTGTCCATTCTAAGTGACCTTCCCTGTTTCCAGATCAAATTCAGGGGGCTGATCTTTCTTTTTAAAATCCTAAATAATAGGCAGGGATAACTAAAGAATAATTTTGTTCATAGATCCCCCTGCCTTGTTTTAGAGTCAAATGTAGAAACATTGATTTAAAAGCCAACTCATACTCAGCTGAAATCATTTTCCCCTAATTGTAGGACTTCCTCTGGAGTAGTACCTTATTATAGAATGTTCTCCTGTCACAAGTTCCCTTGTCTTGGAAATTGACAGGAATAAATCATATTTTGACAGGCCTGTTGAGCTTTTCTTTGCTTAGCTCTTTGGTTTTTCTAGGACTGCATTCATAATAAGTTTAATTTTAATTTCTTTCTACTTTGATAATATTAACATGAACATTATAAAGCCAAAAATCTCATTATAAATAAATAAATAAAGCGATAACGGTAGGTGGAGTTCTGCCAAGCTCACGTCAAGGAAAAAGCAAGCAAGTTTCGCTTACAGTGAGAAGTGCTTCAAATGCCATTGGGACAGACTATCCACTGCTCTGAGTGGGGTATCAATCCGAAATGGATTCAGCAGTCTTGAAAGGCATGGAGATATTTTTTCCCCTCTCCTTCCATTTCCATAAAGTGCAGAAACTACGGTGAATGCTATTTTGTCTATTTTGCCAAAGATAAATAAATAAATTAAAAAACCCTGAGGTCATCCTGACAACTTTCACAGAAACAATGATTCTTTTGGCCTGGCTGCCAGGTTCCAAGTATCAATGGAATTGTATTAAATCAAATGGGACAAACATTAAGTGGTTGGCCCAAGAACCCTCCCCCTAACTGTTTAACTTTTCCTGGAGGTGGAGGGAATCATTCCAGAGAATTGTTGCTCCCAAAAATACATGTTCAGATAGTATCGGACTGCTGCAACTAGACGATGCAACTTGGGAGACTACTTAAGAGTTCATCTCTGATCTGCTAGCTATCACTGAGGGTTCAGGTTGGTGACTGGTGCTTGACTACATGGGAAGTTATGATATTTAGGCTTGCGGGTTCAGCCATACTGGCTAAAGAATCTTAAGCAGTTGTACTGAAAATGACTTGATTTGTCAATGTAGGAATGGAATGTGTGTGTTCCTTTGAATATTGTATTGAATATTATACTGTATTGAATTGAGCGGGTTTTGAGTACAGAGATAATTTAGTGTGGCACACAATGCAACACTGAAACCTAGATTCATTCAGACTATTTATCCTGTCTCTGCTTTGTTTGGATTTGGTGCTGTCTGAATGTCTTTTATGCTCTCTTATGAATGGAGAGCAAACTTCTATCTGTTTTCCTGAGAATAGGTATGAAGCTGGAATCTGCTTTGTATGGAAGTTCAGGTGCTACTCAGAATGAGAGACAAATGAAAGAACTGGGCATACTGGATTTATATTTTAACAATGCAGATTTTTGGCAACATGTTAGAAAATCCACCTAATGTGGTAACAATGAATTGATAAGCTCCTGATGAAAAAAATGTTCAAATTCCAAAGCAAATGTTGTCTTTTGATTATCCCTCAAAAGTTCCCAGAGTTATGACTGTAGATTGAAATCAACATTGTCTGCTTTATATGCACATTAAATTTCATTAATTATATTTTTCACTGGGACTATTATGTCTTCATCAGAAAACAGACGTTTCTCCTGATTTAAATCTCAGATTTATCCTGCCTGCATTTGTTAAGAGTCTGTGGCATGGTTGTAATTGATCTAAAGAAAAAGGCAAAGAGCAAACTTACAAATATCTGAAACTGTTTATTAATGCAGAAAATGAGCAGGTGTATTTAGTCTCATTGCTGAAATGGTGGTGAGAAAGATGCTTCCGCGTTATGGAGAAATATTTAAAACAGACATAATGGAAATATTCATAAGCCGCCCATAGTTACCTTGGGTGGCCAATAAATTGGATAAAGATATATTGAATTTCGTCATTATTTTTGATAGATTTGATAGATTACATATTTAACCCGACTTTATCACCAAGTGTACATATGAATAACCACCTGACCAGTTTAGAAAACACCTGAAGAATTATAGTAATTTGCCATTTTAATGATATAGTCATTCAGTAAATCTCTAATCTTGTAAAAGGTTCTTTGTGATAGACTCCGGACATATCAATTTTTTCACTAGTGAACATGTATTAGGATGGGGGGTATAATAACACTATGCCAAAAGTGGACTTCTTGACCTCAGACAGTGCTTTTTTTTTCCCCTCTGCAAAGATAATTTCAGCTTTTCTATCTCTAGCGTAACCCAACGCTCTTATCTCAAAAGCTCAAGAATTCTGGACCTCGCTCAACAAACTAAATGGGAAAAAAAAGAGGAATATGCAGAATAAATTTGCAGCATGTTCATAATGTATAGAAGAAGTATCTTGGAAGGCACAAGAAAGTTTTCCAGCTTGGTACAATTTCTGGTATCACCCTCTGAAAATGCACAAAGGAGTGTTCACTTTCTAATTTTAGGTCTTATTGCTAATTTCTGAAACTGAGTTCCATTTCCCTGCCAGACAGTACTGGAAAATCTTAGATGGGTGAAATTCATCAGGTAAACAAGATTAATCTGTGCCTTTTTAATGAACTGTGAATAATTAAATACCTGTCCTGCAGTTTTGTTGCACTAGAATAAATGTCACCTGTGAATGAACTTCCAAACAGTGCTACCGTTAGTCATAATGGAACTGCTATGTTGATTAATATACTGTAACTATACTGTAACTATACATAAGTATGGAACAATTTTCTGAGACTGGGAATTGAGAGAGAGAGAGAGAGAGAGAGTGTGTTGTATGACTTAGACTATGCTTCCCTGGCTGCTCTGCTGCTTTTAAGGGCAGGGAGGAGATTCCAAGGTACAACTGTCAGTCTAGCCAATTTTTGAATGCGCTTAAAGGAGGAAGTTCCATCTTCTGTCTTACTAAGACAGAAGGATGCCTTAGGCTATGTAGGCTTTTTGGAAAACTGCCTCTATCTGTGTATTTGTAGGGTTATGTTAACTTCCACGGAGAGCTTATGTCTTGTAAACATAGGATAGGTTGATGGCCTATCTTGTTCATCGTTCTAGCTAAATAGTTTTTCTTATTTCATGTTTCATCTACTGGTACTGTAACTAACCAACGACGATGGCAAATTAGCTCAGCCTTTATTCAAACCATCGTTTGAAAGATAGAGATAAAGTATCTCTAAAACTAAATGAAATGACTGCACAGTTTCTCAGTAGATTTATTTGTTAGTAGAATAGCACATGGTTCTTAAATGAATAGAAATAATAAGTTCTTTTTTTTCGCAGATGAGAGATTCACTGTAAATTCTATCTCATAGTCACAGATACTTTTATTAAAAAAAGAACAAAATATTCATAATACCAGTTGTATTATTCTGATATACACAAGACAAAAGTGGCTTCAATTTGGACTTGTTTATGAACATTTTGATGTTGATTTTCATAATATATGAGTATTTAAACATTCTATTAGCTAATAATTAGTTGAAAAATCATTGTCATTGTTTATGCAGTAATTGAAAGGCAAACAATAAAGAAATCTTTTTTAAAAATTCCATTGTTATCACAAGAACATCATAATGAATGAATGAATGAATAAATACTAGTATATGCCCGACTACGAAATAATTAATATTCTGCCTTGACCATTAGTAATTGTATATGGCTATATAGCAATTCTTTTTATTAAAAAAAAGGAAAAAATGTGTTAGACATTTTGAATATCCATGGTTGTAATTTTCTGGTCTCCTGTGGGGAAGAAAATTCCTCTGAAACTTCTGGGAATGACTCCCTTTCTCTCCCATACATATGTGCTGAAGATGCCTATCAAGCATTCATACCATTCAAATTAAAGAATGTAGATGCAATACAGGACTGCAGAAACTCATCTAATATATATATATATATTTTCAGGATTGGCGCTTTTGAGCTTTGCTGTAAATGGGAAGTATTTTGGCATATGTGCAGTTACATTTTCATGATGTCAAAGCTTTGCATCTGGTTTCTAAGACAAGATGAAACAGGCCACACTTTCTGAATGTCCAGGTTTTTGGCGGCTGCCTCCCCCAGCTCTCTATCTCTTTCCTCCCATGTTCTCCTGTTGAAATGACTTCTCTGAAGTGGGCAAGTTCCTTGTCTAGTTCTGATTAAAGCAGCATGTTTTAATCCCTCTGCAGTGGTAAGACTGAGCAGGCATAAACAAATCATGAGAGCTTTTAAGAGGGTGCTGGTGCCCCAAGGAAGCCATTTGTTTCCGGATCTCATTTCTTGGAGATTATTTGTGGAAATGGCAAGAGTTTTTTCCCCGGTTCCATCCAAATAAGAATTAGTCCCTGTGAAGAAGACAAAGCTCCATTCCCTTAACAGTTCTGCCATGATTTAAAAATTGAGATTCTCCCCCCCCCCCCCAGCATTGATGAATTTCTTCACCAAAATAATGGATATTGATTTTCTGAAGTATTTGAGAAGCCCTGTATGTAATGGCAGCAAAAATACTTAACAGAGTTTTGTCTATTTGTTGATATAGTAGTCGTTTTCTTAAAGGTTAAAGGAAAAAAAGTAGATTTTGCAAAAGTGAAAGAACAACATCATGAATGAATATTACTTGGAAAAAGAGAAGCTTAAATATTATACAAGTTTCTAAGAAAATTGTTTCAAAAATTATTATTGGGAGACTTTAATAAAGTGCATGTATATTTGTCTTCAGCTGAGTATATCCTGAGATGAATATAAGAGGTGAAATGAAATTATTCAACATGGCAGCCCTTATCTACTCGCTTTGGTTTAGTAACTTTTCTGTTATCAATACTGATAAAGTGTCAATACTGCAATCTCAGATTTCTTGCTAGAATAAAAGGAAAGAAAGAAATTGAGATTTGAAAAAAAATCTAATGTAAAAGAAAGTAAAGTGGCAAAGGTTTTGAATATTTTACTTTTACTTGACTAAATTGTATTTCATCAAAACAAATTGGCAAGATTTTATTCTACTGAGTTTTGGATAAGAACTTTCGAAAAATGGCTGATTTCTTCATCAACAGGATGGAAAGAATATAAGATGTTTCAAAGTCTTCAGATAGATTCATTTCTTAGTCCTGATTGTTGGTTCATCTTTCTTGAAGTTTTGTGGATTTTCTCCTACTGCCCTTTGCCAGGCTTACTTGCCTGGCAGCTATGTTTTTGATTGAAAATCAGTACAGACCCATCAGTATGTTGAGCAATTTTGAAAGATTTCTGCATAATATTTGTAATATGTAAATTGATTCTTGACTTGCTTCTTCAACAAACGGTTTAAGGTATCACATCTTCCTGTAGCAGAAAAAATATGATTTTTTCACTTAAGATTCTCTCTGGTCTGCAGCATTCATTTCTCCTAATTCTTAAAATGTCACAAGTCCAAAATGCCATTGAACTTGATTTTCAATTTGGAAACAAATCTAGTGACTTGGAATTTGAACCTTGATCATTATTAAATGGTTGTTGGAAAGACAATGTAAACTAAAGTGATGGTGTTCACCTTTTGACCTTCAAGATAAGATTATGTTATGTCAGATGTACCTGGTTATCCATCATGAGTGGAAGAGAGAGAGAGAGAGAGAGAGAGAGAGAGAGAGAGAAGGAAGGAAGGAAGGAAGGAAGGAAGGAAGGAAGGAAGGAAGGAAGGAAGGAAGGAAGGAAGGAAGGAAGGAAGGAAGGTGTTTGCAGGTCCTATAAGTGGACTTTACTCACAAATGAAAGGAAGAACAAGTTGGACTTAATAAATGTCAGAAGTTTCAAGATTATTCAATTATTTATAGTCACAGGCCTTCTCTGTAAGATTGTCCATACTTTCCTAGACTGCCTCTCAGTTTTAGCTACATCCATTATTTTTCTTCAAAAGCCCCAAAAAACAAAACAATGCAAAGAAGAAGAAGAAGAAGACTTTTCATAACATCCTTCAGTAGTAGTTTAAGGCTGCAATCTCACTTACCTGGGAATAAAACTTAATGATTTCTAAATAAGATACATGCACAACACATTAATTTATCTCTCAATTTAATTTGATCAAGTTAGAACTTCAGTATAGTAAATCCCATTCACGCTCTGTCAGAGAAAGAATAGCTATTGCTTGCATTCTCTTGTCATTCTTCATGTTCTTATCTTACAGATCAAAGTGATCCCATTCCTTTTCTGTATTTTCTGCTGCTTCTTGTAGGCCAACAGAACACCAAGTATCTGTTTGGCCACATATTCCATATGTGAAATAATTTAATTTTGCAGCTGTCATACTTTTCTTTTGTAAACTCATGAAAATATTTTGTTGTTTTCATCCCTACCTAACCTGAAGGGGAGCTCTACAAATCAAAACGGAAGCATTATAAATTTATTAAAATGGCATAGTAACAAAAGCTCAATATTTTTGTCTGCCTAGCCAAATTTGCTACAGCTCCAGTCTTGCTGCTGTGTTATAAAATGGTCAACCTTTGCATATGGGAGTGAAAGGGGGAGAAGGTGGAGAAAGGATCCTTTGACCAAACCTCAGGTTAATTGGCTTAATTTTAGAGAATATGAAAAAAAAAAAAACCAACGCATTTCAGTAATAGGACGAAGCTGTTGGAATGAGGGCGATTCTTTCTTGCGTGTGATCAAGTCCAGAACTCTTCCTTTGTAGTTGTAGAGTGGAAAATCTGAACAAATGAAAGGTTTGCAGTTATTTGGGCAGAATTTTGAGTTCACTTCTGAAAGGTGCACTCTCTCCTAGTTTTACAGTTGCGGTTACAGCAGCGAAGAAGCCGAGAGCAGCTTGCCAGCCAAGGCATCATGCCACGTAAGTACTTCGTTTTGTTCTCCCTACCTATACTGTATCCAGGCAGAGTTGGTTGAAGTCTGCCCTGTCGTATCCGCCATTCCCCTACAAAACCAGCCCTTGGAGTATTTCATTAGGATAATTACTGATTCAGAGCAGGGTATGGCCTCTACAGGTGCATTGCTTTAGCATCTCCAGTCTTGAGCAGTACCCTTGGAGGAATCAAATTTTTCACAGGGGAGGGTTCAAAAAGGAGTACTGTATAGAAAGATGTTTCCCATAGAAGGTGAATATATCAGTAGTGGGTTTCAATTTAGTTTGCTACTGGTTCGCTCGTGAGTGTGCGATGCTTCTGTGCATGCAGGGCGAACTGGTAGCAACCCACCACTGGAAGTTACATGTCCCAGAATAATGTTGCAGGATTCAATCTGAATCAGTCACCGGGACCAGAGATTTTGCCTTCCAAATGCTGGATCCCATCCTCAGGGAACATCTCTGTTTTGCTTTGGGCTGTTCTATGTGTGGTATTTGTATGGTGGCTGTTGGGTAGCTTCTTAGATGTATATTGGGGGGTTGATGGCTGGCTATCAACAACCCAATAGCCAGCTATCAATGCACAGAAAAATCCAGAGCACACAAAGAAACTCCCTGAGGATGGGCTCTGGATGATTCCGAAAGCTCAGAAGATAAAACCTCTGGTCCCAGTTACTGATCCAGATTGGATCCTGCAGAAATATCTTTTTTTGTCTACTCCTCATCCTGAGAAGAGTGGTACTCCTATTTTCTGCTGAGGTGATATGCAAGTAGAAGGAGTTTCCCTGGAAATTTTATTTGGGATTATTTTTTTTAATTGCCAAGAGCTATTGCTGCCATAATAATTAAAATAAGGTATAAAACTTTAACTTGTACTTATCTAAGAATTCTAAACAGCCCTGAGTCCATGGGGAGGCTATATGTGTGGTAGACTAGATTGTATTAATTTGTTGCCAGGTTTGGGATGCCTTGCAAAACAACTCCTCTAAGGTAGGTCATTAGGTCATGATTATTCCAATTTTTTGCAGATGGGGAAACTGAGACTGAGAGAGATAACACCTTGCCCAAGGCCACCCAGTGAGTCCATGGTCAAACTAGGATCTGAATCCAGGTCTCCCAGCCCAAACACTCTATCTGCTGGATCACCTTAACTCTTAGCCGCACACACCATTTCTGCAAAATCCGTTGGGTTTAGCATGTGGTTGTTAGCTCTGCTATTGCTTTCTTCTTGAGTCACAACTTGCCAACGGTTCTATGTATTTGGCATGGATCATCTGTCACTTCCCTGCAAATGGCGCATGCAGCAGCTTGGCAGTTTCATAGGGCATTTTAGCCTCTGTAGGACAGGTACAGCATGTAATCACTTCTGGATCCTCACGGACTGTTTATGCAATGCGTGGCCCAAAGTTCTTGACAGTTTTATTCCTATCCTGCTATCAGGCCAAGCTGGCGTGTTCTACAAAAATGAGGTGTCATTGGTGTTTGCCAACTGTCAAAGGATGCTTTGACACCCCATAAAAGTTCCAGTTTACCTCCCGAAAGGCATTTTCAGTCACAAAGAGAAGAAGGAAGAAAGTGAGGGGAACTAGAAGCAAGAATAATAGTTGTAGATTATGCTCTCAGGCAAACAGATCTGTACCACCTCCCAAATGTTCACCATACTGAGGGATAAACCTTTATCTCCCTGTCCTTCATAATCCAAATGTATCTTCTTCTAGAAGACAGAGCTTGACAGTATCCTTCGCATCCACTGAAGAGCAATAGATTTATTCACCCAGGTTTTATAAAAGCAGATAGGAGTGCAGCCATGAACTAAGGCATGGGTTTTCTTAGATTCAGCTAACCATATACAAGATAAATGGATTTATGCCACATGAATTGGCCAGTTGGTTTTTTTCTGCAAAAAAGAAAAAAAAGTGGATCGGGAAAAATCTGAAACAGCCTTTACAGTAGTCCATTTTAAACAGTAGTCATTTATTATGGCAAGTGATGTCAATTGCTTTTTAATCTGATTATTTGCTTCTTCATTAAGTGATGATTTCTATAGAATAGGCAGGGAAATGGTGACCAAAAATGTTTGGAAATAGCTGCTGAGGCAATAAGGTGAATGCTAAGTAGTATGAATTTGGACAGGAGATTCCTGGAAAACCCACAGAGAGGAAGAGCAGAAGTATAAACCATAATATTTAGCTGTCTTCCTCATTTTCTGTCAGTATTTACTTTATATAAACACTCTGTTTTTCTCTGTGACTTTTCTTTCTATATTCCTTGCAACATGTTACACAGGCAAAACTCATAACTGAAGACAACGATTTAATTAGTGTTGTTATTTGATTCATTGGTAGAGTATATTTTCAAAAATGTATTTGCCTAAATTCTATTCTTCAAAGCATTTTCATCACCTCCTTAGTTCAGATCACATGTCTGGACAGGCATATTCCTTCTAAAACATCGCAAAGGAGGAAGGAAGTTTTAGATCAGTGAAGTTGGCATGGATCATTTTTACAACTTATTCTGCCTTTTCTCACACATCTTTTTTCAACTGCTAACTGTGGCATTAGAAGATGTTCTGTGCTATTTTTTATTTCACTCTTTTTCTTCTTTGTTTAGTTTTTGTGGAGTTGCTGTTTGTGTTTTCAGTGTATATTGGATGCATGTATCTCCCGGGTCCTCTTAAATCTAGGGGATAAATAATAAATTAGCTTGTCCAATACATTAATGCAGAACGACTCACTTCTCTGATAACAAATTTCATTTGAAGCAGAGAAGCCATAACTGGCACGTGAAAATTGGATAAATCGTTAATTAAGAGAAGTTTTTAACTCTCTTAATTTTTTTTATAGTGAACGAAAGTAAGAAAAAAAAGGCTTGTGAAATTAAAAAAGTGTCGTCTTTGATTTTTCTCATTGCACAGCTTGACCGAACGCCTTATCAAATTGTACAAAGAAAACAAACAACAATTTGACACTTACTAAAACAGGGACCTGAATTTTGCCTACGAACTTTCTTTTTGGATCCTGGGCCACACTTCAATTAGTGAAATAAACCTCTTGAAGCTTTTGTATGGCTTTGGACTGTAGGAAGTTTTACTCTTTAACCCTTCTCTTCAACCTATAATAAACAGAAATGAATAGCAAGGCTTAGAAATGGCCCCAAGAATGAGATTGAAGTCAGTCAAGACTTATGTGCCAACGGACCTTCTCTAAGCCTCTTAAAATACAGGGGCAGCCTCCCGCTTAATGAAAAACAGTTCCAAAAACAAGTTTATGGGGAAGAAAGATTTCCTAGTGAAAAATTCACTGATGTTTCAAAGAGCCAGATTGGACCACTTGATAAGTATTTAGTTAGCTTTTAGTCAGCACAGTTTGTCAAGTTTAAGATTTTGCAAAAGAAGATCCCTGCCTTCTATTTTCTCATTTTGAAATGATTTCTTTTTTTAAAAAATGAAAACGAGGAAATATTTCTATCTCCATCTCTCTCTCTCTCTCTTTTCCTTCTCATTTTCTCATCTTCTCATTTTCTCTATCTCCAGTGAGATTACTAGATTAAGGGTAAGTGTCAGATCTGGCATAAAACAAGCTGCCTATTGATTAAACCTTATATTCAGGCACTTGCAGTTGCACAATCTCACTGTTTGTGTGAACGTCCATTTCAGTAGAGTTCCTTTCCCAGCACAAACAAGGACCAAGGGAGGTAAAAAATACAATGAACCAAAATTCTTGCATGCTGGCTTGTCTGCCTGGTTAAGTGAAATAGGATCTTAATTGTCCCAGAGCTCTTTGCAAATTTTTTTTTAAAAAAGATAAACTATGAAGAAAACACACACACAAACCCCAAAACACACTGGCTGGTTCCATGCAAAACACAAGGGAACTTTTTGTTTTTACTGTAGCCTATTTGGAAGCAAACAGACAATTAGAGTTGGCCTGTTGCCTGTTAACTCTGGTCAATTTCACCCCTGCTCATTTTTCCTAGGCTACAGGACACGCAAGAGGAGTTTCAAGCAAGAGTAGAGGGGGAAAAAAATCAGAAGCAAGCAAAACATTTTATGTTATGAAAAATCAGAAGAGATGGGAGATGGAAAAACAGATATTTCTGAAGTGCTCCTTGCCAGCAATTAATTTATTTTCAAAATATATTCTTGAATTTATACTCCACTTTTCTGTTTATTCCAATATTCCAAGTGACTTACAGTAGCTTTAGTATTTTTTCATAGTATAGCAGTGTTTTTCAACCTCGGCAATTTAAGATGTGTGGACTTCAACACCCAGACTTTCCCAGTCAGCAGGGGGAATTGAAGTCCATACATTTTAAAGTTGCCAGAGTTGAAAAAACCTGCATTATAGCATAATCGGAATTGGATTCCATGTGAAGCACCTGCAGAGAAAACCAAATGATTGGATACTCAATACTGGGGAAATTGAGGAAGCAGTTTCTGCCTCACACACTACAATTTCCCTGTCTCTTCTCCTGAATAAATATGTAGTTGCTGTTCACTGCTGGCACACAAAATGTTTTCAAAAGAACCTTGCCCAAATCTGCCTTTTTCCATTGATTCTGGCTGGGCAACTTGATGGTCCCAAGAGGTTATGCAAGATACAACCCCCCCCCCCCCATTTTAATAATTTGGCATTTTTTCCGATATATTTTGTTGTTGGCTTCTTAAGATGGTTTTTAAGCTGCCTGCTAAAATAAGCGTTCTAAAATGGTTCGTAAAAGAAACACAACTGGGAAAGTTGGAATTTAATGGATAACTAGTAGCCCTCTAAGCTGAAAAAAGATAACATAAAATGGGGGTGGTGGGAGAGAACGCATTTTTCCTTTTATTGATTTCTTAAGTGCTGATGCCAGGTGATGAAATATAGCTCAAGTGTTGCTAAAGGGAGACATTCATTGGCAGTCCAGTTTACAGCTAGATCTTCTCTGACTGATCGTGCAGAATTCTCCACCGCAATCTGAGAAGCATGACCTCACATAACAGTATTTAGAATTAATCTGCAAGATTATGAATGCATCTCTTAGACTGTTTCAGAGAAAATGCCCAGATCCTGGATAAGCTGTGCTTTTGTGTTAGCCTCCCTCACACCAATATATCTACCACAAGAGGGTCTCCTGCTTAGATGACATCTGTCTCTTTGCTCAGCTCCACCCTCCACCATTTTTCATGCCACCACCCGATCTATGATAAAGACGAGTGATTTCTGTAAGATTGCAGATGTTACTGCTACTGTTGTGATTCTTATTGTTGTTATTATTATGAAGAATGTGAAGCTGAATGCATGCTCTATGCATGTTGGACTCACTGGGCTTCTGTCTGTTTCTGTTTGCAGCACTGAAAAGCCCTTCTCCCTTCCATGAGCAAAAGAAGAGCTTGGAGAGAACCAAGGTAACATTGGGGAGGCATTTGAGTGGGTGGATGGTGATGGCATTACTCTGGATAACAATCATTTTAGGACTCAGAAAATCCCTCTGTGAAGCTATGGCTGAAAAAAAAAAGCTTAATGACATATCTCAACGAAGGCAACTGTGCTGAACACATTGATGGAATGTTCATCTTAGGCATTGGCACACAGCCATAGGAAAATGAATATTTGAACTCTGTAAGCTGGAAAGTGTATTCAAGTTAGCTACACTTGATCCTGCGAGCCAAAGGGGTTGTGGGGAAATCCCAGAAGGAAAGCTTGATCCTTTTACTTGCCATGTACTACATTGCTCTTCAGTTCTTATGACAATATAAGGTTCCTTTGAGCTGGTGACCACCGGTGCTCTGTGTCTTGTTGTCAATAGCCCTTGAAGTGAGATTAGGCATTGTAAATCAAAGCTGGTGGAAAAGCCAAAATGGAAGAGCCAATGCCAAAAAAATTGCAATATATTCTCATATTTATCTTACTACGATAAGCTCATTGGTTAAGCCAGATTCCTATTATGAAAACAGATTGACTTGTTTGGTAGCTGTTCACAGGCTTGGATAATAGAAACACCAGTACTGCAGCAGGATTGGAATTTTAATAATTTTGCTCACTGCCCACTTGCAAATAAATTATTTGGGGGAAAAAGTTTATCTTATGTACATTGGATTAAGGATTTCCTGTGTTTACTGGCGATTCAGCTTGTCCTCCTGCTCCCAACTGGTGTAGGTTCTCCTATTTTCAAAGACCAAAGTATCACCTGTCCTGCAACAATATCAACAGAATGATGTTCACTCCATACTGTTTGTGAAATACCTGATAGAAACAATTCTTTGGTTCAAACAAGATTCCATTTCTCTTTGCAGATATAATATGATAATATGGAGGTCTTTGCATGGAACAGGCTGTTTTTAAGAGATCTAAACCAACTAGGCCTTTAAAAAAAATAAATGCATAAGAAGAACTATAATCCCACTGGAAAAAAGCTTTGATTGTTTGTGACTGTAGGTTCAATGTCCTATATTTCTAATTTATGGAACATGACAGAATGGCTGGAAAGTCCTTGACCACCATAAATAATGCTAGGTTGTGGCCAATAGCATAGAGACGTTTTGTAAGATCCTAGGAATGTCAAGTGGTTTGAAATGCTTAGGAATTAGCAATAGGAATAGTAATATATACTGCCCCAGAGTGTTTTACAACACTCTGTGGGTGGTTTACAATGTCAGCATGTTGCCCCCAACAATCTTGGTCTTCATTTTACCTCAGAAGGCTGAGTCAACCTTGAGCCGGTCAGATCAATCTCCAGAGTTAGCCTGCCATACTACATTCTGAGCACTAGAGCTCTTTGTACTTATAGCCACCATAACACAACATATGTGTTATTTCTCTGTTCATGGAATAGTAGGATGACTGGGTCTCATGCAGACAGGAGAACCAAATGATTGGCTCCATTCTACCAGTTCTGGAGAAATATACCCACTAGTTTCAAAATGATGCCAAGAAGATGATGGGGGAGATTACATTATTTTACATGAGTGTCTTGCAAAAAGTCATGGCTAATGTAAAGAAGGATCTGTAGCCCATTGTGAAAAATTAATGTGCTTGGGAGACTTCAAGCAGTCTGAAGTATCTTTGAAGTGTTGTGTACTTTCAGACATAGGTTAATATCTCACTGTCTCTTCAAAAGCTTCTACTGGCTGATTGCCTAGAAGGAAAAAAGGATTATATGAGTCAAGGGACCTAAACTGGATCCATTCGGAAAGCCAAAATAGACTCACAAATACTGTACATTCTCAACCTTTATTGAAAGTATTGGGTTCTTAATTGAAAGTACTAAGTAAGAAATTTACAGTAGTAAATTTCTTAGGTAGCTAGAGAATGGCTGTTTGTTGGAGGTCTGTATGAACCTTTTTTCACACATGACCTGAAACAACATTAGTTTGGATGACTGAGAATCTCCAGAGACAACATTAGTTTAATTACATTAATTTAAACAAATACAGCAGTGATTACATGGACAAAAAACAGCACATGAAATTTATTTAAATGAAGTCAGTGAATTTGCTTTAGTCCAAGTATATGTTGTAGGCAGTTGCAGTCTATATTACAAGAACTGAACTGTTTTGAATTTAATACATGTTCTAAATTGCTGTTTCATGTCACCAGTCCATTGTGTCAGCTATCAGTAATTTGTGTTCTGAGATATATTAATGGAGATTTTAACAGATCCAAATCTAACTAAAAGTTTGGTAGGCAGATTAGAAATTGTTGTAAGCAGATCATGTTTTAAGTCTAGAGCAAAATAGAGAGTGCCTACTCAGATAGTACAGTTTCCTCATTATAATGAAATACCTAATATCTTAAGTTAATAGCAATAGCACTTAGACTTATATACCACTTCACAGTGCTTTACAGCCCTCTCTAAGTGGTTTACAAAGTCAGTATATTGCCCCCAACATTCTCGGT
The DNA here is from genome assembly GCA_030761175.1 of Masticophis lateralis. NCBI lineage: Eukaryota > Metazoa > Chordata > Lepidosauria > Squamata > Colubridae > Masticophis > Masticophis lateralis. The sequence continues at coordinate 114,713,251 of JAUDYJ010000002.1, forward strand.
CTTCATTTTACTGACCTCAGAAGGATGGAAGGCTTAATCAAACTTGAGCCTGGTGAGATCCAAACTGCCGAACTGCAGTCAGCCAGCAGTCAGCAGAAGTAACCTGCAGTACTGCATTTTAAACACTGCGCTACTGCGGCTCTTAAATTAAGCTAGTGTGGTAACAATCTCTGCTCTTACGTTCGACAGACTGAAGATTATTTTAAGCACAAGATCCGAAACAGACCTGAGCATTCTGAACTGCTTGATATGCACATTGTTCAAGGTAAGACTGGCTGAGTTGCTCTCTATTGTTAAAAAAAACCAAAAACCAAAAAACAAAAAACCAATCCATTTAATAAGTAAATTAAGTCTTAATACTCCCTCCAACTATGTGCCATTCCATCTATAGATAGTACCTTTTATCCACTAGTCCAAAAGTTTTGCATTTCTCTTTTAGCTTAAGAGATGTAGTTTTTTTAAAAAAATGAGAACATATAAATGATTTTATCCAGATATTATTTACATAATTCCCATTAACTCTAGTTTATTTACACTAAGAACTCACTCGTAATGATTCCTAGTCTACTGAGATAGAGGCAGTGTTGTGGGAAATGCTCACATGAATGGAGAAGAATATTAGTTGGAAACCAAATACACTACAGGTAATACTTTTTGTACATTAAACCAACCATGAAAGAAAGTCCTTTCCAACTGTTACATTTTGTGATTCTGTGATGTTAGATACCTATCTAATGTCAGTCTAATTATTTTTACTGCATATGACTAGTTGGCTATGCTTTCTTGTCATGCTTGCTAGAGTTTAATTTTAGTATGCTTTGTTGAACATGCCAGTAATAAAGCAAATAAACTGTGCAGTTGAATAAATCTTTATGATTGTGTGAATATTTCTAATAGATAGTAACAATCAATGAGCCAATCACTAGCCATACCGTGTTTCCCTGAAAATAAGACCCTGTCTTAATATTTTTTTTGAACCCTGAAATAAACACTTGGCCTTATTGCCATGTGCTCAAAAGCCCAATTGGGTTTATTATCAGGGGATGTCTTATTTTGCGGGAAACAGGGTATTTTGAAATCATGATTTCCTTTTCAAAAATAAGTTATGATTTACTGACTGACCTTATTGACATATCACACTAAGCTACAAACACACCACTTTATGATTATAACATAATGTAACGTAATGTAACGTAACTTAATGTAGCACAGCGCAGCACTGCACTGCGCTGCATTGCATTGCATTATATTATATATAATGTGTAGACTACAAAGTTATAAGAATATAAGAAGATAGGTAATAGGAAAGATGAGAATAATAATAGAATGAATAATATAATGTGCACAATATAATATGCACAATAGAAGAGTTATTCTTCTCATCTTTCCTATTACCTATCTTCTTATCTTCTTATAACTATAACTTTGTTGCTTGAATCTTACAATTTATATTGTTTACTTAGTATCGTAGTATGATTTATGTTTATTGCTTATTTAGTATCTATCCTATGACTATCATTAAGTGTTGTATCTTATGATTTATGATGAATGTATTTTTACAATGACTATGATCATGATTTATCATTTATTGTTTGTATGGACACTGAGAGCTTATGCACCAGAGACAAATTCCTTATGTCCAATCACACTTGGCCCATAAAGAATTCTATTCTATTCTATTCTATTCTATTCTATTCTATTCTATTCTATTCTATTCTATTCTATTCTATTCGATTCGATTCGATTCGATTCGATTCGATTCGATTCGACTCGACTCGACTCGACTCGACTCGACTCTACTCTCTACTCAACTCAACTCAACTCAACTCAACTCAACTCTATTATAATGTGAAACCCAAGTGTATTCTGGTTAAATGTTTTTTGTTACAATTGCATCCATGCCAAGGGGCCTGCATATTTTCTCTTTAAAGAAACTATTCTAACATGACATATAGCATGCTGTGCTTGTTGAGCTTTTTTCTAAGCAAGAAAAGAAAATTTCATTTGGTACAAGACTTGATCATTTTTATCACTCACTTGACAGATTCAACTGCAGAAGAATCCGTTCAAGCTAGTCAGATGAAACTAAAACGAGCCCGTCTTGCAGACAATCTGAATGAAAAAATTGCTCTTAGACCAGGACCTCTGGAGCTGGTGGAGAAGAATATCATTCCCATTGACTCAGCTGTGAAAGAGGCCATCAAAGGTAATTTTAATAGGTACATGTTCAGATTTTCATAGGTAACGGTTCAGGTACGTTTTTGTACGCAGCACACCAGAGGAAGAAGTGTGCTGGGTACAAATGGAGTACCATTTTCCACTATAATGGAGAAACTCCTTTGGGGTTGCCTTTGGAGTAATTCCTCTGAAGGAGCATGGATGCATGTCAATGAGCAACCAGAATTTGAGTATTCCTGAATGGTTTATCCCCTATTGGCATGTCCCTTCTGCATCCAACATATCTCTTTGCTAGCTTAGCAGGAAGACACTTGATCAAAGCCAGACTTGGTCCTGCAAAGATTACAGGGCACAGAAGGAATCTTCTTTTCTTTCACTGTCTTCCAGTCTTTTGGGAGCTTTGTGATAGAGCCTGTCTTTCCCAGCACTTTACTTATCAGTAGAAGCCAAGGGTCAAGCGCTTTTGCCTGCTAGATGACGGGATATTGCACGGGAACACTTTCCAGAACTCCTCCAGTCTGCTGAGTGGCAGAGAAGCAGCATCTGGCAGGAGTCACACTGAGTCTTGAGGAAGCAAAACCGACAACGCAAAAAAAAAAAAAAAGGCTCCTCATTGTGTTCCCCTAAGGAAACTGTGACTTTTTTTTTTTTTTAACAAGGGGGCATTTTAGATTTGTGATCTTTGTTGAGCAGAGATTGGGCAACACAATCTTGGGGACTTCCTTGAATATGTTTTCTCTCCCAGGATGAACTATATTTTGCCAGCAGTTCTATCCATTTTTAAGAAACAAATTGATAGGAGGGGAATAATAATTTGTCCTGAAAGAATAGATAGTAGTGAAATTCTGGAATAAAAATAAGGATCCGAATCTAATGAGGCTGCTTGGATTAGTGTACAGTTGGCAGAAACTTCCAAAAGTCCATCATGTTGAACCCAATTTGTGTTGAACACGTGGTGAAGTCCTGTCTTGACTCACCTTCTGTGTCAATCCACAGCTATTCCAGAGGTACTCAGATGATATTGCAGATCCTGTCTGTCCACTGTTATCTGTTATCTTTCCATTCCATATTGTAATTTTCAGTACAGAATAACAGAAGAGTTCTTGGAAGTCTTCTAATCCGACCCCTTGCTCATGCAGGAGACCATATACCATTCCAGATAAATGTCTGTCCAATCTCTTCTTCTACAAAAGAAGAAATTGATGACATGATCACAGAATAATTGTATTTTATTGCAGTTAAGGTTAAATATAAATTAAATGAAATCGGACTTAGATTTTGTCCTAGACACACCATTTTTGCAGTGCTGATCCAGGACGAGATTTCAAGATCCAGTATAGTTTTTGCCCTAGAAAAATAGTACAGGAACTGATGGGAGTGGTTTAGCAACTTACATGGAAACAAATTGTGTACAAATTATACATTAAAATCCTCAATTAAACCTCCATTAAAATCGAAAATATATTTCCAAAACCCTGAATAGAAAATAATGGCCCTTATTGCTTTAAGAAATATCTTGAATATATATACGTACAAGGTCTGCTAAAAGAAAAAAAAAATACTTGATAGAAATTCCAGCAGTCCAAGTTTACAGCTTGTGTATTCAGCATAATTTTATCTGTGATGATGAAATATACACTGAGTTTTACAGCCAGATCAGAGTATTTTTCTGAAATAAATAAAGTATTCTCTTGCAATTATGAAGCTCAGTCTTTATTTTATTAATTTACAGTGATGGTTTTCATCAACTGAACACCATCATGGGTTGACCATTGCTTTATTTTGAATACAGCATGTATTACAAGAATGTGTGCAAAATGACCATTCAAAAACAAGATCAAAACTACATATAGGATGATTATGCATGTACCATATCCTGATCTTTATTTAGCAATCATTTTGGAATTTATTTGGGAGGCGGGGGGAATTGGTTATTTAAATCTTATTTTGATTTGTTTTATTACTTATTGTCTTATTTTGTCTTATTTTGATTTGTTTTATTGTCTACAGTTAGATAAGCCTTTGCTATTGCAGCTTTGTTTATCGATGATTGCTAAATAGAGATCAGGATATGGTACATGCATAATCATCCTATATGTAGTTTTGATCTTGTTTTTGGATGGTCATTTTGCACACATTCTTGTAATACATACATTCTTGTAATATATAGCAATAGCACTTAGACTTATATACTTCCCAGTGCTTTGCAGTGGTTTTACAGAATCAGCATATTACCGCCAACAAACTGGGTCCTCATTTTACTGACTTTGGAAGGATGGAAGGAGTCAACCTTGAGCCAGTGAGAATCGAACTTCCGAACTGCAGTCAGCCGGCAGTCAGCAGAAGTAGCCTGCAGTATTACATTCTAACCACTGCACCACCATGGCCTTATTTGTTACAAATATCAAATTTACATGTATGGTAATTTTTTTAAGGATACAAGTAGATCATCTGGGCAGTGTACTTCCTAGTTGCTGTAGGTTTTGGTGGATCAGACCGGTTCTGAGGCTTCATATGGATTTCCTGTGGCAACAGACTTCTTTGCAGTGATTTACTCAGCTGATGATGGTAGTAATATTTCATTTGCATCACATGACTCATACTAATTTCTCTGCATTCTCTTTCACAATGTTGGGAGAGTATCCTCTTGATTGTGCTGGTGTAGATCATCATAGTTTTGTACCACATTGGCCACTAGAGCTTTCTATGTGCTGTGCAATGGCTCTTTTGTGATCTTGCTGGATGGGCCTTTCATCAGTGAAGCAACTGTACAGTGCTCATGTCTAGCTGTGTCATCAAGAAGCCCCTTCATTGAGATCACAAAGATTGCACATAGCAGAAAAGCCTGTGCAAGTCACAGGAGACAACTGTAGTTACTTCTTCCCTTATCAGTCAAGCAAGTTCTCTAAAGAAGAAGGCCAGCTTACTTGGGAAGTCATATGGAGCCTTGCAAAAAATCTGATCTGCCAAGAGGTACATTGACATCAGTGGAAGGACAAAACAAGAAATGTTGTACAGAAGGCAAATGACAACTAAAGGCTTTGGAAACTAATCCCTTGCATCCCCCTCATGGCTGTGTGCTCAGCTGTACTCGCTGTATACACATGACTGCATATCCTTTGATCCATCCAACATCATTATAAAGTTTGCAGATGGCACAACGGTGCTGAGTCTTATAACTGGAGGGAACAAATCAGCATACAGGGAAGAAGTCCGTAAACTATCCACATGGTGTTCAAAAAACAACCTACATCTAAACACTAGCAAGGAGATGGTGCTGGATTTCCAGAAGCAAAGAGAGGAACCTGCCCCACTGTATGTCAAGGGTGTGTGTGTGTGGAGAGCATTTCCTCTTATAAATTCTTGGGGGTGCTCATTAGCCAAGACCTCACCTGGAAAAACAACACATCCCTGATGGTTAGTAAGGCTCAACAGAGAATTCATTTCTTTAGAGGCCTGCAGAAAAATCAGGTGGAACAACAGCTGATGATTTCTTTTTATCAGTCCATGATAGAAAGTGTCCTCACATACCATATAACAGTATGGTACATTATTTTAACAGCCGCAGACAGGAAGGAACTACAGAGAGTGATTAATTCAGCACAAGAAACCATTGGTTACCCCCTAACACCACTGGATGACATTGCCAGTCTCACTGTTTCAGCAGAGTAAAGAAGATACTTAGGGATGATTCACACACTGGCCAGTGTCTCTTTTCACTTTTACCATTGGGCAGAAGACACAGAAGTATAGCCAGCTGGACAAACAGGTTTAAAAACAGCTTTTACTCATGGGCTGTCAGACTCCTAAGCACTATATAGCATCACAAATAGATTAATATGATGAATTTCACTGGTGCTAGCGTAGTGTGTAATATGTATATACCATGATATAAGATCATGCACCAGAGTAATATACATGTTGCACAGAATATGACATACATATGGAAACATATGACTCCTAACTATTTGTATAAGTATTATTCTTTATATTATTCATGTTGTCTTGTAATCTTGTATAGACTGCACCAGTAGAGGCTAAACCAATTTTGTTGTATACATGATGTACAGTGACAATAAAGGCTTTGAATTGAATCAGTTCCTGTAAACTCAAGTTCTTTATTATTCACAGTTTTGTGATCCACATTTAAATATTAAAATAAAACATTCCCCCACCCCCAGTATATGATGCTGTATATACTGTAATACCAAGTATGAACATTTCCCACTTGCAATTTTTTTTTCTTGCACATTCATTCAATGCCCATTGCCATTCACAACAAAGTCATTATAACCTATTACTGAGTTCATCTATCTTCCTAGGTACCCAAGGAAACTTCACTAAATCTTCAGATGCCTTTGCTTTTGAAGAAGATAGCAGCAATGATGGGATGTCCCCAGAGCAAGTTAAAAGTGAGGATTCTCAAGGGTCTACAGAATTGGCAGCAAGAATCAAAATACCTGAAGCAACATTTCCTTCCGTGTCTGGGACAACTCAGGTAAAATAATATTTGGTGCAGATGTTTCAAGTCTTATCTCCTATTAAATAACAACAGGTTATTATTTTTTAAAAAAACTTACAGGAATGTTATTCTTAGAGTGTGTGAAAGCAAAAAAAAAGGGGGGGGTCTGGTTGAGAAAATGAGGTTCGAAGGTTCAGTAATAGTTAACCTTTGACTTAGAGAGACTTCATAACTTAGAACCTGTTTTGAAGTGTACCTCAAGAATATGTATCATGCCTCTTTAAATAAAGTCATTCTTCGCAAGCATCTTTGGCCCCAGCAGTCTTGTGTGAGAAAATTGTTTTGCCTCTCACCCATAGAGGCAGGTTTTTAAGAGAGTGGTTAGGTAAAATAGGAGGAAATCTTGAAGGGCAGTTTTAAAGAAAAGCTCTGCGATGGGGAGTCCAACCCAAAGTCCAACCAACAAAGCACTTTTGTTGTTGTCTATAAAATGGGTGGATGCATTTTTATTCTAGGGCCCAGATATAGCTTTGAAAATGATTGGAATTCTTTCCAAATTTGAGGAAAATAACTGGATCATATCTATCTTAACAAAGAAAATGAGCCTGGAATTGTTTGACCCAATCTGTAGACAGCTTTGTATACTGCAGTAGTGCTGTTGACATGGAATGTTCTAAGCTTTGACAGTATAATGAGTCTAGAGTGAGCTCACTTTCCCTTTCTCTGTGATGACAGAGCTTTGGGATGACTAGTTTGCCACCTGGTAAGAACCACAGTGCAGGAGAGGCTGAGTTAGTAATACATGGTTATTAGCTTGCCATTACACTTCCCTCAGTTTCCTGTCTCTCATCACTTAGAAACCATGGTCATAATGGTTTATCTCCATATCACTACGATCATCATGCTAATTTCACTGTTTGGTTATTTATTATATATTTTAATATGCAAGGTGTGCAAGCAGAAGGCAGTAATTCCCCCTCTCCAATTTAGCATGAGGAAAAACCGTACTTGTAACTCCAGCTTTCTATTTTCTCTGGGTTAGAAAAAAGCCTAAAAGCCTCAGATTAAATAAAAACAGTTTTGCTCAGAAGAAAATTCCATGAAGTGACTATAACGTATATAACAGTTGCAAGGTAAACTGTTAGGTTGATATATGACTTCTATAAATTTGCTTTGCTCTGATTTTGGTAGAATATACAGGTTCTAGTATACACTCAGTCAAATAATCATTTTTAATATTTGAATTTCAGCTGAACTGCCTGAGTTTTTGTTTAGCTAAGAAGAAGGGGTTAGTAGACTGTCATTTTATGCAACATGAGTTCTCATGGTTTACTTGTCAAATTGACAGTTACTTGTACTTGCTAAATTAAAATTGATCTGATGTGACAAAGATATTCTTAGATACATTATTAGATATTTCAATCACCTACTGCAGGTTAGATTGCAGACACTTGTGAATATTATGTTCAATCACAACACAGTTTGGAATTTGTCTTGCTCAGTAGTAGGAGAACAAAAATCCCATTCAATTTACTATCTCGTTGAGAGGATTAATTAGATTGCATAATGTATTACTTCTTACATGAGAAGTTGGTTTGCCCATTTTGCTGAATTACTGGCCTGTCATCTCAAATTACCCTATAAATGGCCTTTGTTGGCAGTCTTGGATGATCTCAGAAAGCTAATAATATTGGTCAATATTCAAATGGGATTCTATCTGGGGATGTCAATAATGTTGATGACTAGAAAATGGAAAAACATTGTGGAAAAAGGCAGTGGCAAAGCACTTCCATGTTGCTGCTAGGAAAATCACACAGAAACGTCCATGAAGTCACCAAGAGTAGAGTTTAACACAAAGGAAATCTTCCTCTGGGACAGTGCATAGCTAATATCTGTATAGCTATGCATTGTTCCCATCACTACTCTTAAATCTGGTTTGGGAAGATCCTTACAACCAATAAAGTAAGGATATTTCTCATCAGCCACATTGTTATATATTTTCGTAATTTGCCTTCATTCTAAAATAGCATTCATAATTAGCTATCTGATTCTGATCCTCAGAAGAGGAATAATTTGTCCTTTCTCAGGCAAATACAATCAAGCTATGGTTGTAAAGGTGCAGTACATGTCAAAATTCTTTAAGGGCACTATAGCCTGTGCAGGAAGTCATCCGTAAGGTCAGCCTTTGGTGGTTACATAAAACATGGGGGTGTCCTGCAAAGGATCCCAAGCCACTGTTAACCTGAACACGACATATTCTTGGCTAGTGCTGCTCTTCTTCATTCCAACAGCTTTGTTACACAGTGTACTTGGCATGGGGCATCTCCATTTTCCAAGCACTTATGGCAGGGAGCCCAATGATCTTCCATTTGGTTTCCTAATAACACCAGTCTGATAAATGTGATTGGTCTTAGTACACATATTACTTATAGAAATAGTTTAACAGGCCATCCAAAGTCATCTGCAAAAGGTATGGATTATGGTGAAAATCCCAAAAATGTTGTTTGTATGTACACTTGTATATGTGAATCATTTGGCGGCATGGATTTACTTAATCGTATGCAAGCTAAAAGATTATCAGACTTCCACAGTATATCTCATCAGTCTCACAGGTTGTCATGCATATCTGCCTAAGCTTCAGACCACTCTACTTATTGCTTAATTTTGATGCAAGACTGCTTTTACTGTGACTCACCATAAGGATTTTCCTAATTGTACAGAGAGTTTCTAAACTGATACATAATCCATGTGATATGCTGCATGGAGAATTACCAAATAAAAGTATCCCTCAAGGAGGTAAGATAATGTATAGATTTAGCCTACACATATCAGATTTGAACTGCGAAGTACAATGGTTAAACACAGACTGTTTAATCAAGTCCCTTATAGTGAACATATTTGTATTTGCAGAACTCCAGCTATAGAAGATATAGCATACATATTATTTGAGTGTCAACTATATAAGAAAGAGAGAGACATCTTGGCATCTTGGACCACATATCAGACAAACAAATTATTGGGATCCTCATATTAGAACTACATATCTCATATGCGGTCAGAACTCAAAAATCACATACAACACAACCCTTTATCTGAATAAAACAGCTTAGTTGGGATCTACATATATGGGTCTGATCGGGGTAAATTGTAGAGATGATTCAATAACCTAATATTTTATTCCTTAGTTTATCCTTTTTATTTAACCTGTTTCTCGTATTCCACTTTCATATATAATTCTATTGTGTCATGTATTACGTTTTATTCTGTATTTTGATATGTCCCATGAGCTAATATATAGATTCAGCCCTTACTACAATTTTAAAAAATGGAACAAAGACAAGGTAACCAGCTTGTAGCTCACTGATATATGCCTTCATAAATTGCCTGCCTGCACCAATCTTCATGAAACTATCTACACTGATGGCAAATTGTCACATATATAATGTCAATGTGTTTTTGTTGTTGTTGTTGTTGTTTCAGGGCCATTCCCATAGTTCTGAAAATGATATGGCTGATTCGTCATCTCTGCAAAATAGTCAGCCAGAAAGTCCAAAGCAGCTCAATGGGCAGCAGACGCCTCCTATTCCTATTACTACATCTGTAAAGGTATGTTAGTATCTTTCATAATTTAGAGAAAAGGAGACAAGTGTTGACCAACTAGAGCATAACCGTGGTTGCTCTGAAAGAGAAATGCTGGTTTTAAAAGTAACTGGAATATTTCTGAAATTATAGCCCACAAATATGACTACTAAGGCAATTTTGCATATTTAATTAAGTGGAGCCATTAATCAGAAAGGCAGGGATGGTAGTTAGTGTTATATAGATGCATCTTTTTTGCCCTGCTGTCATTTATGAAGAGGGCAGGTTTAAGTTAGGAACTTCAGATTTAGCTATTTAAGGATACTTTGATTTTTAAATATTATACTAAATACCTGCACTAAAATGCAAGGGTCCTTTGCCATTTTGAATTATTTTTCATGTCTTCTTAAATGGCAGCAGGTGGAAAATCAGAATATTTGAAAGGAACTTGCCCCCAGTACTATGTGAACATGATGCCAGTTGTTTTATGCGCTGAACTGCACATAAAAGGAGGAAGAGTGAATCAGGTTTCTCTTATATTTCTTACCCATCATTTTGAAGCTCAAAGGCTATTGAGAGTACTGAATATCAGGGGTAATCTTCCAGAGAATTCAGATTTAGCAAGAAATGGATTAATTAGATAGGTCATTCAAAAGGTCTGGGTTCCAACTGACCTTCCTGATATATTTTTTTGCGCGGAACACACAGTCAAAATCTTCAAGTGATGGCAAGAACCGCCACAAAAAGCCTAAGGAGATGAAGCCCAAAGTGAAGAAGCTAAAGTATCACCAATACATTCCACCAGACCAGAAGGCAGAGAAGTCGCCTCCTCCCATGGACTCTGCCTATGCCAGGCTACTGCAACAACAGCAGCTCTTCCTGCAGCTCCAGATCCTTAGCCAGCAACAGCAACATCGACACCAACAGCAGTTCAATTACCCTGGGTCACATTCCTCTCAGCTAAAGTGAGTTGCTGGTGGAAATGTTTTTCTGTCTTTCTGAGGGACCATGTGTAACCATTTCTGAGGGACCATGGGTAAGCTATGCCACTGTTTTACGGTGTGGCTGATTAGCATCCTTTAAATACCATACTTCCATGTTTCAAATATTCCTACTTCATCCACTGGATGTGTCGCTTGCACACTGGGAATGAAGGATCAATACATATCCAGTAGGATATATATGCCCTTGCTATAGGAAATGAGAAGAGTTTGGGGTTTAGGACTTGAGCAGCTAAACTAGGAATTCTCTAACTTGGAGACCTTGAAATAAGCCTTTTAAGGAGAGCACTACAAGCCTGTACTGGGCCAAAGCATTTCTCAGTTTGAAATTCTGCTAAAGTACTACTAATTTGTACTGAAATCTCAGGAAAAAAATGATAGTGAATGCATAATAAAACTAGGATCAAAACTGATACATTGACAATTGACATTGATTTAGAAACAAAAGAAGAAATCACAATAACAAATGTTCCTGTTTTTTTAGACAACCAAATGAGCCTAAAATCTCAGGCTCTTCCCCTACAACAATCACCAATAATCCTCTTTCTCCAGTGAAGGGAACCTTTTCTGGGCCATCTTGCATTTCATCCCTCAAACCGGGTCCTCTCCCATCCAATCTGGATGACCTCAAAGTGAGTATTATGCGCAGAATACGGTGCAACAATGTTAGAAGACATGGCAAGTTATAGAAGGTTTAATTATGGTTTATTGAATCAGTTGCAATGGCCCTCATTTGCCAAAGGCTAAACCAGAAACTGCAACTTACTGTATATATCAGATTGCTAAACCACAGACAAAAAACATAAACTGCACCATACCCTCACCTCAGTACATACCCAAGTGTATTTTGCTGATATGGGGCAAAATGGCAATAAGAGTCTTTTTTTTTTAGGTGTTAAAAAGGTTAAAAGACCTTTGGTCCTGGTGACCGATCCAAATTGGATCCTGCAACATTATCCTGAGACACATATATTTGCCTTCATTTTTGTGTTAGAAAGGCTCTTCCTACTCCAAAGGCAATTTCCAAAATTATTGGGAGTCAATTTCAGTCCTTCAGAGGGATTCCCCCCATCCTTGTTTTTAATGTGTAGAAATTTGTAATGTGTAGAAGAGACCGGAAGCTTCTGAAAACCAGCCCATTTCCTTCTTACCCTTCAAACCTTCAGATGCAGGTTTTGAGTGATTGTGGTGTACATTATATGTTTAAAGTGGAATTAGAATTGTTTTGATTGCTCTCAGTGGCTTTTTCCCATCCTAAAAATCCCCAAAAGAGGGACAAACATATTCACTGTCACTCCAATGAGATTACCTTCTGAGACTCCTAGAAAAGGGAGAAAGCTGAATTGAGGTCCCTTAACTGCTACACACTGCACATTACTTTACATTGGATGAAGATCACATTACAGCTTGATGCTTTATGTAACCTGTCTTGCAAGTGCGTTGTTTGCTAACCCAAGCAATTTAACCAACTTGAAAAAGCCTTCCTAAGTAGGGCAACACTTAATTAAAACTTCTATTATTTTCAAAATTAAAATTACAGCAGTTTAACATGCAGTATTTGGCAAATTGTGATTTTGTTTGTAATCTACATATGTAATTGTGATTTTGGGTGTAATCTATTGTGTGTAATCCATCTAGGATGGGTGACAATTAAGACCATACAACAGGGTCTTACAGCTTCGCTGTCTCAGGAATTCTGGAAGTTGAAGTCCACAGGTTGTAAAAGGGTCATAGTTGCCCACCCCTGCCATACAATGATGTGGATGTCAACCCTGAAGCCATTTTGTAGGGTCTTCAGGGCTGCCACAGCAAGGCTGGTTAGAGCTGTGAGAATGGGAGGGGGCAGTAAAGATAGCTGGAGACTTGTAGCCAAAATAAAAATTCTTTCTCCTTGGAATCAAATACGTTCCCACCAGGTGCTAGGGAAGCGTGGACTGAACCCAACTGGAGTGGGGACTGAAACCTGGTTGGACCATGTGATGGACATGTGGACTGGGCGAAGGAACTTTGAAATTAATTGGGGGGGGGGGAAACCCTGGGACCTTCAGAGCCGGGTTTTCACCAGATGTGCCAGAATGACATGCCTAATAAATTTGGACTTCGAGAAATGCCTTGGCCTCCAGAGTTTTGATTGCATTGGGTCTGTTACTTGGAACTCTGACAGTGAATTTAAAGAAGAAAATGTGGTCTGGCATACAGTACATACGTCAAATCACCTTTTGGTCACGTGTAAGCAACTACTTAAAGGTACCATATCTTTTCCTGGGCTTATATGTGACTCCCGGAAAAAGTACACCTGATTTTGACTCTGGATCTTTGCACAGTCTTAGAGTCAATGAATTTATCTGAATTCTGAGGTAACTTATTGGAATTCTGGTTACCTCAACTAAACCACCTTGACATGACTTCTTTGATCCATATTCTGCTTTTCTTTTACATAAATTGGTTGATGTATATCTAGAAACTCTGCATTAGAATCATCCTGCTATATATGAATAATAACACAGGCTGAATTTAGACAAACATCTATAAGACAAAGGCACTCATTCTTAATTCAAACTCATTACTGTACAGTATGATTTAATTATTCCAAATAATCCCAGGATTATAGAAATCCGTTAGAAATGACAATGTTGTACAAGGTACCCCAGTTTAGAGATAACAGTTAATAGCAGTTTCTCTGAAGGCTAGATAATAATAAGATCTCTATATCAGCACAAATGAATCTAGGTTTAGCTTTTGTTTGTCTAAAACAGCTTGATTAAAAGAAGTTTCTTTTTCAACAGTAAACATGCAATAAAGTAAAAAATGAGGTTGACACTAATGAAGCCATTTTATCACAGGTGTCAGAATTAAGACAGCAACTCCGAATAAGGGGACTTCCTGTGTCAGGTACAAAAACAGCCTTGATGGAACGTCTTAGACCTTTTCAAGAGTGCAGTGGGAATTCAGTGGCTTCTTTCAATGAAATAACCACTGTCACTTTCCCAGTAACCCCAACAAGCTCTCTCTCCAGTTATCCATCGCAGTCTTCTACCAGTCTGTTATCCAATGGCTTTTACCATTTTGGCAGCACTAGTTCCACTCCACCCATCTCTCCAGCTTCCTCTGACCTTTCAGTGAGTGGCTCCTTGCCAGACAGTTTCAATGAAGGACCAATGTCTTCCCCACAGTTTGTCTTGCACCCTTCACCTGTGCAAGGTGGTTGCGAGGAGAACCTGGTGGGAAGCATCAACGGAGCTGGCATCCAGCATGATGTTGAAAGGGTTGACACAGAGAAAGACAAAATGTTAGTGGAAAAGCAAAAAGTAATCAATGAGCTGACTTGGAAATTGCAACAGGAGCAGAGGCAAGTGGAAGAGTTGAGAATGCAGCTCCAGAAGCGCAAAAGAAGCCATGGACTGGAAGATAAGCAGCCCCCAGCACGTGTATTTGGTTTTCCAGTCAAGCAGGAGAATGCAGTGTCCAGCTGCCCATTTGCCTCTAAGCAAGCTTCCTTGAAAGGTAAAGCTAGCAATTCTGAGGCATTAAGTAACTGTGGGACATCTCAGGTGCCTCATCTTGTAAATAGCCATTGTATGGAACCTTCCGGGCAAAATGGCATACTGTCCTCCACATTCCTAAGCCCACAGTGCTCTCCTCAGCATTCTCCACTAGAGGCAGCAAAGAGTCCTCAACATATTAGCCTTCCGCCGTCACCAAACAGCCATTACCTTCTCTCCATGTCTCCTAGCCATCAGGGAGAAGGACGCAGCAGTTCTCCACAACCCAGCCGCCATTTGTGCACAACTCTGGTAAGAAAATACACATATTTTGTTCTTGCAATTTACTCATCAACCTTAAAATAGTCAGTACAAGCAATCCAGTAATAAGAGGCATATTTTAAAAGGAAGTATTTCTGGGGGAAAAGTTAGGGAACCATAACTACCATCACTATTTCCAGTGACGTTAGATGTAAAGAAACAGCTGCTTAGATATACTTATAATACTTGGACAACTGTATACAAAATCTCTCAAAATAGGCAGATCCCAGGTTGTTTGGGGCTTTAAAATATAAACATGACACTTTGAGTTCAGTCTGAAAATAAATTGGGAGTTAGTGCAGATATTTTTAAACTGGTGAGATGGGTTCCAGGCATTGTTTCAGCACCGAATAGAACCTCCATTATTGAATGCCTTCCTTGGATCATTTGGAAATGGAGTTGGCTTTATGGGTTACGTAAGGGTGAAAACTAAACAAAGTTTCCTTTGCATCACTTCAGTAAGATTGTATCAGCGTGGAAAAAATATTTTTGGCAAAGATCTGGGTTCATTTTTTTTTCTTTCCTTGGGGTTACATTAAGCAATGATTGACACCAATATGTAAGAAGTTTTAGCTTAGGGGACTTCAGATACAGCTGCCAAGGAACAGAGATTCAATTGGATTCCTACCGTTGATTTTGCTTCTATATAGGTGCCGACACAAGCGGGCCCAAAGTATTCCATTCTGTCTGCCAGCTTTTGTAAATCCAGTGCTGCTCTCCCAGAGGGAAAACAGCCTCCACCTTATGCTGATGCTGTAAAACAGGTAATGGTTTGGGATCAGGGGTGGGTTCTACTTACCCTTACTACCGGTTTGCAGTGGGGCCGTGTGTGCATGCTTGCTTCGCTCATGCACAGAAGCGTTTTGATGACGCTGGGGTCTGTGGATGGTATTTTAGGACTGTGCTTGGCTACAGGTGGTTTTTAGTATTGTACTGTTTCATCACAAAACACAATCTGTTGCAAGGATTCGTCACCTTTTTAAGAATCTGGTCCTTAAATAAAGGAGTCCTTTTATTTTGAATGCATAAAACAAATACATGGATTTACTGTGTATTATAAAGGAAATCAACTGTGCTCAAATACAGCTATCAAATTATTAAATATGTAATTCAGAAATATATGTTTTTATTAATCCATTAAATTAATAACACAATACTCTTTTTTAGTTTTAATACTTTTAGCTAGTGAGATTTCTTGAAGTTAAGAAATTTTATTGCAGTCTAGAAGTCATAGATTACTTTGTTGTCAACGTAGAAGCTAGTAAAAATAAAATTGTAATATTTTCCAGTTCAGAGGAAATCTAACCATGGACTGAGCAGGAAGGAATCCACAAATCCCAGGTTAAAAATGTCTGATCTATGTGGTCCAGGCAGAGATGTCCGCGGGGGGGAGATCAAATAATGACAAACCTGAAAATCTGAGATACATGCTCACATTGAGCAATGAGTGTGGGCTAGCAGTGAATTTACTAAAGGAAAAGTGATTCTTCCTCTGGAGTTACAGGATTATTAACTTTAATTTATTTGGTCAATGAAGTACAGACAATTTGAGCCATTCCTCTGCAGTCCTTTAAGGCTTCTTATTTCATAGCTTCCAAACCCCAGCTCTATGGTAATGCTGGTATCTAGTTATCTAGTTGATCTGGATCCAGCTTGTCATTGTGTGACATTGCAATTTACAGAATTAAAATAAAATACAAACCAAGGAATTAAGCCAACTTTTTTTTAACAGAGGTGAAGTAGCCCTGGATTGCATTCACTTGAGTCATCTAGACTCCTTCCTTCCTTCCTTCCTTTCCCCCTCCCTCCCTCGCAGAGAGGTTACAACCCAAACAAGTAAGAACTGTAAATCTGCTGGAATTATTTCTTAGTAAATAGGAAAAGGATGAGGTTGAATATCTTAGGGAATCCAGGGAGGGATTTTTATTCTTGCTTAATATTCGAAAAAATGGGGCATTAAATAATACATCTTAGAGCCTGGGTCACATGGGTCACATGGTCAAAACTGGGTCACATGGTCAAAACTATTATTAACATTTTAACATTCATAGAGTTGGCTAAGGGTTGTAGGAAAAGTGAGACCAAGTTGTACAAAATGGTTCCCTGGTGTTTCACATTTTTAAACCCTTTCAGTGTTCACATTACATTGTTCATGTGGTCTCCAAAAGGATACTGCTAGTTTTTAGCGGTTATGGTCAGCTCTACCTCCAAGACCAGAAAAAGGGAACACAGAAAACTACCTGCAACCTTGGGAGTCACAGATTATTCATCTGTGCCTTCTGTGTAAAAACTGCTGATATTTGTGGGGAATTAGCTTGTTACATCAGGTTTTTAATGCCAGCAAAACCACTACAGAACTATGATATCTCAATCCCTTAAGAGTGATTTCTTTTACAATAAAAATATGCAATCCATTTCCTCACTTCCACATTTCTTCTTTTCTTGCTGCAGCAAATGACCCAAAGTCAGCAGATGGATGAACTATTAGATGTGCTTATTGAAACTGGAGGTAGGTGATGCCAGTAGGATGAGGCTTTTGGTTCTAACCTAGCAATATATAGGATATAAACCTCGGGCTACCCACAGCAGCTATTCTGTACTTATCAGGTATGGGGAGGGCTGAAATCTATCATGGATTCCATCTACTTTCTGAAGAAATATGTAAATAGCTGTTGCCTAATTAATTATCCTAAGCAGAATTCAATCTAAGCACTCTCAGGATCTGCCTACTAGAACAGACATTGACCATTATAGAAAGCTATAAGTTTTGCTACATTTATATGAAGTGATTAAGAAGAAATAAGCCATTCTGGAAGCTTAGCTGTTTTTAGTAACTCCCAGGAATTGGTCATAGACACTGTTGTGGTTTACCTTGTCCATTTGTATCTCAACTTTCCAAAATTGAATAAAGGAATTTGAAATCAGTGACAACCAAAACATCATTAGAAATACAAACTCATTCAACAATAATACAAATATTGAGAACTTGCATGCAAGAATAAAAATAATGCTGAATAAAATCAGGGGGAAACCAAACTGTAGGTGAGAGCTGGCACTTTGTAGACCAAGAGAAAAGATGCTACCAAGCTCTCTGAAAAATCACATTGGCATGGTCCTGTGCATGGGCACCTATGTGTCTCCTGCTTCTTCCTTTGGGGCACAACAGGCTCCCTATTCTAGAATACCTAATTTTTCAAAAGAATTGTTTAAAAAAAAACCTGAAAGAAGTGGGCATACTGTGCAGATTTCATTTGGTAGAATTTTTTATATAGACCTATAGATTTAAAAAAAAAAAAACCCAGTGGGTGGCTGCTGCTCACTGTTTTGCTTCAAAGTATGCCCCCAAAGGAAAACACAGCACCAAAAGAGGCAAGGCATTATGGATGGGAACATTCTGTGAGGAACACTGGAAGCATTTCCTTCTGTTTGCCTTCTGTTGTGAGCACTTTATGATGTGAATGTGTAAGCCTCTCTATCAGCCTCAGACATTTTGGGAAAGAACCACAAAATACTAGACTCCACAATCAAACCTTTGTAAATGTTTTTCCTCACTAGCTTCTGTCTGCTCCAGTGAATCACGTACACCACTTTAATGCCTTCATGCCTAATTTAAATGTTTTAACAATTTCTTACCCTTTGCATGCTCGAGCATGTATGCACATATCTGTATGATCAGTCCTTATTCTAATAATTCTTTACATCAGCTTTTTCATTGATTCTAGGCAGGCATTATAAACACCACTTATAACAACTTTGTCTTATATTAACACAGCTTCATCACTACTTTCAATTGCAGGCATTTTGTATGATCTCCATGTTCCTCTCACCATCCCTTCTGTACCTCTTTGAGCTAGTATAGCATCAAGTAAGATTTTATTCAGCCAGAACAAAAGGTTGGAATGTGTCATTGCAATGGCAGATGCTATTGGGGAGTCCTATTGCACAAGCAGAAGGGTATTCACTTAACATTGGAAATAGACCCAAAGAGGTTTTGCTCTTGACTTATCATATTTGGTTTGCAAACAGAAATGCCTGCAAATGCTAAAGAGGACCGCCCTTGTCTTCAGAAGGTACCTCAGATAACAGTGTCTTCAGGAACTTCTGGAACACCCTTGTTACTAAAGACATCCACTGCATTTGAGCAAAACACCTCAAATCAGCTCCCCTTTGAACGCTGCTCTAGCAATGACAGTCATTTGGAAATCTTGTTAAATTCCCACAGTCCTCTTGGGCGGTCAAGTGAAGTCACCCTTCTGAAATTGGGTACCGAGGAACCTCACTTTGATGGAACAATGGAAGGATTTTCTACCAAGGCTGCCGATGAATTAGTCTCACCCCATGAGATCCTGCCAACTCCCCTCTCGCCCATGGAGACTCAGTTGTCTCCCTCATCTGGTGAAGGAACTGGTTTGCACATGAGCTTCACAGAGTCTCCCTGGGAAACAATGGAATGGCTGGACCTCACACCACCAAGCTCAGCCAATGGTTTTGGTTCCCTGACCACTACAGGGCCCAGCATCTTCAACATCGATTTCTTAGATGTTACTGATCTCAACTTGAACGGCACTATGGATCTGCATTTACAACAGTGGTGATCAAAGTAAACCTTAAGGATGGGGAGGAAACATACCACAAGTAATTTCCATGGAAAGAATTAAAAGACTATTTTAGAATGTTCTGGAATAATGCAGAGAGAGCAAAAGGAACTGGAGTCTTTTCCCCCAGGACATAATTTATCTTTTCACTATCAATGGATTCACAAAATGATTATTCCCTTTCCCTGCTTCACTCAAAATAAGAAATCCTTCATTTCTAACACAGATTCCTCCCTACCCTTTGTAAGCAAATCCAGTTACTCACCATCAGTTTCGACCTCTTCCAGAAGGAGATTTTCTATGCAAGACAACTGTACATCGCCCGAACTTGTCAGTATTGACTCTAACAGGTTTATCAAACTATATGACTCTGTTATGGGCATATTTGTAAATCCCATACACTGCTGCTTGGGAACCTTTGCCCTTCATGCTTATCATATATATGAGCAGTTTTACTAGGGATTTCCCTCCCTCCCTCTTTTCAAGTCATCTTGATCCGATGTATCAAGAGATCATCAACCTTTTACTATCTATTTTCAAAACTGAAATAATCCTCCAGTGTTTCCCTGAATATTTTTCTCCTTTTAAGTTTATTTATTCCTTTTGTTTTCTCAGTTTTAAAGATACATGCAGCAGACCTGAAGTAATATGATTTATTTTGTAGTGGGCACTCTCCTTGGAAAAGATTTCAAAATGGAACAACAAGAAAATGTAGAAATAAGAGGTCTTTAATTGAGTGTAATTGGAAGAGCGCCTCATGGCCTCACCAATGTTCTGCTTTAAAGGTACATTCCTCCTTTAATAAGTACTTATCTCATTTTTTTTATTTTTTTATTAAATTAAAATGTAAACATATATATGTATGTATATAATTTGAGATACATAAAAGTTATAACAGATCAGCACGTAACCAGTATTAATCCATCATTCAAAATCTTTTAAACATTTAATATTTTGAACATAAATTTTGTTCGTGATCATTAGGTAAAAATTCCAAATATCCATATCATCAAGAATAAATTCTCCATAAGCAATAGCGTCTTCACCCTTTATAAGTAGAAGATTTAGAAGATAAAACCTTTGAATTCAAAAATCTCTATCTTCTTCAGATCTATTTTTATTGGGTTGCCGTATCTTTATAAATGTGTCAAATAGTTTTATTCAGTAAGTCCCAATGTTTGTTGAATTGCCCTCTTGCTTCAGTCTCTTTTCTTTTTAATTATTTGCATATATTATTTTTGCTGCCACTATGGGGCAAAATAGCAACCATGTCCTAGCCTTTTGATACCACAGCTCCTTGAAACAATACTAAAAGCACAGGAACCAAGAGTAAAATTAGAAGAAAGGCTATCTTAATTTAAGACTAGAAATCTAGTCTTAATTTAAGACTAGAAATTGCTTGGTGTGGAACAGTACGATTTCTGTCTCAGCTATTACATTTTGTTGTTGCTCTTGTTTTCTCCTTTTAATTCATTTTTCCCTGAGTGGTGCTTAAGCTGAGATGTGTTCTGTGTAAGTGGAAAAGCAGCCTTGCTGAATTTCTTTGATTTCTTCAATTTACTGCAATTTCCCATGTTTCATATCTGCTATTCTAGAGGATCCTCAACCCTCAACAATGCATCTCTGTGGTTAATAGCAAGTAAGAGAATAAAATCAGAAAAGCAGCAGTCTGGAAGTAAAGTTCCTTTTGGTTTTATCTGGATCCAAAGCTGTTCTATTAATACTACAATTAATTTCTAAGTTTTCTAAGAGAATGCTCTTGCTGCTCTCAGGATTATAAAATAGTGGATTGTCCACATCTTCAGAAATCTTTATAGCTAGGTTTGAAAAGAGATGACTGAAGCACTTCTGTTTTTGCTTTTCACTAAGTAATAAAAACAGCTCCAAAAACCCCTTTCAATAAACAAATTGTTCTCCCATGATTAGTGAAAGGCGTGGGTTCTAAATTCTTCTTCGAACCGGCATTTATATTATGAATTTTAAATCTTATCATACCTACCCGTGACAGGCAAAGGTTGCAGGTTATTCATATTTAGCAAATTCTGAATTAAGGGTAACAGATAGCATATAAATTGGATTGTTTCCTATATTTATTCAAAAGCATCCAAATCTTTAGATAATACAGCCTCACTTTGTGTATATGCGTAGTTTCTGATGCTTTGGGTCCAGGCAATTCCAACCTTCCCTATTTTCCATCCCATTTTCCTGTCTTGGCTGACATCTTCAAAGTAGCCATTCTTCCAGTACAGACTGTTTTACTCCATAGCATCTCTACCCTGAATCGCCAGAAATCAATCAAACCATTCCTTGCCGCCTTCTTATGGTTCAGAAATCTTAGATTTGTCACACTTGCATGAAAGACAATAATATATAAAATCTCTCATTACTGCTATTTTTCAATAAGGCTATGCAATAAAAATGTAATTGATTTGAACAATGGCAACCTCTGATAAGCTATAACTTTTGTTTTGACATTTCTTTTTAATCCCTGTTTTATTTTAATTTAACCTTTATATAGTACGGAAGTGAGAAGAGGGGAATCTTGACTGGAAAAAAACCTGTTTTAATTATTGTTGCTTGTCTTGCTTAGACTTCAGTGAAAATAATTTAGTTTAGGCAACACTCCATTATAGACTATGATATGGCAACCACATAGCTACATTTCAGTATTTCTTCCAAAAAAAAAAAATCTGTGTTTGTGATATAATTTGTGAAACAACAACATCAAAAGCCATTCGTAATCTAATCGCTATCTCTAGGTTACATTTAATACCTTTCAATAATAGTTCCAAATATAAATTCAGTTTGGAGGATAGAGGTAGCTTTCTGTCATGTGCTAATCCAAATTGGGCAGTTTCTCATGAATGAAAAGTTTATCTTCCATTACTTCCTTAAATTCTTATTTTTGTGAATGCAATTTTCCCTGCATTCAAGGTTTGTTTTCAGAACTTTTTCATAAGTGTCCCTGTCAGTTGAGAACTGGAAAAAAAAATATTGAAACATCTCTGGGTTTGAATAATTGGACACATGGGTGTCCTGCATTTTTATAAACAAATCACCGGAGAAGACATCTTTTAGAATTAACCTTAAAATAAGTTGCAATTCGTTCCACCATTTCTCCCTATAAATGTCATCTATCACTACCCTAGGACTTCACTCTATTTCAGTTATGCTTATTCTCTTGTAAATGTATTAGCTATTAAGCTATTATGTCATTTAAAAGTCTACACTTGCTTTTTCAAACCAATTACATTACTGAGTTACAGACCAGCTGTGCAAATTCTTTCTTCAGTGGATTTTTTAAAAAAATGTTTAAAAATCAGGTTACTTTGCTTTTTTATTCCAAAAAAGAGTCTTGCTAATTCAGCCTGATTCGTCCTACATCCCTTGGCATTTAAAGCATGCATCATAGAATACGTTGTACAGTCTTAATAGCTGATAATCATTATTTAAAGAATTTTTACTCACCATCTTAGCTGTCTGCCAAACATAACTTTTCTTTCTTTCTTTTTTTTTCTATTTAATTTTTTAAAAAGTGGCCAAACTATTACTGTTTTCCTGCAGAAGACTAAAATGTCTTCGGTAATGGGGTTTCCTTTAACAATTTGGTACTAAATGTATCTTGTTAACTTAAATGTTTTAATTTAAATATTAATTCATAAATAAATAAAAAAGAAATGTATACATAGGCAATGATGGATAATATATGGAAAAATATTTAAGGAAATGTCAGTTTAAGAAATTCCTATGAATTTGGAGGACCAATTATTATAATGTAGTTATAATAGCTATATTATTATATTGTGTTTATAATAATGTAACAGAACACAATAAGTTCAATAAGGTCATTTATTCTCTACATAAATAAGACAGCCAGTGTGGCCCATGGGCTTAAGAAGTTGGGCTGGGAACAAAGAGACTGAGGCTGTACTGTACCTTCAATCACTGATGCTTCCTGGGTGACTTAGAACCATCACAATCTCTTAGCCCAACTGGTTTCATGAGATTGTTGCTGTAATGGGGCGGGGGGCGGGGGGGGATGAATGCTAATGCTATACCTCCCTCAAGATGTATCCATCTTGAACTGCTGTATAAATGGCAGGCTACACATCTAATAAATAACAACAAATGAGAATGAAAAAGCTACAAAACCAATCGACTAAAGTGTTTTTTCTCTGGTGGGACTGGTCTATCAGGGCAACCTGGTTTACCCAATAATGGGATGGAGCATTCGCCTTTCAGCCCCAAACCCAATCCAGGGGCCTTCGCAGGTAGTCCCTTTCGCGACAAACTATTTTTTGTTAAATTTATATTTTACTGACAATTTCTCCCTTTATTTGTCAGTAAAACTGGGGTGCACTTTATTTAGATAATTTCCTCAGCAACTCTTTTTGATTGCCTGCTAATAGTTTCCCTATCTACATAATTAAGATAACTTTTTATCTTAGGACAGGAAGAAAAAACAGATTGTAGAGAGGTCCATGATAGGGCTATCCCATCTGGTCTGCAACCAGTGTAACTACCACTATTTAGCTAGTGGGTACAGGGAGAAATAGGCTGCAATCCCAGGAATTTTGCAGTGCTCCCCACTGACTGAG
Organism: Masticophis lateralis; assembly: GCA_030761175.1. NCBI lineage: Eukaryota > Metazoa > Chordata > Lepidosauria > Squamata > Colubridae > Masticophis > Masticophis lateralis. Next base: position 114,737,467 of record JAUDYJ010000002.1, read on the forward strand.
TGAATGAGAAAACCTAGTTCACTACAATTCTAATACTAGCACCAAACAGCTACAAAAGGAACAATCCTACTTTTTATATTTTTTAAAAAAGTCTAACATTCAGCTCAGGTCCCTCCAAATGTCTACCAAATGTCACCCCAATGCTTGAGACATACCCAACGTAGCTGCTCTGGCGCTTCTGTCCAATCCAATAGGCTTGGAATGATGGCCCTAAGGATATCTACTGGGCGTGGTGAAAAAAGAGATAAAAAGGGGGAAGCTATGTTAACTTTTTTGACCACGTCCTGCAGATACCTCTGGATGAGTCCATCTTTGCTTTGCCTCTTCCCCATCTGGAGTACAAATGGAGCGAGGGTGCCAATATTCACTTTCTACTTTGAGATAGCGCAAAAATAAGTGTAAGTTCGAACACCCATTCCTTCTTTTCCCTATGACAAAGCAACATTTTTAATTCCTAATTACAAATGATAGGAGTATATGTATATGTACAGAGAGTGAAAGAGAAAGATATGTATCTTTTAGTAAAATTGTGTTGAAGATTTCCGATATTTAGTAAGAATATGCAAGACATTTGGGAAGTATTTTAGCAACAGAAACAATTGTCAATAAAACAAGTGAACTTTCCTAACCACTGAGATGTTGGTTTGTGTATCTCATACATTCTTTCTTTAGCAGAGGTAGCAAAATAGGCAAATACCATGTAAAATGATTGCAGAATTTAAAGCAGTATTAAATAAGGCTGTGCACTGAAAGCTATCAATTTGCATTAGCATGTAGACATTAGGAGAAGACAGATGAACCAGGACTTTTTCCATACAAACTCAATTTTAAGCACCATGAGCGATGAGCAGTGCTATTTAAACTCAGAAAATAAAATGTGCATGTTGGAAAATGACACATTAGTCTGTGAATGCAACTTGATACAATAAATCTGTACGCAGCATCACTGAGCTATCTCTAGAATATCACATGTGTCAGTAGGGCAAAACCTAGAAAATAGTAAGACAGATTTTTTAAAAAAAACTAGGACAAGTCTGGGCTAAACAGACTGAACCTTAGGAGGCCTAGCTAGAAGTTTCCAGGACCAAAATTTAACAAAAGTTCCAGCAAATAAAAACAATGTTATTTGCACTCATGAAAAATGTCATGAAATTTCAAGACATAATAAAGTGGATGTATCTTAAGCATTAGCATAAGCAACATTTTTAAACCAAGCAATACTTGGTATTGATAGAAAAGCAACATCCATAACAAAACTTTCCACACTTACTTTAATTTTTTAAAAAATCATTTTTTCCTACTTCTTTCCTAAGTTTTTTCATCCATCATTCCGAGTATATTCGGAGCTACATGAAAACAAGAGTTTTGCAGAGTAAAACCACTTTAGCATCAACACTTGGCTTTTTTCTATCCCAATCCATTTTGAACTATTTAATTCAGTTTTCTTTGAAGTTGTCACATGTTTTATTCCCTGTAACAATACACGTTCTGACTAATATCTTTCTTCTGTTTTCTTACATGTGTCATTCATTTTAGCAAGTTGAAGGTATCCTTTTCCTATTCAGTTTTTGCTACTATTAGGCCCTGTGAAAAATGATTATGCATAAGAAACAAAACATAAGACAAAGATAAGGACATTCAGTCTTGTCCAATAATTGCATTATGTTGTTAAGAATAATGGAAGTAATGAATCAAAACTCCAGAGAGAACTTTAAATGGTCGACTTGGCTCTAGTCCATCTCCTCTTTCATATGATTTCATCTACTGCAAAGGCAAATTTTATTTTATGTCAGTCAGTAACAGTCTTGATGTAAAATTCATAGCTTTTCTTAAAAATCATTTTGTTTCAAATCAAGTAATCAGTTGACCAGTATTGCCACGAGACAGGCTTAAAAGTCTCAAGAATACCTCAAAAATCTTGATTGTCTTAAACCCAGATAAAAGCTAGATAAGTCCCCACTCAAGCAACACAATCCCATGTGTTTCTCTTTGGATGTATGGAATTGTAGAAGCAAGGATATTTCTACCATCCTTTATAGGTTTAAGTTTTATGCTACTTTTTCAAAAAACAGTTAGATACCAATTAAGTGAACTGATAATCACCGCAGGAACCTTTGGAAAAAGAGGTGCAATAGGCAGTTATATGTGCTTCAACAATGCAAAAGACTTGCTCATTTCTTGTCTTGAGTGAAAATATTTGTCACAACACTCTTGTTATATGGATTCTCTGGTGGGAAAAACTAACAAGGCCTTCACAGAATGAGGTACTGTACATACCCTGCATAGAATTAATTATTCATAGTGAGCGAATAGCATAGATGATTTCCAAATGCAGTCAGAGCTGGCCATCTCTTCTTTCTGGCTGATTTTTAAAGTCTTCAAATAGCAAACAGGGACTTCTGTTTAAACCACAAGACATTGGCCACTGGCATAGTGCTTCATACCTCAAAGAACTAACTTTGAAAATAAAGTAAATAAAGCCTATTCCTCACCCTTAAACATTCTGATCTGTTCCTGAACTATAAGTTTACTACATTTCAAGCAATAGGAGATATTTGTAGAGAAATACATTTATCAAGAAAACCAATCCAATCCTTACTAAGTCTTTAATTGACCTTTCTTACTAGAATCCAGTAAGCACTCTTTTGTTGTAATATTTGTGCATTATTTTTTTTTACTGATTTTCTGTAACTGAGCAGAGTAGGATAAGATATAGCATTTTTGTGACAGATGGAGTAATGGAGTGTTATTCCACTAATAGTTATGTAGGCGGAGATGGGATATGATACATACATGTGTAAAATGTGTACTTAAAATAGTGTTTTAATCCTGGTGCTATTAGGTATGTGATAACTTTAAGAATATATATAAACCTCTTAAAGAATCAGCAGCACTAATTGATACCCATAGTGATAGATTTGTCAAGGGAAATGGAAAGCATCAGGGAAATAGCTATTTAAAATAAATACATCTGTATATTTATTAAATAACTATAAAACAATTCAATCAAACGAAGCAATCCCATGCTTAAAATAGAATGGGAGCCTGAGTAGCGTAGGGGAGTAGCGAATAGGAGCCTGAGTAGCGTAGGGGAGTAATGCCTCTACAAAGGCAGCATTTAAGATACAGCTGCTGCAATTACTGGCGAGTTCAATTCCAGGCAGGCTCAAGGTCAACTCAGCCTTCCATCCTTTATAAGGTGGGTAAATTGAGGACCCAGTTTGTTGGGGGCAATAAGCTGACTTTGTATAAATATAAATATACAAAAGTATGAAGGCTATTGCTTAACACATTGTAAGCCGCCCTGAGTCTCCGGAGAAGGCATATAAATCAAATTTAAAAAAAAAAAAAAGAATGGAACGCTAAACTATCTTACAAATTCATTCAAGGCATCTATGAAAAATGCTGTGCTCACAAACTGTTGCATGTCTATGACAGCTTTGGTTTAATTTGTATGGGTTCACAAAGGCTTCCTCCAATGTAATCATCAAATGGAATGAAGAATTTATTTCCACCTCAGTATGTAAATGTCATTACATTTAATCTTAAAAGGGGAGCTCAGAATGAACACTGGATAACTGCTAAAGAAAGAGCTATTCAAGATCTAGATTCCTATTTATCTTTGTGTTTTGACAAATTACTTAAGCCACCATTCCTGGTATGCAAATTGTTAAGAAGCCAGGATTGACATCACAATTTCTGGTTTACTCCTCCTGTTAGATTTACAAGAGGAAGAAAAGAGGAGGAAATATTTTCTATATTTTATTGCGATGAACTAGAAAATCCCGTTTACGGTATTTTAGAGGAAGTGTGTGTGAACCCACACATGAAAAGGAACAGTTCACTAGATATCTTGCAATACTAATCATCAATTACTACTTTGGTTTTTCTCATAAATCTAGAAAAAGAATTAATTTATATTTGTCATTACTATTTCCTGAAGCTTTCTAAAAATTAAGTTTGGAACCTAAAATTCATTATGTTTACCAAATGAGTATACCTATCGGATTTGTTTGGAAATCACAAACAAATTGTGTGTGTGTGTGTGTGTATGTATCATCAGCATATAAAGGACTGTGTGCCAACAATATCTTCATGAGGAAGATTTGCAGAAGAACTGTTTGGAGACCTCAGTATCCGTAAAACTACGGCCCTCTTAAGATGACCAACTTCAGTGGCTGAAATAGGAAAAAAGTTAACAGTTGCTGCATGTTAAAAATGTTAACTGTCTGTAAAAATCACTATTTAACGCATGGGTTTTCGATTGTACAAATGTTCACAGTGCACTAGTATCCAGAATATTCTTTCACGTGCTTATTTTTTTTTTAGTTTTTAATGTTAATATGCAAAGAAGTTTAAAGCCATTCCAATGAGACTTTTTAAATAGCACTTGAATCCAGAAGTTTTAGGTGCTACACTGTTGTGCGGTACAGAACTTTAATGCCAGCTTTATCCTTATTTAAAAGGATGCTGTTAAACTACAAGAAAAAAAAACCAACCACACTGTAAATAAATACACTGCTTACCTCTCTGACCAGCACTGCTGTACTTATTAAAAGAATCCTGTGATGTCACACTGAGCTTGTGTTTTAATGCTTTTTTGTCATGTCAAGTCTTATAGTACGTGCTGTTGTAAAGTAATACAATATTACTTTAATTTCTTCTGTATGCTATCCAAATGACTCAGAATGGATTTTTATATTCACCTTGAAGGAAGACATCCATGTTTACTGCTGTTAAAAAGATTGGACTGGAAAAACCCTCATCTAACTCCACTGCTATTTTGTTAGTGAATTTTAAGAAAAACTACACATTTAAGGAAAAGTTGCTCAGGAAAAAAACAACAACGCTTCTGTGATCTTAATATAGTCCTAACTGGCACCAACTTCTACTCTCTGAATGCTAAAGGAAAACTAAAAATATGGTTAATTCCTTCACAATTTTTATTTTTATTTTTTCCTCTTTCCCTGCCCTCCTCCCAATTCCTCATATAATATAACCCAGGCTTGGATAAATGAATTAAAATGATTTCAGTGCCTTTTTTGAAATTAATTAACAAAAAGAAATACAAAGTCCCATCAGATATTGACAGATGGAATGGTAGTGGAAAAACAGGCTATAGCATTACCACCAATACCACAAATTTTGATATTAAAGGGTAAATCACACAAACAAAACTGAGTAAATGGACTTTTCCCACAATGGTGGGATGTAAACAGTGCTGACTTAGGACCAGTAAATTGTTTTAATGTTTTTATAAATTATATGGAATTGGATGTCAAAATGGTAAAAGCTTCAGGTGATAAACAAAAAATAAGCAACTGCAGAGTTCCATATTAGAGAGTAGGCATCTAAACAGCAGATGTCATTCAGTATGGGCAAATTATGCATGCTGATGCCAAAAATCCCAACGATGCATACAAATTAACAGGATGAGAGCAAGCAGTGACAATGAGTATGTTGACATAGTGGCATCAGGAAGGGTATCTGACCAGTAAACACTCTACACCATACAGTTGCCCCAACTCTCCCTGAATTAGCAATAGCGCTTAGACTTATATACCACTTTCCAATGCTTTACAGCCCTCTCTAAATGGTTTACAGAGTCAGCATATTGCCCCCAACAATCTGGGTCCTAATTTTACTGACCCTTCTCAAAAGTATTAGAACCAGAGATCACCAATGAGATTGAATCCTGGAAGAATCAGGAAATATGGAAAAGGGAAAACATTTTTTACACAATGCATGATTCAACTTGGAATTCACTCCAATGCTGGTTAGCAGCTTGACTGGCTTCAAAAAAGGACTGGATTCAAGAAAATCATGGGGATCAATGGTGAGTAGCCTCGGTTGCCTCTAAAGCCCACCAACTGGAAGACCAGTGAGCTTTCTTGGGCAGTTGGTTGGCCACCATGAGAACAGACTGCTGATGGGCCAGGAGTCCAAAACAGGAGTACACAGTTCATGCTCTTATGAAAGTGCCACTACTGAAACAGTGAAGTTTTGAGATACATTAAAAATATGTCTAAGAAATGAATAGACCATTCAAACAATATTCCAGGTCTCAGTTGCAATAGTAGTTAAGTAATCATGAGTATTTAGGTGATGCATCAGCAGAAGTGGTTCATGAGGCAAGGACAAATATATCTGTTTAAAACGTATCAATGATCAAATAGAGTTTTTGTTTTTTGTTTAAAATGGGAAAAGAATCACCTTAATTCCACCATCTATTTTAATTCTTTTTTTTTCAATAAATAGGGGAAACTTGCCAGAGAAAGGTGGCATTTATTGATTTCCCCATTGCATATCTGACCTTATAACAAAAATTAACAAGGTCTACGTTGCATCCTTGATTTATTACAACTGACCTGCAGGCGAAAAAAAATAGAACTATTACATTAAACACTTTGATTCCATGTAGAATATCTTAAATAGAACAGGAAGTTAATTCAGGAAAAGATAAAATAGTTGGAAGCTCTTAAAAGCCATCATGTTGTGAAACTCCATTTTACTTACAGACGATTAGGCAATATCCCTGCACATCAGCTTATCAATAAACTTTTATACATTTTTTGCTATAGTACAAGAAGAAAAAAAAATTAACCAGAGCTCACAATGTACAGTTCTTACACTATTTTCACAGCTTCTGAACACTATACATCTTTATAAACATACACTGTAATATAAATGCTGCACCCTTAATAGTATATTATAACAATCTATGATTAATATGCTAGAACTTCCATCACACTGAGCCTGCGTTGGAAGCTACCTCCATTTTCTGATCAACCGCATGGAAATATTCTGCTTATATAAACAGATAATAAAATTGGGAAATGGGTCTCTATAACTATTATTTTTTCTTTTTTGGCAAAGACAAGGAAGAGCCAACAGAAAACAGTTACGTAAGGCTGGGAGGCTCTGTACTTCTTTTGTCTGAAAGGACTAAAAAGAAGAATTATTGCATTATTAAAGGCCAAATTCCATTCAAACAATATCTCATCTGTTATTCCATATGTTCTTGTATGGGCAAAGGTTCCTGTTTAGACTGTTCGTTTTACCTCTTGAAAGTCTATTAACCAGTTGGTAAACTAGAAATGTAAGAGTTAAGTGGCTACAGCAATAAAATCTTGTTTCCATTGTGTTGTGTCTTACAAGGGTCACTTTTTTTCTGCTGTCAGTTAGAAATGAGTATTTCATCAAATATAGCAGAAAAAAATAATACCAGTTTAATTTTATATGGCTTTTTTTCTTGGATTGACAATATTAAAATTTCTTGTTCTGTATTCTGTCCTTTGAAGAATTTAACACATTAATTCTCTTATATTATCAATATTGACTGTGTGCCATCAGATTGGTGTTGGCTCAGCAATTTTCTTCATAATATATATCAATAAGCCATCATAAAAACTGAATTCCATTTTCAGAATAGTTCAGTGGAAATAGAATTCATCATCCAAAAATACATCAAATTAATTAGCACCATTTTGCTGTGATTTTGGAAGTACAGGTTATCTAACTGAAAAGAAGGAAGGAAGCTTATCTGCTTTGATACTGGATATCAGACAGGAAGTAGAGATCCAAATCACACCTGGAGTTCTTTCATAAGGTAAATACAGCTATTCACAACTGCAGGTCATCCAGTGTTCTTTCCAAATGTGAAAGTTAGCCAGCTAATCACCAGGTTACAGTTAGAAATCAGGGGTCACAAGCCAGTTAAATTCCACTGAATAGTTTAATAATTCCTCAGTTCAAAATTTTATGTCATTGATTAACAGTTTGCAGGATACCTAATTCTGCTGAAGACTGGTTTCCATGGAAAGTTTAAGAATACATTATTCTTCCTGTCTTATAAGTTGAATTGTTAGCTCTTTCAACACACTGAATGTTTTTTGGTAAAGAAATAATCCATTTTACATGATCACTCTTTCCTCCCCCAACATTATGAAGTTCTGCTGAGCCACACTGTTTTAAAAAATATACACTGTGGCTGAAAAGCAACAGAATTTCAACTCAATCTATTGCACTTTGTGAAGAAAAATATATTTATATATATATATTTATATATTATCTCCCGTTTGCCTTTGCTAGCTCCAGAAGGTAAAAGTAGCTCTATTTGGCTGCACAAGTTACTGTCTCCCAGGCAGTATTTTTTTTTATGCTTCGAATCAGACAGACCAACAACTAACTTCCTTTCCTTTAAATTATTTGTAGCAGTTGGAAGAATTTGAGAATAAAATCCCTCCAGTCTCTGCTGAGAAGTTTCTGAGTTTAGAACTTAATTTTTAGGTGCTATCCAATCATGGTCAACAAATAAAATGTTACTTATTTCCACATTTTATGTATATGTCCACAAAAAGAGCAAAACAAAGTCTCTCTTTGACTTGACACTAACACTGTGAGTTCAGGTATTACATGGATGCACTTGGTAAGTGACAATGATATACAAACAGAATGGAGGAGAAACACCAACATTATTGCACATGGTGTCTGGGCGAGCATTAAAACACTGCAATATGGGGTGAAGATTCTGTACATCTTGCTTTCTCTCAGCACTTGCACTAGAGTTTTGATATAGCAGCAGTATCAATCAACATACATTGGTGAGCTGGGAGTTGTTGGCATTTGATCCAGGATTTTACAAACATAGCATGCAACATCCACTGTTCGTTCCTCATACATTAGAATGAAGGGATGTTTCTGGAAAGAAAAAAGGAACAAAACAGTCTCACTGTCAGTATATGTGATCACAAAAAGTATCTATAGGACATAAAAGTATTCAATGTCTCTATGTACTTTAAATTCTATGAACTATTGCCATGATTTCTACAATTTCTTATTAGGAAAAACAATCCTCACATGGTTTAAAATAGCCATAAAACCTTCAGAAAAAGCATTTGTAAATAAGACATGATTTGACTGAAGCCCTTCAAATGAAGTCTTCAAGTTATTTACAATAAGTTGCCACGCAAGTCTATTATCCAGGCACAGAATTTCAATTTTATAATCCAAACCTGGGGAAAAAAACTGGTTTGCACTCAATGCACCATAGAGGGAAACAACCATCACTTAATTCTATATAAGTGCATGAAAAATACCAATGTATCCATTACAGAACATCAATCATTCTTCATGACAGGAATCACCTAAACTTCAATTAAATCTTGCTGATAGGTTCGTACTCCATACTCACCAGAAGCTCCTTATACTTTGGCCTTTTGGATTCATCCTTTGTAAGGCTAAAAAGATTAATAAAAAGATTACAGATGAAAATGATTGCAGAAAGGCATTTGAGTTAATTCTTGGACAGCACAAGTTAAAGGAATTATCAGAAACTGGTAATTCTAATGCATTTGGGCACATATTCATTTTTCTGTGAAGTTGCTATAACCTACAGACTACTACTTGTTTTCAAATTCTCTACCCACAATGTACAAGCTTTAAATCTATATTAATCATTTATCTATGCTTCCTTTTTCCTGCCTTCCAAGCTGTTCTAACCCCTTAGAAACAGTTTTCTAAAAAGACATCTAATATATTAACTTATCCTGTCAAAATAGCAATAATTAATAATTGATCAATAACAAGACAGAGCATAGCTGGAAGATAGGGAAAAATCACAGCTTCTTTTTAAAATAAAAACTTACAACTTTCCCAATGCGACAAAATAAATAATATCAATTTGTTAAAGCTTTCTTATGTATCAACTCCTGCAGCCCATTAGGAGTAGATGTATTCTGAAAACAACATTTAGATGAAAACCAGCAGGGAGATTCATTCTACCCACACTGAAACATCTGAGTTTAATAAACTAAGCTACTAAAAAACTCTCTTTCTGTGAGCTGCTCCTTCATGGCAGCAAAGAAACTAGGGAATTATAGCTGACTTTTAGCTTTCTGTAACACCCAAAGTGATAAAGGATTGCCAATGGATTTCAACAAATATGAACTTATGATTGACAAGTGATTGTGATTAATGTATTCATTCAATTACAAGATTTATAGGCCTCTCCAGTCCACCAACTCTGAGCAGTGCATAGGCCCTCAATATTGGAGATTAAAATCATACAACTATATCCTACATTCCTATGGAACTGTAAATCCTGAATAAATACAGTAACAGCTTGGTAGAACAATCAGATTTTCATCAATTTTCTAAAAGCCAGGAGGGTCAATTGTGTATTTGGGGAGTACAGTTCCAAGGGAGGGTTTGCAACTCAAAAGACATGTGTATGTGGCCCCTGATACTGACAATCTTCTATCAAGGGGACAGGTAGTGAGCCTACCCTACTGAAGCCTATCGGATGGGCAAATATTACTGATTTCTGGGAAATGGTGGTCCCACAAACCATGAAGGATTTGATGACAATCCCCATCTTGAATTGCAACTGGAAGCAAAGTAAGTAATCCAGAGCAATTCTTGGAGTAGAGGTGTGAATGGTAATGGAATGAGAAAATGTTAAAGGAAGAATCTTAGAAAAGATTATTTTGTTCTAAGAAAGCGTAAGAAATTCAAAACAGCCCTGCCTTGATTTTGTTTAGTATAAGGGAGAGCACAGAGAAATTGCTAAAAAAAATAGCATCCATATTCTGGTTTATTTGAAAGCCACTAAACAAAGCTCCAGTTTGGACATAAGGGGATCCTATAATTTAACTGCAGATTCCTAGTTTTTGCCTTGTGTGTGCAAAAGGATAGTGAAGTGGTTTAAAAAAAAACCCAGTTTAAATATTGCTTATTAAGCCATAAGATGATGGTCAAAATGTGCTCTATAAAGTGAAACATTAACAAAAAAACAGACTGACCAAATTTCCAAACAAACCATAAAACCTATTTCTGTACTGTTGTCAAGAGACTGACATGGATATTTCCATGAAATCATCAAGAGTTGAGCATGTCTCAAAGGAAATTTATCAGTTTACTACTAAAGTTACACTAACCAGAAAGTTAATTAAGCTTATTAATCTTTCTTCTGCTCTTCTTTTTACATAATGGAAAGTTCAAAAGCAATTTCTTTTATCCTTGTTACTTTTACATGTCTGAATTCCTGTTTGGTTTGTAATTATTTTATTGGTAGATTGGATAATGTTTCCCATCTGGAATAATAATTGCAATGAGACTCAGAAATCATTCATTTTATCTCCAATATAATGTAACAAATGCATTGCAAAGTTGCAAATACAACCAGTAGAAGTCTATCAATTCTTGTCGCTCATTATTATAGCAAGGGTAGGCAGTCCAATGTCAACCAAATATTTTGATTAACCTCTATTGATCTCAGTCCGACTTGGGACTATGAAAAAAATCTGGATGGTACCCAGTTGCCTACTCCTGTCAGAACAATGATGTGAACCCAGCTGAATGCAATCAGCACCATACTACGCCAAGGGCTAGATTACCTGTGAGTCCATTCCCAAATGAGCAATCTTACTTCTTAGAAAATTTTAGAGCCAGATGTAGGATAATAGTATACTATGGGTAAAAACAATAATCTCCACTCTATTTAGACTCTATTTAGAATATTGTCTCAATCATAATCTTAGGTATGACACACCAATTCATGCTTAAAGCAAAAAAAGTACCAGGACCCTCTATGAAAGGAGAGGGAAACAGCTACTCAGTCATAGCAGATACAGAATTCAATTCTGTAGTTCAATTAGCACAGATCATTCTGTTTATTCAGGAGTAATCAGAAATTTATAATAATCTGAGTCATTTAATCTTAAAACTATATTTATGGTCATACTGTAAATCTCCTTCTTGTATTTTATGATTTTTTTAAAAATGTTATTTTGCAGGTTTTCGTCTCCCGTTGCATTTAAAAAATTCCATACCTTTTTTAAAATTAGCTTTACAGGAAAAATATTTTACAAAGTTACATAAAAATGTCACAATAAATAAAGACTAGTATTAATTTAAAATCTGAAGCTTAACTGTCTGAAGTGATTGATACAAGTTCCTAAGAAAGGCTTATTAAATAAGCTATAGTTGACTAGTTCTCATTATCTTGCTTTAAGTGTAAGGCATAAACCATGTTATGCAAAAAAACAGAATAGTTGGAATTACTTTGGAAAAACAAAACAAAAAAATCTTATTTTACCTTAGCATCTTATACAAATTTATTTATATAGATTTTATAGACATATACCCTAAACTGGTGGTTCTCACCCTTTTCTTCACCATGGACCTCCTTTAAATAACTTTGTAGCCATGGACCATGGCCACAGATCCCCAAGACTTAACTCAAGATTTACATTTCTTCAAGCCCACATGAACCCCTATGAGAATCTCCTAAACAGAATAAGATCAAAATGAGACATACTCACCACAAGTTGACAAAATTGATAAAACTTTGGGAGAACTCCCGTTCCTCTGAGTTGCTCAGTTGTGGTGGGTCTCCTTTGACCACTTGTGTCAGCTGATCAAATACACTATTCCACTTAGGATAAGGAAACCGTCCTGTGGCTAACTCATACTGCAGCAAAGAGATCAGCAAAAAACACACAGGTTGAATTATACAACACAAAGTTCACAAAAATAGAAACAGTTATTGCTCCTATTATATATTATTCTTCCTTCTGAAGGGGCCAGGTGCAGGATATAGTGTAATACAATAATTCTATAATAAAATGTAAATCAAGGCATTCCAACTGAGACAGTAAATGAACTGCAGATCTAACGCTCCTAAATAGTTAAGAGTAAAGATCCAGGCAATTATATCTACTAGGCATGGGGAAACAAGTATTTTAAGCATTGTGTTAGGCTTAGCCATTTGAGAGTTACCTTCCTGGGAAAGAAATTTAATAATTCACTATAAATAAGTCCCTACCTTAGATCATCTTAAAGCAGCAGCAGTTGCATTATTAGTGTTAACTACAGATTATCACAAAATATGCCTATGGAGATTCTCAGTCATCCATGTCATGGTTGTCCCAAAGGTGCTTTTTCAAAAGGAAAGTCCAGAAAGTCCAGTTGCCTCTTGAAAAAGCACCTTTGGGATCACAAAATATGGTAAGTCAGTACAAGAGAGATGAGATAGTTTACGTTCTAAATTACTGAGGGTATGATATACAAATAGTAATCCCTTCATTTGTCCCTGGGAGATCATACTTGGCTATTCCCATTAAAATGTGTGCATTCTGTATAAACTGTAGCTTCCCACAAAGCACATAGTCTCAATCCAAGAAAAGCCAGGACTGATCATTTGAAGCTAAACAGAAGCATACATTTATTTCTCATGTTCAAGGATATATATATATATAAATTGATATTAACATTGAAAAGGTTAATGCTGCATGCTCCCTCAAATCTGTAACAAGTAATGGAACTGAAGATACGACACAGTACTTCACTTCATTGGTGCTGACCAATGATTTAAAACTTTATGCTAAAAAAAAAAGGCATGACTTTCTATTTGAAGCAAAGTATTCTTTACACAAGCAATGCTTTCATACATCCACTAGGGGGAAGCACCACATGGTACAATAAAACTGAAAAAAGTGAACAAAGAAGCCCAAACTATGTACTTCTGAGAAATTCAGATAGGCAGATATTTTATGTTTATAAAAGCAACATCTCTCTAACTTTTACATTTCCCAAATCCTTTTATCACTTCATAAGCAGATTTAAGAACTTCTCTTCAGCAACACTCACTATTTCTTACCAATGTAATCCCTAAGCTCCAGACATCAGAACGGACATCATATCCTTGCCTGGATGCACTAGGGTCTATCCTCTCTGGCTGAAACAAGATAAAAAAAATAGGTATACAAGAGAAACATCAAGTATATCAAGAAATGGTATAAAGATTACACAGTGAGATGGAGGCAAGACTTTATGTAACACCAACATTTCCCTCATCAAGCATCACTTTCATGAAGAGCAAAAACCAAACACAACACTACCATCTGGTTAGCAATTTCTGAGCTCTGTATGAAATGTGCCAATTAAGCATAATACGATCTATTGTTTATACATCAAACAATCTGACACATCTAAGGATACTTCAGGCCTAAGTACATGTTAAGTGTTTCTTAAAACTGGTGCTTAAATTGAGTCTCTTTGCTTGTATAATACAAGTTGCTTGTATAATTTACAAGTCAACCTGAAGGGGAGATCATGTAAAAAACCAATGTGCATGCTCTCAAAACGGAGTATGAAGCTGCTTTTTGTCCAAAGCAAATTTAGGCACATTTTAAAGAGAGCTTTACTATCATGTTATAGTTTAGAATTCAAGGCCTCCACTCTTTTTCCACAGTAAACCTGAATTCTAATTTTCAAACCTATTTCAATGACCCTTTTTCTCTTAAGGAAAAGCAAAGATTCCAATGATAATGAAATGTGTCTCCAACATTGTATTTCATGGAAATCATCATTTCCGGCCTTCTTTTTTTCATTGTAGAAAGCTTTTTTCAGGAACCCTTCAACTCCGACTAAGTTAGACATTTATTCCTCCTGCAAATGTTCCTTGATCTGTCTATTAGAGAATCCAGATTTTTAAAGATTATTAAAATACGTGCATGATTTGCTGTGTGCATCCAAAGCTACTTAGCATGAGCATCCAGGGATGTGATGTTTTACAATGAGACTGAAAATTATATATTAAAAGTTATAAACTACAGGACAGAAATAGCTCGTGGAGGACAAGTGTTGTATTTTATTATTGTTATAATTCTAAGAATTTTTCTACTGGTTCTGTTCTGGTTCTCCTTCTGTTTTTATGATAATAATTCTAGGTCTACTGTAGGTTCTGTTTTTATAATTGTCTGATTTTAGAACTGGAGATCATTTTGAAAATCCTCGGGGGAAAAAAAGGGGGAGAAATAAATTAAATAATCACATAAATGTATACAGTTTATTTATCCACTAGATCCCTTTTGAATACATTTAGGAAGTGAGAAGGTCTCAATATCTCCGAGTCTCTTAGTCTATTAGGTATGCAGATCATGTCTGGGTAGCAGGTCACACACGAATGTGGCAATGGACTTAACAACAATAAAACCAGGTAATAATTTTGCCTACTGGCAAGAATAAGATAAGCAAACTTGAAGATAGGAGGCTGAAACAAGGCCTCAATGATCCAGAAATCGAGGACAAATGAAATGAATGCCTTCAGTCAGTCGTTCTCAGCTGGTAGTTCATATAATCCAGCTACCACTAGAAATGGTGTGGATGAGATTCAAGAGGAGTTAACAAAAACTTTAATTCGGTTTTTAAATATATATCTTCTCAGAAATAATGGTCCTTTTTTATTATCAGTTCGAAAGGCAGATTCTTTGCTATAACAAGTAATGGAACTGAAAATATGAGACATACTTCAAGCAAAACCAAGGACACCTATTTTGCTCCTTATCTCCCAAAATATACCAAAAAAATCCCTAATATTTGATTCCCTCCACTCTCATGGTTATAAAATAGAAGATGCTGGGCTACATGTGGTGTGTAGGTTGTATTTTTTACATTTCTAGCTCCATGACTTTTTTTTTTTAATTAGATTTATATGCCCCCCTTCTCCGGAGACTCAGGGTGGCTTACAAGGCGTTAAGCAATAGCCTTCATACTTTTGTATATTTATACAAAGTCAGCTTATTGCCCCCAAAATGGGTCCTCAATTTACCTACCTTAGAAAGGATGGAAGGCTGAGTCAACCTTAAGCCTCAAACTGATGTAATTGCAGACAGTTGGATGTTAAAAACAGGCTATTCAGCCGGTTGAGCTATCTGAGGCTTGCCTTGTATATTTCTTTCCCTGTCAAATGTGCCAACTGATCCAAGTTATCTATCCATCAATTTAGGCAATTAAAACTGATCCAGGGGATTGATCCTGGATATTTAGTATTACTCTCTACTGTATATTAGGATTGTGGAGGGGGGGAAAGAGGGGTTTCATTCTTATTCCCATCTCAGCAACTCAATTTTTGAATCCCACTTACTGCCATATATGGCCGGCATCCAGCATCTCTGGTTTTGGCAATGGAGTCTACAAGTTGTCCACTAATGCCAAAATCACAGAGTTTAATATTTCCATTTCTATCCAGAAGAATATTGGAAGGTTTTATATCTGAAAGAAATAAGAACAAAGACATACTTATGAGGGCAAATTTCAGTTACGATACTTTTATTTCAATCTACTGAACGCTCCCAAACAACAAGAAACAAGATCAAGATCTTGTTTCCATCTTTGCTGGAGAAATCTGATGTTCTCTATCCTCTTCCCCACCATACTTAATCAATAGTGATGCGCCAAACATTTGGAATTTGCAAAAGGTGTTTCAACGTTGATATAAATTTTTCTAATCTCAACGTAAGTTTTTCAACTCTTCTTTGGCCTCACCAACAGTGTTCTGAGTTCCAAGTGAAACATTCCAAATATGGAATGTTTACAATCAAACTAATTCATCTACTCTGATAAAATGTGGACAAAAACACATTATTCATTGTTCATGACTAGGGGCAAGTGCAAAAACTAAGAGTGATAAGGAGAATTTACTAATACCTGTTTTCTTAAATCCTTTTTATATTTAACAAATATGATATAAGGAATGTATCCAAGAATGTTCACTCAAACATCCATATTTCTTTGGTCTACACATACAGATTTCACTGGCTCATTCCATAAGTAATTGATCAGCTATGGGCATACTGTGATACAGTTTCTTCTCATTTGGACTCTCTCAAACACATATACAAACTGAGATTATCACTTTTAATGAAAATTATGCAGCATAAAAGCAAAATATAACCTGATGTACTGTACATCAGGAATTACTAGGCATTATTTTAACCCACGTATGAAGACATATTGTGAATCTGAAGGTCAACATTAATTCCACTAAGTGATGGGTCAAGTATTTTCATTTTTTCCATCAACTAAAACTTGTTCTTATGATAAAGTGTAAAAGCAAAGAAACTGATATTAAATTAAATTAAATTCACAATGCCTGGCATGGGGGCGCAGTGGTTAGAACGCAGTACTGCAGACTAACTCACTGCTCACTCCAGGAATTTGATTTTGAGCAGCTCAAGATTGACTCAGCCTTCCATCCTTCTGAGGTTGGTAAGATGAGGACTTGGGTTGTTGGGGAAAATATGCTGACTCTGTAAACCACTTACAGAAGGCTATAAAGCACTATGAAGCAGTATTTAAACCTAAGTGCTATTGCTATTATTTCTTTTAACCACAGAAGTTAGATTAGAACTTTTTGCAGATCAAGCTAGCACAATAAGCAATAGAGAATGCTGGGAGTTTTAATCTGGACTGGTAATTTGCAAGGTCCTTGTCTTTACTTTAAGTAGTATTTTAACTTTTCTGGGGGCAGTGAATCATCCAGATTTCCCAAGGGTGAAAGAAGGAACTTCTATTATTTTAGTTGGTCATTTTGGTGTTTTTTATCTTCTGTGCATGCGCAGGGGGTTTGCACATGCATGTGATGAATGCACTTCTGAACCGGTAG
Organism: Masticophis lateralis; assembly: GCA_030761175.1. Lineage (NCBI taxonomy): Eukaryota > Metazoa > Chordata > Lepidosauria > Squamata > Colubridae > Masticophis > Masticophis lateralis. The sequence goes on from JAUDYJ010000002.1 coordinate 114,754,916, forward strand.
GGAAGGTAAGTAGATTTCACCTCTGCTTTCAATTTAAAGACCTTCAATTTTATTGTACATGGACTTTAATTACTAATAATTATTAGTATAATTAGTTGACGTCGAAAATTACAATGTTAGAAATTCAAATAATTCATAGTAATTTAAAGCAAAAAAGAAATCAATTATAAGTCAATCTTTGGGACCTAGAACTTCCCTGCATTTGTAGGAAAGAAAACAGCGGGCAGTTTTCTCCATTTCCTGAAAGTTCCCTCCAAAAATGATTCCACGCTGTTCCAAATGCCTTATTCTTTAGTTCTCAAGAGATTTTTTTTTTTAATTTCTGATCATGGAGGCAGGAATGAACCAATATGCCCATCTTTACCAATGGAATCATCATTTGGGGGAAATAAACCTGAAGGTATATTCCTGCAAATGATGTGTTAAGTAATGATCCACATCAATACAATAGAGAGGATAGCAAATTAAAGAGTAAAACAAATTAGAAATGATAGTAGATTAAAAAATTAAAATCAAGGGGCTTTTAAAATTATAAAGATAAATTGTGACATAATTAAATGTCTTAAAGTACATATAGACACATGCAAAGTCTCTGAATGGTTCCATGTTTGAGATACGTTTCCAAAGATCCAGTTTGAAAAGTTAGATAAATTATTTGTATAATAAAAACATATCCAGATAGGCCTACCTCTGTGAATGATTTTCAAGTTTTCTTTTAAGTGGTTTAATGCTTTCACAGTCTAGGAGAGAAGAAAAAAGTTTTATGGAGTTCTATTTTAGTCCTATTAATATCACAATTCCAAATCAACAAATGCTTTCAAGAATATATTTCAGGAAAATTATAAAGCAGAAATCCAAAAGTATTATTTCAAAGTCTTAACAATAATTTTTTACAACATAGTTGATAAAAAAAAGATAATTGGAAAGGTGTTCAATCGTATCAGTAAAGGAAGAAGAAAGATGAGCACAGGTAGTCCTTGGGTTATGATCCTAATTAGGACTGGAATTTCCATTGTTACATAAAATCCTATACATATTCGCTTTTCCAGGGTAGACAGTTAAAATCTCAATATAGCTTGTTTTTCTCAAGTTCATTTAGCTGGTCAAGGGAGATTTAAACAGTTGTGATGGGAATCCATAATGTATGGAATGACTCCCCTTCCTTCTTAAATAACATGGTTTAAGAAACAGTAGCAGCATGGTTGTGATGGTTTGTAGAATTTCATTCTATGCATCTTTTTCACTATCCCAATGAACATCATTCAAACTGCCCAACTGTTTGGATCCCTTTTTGTGTCAATCAAGAGAGTGTTAAGTAGTGGGCTCAGAATTGCTATGCTTGAAACTGGGTTTTATCCTTTCTACAAGATTCTCTGCATTACAATTCTGCAGTCAACCAAACAGCTGGCTGGACTGAAGCAGGTTAGAAAGTCCCCACATACATATCATACCCTACACACATACATATCATATTCACATTTGGTAGGGCACACATACATACCATATTCACAGTTCAAATATTTTTTTTTCTTAGCAAACAAAATAAGCCATTTTTTAAAAAGCCAGCAAAATATCAGAGTTTCTTCAGAAATAAATCGTAAATAAATCAATCTCAATGCTGTCTAGAAGCTGGTTTGGGAAAACAACGCAAAGTAAATCAGAAAAAGAGGAGCTTTCAAAGAAAACTTACAGCTAAAGTGATTTTGCCTAGAATTTCTTCTGGAATAACGTCATCTAATACACTATATACATATTTGTAAAATTTATCAAACGAGGTAGACATGAGCTCCATACAGATCCAACAGTCACCCTAAACAAAGAAAGGAAAAGGGTTATTATTTTTATTGTTAAAATGAAACAAATGTTTTGGATGTTGTGTTAACTAAAATAAGCAATGAAAATCTTCTCACATACATTACCGCACATTCTATTATCCATGCTAAGCAAGCAAAAATAACATTCTTCAAATGTACTTTTTGAACAAATTCAAAATTAATCTACTTCTTATATTAAAGGAAAAAGTACTATTTTTAAAAAAATATATACTGACTATCTGATGGGTTAATGGGTGCACTGTATATTTAAATGACGTCCTTTAGTTAGAAAAAACCAATTGATTTCATTATATGAAGACAATTATATTTGATTCATGAGTGGGTTAAATTTTAATTTATTTCATGAAAAAGAGATGTTTTCTGCTTAATGTGGCCTGTTGACTGAATGAAATGAGAACATTAATGACTTTGTGTCCTAAAATTATATGTGATATAATATCAACAATAACATTATGTTCCTTGGGCTTCGGATCTGCTCCATAGAAGAAGGTCATTATCAATATGCAAGCTTCTCTAAAAAGGCGAGGTTGCACAGCTGATCAAATTACTTCTCTAAGGTGCTATTAGAAGATGAACATTGGACGTATATCCTTTTAGGTACACGGAGTGATCAAAAAGCTCAATAACTATGAGTTCAATGCCCAGCCCAAAACATGTCCTCCACAAAATGAAGATAAAGAACTCAAGCATTCTTTGGTGAACTAATTAGAATAATGTAACAAATCAGGACCAAGATAGTTGGGTTTCAAGTCACCACTGATCCAGGAACCTCAAAAATAACACTGAACTAGTTACAATAAAATCTCTTTGTCTAAACTATCCTGTAGGATGATTATGAATGTGAAAGTATGTCACATTTGGAAGGATGATTTGATTAAAATGTAATTAAGAAAATAAAACTTTGAAAATATAGAGCATAAACTCATAATGGCCTTTTTTTGTCAAACACCAAAACAAAATCATATTCTGAAGCTTTCTTACATTCAACTGTTAGAACTAGTCCTGATAATATTTCTATTGCAGGTACCCCACTTCATGCAATATTATCCAGAAAACTTTCTATCTTGCCATTCAATTAATGCCTGCCATTACCCATTAAACCATCTGAAAATACCTAAATGTTCGGAGGCAAATTAAGCAAATTCTGAGTGCCAACCTCTCTGAAGAGTGCTCCATAAAACTGAACAATATACGGGCAGTCACTACTTCTCATTACTACATCCAGATCCATTAAAAGCTGTTTCTGTTCCTTTTCATCCACTGTTGACCGAATTCTCTGAAAGAACAATAAGGACAAATCATTAAACTCAAGTCATAGTAAACAGATTTTTAAAATATAAATGGATGTTATCAATCTGAAATATTTTAGAATGGGAGAAAGTACTAGTTTGGCAAAGACTTAAATTGAACAGAAAAAAATTAAACCAGTTCTTAAATTTAATCATACAGAATACATCTGTAATTATCCTGTATAGTCAAGAAGATATATCAGAAGGGAGTATAAAACAGTACTTAAGGGAGAAGGGCCTAACCACAATATTGGAAGATAAAAGGAAAATGTTGAATGATAAAATAACCTTGATGGAAATAAAAGAGGCAGTTAGAAAACAAAAAAATAATAAAACACCGGGACCTGATGAACTCCCTGAGGAATTATACAAAACTACACAAGAATCACTTGAGATGCTAATGTTGGAATTCTATAATGAAGTTTGAGTTTTAATCTGGGGGCCAAATTATTTAATATGCTTTTAAATCGTTTTAAATTGTGTAATATATGTTGTTTTATTGTGGCAGTACACCGCCCTGAGTCCCTCGGGAGAAGGGCGGTATAAAAATTTAATTAATAAAATAAAAATAAATACAAAATACAATAGAGAAAGAGAAAAAAAACAAACAAACACCAGAGATAAAAGCTAACACAGGTCAGAACTTATGTTGATGCTAATATGGCTTGTTATCTGCTGCAGTAGTTTCCCTGCAACACACACACTTCTATGTCCAGTGCTTAACTTCCAGTGGGCTCCTCCAGTATATCCTTCCCAATAAGCTTTTAGTCATATTGTATTTCTTGAAATAAGGAAAATGAAAGCCAGGAGGTGCTATTTCTTATGAAAATCCTAAAGAATGCTAGTGCATGCTTTAATTGCAAGGCTCCAACTGGTGCAGAATGCGGCCGCGCGGGGGATTATGGGAGCAAGGGGGCGCTCCCACATGACACCACTCCTGCATGAGCTGCATTGCCTTCTGGTGGTCTTCAGGGTGCACTTCAAGGTGTTGGTTATCACCTTTAAAGCGCTCCATGGCATAGGGCCTGGGTACTTGTGGGACCGCCTTCTGCCACCTATAGCCTCCCACCGGCCAGTACGCTCCCACAGAGAGGGACTCGTCAGGGTGCCGTCAGCCAGGCAATGTCGGCTGGCGACACCCAGGAGGAGAGCATTCTCTGTGGCACCACTAGCCCTCTGGAACGATTTGCCCCCTGAGATCCGTATGATACCTGATCTCCGGGCTTTTCACCGTGCCCTTAAAACTTTTTTATTTTGTCAAGCTGGGCTGGCGTAACCCCCCCCCCTTTTTTTTAGTTTTTAAATTGTCTATGGGTTTTAAATTTTAAATTGTCTAACGGGTTTTTTAAATTTTCTGGGCCAAAAATTGTTTAATTCTTTTACAAATTTTAAATTTTGTATTGAAGTGTTTTTTTATTCCTGGCTGGGCATCGCCCTGAGTCCACTAGGAGAAGGGCGGTATACAAATTTAATAAACTAACTAACTAACTAACTATTCTTCTCAAACTGCAGAAACTACTGAAGATGGAACTTTTTAGAATAGCATTCAGTTCAATCGTTTGTTGCCATCACCTTTAATTTACTTTGAATTACTTACAAAGGTTTAATTGATGTATATTTGATTCATCATCACTCTTATTAAAATCTGTCTTGACTAATTGTAGTTCTGAGTAGCTATTCATTAATTTAATTTAATTTAATATTGATCCTTAATGTTTTAATGTATGTTTTTGGTGATTTTTTTCCTCAAGATGTGGTAAATCAATAGAGATTCAGCAGTATATAAATAGAACAAATAAATGAATTTTAAGCTCAAAGTTTTGAATTTGAAACAATTTGACTACTAATACTGCAACCTATGCATTTATTCTGAATGTTGTTCCCTGCTCATAATGGCTGTGCGGACAATTAATTCCATTCAGGCAGAGAAACAAAATTCCAAGGACCAATAAGTGACAGAGAGATAAATGTTGCAAATTTCTGAACATAGAGAAAATATTTTCATAGGTACGCTGGATTTTGCCTATTAAACATCTTCTGATCACTCTACAGCATTTAAAAAGAGCATTTAAAAGTATTGTGTATGAATATATTATACACAAAAGACATGCTGAATTTCTACATTTCCCTTTTAAGGGAAATGTTTGTAAATAAATAAATTTAAATACACACAAAAAAGGTATAGCTGATGCAAATCATTCAGAAATGTATTTTTTTACTAGCTGTATCTTGGACTGTTGGACAACCTGTAAAATATGATGAAAGCAAAGGCACCATTAGCGTTCTCAAGGGAAAGAATTCTTGACTTGTAATTCATACTACTAAAAATCCTTGAATTATATTTGACCAAAAAGAAAAAAGAAAAAGCATGCTATCAACCATTGGTTAGCAGGATTTCTGCATATCGCTCTGTATGATATTCTTGTTCTAATCAACGCCAATGTTTTTTCATCTGTTTCTTCAAATTTGTTATTGCGCTTTGAAAACCATTATTTACAATATTTACAAGAATGAAGGCACTGACAGTTTTCATCTGGTGAACAGCAGTTTTTGTAAGAATTGCGGAAGACAAATATTTTAATCATGCAAGTAGGCAAAGAAATATGACCCTATGGAGACAAAAGGACTAATTATCCTTTGAAGCAATGAACCAAACCTGACAAGCTAAGAAAGGTTTCCAATTATGTATCAGATGGATTTTCTATTATGACAGGAATAATTTCTAAAACAATATTACATCTCAGCACAATTGTTTGTAATAACTGGAATAACTGGAAAAATGCCATTGCCTGAACAGTAAAAGTAAGAGTATAAACAAAGTAATTACTGTATTAAAGTAATATTGTATTAACCTATATTAAATGTAAAAGTACCAAGTCCAAAATAGTTCTTCACAATTTTTTCCTATTAATGAAAGCTTTGTAAAGCTAAATATCATTGAATTTCAAGGTATCCGACACCTATAAATATCACAAAAACATCTAAAGCAAACAATTTCAGTGTTTTTTCTGAGTTACACAGAATACAGTAGTCTCAAAATGAATATTCATAGAAAGACATGGGATTAATAAGGTGAATGAGGACTGTTCAAGCATTACCAATGACACTATTACACTATTAATCTCACCTGAGTCATGATTTTTAAAAAAAAATATTTAAAAGCAATAACTTTATCCTAAATTGGTAGAATCTTCTTACATCTATACTGAGATCTGCAATAAACAAAACAGCACCACAACTTTGGTGAAATGAGTAGATGCCTTATTTTTTGTTTGTTTTGTTTTGTTTTCCTTGGCTAAAGAATCATCATCTACCTTCAAATTGTTGGATGGAAGCCATCTGACAATCAAATACTAAATTATATCCAATAAAAAATGCCAAACTATGTTCTGAATTAACATTAGCTAATCTGTTTAGAACTAGTTCACTAGACTAAAATCATCTCAGCCTCAAATCACCTCAGGTCTGCATAGCTATCTTTCTTGTCTTCTAATTGAACTTCCTCAACCTTGTTTACTTCAATTACTATCTGCAGCAAATGATATGAAGTGGTTTTTCAGAAGGGGAATTTAATCCTCTTTCACAAAGGTGCTCCGTGGACATCCCTCTTTCACAGTTCTAAAGCAAAAAAATTTTAACAATTGTAAACAAACTAATTTAAAAGTATGCATGTCACTGAGTTATAGCCTAAGGCCCTAAGCAATCATATCTTACACACACAAAAAATCTTTATAGCAACAATAGTCTACTCATATTATTATGGATATTATGGATGTCATATTCACTGAAATATACAATATCCTCAGTGCCTCTCCAAGGAATAGTTTTCCAACCTACACAAGCCACAAAATAAAATTTGCTTTATTCCAGAGATATGCTACATGTTTTCTGGGCAAATTATTCCAGAGCTATCTATCATTCTGCATTCCAGAAATCAATAAGCAAAGAATTCATCTCTTTATTCGGAAGTTATGGATATTGAAGGTACTGCCTATATGAAGTCTTGATTATAAAATGCATTGGAAAACAGATGAATAATAAATAATGTGGACAAAAGTGCCAAATGCAGTCTAAACATCTGGCTAGTTAATCAGGGATTAGGGTTTTTTTTAATCCTAGCTTTTTTTTTCCTAGTCCAAGGTCTCTATTTTCAGATCAGCCAAATGTTGATCTATTCATTGTGTCTTGAATTGACGGATTGGCTTTTTGCCCTGGTCAGATTTCATTGGATAAAAGTGAGTGACCATCCCAAAGTCATCCAGAAGGCTTTCATGCCTAAAAGGGGACTAGAACTCACAATCTCATGGTTTTAGTCTGGTGCCTTAAACTACTAGACTAAACTGGCTCTTTCTTCCAAAATTGATTTAACATTTATTTTATTCTAGTAGTCTCTTTAACTCAAGCAATATCCCTGTTATTTATGGCTCTAAATAAGCCATCAGTTCCCCTAACCTTCATTGTTTTCCTTTAGATCTAATCATTCCTGGAATGTTAAGATCTCCTACGACCTAAGTACAGGCCTGACACCATGTGTAAAGTAGTTCTTTTGTGTATTTCTTGAATCATTAACGTGCTAAGTGGCAATCTACTAATCCCAACTCCTGAGTCTGTTCCTTTTTTAAAATTTCTCGTTTTATGAACAATTTTTTCCTTGAACAGCTGAATTCATTTTGGCATTTTATTGCCTTTTCTCGTAGAAATTCAGAATCTCCACCTCCCTCACTTTGAACAAATGTGACAGAAAGAGCTGACATAAATATTTCAAGCAGGCAAACCAATATTTAAAAGCTAAAATCATATAGGTATTCTAGATGAGATTAAGATTATACTATATGTAAAAGTAATGCTAAGCCTAGGTATGATATGAATAATGTAAAATGCATAGCTTAAGCTGACAAGTTAAAACCTAAAATGTTATATAATATTCTAAATCCTCACAGGAAGTCTTCTTTGAATGGCTGGCCTTTCATCTCAGAATTAGCTTATGCTTAACCTCTCTGGCAGAGCTCTAAGAATTATACAAACTTTTCCCAGAAAACATACCAGAGATCTCATATACTATTCACTCTCATAATGTCTCCAAAAAGCATAATGGAAGAAAAATATATATAATTATAGCGTACCAAAGATGGACACTTTTAAACAACAAACTTTATTTTTTATATTCTTTTTTATTTATTAAATTTACATGCCATTTATCTCACTGTTGAAGTGACTTTGGACAATTTACAAAATGATAAAAAGATCAATATAAAAACAGTTAAAATTTGTAAGAATTAAATATCGAGACTAAAAATTAAGGGAATGAACAGCACAGGATGGAGTCTTCTCTCTTACCCCATCAACTATCTCCAACATACAGCATCCTCACTCGGGCCCCAGGCCAGCTTCGCAGAACCAGGTTTTAAGGCTCTTCTGGAAAACTAAGGGGATCTCACTCAAAGGCAGACTATTCCAAAGGGCAGGGACCACAGAGAAAAGGCTCTTAGACTCCCACCAACCAATATTCCTTGGCAGACAAGGTCTGTAACAAGCCCTTTCTGCTGAAACAAGTGAGGTGGGTCAATCTCACTAGGGTGAGACATAGCTTCAAATACCCTTCATACAGGTAGTTCTCGATTTACGACCGCAATTGAGCCCAACATTTCTGTTGTTAAGTGAGACTTTTGTCAAGTAAGTTTTGCCATAATTGTTGAATGAATCACTGCAGTTGATATGTTAGTAAACTAGTTATTAAGTGAACATGGCTTCCCCATTAACTTTGCTTCTCAGAAGGTTGTAAAAGGTGATCACATGACCTTGGGACACAGCAACCGTCATAAGTATGAACCAGTTGCCAAGCATCTGAATTTTGATCACATGACTATAGGAATGCTGCAATGGTCATAAGTGTAAAAATGGTCATAAATCACATTTTTCAATGCCGTTGTAACTTTGAATGGTCGTTAAATGAACTGTTGTAAGGCGAAGACTACCTGTATTTTGTGAGTGGTGGACTATCAAAGTCTTTACAGGGAACCAAAGAGTAACAGTAAAAATGGCTGTAACGCTTTCACACAAAATTATACTCTTTAGTGATTCAGCTCTTATTTTCAAAAGTGAATAAACCACAGCCTCAGTTAAGTTTCTTCTAATTATTTTTCTAAAATAAAACATGATTTAATAAAACTGCATCCCCCTATTAAGAATTTAGGGCAAAAGAGGATAATGTCATTCCATGCTCTTTCAATTTCTTAAAGACTGATCAGCGGGACATAGCAAAATAACTGCCTACTGATAAGTGAGTGTATTGCTGTTTTTAAATTCTCTGCTGTGGAAAAATCTAAAGGCTTATGACTAGAACTATCGCCTTTGTGTTTATATTGTACTTTTTTCAGTGCAAAAGTATAGTTTGCACTGTGAAAATGTATTAATATATATACAGATAATTTATACAGATGATTTATCTATGTAATTAAACTTTCAAATGATCAAACGTAAAACATTACTACCCTATTTTCTGGCATATAAGATGATTTTTTAACACATGAAAATCTTCTCAAAAGTCGGGGGTCGTCTTATACACCGGGTGTCGTTCTCCTGTAACCAGGCAGACCAGCCCGAAAGGCTCTGACAAGCCAAGCTCTTTCCTTTTACAAGATCCAAGCTGAGTTGCCTGCTAATCGGTAGCAAAAATCCAACCCCTCCAGCTTGCTTACCTTAGCTGCTAGTCGCACCGCTTGCCTTGCTTCGTTTGCCTGCAAACCATTGCATCAGCAAGCAACTGAATCTCCCTGCCTGCAATCAAGCAGGCAGGGAGTTGTGGACTTCAACTCCCAGAATTACTCAGCCAGCAAAGTAAAGCTGGCTGAGAAATTCTGGGAGCTGAAGTCTACAAGTCTTAAAGTTGCCAAGGTTAGAGACCCCTGTTCTATTGGGTAAGTTTTTTCCCCTTTGGGAGCTTTAAAAAAAATAGTTAATTGGGGTTTTTTTTAGTTGTTCTTTTTTAGACCTAGCCATTTAAAGTTTAGGAAGTTTAAATTTAGCTTTCATATTAAAATAAAATAAAATAAAATAAAATAATAAAATAAAATAAAATAAAATAAATAATAAAATAAAATAAAATAAAATAAAATAAAATAAAATAAAATAAAATAAAATAAAATAAAATTTGTGCAGCTTTCTGACATTTAGTGTGTTTCTGTAGTGTTTCACTCTACACAAACACACAAAATCTCACAAAGCTGTATGTGGAATTTTGTGTGTGTAAAGTATGATAGTTGGGGTTTTGGGCTTTTTGTGGCTGTGTGAGATTCATGCTTGTTGCAGGGGCCATTTTGGGTCTAGCACAGATGCCTTTACACTGTGGGTGAGCCAGTTGATGTTTTTTAATTTTTATTTGGTGTGCGTTGGAAGTGGGGTAGTCTTATACAGCGAGTATAGCCCAAACCCTATATTTTAACAGGAAAAGTCGGGGATCGTCTTATACACCCAGTCGTCTTATATGCCAGAAAATACAGTAGTTTAGCTTTTCAGTACTTGAAATGTAAAACAGTCATTAGGAAGAAGTCTCAAACTAATAACCAAACTAATGTATTTTTCCTGTTATTGTATTCATAGGGTCAATTCATCTACAATAAATAAATACACTTCTACTGCTTTTTGCTGATCTCAGGGCTGTAGCTGTGAAAACAAGCTGAAAAATGCATGTTTAACTGCTGCTTCTACAGTTAGCTACTGGAATTTTAAAACATTTTTTTAAGTTTCCCATACATTTTCCACCCAGGCTTTTATTGCTACAGAATGAAAAATCAAGCAACAAGGGAGAAAGCAATACTCAACAATCCCTCAAATCATATCAAGTTATTTTGGATAACTAACCACTTAAAGTATAGTGACGATATTAGGATCAGAGTTCAGATCAAAATATTTTGATTTCACTCATACTCCTATGAGAGTGGAATAGGAATAAGGAGAGCTGGTTCCTTCATTATATTTATTGATGTAACTTAAAAGACATCTACAGTGCTGCTGGAGAAAAGCTGTGGAGAATATGTAAAATTCCATGAGCACATTGGTTTAAACCAGTGGTTCCCAAAAGGTGGTCCACCGTCCCCGGGGGGTTGCATGATATATTCACAGGGGGGCTGCTAAGTTAAGTCTTGGTGGTCCATGGCCATGGTCTGTGACCATAAAAGTTATTTAAAGGTGAAGAAAAGGTTGAGAACCACTGGTTTAAACTAATGATCTGTCCATGAAAAAATATTGTACCTGTATCACAACTTTTCAACATTTTTTAATCCCATGTTATGCATATGCAGACATATTTTTAAAGAAAGAATGGATGTATTTTCTTCAAACTTTACATATCACATCAGATTAAACTAGTAATAATACAGTTCTCTCTGCTAATACAGCACTTATAAAGTGCTATATAAACAACAGACATTTGTTGAGTGCTAGATGGATGAACGTAAAATTCTCCATCATGTTTGGCCCTACTGTTGGAAGTACAAATAATTATGGACATCACCTACTTTAACAGCCATAATTTGCCCACTTGGTTTGTGGACCATTTTGTTGACAGAACCATAAGCGCCTCGTCCAATTTCTCCAAGGTCTTTCAAGTCCTCTGCAGTAAAATCCCAATGTTGTTCAGGGGAAATCTTCAATTTTCCTGATGATTCAATGCTGTGTGTTCTCAGTCTCTCTCTGTTAAAAAATTTGGGAGGAATTTTTCCACATTTTAAATAGTTTAAAACTTTTTTCAGCAGCACCAATCAAAAGCATTTAGATAGAGGAATGTACACATAGCTAATGCAAGAAGATAAATTCCAAGAAGGAGTTGGATGGGGGCAAAGTGCAATATACTAACTGTATTAGTAGTTACTAATTGTAACTACTACAAATAAAACAAAAATGTTATTTTCTTACATTATATCAATTTTCTTTGAGGATATTTATAAATTCCTGGCTAAGAATTTATTCCTGCTAGGAAATGTTTTATAATTTGTCCCTTGTATATAATTATATGGCAATAACTATCTTTTTTATTATCTATATTAATAATATCATTAAAAATTTACATCTGTAGTCATTGCATTTTTATAAGAATTGGTTGATCTTAACACAAAACCCCAAATTTGAAGGGGTTTATCTGTTCATTTAACTGCCGAAATTCATTATAAAGCAACTATTTTATTTGTGAAGTAAATTAAAAGCCACAAAACGATTGCTGCTTATTTTTATCCCTAAAGGAAACATATGAAAATATTTTTGTGGCAAGAGTGTCAAATAATTTTTTTTTAAAATCTGATAGATATAAAAGAGATATGAACTACTAACACTAACCTCAATTCCCACTGTGGAAATATTTCAGAGTTACATTTCAAAGCTCTCCCAACACCATTAAATATGATCGTCTTCGCAAAGAAACCTTACTTTTTAATTCTTAGATACGGGTCTTTTCAGGAATGATGCTAAGGTTTGGAATTATATGAATAAGTCCCTATATACTGTTGCATATCGTCTTTTATGGTAAACTATACTGACCAAAAAAATAAAGGGAACACAAGCAGAAGACATCCGAGATCTGAATGAATGAAATAGCCTTATTAAATACTTTGTTCTTTACATACAGTAGTTTATATACTGCTCAAACAACTAAAGGGAACACAAAACTACTGTATGTAACGAACAAAGTATTTAATAAGGCTATTTCATTCATTCAGATCTCGGATGTCTTCTGCTTGTGTTCCCTTTATTTTTTTGAGCAGTGTAGTATGTGGTTGTATTTGAACAGCGCAAGTCATAGTATGATTGCAAATCAAATATATATATATAGTTTTATATATATAGTTTTATTGAGGTTTCCAACTATAAATTGATTGAAAGATATGCAGACAAATAGAAGGGAAAAACAAACATTATATAATAACATCATTACACATAAATACCAATTTCCTGAGGCTTCTGATCCTTCCCCATTTCAATATTTTAGGGGATATAAACTACACAGAATGTAGCATTAATGGAGGACTGAGAGGCACAGAATGAGGAAGGCCATATGTGGTTGGATTTTTTTTTAGAAAGGTTATTTTTTTGCTGTAATTGTGATACAATATTTTAGGGTTAATTATATTTTTCATGTTTCCACCACAAAATGACAGGAAACTGTATGGCTTGTCTTCAAAAATCATCCCAAAGAGTTTCAAATGGTACAGAAAAGAACCAAGGAGTGGAAGAGATTACTAACCTGTGGGACACAGAAAACATACGATTCTCTATAGTTAATATGTACCTAGATGTTCAACGCAGCTACGCTTTCTAACATAATTAAGTGAATAAATTAAAAAAAATTGAAATAAAAAGTTGAGTGGAATTGAAGTTTAAGGAACACAAATTTCAAGCTTTGCCATGTCGCTCCTAAAAACCATCAGACCATCATACTAATGCTGGCATACTGCAAATTACAAGTAAAATTAAAGTGCTCGCATTTCAGGAGAAACTTGAGGTGGGGGAAAGAGTCAAGACACTACTGAGGAAAACAGAACTAGATATCTCAATTCGTAGAGGAAAACACTCGGATTCCATAGTAATTGCCCTCTGCAGCCCATATTGCTGAACTTGTAGAACAGGGGTGGGGAACTATAGCCCTTTTACGATCTGAACTGGCTGGCTCAGGAATTTTTGCCATAGTTCCCCATCCCTGGTGTAGAATATACAGCTGTCTGTTCCAGGACATTGATGATTCAGATAAAGAATTTAACTAACAATAACTAACTAACTATATATATTCACACCCATACTTCTCTCCTTCCAAAGTCTATTGGCCCTTTATATACATCTTGGCAAGTAATAAGAATATAGCTCATGATATAGTACCTGAGGTGTCACCATTTTTCTAGGACTCAAGAGTTATAGTTTTCCTACCTTCACCTTGCAAATATTCACTGCTCTCACTACTTAACTAGTTCCTTCTTAGTTTAATTCAGACTTGCAATGAATAAAAAAAATGTTAGTGGAAATTAAGTTTTTAATTTAAAATCAAATACTCATTATCTTTGTTGTTCAAAAAAATAATTTGTTTCTGTTCAACATAAGTAGTTACTTCTTTTCTATCCAACCTAACATTAACATCATTGTAATATAATTTATTCAGACTATAGTTCATAACAATTTCTGATTAAAAATAAAAAACATCCATATTACAAGCATTTGAAATTAACTCAAAGGCATCGCATTAAGAAGAAACAAGATATAGGTTAAAGCAGGATTCAAAGTATATAATCCAATATATTTTAAAATGTCAATATAGATTTTGAAACTATATTAAAGGTGTTAATACATTTTAATTTTTGATAAGCGCTTAGAAAAAAAATGTTTATTATTTACAGAAATTATTTATAAACTACATGTTTTCAGTCCAAGAGAACAAAAGACAAACAGAAGGAACAATTCCTAATCGTCATCTTCACTGATGTATCCAAAACTAAGGACACTCGAGAATAAATCTCAATAAACAAAAGGCTCTTGTGTGCTCGAAGTTGGACCATTTGAAATTAAACACATTTTGTCTTTATCAATTACCTACTTATGATTGAGGTTAAACTAACACCCTAAATAGTTTTCTAACACGTAAAAAACTATTTTGCAGCAATAATAGAAATAAATGTTCTTTCTGTATAACTGACATTTTCTTTCTTTTTTTTCTATTTTTTATTAAATTAAAAACATATAAACAAAAGCGAAAAAGAAAAACACAAAAGAAAAAAAACACATACAGGTACAAGTAAAACATACATAACATATACGACATTTAAGCATAACATCTTATTTCTTAAAACAGTACATCATAAATTGAATTTCTGAATATATATTCCCATATCTCACCTTATACAAAGTTTTGTAAAGTTTTATTGTAGCTCTATTGTATCTCATTTGGTAAATGATTTGGTTCAAATCTTTTGGGGTGATCTTTTTATTTGGTTTTCCTTTTCTCCAACCATTGATACCACTTTTGCCAAACCAGGTAGTATTCAGATTCTTCCTTTTCTTGGATTTCTTTAGTGAGTTTGTCCATCTCAGCACATTCCATTACTTTCGATATTATTTTATCTTGTGTTGGGATTTCTTCCGATTTCCAATTTTGTGCAGAGATTATTCTTGCTGCAGTCAGACTATGTGTAATTAAATATACTGTTTCTTTTTCGTAGTTATGTGAGTATACCCAATACATATTTCTTCCAATTGAATTTTAATTTTATTCCAAAATTGTTTTGCTTTTGGGCATAACCACCACATGTGGCAGTATGTCCCTTTTTGTATTTTGCATTTCAAGCAAAGTGGGGAAGTGTTGGGAAACATTTTTGAAATCTGTGCTGGGGGAAGATGCCATCTGTAGAATATCTTGTGGGCATTTTCTTTATATGATACTGATAATGTCAATTTACTATTAACTTTCCATAGTTTTTCCCATTTGTTTAGCTCAATGCTATATACAAAGTTCTTCGCCCATGTAATCATGTTCTCTTTTACTATTTCCTCTTCCAATTTATATGCAAGTAGATAATTGTAAATTTTAGTTATTAATTTCTCATTTGGGCCCAGTAGTATTTTATTCATTTCATTTCGTTCTTTTTGAATTCCATACTTCTCCATGTCCATTTTGAATCTGGATTTTAATTGTAGGTATAGCCACCAGTCAATTTCCACACCTTGTTCCTTTAGTTCTTCTCTTGTTTTTAATTTTCCTTCATGATTTAAGAGTTCTTGATACGTTTTCATTTTATTTGTATCCATTGTATTTGGGTATATTTGTGCTTCCATTGTTGAAATCCACCGTGGGATTCTATTGTAGTGGTTCTTCCTAATTTCAGTCCAAATCTTTAACAGTGTATCTCTCACAATATGTTTTTGGAATTGTTCATGTTTTTTGGGTTTCTCTTCCCATAGATATGTGTGCCATCCTTTCGTCAGATCAAAGCCTTCTAGTGTTAATATTAGTTTGTTTTTGAGGTCAATCCACTCTTTAATCCATGTTAGTGCTGATGCTTTGTGGTAGGTTTGCCAATCTGGAAGTCCCATTCCTCCTCTTTCTCGTTTGTCCTGCAGATGTTTTAGTTTGATTCCTGCCTTTTTCCCCTGCCAGATGTATTTTAATATCATCTTATCCAAATCTTTGAAGTAGGTTTTTCCTGGATTTATTGGTATCACCTGAAATAGGTACAGCATCCTTGGCAGAATATTCATTTTAATCGAGGCGATTTTACCTAAAAGTGATAGCTGTAATTTAGTCCAAAATTCTAGGTCTTTTTCTATTTGTTTGGCCGAATTTATTGTAGTTATCTTCTTTGAGTGTTGATATTCTATTATGAGCCAGATCCCTAGGTATTTCACTTTCTTTACTATTTGTATTCCTAAAATGTTTTCCAATTCCCTTGATTAGTGGTGAGATTCTTCATTAGCATTTTTGTTTTTTGTTTGTTGATTTTCAGGCCTGCTACTTCCCCATATTGTTCTATTTTGGTCAATAATTTGGGTCCTGATTGTAAAGGTTGTTCTGGGACAAGTACTATATCATCTGCAAATGCTTGCAGTTTATATTCTTGGTTCTTTATCTTTAATCCCATTATTTCTTTATCTTCCCTAATTTCTCTCAATAATGTTTCCAATGTTAATATAAATAATATGGGGGATAGGGGGCATCCTTGCCGCACTCCTTTCTTTATATTAAATTGTTCAGTTGTCTCTCCATTAATTAATGTTTTTGCTGTTTGGGTTTTATATATCTTTTTGATCATATTTAAGAATCTTCCTCCAAATTTCATCATTTCTAATTGTGTTATTAAAAATGTCCAATTAAGATTATCAAACGCTTTTTGTGCGTCCAGGAAAATTAATGCTACTTGCTTATCTGGTCGTTGTTCATAATATTCAAGGGTGTTGATGATTGTCCTTGTATTATTTTTGATTTGTCGTCTGGGAATAAAGCCATTTTGGTCTGGATGTATATAGCGATTAAATTTTTCAGTCTCTGTGTTATAATAGATGTAAATAATTTGTAATCTACATTAAGGAGAGATATTGGTCTGTAATTCTTAATTTCAGCAGGGCCCGAATCTTGTTTTGGTATTAACGTAATTATTGTTTCATTCCATGAATGTGGAATTTCAGCCTCTAGAAATGCGTCATTATATACCTGTATTAGAGTTTCATCTAGTGATTGTTGAAATGTCTTATAAAATTCAGTTGGTATGCCATCTGGTCCTTGTCAATAAACAAGAGGATCTTGTGTGCTCTGAATTGGACCATTTGAAATTAAATACATTTTGTCTTTATCAATTACCTACTTATGATTGAGGTTAAACTAACACATACGTAAAAAACTATTTTACAGCAATAATGGAAATAAATGTTCTTTCTGTATAAGACATTTTCAGTTATTTCATAAAATGACTCTGTTAAAGTTATTGATCCAATCTTTTTTTTTTGCATTTGATGGATAAACAGTTTTGTGTATCTTAAGTACAATTGCTTAACTATGGAAAATGTTTCTGTTTTCACCAAGAACTGTTTTATATCCATAGTAACTCTGTTAGTGTTTCCCTGCAACCTCACTGTCTACAAGAGAACATCCATAATTGGATGAGGAACTGGAATTCTGCATTAGTATTTCATGTATCACATCATTTGGCATGTATGAGGGGTCTTTTTGGTTGGATTGTTTTGCAGACTTTTCATTACCCAAACTAAGTGACATCATCAGTACTAGTAAGGAATGGGGCTTGTTTTTAGTTTATATTCTATGATAGGGATGGTCTTAGAGGTTCTTTGACTGGGCTGTTTACTGTTGGCAGTTTCTTGATTAGATATTGCTTACTTCTTGATTGTTGGTCTGATGTTAATCTTGGAGTAAATCTATGATGATCTGGCTGCTTATTATTGATAGAGGGGTGCTGAGATCAAAAAGACCTAAGCACCTCTCCACCAGCAGTGAGCACTCAGATGAGCACAGATTAAAAATTTATGATCTTGTGGGGCCACATTGATAACTGTCTAGGGCTGCATGTAGCCCATGTATCAAACACACGTGTTTTAGAGCAACAGCTTGTTTTCATCAGAGTTAGTGAACAAGCCAGGGGTAGAGAAGTCTTTAAGTACAAGTCTGAAAGTACACAATTCCTGCCTGCCCCTTTTAACTTCTAGACCTTTAGAGTGGGTCATTCCTACGTTTCTTTGACTGCAGGTTTGAATTGCAGGTTCTTGCTTCTCTTGTCTGATGGCTTTCTAGGCAGCATCTGCTCTTCCCTTTCCTCAAAGTTATCTATGAATTTCATTATTCAAAGAAATAGCTTGTTCAGACAATCTCTACAAAGTGGGGGGGGGGGAGAGTTCAGTGACAGCACAACATATAACTGATTGTAATGGCAAACATGACTGACAGAAACGCTGCAAAGGTCATAAATGTAGGCATTGGTCACAAAATTCTTTTCATCACTGTAACTTCAAATGATCACTTTCCAAGCCAGTCACTAATCAAAGTCTACTCTTATATTTTTTGGCTGCCTTTAAGGGCAAAACCTAACTGAAAGCAACTTATAAACAAGAAATTTATACTATAATATACTACTGTTACTATTGCCACTACTACTACTCTGTTTGCATAATACTGCAAAGTGCTCTAGTCTGAAATAAGGTCCTCTTACCCCGCTGAGCTCCAGATATTCCTTATCCTGGTATTTCAAAAGGCTTTGAAGATCTGGCAAGGGAAGTAGGTCTGCTTCTGGTACTGCCTGATTTTTATCATCTTTTGTCACTTGTTTTTTACTTATATTGTTTTATTGTTGGGTTTTTGTTTTTGTTTTAACCTGTAAACCTTCTAGAGTTACAGGGAATCAGGAAGTGTACAAACTTAATCAATAAATACATACTATTAATAATAACAGCAGCAGCTAGTTACTAGTAACTGCGAGTGCAAGCTCTAGAGGGAAAACCCTATTCAGGGAAAGTAAATAAATGAATCTTTAGGGCTTTCTTTAAAAATGGCAGTGATGAGACTTCAATAAAATCCTAGGTAAATGATGATTGACCAAAATAGCCACTTTAAAAGATTTTAATTTGTTTAAAATTACAGTCAAAGTTCTATATCTGATCTTAAATCACAAACAAGTTGACATGGGTAAAGAAAA
Source organism: Masticophis lateralis (assembly GCA_030761175.1). Lineage (NCBI taxonomy): Eukaryota > Metazoa > Chordata > Lepidosauria > Squamata > Colubridae > Masticophis > Masticophis lateralis. The sequence continues at coordinate 114,774,209 of JAUDYJ010000002.1, forward strand.
ATCCCAAATTGCTTCTGTGCTTTAAATATTGGAACCAATATTTTGAAATAGTTTAGAAATAATGAAATTGATGCAGTATAGTTTTCACATGTTTTCTCTGTTTCATTCCTATCAACTTACATATGCAGACAATTTTCAAAGGCTACTTCACCACATAGAATTCTTGCCTGCAGGTGTTATTACTTTAAATTATTAGTTTTCAAGAAATAAGCTTTTGGAATTGAAATCTTTAATCCTACCATATGATAGAGCAAACATTATGCCCAATTAAGCTTTGCCTCTTCAACCAAATGATTACTGGGTCTGAAGATTTTTCACTTCACCACCTTCTCTCACTAATTTATAAACAGGATCAATCTTACTACTTTCACAACTTCTCTTCCTGCAGTATTTCTACTTTTACTCAATCAAGTAAATCCAGCTTATATATTCATGATTCATTTCCCAAAAGTATGCTCAAATAGACTAATGCTTAAACTATGCATCTGAAGCAGAACTTTTCAAAAAACAGATATTCATCAATCATTTATTTTTGGATAACCAAGTAGCCCAATCACTTTTTCTGTACTCTCTCATTTCAATCCATCTACTCATGTTACTTAATAGTCTTTTTCCATTACATTCATTTGAGTCGCTGTAAGCGGCTATATAAATTTTACAAATAAATAAATGTGGATTCTTTTCCCAATACTCATCCTTGAGCCTTACATTACCGACATATAACATCAGACATCTCCAACTATATAGTCTTACCTTCATTTGAAACTACAACGAATATGATCCTAATCCATACTTTCCAACATACTTAATGTACTCATCTTACTTGAGATCAAATTACCTGTATTTAAGTCTATTACATTGGTTTCCTTTCTTTCTCTTAATTTCATAAGCAAACTGCATATCTTTTTTTTCATTAATTTATTTCCTTAACATTAACTCTTCTTCCATTGTATGTCTTGGAGTAGTCATCAGTTGAGCCCAGAGATATTTATCTCTGACCAGGGCCTTGGCCAATCAAAGACTTTGTACAATGTTTTTTAATAAATGAACACTAAGTAATCAGCCTTAGTTATAGCTGTACCACAAGTAGCATTCTCTCCTAGAAACAATGGTACTGGCCATTTTGTCCCAACTGAATGCCAGAAATGCAACTGAAGTTTACTTTTATCTCAGGTATGCTGGTGCTATTTCAGTCAAGTCAAGGTTCTGCTGCCTATGTCTGGAGGTGCAGGTTATGTAATGACACATTCAGGAAATAGAGCATTATTTAAGTATATACCTTAACCTATTATATAGAAAAGAAAATATATCCAAAGATTTCTCCAATTGTTAGAAAAGACACACACACACTCTAGAATAGATAAGTCTCTGGATTACAACACCAATTGGAACCACAATTGCTACTCCTAAACACTGCAGTCATAAAACACATGACATCACTTACTAACAGCAATTCTTGAAGTCCCGCTTCTTATCGTTAAACAAAGATAGTGTGGGCTATTAAGCAAGGACCTCATGTAATTACACTTCGACTTTGTTCTGGGGAAGTCAGCGGGAAACACTGGAAATTATGATCACACGAATGTGGGAACACAACAGCTGGAACTCTAAGGACCCTTCAGAAATCTCCCTTGTTCAGCGCCATCAAAAGTTTGAATGGTTGCTAAATGACTGATCATAACCTGAGGACCATATCAGTGGTAGGTTGCCCCTGATTCGGACCGGTTCGCAAGAACTGGTAGTAAAACTGGCAGGAGGCTCGGCCCACCGACCCGGATGTCATCAGAAAGTTTCTGCATATGCACACGGTCCCGTTGTGAACTGGTAGTAAAGGTAAGTAGTAAAGAACCCACCCCTGGACCATATGTATAATTAAATCCGTAAGAATAACAGCAACAACAACTCATTAACAATCTTCATATTAAGGAATCCAATTTCTAGCAAAAGAAAGACTCGTGTAGACTTTAAAACTTATTCTTAAAATGTGTGTAATGTTTAGTAATGCACTTACTAAAATAGTAGTCATAATTTAGAGTTTTACAGGAAATGTCAGAGTCCTAGTAAAGGTAACAGAAATTACATCATAGTCATGAGACCATCAACATTTAACAGACAAAGACAATCTTTCTCAGAGACAAGAGGTTAAAAAAATTGCTTAAATATGAGAGAAAGCTCCTGTACTCTTGAATTTTGCTTCTTTTTTTCTAAGCCTACTTTAAATTCCTCCTTTCAATAATATCAAAAAGAAATAAGAGACTGGTAAAAGACAGCTATAGGGAAAGAGAAAACAGAGAATTGTCTACCTTTCTTTCTCATTCTATTATAACAATATATCATATGATATACTGAATATATCAATACACGTAGCATATTAATATTAATTAAAAATACCCCCCCCCCCCCAAAAAATCCCTAAGCAATAACTAAGGTCATTTCACTATCTTGGTATATGCTTTTCACACCACTACTAGTTCTTGGTTCCTGGGCATGAACATCTGCAAAAGTTACATATGAGAGTTTCTTTTCCGTAGAATCTACCAAAGTATGGTAGGTCAGGTCTATGAAACTGCTCCCTGGTTATTGTATGGAGCTCCATTACATCTGATTAATACACAAAGTAAATTTATACCAGAACTACAACACAATATTATAATAATAAACTGATCTAGCAGAGGTTCATCTATCTTCTGGATTTTGGGAAACAATTCATAAAATGAAATAAATGTTATCAGGATTATGTATGTACTAAGATTAATGATCCTTTGACAAGTATTGTAAAAGAAGAGTTCATAATTGGAATATTTTATGGAACTTCAAGTCACCTCTGAAATAGGATAATTATTTGATTTATCTAATGTATAGAATCAACTGCTTTCTTGGTAGAATGGGGAACTAGAATTTTTTTATTTTTCTGACTGTCTAAAGAAGAACTAGCACAATTATATTGATTCTTTAGTTCCACAGTATCCAAGATATGTAGAATTAGGAAATTGTAGTTTTTCCTGGTAATGTTCAAGTCTCAGCAGTCTCAATGAGTGTTGTAATTGTGAAGTACATTGGAAGATAGTGTAGCAATATCTGTGGGGCCACAGGTACTTCACTTCTGTTGTATAATATAAATGACTCAGAAACATGGTTTCCTAAGGACACTTCTGAATATGTCTGAAAAACTTCTCAAAACGTTATTACTGCTGGTCTTAGGAGATACATTTTGAGAGGTTTTTCAGGCGTGTGTGTGTGTGTGTGTGTGTGTGTGTGTGTGTTAGAAGGCTCACATACTTATTGGATTGATTGAGAATCATATGTATTATTGGAAAACATATTCAGGGAAAATTTCGCACACTGCAGTCCTTCCTTTCATAATCTATAAATGTAGTTAGCAGACATATGTTGCACTTTCACTCATCCATCATTTTCTAAACTTGATAATTTTACAAAATTATGAGTAATCTATCTGTAGCTCCTATTCTAAGATAGATATGTGTTCATAAGTTTTAGAGGAATCTTTTTGAATGTATAAATATTATTTATAGATTTAATTTGATATTATGCTTAACATTAGCGTGAATATTTAAACACTTTATTTTAGTTCCGCTGATAATCAGAATCTTAGAAATTGACCTATCATTTAAATAAAGTTAAAATATCTATTTTAGATATTTTGACCCACAGTAGTGCACTGGTTAGAGTGCAGTACTGCAGGCTACTTCTGCTGACTACCAGCTACCTGAAAATCTCACCAGGCTCAAGGTTGATTTAGCCTTCCGAGGTGGGTAAAATGAGGACCCAAATTGTTGGGGGCAATATGCTGATTCTGTAAAATTGCTGAGAAGGCTGTAAAGCAGTATTTAAGTCTAAGTGCTATTGTATTTGAAAAGCATTAATAGTTAAAGTGTATTCCAGGAGAATGAAGTCTGTTTGTTTGAAGCACATTGAACTCATTCATTTGCCATTTAAAATTAATTATCCAATAAATATGAAGTTTATTCAATGTTTCTGTATATTGACTTATCAAATTACATGCATATCCAGACCTCTATATGTATGCTTTTAAATGAACTAAGCATTAATAATGAACATGATCGCTTAAGGAAGAATACATTATTATGAAATATACAATGATTTTGAAAAGGGCAAGCGAGAGCTGCATGTGAAGGTTTACAATCTGCAACGTCTTTACATTGATGTTGGCTCACCCGTCAAAGAAAACTATTTTTTTGAGCACCACCTGTTGGCATTAAAGAAAAAATGAACTGAATTCCATCGAAATTTAATCTTGTAAATAAAATAAATTACTGAGTTATATATCTAACTCTCACACAACTGCTTTTAAGTAACCAACATTACGCAGAGTACAGCAAGGAATAATATGGCAAATAAATTAAAATGTGATGAAAAGAAAATGTAAGTAAGTCTAGTTTACCAACATCATTCACTGTACCTCTCAATCTTTTCATTTTTGCAAATCATCCTTGCCTTTATCACATCTATGCACTGCTTCATATACTGTTTTTTGTCCTTTAAATGTCTTGCCTTTAATTGTGTTTAATTTTAAAAGAAGGCTGTTGTAATTCAATACAAAGTAATTTTGAAAAGTACTATTATTTTTACAATAATAATCATTTTAATGCCAGTAAAAGTTAAAAGGGACAGAGGCAGTACTGTAGCTATGAACACAACAATAAGTTCATTCATATACAGATAAAAATAAATATATAAATTGAGCTATTTGCTTAAGTTTACAGCTGTATTAATTCATTCATGATATGAAAAATTCCTGCAAGGTACTATAATTGTGCTGATGATCTCTTTTGGGCTATTATTAACATATTATGGGCTAACACACAGTTATGCTTACTGTAGCCTGCTGGAAAGTTTCACGATCATCTCCGCCTCTCTCCTTTTGAAGGTGAAGGGAGCAATGTGATTACTACCCATTGTTGCTTGAGTATCACTTCAGCCAGGAAAAGGATTATAAAAATGACAGGAAAACACAGTGCTGTTACCATACAATGCAAGAACATGCATAGATAGTCACTGAGAAGAAAGCCTGCTTCAGACAAAATATACACATTATTTATCTTCTTCATCCTTCCACTTGAAAAATAAAAACTTATAGTATATAAGTTAATTTGAAAGCCCTGTTAAAATCAATGTACGTTAAATTGCACTGCGTTACCTAAAAGCAGAATGTTACCATCTGAGGCTTACTTGAAAGTAAGTCATATGAAATCTATTGAACTTCTAAGCAAACTCATTACATTTTAATTTCCAGTGAAGTACCTTTAGTTATCATATGAATGAATTACAGTTGAAGTGTTCGTGAACTGATAAATTATCTTAATGACATATTGTATTTTTTCACATTGTTTCATTATATTTTGATCTCACTGTTTATGTCTTGGATCAACCAATCAATAGTAACTATAATTTGATTTTTAGGGTGGAATGAGTTTAATTCATTGTGAAACACTGAAGAAGTTAGAGGTATCTTCACTGCTCATTCAATGGTTTCTTGAGGAACAAATAAATATTTCCAGATTCTATTCTTTTATTGATATTTCTAGATAAGAAATCTCCTATAACTCTAATATTCACTAACGAAGGAGCTGGAATAAACTTTTGGAGGGGGGGGGGGTAGTAAGAATCCTTCCATAGAAATAGGCAGCACATAATGCACATAGAAATGACTATATCAAAATCTCCTGAGCTTTCTGCTTAGTAAGTATAAAAAGATAGCTAATGCTTCTTTTTATATTTTTTGAGAATATTTTTATTTTTTAAAAAAATAAAATCCAACTAGAGGCTTGAAAAGAGAATAATCACTTATGTTATATTAATCATATTGGGAATTTTAACAGGAGGAGAGTGTGTGGGAGAATCTAACTTTCTGGAAATTTTTAAAAATATATATGGAAAACTCAATTTTGATGCAACCTGTCCAAAGATAAGCTAAAGATTACTACATTAAGATTGATACATCATCTAGAGATAGAGTCATCACAATTCCTAAAATGACACATTTGAATCTGTCCTTTCAAATACTGAAATACAGGTACTTATATATGGCACTAGACATGAATTCATGAAATATAGTAATTAATTTGCCTAACCCTGCATTCTCAACTGTTTAAGACAACGTAATCTACTTTAATTGTTTCAGCAGTAATTATTATTTTAATATGATAATTTCATATAATTCTTAAAAGGAATTTACTGCAAATATATTTTTCAGACACTATAGAAGATTTCATTTTATTCCTCACTTATTATCATCAGTTTTAAAAAGTGGGAATATAGTTGCTTGAATCCTTGAAATGTGCACAAGTTATTACAATTATTTTTTCTCCTTTCGTGAGAAAATAATGCTATTTCTCTAGTTAGAGTTCCAGAATATTTTGACATAATTCTATAGCACACCTCAACAGAAATACTGAGCCAACAAGTGGGACTCCAAAGCAATGCTGAAAAATTACAAGGTTAAAATATCAGTAACCCATTTTTATTTTAGATATAAAAATATTAGGTGTGGCCCAGATTAATGTCAGCTCTCACCTGTTAATAGCTTAATGAAAGCAGAGTCACTTTTAATTTGAACTGCAAAAAGAGAATCTAAAGGGATTAACGTCTGAGAATTCCTACAGTATCTTGCTGCCAATAATCAAAAACCTTTGTACTTTTTCATTACAATTATTTATTGTTTTGATATATTAGACTGACCAAATTAATTTTATTTTAGCAAGCCAACACTAATTAGGGGTAACATTTCTTTCTAGTTTTCTTTCTAAAACTATTGCCCTTGGATTGTCTGATCAATTCTGTATCTGAAGAAAACTAATAGCTTTTAGAAAAAAGCTCAAAAGTTGGCACTTACAAACCAAAGTTTAAATTACTACATCATCTCTTGCCCTCTTTCATTATGATTAGTTCAATAGTTAAGCAAAAACAGAAAACATAAATGACTTAATAGCAATTATGAAACGATAATCGAAAATAAATTTTAAAGGAATGCAGCCAAACCAAAAATCTAATGAATTCTAAAGACCAGAGATTCAATTTAGATACTGCAGCTAGACCACAATACATAAGATGAAGCCACCGTGAAAGAAAGGTGCATAAATATTTCTGTGGATTTCTGGCACGGTTCTGCAAATAGCTACATAGTATGTTTCTAGAACCAACCTCTGAATTTATGCTGAAATTAAGGGCTTTATGCCCTATGCTTTAAAATTTGATAGTAATGCAATAGAAAGCAAAAAGCATAATTAGTATTTCCATATTGGTTTCAATCTAATTCATCATAGTTTCTTAAATTACCAATAGTAAAGATATAAATGAATTTTCTGTCACAAGCTCATATCATTATTACAGCAGTATATGTTAGTGTAGTTTCCTTTTTTCTGTATATATATATTCTAAACATTGTTTTCTGTATGTAATATTATATATTGATCTGCTATCTGTCCAGTCTTCAAACTAATTTATTAATATACTTTATTAAAGACTGATTATAAATCCATCTGTATCTAAAGTATTGCAGCCAAGCAACAGATGCAAAATATATATAAATATGAGAAATGATACTAATGTAATACAGATCTTATACGAATCCTCACATAGTGGAGGATTGCCTATATTAAGAGTGCATGGTGAAACCAGCAACGGAAAAGTAAATTATGTTTAAAGAACATGAATTGTCAAACTGCCCGGGAGGAGGGGGGGGGGGATCTACTCTAGATACTATATAAACTAATTCAGAAAATCTAATTCAAAATGACTCTGAGCACATGCTAATAATCACAATTGAAAAATATTTAAATATAATAAATTATAATAATAAAACAGCTTTCTGTCAAAGTCAGATTCTAGAATCAATACAGATATACTGCATATATAGCATTATATAGCATTATATATAATACTATATAATGTATAGCATTATAGCATTATAATTATAAAGATAACAAATGAAGTAACATTTGCAATGCAATGCAAAACAAAATATAATCTCTCAGGATGGAACAAAAAATAACATGCTAGTCATATTTACTGAAAGTCAAATTTAATAAGTAGATTTTTAAATAATGACCTTTAAAAAAGATATATTTCTATATATATATATATAAAAAGATTTTTTAATAAAAAATTTATCCATGCCTCTTAAACAGATCCAGATTTTGCAACTAAGAAAATGTATCTACAATTTTTTAAAGAATATACACATCACTAAATACTTCTTTCTCCATTATCCTGAAAGAAACACATATTAACACTTTAAACTTCCAAGATGGTGCAGCTAGACACAAAACCCCTACCTCATAGTAGGAACCATTATATCTGAGCTTTCCTATAAATGGGATGAGACATTATTTCACAAGATTTATCAACATAGTTGTGTGGAACTGAAGTTCAATTTAGAATCAATAAGAACAATTAATTATTTAAAGAAAATCTAGAAGACTGGAAAGTACATTTAAACTAGTTACAGTCTTGATCTCTCTGTCCATAGGTCTTTTATACTATATACTAATCTGAATAATCAACTTAAAACAGTTCAAGAATACTAACCATAAAGGTTTTCAAAAGGTATGTGAAAATTTTCTAGATGAAAATGTCTTATTTAACTTATGGTATCCTAAAAATAAAAGTAAATGATGAACATATGACAAAAGTATTTAACCTTGAAGATTTCAGTGCAATTATACAAATATATACACAGAAGCAGGCACACTGAATTTAGTGGAACCTGTTATCAGATAATTGTAATTTGTAACCTAAATTTCTCAAAGTAGGGGACTCTATAAGGCAAGAAAAAAATGATACAATGGGTCTGATTATTTCCCAACACAATTTATATCATACAAACTATCATAGATTATGGAATAGATTTATTCACTGAAAAGGAATAACAATGCTGTATTTATGTCACACACCAGCTATACAGGAATTGGATTAAAGAACAATCTGAAATTCACTATAGTCTTCGAAAATTGATTACTACAGAAAAAGCTTTTTTTCCATTTTCTATTTGGTAATGCCATTTAGCTTTAAGAACATAGCAATATTTCCAGCAGCATAAGTGAAATTAAGGATGCCAGGATTTGAACCTAGAAGCTGTTATGACAAAAGCCACTATCACAAAGAGAAATTTCAATTTGGAAGTCACTGGATGAAAACATCATTGGTAAAGAAATCTCTAGAACTGATGGATGCCTACTATAAATAATTTCTTGTAAAGAAAAAGTTTATCAAAAAGAGAAGAAGCACACTGCGAAAAAGGCACAGAAAATTGGAAAATATGAGGCCAGTGTGAAAAGACTTCTGAAGCCTGGAGATTTCACATTTTATTGTAGAAAATAAATTTTTTTAAAAAAATTGACAGACAAATCTAAACGAGAAATTTGAAATTCTTTTAAGATTTTTTTTAGAATCATTTTTTTTAACTTTTGGATCTCATTATTTAAATATATCCTTATGTCGACTTCATTATGAGGAATACATCCTTTCCACACTTGTCATTATTTTAGCAGTAATAGTAATGTTATTACGTGACTAGATATAGATCTATAGATATCTATTCAGTTCTAGATATAGAACTGAAACAAGGCAGAACAATAAAATTGCTGTTTGTGGAAAATGAAAAACTCTTGAATTATAGCGGAAAAAAGCACCAATCCATTCAGCAAAACACAAGCATTTCATATTGCACAATAAAAACACTTGAGAGGATTAAAATATATAAAGATTCTTACAAACTTCATCAATAAACTTCTGAATTCTTAAAATAAAATGTAAAGAATTCCAGATTTTACTACACTTGCAGCCTGAGGAAACAGATCAGATTTCAAGATATGTGCTACTATATTAAATATCCAATTGTTTTATACATCTGTCAACCTTACTTATGAACATAAGGCTATTCTTCTGGTAGCTCTTTCCTGAAAACTTAATGAATCTAGTAATTCCTGGAAATCTGGAAATTTTATCAGAGTTTATTTTTTAAAGATTTTTTTAGGAATGAAATGCCTCAGCTGTATATATGTAGAAAATAAGAATATAATGAATTTGAAAAAAAGAAGCATGAATCAGTTCATTCAGTTAATGAAATTAATCATAAGGGAATATTCCAATGAAAAATAACATGGGTTTTTATGTTCATTCCTAAACAATAATTTGAATTTAAGTAAGGGTAAAGCAGTATGTTCTTAATTTCTCAAAATACATGATAGGTAGGTAGATTTAAAATCTCAGTCCAAATAATGTAATTTGAATTAAATATATGTGAGACAATAATTCTAGCTTGTAGAACTTCTGACTTTATACTCACATGTGTGGATTCTGAAAAGGAACTCCAGGGTTCAAAGTAAATCGTGCAGTGGATTTGAAAGGTGGGTTTGCAAAATTCAGCTTCAGTGCTCTGCGCTTACCTGAGGAATAAACACAAACTCTGGTCGGGAAGAGAACAGATTACTATATTAAAAACATTAGAATAAACAGGAAGCATAATAACCTCTTCCTTGCAACATTTTGGATTAGCACTAAACAATTTTTATGACATCACTCACAAAAACAGCAGGGTTCTCATATTTAGCATCAGGTTATGTGCTCAAAACGAATCGGCATCTGATAAATAACTTGACTGCTCCAGATTATCTTTCATTGGGGTATTAAATAAATTTCATTTTTTCAGACGTGAATAGTAAAGGTATTCAATTTGGATTTTCAATAATATAATAATGTACCAACTATATATAAAAACCAAACACCAATTGCTTGAAATTATGAGATGTATAGAACATATGAGAGCAAATTTAAAAAAAAAAAAGATAACAAGTGATTACAATTACAAATATTTTGAGCAATTGATCACAAAACCTGACTGAGATTTCTGGTAAAGGAGAAGAACATTCTGTTGCCATTTCCTGATGGGTAGCATGGGATTAAAAAAAAAAACCAAGAAAAAGTGTGTATGTTATAAAGAGTGTGTTTCAGGTAAATATACACAATAGATCATAATTTAATCACAGTTTATTGAATAAAGCACAATTGGTTGCTTTTACCTAAAATGCCTAGGCCATAAATTATAGTTCATAAACCACAAAATTCCAAACCCAAACCAAATAAATTTAGTGTTTTGTGGGAGTTACTAATACCTATAATTACTGAGAAAACAAACGTGAATGTGCCAGGTTGTTGTTCTTGTGGCCAATTAATATAGGAAATGTGAAATTCCAGAGTAAAACAAAAAGAACTGCTGTATTTCTGACTTAAAAGCTAGGTCTTGTATGAAGAACTTCCTAAACTTGGCTATGCATGCATGTGGATATGCAAAAGACTCTTCTGCTAGGATTGCTGCAAAAATGGGAGTTTTCGCCACAGCTGTGAAGAATTTAGTGCCATAATATTTTAATCAGTGGTCCTGAACATGAACCAAATGTTCATACAAAACATGGCATAGTATAATATAATACATGGCATGTAATTCCTGGCATAGTAATATCTATTATGAGCATAGTCAAGTGCTTGGTGCATTTGCTAAAATTGAATGTACATCTTACTTGAGAGAGATTTAAATCCACAGTAACATTAAACATGCCTATAAAACACTTTATTGCCATATACTTTTTAATGAAATATAGGTAATCCTTGACTTATGACAATTGAGCCCCAAATTTCCATCACTAAGCAAGACAAGCAAGTTTTGAATTTTGCCCCATTTTGCCACAGTAGTTAAAGTGAAACACTGCAATTGTTAAGTTACTAACATGGTTGTAAAATGAATCTGGCTTCCCCATTGACTTTTCAGAATTGATGAAACTCTTATCAACAAAGCATAAATGTAGACAAAAGAAGGTTTAGATTAAGTAGAGAAAGAATTTCATGACAGCAAGAGCTGTGAAGCCTCATGAAGACATATATTCTCCTTCACTGGAGATCATTAGACTGAGAGGCAAAATGGGCAAAATGCTTTAGTACATCCCTCACTGTAGAGGATCAGAAATATTGAAATATGAGGAATATATAAAAATGCAAAAGAATTCAAAAACGTTTTAAGTACTACTGTACTTTTTATTGCATCAGTCCTTAGAAAAATCTCTGAAGAGCCAGAACAAATGTATGACGTAACTGGGAACACTCAGCAGGTGCAAATAATACTATCTCTTCTTTACAGATGAACCAGTAAATAACACATGAAATAGCAGGAAGAACAGTAACAAATGGGAGCCATGGGGCAGAATAAAAGGAAGATAACATGAATCTTGCAGAACTAATGTATATTGAATTAATGGAAAAAGCCAGGTACATTACATTTCCGAAGAAACCTCTACCAAGATTTTTTCATAGTGACTGACTGAACAAAGGAAGAAGTGAGCAAACTAGCATTCATTAGTATGGTTAAATGTTTGCTTTAACTGCTCTTCACTTATGTCTTTCTCTTGCCTTATGCTCATATGACATAACAGAACTACGGAACGTGGTTTATTTGTTATATATCTCTAAACAAAACTTTTCCCTGCAATCCTTCCCTTTTTATAATAAGGGAAAAATTTGGGCCTGCTAGCATATAGAAATTGTAACAAAATACAAAAATATTGGGTTTAATAATATGCATGTGTGTGGGTTAACAACGTGTGTGGGTGAGTGAATGTACAGAAACATAATCTCCATCAAAAAATAATCTGGAAAAAGAAGAGACATCCTTTCCATGCTTAAACTGGATTTTTATAAAACTTAAGCAGGAGATGAAAATTTTGTTTTAATAAGCAAACTGATTAGAATTAGGATGCTACTTTGAAGTTTTTTTCCAGTGCACCAGGAAATCTCCTCCAACTATTTACATATTTTAAATAAATATACCTTTTTCTTTAATCTTTTTCTGTTTTTACTTAATATTTTATTATGTATTATGTATTGTTTTTATATACTGTATGGAACCCAGTCATGTTTTGTGACACAGCTACAGTGACGCAAAAAAGTATTTAGTCAGCCACCAATTGTGCAAGTTCTCCCACTTAAAAAGATGAGAGAGGCCTGTAATTGACATCATAGGTAGACCTCAACTATGAGAGACAAAATGAGAAAACAAATCCAGACAATCACATTGTCTGATTTGGAAAGAATTTATTTGCAAATTATGGTGGAAAATAAGTATTTGGTCATCTACAAATAAGCAAGATTTCTGGCTCTCACAGACCTGTAACTTCTTCTTTAAGAGGCTCCTCTGTCCTCCACTCATTACCTGTATTAATGGCACCTGTTTGAACTTGTTATCAGTATAAAAGACACCTGTCCACAACCTCAAACAGTTACACTCCAAACTCTACTATGGTGAAGACCAAAGAGCTGTGGAAGGACACCAGAAAAAAATTGTAGACCTGCACCAGGCTGGGAAGACTGAATCTGCAATAGGCAAGCAGCTTGGTGTGAAGAAATCAACTCTAAGAGCAATAATTAGAAAAAGAAGACATACAAGACCACTGATAATCTCCCTCGATCTGGGGCTCCACGCAAGATCTCACCCCGTGGGGTCAAAATGATCACAAGAATAGTGAGCAAAAATCCCAGAACCACACAGGGGGACCTAGTGAATGACCTGCAGAGAGTTGGGAGCAACGTAACAAAGGCTACCATCAGTAACACACTATGCCGCCAGGGACTCAGATTCTGCAGTGCCAGATGTGTCCCCCTGCTTAAGCCAGTACATGTCTGGGCCCGTCTGAAGTTTGCTAGAGAGCATTTGGATGATCCAGAAGAGGATTGGGAGAGTGTCATATGGCCGGATGAAACCAAAGTAGAACTGTTTGGTAGAAACATAACTCGTTGTGTTTGGAGGAGAGAGAATGCTGAGTGGATCCAAAGATCCACCATATCTACTGTGAAGCATGGGGGTGGCAACATCATGCTTTGGGGCTGTTTCTCTGCAAAGGGACCAGGACGACTGATCCGTGTACAGGAAAGAATGAATGGGGCCATGTATTGTGAGATTTTGACTGCAAAGCTCCTTCCATCAGCAAGGGCATTGAAGATGAAATGTAGCTGGGTCTTTCAGCATGACAATGATGCCAAACACACCACCCGGGTAACGAAGCAGTGGCTTCGTAAGACAGCCCCAAAACATCACTGCTCTAGAGATCTGCATGGAGGAACGGGCCAACATACCAGCAACAGTGTGTGCCAATCTTGTGAAGACTTACGTTTGATCTTTGTCATTGCCAACAAAGGATATATAACAAAATATTGAGATGAACTTTTGATATTGACCAAATACTTATTTTCCACCATAATTTGCAAATAAATTCTTTCCAAATCAGACAATGTGATTGTCTGGATTTGTTTTCTCATTTTGTCTCTCATAGTTGAGATCTACCTATGATGTCAATTACAGGCCTCTCTCATCTTTTTAAGTGGGAGAACTTACACAATTGGTGGCTGACTAAATACTTTTTTGCCCCACTGTATATAAATTTGTTAAATAAATAAATTTGAGGAAATGGTTGTATATGATGTCCCCTTCTCAAATGAAATATTGATAAAATTTCATAGGGTTTTATCCTTTGTTTTTTTGTGCTTAATCTTGAATTTGAAAGAATTACACCATTTTTATCTCTTTTCAGCTTCCAGAAAAAAAATCACAAAGGCTACTGTATTTAAATGGAACAATGTTCTATTTAACTGGTTTAGCCAAATTCCTAAAGCTGTTTGGAAATGGTAGATTTATTCCATACACTATAGAATATATTAGTATATAAACCAAAAAAATTGCACAAAAAAATTGAAAAAAAGGTGTAAAATACCCACAAAACACTATTTCATGGCCAGACAGATCATACATAATTGATGAGCTTTCTTAACTATGCAAGCTCTTGCTATGTAAATTATATTCCCAAATATAATTTAATAATTCATATTATTTAGTCTTCATTCCTTCCTTCTGGTGAACAATAATACCAATGCTAATGTCATTTTCAACATCTTATTCTTAAGAACATATAACTCAGACTGACAAATGTGAGGAAAAAACTATGGTGGTATACAAACATTATGTCAATATAGAACATAATAACCAGAAAATAGAGAAAGATTGCCTCTGAAAGTCTTATTTTATACTAACATCTTATTGGAAGGAGCCCAACTTAATGCTAAAATTCAATGTCTCTAGCATAGATAATAATCAGAAAAATAGGAAAGGGCAGAAGAACTCATATCAGGTGCAACAGAGGAAATTTGTCTTTAAACATTTGTTTAAATGGAGCCTACAGCTGCTACTTGTACCAAGAGGAAAACCCCTCTCAAAACAAATTGCAGCCAAATCCTTTTGTTTGTTTCTCTTGCTCTAAACAAAGATTGTAGCGCAAGCAATAGGTCAAAAATTGTCCATACCAAATTTTGATCTTGGACCACGTGGTTCCTAATTTACTTTAAAGAACTATTCAGACAATTACCAGCTACATCTATTATGCTTTCCATAAAAGTTGTCTAAGAATTCGGGTTTGTTATCCATGTAGTCATCGCAGTTTGCAAGAAGGATAAGACGAAAACAGGATTCCATAGAACAATGGTTGTCTTGTTGGAACAGAAAACAATGTAAGACCCCCCCCCCAACACTATGCAAATTCTCTTAACACTTTACATCAGTGTTTCTACTTTCTTCTGCAGCAGCATCTTTTCCATATTCTGCATCTCAAACTAATTAATTAAAGGAAATCCAGTACTATCATGAGTAATAATCTAATTTATTGGTTTAAAGATGCTTTATTAGTTTTTGTACTTCTTGCCTATAATGAAAGATCCTCTTCAGAAATCTCAGAGATAAAATTCTGTCACAAATTACTGAACATCCACAATTATTACAGAAGCATTTATCACTTCTAATTTAAATAGGCATATTTATTAGCTTAAAAAACATATAAATTAAATGCAGGATGAATATGTTTAAGTAAGTTTACCCAACAGAAAAAAATTGCGTTCTTCAACAGAGTTCCCACTACATCATGGCAGGCAATTATAAAGATATGTACATAGCAATTAAAAATGAAAGCCATAAGAGGATGAAAAAATGAAAAAAAATGGTGCAGAGCTTCCATTAATCATCCAAATGCAATCTGACAAGGACTGATTAAAATGTCTAAGCTTTGTAGACATTTCAGACTCATGGCATACACTCAGTAGTGTTTCCATATTATTCTGAGGTAGATAAAAAGCGATATATTTTTTTCTCATCTTCACACATTTTTTGAATATTGGGAGATTATATTTTTATTCAAGGATAATATAGATGAGCATGGTAGATCCTTTTATTGTTGGCTAAATACGTACAAATACACAACAGATTTTCATACTGGAAATCCTGCTCTCTATTCTCTCTAAATCCTGCTCTCTCAAATATGGGCTCTTGGAATGCCACAACTTCTGTCAAGTGGAATTTTTTACAAACAGAGGAAATTGTGCTCTACAAATGATGGGTGATATGAAAAGGGAAGCTTGAATGTGCTTAAGAGGTTTAAGGTAAAACCTTAACTAAGAAAAGAGAATTATGACTTAAACGTTGAGCACATATTCTTTAGATACGTGATGGCGAACCTATGGCACACTTCGTGCCCGAAGTGGCACACAGAGCCATATAGCCCAGCACGCATGGCCTTGCCCATTGTTCTTCTGAGTTTCTGGCATGCATGTGCACGCGATGATCAGCTGGCCTTTGCGCATAGGGCAGTGCCAAAAACTGGAAGAGCTGGTCTTCTGTTTTCCGGTGCACGCATGCGCGCCAGAAACCAGAAGAGGAGCAGCCTGGTGTGCATGCATGTGCCAGAAACCGAAGCTCTTCCAGTTTGTGTCCCCGATGAGTGTGCGTGCACTTCCTTTTCAGCACTCATGCCCAACATTTCCAATCAAAGAGTCTCATGTAGCAGCAGTGGGAAATTGCAATATCAATGGTCAATATTAAACTGATAATCTAACCAAATATGTTAGTCCATATATAGCTTGATATCTGAAGGGGGAGCTCTAATTTGCTAAATATCAAATCCCTGCTGAAATAATCAGTTTAAAGTAGTTTCCTTAAATACTTACATCTAGAAATCATATGAAAATAAGTATTTTTATATTACACAGAATTCAAATACATTTTTAGTTTGCAAAAGACCAAAATCTTACATATATTTTAAGCTATTTACTGTGGGAACAATTATCATTATCCAAGATAAATAACAAATAAAAAATTTAAAAAATAGAATCTCATTTTGGAAAATGAAAAATGGAAGCACTGTCGTTGTATTAATGCATGGCCTGTTAGTTAAATCAACAGTGGACACATTCCCAATACCAAGAATGATTTAAAAATAAATTAAAATAGCAGAATACTATAAAACATGTAGCTTACTTTGTGCTTTTTCACAGAAGTTTATCTGAAAGCCTAAAGCAAAAAAGATAAGTTCTAGTTCATTTACTGGAAATTACAGATGTTCATAACCTTTAAAATCACATTTAATGTTCATTTAGAAAAGCTTAAGATACCAAATAACAGGTTTAACATAGGTAAAATAATATCTGAATTGCAAAGAACAAATTCCAATAATTGATTTTCTTGTTGGTATCAATTGCAATCTCCTTAGGATACTCCTGCAACCTATACTGAGAATAAAATTTTCAGAATGGCAATGGAATTTGAAATTCCAGAGAATCTGGAGTGCCTTAGCTTAGGAAAAGCTTATCTATTAAAAAAAAACTGTTGAACTATTCTGTACAAAACATTTGTAAAGGATTACATGAACATCCAGATCAGATCAACTGACAGAGGTTGCATATTAGTTGTTAATTTAAAAACAGAAAGTTAAAAATATATAGCTAGTGAGGTTTCCATATGATGACTTCTGTGGCTACGTTCTGAAATTTACAAGTATAATTTTGAAAATAGTTTTTTCCAGGTTAGCTTAGGTTTCATTGTAATGCATGGGTGATAAACTTTTTTTGAATTAATGATTGCATTCAGACTCAAAGGTACAATAATCACAGAGTGCTCCGAGTGTGGAAGCCAGACTCTGTGCTGATAGATGCTAAGGTTTCCAATTTAAAGGGCAAGAAAAAAAAGATAATCTGCATAGCAGCAGATGCCACATCTTTCTATATACAAAGAAAGTGGAAATACTCTCTTTTTCTCCCTATTTTTAACACAAGCAAATCGGAAGGAGTAAATTTGGGGCAATGTGATTCTAAGTTGCAAATAAATGCAAGTTTATTGCCAGACAGCACAGAAAGCAAAATGTGAGTGACAATAGAAGTCACCAAGGACAGCAGCAAGAAACAAGTTATGGATATTAGCAGCAAATTGGGGGAGAAAGACTTCTCAAAGTTGTGGACAAAAACGGACATGAAGTTAGAAGATAGATTGAATAGAGAAGATGTATCAATAAATGTTAGTAGCAACTGATAACTGCTACAAATATGCAACTCACAGATTAGTCCCCATGGCTTTAAAACAGGGTTGGGGAACGATGACCCTTTTTATGACTTGTGGACTTCAACTCCCAGAATTGATTGGTATGGCTGGCTCAGGAATTCAGGAAGTTGAAGTCCACAGGTCATAAAAGGGCCATCGTTCCGCAATCCTGCTTTAAAGGATAGGGACTGCCATTTCTACATAAAAAGCTACAGTTCCCTGCCATTCAATAGTTGTGTAATTCATATAACCAGAATTATATTTTGCATAAATTCCAATTCTGTTTCTTCAACCTTTATGAAACTAGGCAGATATTGATTTTTGCCTTGTTTGGTTATTTTCCCAAACTGCTTTATGTTATTTTTGTTAGTCTGAAGAATGATTAGCTTTCCTTGAGTTACCAAAATTTCTCTTAAGCATCCTCTGCATGTTTTTAAGGCTACCTTCGCAGATACTTTAACCCTCCGATAAACCTGGTCCCAAGTAAAATGCTCTACCCAAGACCAATCTCTTGCTTGTCAATGAACTGAGACTACTGCATTCAGAAAACATACAATATCTCTTAAAATAACACTTTATTTATTTCTTAGATTTCTATCTCACCTTTTCTTTGGTAGCTCAAAGCATGAAACATGGCACAAGGTAATAGCCGCTATTTTGCCATTTTAAGATTGAGAATTAAAATTGTAATAACTTGCAACCTATAGAATTCCAAGATATTTTCATGACAAATTCAACTCTAATTCTTAGTGTACTGCAATATCCAGAACAATCAGTTACTTGAGGATATTTTTACAGTAGTGTAGATACAGATATGAGAATTTATAGTACCCTTCTTTGATGACTCTTGTGACCTCAGTTACCATCATTTAATAAAATATGTTTGAAAATGTTTTAGCTTTGAAACAGCACCAAACGGCCCTGCAAAATTCAGAAGCAAAACTTTAATATAACAATCAAAGGTACTGTAAAAAGCCTTTAATCATGAAACTCTATTTAGTTATGGGCTATTCTATCTTTATTATTAAATATAATTTCAGGTCACACTTAATGAACTATTGGTATAAGGAATAAATATAATCAAACATTATGGACAGCTTCTGATTCAGTAACAGCTCAAGAGTTGTTGTCAGGGATTGGTTCCTCAAATTGTATCAGGTTATTTTATTACTATTACTGGAATATGACAAATTGAAGATTTGAACTAGCCTTTCTATTGTATAATCACAGTGAAGGGTTCAATCTGAAGGGAAATTTGTACCGTATTATATAAATTCATGTCAGCCAATTGCAGGAGTAAGAAAGTACACCACCTGATATTTGACAATGTTCATTCCTGTGTATGCACAATCTGAAAATTCTATGTAAACTCATAGGTGCAGTTAATAACATTAATGTTATTACATGAATTATAACTAATAGTAACAGAAAATATTTGCTCTCAACAGTTTCAGAAACTGGTTCACAATAAATCTCCATAATTAGTCTTCTAAAAATCTGTATGCAAATACTTGATTGCAAATAGAAAACAAGGGATCAGAAACATGAACAAATCAAAAGGAAATCATTTCTCAGTTATGACCACCAGTTATAAACATATTAAGCTACTCAGTTAATATTTTTTTTTTAATTTGAAACATGAAAATTTATACTCTTTGAAGTTCAACCAAGCTAAGGGAGACAGAAAGAGTACCAGTGATTAAACTCAAATAATATGCTAAGAGAAGAGAGCACAAGGGCAGAGAGGCAGGGAGAGGCAGAAATATAGCTGTAAGTAAAGAACACAAAGACAATTACAATAGTGTCATTCTATAGTACTTTAACTCTATAATTACTATAAATTTAATAGATCCAGGGGGCATGCCATGAACGTAAATGATCTTTGATTTTAGCAAAGCATTTGATAAAGTCTCTCATTATAACTTTATTCATAAAATGTTAAAAACATGAACCAGACGATACAACTGTTAAATGGATTCATAATTGCCTGAATATCCATTGCTAGAAAAGACTAATAAACGGTTCCCTAGCTTGTGGGAGAGTAGCATCAAATGGAAAGGCAGAGCTCTATTCTAAACCCAATATTGTTCACCATGTTTATTAATCACCTAGATTAATGGCTATGGGAATGATTATAAAATACAGGTTTGGAGTGTAGGCTAAAACAAACAAGAATAAGGAGAAATATAAAGTCTTGGGGAGAAAATATTGGATGGGGGAGATCTAGCTTGCCAACAGTTCACATAAAAAGGATTTTTGTTTTAGTAGGTCACAAGCTGAATAAAAGCAATGTGCTACAGCTGCTAAAATGCTAAATGTTATTTTGGGATGTATTAACAGAAGCACAGATTCAGAATCACAGTAAGTTACTGTCACACTCTACCAGGGGTGGGATTCTGCCAGTTCGGACTAGTTTGGGTGTACTAATAGCTCTGATGATCAGCTGAGAGCGAACTGGTTCGCTCTGAAGATCAGCTGTGCCCGCCCGCCCCTGCGCTATACCTACCTTTATTTGCTTTGTTTGAAGCCCAGCTGATCGGCGCGGCAGTGTGGATTGCCATGCCTCAGCTGTTTTGTTTACCGGACCTGCAGTAGAAGGCGCTGTTTTCAAATGTACTGCATGTGTGCAGATCGCCTGTTTGGCGCGCATGCGAGCTAAGTACGCATGCGTGCACAAAGCGTGTGCGAAGCAAACCGGTTGTTACACCGGTCGAATCCCACCACTGCACTTATGTAACACTAAAGGTGCTTTCAGGATTGATCCAGCCATCCATTTAGGCATGTTGGTTCTGAGAGGCCAATAGCTGCTAGAAAATTAGGTCCCTTCGCTGCTGCCACCACACCCCTTTATTATAGCCAGCATTGCCCTTCCAACCAGCGGAGGACTATAGGGGAAGTTCTTACCCCATCCTGAGTCAGGCTGAACTATGGTATGGGGAAACCAAACAAAACTTTGGGAGTCTATAGCTTAGCCAAGCTCAGCCAGGTGCTAGCAGGCCACGACCAGTCAACTGAAAATGAAAATCAACTTTATTAGGGGTGCCAAAAGATAAGGTTCCACCCAAAGTTAAAAGAGATGAAAATGTTTAAAAACTATCCCCAGAAACATAAATCTGGTTTGTTATTTAAAAGGCCAGTTGCTGCCCATCACAGGTAAAATGGATGCAGGCTACAAACAAAGTGAGAGGACTGAAAACTGAGTTCAATGAGAAAAGGTTAAAGGAAGTCAGTATGGTAAGCCTGGAAAAGAAAAGAGAGAAAACATAATAGTAGTCTTTAGATATCTAAAAAGGACCATTTTGCAGATGAGGGAGTATACTTGTTTAGTTGCCCCAGAGGACAAGGCTAGAACCAATAGACTGAAAACACAAAAAAGTAGATGCAGGTTAGATATATATTTTTAAAAAATCTCCCACTTCTTGCATATGAAGGTCTACAAGGAGGCATGTTAAACACTGCTGACTAGGGCAGAATATTTAACTATGTTCAAATTTTACAACAGATTACAATACAGTACATTTTGCATTACTGTAACTTATATTTTAGTGATATTAAGGGGTCATTCCTAGAATAAATTAATTTGCTCTTTTTTATATTAAATTACTTCTCTTCTAGCCCTCTGCAAAGATACAGAGATAAAGGACAAAATGTGATTTGGAAGCATCACAGTTGGTGAAAAGTATTGAATTAACAGTTTCTTTCTCTTGGACTTCCACACCTGATACAAGATCCCACAAAAATATGCTTTTGGCTTAAAGACAGGTGCTATGTTTATACTGTCTGAATTCTGGAACATATTCGGTTCTACGAATTTTGATTTATTTATAATTAAAATTTATAAAGCTGCCCAAGTCTATAAGATTATAGGCAATGTAATTTTAAAACATTGTCCCTCCTGGTTGGTGCTGGCTTCCCGGGAGGTTACAAGAGGCTGGCTCCAGACGATTGTTAACGCTTCTTTGAGTGAGGGTGTCCTGCCGGCTGCTTTGAAAGAAGCAGTGGTGAGACTCCTCCTCAAGAAGCCCTCTCTGGACCCGGCTGTTTTGGTTTATTACTGTCCAGTCTCCAACCTTCACTTCATTGTGAAGGTTGTTGAGAGTGGGGTTGCATGGCAGCTTCCCCAGTACCTGGATGAAGCTGTCTATCTAGATCTGCTCCAGTCCGGCTTCCGGCCTGGGCACAGCACGGAAACGGCATTGGTCGCATTGGCGGATCATCTCTGGAGGGCGCGGGATAGGGGGTGCTCCTCTACCCTGGTCCTATTAGATCTCTCAGCAGCTTTTGATACCCTCGACCACGGTATCATGTTGCGCCGGTTGGAGGGGTTGGGTGTGGGGGGCACCATTTTACGGTAGTTCTCCTCCTATCTCTCTGACCGGTCACAATCTGTGTTGACAGGGGGGCAGCGGTCGACTCTGAGGCACCTTGTTTGTGAGGTGCCGTAGGGGTCGGTCCTCTCCCTCCTTCTGTTCAACATTTATGTAAAGCCGCTGGGTGAGATCATCCATGGCTTTGGGGTGGAGTTCCATCAGTACCCTGATGACACCCAGCTGTACATCTCCACTCCAGGCCACCCCAACGATGCCCTTGAAGTGATGTCCCGGGGCCTGGAAGCTGTGCAGGTCTGGATGGGGAGAAACAGACTCCGACTCAACCCCTCCAAGACCGAGTGGCTGTGGCTGCCGGCGTCCTGATATAGCCAGCTGATGCCATCGCTGGTTATTGGGGCCGAATCATTAGCCCTCACGGAAAGGGTTCGCAACTTGGGCGTCCTCCTGGACCCACGGCTGTCCTTAGAGAAGCATATGACGGCCGTGGCCAGGGGGGCTTTTTATCAGGTTCGCCTGATACGCCAGTTGCGTCCCTTTCTGGATCGGGACTCCCTACACACGGTCACTCACGCTCTCATGACTTCCCGCCTGGACTACTGCAATGCTCTCTACATGGGGCTCCCCTTGGGGTGCCCCCGGAGGCTCCAACTGGTCCAGAACGTGGCCACGCGGGGAATTATGGGCGCGACGGGTCGCTCCCATGTGACACCTCTCCTGCATGAGCTGCACTGGCTCCCAGTGGTCCTCCAGGTGCGCTTCAAGGTGTTGGTGACCACCTTTAAAGCGCTCCATGGCTTAGGGCCTGGGTATTTGCAAGACCGCCTTCTGTCCCCAATAGCCTCCCACCGGCCAGTACGCTCGCACAGAGGGCCTCCTCCGGGTGCCGTTGGCCAGACAATGTCGGCTGGCGACCCCCAGGGGGAGAGCCTTCTCTGTGGCGGCACCCGCCCTCTGGAATGACCTACCCCCGGAGATACGCAGGATATCAGACCTCCAGACTTTTTGTCAGGCCCTTAAAACCCACTTGTTTCATCTAGCTGGCCTGGCTTGATCCCATCCTCTGTTTTAAATTGGAATTGATTTTAAATTGGACTGTTTTAATTGTCGGCTGAAAATATTTAATATTTTTTAATTGTTTTAATTTTTGTATATCATGTTTTATTCTGGCTATTCACCGCCCTGAGTCTGCAAGGAGAAGGGCGGTTTATAAATTGAAACAAATAAAGAAAGAAAGAAAAAGAGAACATAACAGGCATAGCAAGGATGAACAAATATATCCTAGCCAAATAGACACTGCACATCAAATGGGTACATCCTGACCTATCCCAGGACTTGCGGGAGGGGGTTGAGAGTGGAATCATGTTTTTCAAAGACTTTTTAATGGTCTGCAGGGTCAGGTCCAAACCTTAGGGAGAGGGAGATGTTATTCCAAGGAGCAAATGATGTGATAGAGAAAGTCTACCTCATAAATCCTATTAGAAGATTTTGCTTAATAGAAGAATATGAAGCACACCAACTCAGTTAGATCTAGGGATAGGAGAGAAGTGGCCCCACAAATAGCCAGGCCTTATGCCATAAAGCGCCAATAGGTGATAACCAAGCTCTGGAATTATACTTAATCAATGCAACTCATGTAATAGGGACATAACTGCTTGCATTGCTACATTCTGGAACAGCTGAAGTTTCTGAGTGGCTTTCAAGAGGAGTTACAGTAATATACAACATGTTGCAGTATTCCACACATAAGGTGACCAAAGCATACATAACTGTGAGAAAGGGGAAATCACATGGTTAGCTGAACCTATAAGAAGCCCGTCCTGGCCACAGCTGCCACCTGATCTTTGAGTAGGATTTGTGAATCCGGAAAGATCCTCAAATTGTGCATTAGTTCTGGATCTTCCCCAGAAGATCCATGCACCTATTAGGCATTCATTTTTGTCAATGCTAAGCATATTCTTCCTCAGCCAGATCCTAACAGCTTCCAGGAAATGAAACAAGCCCCAACAGAATAATTTGGACAACTAAGTACAGGTTAATGCATGAACTCAGTAAACTGAACAAACGTAGATGTTAAAACAAGGGAGACTAGAGAATCAAATCCTGAGGCACCCTGGTTTGTTTTGGGCTGAATTTCTCCCTACTTCCTTCCCATATCTACCGTAACCAGTCACAGAAAACAAGTCACACTACAGCACCAACATGGCCCTAAAAATCCTCCTTCACCTCCAACTACCAAACTCCATATCCAATCTAAAGAGATTCCAGGATCAGTGTTATCTACAGTCGTTAAAAACCAGGATGCTAGTATCACCTCAACTGGTTCTGTCAAAATTCATTGGCAAGCATAATCAATTTTGTCCCTGTATCATGTCCCAGACTGAAACTCAATACAAATAGATCTAGATAATCCACTTCTTCCAGAGCCCTCAGCAATCTTATCCAATGGAGGCTGGACAAAAATCAATAATAAATGTAGGATCCAGGAATGGCTTCTTGAGGAGGGAGCAAATCATCATCTTTTACGTATGGGACACACTCATTACACAGCTCTATTCTTTTCCTTTGTGAGCAGTTAATCATTCTTAATTCATTCTGAAAGCTACCTAATCTAGGGTGTGCATGTGTTGTTCACAACTTGAATACAGGGAGGGAAAAGAAAAATATTAAATCCTCTCCAAAAGAGGCAGCAACCAAGACAAGTCTATACCTGTTACAGTAGAATCATTTAGTATAGTGGGAGATCAGCAGAGTGATTTTTGACCTTGAACCACAAGTTATGACTTGGATCCAAGGATCTGTAAGAGCTATCAAGCATTCAGGCTTCCTTACTCACATGAGTTATTAATATACACCTTGTATCCAACTGTATGTTACCTACCATTGAAATAAGTGGGAGAAGCACTTTTGTACATTTGTGAGCTGGTATAGTTATTGAAGCACCAAAAATCTCACAAACATTCAGAGACTAAAAAGAAAATTGATCTCTTAATATTTGGTCAAATCTAGAATGATAGTATAAAACTTATGTAGATAATGAAACTATTTGATTCCTGTATTAAGAACTATCTAAATTTGCTTTTTCTACTCAATCTTACCATATATTATAATGCATATAAATTTATATTTTATATTATGTTTTATATTTAACTTAATATAAAAACTGGGGAATCACTCTATCAATAAATTTTAGAAGGTATATAATTTTCAGTGAAAATATAGTTTCTCCTATACAGTAGTCGGGACTTGCAAATGAAGCAGAATCAAATCAATTATTTAAATAAGGGATGATAATCATGGTAATTCAATTTATTGACTAATCAGTCCCTATCAACAAAATAGAAGGAATGGAGCATTCTTCCAATTTACAACTTGAGAGCCTGTGGAGTAGACTGAAGGAAAGGAATATGGCAGGTTTCCGGAAGAAGTAACACATGGAAAGTCTTGTTGCATGAAGTTGGATTTTTCCCAATTATTTTAAAATAGTGATCCAAGGCAGTTTAATTTTCACTAATCACGGCTGGCTATACTGTACTGTGTGATGAGCACCATCTTGTTTTTAATGTTAAATGAGATTCAGTTCTAGTCCCACCTTAGGCGCAAAGTCAGCTGGGTGACATTGTGCTAGTAGTCTCTCTCATCCCTAGGAAGGAGGCAATCGCAAGCCACTCCTGAAAAATCTTGGCAAGAAAACTGCAGGGACCTATCCAGGCAGTCTCCAAGAAACAAACATGATTGAATGGAAGAGAAAAAAAGACAGCAATATACAAGTATTGAGAACTTAGTCTCCCCCACCCGCCCACCCCCACCCCTCAGAAGCAGCCAGGTAGAATAGCCTGTCTTTGGATAATTTATTTGAAGTAATACAAGACTAAGAGCTTCCAATTTGATTACAATGTCTTTCAGACAAATATAGAAATTGTTAAAGTACAGAATGCCTCACAATAAACTATTAGTTACAATAAGCAGATTTTTGAAAACAACTTTAAACTAGATGTTCTCCCAATTTAATATATTATAAATCAAAAAGTCCTATCAATTCAACACATTGTTTCTAATATCCAGGGGCAGTAATCTTTACTATCAGACAAAACATGGAAGTAACTAAACATAAATGTTACAAAGTAATTGTTTTCTAAAACATCCACATGCTGAGAAATTGGTTCAAATCAAATACTGAATTCTCAAAGTCCTTTTTCTGCTATAAAAAAACAGAATATTCAAACAGTTCTCTTCATGTCCGTGTCTGAGACTACCAGAATAAAAATAACATTTTATAAGCAAGCAAATATTATTCTGCTGTTTAAACTTACACTAAGATTCTAAATAAAAGATACTGGACATGCAATAAAAAGGTCTTGAATGGTAAGAAATTCCCTCAATTTGCTTGTTGATATATCATTTCTAGAAATTTAAGACTAAGTAAATCGAAATTTGGCTACACATGGTAACCAGATGCCATACTATACTTACACAGGTTAATCAGAAGTGGCAACCTGTGGCACTTCAGTTGTTATTAAATTACAACTCCTAGCATTTCTAGGAAGCACAGTCAATGTATTTATACTATGATAAAGGTTTGTGAGACAAAATTGTCATATAATTTAATCATGAGTAAGACTAACCAGAACAAAATTTAATTAATGTACTGTATTAGTGCATTACTCCTTCTAGTACAGTTTCTAAGATAAACTAATGTGTTCAAAACTAGATTTTACAATATAGTTGCTGAAATACTATATTACATATTCCTCCTTTAAATAAGTTTTGAATACCATCTTGACCTTAAATATGTTACTTTGATAATTCTTATATTTCAGCATACAGTAGCACACTGCTTCAAACAGAAAATGTGTATATTAAGCAGAATATACTATATTATCTGATAGATGCAAAAACATCTTAGTGCATTTTTAATGCAAGGAAAAGTCAATCACAGTTTTCTAGCATCTGATGAGCACTTTATGCAATTAATTCAGTCAACCACTGACTTGAACAATTTAACGTCAGCAATATCCCAATAGTAGCTACTCTTCTAGGCTCATAGCCCTGGCATTAGAGATCCCCTGAAATAGAAATACTAGGTATTAAAACCAAGATCTTTAATATGCTTTACAAAACATAGCACTCTTTTCATAGAAGTGGTTCCAAAGCAGCAATTGCATTATTAAAAACTACCTGCCCAAAATCTACTAGTGATCAATTGGCTTGGAGGAAAATGCATATTTTGCAATCTCAGTACCATAGTACTAAACTAAACTCATATTTATTATCATAGTGTCTTGACATGCTAACATATTTCCACATACTGAATTGATAAGAAATAGACCATTAAGAAACACAAGATAGAATTATACAATAGTGAAAATATGCTTCTATCTCTATACTGTATTTCAGAACAGTTTTCCTAATACAGATGTCATAGTGAATCTAAATCATAATGTAAACGGAAAGAGTATATTTCTGGATTTAAACAGAAATTCACAATGGCAACCTCAGGCTCCATATACACAGATCCTGAAAAAGGAAGCTCTCAAAGAGTTTTACGCTACATTTTACGCATTATTGCAATCAATAATAATCCTCTTTCCTGTCCTATGAAGAGGAATGATCCGAATCGACTTCTTTTGCCTTTTACATTCCACTTACCGTACCTATCTTCGAATTTCTTAAGGGAAGGCCTCACGGCTTTATTCATTTGGCCCTCTTAAAGCTACATCACCGCTTCCTCCTCCATGACGCCACAAAAACACGCCTTACTACCTAGTGGGCTTTATACTGCTGCACACCTCACCGAAGACCTGCTTTAACCCTCCCCCCTCCCAACCCTTCACACCTACACACAGCAATAAGCCCCCCACCGCGGCCTCTCGGTTTGTTCCGTCTTCTGCACCAGATTCTAGTTGTCTCCGGGGATTTAAGCTCTCCGAATTTACCTTGCGGGGTGGGTTAAAAAAAAAAAAAGCTCCACTTTTCACGTTCCCGAAAATTTACACATCGATTTGTTTCAGAGGTCCGATTTGCTGCTGATCGTCTGCTTTCGGTTCCAAATGGTGTTGTGTTTTTTTTTTTGCACGCATATTTGTATATATACACGCTCCCCCTCCTCTCCTCCAATACTGTACACACGTACTGTAGAGTTCGTTCATTCCCTCATTCTCGTGGCCCATAAACTCCTCTCGCCTTGCGCCTCTTTAACACTCTGCCCACCACCACCCCCGTTTCGTCTCCCTGCATGCACACCACCCCCCCTCCACCCCCCCCCAAAATGCACACTCCGTAAAGCTTGGGGAGAGGGTGGGGGGTCGTCCCAGATTCGCCAGAGAAGAACTCAAGCCTCCACCTCCTGCCCGGGACGCGCTTCTAGGCCTATCATCCTCCAGAGAGGCCTGGTCCTCCTTTACCCAGCTCTGGCGCTCCCTCCTGTCCCTACAGGCAGGCAGGCAGGCAGGCAAGCAAGCAGGCGAGCAAGCGAGCGAGTCCAAGGCGAAGGCCGGCGGGGGGGGGGGTGGAAGCGCGGCCTATAGAGCCTCTGGATTGTCGCTCGGGGGCCCCAGGACCGCTCCCGAGGCGCGCTCCCTTACCCTGCATGCTGCTGACTGTCGTCTGCGTCGCCTGTGACCCGGGGCCGGAGCCAGAGCCGGGACCAGGGCTGGGAGCCGCCATTGTACAGCGTGCCAGACGCGGAGGGAGGGAGAGATGGACGGACGGCGGGGAGGGAAGGAGGCTGCAATGCAGCAGAAGCAGCGCAGCGGACCGACCCCCTCCCCGTCCCGCGCGCCCGCCCGCCCCCGGCTCCTCGCGCGCGCCCGCCTCGGCCCCAGGCAGCTGGCGGGACACCCAGAGTCCCCGACTCGGGACGACAGGCGCCAGCCTCCCGGGCCCCGACCGACCCAAACCGTCGCTGCTCCTCTCTTCTCCGCGTTGTTGGGGATCCCGTTTTTCCTTTTTTTTTTTTTTTTCCTTCCGTCGCTCCCTCCCACCTCCGCGGCACAAGTATAACCCCTCCCAGGCAGCGGGCGGAACGGATGATGCCTCTGAGTCCTTCGCCCAAACAGAGGAGCCGGAGGAAGGACGGAGGAAAGGGAAGGAGCCGCGGGGCGCGCAAGTTCTCAGCCTTAACCGGGCATGTTGCGCTCCCCTTCAAATGGGAGCGCCTTAGAGATTATCCTTAGAGAGGGTGGGTCTGGGAGATGGCGTAGAGCGAAAGGGCTGTTTGCAGAAAGAAGCTTTTGCCGACCTCAAAGCGTGAAGGGCTCTGCTTCAAACCTGCCTCTTAAACCAGGAGCGGGTTGCCATTGAAGGCACAAGCCTGTCCGCCTCGCCTCGCCTCGCCTCGTCTTTAGGTTGCAACGCCTGGGTGGGTATACAAAACGATTTAAGCCGGATGGCGTGAGGAGGAGGAAAGGAAGATCATTCCTTGACAGAATCTGTAACTAGATCTCTTAAGAGATCCCAGAGAACATAATCAGTTCCGGTTCTGCAGGAATCGAGCCTGTGAATGATCCTGCCCTGCCTTGCCTTAATTAAAGGTGGTCCTGCACTTCCAATAAGATATTACACTGGGAAATGTATCCTGGTGAGCAAAGTATTTTAAGGAATCTTATTCTCGTATTTTGTTATCAGCTGCTTCTGTGTTGATGTTTACAGAGTTGTAAATTAATTAACAGGACACTCCTAAAAAAATGTAGGCTGTACACTACTTGTCCACCTAGGGCAGTGGGTCTCAACCTTCCTAATGCTGCGACCCTTTAATACAGTTCCTCATGTTGTGGTGACCCCCAACCATAAAATTATTCATAAAACCATTGAAAATATATGTTTTCCGATGGTCTTAGGCAACCCCTGTGAAAGGGTTATTCGACCCCCAAAGGGTTCCCGACCCACAGGTTGAGAACCACTGACCTAGGGGTTCAATATTACAAATATCAGAAATCATAACCGTTACAGTACAACCAATCTTGTAACTTAAAATGGAACCTTAAAACAATAGAACACAAAACAATTGTAATAAATACCATCTTAAAATATTTATAAAAATATGTCTTTATTTATTTAAAACTTACTATTCAACCCTCCTCAAAAGACAGATTAAATGGGAAGGTTTAAAAACTTCCTGAAAAAAAGGCTAATGAGAAAGTCCAAAGGGCTTCTTTGAACATTTTTCTAGACTTTGCCTTGTATTATAAACTTACTGCTCACGTATGCAATCTTTCAGGTAGGCATTTTTATTATTTTCCAATGATTAGATACTTCCTTTTACCCTATTTAAGAAAACTATTTGGATTTATTTACAGATAGTCCTCAACATACAACCACAACCGAGCCCCAAATATATCTGGTTAAGTGAGACATTTAAGTGAATTTTGCCCCATTTTATGACCTTTCTTGCAACAGCTGTTAAGCGAATCACTGCAGTTGTTAACATAGTAACACAGTTAAGTAAATCTGGCTTCCCCATTGACATTGCTTGTCAGGTCACTAAAGAGGGTCATGTGACTCAGGGACACTGTAACTGTCATAAATAAGAATCAGTTGCCAAGCATTGAGTTTTGATCATATGATCATGAGGCTGTGGCAACGGTCGTAAGTGGGAAAAATGTAGCTTTTTTCAGTGCCATTGTAACTCTGGTCACTAAATGAACTGTTGTAAATTGAGGACTACCTGTATATAAAAATATTAGAAGTCACTTCTTTATATCTTTTTTCTTTTCTATTTTTCTTTCTTTTCTATTTTTCTTTTTTCTTTCCTTTCAAGGTGAAATTTCATTTCCATTTACCTTTTATCTTCCTTTTTCAACATTTTCAACATATATTTAACCCCCAGATTGCACATCACTCCTGAATGGAGTAGTGGAACCTTACCCAAAAGATAGAAGGTTCCCAAATCTAGGTGGTCCAACAACCACAGCTGCTCAATGTTGGGCTGACTTGGAGTAGGTTTCTCTCTATTTAGGCCTCCTCTGGGATAAGATTTTAAAAGCTTCACTTAGCCAGCCTGGGGTTGTGAGATATAATAACCTCACCCAGTGGATTCATGTAAATGTTGATTAGGAGGAGGAGAAGTGTTGGGCACCTCAAAAAGATGGGACTTAGGGAGCGACCCATTCAACGCCAATTGGAATCAATCCTGAGGAAGGAAGAGAACCAGGGAAAAGTGTTGCACATTGCCAATCTGGAGCCAGTTCAGAAGGATATGGTCAGTGACCAAATGCAGTGACCAAATGCTTATGCTTCTCACCCATTACCCTGGTGATGGATCAAATAACCAGTGGACATATTAATCGAGGACAGCCATTGAGAGATCATGGAGTACAAGGATGAGTGCACAATGGAATGGGCAAAAAGCAGTGATGGTATTCAAATTTTTTACTACCAGTTCTGTGAGTGTGGCTTGTTTGGTGGGTGTGGCTTGGTCATGTGATTGGGTGAGCATGGCTAGATGGTCACAATCCTAGTTTCCCCCTACGAGGATTCCTGCATCCAGACCTTTTGCAGCCCACCAAAGGGTCAAAGGAAACCAGATTCCATACAGCTCTGAACCATTAAGGCAAACCAAATACAAGTGGTCCTCGCTTAATGTCCAGTTGTTTATCAAGTGTTCAAATTTATGACTTACCTCCCCAAAGCTACTTGGCCTGTTTTTGGAGTTTTGACAGCCATGCACACACACACACACACACACACATTTATGACCAGTTACAACATCCCACAGTCATGTGATAGACTGTGTGTTTTTTGCCAGTTTCCAACAATTCCTTCTGGTTTCCATTTAAAAATGCCCATTGGGGAAAATGGATGTTTAACAACCACAGTGTTTGCTTAATGACCACAAGGGTCATTTAACGACCATAATGTTTGCCTAACTGGGGTCTGCAACCTTAAAAACTCAGAGCCGTTTTTCTATTTTCTTTTAAACAGGTATCTCTCTCTCTCTCCCTTTCTCTCTTTTCTCCCCCTCTCGCTTTCATCTCTTTCTCCCTCTCTTTCTGTCATCTCCTCTCTCTTTTTCTCTCATTTCTCTCTCATCTCTTTCTCTTTCTTTCTCCCTCTCTCTGTTTCTCATCTATCCCTCTCTCTCTCTCTCTCATCTCTTTCTCTCTCTGTGTCTTGTCTCTCTCCCCCCCCCCCCCCCCTTTTCTCGTCTCCAGATTAGCTGCGTATCAGTAACAGGCTGTTACGGTTGCCGTACTACATGCATTACTCGCCCCCATCTCGAGCCCGCTAAAAAGAAGAGGCGGGATCCCGGCTGCTTTGGTGGGACGTCCTGAGCGCTGGTGGGCGTGGGAAGAGTGGGTGGGCTTTGAAAGAAGGTTACGCTTAGGGCCGCGTATACCCAGTGGGGCGGGCTGGGAAAGGCAAGTCGTAATTCCGGGTAATGGAGGCTGACTGTTTTACTTCGTCTCCTCTTTCGGGTGCCAGCCGGCTTTGGAGGCTCAGCAACTTGATCATGGCCGTCTTCTTCGGGCTGGCTGGAGTCGTTCAGGTCCGGCTGGGCTGGATGAGTATCTATGTTGGGGGGGGGGGGGGGGGCAAAGGGTGCGCGAAAGCTGGGCAGGTTAATCTCCTAAGTAGGTCAGGCGAGAAGTCAATGACCGAGGGGCTGAATCTGGAAGGATCTCGAATTGGGGAAAGGCTCGAGTAATAGGGTCGCAAGAGAAGACAGGGTTCCCCCTTCGCCCGTTCTTCTACCGACTCCAAGCAGTGGGAAGCAGGGTAAACTCCAGAGAAAGCTTCGCAAGAGAAGCAACTTTAAAAACGTAAACAGTCAAGACTTCCTACTCCTGATGACTCTTGGAAGCATCACCCGTCCCTGTAATTATCATGGCAACAATAAGAAAGTGCTTTGCCATGGTTTTATTCTGAGATATTTTTCGACGTGCCGGTCTATTCTCCAATCTTGGACTTTCCCTTAGCGGCTCAGGTAAGGGCCTCTCCCCATTTATCCAGCTGACAATATCCTTTTCTGCCTCCTTTTGCAGAATTGGCTTCATTTTCTCTCCTGTCCAAGAGCAAGGCTGGAATGGCCCGAAAGCAGAATTTTTCTCCTTGATATGTAAATGCTCTTATGCTTCTCACCCATTACCTTGGTGATGGATCAAATAACCAGTGGACATATTAATAGAGGACGGTCAAGCTTTTTTCAGTCTAGTTTCAAATTAGCCTCTTTTGCCACCATTCTGCTATTTTATCCCTATCCACAATTTGGCAAGTGAAAAGTCCCGAAAAGATATTTAGTGTGTATTCTTGCTAAGAAACTATATGGGAAGGTCCTTGTGGTCACCAAGTTCCAAACACAACTTGAAGGTGATTTGATGTTGCTTTTTAAAATGAATACTATAGACTGCAATGGAGCCACCATTGAGTTGGCATCAGTCAGATTTGTCATAGGGTGCACACAGTTTGACTGTAGACGTCAAAAGAGGAGCCCATTCTTAGAGATTTGCAATTTCTTTTCAGTCCTCATGTAGTTTTCAAGAAATAACTTTTGCTGATCATCCTTTATCAATGACAAAAGATCCCTAGTAAGTCTTCCACAGATTGAGCAAGGAAAGCTGATAGTGACTTTTGGCTTATCTTGAAGGATTTTGATTTTATGTGCTATTCAATATCAGAGCATATAGCAATGATTTTTGCTTTCTTTGTTGCAGATCAATGACCCTGATCCTGGACTTTGGATAGTGAGTATAGATATGCTTGCTATGTTAACATTATGTCCTAACATTTTTATTGGGGTGGTACTTTTTTTATCCCACCTTTATTAAGGTGCTTATTGGACCAGACCTGTTTTTCTTGAGATCAGCCATGATTGGTTAGATGCTGCCACCTGCTGCACATAGAATAGATACAAAACTGGACCTAAAAGCAATTAATGATGGCATCTGGGGGAGGAAGTTAAATTGCAGAAGATGGTTTTTCAATTACTGTACTGAAATTTCAAATTAAGTGCATGCCACTAGTAAGTAAATAGATTTACTATCAAAGGCTGCTATACCCGAATGAACGAAATATGGTCCTATTGTGCACTTGCACAATAAGAACTGTAATTGCACTTTTGCTGCCATTACTGAACAATTTTCAAAGCTAACCCTTTGTACAGCAGCCGCCTAATTTAGAGCTTCCTTCGGAGTTCACAGCTGGTACACTGCATCTGCTTCTAATGGTGCAAATACTATGAAGTGAACTTGAATTACTAATAACAAAACTGAACATGACACCTAAATTACAGTTCTCCTGTGTGCAGTTTATTCTCCACATGGACTGATTGTTTCCCCAAGCAGCCAAAACATTCATAAGAAATAATAATTTCGCCTGTGATCATCACATTCAGCTTGGTAGCTCTGTTTGATGGTGGGTGGTTTCTTTGATAAAACTTTTTTTTTTTTTTTTTGGTGAACCATCAATGGTTTAAAAGGCCTCTAAGCACAATGGAGCTTTTTTGCTCTTCTGAGGTCTTTTTTCCTTAGACAATAAGGAAAATAGCTTAGACAATATAGCTTTCCTACTTTACTAACTACTACTACTAACTACTACCTTCCTTGGGATGCAGTTTTGGGACTTGTTTATTTATCTAGTCTTTGGGATTGAACACTTTCTATTTTCCTTTTTTCCATCTTTTTTCTATCTCATTTATTTATAAAGTGTGTTTAATATATCTCACTCTTAGGTTGTGTACTCTGTGCCAGCAAGTCTTGCACTGGTAGTAAGCCTTAATCCATCAGTCACAGGTATAGTATTATTGGGGAAAAGAGATCACTCTCCTAATGACAGATTCTGGATACTCATCTCTTCTTTCTTTTTGATAATTTAGAAATAAGCTTTATTGTCCCATCCAGTTAACTAAACATTGTTGATTACATTCTTAAACCATGAATTGATATGTGATTGTAAAATCTTACTAGGCAATATACTCAGTGGTGGGATTCAAAATTTTTTACTACCGGTTCTGTGGGAATGGCTTGGTGGGCGTGGCATGGCATGGCGTGGCTTGATGGCGTGGCTCCATTCCCTCCCCACTCCAGGAGAAGGATACTGCAAAATCCCCATTTCTTCCTGATCAGCTGGGACTTGGGAGGCAGAGAAAAGATGGGAGCTAGGCCAGTCAGAAGTGGTATTTTCCAGTTCTCCGACCTACTCAAAATTTCCGCTACCCGTTCTCCAGAACTGGTCAGAACCTGCTGAATACCATATCTGAATATGCTGAACACTGAAATCATAAAGTCGTATAAGGGTAGTACATTCTTCCATTTTTGGTAGATGCTTTTTGGAATATAGTTGATAGTTATAATTATTTATAACTCCTTTCCTTTTCTAAAAAAAATCCTCACAATTGTGATATTGGAAACAGAATTATTGGACATAGAGATGGGGAGTTTAAGTGTTAAATCACAGCTGGCTTTCAACTTAATCAATTTCATGGAATTTTTGTGAGGATAAAAGCAGAGCAGAGAATAGAGCATATTTCAATTCTTTGGTTGAAAAGGCAGCATATGACAGTTATGTTTTAAGTATTCTTAGATATGCCTAGCATTCTATTTCTTTCACATTTAACTTGAGATCTACATTGTATAAATCCATGTGTTGTTTAGCTTCTCTATTAAGGTAGTTTGTTCTATATATATGCTTGCATATATTTTTGTTATGTTTAGATGTTTTAATCAACACATTCGAAGTCAATTTATTATTTATTTATTTTATTTTATTATTCATATTTCTATGCCGCCCACTCTCCGAGGACTCTGGGTGGCTTACACCATAGACAGCATATTGTCCCCAACAATCTTATCATTTTTGATATTCTCTTCTGCCCTTTCTCTTTTGGGAATAAAGAAGTCTACCATATGCTAACTAGTTTTCTTGAGATTTCATACTATATGCTCATTTCCTTATGTGTTATCTGTATCTAATGTGGCCTGTTAGTTATTCTCTCTTTTCAGTATCTATTTGAAATTTTCAAAATACAGCTGTTTTAGATATTTCAACATACATGAAAAATATTCTTCTTGTTTGATGATTCGATTAATGCAGTAAATCCCAAATCTAAAGAATTTTTTCTCTGCTTGAAGGTTCTTGAAGAGATTGATCAAGACAAATGAATTCAATGTGCAAATTCCATTGTGATTTGTACAAATAACTCACCACATTTTCCAGATAACATTGTGTGGAGAAGTATATCAGATCTACATTCAGCTGCTTGTGTTGTGGGTTCTGCTGTGTTGGGATATTCCTTGGTTACTACTGCTCAAAATAACATCTTACACGAGGAAGAAGGCAGGTAAGTAGTGAGATCTTTTCTGCATTAATTCGTATTTTCATGATCACCATAGTTCTCATCCTTAACACTTGTGGGATCCTTAAGCTATCTCAGATCTATAGAATTAGAATGATTTAAAGCTTTGAAATCCCTAGAACAAATTCCTGAAACACATGATATATTTTGATATGCCAAGAAAATTAATAGAAGGAAATCCTAGAAAATTTACTAGTCTGAGCTTAGTAACATTTGATACAAAGCATTGAACATAGTTTGATTTTTTATAATGGTTTTTTCAGGTTCGTCTGTAATAGCTGTTTAATGTAGTATTTTATGTTTAAGTAGAATGTCATATTTTATCGTGAAGATACTGAATGTAACCAGACTACAACCAATCTTATTATAATGGATGTATATATGTTTTAATGTAAGAATATATGACATTGATTGGATAGTGGCCAAGTCAAGTAAAGTGCTTATACCTCTTGCCTAAAATGGAAGTACCTTGCATTCCCTATCAAACTTTGACTTTGATGGGATTGTGTTAATACTCCCAACTAATTAAAACACGGCAAATTTTCCTCAAGTAATATTTTTTTCATTTCTTAAACTGCCAGTATATTCTTTCAGTAAGTATTTGCTTGTTTAGTACTAAACAGAATTAATGCTGTTGTAACTATAAGCAAAGTCTTTCTTTGCATATAGTTTATTTTGTGGGATCAATTTTGTGTAACTTACACAGTTGTCTTTGATTAAAAACAGGGAGTTATTTGGTCTGGTGATTGTTACTGCCTGGATGAGCCTTTGTCGTAATTCAGCCAAGTGAGTCTTTTAACTTGCCAAATCCAGCTTAGTAATATATTGAAAACTTGTGCTTACCCTGACAAATATATTATAATCCTGTGTCAAGGATGACTGATTTTTGCGGTCTTGTTATAGTTGGAGATTAAGTTCTTTTAAAGAGAAAAGCAAATTATTTAGCCCTTGGTATGTATTTAACATAGAGAATCAAATTTTGTTCAAGTAGTTGAGTGAGGAGACTGGAGTTCTAGTTTAGTGGTAGAATTGCTAGTCCCAATTGTGGTTACTAAGTGAGGACTATCTGCATAACTTCTTTATCAGTTTCAGAAATCATGTCAATGTACTTTTGCAAAACCAAGAATAATTCATATTTCTGAGTTCCTGTTGATTGGGTTGAATTGGATTATATTTCAGCAAACTATGCCTGTTTCTTTCCAGAAATTCCCTGGGTGGATTTCATTTGGTCGTTGCAATTTTCCTCTGTCTTTCCCCTTTTGTAATGTGGTTATACATCTATGTGAATACAGAAATGCGAGCATCATGGCCATCTCACTGTAAAACTGTTATTTAAAATAATGGAAAGCATCACGTTTTCATTACTTCAGAGGTTGTTTCTCTACTGATGCCAAATGAACAGGAACCACAATTAAGGCTAATTACTTCCCATGAAGACCAGTTTCTCTAAAGTGCTTCTGAAGACTGACAATCCAGAAAACTATACTCTGGATTTGACCTTTGTTTTCAACTGCTTTAAGGCCAGTTGTTTCATGATTTCCATTTTATTAATTGTGTGCTCTTGATACATGCAAGGGGTTGGGCTGAATAAATCAAAGTGCCTCTGTGCCTCATGTTGAAGCCACAGGACTGAAGCTAGACATTACTGGAAGAACTATATGTTGTATGTAATTATGAAATGAAAATAAATATATTGATAAAGATGTATCCGGTGTGTCTGAAATTCCATCCATGCTTCTCTACATACATCTGCACTATTTGGATGATTAACATACAATTTGTCATTGTTCCAAGTAATGAAGTCCGGCAAGTCAAGACTCTTGACACTTTGTTCAGGTTCAAGAAATCCTTTATTGAATACATTGTATCTGTGAATAGAAAGGTGAAGCTAGCTCTAAATTATTCCCACGCTTAGGGTAAGTTAAAAGAATGAGACCTTCCCACCCCCGTATGTCTTTCAGGTCACATGGGCGAATTAGTCCAGATGTAGATTCCTGCCCAACTTCGACAGTTGTCTGTTGACATGAGCTTGGTTCTCTCACGTCCTGGTAGATGTTATGGCTAGCTAGTTGAGGCACCATATTCCTAAATCCCCCCTCCCCTTGAAGGGCAACCAAGAAAACCAGAAGCAAGCATGGCTTCAGCTGAAGTCATTTTGCAGGTTGACACAAATCTTAATCCATAACAGAATGTCATATTCCATTTAATAAGCTATAGATTAAAATATGGAGAAGCATCTGATGTAATGCTAGGCTCATTTCTCTGGAAATTATTCTTCTGGACTACATATATTTGGATAACTATGAGATTGCAATAGACCTAGAAAATTATTTTCTGCTGTCCAATACTGTCTGGCTTTTTGCAGCTCAAATATAGTGATTCTAATATTGATATGGAATAGCAAGAACTTCCATTCTAGCACTTTTAGTGTTTTGGTCAATAAATCCTTGCATCTAATTGGATGTTGATAATTCTACAATTCATTTTTAATTGAACAGAGTATATGAGTTTGACAGTCTCATTCTCCTTTCTTCCAGTCAGGAATTTATTCTTTGGTTAAAGTGGTGGTATCATTTTGAGAGAGAGAAAAGAGAGAAGCATAATGGTAGGAAATGTTTTAAATAGAACATTATTTTATTCCAATATTACAGATGTTAATCCAATATATTAATTTCCAGTGTTCATATCAGCAAACAGAGCTTCCATTCACTTTCCATGTGAGACTTAATGTTGACAGTGTAATTCTCCAAACAGGAAACATATGAGAGTAAACTTCTGGCAAATAATTACTATAACATACTATGAGATAAATTCAGTTTAACAGGACCTTTTTGCTGCTGCTGCTATTTAAAAAATATATATGTACAATGTTTTTCATAGCTTTATTCACTATTCACTATTGAATATTAAAACTGTGTTTTAATTAAAAACAATTGGAAAAATAGCAATTTCTAACTCACACCAACACAACAGTATTTAAAATGAAGAATTATGTGGATGATCTTTGTAATACATTTCCCTATCTGGAATTCTTCCATTTCCCTTTAACACCAGTCTGTCATTATAGACATATATAGTTCCAAAAGCATTGTTTTCTGGAGGAGTTTCTATAATCCCTTCAAGTGTCAGGTGATGGACTCCGTGAAAATCTAAACAGTAACTACCATAATGAAGATGGCCTGCAAGAAAACATACTACTGAGTGATGTGAATAAATAACGGCAAGGGCATCTTTATAATTCCAAGCCAGGCAAATACTGCTTGTACAATCCGGGTTGATGGGTATGTGTCCTGCAGTACAAGAAGAAATGCACTCAAAATAAATGAAATACCATCATTTTTGTCCACACATGAAAGTATAACATTCCACAGGGCCTCACTAAAATTGGATATCCTCAGCTCAAATCTTAGTTCCTTATGTAAACTTGAAAGCTGCCAATTTTTACATTGCCTTCCAATTTGTAACATGGGAATAATACCCAAATACTTATGGAATATTAGAAGAATAGAATTCAGTGTAGGGCAGGGATGGGTTCTACTTACCTTTACTACTGGCTTGCAGTGGGGCTGCACGCGCACGTGCTTTTGCACATGCGCAAAATTACCCTGATATTTTGATGACGGGGTAATTGGGCGGAGCCTCCCACCGGATTTACTACCAGTTCTATAGAACCGGTGCGAACCGGGGGCAACCCATTACTGGTGTAGGGGTATTGAAATCACAAAAGAGAAACACTTGCTCTGGGAATATTCAGAATTCTTCTTTAAATATCTGATAGACAAGTAAATGCAGAAATAGACATATTTTTTACAATTTACATTGTAAACATTGATTTAAACTTCTAATCATTAAAATGTTCAAAAGAAGCAATATTGGAAAATTATAGTAGAAGTAATTAGGCTCCTTTTCCAATCCTTTTTTCCCCTTTTGGGGAAAGTTTAAATTGCAAGATACAAAATAACAAGTAACGGAATATTTGTTTATTCTCTCTTGGGTCACAGTCTGTTGTTATGTGTCTTCATTTAGGTGCATTAAATCAGGTTCAAGAGAGAGAGTTTCAAAGAACTGGTACCATGGCTGTAAGTGAAAATTTGTTGTTTCAACTGAAAACAAAACTCATTTACATGTTTAGGTCTGTGTCACGCTTTCAGGTCAGCAGCCAAAAACTCAGGAAATGCAAGATTAACAAATTGTCAATGGTTTTATCTACTATGTACTATGTTGATTTTAATGTCTTTTCTGCTTTAATGTATTATGCTGTAAGCCGCCCAAAGTTGTTGGCTATATGATGGGCAGCAAATGAATTTCCTAAATAAATAAATATTTATTACTTCCTTTCTTTACTATGCAGATCCTGAAGAGTGGGGAGAGGCAAGCCTGCCCCTAATTTTTCCTGTATGTTCTCTCTGTCCCTTTAACTATAACTGGTGTCCCAGCAAAGTGTATCCCACTAGTCTCTCACTTGATCTTCCCACCTCTTTTATTCCAAACAACAGGCAGCAAACACTCCAAACCAGCAGAGAACACATCCCTAGTCACAATCGTAAAACCAGAGATATTCAGATTTTATTCTGTCCCCAATAGTATTAATTATTTAAAAAATACAGCCATACCTGCAATCACAACTCTCTCTTGATTCTCATCAGCATAGGTAAGAACTTTATCAAGCCAATCCAGCTGGTCTTGACTGAATCCACCATTG
This sequence comes from Masticophis lateralis, assembly GCA_030761175.1. Lineage (NCBI taxonomy): Eukaryota > Metazoa > Chordata > Lepidosauria > Squamata > Colubridae > Masticophis > Masticophis lateralis. The sequence goes on from JAUDYJ010000002.1 coordinate 114,815,965, forward strand.
AACTGTACAAAATTGCATTCAGCAAGCCCTGTTAAAAAAAAAAAAGATGGGAAGCTATATAGCAGCAAAAAATTTAATTACGGTCATATACCAGTACCACAAACTCGCAAGCAATATTTTTAGTTTGAAATGCACTTTTTATGAAGAATGAAAGAATAATTGCCAATTCCAGAAATGTGTGTTAAAAGCAAGGTGTCCCTCACTTTAAAGGATCAAAATAAGCCTAGTAAATGAAGAAAATGGGATTTTAAAAAAATTTGCTTCAACTGAGTTTCCTGGAGGTAGAAATATGTCATTGTCTCTATTGATATTTTATTTGCATAAAAAAATTAATAAATTATCATTTAATAATTGAAAATATGATAATACTAATACTGCAGCAGTCATACAAAACACATCAATGTTTGTAGGTACTAAATATAGCTCTACCTCCCCCTCCCTAATTACATAAATGTCATAATACTTTATTGCCTAGTTTAATTTTGTGGAAATTTCTGTCTGAAAAAGTTGGCATTCCGAAATGAAGATTCCACAGGGGTAATGTCCTTGCCATATACTTTAAAGGAATATCAAGAAAATAAGACCACATGATTCTATAGTAAATGGGTTCGTGTTAAGATTATCATAAAACTTGGTATAACAGATTTAACATGAGTAATTGTTCCCTAAAAGAATATATGGAGGTATCTTCATATTCGTTAAAAGCAATTTTTTTCATCCATACAAAACCAGCTTTTTCCCAGACCATGACTGTAAAAATATGCAACAATTATGTTTAGCAGAATATAATACCTAGTGGACTATTCAGGTTTTCATTTGGATTTTTGTCTTGTAGCAGCTGTAGAGATTCTTTATACTTTTTTGTTGATGTTTCCCTCCCCAGAATACTTAAGTCGTATGCATCAAGAACAATGAATCGAAATTTAGGCATTGGAGAAAATTGGTAAGCATAAAAGAACTCTGTAGTTGGGTTTTCCTTGGAACTCTGTTTTCTGATAAAGTTATTAAACAAACTTTGATCTTCTAGGTACTTGGTATTCAGTTCAGATTCCATAAGATAATTCCGGCTGAAATTATACAATTCATGATTGCCCCATATGTGATGGACTGGTGCACTGAGTTTCTTAAATTCCTTCATAACTTGTTGCAGTGCTTTCTCTGATGTCTTATGTTGGGCATTGAAGCCATCAATGATGTCCCCAAGCTGTATTACAAACTGAACCTCAGTTCGATTCCAATCTTCAATTGCCCTCTGGAGACAGCTTAGGCTATGCTTATAGTATCTCCTATTGAATCCCAGGAAATCATAACCATCCTCTATATCAGCATATTGGATGTCTGCTATAATTCCAAAGGAGAAGAGGGCTTCAGATGTTGTTCTTGTAGATCCTGCATCCATTTTGCAAAAACGTCTTGCTTAGAACTAAGAGAAGGAAGAAAAGAACAGAGGAATTGTTTGGATGGTAAATTTGCTGAGGTAACATGCAAGTCTGTAGGAATGCTTTACGGTTTTTGATGGACCTGATGATCTTTTCAGCAAATCATATTTCATGAAGATAGAATACATTTGAAACGGCACAAATTAAAACTGCATTCATGTACAGTTCTTTTTCTCCCAGATTTATATAAGAAAACTGCTTGCAATTTTATCAATTTGTATTCTGTCAAACCAGTAGTTTAGACTGGGAAAACGATATTCAGGAGAAGTCTACATAAGCCTATTAAGAACACCACACTCTCACTAATACTGCATGGCCAAGCTAAGAAGCAGTACCACAGGTAGTTTAGTGAGTCATGCCTGATTTTATGACATTTTTGCTGTCATTAAGTGAATCATGCAGTCATTAAGAAATATGGCTTTTTTGTTTTGTTTTTTGCTTGTTGGAAGCAAGCTGAGGTGAGAAAAAAATGAAATGTTGATTTTTGGTTTTACTGATTAGATAGATTTGTTGATACAGAAATGGCTAGTTTATAATATTATTTCAAAGAAAAAAGCTGGACTCTTGATGTTACTATCTTATTCTACTACATCAAAGGCAGTGGTGGGATTCAAATAATTTAAAAACCAGTTCTCTGCCCTAATGACCAACTGGGTAGGCATGGCTCGGTGGTCATGTGACCATGTGGGTGTAGCCTACTCAATGTCACTCACGTCGATGGGCGCTTCGCCTTAGCTGTTACAATGTAATACGGGTTAACCAGAGAGGCAGTTTCTGTAAGCAGGGCAATAAAGATTAGGCTAGAAACAACACCAGAATGTTGTAATTTCTTACAGGATTAGTGGAAAAAAACAAAATAAGATTTCTTCCAACAACCAGTTCTCCGAACTGCTTAGAAAGTTAACAACCGATTCTCCCAAATAGGTGCGAACTGGCTGAATCCCACCACTGATCAAAGGGAGTCGGAAATCAATGCTTTTTTCTTTCTTTTTCCCTTCTTTTCTACACTTTTCCCTTCCCTTTTTCCTCCCCTATGTTTCCTATTATTTGTTTTTGTATTTTATATTATAAACTAATTTAAAAAAGAAAGAAATGTGGCTTCCCTCATTGATTTTGCTGGTTGGAAGGTGTCTGGGAAGGTCACAAATGGCAACCATGTAACCTTGGGACACTGCAACTGTTGTAAATACATGCTAGTTGGCAAGTGGCCAAATTTTGATCACATGATCGAGAGGATGTTTTGGTGTGAAGACGAATCAAAATCAGTTCTTTTCAGCGTCGTCGTAATTTTGAATGGTCACTAAACCAATAGTCATAAACAGAAGACTATCTGTAGTTGATTTTTTTTAAAAAAAAGTAGATTAGTAGTAGGATGGAAGCCCTGGAAAACAACAAAGCCTTAGGTTAGTCTGGAAAACCAAAAGCAATGTATACTATAAGCAAGGTTGACTCAGCCTTCCATCCTTTTGAGGTAGGTAAAATGAGGACCTGGATTGTGGGGGCAATAAACTGACTTTGTATAAAATAGAACACCGCTCGGGGGGCCAAAATCCCTACTAAGCAGGTATATACAAAAGTATGAAGGCTATTGCTTAACGCATTGTAAGCTGCCCTGAGTCTCCGGAGAAGGGCGGCATATATAAATTGAACTAATAAATAAATAAATACTGTACAGTATTGTGGAAGAAGACAATAGCAAAGTAGTATGGATATATTCAGAGCATGGATATATTCATGAATCACTAGTAACTGAACATAATTGTACTTCTACCGGAGATAAATATGCAGTCTTCATTATCAAAGCCTGGGATAGCTAATAACTTACAGCTAACATGATTGCATACTGTCATGTTATGGCTTCCAATATACTACCATAGACCAGGGGTCTCTAACCTTGGCAACTTTAAGCCTGGCGGACTTCAACTCCCAGAATTCCCCAGCCTGCTTTGCCATAGACAACATCTGCCTATCCCAGGTCCTTGGTAGACTAGATTGACAGGTGGGTGAAAAAATTCCAAATTCAGTACGAACCTCTGGCTGACTGTGTGACCGTTATGATAATAAACCTTTAGGTATATAGATGTTTCCATCAACTCCAGACAAACATAGCCGTGAGGATTGAGGATTGTGGATTGTGGCAATTGTAAGAATCCTGGAAAATACCAGGTTGCATTTTTCTTCAAACAGATCCCAAACCTAGATTTGGGGAAGTCTTTCGTGTGCGGTTAACTAACGAACTTTTGTTCTGTTTTCCTCTTTTCCTTTTCTGCAACAGAGTAGGAAAACCCTCTGGGTCAAAAGTGCTACAGATTACTTACATTTTCCAAGAATGAACATCTGAAGATTTCCAATTAGGCACCCGCACATACGTTTCTGTTAATCTTGCATTTGAACCTAAGTATAGTTACTTTGGATGCAAGCGTTGCTTGACGTTTCCGGGTGGTTTTTTTCTCCACCCAGTTTTTTTTTTTTAAAGGTATTTAAAAAAGCCGACGGAAGTGATTTCATTTCCTTTCTTTCGCCATAGAGCTATAACTGTAACACTCTGCGCGGCGTTGCGAGAGTTACTCTTATGTGCTGCAAAGAGATCGTCCCCGATCCTGTTATCTCCTCTTTCTTCCCAGTCGGAAGTGGGCGACTGGTAAATTGGGTGGGAATCGAGAAAGGCTGGAAGCCAATTCCAGCCTTTCTCGCCTTTCTTTGTTTCCACCCAAAATCAATGGATGTACTTGCAGGGTCCCCCCCCCCCCCGACACTTGTTTTTAAATTGAAAAGATGGACTTTTTCCAAAATGACAACGCTTGGAAAACTATCTTGAAATCAAACAGAATGAAAAATGAAAAGTTGGGATTCCTCCAACTTTCTTTTACCAGTGTTACGACTACTATTCAAAAGAAGTTAGAAAGAGAAGATCACCATCCCTCGTAAGAGAAAAAGATTAATTAAAAAAAAAGCCTCGACTGATACTACCCCTCTCCTTTGCAAAGCCGCCTTAATTCCTTTAAGTCCGTCTATTGTGATTTCGATTAGACAGGCGAACGAGAAGCAGTAAGCAAGTACTTCGACAAGGACTGAATTTCAAAGGGACACGCTTCTTCGTGCAAACCGTAGGCAGCCTAAAAGGAAAAGCAAGCGCCCCTTGCGGTCCTCGGAGTGTACGGGACGCCATGTGACACTCTTGAAGCCAATGCAGGCCCAGGACGCTGGTCTGTCCCGGAAATTGAAGCCGGGCGTGCTGTTTTGTTGAGTCCCGGAAGGGAGGATGGCGGGAACGATGCGGGTTCGCTTGGCCTCGCTCGCCCTTTGCAAGCATCTAGCGTTTCCACCGTCTTGCTTCCGGCGCTGCGGTCCTGTTCGGTCCCTGGTCACCCCACCCACGATCAGGCAGAAGGGCTCCAAGAAATCTGGGGTGAGGCATTCCGGCTGTACAAGTCAGGGTGGGAGAAGCCGATCGCTGGGCGCCGGGGAGAGGCCTTCGCTTGGGCGCCTTTGCGCGCAAATCGTAATCAGAATAGAGCTGGAAGGGACCTTGGAGGTCTTCTAGTTCTACCTCAAACAAGAGATCCTATACTATTGTACACAAAATTGCTGCCCAGTCTCCTCTTAAAAACCTCTAGTGATGAAGCACCACAATGTCTGAAGGCAAGCTGTTCCACTGGTTAATTGTCCTCACTGTTAAGAAGTTTCTCCTTAAAGAGCCTCAGATAGCTCAACAGGCTAAATAGCCTGTTATTAACATTCAGCTGTCTGCAATTATTGCAAGTTCGAGGCTCAAGGTTGACTCAGCCTTCCATCCTTTCTAAGGTAGGTAAATTGAGGACCCAGTTTGTGGGGGCAATAAGCTGACTTTGTATAAAAAATATACAAAAGTATGAAGGCTATTGCTTAATGCATTGTAAGCCGCCCTGAGTCTTCGGAGAAGGATGGCATATAAATCTAATTTTAAAAAAAATCCCAGGTTGCATCTTTCCTTGGTTAGTTTCCATCCATTGTTTCTTGTCCTGCCCTCTGGTGCTTTGGAAAATAAGTTGACTGCTTCCTCTTTGTGGCAATCTCTCAAACACTGGAATACTGCTATCAGGTCATCCCTAGTTGTCATCGTTTTCTCTAGAGTACCCAAATATGCAACCATTCTTCATATGTTCTGCGCTATATATTGTTAATTGGCCTCACCTTCTTGGCCAAAGAGGGCGCTTTGGTCGGGATTGCGGATCTGTCTTTCTGCGAAGCTGGAAAAATGACACTTGGCCCAATCGCCTCTGGCTGAACTTGCTCAAAATTGCAGAGTCCTCATCCGTGTGATGTGAATCGGTGGGCTTAAAGGGGGCCCCTCCACCTCCTTTCCTCGTCTTGCCTTTGATTGTCCTCATACAGGCAGAAAATAAACCGGTTCAGCCCGGAATAGGGGAGAAATTAAAAAGTGTGTGGAGAAGTAAGGATAGACCATGAGATGTCACACGATTAGCGCTCATATGAAAAATGGGCTTGGGTTGGCGCGAAAGCATTTATTGATGAACATTTCATGTTCTCTTCTTTCCCAGTAGCCAGTAACTTGGAAGAGTTTAGCAGTCACGGCTGTGATTGGAGGAGGGTTGCTAGGAGTACTGAAATATTTGAAGAAAGAGAAACAAGCAGGTGGGTATTATTTGCAGTCATTCTATTGTGTGTGTGTGTGTGTGTGTGTGTTTTGTTGTTGTTGTTGAATTATTGCCTTGCAGAGATGGGTTGTGCAAAGAATTGCATATATGGCCAATAGTGGCTCTTGGGTAGTTTTGATTTTTTCTAAACTGGTGGTTTCCAGATGTGTTGAGTTTGGCTAGGAATTCTGGGAGTTGTGATCCAAGCACATGAAGGAGTGGTATAAATAAGTGTACATTTTTTATAATTATAATTGTTTCTTACTACCTTGAGATATGCCTGAACATGTGTAATGGTTTTTTACTTCTGTTTATTGTCCTTATTTTAAATTGATTTACATATGTATACGTATCATAAATATTTTAAAAAATTCCTTGTCCAAGCTATGCTAAGCAATAAAATCTTTGCTATGATGTAAAATTGGGATGCTATAATGGTTGCTTCAAAAATCACTAAATCAGCTGAAACTGTAAATGTACAAGCATTTATTGAAATGCTATCAGGAGCTATCTTACTTAAAGTCCCTGAATCTAAACCCAACAAGAGAGAATACAAGTGATCTTTAATCATTTTCTGCAGAGATTTTGAAAGATACTAGAAGCTGTTATCCCCAAGATAGATAAAACAAAGAGAAACCCAAACAGGTTCTAAGAAGAGACACATTTTAAATTGTCTCTCAGATAGAAAAGAAAAGATGAAGAATTAAGAATGTATGTGTAGGAATTTGTATTGAAATTTTAAGATTTTCTTCTGTCAAAGCTCCAGGCAAATAATCTAATTTTGTGATCAAATTTTAGCATTGGAGAGAGAAAGTGTCCGATCCATTGGAAAGCCTTTGTTAGGAGGCCCTTTCTCACTTGTTGATCATCATGGACAACCGAAATCAGATCGTGATTATTTGGGCCAGTGGGTTTTAATCTACTTTGGTTTTACACATTGCCCTGACATTTGTCCAGAGGAACTGGAAAAAATGATGCTAGCAGTGGATGAAGTTGGTAAGTAAATCCTGCTTAAACCTGAACTTTTAATTTGATTGGATTTTGGCATGACCCAACTCCAGAGTTACTGGAATAATTCTCTATGTGAGACAGTCAGCCTGTCCTTTTCTTGACCAGGAAATGATTGTGACTCAGAATTATCTTTTTATGATTTGGGCCTGTTTTAACCACTCCCTCTTACCAGAGAGTTTATGGAGAGCAGGTGATGGGAGGGAGGTCAAAGTAAAGGAGGAAATAATCTGTGTAGAAAGATTTTACAATCATTTAAAACTTGACTATATTCAACAAACATGGTTGAAAGGGAAATGTATAGTATAGGAGAGTAAAGACTTGGTGCCCATGTTTAGAAAGGAAAATCTCTGTATAAGAAACAGCAAGGAAAAGGAGTTAGGTTTACTAGTAAAAGGAGCTCAGTAGTGTACTGTTTTTTCAGCTGCATCTTTAACCTTCTGTGAGTTTTTGTTTAGACTTTAATAGAAGTTTAAGCCTAATCATTACCAAAAACTCAATATTTAAATGGATGAAAAATCTAAGGCTATCCACTAACCATAAAAATTCAAACTATCACACTAGTTTTCCACATAGATTTCAAAGATGCTTAATTCCAAGTTCACTCTATAGGTCATAAGTTCTCAGTCAAATGAAATAAATATTTTTGAAATAAAAATTGTCCTAACTAGCGCTCAATCATTTAATCCCAATTGTAATATGATCATAAGACTACCATTATTCATACAAATTATCCCTGATCCCAACGCTCTTGTTATTTTTTAATAGAATTCAAGGAAGTCTTACTTTAATCTCACTCTAGTGCCAAAAAAAATTTCCCAAACATTTTGCCTGACTACTCAATCCTGACATCGGTATAAGACTAAATATAAACTCAACATAATATTATTAATCATGCTTATTTTTACTATAGATCACTTGGAATTTAAACAAATTAAATTTACTAATTTGATAGTAAGATTTAACCTAACCATAAAGTTTCCCACTAAGAGTAATTCAGTAGTAATTCCCAGTTTGATAGTACACTTGATAAACAAAGATTAGAACTAATAAAGAATTCATGCTCACCATCATACTGGGTTTAGCATAGATATCAGTGTATCCTAATACTTACACTAACTTCATAGTAATATTGACAATATCCTTTACTAACTTTAATATCAGAGCAAGACTTACAGAGTCTATATCAATACACCCTCATCTTACATTTTTAGAATAGAGTTCCAGGAATTTCTTCTCCGGAGACACAGGGTGGCTTACAATGCATTAAGCAATAGCCTTCATACTTTTGTATATACCTGCTTAGTAGGGCTTTCGCCCCCCCCCTCCCCCAGCGGTGTTCTTTTTTATACAAAGTCAGTTTATTGCCCCCACGATCCGGGTCCTCATTTTACCTACCTCGAAAGGATGGAAGGCTGAGTCAACCTTGAGCCTTGTGAGATTTGAACTCGCAGTAATTGCAGGCAGCTGGCAACTAAGTGCTACTTTAACAGCACTTAGTCCATTGCGCCACCAGGCTCTTTTTATATAAGATGTTTTATAGGTGGCACCTACCCCCACGAGGATAGCCAGAATGTTCAAGAATAAATCAGAGAAATGTTGGAAGTGTCATCAGACTCCAGGATCATATTATCATATGTGGTGGACATGTGTAGAAGCTAAGAGATATTGGACTAAGATACATATGTGATTGGAAAAAATGATAAAGAGACATATTGACTTTAAACCAGAGATATTTTTATTAGGGATCTTACCAGAGACATACAATAGAGAATTGCAATATTTAATTGTGAATGTTTTAACAGCGGCCAGAATTGTATTTCCTAAAAATTGGAAAGGAGAGAAGATACCTACTGATGATGAAATTATTAAGAAAATGACGGACTGTGCTGAAATGAGTAAATTGATGTTTGAAATTAGAGAACAGGAAGATAAACAATATTATTTGATATGGGATTTGTTTTATCAACGGATAGATAATAAAACATGGAAATGAAATATGAAGTCGATGTAAAGATAAAATATGTGAAGTTTTTTATGAGAAATAAGCTTTTGTCATATATTGGTACTTTGAAGATGGGATTAAGCACAAAAGAATGTTTAACTGGTCGACACACTGTCTGTAATTGTTTGGAATGGTACATTTATCCTAATTTTTTATTGTCTAACCTTGACTTCATACCATAACAATGAGTTACCTAGCCAGTTTGTCAGTATTCAAAGAGTACAGTGGATTTGAGACTACCAATATCTGTAAAAATTCATCCCCATTCTATCCTTCATCCAAGATTTTAGTTGAGACTTCAGGGAAGCTAAATCCTATCCCTAAATTCATCTCATCCCTTAAGGCCTGCCCAAAATGTATCAAAACACATAAAAAGTTTAAATCAACACCCGGGAGAAGCTGACTATGTATAGACTTGAACAGATTGAGAAGTGGTACAGGTTTTTGTGTTCAGGGTTATCAAATTTAATCTAGGGGATTCAATTAAAAGCTTGAACAAAAAAAAAAAACCAGTCTTGAGGCTGATTGTTTGAAGATTAAGTATTATCTTTTATTATGACAGATAGAATTACATCTTTGCCTAATGTCACTCCACTCTTCATCACTATTGATCCAGAGAGGGACAATGAAGAAGCCATTGCCAAATATGTTAAAGGTAACCTTAGCTTTTTATTCACCCCTCTATACTGACTCCAGTTTAATTTGCAGTTCAGACCAAGTTCACTTTTTAACCCCCTTTTAATGCATCGGATCTTATTGATTTTATTTATGTTTTAAGAGTTTTCACCAAAGTTGATTGGATTGACCGGTACAAAAGAACAGATTGATCAAGTGTCTCGAGCTTATCGTGTCTACTACAGCCCAGGTCCCAAAGATGAGGATAATGATTACATAGTAAGTACATTTTGTATGTGTTTTCTGATCAATAGGTAAATGTTTTCGCCTGAGAGGGATGTTTTATGGGTCACTGAATCAACAAAATGTGAATGAACAGTGAGCAAAACAGCCCTAGAAGTATACAAAACATTGGGAGGGAAACTGAGAATGTTTGGCTTACAACTGAGCTATTTTTCTGAATGAAGTTGACAAAATAGATCTAAATGGAAATAGAAATTATCATGGGAGGTGACTATGCACTGTGTCCTGAAAAAAAACTTTCTTTGTGAGAAGATAGTAATTGGCCAAGTGATTTTTTTCTGATTGATGGGAAGCTGCAGTTTGGTGATCTTCCTTTATGTTGAGGAACATTTGTTGGAACATTTCTTATTTTAAACTTCAGCAAGAAAAAATAAATCAGAAAAGACCTTGTCAACAGTAGAACTGAAAACATTATTCTTTGATACTGAGGTTGATTTCAGTATTCATAGCAATTTTTAATAAGGCCATGTTGGGATTTGAAAATTCATTTCAGGCTTATGTCTTTCTGCATGCATGCCTTTGAGTCTTGACTCCTGATAACTGCCTGGATAGGTCTTTGAAGTTTTCTAGGCATTAAGTTTTTGAACATGTTTTCTAATGTATTATAGAGTTGGATTTTTTTTTTAAAATTTGATTTATATGCCGCCTTTCTCCGGAGACTCAGGGCGGCTTACAATGCGTTAAGCAATAGCCTTCATACTTTTGTATATTTATACAAAATCAGCTTATTGCCCCCACAAACTGGGTCCTCAATTTACCTACTTTAGAAAGGATGGAAGGCTGAGTCAACCTTGAGCCTGGTGAGATTCGAACTTACAGTAATTTCAGACAGCTGGTGCTAATCACAATGCTTTTAGTCTGCTGAGCTATCCAGGCTCCTCCAGGATAATTGTTTTTAAAAAGTGAAGACATTTTAAGAGTATGATAGCTGATAACTTTGGTGACACATTGATTCAACTTATAGCATACAAGCCCATTGTCACCTTTGGTGTTGTTTCAGCTTTTCAGTCCAACCTGCACTGATCCCATCCAACTGCTCAGAAGGCCCCATAGTGCTTATTAGCTTTTGAGCTTGGAGAAGGCCAGATATCTTCCTAAAGGAAGATAAAAATGGGCAAGTATCAAAAGATAGACAGGAGAGGGCGCCAGATAATAAATGACAATGGCCATAAAAGGCAAGTACCATATAGAATAACCTCAGCCTTTGTTGTTCGAAATAGGCATTTTTATTAGTCTAAATATTCCTACACGTACTTTAAAGTATAAACCTCCAAGGTGTTAGTTGTAGGCTCCAGTACTCACTTTGATTCACCCAAAATGAGTAGTTTGCTCATGAGAAAATACTATTTTATTTTTAATTTGTTTTCTTTTTTTAAAGTGACTTCTTGCTACTGCTCTTGACCTGCCCCAAGAAATTCAGTACTGTTACAAAAGATGTTGAATTTTTTTTTCTCATGATCCTGGATTTTTATTTAATTTTTAGATGATGGGGAAAGCTTGGTTCTAGATAGCCTACCTTTTGCCAAACACACAGCAGTTCAAAATAGTAGATTTCCTCCCCACTCACACTTCTTATATAGGGCTTGGCTGCTTTTGTGGTCTTAACATCAGATGTATGGGGCTCTGGCTTTTTTTAATTATTATTATGTATTCTCACATTTACTCCTGAAGATATATATATCTTGGTACTTTCTTGACTCCCTATTAAAGCATTTATTAGAAATCTAGAACTGGGTAATAGTTCAGTCACAGAAACAATTTAGCGCTTAGCAGAATGATCTAATCTCAGAATTTCAACCTTATCTCCATCTCCTTTGTGTGTGTTTTTCTTGCAGGTCGATCACACTATCATAATGTACCTCGTTGGGCCTGATGGCCAATTTGTTGATTATTTTGGCCAAAATAAGAACAACTTGGAAATTGCCGCCGGCATCCTGAAGCACATGAAACAATACAAGAAAGAAAAAGGGACTTAGTTTTCTGACTAAGAAAGTCTAAAGGAAAGCAAATCTAAAATGCAGCTTGTGACATTACACAGGTGGTCTGCTGTGGAGTCTTCTTAGTGCAATTGAATTTATTAAACCTTTACCTACGGACTAAGACTCAGTTCCGAAGAGAAGCTGGATGTCTTTCACGAATGATATTTTCGCTGGATATGCCTTAGCCATAGAGTGGCTTATTTAAAGCCTTTGATGTTGATGCAGATTTACTCAGAAAGATCAAACCAACCATAAACCACAATGCTCTCTTCATTAGAAGTTCTTGTTCTTGACCTGCTGAAAAGACACCTGCTGAACTGACCTGTACTGAAGATACCTTTGGGATTTGTCTTCTCTCAAGTTTCATGCATTCCTCCTAGGAAGCGGGGCTTCTAGTCCTTTCTCAACGAACATTTCCAGAGTGTCACTTTTCATTTTTGAAATATTTAGTAGTTTACAGTATGGCTGCTACCAGCATTAAACAGTGTGGTAGGATGGGAACCTTCACTCTAAAATCAAGTGTGGTGCACAGACGATGAAATAAAGTGAAAGAAACTTAAAAACTGTCTTTTCATCTTAAAATCTTTAAGGAGATAAGGTTATAAAACAGAACCTGTGGCTGATTAAATTAGATAATTATGAATAGCAGACAAGTTTATCTGTATTTGACTAGATAAAATAGTTGTCCTTTATCACCCTCTCGCTTAGACTGAGAATTAAAATGTTCATTGGTTTCTCTGTTTTGAGCAGCTTGTATCTGAAAAGTCATTCCTTGGGAAAGTACCCAGCTAGATTTATTTTCCTTCAGAAAGGTATTTTCATGTAAGAAGATTCTCCTAGAACTGAAATATCTTCTGTGAAGCCAGATGGGGAGAAAAAAACGACAGTCTCCTTTAATCTAAGTGTCCATCAAGAATTTCCTTGGGTCAGCTTGCACCAAGTGCTTTGGGGACTTTGATAGAATTTGAACCTCATTCTCAGCTGTTAAGGATTGTTCCATGCATAGATGGCTCTGCTCTCTACTATGTGTGAATGTGGGAGTGAGAAGGAAGAAGAGTTACTAAAAAAATGAGATACGCAGGAAAAGTCAAGCAGAATATTATTTTAAATGCCCTTATATTTCTTGAAATGACGCTTGGGCACACAATCCAGATAATAATAATAATAATAAAATAATAATTTTAGATTATATTTGTCAACCACTTCCTGCTTGACACTAGTTCATTTAAAAAAACCTACAAATTTTGTGGATTTTTTAAATCTATAGCTCTCAAATAATGTAGCTGTTTAAAATATTTGTTTAAAAAAACCACAACTGTTTATGAACATATATATAATCATATTATAACATTGCAGTTCAAATAGCCATCTAATAGTGGCCAGAAAATTCTAAAAAAAATGTCTTTTTTTTTGCTCTAAGTCAAAGAATGGAATCATCTTGGATCTCAGAGAATGAGCTCAGGCTTGGATAGCTAAGGTCCAATCTGCTTTGCAAATTTTGTTCAAAGTGAAAACTACGTGATATAAATTCTTGTTGAGTGGGTAGGGAAGAAGGTGCAATAGAGTGCTTATCTAGGCGTAATTAAATATGAGCTGTATTATAAATTGAGATTCAGCAGTTTGAATCACTGACTTTATATAATGTGACCTCGTTGTGTCTAAATGGAGGGTCTCTCCAATCTTACCTGCTTTGCGGATCAGCGGGGGAGTGGGGGGGGGAGAAAGTTCTGCATAAGCAGTGGCTGCATGCACTCGCACAAGCAGCTCCATTTATTCAAGTGATGGGTGTGTGCGCTTGTCACTTGCACAAATGGAGCTGAGCATGCTCACCCACTCGCACAGCTCAATTCTGGCCTTTGGCCCAGGGTTTGATGACCCCTGGTCTAAAATATGACCATGTGTAATAAAAATATTTTTTAATCCTGATATATTGGGCTCTAGTAGAAGCAAGATCAACTGAAATTTGGTTGTATGTATATTTTCATCAGGGATTTAATGTAACAATATGAGAGAGTCAGTTTGGTCTAGTATTAAGGCACCAGACTAGAAAGCAGGAGACGATGAGTTCTCTTACTGCATTCAGCATGAAAGCTATCTGGAAGGCTTTGGGCCAGTAACTCAGCCCATGATGTCAGGCTTGATCAACAAGTCAGTTAGTCAATTCCTGTGCAACCAGTGGATCAATGCTCAGTTGATTTGAAAAATGTGGACCTTGCACTTGTGAGAAAATGCTAGGGGGAAAAATGATTTAACAATATGATGTATATATTTCAGCCCTAGTACTTAGATTAGGCCAGGAAATGTCATAGGAAGGCTGCTGCTTTTATGGCTTTTAAGATTCTATCTAGCAAGTTTGATTGCACTGTACCTCTTTCTTCTCCTTATACCTCACTGAATTAGGGAGGCATCTGCCTGATGTGTTTCCAAATGTTATCTCCTTGTTCTGGACTTTTGCCTAGGTAATGGTTCCTGCCTATCTGCCAAGGTCAGGTTCCTTACAATATATTCTGAGGAACCAGCTCACAATCGTCAGGGCACTTTGAAATTCTATTATTCATAGGCAGTACAGTTATTAGTCCTGGCAAATAGATAGGGAAGAAATGGAGGTAGTGACAGATTTTATTTTCCTGGGCTCCAAGATCACCGCAGGTGGGACTGCAGCCAAGAAATTAAAAGCTGCTCCTAGGGAGGAAAGCTATGGCAAATTAGATAACATACTAAAAAGCAGAGACATCAACCTGCCAACAAAAGTGCGTATAGTCAAGGCTATGGTTTTCCTAGTTGCAATTTATGGCTGTGAAAGTTAGACCATAAGAAAGGCTGAGCGCCAAAGAATTGAGGCCTTTGAACTATAGTGCTGGAGAAGACTCCTGCAAGTCCCTTGGACTGCAAGGTGATCAAACCAGTCAGTTCTAGAGGAGATCAACCCTGACTGCTCTTTAGAAGGCCAGATCCTGAAGATGAAACTCAAATACTTTGTCCACCTAATGAGAAGTAAGGACTCACTGGAGGAGAGCCTAATGCTTGGAAAGATTGAGGGCAAAAGAAGAATGGGATGACAGAGAATGAGGTGGCTGGATGGAGTCATTGAAGCAGTAGGCATGAGCTTAAATGGACACCAGAGAATGGTAGAGGACAGGAAGGCCTGGAGGAAAGTTGCCCATGGGGTTGCGATGGGTCAGACACGACTTCGTAACTAACAACAACAGTTATTAGACTGGAAGATCATTTGGATGAGGAATTGAAGCTGCTGAATAGTGCAATCTGAGTTCCTCTAATACACAAACAACTTTGGACAATATTGAAATGAAGTACAGACTTACGGAAAGGAGATACCAAATTTATTTACTTATTTATTAGATTTATATTGCTGTCTATTCTCCCATGGTGACTCAAGGCAGCTTACAGAATACAAAAAAAAAAACATTTTAAAAAAGTAAAACTCATAAAAAATCAAATAAATTAATGTAATAAAATCACCTCTGACCCCCACCTTCCGTCCCTGTGACATCCGATCACACGAGCCATTTAGTGGGTTCCATCCTACTCCGGGTTCCCCAGGCCCACTGGCAGAACAAGGTCTGATGATGATATTGCTAAATGCTGATATTGCCAATTATGGAGAAATGCGGTCTCTATTATTGGTAGTCTTTGACTTATGATCATTCATTTAACAAACATTCGAAGCTTTGCTGACACTGAAAAAAAGTGACTGACCCCTGACTGGCCCTCACAGTTATAACTGTCATTGTCCCCATTGTCACATGACCAAAAATGTAGGTGCTTGGCAACCAACAGAAATTTACCACAAATGCAGTGCATTTGCATTCCCACAATCACCACTTACAACCTTCACAGGGGGATTCCAGCAAGCAAAGTCGAGGGAGGAAGCCAGATTTGCTTAATGGCCATGGCAAACAAGGCTGTTAAAATGGGCACGGCTCACTTAACAATCATTGCTTAGTGACAGAACTTCCAGTCCCAATTTTGGTTTTAGGTCAAGGATAATCTGTAAATGATATGATTAATTCTTTTTTTTTTAAAAAAAAAGTTATATCAAAACCCATTTGATACATTGCAAGAGCAAAGTGTACCTACATTTAAATGCCACAGAAAACAAAATAATGAGTGCTAATGAGTAGTTTGAGTCATAAAGGATATTACCCATGCAAAATGAAGATAGTGAGAAGCATGGAGCAAACCATTGATGAGGAAAATGAAGAGGAAAGTATTGTGTCAGAAGCAAGTGGGTGTTTGCTAGATAAAAGCATAGTTTATTAATTGGAAAGAAGGATAGAAGAAAAACAGTTGGATAATTGGTCTACGCAGGAATAAATATCCTCGGAATATGAGTTACAAGTTGTGTTTTGAAAGGATCTCTTAAATAGCAGATATTGAGCTGGGGAGCCCAGAAAGGAATTGGAATATGAGATCCTTTCAACTTGCTTCCACTTACCAACTAAACAGGGAACTTTTAAGTGTCTTGGCCAAGCATTTTAAACAGATTCTTCTTTCAAAATCTTGCTCTGGAAGTGTTGAGGCTGTTGCCAGAGTGTTTGGAAAACAGGGCAGCCACACTTCTCGTGATTATCATTTTCAAGTATTGTAGGGCCAGCGTTGAAAGGCCTTGCACATGATAGTGCCATTGCCGGTTGTGTCTGCCTTTATAAAGAATAGCTTCTTTTAGGGGGTGTGGACTTGATTGGAGCTTTTCTTAAGCCAACCAGCTTATTCTTGCTCTCTGCCCTTTGGAGTTTCACTTTTGTCAGCACTTTCTTGGCTCAGGCCTTTGGGGATCTCCTTACACCAAGGGACAACTGCAGCATTCCAAGGGGAAAAACAAATTCCTTCTGGCACGCCTTCCACTTTCCATAATGTGCTGTAAATAACTGGGGAGTCAAAGTCGGTGGGAAGGAGACAGATCCTTTCGTTACTCTTCATCTGCCTGCCCAAGTCATACCTTGCTCAGTCAGAAGAGGACACTCAAAACCATTGAGAATTATGAAAACGTGCCAACTGGTTGGAACGGGGGCGGTGGGGAGGAAAGGATATGATGTATGGAATGTTATATAGGTAAAATGCTTAACAGGTTGTTTTTAGAAGAAAAAAAACTCAGAGCTGTTGCAAATATATAAAATGAGCCTAAAATTAATACTGCATTAGGAAAAGAATCTCTTTTTTCCTAATGCAGTTGCAGAGCTTAATTGCTTGGCAAACCCTAGATCAATATTCCTTTTAATTAATGTTAAAACCTACTACACCACTGACTCATAATGATTCCTTGATTTTCCATCAACAGATCTCTGTGACAATAAAAGATTTTTATTTTTTCAAGAATGAATGGAAACTAAAAGATTTCATCTCTAGCCATTGGTATATGATGATACGTATGGTGCATGTTCAGTGCAGTTTATAGATATGAACAGGAAGGCTTATTTGTGTAGTTACAAGATGAGGGAAAGGATCATTGTGTGCAGGTGAAATCTAAGGAAAATCAGAAAGGAAAAAAACCCAGCATGTCTCAGTATTGTGGGTGCTCCAACCCTGTGGCTACAATGTCAGCCTAGCCCATTCACAACATGCTTTCTATGGGTTATATTCCTGCATATAATACACTAACTGTAACATTTCTAGTTATCACAGGATGACTATTGATAAGGTTTAAAGATTTCCCCTATGGGACACGGAGGCTCAGTGGCTAAGACGCTGAGCTTGTCGATCGAAAGGTCGGCAGTTCAGCAGTTCGAATCCTTAGTGCCACGTAAAGGGGTAAGCTTATGTTACTGTCCCAGCTTCTGCCAACCTAGCAGTTCAAAAGCACAGAAAAAATGCAAGTAGAAAAATAGGGACCACATTTGGTGGGAAGGTAACAGTGTTCCGTGCACCTTTGGCATTTAGTTATGCCAGCCACATGCCAGTCACGGAAACGTCTTCAGCAGCACTGGCTCTTCGGCTTTGAAACAGAGATGAGCACCGCCCCCTAGAGTTGGAAATGACTAACACATATGTGTGAGGGGAACCTTTACCTGTTAAAGATTTCCCCTGTCCAGTTATGACAGGACAGGAGCAGTGCTCATCTCTGATTCTCAGTCAAGGGAACCTGCATTGTCTGAGATACAGTTCCATCATCATGTAGCCAGCATAAAAATATGGAACGCACGAACCTTCCTACCAAAGCAGTGCCTATTTATTTACTCTCATTTGCATACTTTCAAACTGCTAGGTTGGCAGGAGGTGAGGTGAGAAAGGGAACTCACCCCATCTTGGGTCTCGACAACCGAAACTGTCAGCTTTCTAGCTGACAAGCCCAGTATCTTATGAGCCATTGCACTCCCTTCAATAACTATTGATAATGATAACTATCAATTATTCAGTGCTATCAATTATTCAGTGCTATCAATTATCCTTGCTTTGCTTGATCCTTTTTTCATGGGGTGGGAAGGACACATTCAAAACCAACATTGGGAACATAAGTACTGTTATGAAGTAAATTTTTGGAGAATTGTTTTAAGACCTTGGTAAAGGTAAAAGTAAAGGTTTCCCTCGCACATATGTGCTAGTCATTCCTGAATCTAGGAGCCGGTGCTCATCTCTGTTTCAAAGCCAAAGAGCCAGCGCTGTCCATGGTCATGTGGCTGGCATAACTAAATACCAAAAGGTGCACGGAACACTGTTACCTTTCCACCAAAGGTGGTCCCTGTTTTTCTACTTGCATTTTTTCTGTGCTTTCAAACTGCTAGGTTGACAGAAGCTGGGACAAGTAACGGGAACTCACCCCATTACACACTAGGGATTCAAACCGCTGAATTGCCGACCTTTCAATCAACAAGCTCGGCGTCTTAGACACTGAGCCACCACGTCCCACAAAACCTTGGTACCTTTCCATAAATAAATAGGATGCTGGAGACTGGCACTCCTTGCATATCCTTCCCATAAATATTGGCACTCCTGGAACTCCTTGCATATCCTTCCCATAAATATTGTGGCTGGGTGTTGGTGGGCTCTGATGTTTTTTTGAAGGATCAAAAGGGTTTAGGTTTTTTGGAGCCCTAGTGCACTGAAAATTGCTTGTCATTGCAACTGTTTTTTAATTGGGTTGTTGGTCATCCAGAGTTGCTGTAGTGAAATGGACAACCATATGAAATGTTTCCATAAATTAAAAAATTAAAATTGCATTTCAAAAATGTTTTAAAAAGATGATTTAGGTCAGGATCTTGGTGAATTTCGAGGGGAATGCTCTCTAGATTCCTTATATCCAGATTTATTTATTTTTTCAATTTTTCTTTAGACAACATTCTTAAGAGTTTATCATAGTAGCAGGGTATGGATGCAGAAGTGCCCATTTTCTGGGATTACAATCTTTGCTTTTATTGACTGCACTTTTATTCATAGCTTATCAGCAATGCTGGCAACAATAAATCTGTATACAAACATTACAGATGTATTATATGGTACTGGAATTTGCTTTTTAGAATCACAGAATGTTTAAAATGAAGAGGTCTTAATTTCAACATACTGATCCTTCTCCTACTATCAGTTTCCACCAAGATTGTCTCCTAGATTGTGACCAAAACAGAATCACCTTTGTCCAGTGGGGTATGGGGAGAGAAGGGGTGAAAGACAAAAGAAGAAATGCAGACTCCTTCCTCCCAGACTTCTTTTCAAATATCTTCTTGTAACTCTCTGGCCTTTGACGATGTGATGGTTATTCATCTACCAATTAGGACCATTTGGGAATTAAGGAATTGGGCAAAACAGCAAGCTGGTAAGAAATAACTGCATGAACAGTATTTGGGAATTAGCCATGAAAATATAAAACATGTTCCATGAAGTACACAGTCAGTCAAAAACATGTGCGCTCATATTTTCGGATCCCGGCCGAACTGGTTGTTTATAGTATGTGACACCCACCTCTGCATATAAATACTTATTGCGGGAATTAGAATCGGTTGAGTGGGCAAAGGTAGTTTATGCTTCCAAGCAGTGAAAACAGCTCAGTTTGCTCTGACAAAGTTATGCTTCAGAGATCTAAGTAGGCAATATATTGGAAGAACTAAGTTTAGCTCATGTTTGGCCCGGTGACTATTCCTTTATTTTTTAGAATTTTCATTAAAAAAGATTTTACAAATATTTTTTGAAAACTACAGAAAGAAAAAGGACCAGAAAAAGATTATAAAAGGGTAACAGAAAAAGTGAATAACAAAAAAAAGAAAAGAAAAAAAAGAAAAGAAACATATCTAAAGAAGCGATCTTTCTGATTTTTGCAGCACGTACCTTTTCCCTGAAAATAAGACATCCCCTGATAATAAGCCCAATCTGGTTTTTAAGTGCATGCACTAAAATACCCCCCTGAAAATAAGCCCTCCCCGAAAATAAGCCCTCCCCAAAAATATTTAATTGCATGCACAGATGGTCCCCGCCATTTCCTCTGGCTAGGCTTAGAGAGACAGAGCTGGAAATCAGGTAAGATGGCAAAAGGAACCCCATATTGTTCCATGCACCCCAAAAGAATAAGACCTCCCTGAAAATAAGGCCAAGTGCTTATTTCAGAGTTCAAAAAAGTATAAGACAGAGTCTTATTTTCGGGGAAATATGGTACTAACATAACAATTGCTCTCTTCCCTCTCCCATGTTGCAGATGATAGTTCCCTTAAACAAACCTTTTTAATCTATAAATCCTGAAATTGTCAGCAGCAATTTAATCCACTTTCAGCAAAAATAAATCTATAGTTTTTACACAAGTAATTGTAGTTCCCTCCTCAGTCAAAACATCAATTTAGCCATTACTGCAAACTTAGCCATTTTCACTATCTTCATTACTAATGATTCTTTAATTTTCCATTGTGCAACTGCAGTTAAGCATATATAAAACCCATTGTCAAAGAACCTTTTTTAGTTGAGTGGCCATAATTTCTGATAAAAAAAAAAATCTGATTTCATCTGAATGTTAATTTCTGAATGTTCTCCATCACCACTTGTATTTGTATCCAATATCATTTTGCTTTTTCACAGGCCCACCAAGCATGATAAAATGTCCTCTCACGTTTTTCACATTTTCAACAACAATTAGAAGTACCTTTATACATCCAAGACAATTTCTTTGCTATCTTTGTTATCACGTACCACTATAATGCATATAGTGCATAAATATTAATGCATAAATATAATACATAATATTTGTTTATAGTAAGTTTATAATAAGTTTTATTTAAATTGTAATACAATCTGAATTTCAGGTCTTTTATCTTCTTTCCCATTGATCCATTTGAATATTATCACCAAAATTCTTGGCCCATTTTATTATACATTCTTTATCTTGCTTTTCCTCCATTTCAAATCTCAACAAAAGTTCATATGAATGCATAAAAATGTATAAATTTTATAAAATGTATAAAAAAGTATGCATTTAATAAATTCATCATTTGGTAATTCCTTGATTGGAAACTGATGCCAACGTAGACAAACAAGCCAACCATTTATTCAAGGAATCACCAAGACTATTCCTACCAACACTGACTGGACAAGCCACTAATACATAAAAATAAGAGCAACCCCCACTCCTTTCAACCACTGATGATGTTACCTAGTTGGGTATTGAAACGTCTGTAAGAAAACCACCAAGCTCAGAGATGACCAAGGACTACACAGTTTAATCCTGTGTTACAAATACTATTTTATATCACTAATACATAAGGATGAAAAAGCAGAGCCTCAGCAAACATATCCAACATAACTTCCTTCTTCTATTTGCCCCACAACAGCAATCCTGAGAGGTGGGTTGGGCTGAGATAAAGTGACTAACCCAAGGCTACCCAACTGATTTTCATGGTTAAGGCGGGGGTAGAACGCACAGTCTCCCAGTTTCTAGTCTGGTACCTTAACCACTAGACCAAACTGGCTCTTAATTTTTACTAACTTCCTTAACAGACTGTAAATCTACAATATTTTGTTTTCAGAAAAATATTTGACAAAGTGTCCCACAACATTCAACATAGAATATTTAAATGCAGGTGTTCAAGCAGAGTCTAGACAGTCACCTGTCAGAGATGCTTGGACTCATAGTGAGGGTTGGTCTCAACAGGCTAAATAGCTCCTTCCAACAATAAGCTTCTATGCCGGAGCCTTCAAAATTAAAATCATGCTGTACCATGGAACTATCAACTTTTCCATTTCCATTTTGATTTAAGCTGGGTTTCAAGATTGACATTTCTTTGTTTTATTGATATATGCTTGCTTTAGGATAGCCTGTGGAATATGAACTTTATGAAAATTTCATGCTACTTATGCACACACAGATGCTTATAATTAGAATGCATTAAGAATGTAAGGAGTTCTTTTGCATTAGTTTCTGTTCCATCAGATACAACAGCTTTTGTAGATACTGATGTCTGTTTAAAAACTAAATGAAGCATCTAGCAGAGATCATCAAAGAACTATGCTACTGACACCTCTTTTTCTTCTTCATTATCAACTGGTCCAGTAACAATAGGCATTTTAAATTTATACCTGGATAGGGTTAAAGAGAAGAGTTGAACTCAAAGACAATATAAGTAAACTGGCAGTCAGTGTAATGTAGGAAAGCAACCTTCACATGTGCCAGATGGAATCACCTTCTGGTTAAAGAACCAGTTACAAAAACTGTTCCTAGATGTGTACAGGTAGTCCTCGACTTTCAACAGTCTGTTTAGTGACCGTTCATAGTTACAATGGCACCAGGGGTGGGTTCCACTTACCTTTACTACCAGTTCGCAATGGGAGTGCACGCAGGCGCTTCTGCGCATGCGCAGATTGTGAGTGATGGCATTGGGGTGGGTGGGTGGAGCCTCCTGCCACCATTATTACCAGTTCGCAAGAACCGGACTGAATTGGAAGCAACCCACCACTGAATGGCACTGGAAAAAAGTGATTTATGGCCAATTTTCAGTTACAACCTTTGCAACATCTCCATGATCACGTGATCAAAATCTAGATGCTTGGCAACTGGTTCATAGTGATGATGGTTGGAGTGTCATATGATCCCTTTTGTCACCTTCTGATAAACAAAGTCAATGGGGAAGCCAGATTACTTTAGCAACCCTGTTACTAACTTAACAACTGCATGGGTTTACTTAACAACTGAGACAAGAAAGGTCATAAAATGGAGCAAAACATACTTAACAAATGTCTCATTTAACAACAGAAATGTTGGGCTCAATTGTGATCATACGTCAAGGACTATATGACAAATTGGTGCATTTTATGTTATCTAAAAGTGTTTGGTAGCTGTGATTTATTATCATTGAAACAATTTATTTATTAGCGTCTTTGATCAGCATTATAAATAAGAAAAAAGACAATATTGTAGATTGGTACAGAAAGCTCATTATCAACAATTATTATAAAACGACAGAACATCACATCTAAGCCAAAGATTTGCACAATTGTATCACCAAATGTTAGGCTGCTACAAGCCCTTGCTGCATTGTGAGGTACTGTCATAATATTTATAAAACTTGATTTTTCGGAGTATTAGTCCTGAAAATAAGTTCAACTGTGCTTTTTTCAGAAGAAGAAGAAGAAGAAGAAGAAGAAGAAGAAGAAGAAGAAGAAGAAGAAGAAGAAGAAGAAGAAGAAGAAGAAGAAGAAGAAGAAGAAGAAGAAGAAGAAGAAGAAGAAGAAGAAGAAGAAGAAGAAGAAGAAGAAGAAGAAGAAGAAGAAGAAGAAGAAGAAGAAGAAGAAGAAGAATATTTATTCTGGCCTGGACAGTTTTAAAAAGACATTGAAGTTGCAATCCTATTTCTGAAGAGGATATGCAAGCAAATAACTTCCATCATTAAAGCCATCTTCATTTCAGTGATGCAAGGACACTGGCACATGGGCAGAGATTTTATGTATTAATGCAGAGCCTATAATAGCAAAATCTTAGATGGAGGTTTTAGCTATATCAAAATTGCTACAGCAGACACTGAATTATCCAGAGCACTGAGCATCATCAACATTTTTTCTTTGATTGCTATTGCGCATCTAATTTTAAACATCTATTTTGAATGCAAATCTTTTCACCATAAAATAGGATCTCTTGAGAATAGTTCCTCCTAAACGCCCCCTCCTTTCAATGTTTTGCCTATGCCATCCTACGCCAGGGCATCATGATAGAAGCTCCTTTGGAATGAAATCCATTTGTCTCCTTGAGAAGCGATTGCATTCCTGGTATGCAACACAGAGTGCCAGAAAAAGGACCTTGACCAATGGAATGACAATGTGCCAGATGAAGACGAAAGACTTGAGACATTCCAAAGGAGAAGGACAGCACAGGTGGGCTTCTTTGTAGCCAATCAAACCAGAGCAAGAAGAGCGAGAAGAACACACACTTTTATGGGAATGCCAAAATAGATTTGAGGGGGCATGCCAGTATCCAGGGCTTTGTGCTATATACAACTGCAAGAAAAAAGGATAAAGAGTTAGGGTGATGGAATTGACAGGAAAGGATACTAAATGCAGTTGGATTCCTGACTGGAATATTTGATAAATATTGTTGAATAATGTCATGTATCTAGTTTCCAAAAATTGGCAAGTAAATAAAGAAAAGAAAAAACCCTGCCATCATTGTAATGTAAAATTGGAGGTTGAGTGAGATGAGTGATCTCTAAATCTGATAAATGAATAAAGTAAAAAAGCGAAACATGTTCAGCTACTTTTCTTGATTCCTGATAAAGAATTTCAACACAAAAACATATCCTAGTATTTAGCCCAGCCCTCAAGAAAATCTAGACACCATTCAAAGTTGACAGACACCTCCCAAGACTTTCCTATAAAACATCCAAAAAAACCTAGCTAAGTTAAGTAGTTGTATCTTTCTTTGATAAGCTGTTTTTTTGAAAAATGTTTTACCTTCAGCATGTATTTTATTATATTGTACACTATTCAACCACATTTGTTTTATTTTTAATAAAGAATAGCATTTTAATGCTTGCTTGCTTGATTATATGCCATCCGTTGATTAATGACTACTAGATATATTTTCTCCATGAATACATTAGTTCTGTTGTAGAGTTTTTCAGCATGAAGATGTCTGGGCTACAGTATGTACAAGACAAATATATATTCATTTTCTAGAGAAAATGTGGAATTGTATGTAATCTGCAACAGGTTGCTATCCAAAATGAGATTCTTTTTTAAAAAATTCGATTTATATGCCGCCCTTCTCCGAAGGCTCAGGGTGGCTTACAATGCGTTAAGCAATAGCCTTCATAGTTTTGTATATTTTATACAAAGTCAGCTTATTTCACTTGTGGACTTGTTTACAGTAAAATTTAAATCTGCTTTTATCAATTTGTTGCACTATTCAGGCATCAAATCACAGCCATGTTAAGTTTAATTTAATTAAATCAGTTTATTTAAACAAGCTCTGGGTGGTATAAAATAAAACCAAACAAAATAGAAAGCACAATATAATAAAAATAGAAAACGTATAAAACCAAGAATGAATGCTGATCTGTGATATTAGTTTTCAGATTCCAGAAGGCAACAATAAGATTGAGACAGGTAGATCTAGACCATGGGTGTCAAACTCGATTTCTTTGAGGGCTGCATCAGGATTATGTTTGACTTCGGGGGACCGGGGTGGGTGGGGCCAGGATGGATGTGGCCAGCTTGACATCACTTGTGTTGGGGCGCCTGTGTCCTGAGCTCTCTGCCAGCAAAAATGGGTTCCCAAGCTCCATTTTCGCCTGTGACGGCCTCCTACAATCCTCTGCCAGCAAAAATGAAGCTCGGGGAGACCACACACAGCCCTCACAAGCTGTGTTTCTGCCTGCGATGGCCTCCTGCAACCCTCTGTCAGCAAAAGCAGAACTCGGGGAGGGGATGCCCTCCCAAGCTCCATTTTCGCTGACAGAAGCACCATGGGCTGGTCCTTTAGTGTTTCCAGGGAGGCCCTGGGGGGCCAGATCTAAGCACTCCATGGGCTGGATCTCGCACTGGGGTCTTGAGATTGACACTCCTGATCTACACTCACTCTGTAATGTAACATGTTCTGCATTTTTATCCCTGCTCTAAAGAACTGGGTCTTAGTGAGAGATGTACAATGTGATTACAACATATAGTACACAATTCTACATATTGTATATGGAAAGTGGGTGCTATTTTCCACAGCAGTATACAACACGTTTTAAAAGAATACTGGATTGTTTTGTTTTGTTGGTGCAGCTAATTTAGAATATATATAGGCTGCTAGAGACTTTCCAATTCTTACTTTCATAGCCATCTATGCATTTCCACCTGCTGTGACTTTTTTGGTTATTCTACTTTCTGGTTTCTACATGCTTGGCACAATTCAGTAAAGAAAATTTATATGAACTATATGAATCAAAATGAATGTATACTCACATTGTATTTCCTAACGTATCAGTATCTATGTTCATATCATTATCTAGATAAGAAACTTGGATACGTCAAATTGCCATTTTCTGTTTTGACATTGATTTATTTATTACTTTAAAGAACCCCTGAGTAATACAAATTCTCTAGCAAGAAAAAGCAATATAAACAATAATAAAATTCAATGAAATGATTTAGCGATGTTTTAAAACAATAAGCATCTTGTTTTCACATACTTACTTCAAAAGTGAAGTGAGGAATCAGTTCATTGTAGGACAAAGGTGTCCCTCAGCCCCATAAAAATCCACTGGGTGATTTTGAGAAGTTATATACCCTCAGTGTAACATACACCATGGGAGTCTTGTGGGAAAAATTTGGAGATTGAACATTACAAATCCTTTCTTAAACATGCAAAGGCACAGCAAGATACAAGGAAATATTTAGGTTACAGGTAGTCATCATTTAGTGACTTCTATGGTGACTGCTTTACCGGTTCCAATTTTGATCGCTAAATAAGGACTACTTATATTTACTGTGTGCCTTCGGCGTTGAGTCAGGCCAGCCACATGATTACGGAGACGTCTCCTGACAGCGCTGTCTCTTCGGCTTAGAAATGGAGATGAGCACCGCCCCTAGAGCCAGAAACTACTAGCACACATGTGTGGGGGAACCTTTACCTTTATATTTACCAAAATTACTTCTGCCAAATGTCAATAATATGTTGTTTTTTTTAAAAAAATCACCAGAACCATATGGTCTTCTGTATCTTATAATGAATTCCCCTGACCTAGTTCCATAGAAGTTTGTTAAATTCTTGGTTTCCTTCAGTTTTAAAAAGGATTTTTTTTTTGTCATTTTTATGTTACCTGTTATACAAGCTACTAACATTTTTAGCAGCTATTGAAAGATGGATTTGAAAAAAAAAACTATAAGAAAATAAAAAAAAAACTGTACAAAGTCTAAGATCAGTGGCATTTTATACAGATTACTTACTTATTTATATTTCTAGAGTATCTGAAGACTCTACAGAATAACAAAAATGTCCACCTTCCATTACTTGGGATTATAAATTATGTAGTTTCTTTGAAAAGCCAGGGTTCTAGAACTTTACTAAGGGACAGCAAGGGGTGTGTGTGTGTGGGGGGCTGATATTTCAGAGGGAAAGGATCAGCAAGGAAAAGATGTGCTTGCAGGACGGCATGACATGGCCCTCTTTAATTGGTAAGCCTTAGGTAATACCTACCCTCCTGATCTTATAGAATGGATCTTATAGGACAGTGATGGCTAACCTTTTTGCCATCGTGTGCCAAAAGCAGGGGGAGCACGGGGGGTTGCGTGCGCACGTGCCCACACCTGTAATTCAATGCATCCCGCCCAGGGGTGGGTTCTAAATTTTTTTACTACTGGTTCTATGGGTGTGGCTTATTTTGTGGGTGTGGCTTGGAGGTCATGTGGCTGGGTGGGCGTGGCTAGCTGGTCATGTGACCGGGTGGCCATGGCTATGTGTATAGGGACTACTCAGAGAGCTGAAAAAAATCATTTCTGACAGGTCCTCACACTTTTGACTGGTCCTCACACTTATGACCATCCTCATATTTATGCCTGTGCAGCATTGTTAATAACCATGTCACTCATTTCACAACTGCTTCTCTTCACCATGGTGATAAGATAGGGCAAAAAATGTAAAATGTGAGGACATTTTAAATTCAAGGACTGGTCAAAAGTGGGAGGACCAGTCAAAAATAACTTTTTCAGCCCTCTGAGTAGTCCATATGCACAAAAGGATTACCCAAAGGACTGAAAAAAGTGATTTCTAACAGTTTCTTGCACTTTTGACTGGTCTTCGCATTTATGACTGGTCATAATTTATGCCCATTGTAGCATTCTTAACAACCATGTCACTCATTTCACAACTGTTTCTCTTCACCATGGTGACAAGATAGGGCAAAAATGTAAAATGTGAGGACAGTCATAAGTTCGAGAACTGGTCAAAAGTGCGATGACCAGTCAAAAATAACTTTTTCAGCCCTCTGAGTAGTCCATATGCACAAAAGGATACAGCAATAGAGAAGGATGAAGGAAGGAGAAGAGAGATAGAAGAAGGAAGGAGAGAGAGGGAAGGAAGAGAAGGGAGGAAGGATGGGAAGGGAAATTAGAGTAGGAGTGAGGGTAAGAGAGGGAGGAAGAGAGGAGGAGAAGGAGAAAGGAAGGGAGGAGAAGAAGAGGTGAAAGAGAAAGTAAGAAGGAAAGAAAAGAGAGAGGTGGTAGGTTTGAGGAGAAAGATTGCTGTACAATAAAAAAGATGAAAGGGAAGAAAGCTAACCCCAAACAAATATAAAGATATTAAGATAAAGAATGAATTTTTAAACTTTAAAGAATAGAAGAGAACATATATGAATAAATAGCAATAATTAGAAACACACATACAAACATACAATGTATTTTCTTTGAACAGAGTATTTGGCCGGTTCATAAATTTAAACAGTGTTTAGTCATTTCAATTAAATTTACAATTTCTATATTTCCTTTTTGCCATATTTATTCCTTATCTATTTTTTTAAAAAACCAATATTACCTTCATCCTCATCTCTAATCTTAATCAAATTCAATTTTTCCCTTCTATTCTATATTATACCCCTTCCCATTGTCATCTATTTTTATATCCATCCTCACATTGGTTAATTATGTAATATTACAATTGTTTAATACAAATTCAACATTTTAATATAAATCAATTAGTTATATAACTATCTTTTTTGTATAGTAATCAATATGAACATGAATATTCCAAGTATTTCCATGCAATCCAATTTCTTATAAATCAATTATAATTACCAATAATAAACCAAATAATTTCCCCATATATTCCTCCAAACCACAACTTAACCATTTCTGCTTTCAACACAATATACAATTAATAGTATCTCAATTATGACAATTCCCTAGTTAATAGAGCTTTTTTTCTTTTGTGTTTTAAAATCTTGAACTCTCCTCTTTTGCCCTAAATTTCCCATTGTTTGCACCTACCTTTTTTGGTGAGGAAAAAGAAATCTCTCTCTGCCTCATTTTGTCACATTGCAGCAAAGAGCCTCCTTTACTTTCAGTTTTGTTTTTTCAGCATAGCTAGGGGGAAAAAAAATCTGCTCCAGCACTCTTTGCAGCTAGCAACAGAGCCCTGCGCAAAACAGCTGAGAGCAAATCAGCTGAGAGTCGGGAGGCCGATCTAATCAATTTGTGCTAATTAACCTATGCTGAAGCTGAAAGGGGCTGTTTTTTCTATTTTTGCAGGCACCGGTCTACTCATTTGTTTTCTTTTAACACTGATCAGCTGTAGGGCGGTCCTTTGAAGCCCCGCAGCAAGAGTTTAAACAGTTTTTTCCCCTCCAGCCATCAGCTGGGACTTAGGAGGCAGCAATAGATTGGGAGTGGGTGGGGTAAGCGAATGGCGACCGGGCCAGGAACCGGTTCGGGTTGGTGGCCAGCCAGTCTTATTACCGTTCTCTGAACTATTAAAAAAATTTTTACTACTGGTTCTTGTGAACCGGGAGCAACCCACCACTGATTCCACCCCCCGTGCATGTGCATGTGACTCCCAGCATCCCCACACTTTTGGCACATGATGGCATGGTGGGCCCAGTAGGCCTGTTTTTCACCCTCCCGAGGCTCCAGAGATAGAAACGGGCTTCCCCATCCCACTGGGGGCCCTCCGGAGGCCAGAAACAGTCTGTTTCCTGATTTCTGATGGGCCCAGAAGGCCCGAAAATCAGCTGGCCAGCATGTGCATGCGCACAGAAGCTGGGCTAGGGCAAAGCTCGCATGCCCACTGATGGTTATAGGCCCCGCATGCCACCTGTGGTTATAGGAGATCATTGGAGAAAAATAGTGTCATAAATAACCAATTCCTGATCCAAGAATTGTAATTTGTACAATTGTAATTGTAATTATGTCGGGTTTGTGAGACCTTCAGTTCTTTTCATCCTCTAAAATGTTATTAAAAAGCAGTTACTAGGTAACCAACATTTATACTGTCTCTTACAATATTCTGCTTCTGGATTATGCTATATAACCACCAAGGGATTATAATGGGAAGCTAAAGGCTAGTTGCGTAACACTGTTATTTCGCCCAATATTAATATCCCAAGTTGATTACCTCAATGATGTTGTTGAAGGCCACAAATTCCATTTAGAAAACATGTCTTAGCATTGGCTTAAATTCTTCCAAATTGTTTCAGGATCACAGCTGTGGCTATAATAGTCCATTTTTTTTTCACCAAAGAAACATAATAGTAGAAGCATTTTTACTACTTGTGTATTTTTAAATAACTTCTCTGTGGGGAGCTTGTTTGTAATTGGAAACCTAACTAGTGATAAAGGCTGCACCTAGAATTTTAAAAAAATATTTGGTCACTAATGATGAAGCTTTTATGTTGGCTATTGACAACTTTATTTTACAATTTGGCTATTGAAATGGAAGTTAGTAGGCAGTGAAATACAATTCTGACCCATAGAAATAGATTAAACCAATTCCAAAAATTCTGAATTTCCCAATCCTACTTTACATTAGTTATATTTTAGTTAGAAGTGATATAAAAGTAAAAATTCACAAAGTTTGATGTCTTGATAATTGTACCTAACAGCTTCTTTCTGAATATACTACCATGAAATACTCACAAGGCAGAGAACTTCATGTTAGGATTTCATCTCTCACTGATTTTCTTCTTTTTTTTCTGCTTCTTAATGTGTAGCAAAACCTGTTAAAGGAAAAGATGAGATACTGTCTTTGGTTTCCAAAACAGCTCCAATGAACCCAGACTTACAAACATACATTTACTATTTATTTATTCAGCACATGTCAATGTTACATTAGCCAGGAGACTATAGTGTTAATACAAAATAGTTTGGCTGCCAATGATTGCTAGTTCATTCACTACATACTCACACACTATCCAGGGTGCACGGCAAGGACAAACTAGCTTCATACTCATAAGGCTTGACCGCATTTTCTAGTGTCATCTGGGGTTTTCCACCACCAATTTCACCTGACATTTGGGCATAGCATTTGG
This sequence comes from Masticophis lateralis, assembly GCA_030761175.1. NCBI lineage: Eukaryota > Metazoa > Chordata > Lepidosauria > Squamata > Colubridae > Masticophis > Masticophis lateralis. Next base: position 114,847,372 of record JAUDYJ010000002.1, read on the forward strand.
GTAGGTTTGGTACTGGTTAGGTTTGTGCTGCTTCTCAAAGCGCCATCCCCACCCCCGGTGGTAGCTATTTACTTACTTGCATGCAACATGCTTTCAAACTGCTAGGTTGGCAGAAGCTGATGCAAGTGGCAGGAGCTCATTTTGTCATGTGGTGCTAGGACTCGAACCGCTGGAATACATATCTTCTCCAACATCATTAAGCTACTGAGCCACTGTGCTTCTCTATACATTTACTTATTGACATATTTATTTTATTAGGAAGCATCACCATCTTGGACTGACTGGTTTAGCATCCTCCACAAAGATGGTAAGACTAAAAACATCACAGTATAACAGTGCTAAGGAACCCAGCCAATGTTGAGGGCAACCACAGACTATATACAGTCACTGCCTCTCCAGAAGAGACAAGAATAATCCCTCAGATCTGAAAGGCCTGACAGGCAAATACCTAGGTTGCAAAAAGCTAACAGAGTTGGGGCCCATTCAGTGGTGGGTTGCCCCTGGTTCGCACCGGTTCTATAGAACCAGTAGTAAAACCGGCGGAGGCTCCGCCCATCCACCCCGACGTCACTAAAATGCTTCTGCGCATGCGCAGAAGAGCAAGCGGGCGTGGGCGGTCCTGCTGCAAACTGGTAGTAAAGGTAAGTAGAACCCATCCCTGGGCCCATTGATATCAGCAGGAAGGCTATTCCAGGGAATGGGAGCACTGATAAAGAAGGACTGACTCAGATATTCCACACAGATGAAATAATAGGGATCTGGAGGGGGTCTTCTCTTCTACATCTCCAGGAGAAGTTAGCTCTGCAGATACTGAGATCCTGAACTTACTTGTTCAGCTTGATGAGTCTGTACACTCTACGAAAGCTTTCTTTGTCCAGTTCTTCTAATGAAAGTGACCTGCAAAGCCCCGTCTTCATGTTTGAAGACTTGCATAAAATGGATGCTTCTACTATCTGAGTTTTTCCTGGACACTTAATACAAACTCGGCAGTACATTCAAAAAGTGTTTGGACACACAGAAGGCCACTGCTAAAAAAAGACAGAGCTCATTCTACAGGCTTAGGGAGGATTCTAAGAATTCATTTTTCATGAGAGATGTCACAGTTTATGACCATTCTTGAAGGACAGTATCCTACTTATTCTCTCTGGAGCCAAATGTAATTCATTCTCTGGGATGCAGCCATGTTACTTGTCTCTTGTGTCACCTTTTCCTGGCTCACAAACATATTAGAACACAGAAGACATATCTATTTCTAAACTGGACTGATATTCTGAGTACAGCCCTTGTTTAATTTTGAAGCTTAGGGTAGCATTCACATGAAGATAATTGAGTCATGGGTTGATGGAAAATAGAACTTAAATGAGCTTATAATTGGGGAGAGAGGGGGGAGGGAGAGAGAGGGAGAGGGAGGGAAAGAGAGAGCGCACCTGAAGGAAAGTAAATGTACTAGAAATGCAGCAAGTTGGAAAAGGGAAGGCGTCAAGGAAGACAATGGCACTACTAAACAGGGTAAAAAGACCATCTTAAGACTTTTAAACAGTTTTAATTTCACTTGCCCTGCTTTATCTTCAGGCCAAGACAAGAAGAATTATAAAAGAAGAATTCACTTTTTGTCCTGGATAAAATCAACTAGATGACCTAAATCTACTGAGCAACACTCTACATTAGCAGAATCTTGCAAGTCTGAGGGTACAAACCTTTTACTACCACTTTTAACTGTCTGAAATTTGCCTGGGTTTCAGGTGATTCATCAGCCACAGATCCAAGGCCAGAGAGGCCGGCAATGACATACAAGAGACTTTAGCTGTGAGTAGATATTTTGCTCCCCTGGTGACTGGATGCAGGCTGAGATTGAGCTATTCAACCCACCCTGCTGCTTGAATGCATCTCTTACTGAATTTCTGGAGCTGGTACAGTATTGGATTCTCTCCAGCTGTTATCTTTTACCACAGAGCAGTTGACTTGTAATCTAACAATGGAAGATATTAGTCTTTTATCATAGACAGATCATTTCACAATCAGTCTATGGCTTATCAGCACCACTGACCTCTGAAAATGAAGAGTATAAGGAAGATGACCTTAATGTGAACACAGGTAGTCCTCCACTTACACAAGATCATTTAATGACCGTTCAAAGTTACAACAGCACTGGAAAAAGTGATTTTTGACCATTTTTCATACTTACAACCATTGCAGCTTCTCCATGGTCACATGATCAAAATTCAGATGCTTGGCAATGGTTTCATATTTATGACCATTACAGCATCCTAGGGTCATGTGATCCCTTTTTGTGATCTTCTGACAAGCAAAATCAATGAGGAAGCCAGATTCAATTGACAACCCTGCTACTAATTTAACAATTGCAATGATTTACTTAACAACAGTGGCAAGAAAAATAACAAAATGGGGCAAAAGTCGCTACACAGATGTTTCACTTAGCAACATAAATTTGGGGTTCAACTGTGGTCATAAGTCGAGGACTACTTATATGCAAGACTCCTTACCTAGGTGAAAGGGGAAGAAGCATTTTTAAAGTCCAGAACAAGAAGATAATGTCCAGAAGTAACTTAGAGTCCTCCCTAATTCACTGAACGATATGAAGGTACACCACAATCTGACTTGTAAATTCTGTTATTGTAGCCAATCTCAATAGAGATTTTTTGTTTGTTTGTTTGTTTACGGTGGAATTGATTTCCTGGTTTAGTTTTCCTAGTGGGACTGATAGCAAAAGGTGTCAAAAGGACGGGGCCAACCAATTAAGATGGTCCCTCCTGGAAGTCTAATGGATCTGCTTGATTTTCTTCAAGTCATGCTTTGAGATTTGGCCAGAAATATATTAGGCAATTCTACCATATGCCTTGTTCAATCCTGGAATGTAGAAATGATGAGAGTATTGAGCACAATTGCTTCCCAGGGGACTTTGAAGTTTATTTGGGAATTCTGGAACTGCTGAAGTGATGTTTTCAGTAATGGTGACAAAACATGTGGAATCATGAAACCTAAGTACAAGCTCAAGTTGAGGCCTACATCATGGCAATGATGGTTGTGAAGCATTATTACTTCCCCACTCTCACTGGGTTCACAGAATATTGCACAGAATATTGTCCACTATTAAAGGTGGCTTGTGCCATAAGAAACAACAGGGATAACTGAGACTATATGTCTTATTAGGTTACTTGTCTTTTTGATTGGGTTTTTTTTTGGATTCTGAAGTAGGTGGACAAAAGTCTTGACAGCATGAGCTCTGAGCTAAAGGTTGGACTCATATCTGCCTGCCTCATTCAGGTAGGCAGGTAGGGTGAATTTGAGAGGCAATGTATGCTTTTTTGAAGGACTGTGTCTTGACCTGAAGGAAGCAGTAGATGGATCCTATTGATCCATCTCTCAGTTAGATCTTAAACTTCCTCTTTGGGGAAGAAGGATGGTGGGGCAGTGGCTATAAAGAATCCTATATGAAATGAAATAAATGAAATGATTTATCTAGGTTCCTTTCTGATGGTATTCAGACCTAGGCACGAGACTGAAATCATATTGGTCACTTTTGTGAAATACTCCATCAGGACCTGAATGGGTCCTGCAGCACTTCTGAACTAATGGATCTCCTGGCAGTGCTGGATACCATAGTCTAAACCACCAGGAAGGGTTGAGCCCAATAATTATGTCTTGCAATGGTTCTATTACTACCGAGTCAATGATTTGAGATCAGGGGTGTCAAACTCATGTCGTCATGGCGGAGTCATATGACTTATTGAGACTTTCCCTGCTGGCCAGGAGTTTGATAACCCTGTTTTAGATGATGGATGAGGCGGCAAAGAGTTCCACTAACATGGATGAAGTCATTAATCAGTTTGGAGTGAAGTATCATTAGTGAGATATTTATCAATGTGCTGATGATATTAGTTCTCTCCATGACTGGAATGAGATGCAATGGATGATGTTCTAACCTGATGTGTAGAGGTAATAAAGGGCAGAATGAGATGAATTACATGAGGTGAAGCGGGATTGGCCCTGACTTTATTAGCATTCAGGAAATCCCTCAAAATCTGGTTTCTAAAACAGGCTTTAATAGAAATAGAAGCCTGTGAGGTGGCAACATTGTGTCTAAGATGCTGGTCCATTTTCCTATCCACCTTAGAGTCATGTATGTGAGATAAGCATCTATATAAATTTAATAAAAAATACATAACATGAAATAAGTTGAAATTGCAACTTAGTACCGGTAACATAAGAGTTCCTATTTACCCAGAAATTTTTAATTTGGTACTAACCTCTACATCGGTTCCAGATAGGATGGAACTCCCCTTGGTTTGGGGGATTTCCCCCAGAATCAACATTTCTCCTTGAGCAGAAGGTCAAGGCTGTGGCTAAGGAAGACTTTGAGCAAGGCTTAGCTTTGGCTTGTGCACTAATTGTGCACTGACATCAATTCAATATTACCTATGGATGTATAGTTGTTCCCAGTGCTTTTCTCTTTCAGGTATTGAGTTAGACAACAAAGCAGCCTTGTTCATGAGAGTCTTATGACAATGCAACAAGGAGAGTGGTCTTCAATGCTAAAGAGTTTAAGACTCATTTAATAAAATTAGGAAGCTCTGCGTTCTGTTTAACTTTTCTCAGCTTTATGAACAGAGATTTCTAAATTACCGTTTCATAAAGGCTAAAAGCATCTTTCCTAACTGAAATGTCCCACAAGTGGGTTGAATTTATTGGGCAGTGGTCAGCAGAAGTGCCTTCTTCATGGTAGCCCCTCAGTAATGAGTTCTATTCAGCGGATCCCATGAAGTCTTCTTCTAAATGACCACTGAAGGCAAACTATTTACCCCGGCATTTCTTGGGTAAGAATTTCGTCCAGAGTGGGACTGGTTTTTGTTAGACTTTTTAAAAAGTACAACCTTTTAATTTCTGTATTGTTATTGTCCTGGATGGTTTTGTCTCTAACCCTGGTTTCATTGTTTAATGATTTACAGCAGAGGTGTCAAACTCAGTTCTGGCCCATGGGGTGCTTAGATCTGGCCCACTGGGCCACCCTGGAAACAGCAAAGGACCAACCTGTGAGGCCTCTGCCAGCAAAAATGGGCTCCCAATCTCCGTTTTCATCTGGGATGGTCTCCTGCAACCCTCTACCAGCAAAAATGGAGCTCGGGAGGGCCACACACGGAAGGGCAGAGCACTTGGCCCATCACAGGCACCTCTGACACATGTGACATCAAGCTGGCCATGCCCATCCTGGCCACGCCTGCCCCAGCCCCCCCAAAATCAAACACAACCCTGATGCAGCCCTCAAAGAAATTGAGTTTGACACCCCTATCTACAGTAACAAGAGATGGATCTTGTTTGCTTTGGGAAGCTCAATATTGTAGTGAGACTTACTATCAAGACAGCTGAGTTCTGGAACTCTGCAATTGCTGTCAAAGGAATGGAGAGTTGAGAGATTTCCCATTTAATATATTTGCTCTCAGTTACTCATTTGGATGTCTTGCTTTACACAACGGCTGCTTTTATCAGCTGTTCCTAATTCTATGTCTGAGGAAAGCATTATTGTGATTCTTTGGCATGCTTAGTTAGGAAGTCATGTCTACAGAGATAGTGATAAATCAATAATGGCTTAATGGGCAAATCTATGGGTGTTAGAAGTAATTAGTTCTTTATTGACTATTAAGGGCTGCGGATTATTATAGTATATGCTGTATATATTTTATACATTTAAAGATATATCCTTTTTACCCAAACTATTTCTTTCTTGGCTGTTATCATTTTTTTAATTCAATCATTCACTCTTTAGTATTCCATCTTGTTTCACACAAAAGAGGAGTCTAGGTTGGTTGTAATCTCTCATGACTACAACCATCAGAAAATGAACAGATATATTATGGCCCTTGTCCATGTGCTGTGCATATTTTTATAGATTTCCCAGTATTAACTAAACAACAGCTCTCTTATTAAACTATGTGGATAGGCATATTGAGTATTCACACCCAATATATTGTCTGTATAATGGTACTGTATATATGATGTCACAGCCACAAATTAGCCTTTACATAATTCTCAGCTCAGAACAATCTCAGCTCACGTCATTTTGCATGAATTTTTGCTAAATATATTTATTCTCTTAATGTATACTGATCCAAAATTAGCTCAGATTAGTACTAGCATGAGGAGATCTACAGAACTATCATAAATACGTAAAAAGCCTGCAAATTTTCTAGAGTAGCAGACAAACTCCTTCCTACTATGTTCTTGCCTTCCAGGATTAAAAGAGGTGCATTTACAAGATTGCCCTGTGGCTAGGTGTCAGAACTGATAAATAATGTGTGAACTTGGTCATTTCTAAAAATACATTAACAGGAGAAAAAATAAGGTAGAAGTGGCAAGCAGATTGCAGGGCTGGTCTCTAATTTCCATATAGGGAAAAGGGTTGAGCTAAAAGAAGGATCAGAGCCTATAAAAGCTTTCAAAGGTGAAAGGTTTCTTGGTGGTTACGGACTGTCAGGGGTAAGTTTTCTTTTGTTTTTAAATCTCCCTTTGCCCTGGTCTTTTCTCTTTAAAAAAAGGATAGGTTATACTATTCTAGGGAACTTTAGAATGCCATGAGATTAAAAGGCACTTTTGTATGGTGAAGATGTGTTGTACAGTCCATTCTTTGCTGTGTATTTTGAGCCTTTGCATATGGGAAGACTAACAAATTCTCAGCTGCTGGGCTGCCTGAGGATCCTGGATGCATTATCACATATTTTGTCTGTTCCTTTGCAGGTTGAGCATTTCATCCAGTTCCTTCTTTCTGTTGAGAGTAGATAATAAAAAGGTGAGCAATCCAAGTGTGGTTAATGAGTGTCTATTCTTTATAGCAAATTGTAGGTATCTATAGGTCTCTTGTGTGCTGTAGTATCACTTGATGAATGAGTCTGGCATGGGTTTGGGTATGGAGGTTGTGCTTTTGTGTTTCTTAGTATGGAGATGAAAACCTCTGAGCTTTGATTTTCCTGCATATGAATCATAGATGCAAGAACAGAATGCAATCTTGTTTTGAAGAGACAGGTTCAGCTAACCTCAATGCCAACTTTTCATCAAACTCAGCTTTGCAAACAAAAATGTTAGTTGTCTATTATAAGTTGTTCTGCTCAAGGTAGCTTAGTGATGTAGCTGTTTCTCACTTACCACACCTGCAGGTTCAATACCATTTCCCTATCTATTCTGCATAAATACTGTCCAATTCATTGGACATCCCTTTTAATATATGGGCAGTTTGTAAGCTAAATCACTCCTCTTCTGACAAAGAGATGCACCAGACCTTCTCAGTGCTTCTGGTGAATGATAAGGAGCTGAGCTTCCACTTATACTAAAATAGGAAAAAACAAAGGCTTGCCCCTGTCTAGAATTTCTTGTAATTGTATAACATGCTTATTCCCCCCCCCCCCGCCCATTTTATGAGCACTTAAAATGTGATTTGGGGAGTGGACGTCATCTCACATTAGAACCTCAGCAAACCACCCCATTCCATCTCAGACCATTGTGGGACGAACAAACTCTAATGCAAAAACATACTTAAGGAAGTAGGTCTCTGGACACAAAAGTGGTATATAAATTGAATTAATATATAAAAATAATAAGAATTCAATTATAAATAATATTGCCTGTATTCATTTCACATTATTTATATCCTATGCTCTTTGGAAATCAGTAGAAAAGTGTGTGTGTGTGTGTGTGTGTGTGTGTGTGTGTGTGTGTATCAGTGCTCTTCCTACAATGTTATATTATTTTACATCATTTTTCCCTGTTCACTTTCAACAATTGATTGCAAAACACTGTCTTTTGATATATAAGATTTTGCACTTGCCTAACTATTTAAAAAACAGAGGAGCACCACTCTTGCTATTATTGTTATTGCATTCCACTTCTACTTATTTTTTGGTATTGATATTTTGCTTTTTTTTACAAAAGTTCCCAGAAAAAATTCAGGCAAAATTTAATAGAGGTTCTTTACAAAGGCATGTACTATAGTGAACTGAAAACATATAAACTACCAAGAGACAGACATTCTCTGTCTCACATTAGAACAGAGGAATTTTTGCCTGGCTACTATGATTCCTGACAAAATAACTGAACCTTGGAACTACTTTGCTTGCCTAACAACCTATACATATCACCAGATATAGTAACTGAGAACAGGTGTACTAATACTCAGTGGTGGAATTCAAGTAATTTAATAACCGGTTCTTTGCCCTAATGATTTCTTCCAACAACCAGTTTGCCAAACTGCTCAGAAGATTAACAACCGGTTCTCCCGAAGTGGTGTGAACTGGCTGAATCCCACCACTTGTAATGCTGTACAACTCTAACCTTAAATCAAACAAACTAAGCTTTTTGTATCACTTTTAGCTGCAGCCATGAGCAGGGATGCAGAGATGGAGGTTTTTGGGGTGGCTGCCCCTTTCCTGCGTAAATCTGAAAAGGAGCGAATAGAGGCTCAGAACCAGCCCTTTGATGCCAAAACTTACTGCTATGTGGGTGAGCCCAAAGAGGAATATGCCAAAGGGAAAATTAAGAGCTCTGAAGGTGGGAAAATTACTGTAGAGACATCAGATGGCCGGGTGAGCATCTTCCATGATTTGGGCGATGAGGGGGTGGGAAACACTTTTTAAATTTAATTAAAATAACTCTTTTGTTTTAAGAAAATATTTTTCTGGTGCAGTGTGAGATTTTTGGAATTAGAATAAATACATAGCTCTGTCACTTACTGTGTATATTGGTGCAAAACCCAATCCCATAAATTCCTCCCTCAATTATTCTGAAGACAAATGGGGCAAGATTGTATATTTTATTGGGATGAGTTGCTGTAAGTACCTCTAGCATGAGGGGGCATAAGTAATAGCTTTTTCCTTAAAATTTTCCTTTGGATCCCATAGACAAGAAGACTTTGAAGTGTAATTTGCTGGGCCATTCATTCTTTTGACAATTGATGGATTTATAGACTAAGTTAAAGTTTTAACCACTTCAAGCTTCAATGCAAGATGATATTCCTTGAAGGCCAGTTTTAATGGGGAAATGGCTGTAATGTTATCAATAGCTTCTCGATAATAACAGAATGATATGCTTGTTCAAAGTATTTAGTTGGGACTGAATCTTTAATTCTCCCCTAGCCTGTGCTTTTTCTGAACACTTTTTCTCTTGTTCTTTCAGACAATAATTGCCAAGCCAGAGGATGTGTATGCAATGAACCCACCGAAGTTTGACAGAATTGAAGACATGGCAATGCTGACACACTTACATGAACCAGCCGTTTTGTATAACCTCAAAGAGCGCTACAGTTCTTGGATGATCTACGTATGTTTTATCCTTACCTCATACCAGGACCGAAATCTCAAAGAGGGCAGATTTTAACCACTATTTTTGGTTTCCATGCAGACCTATTCAGGCCTCTTCTGTGTCACTATTAATCCATACAAAATGTTGCCTGTGTACAATCCAGAGGTGGTATCTGGTTATCGAGGGAAAAAGCGTTCTGAGGCCCCTCCCCACATCTTCTCCATCTCTGACAATGCGTATCAGTTCATGCTAACTGGTAAGTCTGCTTCAAGGCCTGAAAGGGAATAAGGTTGAATAAAGAACAATACCAAGGGATGGGGGGCTTGGGCTGGGGACAATGGCACAGGTCGTCACCATCCCTCCCAAATATCCCTGCCTACATGAAATTAATTTGAGAGGTGCTACTTGGCATGACTCAGCATCCATCTCTGTAGTTTGTAAACATTTTGTTTTGCCTCTTCCTTTGGCAGATCGTGAAAACCAGTCTATTCTGATCACGTAAGTAGACATTTCAGATTCGTTGTGCTTGATTACTGTAGTAACACAGTGCTAATACAAATAATATTTCTTTACCTGATGATTGATTTTTCTTGCTAGTGGAGAATCTGGTGCTGGAAAGACCGTCAACACCAAGCGAGTCATTCAGTATTTTGCAACAATTGCAGCTACTGGAGAAGGCGCCAAGAAGAAAGAAGAGTCAAAATCGGGCATGAAGGTATGAAAAATACATCTCATTCTAGATGTGCAGATAAAGAAAATGAAAATTCCCAAACTCTAAGCAAAGGGAGTCTGACTATTTATATACTTTCTGTCTCAAGTTCCACAGAGTTTGCTCAGTGGAATTCTTTTCATCAATAACCACTAAAACCAAAGCAAAACTCTACAGGTAGTCCTTGATTTATGACCACAACTGAGCCCAACATTTCTGTTGTTAAGTGAGACATTTTTTAAGTGAGTTCGCCCATTTTATGATGTTCCTTGTCACAGTTGTTAAGTGAATCTGGCTTCTCCATTGCCTTTGCTTGTTGGAAAATCACAAAAAGTGATCACATGACCTTGGGACAATGTAACCATCATAAGTATGAACCAGTTGCCAAGCATCTGAATTTTTATCACATGGTCGTAGGGATGCTGCAAAGTTTGTACCTGTGAAAAATGGTCATAAGTCACTTTTTTTCAGTGCTGTTGCAATTTTGAATGGTCACTAAACAAATTGTTGCAAATTGTGGACTACCTGTAATAATATTAAGATTCCTTCAGAAAGGTCTATACTGCATAGCTCCATGAACAGTTTTATTCTATTTTTTAAAAAATGAAAGAGAATGGAATTATAATAAATAATCATTATACTTAATAACTATCCAGAATTAATTTCTCATGCCTTCATAATAGTTACTCCCAATGCTGTTAAAGGAAAAACCTTTGACCAAGGTTCTAGGACATAAACTACAATTATTTGCAGTTATGATTTCAGTTGTTTCATTCCAAATGCTGACAAATGTAGAAATGATTGAAGGGTAGATTTTATTAAACCCTAAACAAAATAGGTGACTGGATCATGAAATCTATATATTGAAGGAAGCACTTTCTAAATCCCCCAGGAAATGAAGCTCTCCTTCTGCTGCCAGCAGCAATTCTAGTTTGCAGAATCAGATTTTTATCATAACAGACTTGTGAAAAATGTATTGCCTTCTTTTGCCTCCTCACTTATCCTCCTAATTTCCTACTTCTGTTCTTTCCCTCCATTCTGACAGGACCTTTTAGGAACTATTTCTGGAAAAAAAAGTGTGACGGGAGCAAAAATGCATTTCCTGCTTTTAGAATCACTTTCTGCTTTTTTATTTTCTTGAGTGAAATAATTAATACAACAACTAGTAACGATGTGCAAAATGTCTATAGAGATTCTCAGTCATCCAGGTCATGGTTGTCCCAAAGGTGCTTTTTCAGTTTAGTTGCCTCCTGAAAAAACACTTTTGGGTGTGCAAAATGTTTTGAATTTTAAGCATTTCAAGTCTGAAACAGCTGTTTTGATCTGGGTGAAAATGTCCTGAGCTTTCTGTACTATTGGTAAAGTTAGAACAACTTTTGAACCATTTTGAACTCAAAACATTTTGCACATTTCTGAATCTGAGCACCAATAATGAGTCACTTAAATCTTAAGAGGAAAGAGTGATGTGTGTTTGGGGCAAAAAAATACCGTATGGTATTTTTGTCAGAATTAATTGAAATTCAGTGAAGGCACTCTGGTAATTTAATTCCAGATTTCTCATTCCTTGGTCCTATGAAAAAAACATTTAAACATTCTAAATCCATTCATTGGAAAATCAGTCACATTTACTTTAATTAAGCTCGCTTCTGTTCAAGATTCTGCAGTGCTTTTTTCCTCCCCCCCCACCATTATGGTTTTCAAATATGTCTTCCAATACTCCTGCAGGGGACACTTGAAGATCAAATCATCAGTGCCAACCCTTTATTGGAGGCCTTTGGGAATGCCAAGACTGTGAGGAATGACAACTCCTCCCGTTTTGTAAGTGATGAATCTTTGGCAGGCAACACATTTGCTTGCAAGTCTCTCCAAACAGCCTGTCCTGCTCCTTTTCTCACTCCCCATAGAGCAATTCAAACTGGCATAAAAAAGTCCCATCTTCAATGGAAGGCTTTTTTTAAAAAAATTTAACTCAAAACCTAATACAAAGAGGTAATTGGGATGGGGGATATTTCAGCTTGGGTAATAATAAACTTACCTCCCTGCCCAAAATGATTATGTCCTTCCTCAGAAGATTCAGTGAAAGGTTTTTCCAACTGGGCTAGTAGGTTTCTTTGGCTCATACTACATGCTGTGATATTTTCACAGGCATTGCCAATTCTTATGTGGGAGAGGATATTCAAAAATAAAGTAATGGGGAAGAAGTTTTAATCCAACCATCCTCACAGACTATATCCAGTGTTAAAAAAATGGGTCATTTGTATGTTCTTAAATATGGTAAATATATCATTTGACCCTGGACATGACTGTGGGTTATTAATATAAGAACAGGTTTGTGGGTGCCTGTTTGATGTGAGTCAGGGGGTATGGGCCCCTTAGGTATATAGCACCAGAAAGTATGTCCTTTCAGGAAGTGGTCCTCCAAGTAAAGAGAAGGATTCTTTACTTATTTACTTTCCAAAGCTGTTTTTTTTTACTCGGTAATAACCATTTCATAATATAACATCTATATCTTCCATTCTTGGAACAATTCACTTATACCAAGAAAATCCTCATTGACTTGATACAGGAGAGCCACATTAGTCAATATTAGCCAAAAATCAAAAGGAATCTGGTGGCACCTTTTCTAATAACAAATTTATTAAAAGGCATATTTATTTGAGCTGCCACTCACTTCATTTGATGTATGGAGTTTGACTGAAGCCTGACAACTTTGTAGTCGGGCAGTTCAACAGAGAGTGGATGATTTACGTTGTTAGTTTTATATTGCCAATTTTATAGGTTTCTGGAATGTTTTGGAACATTAGCTTTATCTTGGCTTCAGCAGCCATCTTCTTCCCTTTTAAATTCACTTATAGGAAGGAGTGGAAGAGATGTGAAAGAAAATACCCCTAACTGGAATATTTGTGTTGTTCCTGTCTGTGTAGTAAAACATCCTATACCTATTAAGAAATCCTTGAAAGAAAATGATTTCAATGGAACAAGGTTTAAAACACACACAACACAAGAAAATTTGTTAAAGCACAGTGACTTACCTATTTACCCTTCAGCAACAAACAGTTTCTTTGAAAACAGTACCACCTTCAAGATATAAAATAAAATCAAAACCATACCAGCAGCAAAATATTCAGTTACAAAAATAAATCTAATCCGTATGTTGTGGCTCATTAAACATTTCTAGATTTATGTAATAACTTTCACACCTTTCTACCCTGTAGGGAAAATTCATTAGGATTCATTTTGGTGCCACTGGAAAGCTGGCTTCTGCAGATATCGAGACCTGTAAGTAGCTGAATTTGAGAATTGTCTATGTAATGTCTACAAAATTGGACTCGCAAACATTAATTGGACCTTCTGTTATAGATCTTCTGGAAAAGTCAAGAGTAACCTTTCAGCTAAAGGCTGAGAGGAGTTACCACATTTTCTACCAGATTATGTCCAATAAGAAGCCAGAACTAATTGGTAAGTAGGATTCCATTTTACTTTCCTGAACCTTTTATCTTATTGATAATGCGTGTGGTAAATAATATGGGGAAGGGTTGGTTTTGTTTTTTTTTTTACTCTGTTGACTATTTTCTGCATTGGAAAGCTCATATACGATAATCCCTAGAATTTCAGAAAGGCTTCCTGTGTATATTATTTCAGAAATGCTTCTTATTACAACGAACCCTTATGACTATCCGTTTGTAAGCCAAGGCGAGATTTCAGTCCAGAGCATTGATGACCAAGAGGAGCTTATAGCTACAGATGTGAGTGAAAAAAATTATTATGATGTAAAACAAAGAATGTAATTCCTGTCTGAAACTAACTGTGACCCCCCCCCCCCTTTAGACAGCCATAGACATTCTGGGCTTTTCTTCTGAAGAGAAAGTTGGCATTTATAAACTGACAGGAGCAGTGATGCATTATGGCAACATGAAATTTAAACAGAAACCCCGAGAGGAGCAGGCAGAACCAGATGGCGCAGAAGGTAACAAATTAGCTTTCAAATTTTATAGATCATATGATTCAACTGTATGATTTACAAAACTCCTTTGGAAAGAGCAACAATAAAGAATGTCTTCTCAGCTTTCAGCAATGAAATATTTGTTTTCTCTCATATGCTTCACATTTTTTGTAGCGTGTACTGGCATTAAACGGATTACTTTTTGCTTTGATTGCCTTATTGATTGGGAGGTAGAAATATAGAAATGTGAGTGAAAAAGGAAAGAGTTTTCAAAGACAGAGAGAGGATAGGCCTGCAGCTTAGATACTCTTTCTATAGAAGATTTCAAATGGAACACAACTAACTTTTTAATTGGGTTCTGGTTTTTGAGCAGTAAGGATTAAATGAGCAGTAAGGCTAAATTTCACAACTCTTCTCTGTCCAGAAATGTCAGTATTGTTTTCCTGCTTCTAACTCGTGTTGCCAATTCACTGGTTGTATTTTTCACAACCCCAATTACTCTACTAAAGTTTCACAAAGCCTTGTTTCTTGTGGGTTCTTTACAGAAGCTGACAAGACAGCTTATCTGATGGGCCTAAATTCTGCCGATTTGTTGAAAGCCCTGTGCTTTCCTCGGGTGAAAGTGGGCAATGAGTATGTGACCAAAGGTCAAACTGTAGATCAGGTGAGTATAGGTAGCAAATCATGTAGTAGTCCATATGTCAAACAACAAGGGTGTGTATTTCTTCCATTCAGAGTGCTCATTGATTTAGAACTACTACTTTGAAGGAAATTGTGCCATTCATCCTATTTTAGATTGTATCGCTGGAATGCCATTTAGAAAAAAAAAGTTCTACTAACAAGAACTATAAGGAACATGCAATGAATTTCAACAGGAAGACATTTCAGCTACAGGCAATTCCAAATGGAAGCTTAAACTGCTTGTCTGCAGCATGGAAGTTGGTTTTTCCTGATGCTTACTTTAAACATTCCATTCAAAATTGCAATGGTCTAGCAGTGGACCAAGAGTGTTTGTAGGCTCTGATTGGTCACTACTCTGGTTGCCTTTCCCATTCACACAGACAATGCTTGCTGGTTGGCCCCTCTGTGAGCCAATCTATCAATAACTCTCTTTGGAGATTGTTCTGTCCCCATTAGCTGTCTCCTTCTTTTTCACCATTTTCATTGCATACCATGGATCCTTTCATATCCACTTCACACATTCTGTCCTTTGATGCTAAACAGATCCTTTCGCTCCAGCCCATTATTTTACCTTTATTACTCTGTTGCTACAAAGGGGACAAGTTGTTTGTTTCTACATTTCACTGTAGGATTTAGGGTGGAAAAGATCAGTTTTGAAGTAGAGGCAAGGGTATGTTTGCAGTGGGCAGGGAGTTGGTAGGTGGCAACTTTATCTATTCCTACACTCAAGAAGTGGCAGATGTCCTGTATTGGCAATTGGGCAAATAGAAAGTGATGATTTAGAGATAATAACATGCATACAATGTCAATGACCATTCATATTTCTCAGGGAACGATATGAAGATCTCTAAAACAGATTACAGTCTGACTTAAGTACATTTTAGAGATTCATGCAAATACCTTTTAACATTCTTCGCCACTTATTTTTCTAATTCTCTCCTGGGTAAGGAGAAACAACTTCTCAAAGACAGAAATATCCCCTAACTGACAGAATAATACAGATAATAAGAGAGATGATTCCTCTTGGTTTTAATTGAAGCCTGGGAAACCAAAAGACTGTGAACTGGTGGACAGTTCTAAGGCAGGACATTCACACTTACCCCT
Source organism: Masticophis lateralis (assembly GCA_030761175.1). Classification (NCBI taxonomy): domain Eukaryota; kingdom Metazoa; phylum Chordata; class Lepidosauria; order Squamata; family Colubridae; genus Masticophis; species Masticophis lateralis. Next base: position 114,863,112 of record JAUDYJ010000002.1, read on the forward strand.
TCATTATTTCATAGCCAAACTTTACCCAGGATAATTTCTCTTCCCTTTTGAAATATAAAGTAATTGATGATCAATTGAATTGAATCAGATCAAATAGAAAGAAATGCAGGAAAATATATTGGCTTTACACTGATATGTGCATAGAGAGGCAGTTTGTTCTAATGGTGAAGGCACCACTAGAACAAACTGGTTCTCTGTGCAAATATTAGTGCCAGGCTAGGAAGCAAGAGATCGTGAGTTCAGGTCCTGCCTTAGCCATGAAAGCCAGCTGGGGGATCTTGGGACAGTTACACTCTCTCAGCCCAACTCACCACACAGCATTGTTGTAATAGGGAAAATAGGTTGAGAATGGAATATTAGATGTATTCACTGCCTTGGGTTATTTGTAAAAATAATGAAGATGGGATATAAATAAATGAATAAATAAATCCTTGTAGTGGTTTGCTTTCCTATCATTATCTTCATTTGTCCCTAATTGTTTATAATTACAGGTGCATCATGCTGTCAATGCACTTTCTAAATCCGTCTATGAAAAACTCTTCTTCTGGATGGTAGCTCGTATTAATCAACAACTGGATACCAAGTTGCCCAGACAACATTTCATTGGCGTCTTGGATATTGCAGGTTTTGAAATCTTTGAGGTAGACAGGTCTATTACAAACTCTATTTCTCTCCCTTCTGTGTTTTACAGCAGCCCATGGTTGGAACAGGTGCCATCTAGCGTTGAGGATAAGAATAACATCCGAATGTTGTTTACAGCAGAAAAGCAGAAATAACTTTTTTCTCATTATTAGTATTAAATTTATTTGCTGCCTGTATCTGTAAAATCTCCAATGAACTGAAGTTTCATTTAGTAGAGAATCTATGCAATCTAAGGAATTATATTAATTGTTTATATTTTGTTGTTAGTTTAACAGCTTAGAGCAGCTGTGCATCAACTTCACCAATGAGAAACTGCAACAATTTTTCAACCACCACATGTTTGTACTAGAACAAGAAGAATACAAGAAAGAGGGAATTGAGTGGACTTTCATAGATTTTGGAATGGATTTGGCTGCTTGCATTGAGCTTATTGAGAAGGTAAATTGGAATATTATCTTATAAGTAACCACTCAGATGGCAGCCCTTTGAGTTAGACCCACATTGGGAGACACATTGCACAACATACTGTGGAGATAGTCTATCTTGAAAGCCTGTGTTTTATCCTCCCTGTGTTACACTCCAGGGAATGAAGGCAGAGTCAGTTCCTTTCTAACTCAACTTTCTGGACTTAAAGCATGTTTTTGTAAAAGTTGTCATACAGTGTCTCCAAGGTTATCTCTATGGCTTTCCATGGCAGTTGGTGTTGTGGCCCACTGTCTGCCAGCATAGCTGGTGGCAGACTTGGACGATGAGGAGGTTGGGGAAGAACTTGGGCCAGTTCTGGAGCCTGGGGAAGGCTATGATGGATGCTCAGAGTCAGACGCAGAGATAGAGCCAGGACCATCCGGCATTTCCCAGCCAGGGAGGCAGCTGCCTTTGCAGTCAGAGATTAGTGAGGAGGAGGAAGAGCTGGGGCCTGTTCCAGATGCGTGTATGCGCAGAGCAGATAGGAGAGCTGAACAATGGAGGACAATGAGCTGGCTTGGGAAGCAAAACAAACATGGATGCTGATTTGCCCCTCCCTGGCTGGGGACTAAATAGGAGGAAAAGGGAGTGGTTTGGTTGTCACAGACAACTGTCCGCATTTCTGGAAAGTTTGTTCCTTATGTGTTTCAGGTGACAAAGATTGCCTTGCCAGAAGATTTGTCTATTTCTCTGTTTGAACTGAGTTAATTTGCAGCCTCCCGGCTGGGAGCTCACAACCTTGCATTTATCATAACCAGCTGATAAAGACTATTGTTTCAGTTAACTTTCTGTAGGACTCTTGCCTGGATAAAGAGGCAAGAATCCTGCAAAAATAAAGAGGGTTATTTTTTCTTTGCGGAGAGTCTGTTTCTTGTTTCTGTGAAGGCCAGGTCAGAACAGTTAGTAAGAAAACACATATGAAATAAAATTATGTTATTTTTTTTTAATGTAGCCAATGGGCATATTTTCCATCTTGGAAGAAGAATGTATGTTCCCCAAGGCAACTGATCAGTCTTTCAAGAACAAACTCTATGACCAGCATCTTGGCAAATCAGCCAACTTCCAAAAGCCAAAGCCTGTCAAAGGCAGGCCTGAGGCCCATTTCTCTCTCGTGCACTATGCTGGGATTGTGGACTACAATATTGGTGGCTGGTTAGAGAAGAACAAAGATCCCTTAAACGAAACTGTTGTGGGACTGTATCAGAAGTCATCCATTAAGATTTTAGCCAATCTGTATGCAACCTTTGCTGCCCAAGACGATGGTAAGTTTCAAGAGCCTTTTCCTTTCTCTCTTTATTCTATAATCAAAACTGCCTTGAAGCTTTGTCCTGTGTTGTATCATATCTAGGAAAAAGATTGGGTAGAAATGATGAGAACAAGAGAACTAATTACATTTATGTTCTGCTTTCTAATAGAAGGTACTACTAAAAAGAAAGGTGCCAAGAAGAAGGGGTCATCTTTCCAAACTGTTTCTGCACTTTTCAGGGTAAGAATCTTTGATTGCATAGGTTGCAAGGAATATTGTGTTGTTTGGCAGTTATATATATTTAATGCACAACTCTATTTGCATCTTTTTATAAGCATAGTTTGGAAACTAATTGAGTATTGATTAAATTGACAAGCAATCTTAAGAAGATGAAGATCATATTAACTCAAACTTCATATTTTTTCTTCTTCCTCCAAAAGCTTTAAAATAAAATTGAGAAATTAGCAATATGGTTCTCGGTTTAAAAATTCTATTCTTTAAATTCTATACTTTAGTTTTTTAAAAAATTCTTGAAGAGTTACCGAATATTTTACAATTGCTCTATTCAAAAACACAGGAAAATCTGAACAAATTGATGTCCAATTTGAGAACAACACATCCACATTTTGTGCGCTGTATTATCCCCAATGAAACTAAAACTCCAGGTAATTTATAAGAATCTCTTGTGTGGATTTCCAGAAAAGCTGCAGGAGAAAATCAGAAAAAAGCTGCCATTTTTCTTTGATTTGGTCTTGCACAGGGGCAATGGATCACAAGCTTGTCCTACACCAACTGAGATGCAATGGAGTGCTTGAAGGCATTCGAATCTGCAGGAAGGGATTTCCAAACAGAATCGTATATGGAGATTTTAAGCAAAGGTCTGTCGATCCAATTTCTAGTAAACATGCCAGTTTGCATGCTAGATTCTTGTTAGGTAAATATTATCTAAAGCAAGGCTGTCAAACACCCGGCCCACGGGCTGGATGCAGCATGTGCTAGCCACACCCACCCCCAGTTTAGCGAAGGGGCAAAAAGTCCTAATACATCATATGACGACGCCATGACGTTAGTTTGACACCCCAATCTAAAGCAATAGTTGTTATGTCCTTATAAGGACATCCGCCGGGGGATTGGTCGATCCCACCGGCGGGAGGTTTAAACTGTTGTCATTGGCCGGTGGGCATGCCTGAGCAGGATATAAGGAGGCTCAGCAGCCCAGCCGGCAGTCCAGTTTGCACTCTTAATAAAGGTTCTGAACGGACAGCTGAGTCGTGTTTCTTTCCGGCGCCGAGCTAACACTGGCGACGAAGGACTGAAGAAGAACCGACGAGCAGCCAGCACGACCGCACCCGCCATCCAAGAGCTGAATCACTTGAGCAAGTCACTGAACCATGTCGGGACCCCAAATTACTCTGGCTCCATTCAATCCAAGCCAGGAAAAATGGAAGTCCTTCATGGTGCGTTTCCGACAATTCCTGGCGGGCAGCGGCTTCACAGACTTGGACGACAACAGGAAGAGGGCTCTCTTCCTGGCCCACTGCGGATCCGAAGTTCTGGAGATGGCGATGGACCTCGTGGCACCCAGAGACATAGAACAGATGCCATGGTCCGAGCTCCAAGACGTTCTCCAAGAACACTACGCGCCCACGAGCACTCCTCTAGCCAACCGCTTCGAATTCCATCAACGGAATCAGCACGAAGGGGAAACGTTCAAGGAGTTCGTATCGGCGCTCCGGAAGATCGCGGCCAGCTGTGAGTTCGAGAACGTGGACGTCCAGCTACGAGACCGGATCGTCTTCGGCATGAGGGACTGCTCAGTCCAAAAGAAGTTCCTCAGCCGGAAAAAGATCTCCCTCAAGGACGTCATCGAAGAAGCTACCGCGGCGGAAACGTCCGACAGAGCGGCAGCAGCGATGCGACGATCAAAAGGGATCCACAAGATCCACAGAGACCACCCGCAGTCATCCGAGGACATCTCCACGTGCTCGGAGTCAGACGGGGAAATGGCCGTCCATAAGGTCACGAGGCCCCAAAGGCGGGAAAACCACCAAGATGGCAGCCGGGAGGACAGATGCGCCAGCTGCAAAGGGGACCACCCTCGCGCCAGATGTCGCTGGCGAGACGCAACCTGCCGACGCTGCGGACGGAAAGGCCACATCGCCGAGGCCTGCAGAGCGGCAGAACCATCTTTTGAGCGGCAAAGACCTGCGGACCGTGAATACCAAAGGTCATCTAGACGATCCCAGCAGCCGAGGCGGAACGACGAGCGGCAATCCAACGGCCGGCAAGTCAACAAGACGACCATTGCACACACCGCAGCTGAGGGATCCGAAAAATTCCACGTGACCGTCCACGTGGAAGGGGCACCATGCCCCATGGAGATAGACTCTGGCTCGCCATTCTCCATCATGGCCTGGCACAACCTCAAGAAACTCCAGCCCAACATCTCAAAGGGACAATTGAAGCCAATCCAGGCAAAGGTGGTAGACTTCGGCGGCCACCCCATTGGCATCCTGGGACGCACAAACATCAGGGTGCAATACAAAGACTTCAACGGAGACCTCCCCATCGCCGTCGTCAAGGACGCTCGACCGACCCTACTTGGAGTGGAATGGTTCAGGCCACTAGGGCTAACAATTGGCGGAATAAACCAAATCAGGACTAGCCAACTCGACAAACTCCTAGAAGACTTCCAGGACGTCTTCGACGGGAGCTTAGGTAAATTCTCGGGGAAACCCATTTCGCTAAATTTAGACCCCCAAATCAATCCAATTCGGCTAAAGCCCCGCAGAGTCCCGTTTGCCCTTAGACCAAAAGTGGATGCACAATTGGATAAACTAATCGCCCAGGGCATCCTTGAACCGATCGATCACGCTGCATGGGAGACTCCCATTGTGACCCCCATGAAGCCAGATGGATCAGTGCGCATCTGCGCTGATTATAAGTGCACAATCAACCGTGCGTTGCAGCAGAGCGCATATCCGGTGCCAGTGGTGCAACATCTGTTGCACTCACTAGGCAAAGGATCAATTTTCGCCAAACTGGACCTGGCGCAAGCGTACCAGCAGCTGCCAGTGGACCAGACAACTGCGGAGGCGCAAACGATTGTCACGCACCGGGGCGCTTTTAAATGCAACAGGCTCCAGTTCGGAGTCAGTGCCGCCCCGGGGATTTTTCAATCGATGATGGAACGCCTTCTCCAAGGCATTCCAGGGGTAGTGCCCTACTTTGATGACGTCCTAGTCTCAGGGACATCGGAATCCCAATTAATGGAACGGCTCAGGCTTGCCCTGCAGCGGTTCCAGGCGAAGGGACTACGAGTCCGACGAGACAAGTGCGTGATCGGAGTCAGGGAAGTCGAGTTCCTGGGCTATTTAATTGATAGCCAGGGCATCCACCCCACTAAAAACAAGGTGAGGGCTATACACGAGGCTCCAGCCCCCCAAAACAAAACGGAGCTTCAGGCTTTTCTGGGACTACTTAATTTCTATAGTGTGTTCTTACAACAGAAAGCCACCGTTGCTGAACCACTACACCGACTCCTAGGGAAGGCGGCACCTTGGAAGTGGGGGAGCGAAGAAGAGGAAGCCTTCCAGAAAGCCAAAAGACTTCTATCCTCCGACAGCGTCCTCATCCAGTACAACGGAGAGCTACCGTTAACCTTGACCTGCGACGCCTCACCCTACGGGGTCGGGGCCGTCCTAAGCCACCAACTACCGAACGGGACAGAAGCACCCATCGCCTTCTTCTCCAAAACGATGTCCCCGGCGGAGAGAAACTACGGCCAGATCGATAAGGAAGCGCTGGCGATGGTGGCGGGCGTAAAGCGATTCCATGAATACGTATATGGAAGAGCTTTTACAATCGTCACCGACCACAAGCCCCTACTGGGCCTCCTCGCGGGGGACAAACCCACCCCACCCTTCATGTCACCCAGGATGACACGCTGGGCCATATTCCTGTCGGGCTACAACTACCGCCTGGTCCACCGGCCCGGAAAAGTCATCGGAAACGCCGACGGCCTCAGCAGGTGCCCGCTGAACGAGCAGATCGAGGACCCAGCACCGACACTCGGCCTCCACCACATCGACGATGACCAGTCCAGCCCGGTGTCCTCATCCACGGTAGCACAGCACACCGCTAAAGACAGGATTCTCAGGCAAGTCGTATCCTGGGTTTTGCGGGGATGGCCAGAAGAAACACAGAAGCAAGAACTTGCCCCATACCAGAGAAGGCAGCAAGAACTCACCACCATGCAAGGCTGCCTCCTCTGGGGCGACCGGGTGGTCATCCCCCCATCATTACAAAAACGGACCTTGCAAACCCTCCACTGCGGTCACCCGGGGATCGTCAGAATGAAGGCCCTAGCACGGAGTTACGTTTGGTGGCCCGCCTTAGACAAAGACATTGAGGCGTGGATTGCCAGATGTGACCCGTGCCAGGCAACGAGACCAGCACCCCCGCAAGCACAGCCGACGGAGTGGGAACAACCATCCGGACCGTGGTCGCGAATCCACATCGATTTCGCTGGGCCGATGAATGGGAAATCCCTCCTGATCGTGGTCGACGCATTCTCGAAGTGGCTCGAAGTTATAGCCATGCCCTCCACAACGACGGAAGCCACCATCAGAGCCCTACGACGACTCTTCGCCACGCACGGCCTTCCGGACACCCTCGTCTCCGACAACGGGCCACAGCTGACGGCGAAGGCGATGGAAGAGTTCCTGGCCGGCCACGGAATCAGGCACGCCCTCATCGCCCCTTACAGACCGGCCGGAAACGGACAGGCCGAGAAAATGGTGAGGCTAACTAAAGAGACACTGACCAGAATGGGAAATGGGGACTGGCAGGAACAAATCGACCAGTTCCTCTTGACCCAACACATCACTCCCCACACCACAACAAAGAAAAGCCCGGCAGAGCTACTGATGGGGAGGAAGCTGCGCTCACCGCTAGATCGCCTGCACCCGATGTACAACCCGAAAGACAAGCCGAACAAACCACCGCCATCAAGAAGCTTCGCCTGCGGAGATTTGATTTTCGCGCTAAACTTTCAGGCCGATCCGAAGTGGCTCAAGGGTCAGATCGTGAGGGTGACAGGACCAAGGTCCTACGAGGTCGAGCTGGACGATGGCCGCACCTGCCGGCGACACATCGACCAGCTCCGGAAAAGGTGGAGGGGAATCGAGGAGGTCGAGGAAAACCACCCCGATGAGGTAGGCCTGCCCCACCCCGACGAGGTAGGCCCGCACCGACCAGACAGGGTAGGCCAGCCACTGACTGACGAGGTAGGCCTACCCCACCCCGACGAGGTAGGCCAGCCACGACCCCGCGGGGTAGACCTACCGCACCCAGAAGACGAGGGCCAACTACACCCCAGCCTGGAAGGACGCCGCCACCCCGGCAGGGTAGGACAACAACAACCCCAAAAGGGAGTCCTACCCTACCCCGGCGAGGCAGACCGACCCGGAGAGGCCAAGAGGGGACTGTCGCAACCACCCCCACCCGGGGGTCAACCCACGGGGACAGCCGCCGCACCCCCTAACCTGGGGGCACCCTGGACACCGGACGAGGACCCGGGAACCGTACCGAGGTTCAGACGACCGTCTCCCGACTGCGGCAACTGGAACAGCCCGGAGGGCCACCGGACTGACGGCGGCGCAACCCGGGCACAGCACCCGGAGTCCGGAGATTCCCGAACGGGGGAGCCGGAGCCAGCAGGGGCTCGACCCGTCCGGAGCAACATCAACCCACCGACGGGGCCGCGCAGGTCCGGCAGAACTGTCAGGCGTCCCGCCTACCTGCGCGAGTACGTGATCGCGCACACGGACTGATGGACTAAGGACTAGGAGGGGAGGGGTGTTATGTCCTTATAAGGACATCCGCCGGGGGATTGGTCGATCCCACCGGCGGGAGGTTTAAACTGTTGTCATTGGCCGGTGGGCATGCCTGAGCAGGATATAAGGAGGCTCAGCAGCCCAGCCGGCAGTCCAGTTTGCACTCTTAATAAAGGTTCTGAACGGACAGCTGAGTCGTGTTTCTTTCCGGCGCCGAGCTAACAATAGTGATGCTCTATCCATCATGCTATATATATATATATATTATAACTTTGATTCAGCGATGTACACAAAGAACAATATCTGTAGCATTACATAGTTACTTTTTTTCTTCAGAAATTTTCCTAGGGTGAGTTTCGTTATCAAACAAACAAACAAAAATAATCAAAAACACTCTTCTGTAAATTAATTATATCTTGGCACATTTATAGCGCTAAGACAAATTCAAGTTTGTTTTGTTTTTTTTATGGACAAAGATGTTTGTAAATCAGAGTTTCATGCTCACATATCATGCTAAATGACAAACAAGCTTTATCATTGCTGAATTTTATGTTTGTACCACTCTTTGTGAACAGTTTTAGTTAAAAGACTGCCAGTGAGTCAGACCCTTTCCCTTTGCCACCGATTCCAACACTAAAGGATTTTTTTTCTTTTATGTTTAAATGGGCAGATATCGTATACTGAATGCCAGTGCCATTCCAGAGGGCCAGTTTATGGATAGTAAGAAAGCCTGTGAGAAGCTGCTGGGCTCCATCGATATTGATCACACTCAGTACAAATTTGGGCATACCAAAGTAAGCACTTTTCTGAGCTGAGGGCTTGCTGGGTACAAGCTGTACATACACAAGTCAGTTTAACTTTTTTTTAAAAAATCTTTTTTTCCTCAGGTGTTTTTTAAGGCTGGTTTGCTGGGCCTTCTGGAAGAGATGAGGGATGACCGCCTCACTTTGCTCATTACCCGCACACAGGCTGTGTGTAGAGGATATCTCAGTAGAGTGGAATACCAACAAATGGTGGCAAGGAGGTAGAGTACATTTCTCTTCTGCAGGACTTGTTCATGTAGGCCGAGGCTTCCAGGGTACAGGTAGTTCTCGACTAACAACCATTTGTTTAGTGACCAAAGTTACCACAGCCCTGAAAAGAGTGACGTAGGATTATTTTTCACACTTATGACCATTGCAGCATCCCCTTGGTCACATGATCAGAATTCCGATGCTTGGCAACTGGCTCATATTTATGACATTTGCAGTATCCCGGAATCCAGGTGATTTCCTTTTGCGACCTTCCGACAAGCAAAGCCAACGGGGAAGCCAGATTCATTTAACAACCGTGTTACTAATGGTTACTACCGTGTAATAACCGTGTTACTGCAGTTGTCAACAACCGTGTTGACAACTGCAGGGATTAGTTTAACAACCATGGTTGTAAAATGGGGCAAAACTCACTTAACAACATTCTCATTTGGACTCAATTGTGGTCGCAAGTTGCGGACTACCTGTAATTAGATACTCATCCATATTTCTGCCAAGGAAGCTTTTCAAACTTTCCTAGGCTATGGTTGACTTCAAATGTCACATTATACCATAATTAACTATGGTCTCTATATAAGCCATGATTTGTCAGGGTTATGTAACAAGTAAACCATAGAGAAACATATGAGGGAGTGGATATGGAACCTTCAAGTGTGTGGCACTCTTTATGAAAAGGGGTCCTCTAACTTAAAGGAAAGGATTTTTTTTGCTTATTTACTTTCCATCACTCCAAAGCTATTATATTTTTATCCAGTAATAACTCTTTTATAATATAACATCCACTTGTTGCACCCTTGGAACAGTTGAGATATACAGGTAATGCTCAACTTACCACCACAATTGAGCCCAAAATTTCTATTGTTAAGTGACACATTTGTTAAGTGAATCACTGCAGTTAATACGTTAACAGGGGTGAAATCCAGCAGGTTCTGACAGGTTCTGAAGAACCGGTTGCAGAAATTTTGAGTAGTTCCGAGAACCGGCAAATACCAACTCTGGCTGGCCCCAGGAATGGGGAGAAAATGGAGATTTTGCAGTATCCTTCCACTGCTATGCCCACCAAGCCACGCCCACCAAGCCACACCCACCAAGCCATGCCCACCAAGCCACACCACACCCACCAAGCTATGCCCACAGAACCGATAGTAAAAAAATTTGGATTTCACCACTGTACGTTAGTAAACAGTTGTTAAATGAATCTGGCTTCCCCATTGATTTTGCTTGTCAGAAGGTCACAAAAAGTGATCCCATGACTTTGGGACACAGCAAAGGTGATAAATATGAACCAATTGCCAAGCATCTGAATTTTGATCACATGAGCATGGGAAGGATGCAAAGGTTGTAATTGTGAAAAATGGTCATAAGTCTGTAGATGAGAGCCGTGTTAGTCTATGGTGCCAAAAATCAAAAGGAATCTAGTGGCACCTTCTTCAATAATACATTTTATTAGAAGGCATAGTGTTTGAGCTGCTACTCCCTTCATCAGATGTTTGGAGTTTGATTGAAACTTGACAGGCAGTTCAACACAGAATGAATGAATTACATATTGATTTTGTATTGTGGATTCTATAGGTTTCTGGAGTGTTCTGTAATAGTAGCTTCATCTTGGCTTCAACAACCATCTTGTTGCCTTTTAACACCATTTCTTGTAGGAAGAAATGGAAAAGATGCTAAAGAAAATTCCGATGGAGTATTTCTAAGACACAGATTTTATCATTCTTTTAACTTTTAATTTCATCTTCATCTTTAAATTCAGTTTACAATCTTTGGCTTTCCTGATACTCTTCCATCAAGTAATAGCTAGGCTAAATCTCTTTAGCTTTGTAACCCAGATAAAATCTTCATGTAAAAATTTTCATCTCTTTCTTGCCTCAGCTGCCAGTTTTCAGCATTTAAATTTCCAAGCTCAGCAATAAACTTGGAGAAGATTCAAACTATGGGATTGGGAGATCGATGTTGGTCTCATAATATAACTCCATGGCCTTACTTAGTCAATCCTATTTTTATTAATCTACAATAAGTAACTTTCTGGAATGGTTTCATTACAGGGAAGCAATTTTCATGATTCAGTACAACATTCGCTCATTCATGAATGTCAAACATTGGCCTTGGATGAAGCTGTTCTTCAAGATTAAGCCACTGTTAAGGAGTGCAGAGGCAGAGAAAGAAATGGCCAACATGAAAGAAGAATTTCAGAGAACTAAGGAAGAACTTGCTAAATCAGAAGCCAAAAGGAAAGAACTGGAAGAAAAAATGGTGTCTTTGTTGCAAGAGAAAAATGACCTGCAGCTTCAAGTACAATCTGTAAGATCAGCTTGCTAATCTTTTCCATAATCGGCTGTAGAAAATGTGGTGTTCCAAGTAGATAATTACAGACAAAGGCCTGTTTGAATTGTTTTTTTTAAAAAAATGTGTTTGTCAGATGGCAAAAGGTCAACTATAATGTTGACAACTGTATTTTTGTAAGCACTGTATTTCACAGTATCAACAAAGACATTAAGGAAGCCTGGTCCCTCATTACCATCACTTCTATATCATGGGTGAAATGCTCCTGGTTAAGACCGGTTCAACCGAACTGGTAGCAATGACAGCTGGTGGTTCGGAGAACCGGTAGCAATGGCGGCATGAGGCTCCACTCACCCGCCGGGTTGTCGGTACTTCCTTGTTTTAACCAGGAAGTAACTTGTTTTTACCCTCTGCATATGCGCAGAAGGGTTTATGCATGCGCAGAGGGTCCAAGCTCGCACATGATGCGCGGTGCAAGCACTTCCAAGCCAGTTGGGAAGATAAGTAGCTTTCAACCCTGTTCTATATCCATCTTGGATAGGGTACAGAAGTGAGCTTTTCTTTCTAACTGTAGGTAGAGAAAGATCTCTATCTTTCTGTCTCTGTCTCTGCCTCTCTGCCTCTGCCTCTGCCTCTGCCTCTGTCTCTTTCTCTGTCTCTGTCTCTGTCTCTGTCTCTTTCTCTGTCTCTGTCTCTCTGTCTCTGCCTCTGCCTCTTTGTCTCTGCCTCTGCCTCTGCCTCTTTGTCTCTGTTTCTGTCTCTGCCTCTGCCTCTCTGTCTCTGTCTCTGTCTCTGTCTCTGTCTCTCTCTCTCTCTGTCTCTCTCTCTCTCTCTCTCTCTCACACACACACACACACACACACACACACCTCGTTATCTCCCTGGCTATATTCTGGACCCAAGCCATTTCAGACTTTAATTCTTTTAGTTAAAAGACGTTTTCAGGAGCAAAGGATGCAGAAAAGCTTAAATTCCATGGAGATATGCCCACTAGTTTTTCACTGAATTGTAAATCAATAGCAGCTTCTGATTTTTTAAAAAAAATAAATCTCAAATTGAGCATCTTTATCAATTTAATTCTGATGGGGTGTTCTGAGATACAGTTTATAATTAGCTCTTCTTAAATTAATATTTCAATTACAGCAAACTTACTGCATGTCTCCTCTGGGAGACTGATCCCTCTTGCTTTCCTCTTGAATGGCCTTCCTTTCTCTATAGCTGATACTTTTGAGCAACAGAAGCAACATCGTTCTTGCTACATGCAAAAGAGAAAGACATTTCACCTCCTTGGGAGAATTTGTTCTCTCTGCAGCATTGCAATGCTGTAGCTATGTAGGATTCCTATATTAATTTTATCTTGTATTCACCTAGGACCGTGATGGTGAACCTATGGCATACGTAGTCATATCAGTGGGCACGCGAGCTCAGTTCTGGTGCACATGTGCATGCCGGCCAGCTGATTTTTGGGCCTTCTAGGCCCACCAGAAGTAGGGAAACAGGTTGTTTCCTGCCTCTGGAGGGCCTCAGAGGGTGGGGTGGGGAAGGCATGTTTTTCTCTCTCACCTGGCTCCAGAGCCTTTCTAGGAGTCTGGGAAGGGTGAAAACAGCTTTCTCCACCACCCCCCTGGAGGGCCTCCAGAGGCCAGAAATGGCCCATTTGCCAACTTCTGGTTGGACTGGAAGGCCCATTCCTTGCTATCCCTAGCCTCCAGAGCTTCTCTAAGAGTTGGGGAGGATGAAAATGACCTTCCCTATCTGCCCGGAAGTCCTCCAGAGACCGAAAACAGACTGTTTGCCAACTTTGGGTTCTACTGGAAGTTGGCAAATGGGACATTTTTGGTCTCTGAGGCCCTCCAGAGGATAGGAAAGGCCATTTTCACCAACCCCAGACTCCTAGAGAGGCTCTGGAGCCAGGTGAGAAAGAAAAACAGGCCAACCGGGCCATCGTGTGCCAGGAGCAGGGGAGCAGGGGGGTCACACGTGCATGCATGGAGGCAGGGCGCATAGAATTATGGGTAACACGCACATGACCCCCCCCAGCACACGATGGCAAAAAGATTAGCAATCACTGACCTAGAACAATGAAACAACCCAAATAAAGATAGTGAAGTATTTTCATTTCCCATGATCCCAAATATTTCTTTGTAAACCAAAGAACAAGAAGGATTTGATAACATGTCACTGCAGGAGCCACAGTGGAATTATTATCCAAGTGTCTCCATTTGCTCCCCCTGCTTTCATTTTTTCCAAGTTTCCTATTTATTTTTGTTATGTAATTGCAGCACAGTTTGAACCGATGTTCTTGTGTGTTTGTTAGTGACAAAAAACCCAGCATCGAATCTTGAAAGTATGGAGAAAAAATTATGTGGTTTTGGTGGTGAAGAACTGGCCCAGTGTAATGTGAAGATGAGAACTTGGTTTCTTTCAATATTAAATCTTTGGGATTTACTGCAGAAATTTACTTCAGTCTGATGGACTGCTGGGCTTTATGTATTGATGGGATTTGGCTTCTTTCTTTCAACATTGAGCCTCCTCTTTTTAATGCTCTCTTTCCATCCTGCCTAATGATTCCAAAAGCTTAATGATGTGTTTGTTATTTGAAAACTAAAAATAATTTTAATTAATATTACTTAAGCTGTGCCATACATTAAACCTGAGTAAGTTGAAGTTGATAATTATTGATTAAAGGAAGGGCTATTTAAGAAAGTGAAAACATTCTGAGCAATAATTAATAATGTTATCTTTTCTTAAATAAGGAAAGTGAAAGTTTGGCAGACGCTGAAGAAAGATGTGACCAATTGATCAAGACTAAAATCCAGTTGGAGGCTAAGATCAAAGAACTGACTGAAAGAGCGGAAGATGAAGAAGAAATGAATGCAGAACTGACTGCCAAGAAAAGAAAACTAGAGGATGAATGTTCTGAATTGAAGAAGGATATTGATGATCTTGAGCTAACATTGGCCAAGGTTGAAAAAGAAAAGCATGCCACCGAAAACAAGGTAATATAATTTAATCTGAATTTCTGTCCATAGTTGTTGGTGAAAACCTCCAGGCAATTAGGTCAGTGTAGTGGTGAATACGTGCTGGTGTCAAGAGAGGGTATGATCTTCCTTGAAGGAGACAAAGATAAGATTCCTGCATCAATCAACCTAATAATATTGAGCAATTACCAACAATCTACAATCTCTTGTTTGGGGGAATATTATAGAGAAAAAGATGGGTTGAAAGTGCATAGAAACTTGGAAGAATTTGACCTTTTTGAAACAGATTTTAGCTACAGTATTGAGATTGCAATGGTAGTGCTTATGAATGGCATTAAGTTAAACTGGAGTAAGGAGTGTGATTTTGTGGTGTTCAGTGCCTCAGCATTAACTCTGAGCATTGGGAGAGGGAAGAACCATGTAGCGTTGAGAGAGATAGAGCTCAAAACTCCTCAAGAATGGAGCACCATAAGATTATCTTCATTTACATGAAATATTTGGAAGAGGTCATAAAATGACACAGGGATATATGTTAAAAAGTATGCTGATGATATCCATATAGAAGGGTCTTCTTTCCATCCTTCATGCCTTAATCACCTCTCCATGGGGCTGCCATTGAAGACCATTCAGAAGCTCAAACCAGTCCAAAAAAATCCAGCAGTTTGAGTACCAATAAGCATTTTACAATTTGCCAATGTGATATAAATGCTTGGAAAGATGCATTACCTACCAATTCACTTCTAGATGCAATTCAAAATACCATTGTCAATTTAGGGCTTCCTATGTGATTCAAGACTTGGATATCCCAGGCCTCCTCCTCTCTCATTTTTTTTTTTTTTGCCTGTCCAATAAGATTATATAGAAGGAACTCATTTCACTTCCTTACCAATTTCCACCTTCAGAGGTAGGTCTTCTCAACTGCTTTGAAACAGCCCCTTCCATGAGATTCAGATAGCTCTTACACTGCTTTAGAATGATCATCAAAAACAAATCTTAGTTCCAGAATTCAGTGAATCTTAGTTCCAGAATTTTGGTGAATTGTTCCCTCTTGTAATTTTGGAGTTCATGAAATGGGATTATTATTTTTATATTCCTCGTCTCCCCCGTGTTTTGTATTATATTGTGCTGTTATTAATACTGCATTGTAACCTTATTTATAAAAATGTAAATCAACAGAGCTAACACTGATTGAAGCAGTATATGATATCAGTAAATAAAAAGACATTGCTTGAAAAGGTAGTTAATGTCTGTATATTGTTGATGAATGTAAGGAATTCAATTCATTGAAAAACTCACGATTCTAAATGAATTATTTATTGCACATGAGATCATTACCAGATTTTCAAGTCATCAGCTAGGCTTTGCTGTTTTCTATAGGTGAAGAATCTAACAGAAGAAATGGCAGTTTTGGATGAAACCATTGTGAAATTAACCAAAGAGAAGAAAGCCCTCCAAGAAGCTCATCAGCAAGCTCTTGATGATTTACAGGCTGAGGAAGACAAAGTCAACACTCTCACGAAAGCCAAAGCAAAACTGGAACAACAAGTTGATGATGTGAGAAATGGTTCTTGATTTTTCACTGTGGGCTATCCCACTATAATCGAGCATGGAGTCATTGTATTCAAACATTGAGCTTTTGGCACTTGTGGTGTCATGCATTCTTATTTTAATTGGGGGAATAAACTCATGTTCAGAATGTTTCATGTTCACCTTAAAAGTTACTATGAAATCTAATCATCTGCACAACAATGAGGAGACTCCCTCATATTTCCATTAACTAGCTGAGTGCTTTTTATTTGCAACCCACTATACAGTGAATATACACTGGAGTGAGATTAGGTGAGAGAATACAATAATGAAAACATCCATATCTCTGCTGAAAATGTCCATTCCTTGTAGGGGAGTACATCGGGGTGGGTTCTACCTTTACTTTACTACCTTTACTACCAGTTTGCAGTGGGACCACGCATGCTCTCTTCTGCGCATGTGCAGAAGCGTTTTGATGATGTCGGGGTCGGTGGGCGGAGCCTCCCACCAGTTTTACTACTGATTCTATAGAACTGGTGTGAACCAGGGGTAACCCACCACTGGAATACATATCAGAGAACATATCACAAAGAAAACATATAAATTGCCCATATATGGGTCCAAGACTAATATTAAACTTCTGTTGCAGCTGGAAGGCTCTCTGGAACAAGAAAAGAAAATCCGCATGGATCTTGAAAGAGCCAAGAGGAAATTAGAAGGGGACTTGAAACTATCTCAAGAATCTATTATGGATCTAGAAAATGATAAACTGCAATTAGAAGAAAAGCTGAAAAAGTATGTCATGTATATACCGTAGCTAAACATTAAACTATGATTATAATATTATTTTAATTAACTTCTTTCTTTGGTATGTTTACAGAAAAGATTTTGAATTCAGTCAACTACAAAGCAAAATTGAGGATGAGCAAACTATGAGTATTCAGCTGCAAAAGAAAATCAAGGAACTACAGGCATGGATTGTTTCCATCGTATTTAAATTTTTGTTCCAGATTATTGTGATTTAGTAACCACAATACATGGTGGTTACTATAGACTATTTGGTTAGTCTGTTTAATCTTTCTTTATAGGTGGGGATAACAATAATCATAATTATGATAATAATGACCTCACCCCATTTCAAAGAGGTCTGTAAGGGGCGTGCATAAGAGCACTAGTGTGCCTACCGTCCCTGTCCTAATATTCCTTTTTATTTACTTTTTTCATGTATTCAAATTATGTTTATACTTTTACCTGTTATCTTATATATGCTTGACAAATAAACGTACGATATGATAATGATACGATATAATGTCCTTGGGGAGGAATTGCTACATGGATAAAAGTGCCAAATCCAATCTAAATATCTGGCTGACTGTGAACCCATAATAATAATAAGAATCATCACCTGTCAATTGCAAAAGACAATTTTACTTGGAATATTTTAAACATCCTCAGACAATACGTTTCATATTACCAAACCACATTTACCTATCCCAGTCCTTTGGAAGGATTCAGTAGGTGATAAAAATGCCAAATCCAGTCTATACATCTGACTGACTGGGTGACATCCTGTAATAGTAATTGTCCTCTTTATTTTAAAATTGAAATTTTACTGAGTGAACACCTTAACACTGAAGTTAATGAGATTTGTTTGTTCCAGAGGCAACTACCTTAAATATGGTAGTTTTCTTCATTGATGATTCTGCACTGAATTACCCACACCGTTGCTACTCTTAACTAGCAGAACCTTCTTCTCTACAGGCTCGTATTGAAGAGCTGGAAGAAGAGATTGAGTCTGAAAGAGCAACCCGAGCAAAGGCAGAGAAGCAGAGGGCTGATCTGTCACGTGAACTGGAGGAAATCAGTGAGAGGCTTGAAGAAGCCGGAGGGGCCACCTCGGCCCAGATTGAACTCAATAAAAAACGGGAAGCGGAATTCCAGAAAATGAGGCGGGATCTGGAGGAATCTGCCTTGCAGCATGAAGCCACTGTTGCAGCTCTTCGCAAAAAGCATGCGGATAGCACAGCTGAGCTTGGGGAACAAATCGATAATCTTCAACGTGTCAAGCAAAAGTTGGAGAAGGAGAAGAGTGAGTTTAAAATGGAAATTGATGACCTGGCCAGTAACCTAGAGTCTGTTTCCAAGTCTAAGGTATTTGAAAATAAAATCAATGAGTAATCCCAGAATGTAGATTCTTGGTTATACACAGCTACGTAAATATAAAGACATATATGTATAAGAAATCTTATTAATTCTGTGTATTACAGGCAAATCTAGAGAAAATGTGCCGCACATTAGAGGACCAGCTTAGTGAATTAAAGGCCAAATCTGAGGAAAACCAGAGATCAGTCAATGATCTAACAACACAAAAAGCTCGTCTACAGGCTGAATCAGGTAAGGAGAACATTGAAAATGGGCCAAAATGCAAATAAAGGCTATTCCAAACCATTTTCCCCTCATCAATTGATAGTAAGTGGGGGGCATTAAATCTACATATTCAGTGACAGACCTCAACCTCAGTTTATCTACAGTTTATTTTTACCCCAAGACCTGAAACTGTAGAGACATTAATCCATGCACCAGGTGCATCAAAAATATGTTATTGTCCTAAGTGAAATGAAGCATTAGGAAAACCTGTGGCTGTAGGCTTTCCAATGTCATGGAAGAAGCCAGTGGCAAACATTTTTTTACAAACTCTTCATGGAGACTCATTGATGTCTCCATAAAGTCAAAAGGAGTTGGACTTGACACAAAAAATGTTGCTCTTGTTCAACATTTATGTGAAGCTGCTGGGTGAGATCATCTGTGGTTTTTGGGTGCAATGCCAACTGTACGCTGATGACACTCAGCTGTACATCTCCACCCCTGACCACCCCAATGATGCCCTTGAAGTGATGTCCCAGTGTCTGGAGGCCATACAGGCCTGGATGGGGAGAAACAGGCTTCAACTCAACCCTTCCAAGACCGAGTGGCTGTGGATGCCGGTGTCCCAATATAGCCAGCTGGCACCATCGCTGGCTATTGGGTGTGAGTTGTTGACCCCCACAGAGGGGGCTCGCAACTTGGTGTCTTCCTGGACAAACGGCTGTCTTTGGAAGAGCATATGACGGTTGTGGCCAGGGGGGCCTTCTATCAGGTCCTCCTGATACGCCAGTTGCGCCCCTTTCTGGATCAGGACTCCTTATGTACAGTCAGCCATGCCCTCGTCACGTCTCGCCTGGACTATTGTAACACTCTCTACATGGGGCTCCCCTTGAGGTGCATCGGAGGCTCCAGCTGGTCCAGAATGCAGCCGCGCTCCCACGTAACACCTGGCGCTCCCACGTAACACCTCTCCTGTGCGAGCTGCACTGGCTCCCGATGGTCTTCCGGGTGCGCTTCAAGGTGTTGGTTGTCACCTTTAAAGCGCTCCATGGCATAGGGCCAGGGTATTTGCCAGACCGCCTGCTGCTACCGATAACCTCCCACCGGCCAATACGCTCACACAGAGAGGGCCTCCTCAGGGTGCCATCAGCCAAACAATGTCAGCTGGTGGCCCCCAGGCGGAGAGCCTTCTCTGTGGGGGCACCCACCCTGTGGAATGAGCTACCTCCTGGTATACGATTGATCCCGGACCTCCGGACCTTCTGTAAAGCCCTGAAGACTTGCTTATTCCAACAAGCCGGCCTAGCCTAAATGGTTTTTTAATGGTTTTTTAAAAATTTTATAGATTTGGGGTTTTAAATTGAGAAGCCAAGGATTTAATTCATTTTAGTTTTTATAACTTTTGTATTTATGTATTTTAATTCTGGCTGTTCACTGCCCCGAGTCCCTTTTGGGAGAAGGACTGTATATAAATTCAAAATTCAAAAAAAAACAAAAAACAAAAAACAAAAACAAAGGAGATTTTAATTGATATTGCTTCCAAGATCAATAGTTATATTAAATACATATTGTTCTTGCTTAAAGAATAAAATTATTTAAAAATCTTGGTTCAAAGGCGAATTGTCACGTCAACTTGAGGAGAAGGAGAGCATAATATCACAGCTTTCCAGAAACAAGCAAGCATTTACTCAGCAAATAGAAGAGCTGAAGAGGCAGCTGGAGGAAGAGACCAAGGTATTCATTCATAAGCAGAAAATGCTGGGCAATATTTTAATAGGTTATTAAACATAATGGCACCATCATTTTCAACACTTGAGTCATGTTTGGCAACAAGCACTCTTATCTTTCAATGTTCAATTTTGTCATGATAAGTTATTGGTAAGAGATTATTTAACAAAATTGATGTGACCCCTTAGTGAGCAGAAATCTTGTCATGTATCATAATTGAATCAAACCCTTGACATGTTTACAGTTCTGAGACTCAGCTCCTCACATGCTCATCTTCCTAAAGTCTCATAGAAATTAGAGGATATTATTTTTTATTAGGCATGTATAGGATTTACTGGCCATGCATTTCAATTCTGAACTCCCCGTTAAGATGTCAAGTGTGAATTCAGTACTTGAGAATACCAAGAACCTTTTTGATTTAATATGCCCAATTATACATGAGTTGCTGAATTAAAATATTAACTCAAGATCATCATGATAATACTTTGCATTGCTTAAAGAGATCTTCCACAACAGGGAGCCCACATTTTCAAGAAAGGATTACAAGAAATTCCAAAGTCTTAGACTACATTTTTGGACATTCATGGAGAAACCTTGAGTAGTGTGCATATTTTCTTCATTCTCACGACAATTTGAAACTAGGTTCTTTGCACAAAGTATATAAAATATAAGCATTAATGTATGAAGTTTGTAGCATGCCTACAGTGAATACTGTACATTTTATAATCTGAGTTCAGAAATTTCATGGTGTACTGATAATTCTTAGGCAAAGAATGCATTGGCACATGCTTTACAATCTTCTCGGCATGACTGTGACTTGCTCCGAGAACAATATGAAGAAGAACAGGAAGCCAAGAGTGAGCTCCAGCGTGCCCTTTCCAAAGCCAATGGAGAAGTTGCTCAGTGGAGAACCAAGTATGAAACAGATGCTATTCAACGCACAGAAGAGCTAGAAGAGGCGAAGTAAGTGAGGAATGAGAAAAAGTGACAAACTAATATAATCTTTCATACTAGTTTTCCAATGTTTATGCACTCAAATTATCCATTTGCGTGAACATTCCAACAAAAATGGGTAGTTCTTATATTCAAGGACATTTATAATCTTCCATATAAATGCCAGTGTAAGAGAACCTTTCAGTAACTCTAAAAAAGAAAAGAAAAGGCTGCTGGTGTGTGGTCCTGTAAAAAATACAGTCTGTATTTTTGTTGCTATTGTTGTTTCTTAATATATTTCAAGAGTGGTTTTTTTTCTGAGAACTATATGAATGTCTTAGAAACAGATTATACTAAAATGCATTGGATTATAGTCAGTCATATGTCTGGGCAGGGCAGGGGTGAAATCTAAATTTGTTACTACAGGTTCTGTGGGTGTGGCTTGATGGGCAGGTAATGTTACTGGGGGGGTGGCCAATATTTTTTTTTACTTTTAAAACCATTTTTTACATGTAAAACCATGTAAAAATGCTTTCAAAAGGCTCTGACGATCCCAGCTGAGTTGCCTGATTAGCAGGCAACTCAGCTGGGATCGTCAGAGCTTGGATCTAAAAAATTTAAAAGGAAAGAAAGGCCCTGATGATCACGTGGCTCAGCTGGGCATGGGGGGGCAGAGGCAGTGATTTTTGCTTCCGGTTCTCCGAACTGCCCACCATCATCGCTACCTATTCGCCTGAGCCGGTCTGAACTGGGACCATTTCACCCCTGGGCTAGGGTTTCTTTTGCTCATTAAAAAAATAAATAAGCTGCAATGACTGATTGACACCAGACTTATACTAAACTATAAAGATGGTTTACAAACTGTAGTTTATTTCCAACAAAAATATGCTACAAATGATACAATACAAATGATACGATACAAAGAGTTAGCTTAGTGTAATGTGTGACTCCAGCCTCTATATTTAACTTTGCTATTAGAGAGGTTTATGAAACACAAAATTCTCCAAGCATACAGTTATGCATTAAGCAAAATTTTACTGGACAAAGCTGATTTCATAGAGAACCTAACTACCCGATGGAACATCATTATTTCAATTTGACTTCTTTAAGGAAAAAACTTGCTCAGCGACTTCAAGAAGCTGAAGAGCAAGTTGAAGCTGTGAACTCCAAATGTGCTTCCTTGGAGAAAACAAAGCAGAGACTGCTTTGTGAGGTGGAAGACCTAATGGTGGATGTTGAAAGAGCAAATGCACAGGCAGCTGCTCTAGACAAAAAACAAAGAAATTTTGACAAGGTATAGTTTGAAGTATTACAATTTTTTAAAGTCTATTGCCACCAGAGGGATGACTCGATTTGAGGAATGGAGGGATGCCGTGTAAATATAGAATGTGGGTTTTGTAAACCTGACTTCAGAATTTAAATTACACAGTACTGTAAACTTAGTATCATTCTAAGATCTTCTTTCTGTATACTAACCTGTACATAACAAGTCAGGGTTATTATTTAATCGTCAGTGATTTGTGTTAGTTTCACCTGAACCTTTTTAGCTTAACTGAGATACCGATAGCTGGTATGTTCAGACCATTCTATGGGACACACAAGTCATATCTTGACTTGTTTAGAGTTGAAAGGTGTTACTTGCCACTGTATGATCAGTGGGATTGAGAAAGTGATGTGTTGATAGAAAAGTTACTGGATCGATTTAGCGAAAGGAAAAAAGTGGACAAAATCAGCACTATAGTAACTGACTCAAACATATTGGATATTAAGATTTTGGCAGAATGGAAGACCAAATATGAGGAGAGCCAGTCAGAACTGGAAAGTTCCTTAAAGGAAGCTCGCTCCTTGAGTACTGAACTTTTCAAAATGAAAAATGCCTATGAAGAAACATTAGATCAATTAGAGACAATGAAGAGAGAAAACAAGAATTTGCAGCGTAAGTACCACACCTTGGTGCTTTGTTGGCATTTTAATGTTTCTTCTATGGTCACAGGTAGATTATTCTTCTTTTATTCTTTTAATCAACTATTTATACGTTTTAATATTTTGTAGAAGAAATTGCTGATCTCACAGAACAAATTGCTCAAAATGGCAAGTTTATCCATGAACTTGAGAAAGCCAAGAAACAGATAGAGGTAGAGAAATCTGAGATGCAGATGGCTTTGGAAGAAGCAGAGGTAAGAAGCTAAAAATTGATTTTTAAAAAAGGTTATTAATTGCACTTTTATAAGTGTCTTTTTGAGTAGGCACTGAGAATGCTAATTCATAGCAGTTAATTAATTCTGTGTATTATATAAATGAATGGGTATTAATTAATTAATACCCATTCATTTACAAAAACTTCCATTTTGATGCTAAATCATTCTAAAAAGAGTCATAATTGATTTAAGTTTCTCAAACCCAGTATCCATATGATTTTCCAATAGGCAGCTCTTGAACATGAAGAGGCCAAAATTCTTCGCATTCAGCTTGAGTTGACCCAAGTTAAATCTGAAATTGATAGGAAGATTGCAGAGAAAGATGAAGAAATTGATCAGATGAAGCGGAATCACCAAAGAACAGTGGAAACCATGCAAAATGCCTTGGATGCAGAAATCCGGAGTAGGAATGAGGCCATAAGGATTAAGAAGAAGATGGAAGGGGATCTAAATGAAATGGAAATCCAGCTGAGCCATGCAAATCGCCTTGCAGCTGAGACACAGAAACATCTGAGGAATGTTCAAGGACAGCTCAAAGTACTTTCCATCAATTAATGTTTTATATGAATAATAAAAATAATTGGCCCAAGGATCACTCCTGTTAAATAATATTCTTGTTTGAAATTAGGACACACAGCTACATTTGGACGATGCCCTCCGAGGCCAAGAAGATCTAAAAGAACAATTGGCCATGGTTGAACGCCGAGCTAATCTGATGCAGGCTGAGATTGAGGAACTCCGGGCAGCTCTGGAACAGACAGAGAGAGGAAGGAAGATTGCTGAACAAGAGCTTATGGATGCTACTGAACGGGTGCAGCTTTTGCATACACAGGTATGGATGATGTCATGATTTTGTTGCTAGTTGCGAAGTCATGTCTGACCCATCACGGCCCCATTGAAAACTTTCCTCCAGGCCTTCCTTCCTCTACCATCCCCCAGAGATCATTTAATCTCACGCTGACTGCTCCAGTGACTCCATCCAGCCACCTCATTCTCTGCCGTCCCATTTTTCTTTTGCCCTCAATTGTTCCCAGCATTAGGCTCTTCTCCAGTGAGTCCTTCCTTCTCTTTAAGTGACCAAAGTATTTGAGTGTCATCTTCAGGATCTGGCCTTCTAAAGAGTCAGGGTTGTTCTCCTCTAGGACTGACTGGTTTGATTGCCTTGCAGTCCAAGGGACTCGCAGGAGACTTCTCCAGCAGTCATGATAGCAGTATAAGAATTGTCTTGCAAAATCTTGTCTATCATAGAGTGTCCAACATTGGCCAATAAAAGCATAGCATGATGGATATAGCTATTATTTTGTTTATTGCAACTTCTCACATCAAGAATACTGTTTTTAAATTTGGAGGGAATAGCTCTAATAATTATTAGGAGTTTTTGCAGAAATATTCAGATATATTTTCACTCTCTTTTCTTTAGAATACTAGTCTCATTAACACAAAGAAGAAACTGGAAGTTGATATTTCTCAGCTTCAAGGTGAAGTGGAAGATGCCATCAAAGAGGCCAGAAATGCAGAGGAAAAGGCAAAGAAGGCCATCACAGATGTAAGTCTTAGATTATGCACTTCCCACCTACCGCATTTTTATTATATGCAATGCAAACTTCTCAAATCAGATAATCCTGCTTTTCAAAGCCTATTCTGAAAAAAAAAAGAGACTTTTGCAGATAGTTTAGGCATTCATTATTAATGTAAGTAATCTTGTACAGAGATCTAGTGGGAAGTCCAAATTGTGTTGCTCACTTTGTTTGGTTGTTTGTTTATAGGCCACTCCAATGGACTTATAAGTTACCAAATCCATAACTTGGGTAAAACCAGAAAAGATGAATAGACAATATCAAATTAATATTAACAATTGCATAATCAAATAAAGACCAAAAACCATAATACAGCTATATATCAGCCAGAAATCTAAACATTCAAAGCCAAAGTTAAACCTCCTAAATTCAGTGAGAAGAGGAATAATTTACCAAGCTGGTTATGGGATGCTCATTCCTAATTCCCAAGATGACCTCCTCTTCTTTATTTTACATGCACTGACTTTGACTATTTGTTGATCTGAATTTACTGTTTATGATTCAAGGCGGCCATGATGGCAGAGGAGCTGAAGAAAGAGCAAGACACAAGTGCCCACCTGGAAAGAATGAAGAAGAACCTGGATCAGACAGTGAAGGATCTCCAGCTTCGTCTGGATGAGGCAGAACAACTTGCCCTGAAAGGGGGAAAGAAACAGATTCAGAAGATGGAGGCCAGGGTAAACACTGGGGTTCAGACCTGTGGTAGATATCAGCTATCTTCAAAGACTCTGCTATTAGATGTTCAAATTGTATCATTTCAACTCTAGATCCGAGAGTTAGAGTCTGAACTTGAGGGAGAGCAGAAGCGAGCTACGGAAGCCATCAAAGGTATCCGCAAATATGAGCGGCGAGTCAAAGAATTGACTTTCCAGGTAAGAAGAAAAGGAAGTAGTTGCTTCACAGCAATTCTTTCCTTTGAATATCCTAAGATTGTATCACATTTCTAGGGTGAGGAGGACAGGAAGAATGTGATAAGACTACAAGATTTAGTGGATAAACTTCAGTTGAAAGTGAAATCCTACAAGAGACAAGCAGAGGAGGCTGTAAGTCATTTTAGACTTTTTTGGCACTTTTTTGGCACTTAAAAATACCAACATTACGTTCTCAAAATTGAAAGTCATACATTGCCTTTTCAGGCTAATATGGTTTTGTGTGCACGTATGTTTGTGTAATTCTTGTCTGGCTACAGGATGAACAGGCCAACGTTCACCTCTCCAAATTCAGAAAAACACAACATGAGTTGGAAGAGGCTGAGGAAAGAGCTGATATTGCTGAGTCTCAGGTCAATAAACTCCGAGCAAAAACCAGAGAAGTTACTACCTCAAAGGTAAATGCTTCTTTTGTCCAGCGCTAAACCATTTTTTTCCCCACACAAAGGATGAAGTGGCATTACAGCAAGGAATGATAGGAATCTGAGTTCTCCTTAGGAAGATCCAGGACTGTTTTCACTAGAAATTTATACACTACTAAAACTCTTGATCTTCAACAGGGTGAAATAGTACATCATAGGCAACACTTTTTGAAGGAAGATAATTCAAATAGGTTAACTTGTAAACTGTGTCCAAAATCTAGGACCCAGTTGTGGTTGCTTCACTGCTACTGGCTGATGCTGGGCTGATGCTGTAGCCACATGATTTTCCTTTTCAACATTCTGTGACTATTTCTCAAATAATTTTGCAATTTGTTGCAAATTCCGCACTAAACTATAGACACTTACCTACCTGCTGAAAAAGGAAGAGAGGAAGAAATCCTGCACAGTATACCAGCCCATGCCAACCACTATGTGCTCCCCCGATGCATGCCAGCCTCCCCCACACCTTCCCTGAACTATGCAGCAACTCTTCCATGCCCCCATGCATCTTCCTAAGATATTGCCCCCTTACATACCTTCCCTGAGCCACCAGGCACCAGTTATCAAATACTCATAATATCTGCCTTTTGATGCTGAAAATTGTCTCAGCACAGCTTTCTGTGAAAACTAACATTTATTATATTTGAAATAAAAAGCAGATTTATTAAGAAGCGCACGAGGCAATAAGGCCTCTAATCTATACTACACCTTAAAAAGAAGAAGGCACAGTGTAAGAAAGACAAAGTTAGAAACAGGGAGTTCCTTTTGTGTCTAATTTACAAGCACTGAATTTTCTAATAATAGGACAGGTAAGAGCAGACATGAGTCAAGGTGCGATGACCATCCTGATTTCACTTCACCAAATTTAGCTTCACCTGGCTAATTTGGTACGTGGATCTGCTAATAAATAAGATTTTTTCCTCATTGGGCTGGTCCTGAGAAGTAACTAATAAAACAACAGTAAGTTGAAGCACTATGGATGGCATCCCAAAGGTGCTTTTTCAAGAGGCAACTGGACTTTCTGGTTTTTCTTTGAAGACATTTCACTTCTCATCCAAGAAGCTTCCTCAGTTCTGACTGGATGGTGGGGAATTGAAAGATTTATACTCCTTGCAGACAGCTGGTCATTTGCATTCCTTTAGAGATCCATGTCAAAATTGAGCAGCCCTCTCTCAACAGAGGGGGAGGGATACAGTATCATCTATCTCTAGTCTACAACACAGTCCTTTTAGCAGTCCCAAGAAGGTTCCATACCCATTTGCACTATTCAGGTGATCCTGAGGACACAGACAAACCTCCAGGTGGCCTCAACGACTCTCTAAAAGAATGCAAATGACCAGCTATCTGCAAGAGTATTAATCTTTCCATTCACCACCATCCAGTCAGAGCTGAAGAAGCTTCTTGGATGAGAAGCAAAACATCTTCAAAGAAAAACAAAGAAAGGCCAGTTGCCTCTTGAAAAAGCACCTTCAGGACAACCATCACCTGGATGACTTAGAATCTCCATAGACGTACGGATGGTATGTAAGATATTGCAACAAAACTTCGAAAATGGCTCTTGACCTTTCTGAGCAGATGCCTGGGCAGTTTTATACACTGTTATTGTTGTACCTTCCCTCAAAGGTGTGCCTGGCAAGCCATTAAATCTAGCCAAGAAAATCACTGTCCTACATAAAAAAGAAATACTAGTGAGTATAGTTGGTTGGAGGAAAAAGGCCTTTCATACAAATCATCCTTAGAGAAATAGGGGAATAAATGTCACTCTTTCTGAAAGTTAGCAGAATTTAATTTAATTTCAGCTAATAACTTCTGCCAGCATATCCTCATCTATGCCTCAATAGTGCAGATCCAAGCAATCTCCAGGCATAAAAGAACATTAGATACACCCTAGGAGACATACAGCATTGCTCTTATAGATTGAATTTGAGTTGCTTCAAGAACAAGTAGATTTTTATAATATGCAAAGCTGCACTCGATAAAGGAAAAGGTTCAATACCTCAGCCTGAAGAATTTGACTCCAGCTGGGAAGTAATTATTGCCTCTGTGGTATGCAATTTGTATGATTGCATTGGTTCAGGCAGTCATGGTCTTGCTTGCTTCTTCCTTTGGGGTAGAAAATTGAACGATGATTCCAAGTTATTTGAAGTTCTTAGCTTGTTCAATAGGTATTGCTTAGCTTCCCGGGGTGAATGCTGTTACTACACCTTTTCCCAAACAAAACATTCTAATTCTGGCTATACTGAGAATATTAAAAGCTTACCTGGGCAAGCAGTTTGAAATGCTGATTTATGTTAGCTCTTTGCTGGATAGCTAGGCTTGTAAAACCACAACTATGACAACCGTTCATACAAATATACTCAGGGGAGAAGTAGTATGATAATGCCTGCCTATTCAAAATACATGTTGTTCCACATTATCTCTCAGCATACATAAACTGCAAATGCCAGATCAAGCTTATGCACGAAGAACTGTATGTTTGGGCTGTATTGAGTGCCGTCTTCAGGATGTGCAGATAAGGTAACCCATGCCCGAAGAAAAGTATGTAGATGTAAATCTCACTTCAGCCCAGATGCTGACTTTGCACCCATGCATGGGAGAAAGCCAAGTGAAATCCAGGAAGGCAGAATGGAAGCCAGGCTGCCAGTATTGAATATGTGGCCTTTCTACATGGGATAGTGATATTTTAATAATCATGGCTTACAAAAAGAGATCAAAGTCAAACTATACCACTTTCAATTCCTCAATATTTTCAGCTCACATACAAGAAGGCGAATGAAGCAAAGCTATGAGCTTTGTTTATATCTCATTTTACTAAGAAGAAAAGGCACCAAATATATCCTTCTTTTGCCTGAATTGTTGCCTACATCTCTCTTGGGGTAAGGGAGTGAAATTGCAGCATCCCCCTGTTTGCAGACTTGGAGGCACACAATTTTGTTTGTTTACATTGAGAAAATCTTGTATGAGGATAGATTTGACTTACTGTTGTTTACAGAAAAATTGTAGCTGTAGGAATTTGTTGCTTTCATACTTTCATACAGTATATATGTATATAAAGTATATATGTATATAGAGTATAGATATACACATAGTAACTTTGTTTTTTGTTTTTTGTTTGTTTGTTTCTGGCAGGTTGTAATAGAAAGTGAAGAATGAATCCATTGTTGGACTGAAGATGGGAATGTATGCAAAATGCATATGTCTTCCTGATCTTTCTTGAAAATTGTAGTAATCTTTCCTTTAGCCAAACCAGTAGAAAATAAATTGTGCTTTACTTAATAAATAAGTGATTTTTGTTTTCTTTCTGATTTGGTGTAGCTTCTGTTAGCTAATGGTTGACATCTGCCTTTGCATGATATATCAAGAGTTAGACTCCAAATGTCAGTGGGGACAATTTATTTTTCGCACATTGTACATGTATAATGTTGTTTTCACTCCCTCTCGTGTAACTGTTTACCTTCCCGCACTATATATACCTCTAATTGTACCTCTCCAGCAAAATACCACTCTCCCCCACACTCTTCCACCTCACACTGAAGTTTATTTATTTACCTGTAGATGGAGCTATTGTCACCAGTGACACCCCTCTCAATGCTGACAAGCTGATTTCAGCCTGAGGCTGAGGGGGGAAAAAAGCCTGGTAAAGACAAGAAATTAACACAAATGGATTAACAGCACAGAAGGAAAGGAGGAGTGGGATGAACACAGATGCTGGACTCTTTGTTCAGAACAAATGAAAGAACTTTTCTTTCATTTCCCAAAGGGGGAAAAAAAGCACAGCTTTGTTTGTTTATAGAGAGGCCTATCCATGCCATAATAGTCTCCTCTACAATTACCAGGAAAAAAAATGAGTCAAAGCCCCCATCCTCCCACCGCCTTTTTCTATCTCCTTTGGAATAAAGAAGAATGAAAGGAGGGAGTGGCAGAGAAGTGGTTGAGGAAATGAAAAGACAACAGTATGTGGGCACAAATACTGGGAGTGAAAGGCTGAAGGAGAGGTGCTTTCCTGAGCAGCACCAAGGTTCCCCTCCCTTTTTCCCTTTTATTCACATTTTCTGAAGTTCCCTCTTAAATATCAGTGCAAATTATGCCTCTGTTTTACCGCCTGCTATCTTAAAAGAGTCACAAACAACATTTAGAACTCCGATTACTGTATTTTTAAAAGTATAAGAGGTACCGGACGCAGCTTAGTTTTGGGGGAGCAAAATAGGAAAAAAAAATCTGCCTACCAGGTATTCATCTGGCTAGCATCCTTAGTCTGGTCAGCTTCAGCACATTCGTTTGCTGGTTTTTATCCCCTGCTTGGGGATGAAAATCAGCTTCTAAAGCACAACTGATCTTTGGAGAGAGTAGCAATGAGAAAAGCAGGCAAACCACGGAGATCGCTTCACTCGCTAGCGCCTCTTTAGGGCTGAAAAAAAGCTTTTTTAAAAAAAAACTACATTCAGAGTATAAGACGCACCCAAATTTTCAGCCTCTTTTAGGAGGGGAAAAAGTGTGTTTTATACTCTGAAAAATACAGTATATACATTGCATGATTGAACCCACACATCAGCAAAGAGATCCAGTATCACTATTGATGTATGTGTGACCCATCTCAGAAGGATGAGTCAACCTTGAGCAGATGTGACGCAAACTGCCAAACTGCTGGCAGCCAGTGATCAGCAGAGTAGCCTGCAATACTGCCCTCTAACCACTCTGCAACCGCAGCTCTATCACTCAAAGTGGCCTAGAGGTGCCATATATCTTTGCACTGGCACCAGTTTTAGACCATGAACTAAAATTTGGATAGTGCATCGCTTCATCATTACCTTCTTAGAGATAAATATGAGAACCCTGCTCAGTTATTGTGGAACTGTGACAGCATGAAAAGTAAACATTTTCCTCAAGATGGGCCTCACTGCAGCTTTGGTTCCGAGTATAGAAACCTATGAGATAACAAGTACTGTAGCTGCTGAGAGGGAGGGTGAAACATGATAAGGCTGTATTGCCTTACATAGAAAGGATATATGCCTGAGCCAGCAGGCTAACTATAGGCAGTCTTAGAGGTTTCTTGATATAGTTAATGTAGCCCTTAATAGACATACAAGACATTCCACAGGAGGATGCCTGCTGCATGTTAAAATGGACCATGATGTCATAATACTATTGATAACACAGTTTTATAAAGACAGACCCTATTCATATAAGCAATTATATGAACTTACCAATTGCCACAAATAATGCCCATTTGTAAAATATCCTGCTAATTGATTATATGTCTACAAAATGTCTACAAATAATTTCTTCGCTGTAAATGTGGAATAATTTGATGTAGATAGATTTTTTTTTGCTCCTGACATGTTTCACCATGATTTATATAGACTTATCACTAGACTTAAGATGTAGGTTAGAAGTAAGGTTGTCAATGACTGTTACAGTAGAGAAGCTGAAAAGTATGATAGCGTAACATTTAACAAATGAAATTTTACCACTACAGTATATAGACACAGAAGTGGAGGATGAATTGAGCCTCTTACTTAAACCATCTTCATCTAAATTTAGCTAATTTTAATCAACGTCTTTTCTCCAAGTCAGCTTTGTATCTCAGAGACAATCCAGACAAGTTCCTCTATTTTTCCTTGCAATATTTTCAGAAGTGATTTGCTTACTCTCTGTGGAGGAGGGGGGGGGGCAGGGAGGAAGGAGGGAGGGAAGGAGGGAGGAAGAGAGAGGGGGAGGGATTGGAGTTACCCATGTAGCATTGTATTAATGCAAGATTAGAACTGACAACTTCCTTGTTTCTAGCCTAGTGTCTTTTAACTAGGGACACCAAACTGGCTTCAGTCTAATATTCCATTAACATACCGGTAGCTAAGCTAATGGAGAAAATAATGGCCCTAAGGCTACAGAAGAACTTAAAAATGAGGATCTTTTCAGTTTATATTTAAAGTTGGATTTGGGCATAGGGGTTGGCCTGGGGGCTCTGATAATTGTACTGTGTTGGAGAGGGAGAGTCATTCTGTTAATACCCCTGAATCTTTCCATGTCTTTTAATATTCTTGTGAATGAAGGCACGTATAGATGCCGTAGAATAATGTTGCAGGATCCAATCTGAGTCGGTCACCAGGACCAAAGGTTTATACTTCCAAGGTTCAGGTTCATGCTGGGCCCAAAGGGAACTTCTCTCTCTCCAGAATCTTTTAATATTCTTGTTTATATCTCTGCATCCTCCCTATTTACAGTCTATTGGGATTCAGCAATGATGTTGGACAGACAAGTATTATTGGTGAAAAAAATGACTTTTCGTAAGATTTGTTTAGTAAACCAACGGCATGCCCATCTACAGGGCAAAGGCCTAGCCTCTATGACTTATGTGCTGGTAAATCTAAAATGTGCAATGTAATGTGCAAAATGCACTTTTTGTAGAACAGCCAATAAAGATGGCCTAGAAATTAGAATGACCCAGAATTTGGCAGCAAACATAGGGAGTAATATCTCCTGAAGATCTCATATTTAATGAGCTTCACTGGTTGCTGGTTGTCTTCCAAGTCTAATTTAAAGTGGTTGAGGGCAAATTCTCTAATCAGGCTGGTTATTATAAAACAGTAGAAAGTTAAAAGTATTAACTTGCTATTCCTCTCTGGCTTATTCTTCCCTCTCATGCAAAGTCTTTTGCAGTGCAAGAAATGTTCTGATTTGCTCCTGATTTTGTGTAAATGACTCCAGAAACTTTGTCTGACAAATGGAGTAAATTATTTTAAATATTAAATAAATATTTAAAATAAATTTGAATATATAAATATTTAAGTATTTAATTAATGGTAAATGTTTGTGTGTGTATATGTGTGTGTCACAATGATTATCAAAGGACTCTATGAAATCTTGTTTTTTAAAAAAGCCCAGAATCATTTTAGATAGTGAGATGGGTAGCATATAAATTTAATAAATAAATAATGAAAGAAAAGAAGAAAAAAGTAGAGATAAAAATGAAACTCTGGTTAGCTACTTCAGTTAAGGTAAAGGTTCCCCTCGTACATATGTGCTACTCGTTCCTGACTCTAGGGGGCGGTGCTCATCTCCGTTTCAAAACTGAAGATTTCACAGGTCACTTCTGGACAGAATTTCCAATAAAATGAATATTTCTTTTTACAAATAACCTGTTGAGTCCTCGCACCTACGACTCCACTCTGGCAGTGCTGTTGCTAGCTTACGCTGATTGGCTGGGACGCGAGCAGGCAATGAGCGGGAGATTCCTGCTCGCGGATTGGCCGCTATGTTTTGACAGCCGGCTATTCTTTAAAAGGGCTGTCAAGTGTTGTAATCCTGTTCCAGTCTCTAATGTAGTTCGCGTAGTGCTCGTTCTATAGTTGTGTTCTAATAAAGTTACTTAGAATTATCTGGCGTCCTGTCCTTCGCTGGTTCAATAAACCAAACATAACCTATCACAGCTAACTGACATGTATGTAAGTAAAGAGGATTCTGAAGCAAGGGAACAAGGAAGTCACACTCTTTCTGTGGGCTTCCTCTGCCTTGAAATTTACAAAGTACTTCCATTGAAGTTGCATTGAAGTAAGAAACAACAAGTAAATCACTCTTTAATTCAGTAAAATCAAAAACGTCTGTCACTCAACACAGTTTGGATTCAAGAATTTGGGGAATAAATATTTACTGCTTTTCATGGTTGACCCAAGTTCCTAAGTACAGAGGAATTTGCATATTTATCACCTGGGAAGCGAATCACTGACAACAGAGAGCTGTAGAGAGAACGGAGTATTGCTGTGTCTTATCATCACTTGTCTGCTTCTCCTGTTTTCACAGTATAGTAGTTGCCATTATGTTGAATAGTGTGTGTTAACATTTCTAGACACTGGATGGTGTGCGAGAATCTTAAATGGTGAAACAATAACAATAATGTCTAGAGATGTTAATGTCATAATATGCTGTAGGAACCTGAACTGTACTATCTTTCTGTGAAATGAAAATAAAGAAGCTTTCATCTGATGCACAATAAATAGCTGTAAGAAAATCAAACCCAACAACTTCTAGTCATAGTCCATCCAGCCTGAATCCAACCTGAATCTCCTGACAGTAGTTGATCAATTTTAGCCAATAGGTCCCAGCAACTTTTCCCATTTGAGGACTGCCTGCCTAATAGCAACCTTGCTTTCAGTTCCTTTAGGATGCTTTTGTATCAAAACTGGCCGTTTAGACCTGGGATCTCCAACATCTGGACATATCAATGTGAGCACCACTCTTTGACTTCTGATTTTCTTATGTTACATTTTTATTTCAACTAAAAAAAAAGCTGCCAAACTGTGAAGCAATTGGGAAGACAAGAAATATAATTATTATGGTCATTATGAGATTTTTCTGTACATAATTCAAGGAGTCATACAACAATGCTATGCTTTTAATTGAGAACAGTCTCTACATAATTGATAAAAAAGAGAAGCATAATAGGAATTTTCTGAAACATCACAGAGGTACCTCTCTCACACAGACACACATTAGTTTCTGCTTCAAAAGTAGTCATCTTTATAGGGGACTGCAATAATCCAGTCCAGAAGCTTCCAACACACAAATTGAAGTGTGCGTATTTGCCTTCGAATAGGGGGCACAGATAGACTACCTAGCAAACCTGCTAAAATGAATTACAGTAGACATAATTTTGAATTGAAGGACAATTGTTGGGTTGAAAAGTACAATAAACCTGGAATTTGATGGACATTTGGATGGTTTGGCAGTTTGGAGATTTAGTGGACAGGATCTGCTGACTGAGAGGGTTCCTGCCTCATCCCTGGCCTGTTTTTCAGTTCTACTGTACACTTTGCTACTTCTGGAAGCTGTTCTGCCTCTTAGATCAACCGAGTGAATCTAAGAGCCAGTGTTTCTGGCTCTGGTGCTCCCAAACATGTTCCTCAGCATGCATTTGGCTTCTTGTCTGTGCTGATTCATTTTGCTTGAATGGTCACAGCTTATGCTGCTTTGTGATCTTTGGCCGAGACCTGAATGCCTTTTTCACATTTTTTGGTACAACTATTTGTGGGCTTGAAAAAATCCTATTTCTCAATTAATGGAGTCTTGGCTTTTAACAGACCTTCCTTCCGCCCATTAGTTCCCATGGATCCATTAAACTGAAGGCTCACTGTACTCTGATTGACAGGTCTGATCTTTGAAAGAAAGTGAGATTATTCTTGGCTCCATTTGCACTGTTACTCTGCAACAGCTCCTTAGACTGTGATTAGCTGTGTGCTTTCTTTTATTCTGGAATTTTTCACTAGTGATTTATAGAATCTATGCTGTTTCTATGCAATATACGGCAGTCTTTGTGAATTATTATCATACTGATGACTGGGGTGGCAGTATAAGAAGATGCTGTAAATCATAATAACTCTTCATAACGTTATGCTTTTCTGCTTTTTTGGTTTGCTTGCAGAACAGGCATGTAGAGCACCTTTTAAGTGTTTTATTGTGAATAAAAACATCATACATCTCCACATCACTGAAGGGATAATGAGAGGATACGTCCCATTTGCCTTGTCACTTCTCTACCTTTTCTCATGCTCTGATCCTTTATTCATTTGTCTTAATACGGTAGCTGTGAGCATCTAAGTACGTATTAGAAAGCACTGTCCAAACTGGAGCAAAAATGATGGTGCCAAGAGGGCTGACCGGAAGAAAGAAAAAAGACTGAAGCCAAGCAATAACAATAGCACTTATATACCGCTTCCCAGTGTTTTACAGCCCTCTCTAAGCGGTTTACAGAGTCAGCATATTGTCCCCAACAATCTGGGACCTCATTTTATTGACCTTGGAAGGATGGAAGGCCGAATCAACTTTTTGGAAGCAGACCATACAAGGGAGTAGAATTTGCCCTTGGCACCAGTCCAGGCCCAAATGGTTATGTTGCCATAACTACCCAGCAGCACCAAAGTTTTTGCATTCCTCTTCATCAATATGTAATCTTATCTGCACATCTTCCCTACCAAGAAACTAGTGAACATGATTCCTTGAAGAATGCAACAAGCCTTTTCAGCTTCAAATCGGAAGGAAATGATACCTAATTCCAAAAAATTGAAAGATAGGTGGCTCTCTATTGGAAAGAGATGTACAAGAGAAGAGAGGCTGTTAAAATTGTTCCTGAAGTGGCCAGAATAGATAAGCACCCATTGAAAAATTGCCTGCCCCTTGCAGCCTTCTCTTCCTCAACAAAGAATGGAAACAACGTGTGTTTTAGATTTTACTCCTTTAGAAGCTTCTTGGATTTTCAGTGAGTTCTATTCATTTCAATCACCCAGTGTTCTGTGCTTGTACCAGCATATCTTCAAGGAAAAATTAAAGGCTGAAATATTGGGTTGTATTTTATTGTGACTATAATGTACCAAGGCTGGAAAGATATAATTATTAGAACTCCTCCATTCCCAAGGACTATTGGCCCATGCAGAATAGATTATTTGTTTGGGTTATGTGAGTAACCAGTAGACCAGATCAGGAAATTAATTTCATTTGATTATGTTCATATTGATTATAATAACAGAACCTTGCAAAGGTAATTTGTTACACCTTCTTCTCCTTCTTATTGTTGAGTGAATTAGGCAGGCATCTGCCCATGTCACTTCTGGACATTCTAGTCTTTAAAAAATGCTTCAGTTCTTCTTGCCTAGGTAACCGTTCCTATATATCCACATCAAAATAATCTTCCTTACTCTATACAAATGAAGATGTTTAGCAGGGATATATGCCCTCAAACTTCTCCATGAAAGTAGATATTACTGAAATAATACCTAAACTATAATGCCCATTTAGTTTACCTACTGTCCAGTGGTGGGTTCCTCCCAGTTTGGCCGAGCCGGTAGTGGTGACGATATGATGTCACCGAACTGGTTCTCTTTGTCTAAGAGCTGGGCCTCCCGCCCGCTCCTGCGTTATTCCTATCTTTTATTTCTTCTTTTTTAGCCCAACTGATAGGTGCGGCAGAGTGGATTGCTGCACCTCAGCTGCACAGATTCCTAACACGCTTGTGTGTCAAAAAGTTCTCTGGTCGGCCAGCAAGAAGGAAGCTGCTTCATGCTTTCCCTCCATTGCCCTTCCCGGCCGGAAAGCCATGGCTAGTGGGCCACGGAAACAGGGTCACTTTCTTGATTGGGGGCCTGGGTGCATCCTCAGTGAACCTGTCCCTGAGGTCCAGAGGGAAGCCTTTCTCCTGCATGCTCATCTTGCGGACAGGATCTAGCTGGCAGGAGTGGGGTGCTCTGACTGCAACCACGGGGAAGGCCTATCAGAGATGAGAAGAGGTGCTTTTCAGCCAGGAGGGGCAATGGAGGGAAAGCTGAGATGACCACCGCCACCCCACCATGTCCCAACCTGGATATGAGGCCAGAGTGTCAAAAAAATAAAGTGTCAAAAAGCCCCAAAAATGTTTGTTACCGTTTTGGTGAGTGTGGCTTGGCGGTAGTGGATCATGTGACTGAGTGCATGAGTGATGTCAAGTTGGCCACACCCACTCAGTCATGACTCCCCCCACCTAGCCACACCCACAGAACCGGTAGTAAAAATTTTTAGAATCCACCACTGCTACTGTCCTTTACTGATCAAGAGCAAAAAAACATAAATTTGGCAACGACATTGACTTTTAATTGTCACTTGATTATTTTTCTATTCTCACATTACATTAAAAATTGACACATATTGTTGGAAATAGACTGAGCCAGAGGGAGGAGTAAAATGGGAAATTAGTCTGGAATCCCTACAATAGAGCAAAGTCTGACCCCCACCCCCACCCCAATGCTTTTGAACCTTATTTAGTCTTAAAGTAAAGGTAAACGTTCCCCTTGCAAATATGTGCTAGTCATTCCCGACTCTAGGGGGCAGTGCTAGCACTCCGTTTCTAAGCCAAAGAGCCAGGACTGTCTGATGACAATTCCGTGGTCATATGGCCTGCATGACTAAACACCGAAGGCACATGGAATGCTGTTACCTTCCCATCAAGGTGATCCGTATTTTTCTACTTGCATTTTTTACATGCTTTTAAACTGCTAGGTTGGCAGAAGCTGGGGCAAATAACTGGAGCTCACTGTTGTGCCGTGCTGGGGATTCAAACCGCCAAACTGCCGACCTTTCTGATTGACAAGCTCAGCTTCTTAACCACCAAGCCACTGCATTTTACCAAGTCCAAGCCAACAGAATGAGAAGATTCCTGTATATATGCTTGAGCAATAAAATAGCTAATTGAACTCTTCACATGTGGATCTGGTTTTCCATGCCTGACACACACATACCCTTTAATACAGTGGTCTCTAACCTTTTTGGCTCAGTGGAATGGTGATAGTGGTGGCAGTGGGGGAGAAGAGGGGATGGTTTATCACAAGTGCCACTTGCCACAAATGTAGCTTCATGCATGCACTTGCCCACCACTTCCAAGACAGATTCTCAAAGGGCTGTGACCTTGCTTTAATACATATTTGAGCATGGAGCAAATGAACTTCATATGGTATCTTTACTACATGGAGTACGGTTCCCCATTCACAAGTATGTTAAAATCTAAGAAGGTTAGAATATCAAGACAATCCTAAATTGATTTGCTTTCGTTTTGAAGAATCTGATTGTTTAAAATGCAAATAATTATCAAAGAAGTTGAAGCCAATGGAAAGAGAATAAATGATCCATCAAAATAATTTATGAACAAGCTCAACCACTGATTTAAACCACAGAGACTGTATTTTTAACTAGCTGTACAGCTACCTGCTTTGTACCACTAGAGGGACATCCAGTCCATGAGATGTTCCTCTTATGTTTTTCTGTGAGAGTTTTTGTCAATCCTCGCATCACCAACTTTCTTCAACCCTTGAACATTACATTCTTGCTTTTTCAACATAAAAAAAAAACATTCTAAAAATTTAGAGATTAGCCAGATGTATTTCAATTTTTATAGTTAGCGGTAGCCCTTTGCTTTGCATTAAAAACTCAAATGAATACATGGAGTAACTTCAATTTCTTGGCATTTTCTGTGTTGGATTTTATTTCTTTATTCATGTATTCATATATGTATTTATTTTGCCTTAGTTTTACAAATAACTCAAGGCAACAAACATACCAAACACAACTTCCTCCTCCGATTTTCTCCACAACCACAACACTATGAAGTGGATTGGGCTGAGAGAGAGTGATTGGCCCAAAGTCACCCACTTGGTATTCATGGCTAATACAAATCTTGAACTCATGATCTTCCTCTTTCTAGCCTGATGTTTTAGCCACTAGACCAAACTGGGTCTCATATTATTTATTTATTAATAGTTTTTAAACTATTATTTCATTATTATTTATTGCTTAAATGTATTATTATTTATTATGGTTAATCACACAGTCAACCAGATGTTATTTATCGTTATTTATTAAATATTTATTTAATAAGTATTATTCATTTGTTTTGAATAACAGCAAGTGTTTGTGTAAACTTCCACAAACATATCTACCCTGCATTTTTCTTTTACTGACCTGCTAAGAAGTTTAATAATAGTTTGTATTTCAATAGTAATCTCAGAACAATAAAATATTCCTTTTTAGCAACTCTGGAAATGCAGGATAGTATCCCAGTAGATTAGTACAT
This sequence comes from Masticophis lateralis, assembly GCA_030761175.1. Taxonomy (NCBI): domain Eukaryota; kingdom Metazoa; phylum Chordata; class Lepidosauria; order Squamata; family Colubridae; genus Masticophis; species Masticophis lateralis. The sequence goes on from JAUDYJ010000002.1 coordinate 114,902,863, forward strand.
AACTTTCAGTGGTGAGGGGAAAAACGGTATCCTGCTCCTACTCCTTCTCCTTTGGGGCCTACTGCCCAGTGATGGACTCCAAATTTTTTAACAACTGGTTCTCTGCCCTAATGACTGGCTGGGTGTGTGTGACTGGGGGGGTGAATGGGACTGAGTGGGCGTGGCCAATTCTACATCACTTGTGTAGGTGGTAACTGTATGGTACAGGCAGGGTTGGGGAGGAAATCCATAGGCCTCTGGTGGGGGGCGGCGGGAGGAAAGAAAGATCCAACATGTGTGTGTGTGTGTGTGTGTGTGTGTGAGAGAGAGAGAGAGAGAGAGAGAGAGAGAGAGGTGGTGGTGGGGACTGTGTCAAGCTAGACTGGGAAAGCTGGCTGAAAGAGGAAGAGAAGCTAGGTAAGCTGGACCCAGATGCTTCCCAGGTCCTCTCCTCTCAGAAGCAACAATCTTGCACTCTCCCCTCTCTACTAGCCCCATTCTTTGCATGGGATCATCCAACGGAGAGAAGGGGGCAGTGACAGCTGCTAGCATTGAGGGGAGAGTACCACACAGAAACAGGAGCACACAGAAACTCCACCCTCTTCTTCCCCTCTGTCTCCATTGTTGGGCAATCCTGTATGAAGAAGGGGGCTAGTAGCAGAGAGAGGAAGAGTGCAAGATTGCTGCTTCTAGAATGACGGGACCTGGGACATGTCTGGGTGTACCACACCCAGCTTCTCTTCCTCTTGGAGCCAGCTTTTTCAGGCTGTTTTCAGGCCGTTTATTGGGCCATTTTCAGGCAGGTTGTTTGGGCTGATTTTAGCCTGAAAACGGCCTGAAAAATGCCCAAAACCCAGGCCATTTTCCGGGCCATTTTCAGGCCATTTTTCAGGCTGATTTTCAGGCCACTTTTTGGGCCGATTTTGGCCAGGAAAATGCCCCCCAAACAGTCTGAATATGGCCTTTTAAGAGTTAAAAAAAAAAGCTTCTGATGATCATGCGGCTCAGCTGGGCATGGGGGAGGCAGGGATTTTTGCTACCAGTTCTCCGAACCACCCGCCTCCATCGCTACCAGATCAGGTGATCTGGTCCAAACTGGGAGCATTTCACCCCTGGTGGAAACCATCAGCAGACATTCTCTATTTGAATGGCTAGAGTCTGTTTATGTCAGAGAATCTTGTAGATGACAAGATCCTGAGCCACATACAATTTTATATATAATGATCAGCATTTTGAATTGCAGTGGAAACAAACTGATAACCAGTGTTGCTCCTGCATGGCAGTAAAGAAGCTAACCCATAAATCATAGGGATGACTGCATTTTGTATCAGTTGAAGTTTCCTGATGGTCTTCAAGAACAGGCCCATGTACAATAAAACAAATTACAGTAATTGATACAATAAATAAGAATGATGTACAGTACGTGACTATATTTGTTGCTCCCTGCTCTAGGTAAGGCACGTTCCTCTGCCTTTAATAGGAACAATTATGTATTTCTTTTATTTATTTATTTATTTATTTATCTATTTATTTATTAATTAATTAATTTATTTATTTATTTATGTAAGTCATACCCACCCATCTTAACTTAGGATAACTCTGGGCATCTTACAATCATAAAGGATATAAACTAAAAATATAAAATAAGTTAATACGTATTTATATTTTTCATTCAAAAAATCCACTATCGCCTGATTAAAAGATTCTTATCCATGGCCACTTAAAATATTTTACTGAATATAGTGACCCCAGTAAGATTATGCTGTTTAGTTAAACAGGTGGTAAAATGGTGCTGTTTAGAGTACTTAATTCAGGTGGAGGAGATTTGGATTCACCTTCTCACTCAACCATGAAGTTTGTGGGGTGATCTAGGGACAACTACCCTTTCAGTCAGCCAGCTTCCAAGATGTAGCTGATTGATGTCTGCCTTAAGTTCCTTAAAGGAAGAATGAAGTACTAAAGTAATGATATATACTACAAAGAGTTAAAAGGATCCTTTGGCTCTGTTTACTGCTATGAACATGAGAGAAAAGGGAAATGTCTTAATTGGTTAAGCAACAGTAACACTCGTGAAATGGCAAAATAATAATAATACTATATATGCTTTGAACTGAAGGGAGTCTGTAAATAATGAATCATGTTACAACAGCCATCTGGGAGGAAGGAGTGATAGATATATGATCTTTGGGGATGCTCTGATAATTTTAATCTCTAAAATTCCTTGGCATGTAATTCTACTTTGGAAAGAAGCAGTGTGAAGAGAAAATGTGGTTGTTTCATAGCTGAAAGTATCTTTCCATCGGACGGTCATTGTGGTCATCTCAAACTGTTGTGCCCGGGGTAGAGAGCTTGCAATGGATTAACAGGGTCAAGTGGAACTTTAATGAGGGTAGATGGAAAATAAATTTCATTGCCATACATGGAGGATAGGAGCCACTTGGCATTGACACCCTATTTCTGTACTCAGCCTGTCTGCCAGCTGGTAAGTGCTGATGCAAAGGTAACTGATCTCCCAAAAAACATGGGTCCCTAAAGTAATGTCCATAAAGGAACATTACTGGGTGAAGTCTTAAAAATAGATGCAGTCAATGTGAGGCACCCAAAATTGTCCTGAGACCAGGTCTACTCTTGTAACGGCAAAAGAAAGTGTTGAAAGAAAAGGGTAATATGAGTTTTAGTTTCCCATGCAAGAACTATTCACAGATAACTTTATGGAGCAAGTGGAAGTAGCAAGCTGTTTCTTAAGCTGGTGTACTGTACAGTACACCTTATGTAGGTTTGGACGCCCTTCTATTTTTTTTAGAAAGCAAAAAAAAAAAAAAAAAACACTTCAGGAAGGACTGCTCTTTCCATCATAGAATAGACCATTTATTTTACTGATCCTTTCTGGGGAAAAATGCCAAGTACAATTCACAACAAATGTTCTCTAAGCTTTTCACTATGAAATAAAAGCAAACAGATCTGTAAACTAAACTAAACTAAACAACTAAACTAAACCAAAATCTAAAACTTTGTATTCCAGAGTGGCCAACATCCTACTCTGCAAAATAATGAAATAATTGTGGAAGAAAAGATTGATATGAAAATAATGTTGACTCTTCCAGAGTCAGGCAGAGATCTACATAATTCTTCACAAAAAAACCTATTTACAATGATTTTCAATTATTTCCTGAATATCATCAGTACATTACATTAAGAATAGTGATTTATTTTCATAACCCAGAAACCTATAAATCACAGAATATTTTGAGGACTAAAAATAAGTTTGTGGGACTAAAAACATAAAAATATTGAAGAAATCAAAACAGGATATAAGAATCTCACTTTATCCATTTTTATGAGCTCCTACTTGGGTTGGAGCACAACTTGACAAAGATGCCTTTGTCAAGTTGTGCACTATAGTGCACACTTTTACTCTTCCACTCACCTGGCCATTTCAATTATGGAAGTAGGCTGATGTTTGTCAAAGCCAGAGCAAATTGGTGGGAATTTACAAACCCATTGAAGCAGACTGAGAGAGGGCTGGAAGCCATTTAAAAAAAGCATTAAGAGAAAATTATACCCAGATTTACAACGCATGGTTCCTGAGTTTGTGTACGTGATACTGTTGGGAAATTAAAATGCTGGGCTGTGGGGAAAAGAAAGATGACAAGGAGTCCTGAGGCTAAAGTACGAGGGAACTGGTCTAGACTAACAATCAGAGGAATTGGGTATGATATGATAGCAGTCTTTTAATATTTGAGGGGCAGTCATAGAGAAGAGGGGAGCACCTATGGGCAGGATAGGATGTAATGGGTGGAAGATGGGCGAAATCCAGCATGTTCTGACAGGTTCTGGAGAACTGGTAGCAAAAATTTTGCATAGTTCAGAGAACCAGTAGCGGAAATTTGAGTAGTTTGGAGGTCTGGCAAATGCCACCTCTGGCTGGTCCCAGTGTGGGGTGGAAATGGAGAATTTGCAATATCCTTTCCCCAGGAGTGAGGAGGGAATGGGGATTTTGCAGTATCCTTCCCCTGGAGTGGGGTGGGAATGACTATTTTGCAGTATCCTTCCCCTGCCACGCCCACCAAGCCACATCATGCCCACCAAATGACGTCCACAGAACCGGTAGTAAAAAAAAATTGAATTTCACCACTGGTGGAAGATCATAAAAAAAAGATCTAACCTAGAATTAAAGCAAGGGTGGTTCTACTTACCTTTACTACCGGTTCACAATGGGATCGCATGCGCAAATCGCTTCTGATGATGTTAGGGTCAGTGGGCAGAGCCTCCCGCCGGTTTTACTACCAGTTCTATAGAACCAGTCTGAACCGGGGGCAACCCACCATTGAATTAAAGGGCAATTTTCTGAAAGTGAGAACAATTAATTAGTGGAAGGGCTTTCCTCTTGAAGCTTTGGGTACGAAAAAGAGACTGGACAGACATTTTTCTGGAATGGTATAGGGTTTTCTGCTTGAGCAGGTGGTTGGAATAGAAGACATCTTATCCTATTATTGTATGTTCTACACTGATGACTGAATTTGTTTAAGAGCTAGAACTCAAGCTTTAAGACATGCAGACAAGCAATTATCTTCTCCATCACTCTCCACCGCCCCCAGTATTCACAGCCTGACACACTTTTCCTTCTTTCACAATGAAGATGATACATTCTCCTTGTCTGAAAAGAATCCAGATTTAAACAGTATTAATAACTAGTCTAATAAGACATATAAAAATCGCAAATAGGAGTCTGAAAGATAATTAGAATCTTCATTTGAAGTGCTAAAATACAATGGACTATTGTATTGATTCTCCATGATTTATCATTTATCATGAAGATGTATGTAATGTTTAGGCTTTGCTAAATTGAGATAAGTTATAAAAAAGCAACATTTCACAGCCACTACATGCAGGTTACCCACTTTTGCATATTTAATTGTGCTGTAAATGTATCTGAGGGTACTGTGTTTAAAAATTCAATCCAGTACAGTTTTTTAAATATATATTTAGCACAACTTTAAAATCCCACTCCTAAGGGCAATAGAGAATGTACAAGACTTAATACAAACGCAGGAAAAATTAGTATTCTGCATGCTTGGGACAAATGAAATAATTCAGTATGAAGATATGAAAGGGTCGGAAATACTTTGCAGGATATATCATCTTAGTACAGGGAAAAATAGGGAAGAACAACTGCAGGGTAAGTGTGATTAAGAAGATGAAAGTGCTTTGGGCCTTTGAGGATAATCATGAGCAGCTGTAAGATCTTAGAAGTCAACATGGCCTGTCCTGCAGGAAGCATAGCAAGAAATTGGAAGCCCTCAAGGGATGATATCAACATAGTGAAAAATGGGATCAAAGTCATTAAGATCTATATCTGACTGGTAGAACAGTGACTGCTACATTTTCATTGGGTCGAACACGGGTGTCAAACTTGCTGGGTCACATTGCCATCATGTGATGTATCGTGACTTTTTTCCCTTTGCGGAGCTGGGGTGCACGTGACGCATCTAGCCTGTGGGCCGCCAGTTTGACACACCTGGTGTAGAAATTAAGTGTTTAGAGTCAATTTAAATTAAAGTTTAAGGTGCCTTCCTGGATTACCAGAAGTTGTTTGGAAGAAACAAAAGCCCTATTCAAGCATCAGGAAGTTTGGAGTGCTCTAAATAGACCCTGGCCTCTACTAGAATCACTTAAATGATATCTGCAGGGGGAAAAGGACATTCAGTTGTATTTATCAGAGGCTTGTCTCATGTGGAACCCACAGTTCCATTGGGCAAAAAATTTTCTCCTGGAAGCTTACAGGAGAAAAAAAAATCCTTGACTAATTCATGCAATAAGTACTGGCGGCTACACTGTTTTCAGTTTATGTTAAATCCAATTCTGGTACAGAAACTACATTAGTCCTCTTGATGGATGACCTTGGTTAGGGAAGAGATAGGATGAAAGCAATCTTGTTGATTTTCTGTAAGTTTTTGGCCAGCTTTCTGTAAGCTTTTGGCCAGCTTTTGCTAAATTATCCCTGCAAATTTGGTGTAAGGGGTATACAGTACATCCACATTTAAGTGCTTGATTATGATTCAGTATATAGCATATATGCTGTGGCATCCTTCATATCATCACCCATGCTTTTTAACATCAATAATAAATTGCTGGGTGAAGTCACTGGAGAATCGGAAGTGAGGTGCTATCAATGTGCCGATTGCACCCTATGTTATTTTCTCACATCCTCTAAATCAGGGGTGTCAAACTTGATTTCATTGAGGGCCACATTAGGGTTGTGATTGACCTCAGGGGGGTGGGTGGTAATGGTCAGCTTGACATTACTCGTGTCAGGGGCGCCTGTGATGGACCAAGCGCTCTGCCAGCATAAAGGAGCTTGGGAGGGCCTCACGTGGCCTCCTGAGCTCTGTTTTTGCTGGCAGAGGGTTGCAGGAAGCCTTCACAGCCGAAAATGGGGCTACATTTTCACTGGCAGAGGCACCGCAGACTGGTCTTTCATTGTTCCCAGGGCAGCCCCGCGGACCAGATCTAAACACTCCACACGCCAGATCCAGCCCATGGGCCTTGAGTTTGACACCCCTGATCTAAATCAAGTGAGACTCTGTAGCTGCTGAGTCTGTTTCTGAACTGAGTAATTGGTTGGATTAGAGCCAGTGAACTGGAATCCTGGTAAATTGGTCCTTTGTCCAATAATTCAGCCAGCATTTATGTTTTGTATAAGCAATTGCATACATTGGGAGTACTTTTTAAATCCCTGTCCTTGGTTGCTTGAGATGCCTTTTATCAGCTTGGACTGATGCAAAACTAGAGCTATTTCTCACTGTCAGACAGAGATGTTTTGTCCATTGTGGTTCATCTTCCAGTAGCATCTGAATTGCAGTAGCATAATGTGTTGTGTATGCAGCTGTTCTTGGGTATGATTTGGAAGTTTTAGTTAGTAACAAAAAAGGTGCTAAAATACTGATAGATGCACCTAAATGTCATTCAATAATACTGATTCTAAGGAGCTGTAATGGTTGATTATTTCCTATTGGGCTCTGTTCTAAATGGTGCTACTAGCCTACCTTTAAACCCCTAAATGGCTTCAATCTAAAATATCAATGTTTCTTACTATACTAGGTTGCCTATCTCTTAAGATTTGCAGGGAAGATCTTGCTATTATTTAAATTGGGTAGTCTATCTTCTATGTATGTTTGTAGCCTTAACTGTTGTGCCTTATTGTTTTGTTTTTAGAAGATTTTCTGAGATTCTATAGTGATTTGTAGTGATATGATTTATTTCCTGACATTTGTTTTTTTTTTTTTGAACACTGATGTAATTATTGTATCACTACATCAAATAATCAAGTCTGTATTTGGCTTGAAAAATCTTGTAGATGCCCTGGAAAAAGGCCATTGAAAAATTATCTTAACCCTATATACAAAGTTTTGGGGGGAAAAGTCATTATATGTATTTGAATCTTGTAGGCTGGGAATTGCTATTACTGTTATTATTTATTGGTCCCTACAATTTATCACTCCTGGCTATAGTATCTTTTCTTCCAAATTAACAACTGATCTTCTTGGAAATAATATACAAGTATCAGTTTTGTAAAACAGCTAAATTGTACTGTAAATTTTGAATATTGACTTGATATCTTAAATTGTACAAGTTTGGGAACCGGAATTTTGAAGTTAGAAGAGGCATTTTAGATCACCTGCTGAAATCCAGTCCAGAGGTGGGTTTCAGCATGTTCTGATCAGTTCTGGAGAAATGGTAGCAGAAATTCTGAGTAGTTCGGAGAATCGGAAAATGCCACCTCTGACTGGCACTGCCCCCATCTATTCTCTGTTTCCTGAGTCCCAGCTGATTGGGAAGAAATGGGGATTTTACAGTATCCTTCCCCTGCCATGTGCACCAAGGCACGCCTACCAAGCCACACCCACAAAACTCGTAGTAAAATTTTTTGAAACCCACCACTGATCCAGTCCATCTTGTTTTAATAACAGCATTAAAAGATGCCTCTCCACCTCACATCATTTATTTGTTATCTCTAATTACATTCTCAAAGGAGGTAAGAAAAAATACTAATGGGAAAAAGAAATGACTGTCATTCTCCTCAAGAGAATGTCCTCAAGAACCTGGAAATAACTGCTGGTTGTCATATATAATCAATTTGAATAGTGGAATCTAGATATTGCAAAGAAATATATCTGAAATTTGGGCTCTGAGTTGCCCAGAGCGATTTGGATTCAGACAGTTTCCAGGAATGAAGGAAGAAAGGAGAGCAGGAAGGAAGAAAGGAAGGAAGGAAAAACATTTAAAGGAAAGAGTGTTAAAAACCAAATCAATATACTTAGATGATGATATCTATTTTCCCCAACGTATGTGTAAATGTATAATAAATAGGGAGGAAGTAGATTGTCCAAAAGATGGGCAACTATATAAATGTTTTAAATCAATAAGGCAAAAAGAATTGTTAGATCAGTATATTTTGTATATGTGTATTTAAATCCCTATATGCCTTTTTGCTCTGCCTTAAACTCTTTTTTCCTCTCGCTCTTCTGTCATGAACTTTTCAGCCTTGTCATATTACTCACCAGCTGTGTAACAGAAACCCCTCAGCTGTTTTGATGTACAAGAAGTAAGCAGACCTAAGTTTTATCCTGTCCTTTGGAAACCTTGTGCCCAAATATTGGACCCCAGGAGGACAGATCTCAGGCTGGTGTAGTGGTTAATACGTTGGATTAAGATTGGGGAGACCCAAGTTCAAGTCTATTCTCAGACATGGAAAATTCCTCGGCAACTTTGGGCCTTTTACTCTACTTAACAGGGTTGAGGGTGGGGGGGAGGGACTAAAGAAGGCAAATGAAATAAGTCCATTAACTGTTTAAGTTCTAGTGAACTATTTGGGATGACACCTCTATAGTTTCTTTTCTCAGACTTTACCGTTGACTTCACAAAGTCCAAATTACTGTTGCTGCTTTTAAATCAACTTCCTTCAGGAATTGATATCATAGTTGGAAAATGGGAGATGGTTTGAAACCCCAAAGCTACCATCATGGTACACATCTCCTACTGTACTTAATTTATATCCAGACTTATGGATGTACTCATATTAGGTGATAATTGTTCTACTCAAGGTTTGCTTCTATAACAAGTAGTTATGGAATGTACAACATTACTGTGCCTCTGATTAAGCCCATTTAATTCTCTTTGTATTGGCCATGCGGCTGAAAATAAGAGACCACCTGAATTAACCAACCCAATTTTATGACCCTCCAAAAATCCACTTTCTCGCCATCTTCTGGCGAGAAGACTTTTTAAGACTTTAACTCAGCACCACTATCAGAGCAGGCGAAAGAAATTGATAAGGACAAAAAAAAATCTAACTTACCATTTTCGTGGTGCAGAGTCTGGAAGAATTGTAATAGAAGTGTGTAGGGATGCGACATTTAGCTTTGGAGGGTACGGCTCCAGGTTTACTTTTTTTTTTTTCCTTACCCAACGCCAAGATTCTTGGTCACTCTCTTGTTACAGGAAGACCGGCTCAAGGCCAAGGCTGCACATTCCATTTCACACGTGCTGTTGGGAAAGGATGATCCCTCCAGGCATATGTACTAATTCTGAAAACACAGTTGAGCACAGCTCTGGAAAGCTGCAAATCCCATTGGGAATGTTTTTAGAAACTCATTAATACCTCTGCTCAGTCAGAGCAGGTTAAGGTCTCTGGTTGCTCTTTACAATATCGGAGTTGTACCACAAAAACAGAGCATGTGTTTTCTTCTGTGAGGCTATCCCATTAAATGTTGTGTGAGAGACTTCTGAATTGGCTCAGGGCTTAAACCGAATCAAACCAAAGGGATTCTTCTAGTTTCTTCAATGATCTCCATGAATTTGTGGAGGAACATTTCATCAGAAGCATTTGTGAGAAATAAACACAATCTCTGCTCCTTTAATGTCAGTGGTAATAAATCCTTAAAGAGAAAGGCTGCTGACTTTGTCACTTTAAGTTGGCGGCTTCCGTTTTCCTTATTTCTCTGTGCTGATTTGTTCTACTTCCAGCATACATAATTTCATCTTCATTGACAAACACAAAAAGAGTTTTCTCCCTGACTTAAAAACAAACAAAATCTCACATTTTGGCTTAAAATGAAGCAAACATTAGAGTTTGTACAGCGGCGATTCAAAACATAATTAAAGAATTCAGATTTTCAAACAGTAAGAAACAAGACCTTGTTAGTTTAGGATTTGCTATGGGTGGCTATTAAAAATGATCTTCAGGAAAGCTTGAATATATTTGAAGAATACCTATAAGGACATTTAGCTTAGAATGAATGTCCATTCTATTGCATTAATTCTGTACTTACCATTTTTGCTGATAACCACTTAGGATATATTATAATTATAATTATAATTTTTTATTGGCCAAGTGTGATTGGACACACAAGGAATTTGTCTTGCTGTATATGCTTTCAGTGTACATAAAAGAAAAGATACGTTCATCAACAATTTTAAGGTACAATACTTAATGATAGTCATAGGGTACAAATAAGCAATCAGGAAACAATATATACTACTCACAAACAAGAATGTGGTAATATAATTATAGTTCCAGGTCCCATCTTGTTTCCACCAAGTTATGTAGAAGGCTACAAAGTTGATTTCTTCCCATTAAATGTGCTTCATGGTTGCCTGAAATGTACACACAATTTTCAGGTTTTCTGCATAACTATTTCTTTCAAATTTCAGATCATGGATTATTCAGTAAGTATTTGTGATCGTATTGCAGAATTGCCAATGGTGCCTTTTTGTGCACTGTTTCTGTAGGGAAGGAATACTAAATTCAATATGGCAGCTATGACCATGTGAATGAAGCCCTACTCCTTTGATCCTAGAATTGTGGCTGTCATTTTAAATTTCTGGACAGATGTTCCAGTATCTGGAGAACTGAATTTCTGGAAGCATGGGTAAAACAGCTGCCCTTGACACTTATAGCACAGTGTGAAGATAAAACGGAGGTGAGGATAGATATGTTACTCTGAGTTCTTTAAAGTGTGTTAGATTCAATTTTTAAGTGACTTCATGAATAGTAACTCTTTCGCAGTTATGGTATACAGAAATGGTTTACTATTGTTGGGAAGTTTTTTTTAGTTCTCAATTTAGTCTACAACCCTGACATTTCCTGGTAGTCTTCTATTCAGGTATTTACTGGTCTACTTCATTTTTTGAGATGAACCAAGGTCATCTGAATGTGGAGGAAAGGGAGAATAAATTCAAAATATTAAACCATATAAATAAGTTTAAATGTCCTCATTTAAATCAAATTCAGACTTTGGGAACTCAACTTGCTGCCAAAAAATAAAAGTTAAATGTTAAAACCTGTCTTCATTGAAACCTTCATAGTTTATGGCTAAAAATATTATTTTTTTTTTAAACACCTTGATATGCTTGATTCAAAAGTCTAGCATTAAAGCACCATGAAAAGAGAAGTATAAATGTTTTGGTGTGAAGCTCATAATAGAACAATATCTCAACAGCAACAATATGCCGTCACCCTCTTAATAATTCTATAGCTATGCTTCATTCACAAGAGATGATAAGCAATAATAGCTGGACTTTGTTGACATCGGGTAGGAAGTGTGTACATAGCTTGCTTGGGCTTTGCCCATGTTGTAGAGAAAATCATCTGGATGCTTTGCATTATGTTGGAAGCCAAACACTGGAGTGCTAAACGTCCTTGTTATGTGAGTACCTCCCACTTTAATAGAGATAGAGGCATTAGAAATATCCTCAAACAATCCTAGTGGTCTTGTGTCTGGACTCGGCCTTATGTCTATGTATCAAAAGGGATGCCTTTGGCTGATTCACAACCCAGATAGAGCCAGAATATGCACAGACTTTGATCCTTGTTGGCCTTACAACAACGAACAAAAGCATAAACACTCATGTGCTAATCAAGGGTAGTAGCCAATGCATTTAGAGGTTACTCTATCTACGAACGCCTAAAATGCCTGACAAGATAGCTTAGCCATTTTCTTTCTTAGGCATTTATTTGCAAGCATGTTGAGCATATGCCATTAGAAAACTGCTTTTCTATATTTATGTTCAAAGCATAGAAGGAAAAGCCTTCCTATTATGAAATTATGAAAGTAGACTGTTGGTATAAAGATGGAAGGAAGGGGGAAGGAAGGGGGTCTGTGAAGAGAACATTACATTAATTTTTTAAACAATTAGAATAGAGCTGGATTGGATCTTTAGTTCATTCACAGATGGGCTTCCCAGTATCCCCTACTCAAGCAGGAGATCCTATACCATTTCAGATAGGTGGCTGTCCAGTCTTTTTAAAAACCTCCAGTGATGAAGCAGTCACAACTTCTGAAGGTAAGCTGTTTCACTGGTTATTCCTCACTCTTAGAAAGTTTCTCCTTAATTCCAGTTTGCTTCTATCCTTGAATAGTTTCCATCCATTGTTTCTTGCCTTGCCTTCTGGTGCTTTGGAAAATAAGTTGACCCCTCTTCTTGGTGGCAGCCCCTCAAATATTGGAACACTGCTATCATATCATCCCCAGTCCTTCTTTTCTCTAGACTGGTCATACCCAATAATTCCTGCAACTATTCTTCATAGGCTTTTTTGTTTCCAGGCCCTTAATCATCTTAGTTGTTCTTCTTTGCATTTTTTCCAAAGCTCTCTCTCTCTCTCTCTCTCTCTCTCTCTCTCTCTCTCTCTCTCTCTCTCTCTCTCTCTCTCTCTCCTCTCTCCTCTCTCTCTCTCTCTCTCTCTCTCTCTCTCTCTCTCTCTCCTCCCTCCCTCCCTCCCTCCCTCCCTCTCTCTCTGTAATGTGGTGACCAAAACTGAATACAGTAGTTCAGGTGTGGTCATAGTAAGAATTTATAAAGCAGTATAATACTTCCCATGATTTTCATCTATGCCTCTGTTTATACAACCAAGGATTGTATTAGGTTTTTTTGACTGCCTCCGCACACTGCTGGCTCATGTTTTAAGTGATCATCCACTAGGAGTTTAAGGTCCTTTTCAGAGTTACTGTTTTTGAGCCAGATTTCACCTAATCTGTACTTGTACCTTTGGTTTTTCCTGTCTAGGTATAAAACCTTGCTTTTCTCCACATTAATCCATGTTTTTGGCTAGGAACTGTTCAAGTCTGTCAAGATCTTTTTGGATCCTGAGCTTGTCTTCTGGGATGTTGGCTATTCCTGCCAGCTTAATGTCAGGAACAGCTAACACAACAACAAATCTTAAGGAAGAAACATTTTTAAAAAGTCTAAAAAGTTATAATTGGAATGGTATCTGGGAATGGACTTGGGAGATAAGGGCAAGAGATGCAACTAACGAACTTGTCAGAAAAGAGGTAGTTTAGCCTTCAGCAGGAATGTGGGCAGGGCAGGGCAAGTGCCTGAGAAGGGACTCTCCCTAATTTTATGTGCTGTAAAATGGACAGGGGGAGAAATGTACTTTCAGACTTGCAATAATTTGATAATGCAGCCTTACAATAAAGTAGAATTTGCTCATCTACTATGTTTCCTGTCTGGTTTACCTTGCAAGGTTGACAGACCCCAACACAGGTTGTTTTCTTAATATCTAAGCATTAACATAAACAACTCTAGACAAATAAGATCATTTTAATTTAGTGACAATTCTCAAAGTTTACTCGGTGTCAGGCTAGTACCCCATCTATAATCCTTTTTCCAATGTAATATTTGAGATTAATGGAATTCAAGTAATTTTGCTTGGATTTAGCAATGGACTTTATATTTACATGTGATTTTTCTACCAAAAAACCCAAGGTAGTTGGGGCACCCTGTGTACACTTGGCGTACTTTCCAGCATTGAAGTGAAGAGACAAAGATCATGCCTGGAAGGTTTTTTGAAACAATGCTGGGGCACACACACACAGATGGGCTTCCCAGTATGCCTACTCCTAGAGTCTTGTGCAAACAAAAGAGGAGTGGATTTAAATAGCTAAAGCTGTGCTCCCTCAGGCAAAGGAAGAATGAGGATTTTGCTATCATAACAAAGCCTTTTCCCCCTCTCCCTGCTTGGCTGCACAACAAACATTACTTTATGATTTGTGACATCTTTCAACCACTGAGTTAAAAATGAACAAGTAGTCAACATAAATTATGTGTGTCTGCCCAGTTTTTACAGATTCCTTCCTTAAAAGTAAAAGATCCCTTCCTTCCATAAAAGAAAGGGAATTTCTTTTACATTTGTCAAAGAAGCTGAACAATTGGTATGTGCCAATAAGCATGATTTTTAGTAGAAATCATACTTTCCCCCTTTGGTTGATTAGTTCAAACTTCACCTGGATATAGTACGACACAAGGACACAAGTCTAAACCGACAAGAGTATTGATACAAGTAGAAAATTTTTCATTTACGGTAGAACTCTTATAATTTTCCAAATTGAGGTAAGGGCATCCTGTTTTCATCCTGATACAAACTGGGAGAGGGTTGCTTAAGATTTCCTTAGCCAAGGTGCTTGTCCATGTGCTAAGGATGTAAGCAGCACTATTGAATCTAGAATTGGAGAACCCATGGGCCTGATCCTATTGATCTGAAATTCCATTGGTATGAATGATAATTCCTTGATCATAAAGAAAGAAGGGCAAATTCAGATTCAGGTAATGGCTTAAACCAATGGACCATTGGTTTTCTTCACCATAGACTCCCTTTAAATAACTTTTGTGGCCACGGATCATGGCCACAGACCACCAAGCCTAACTCAAAATTTAAATCATAACAATTCTTTAAGCCTTTGCAGACCTCTTGTGAGAACATAATGGAACCCCAGAACCACTGGTCTAAACTAGTTTTTTTTTTTCTTGATCTCAGCAAATTTCCTCTTGAGTACGCCCAGCCAGTATATTGGCTAGGTCATTCTGGGAACTAAAGGTTGAGAAACACTGGACTAAAATGCAGTGTTTGTATAATGCATTGAATCACAAATTAGCCAGCTATATATTAGCTCAGTGCATTGTGCCAACTCAGTGCTCAAGATTAGGGTTCACAGTGGTATGGGAAAAATGAGTCACTAAACATTAACTACGGGACAGTTGGTCATGGAAACTCAGCAGAATTTGGATGAGTAGAGGTATGAAAAACCATCATTTTATAATTATGGAGTGGACAGTGATTGTGTAACCTTTCCTACATTGTATCAAATACCTCCTAAATTATGACCAAGGCCCTTGATGATCAAAGAAATTATCTACCATGGTAATATTATATTTAGCAAATAACTATCTAGTTTCCCATTTATGACCAAATTTGAAATACGTGTGTTCTAGCCTTTTTAGCCTCTTTTAGAAAGATTATAGCAAGAACACTTAAAGCCCCTCTCAAAGAAATCATATCTGCTTGGCATTTGAGAGCTAAAGGTCACCCCATGTTTCTAAGCAACACATTTCCTACATATTTATTTTCACTTTTTACAGGCACAGAAGTTTGACAAGAACTCCTTTTAAAGCCCCATTACTGGATATATTCTTGCATGTGAAGATAAGCCTGAAAGAAGTCCTCTTATCTTTTTCATTCAGTTTCCCATATTCTTTATTATTACATAAGCCATCATTCATCTAACATGTATTGAGCCATCATTCATCTAACACATATTAAGAGTTGTATGACCAAAGAAGGCCCTAGGCATTATAGCACAGCAGCAAGTTCTATTCAAAGGAGATCTATCCTGCAGGCACTGAGCTATATAAGAGTATCATTGCTTTAAATGAACTGGTAAGGTATAAAACAAATGGATAATTCCCAGAGTTCTTATATTTGGCCCAGATCATGTTCCTTCTGCAGCTGGCAGACATATGCTGTGTTCACTCACTCTACCAAGAGCCTCTACATCCATCAGAAGTAATAACAAGTCAGCGAAATAGAAGCTGCTTGTGCCCGAAACCTTACCCTGGGGAACAGTGACAATTGCACATGTAAAAATAGCTTAACTGAACTCCTAGTTCCTTCAAGACGTGCTTGGGAAGGAATTGATGGTCCCAGGATAGGAGCACATACTTAGATACCAAATGAGGTTCCTCTGCTAAGGACACTTCATCTTTTAGCTGGGGATCTCTTGAACATGGGTGTAGAGGTCCTTAAAGCCATAGCTCAGCATGAGACAAGGATCACCTCTTTGTCATCTTGCCCCAGTTCATTGATTGGGCTGAAAAAGCAAAGAGGTACAAATATATAATTTTGATTTCACAGGACAATACCATTAAGATGGTAAACCAGAAGGTGTGGCTTGATTGTGTCATCCTAAATGGAATTAGTCAGCATTCAATTTCCAAAATAGCAATACCCAATATAAAATATGAAAAGATGAAACAGTTTTCCTATATTTGGCTACAACTTGATTATAGACTACATACAGACTTTTTAATAAGCCACAAATAATCAGAACCAGTAAAAAAATCCATATTATGTAGTGGAATGTAGTCAAAGATTGCAGGAGGGAGGGGCTCATTTCCAGAGGACAGACATATCCTCCCTCCTGCAAGTCTTGACTACACTCCACTACATATTAGCAAATTTGCCTTGTAAGTATGTTGTGAGTATGGTAAGTATGTTGTGGTTATTACTTTTAAAGTTGTTTTGGGATGCTTTTTGTTACACTTAAAGACAGAAAGTACAGATTTGTACTGAAGTCTGTGGGCAGACCACACATGTAAAGCAGGGGTGAAATCCAGCAGGTTCTGACAGGTTCTGGAGAACCGGCAGCGGAAATTTTAAGCAGTTCTGAGAACCGGTAGCGGAAATTTTGAGTACTTTGGAGAACTGGCAAATACCACCTCTGGTTGGTCCCAGAGTGGGGTGTGAATGGAGATTCTGCATTCCACTGTCTTTCCACTGTCATGCCCACCAAGCCATGCCCACCAAGCCACACCACACCCACCAAGCCATGCCCACCTAAAAAAAAATAGATTTCACCACTGATGTGAGGGCATAATAAATAATATTAGCTTGATGATCGGTCTGAGTGTATGAAAAATTGAAGGTTTAAACCAATATGTTCTTTATCTAAAAAGGATGGCAGACCATTAAGTTATCCTGAAATTTCTGACAAGAAAAATAGGATTGAACTATAATAAAATATTACTATTGCTTAATTTCTCTGTATCATAACTTTAAGATTACCAGTGATACAAGAAAAAGGAGATTAGAACAATCCATTTGCAAAGGCAAGGGTTTTTCTAGAAAGTTTAGTTTTGTTTTGCGTGCAACTAATATAATGTGTTTGGCAGCAGCAAAAATGTCCTTTACATTCATATACTCTCTCTTTCTCTATAGTGGTTTATATATGTTATAAAGAGAGAGGGGAATCTGCCCTATGTCTGGCTATGTCTCTGGTCCAGTGATCGGTTTCAAACTTTTTTTGCTGCCAGTTCTGTGGGTGTGGCTTGGTGGGTGTGGCTTGGTGGGTATGGCTTGGTGGGCATGACAGGGGAAGGATCCTGTAAAATCTCCATTCCCTCCCCACTCCAGGGGAAGGTTACTTCAAAATCCCCATTTCCTTTCGATCAGCTGGGACTCGGGAGGCAGAGAATAGATGGGGGAGGGGACAGTCAGGGGTGGTATTTACTAGTTCTCCAAACTCCTCAAAATTTCCGCTACTGGTTCTCTGCTGCTGAAACCCACCTCTGCTCTGGTCCATCTGCTTGGCTATAGGGGCTGTGCATGTTTCAGAAATGGTGTGGAAGCACTTCACACTTCCCATTGCTCCTGTTCAGTGAAGCAGCCTGTCTTTTTCTGGCTTCTGGACAAGACTGAGAAACATGAGAAATCTATATCATCTGTTTTGTTAAGAACCTTAAAGAGACACCACCTTTTTCAGGGTCAAGCAGAAGTTGGGAACAGATGGGGCCACTTGAATTTTCGAATAGTAAGAACAGGGAAACACCTGCATTTTGTCTAAATTAATGAAGCAATTGTTTATCTTAAGATGTTTTCACTGGTAATAATGCTGAAAGTCCTTCTAGTTTTGATCTGAATGCCTAAACTGAAGTTGAGCTTTTTGGAAAATGTTAATGCCTGACCAGCAAAGTACACCAAGGCAAAATGGAGTTAATGGGTACCCTGTATCAGGTTCCTGAATCACTTGCTCTTTGTATTTATGCAGAAAGGTACACGAAGGGCAAAGAAGGACAAAATTAACACTCTAATCCTCCTAGACGAAGCTGGCTTTATCTCTTATTACAAAATGGCTTATGAGCTTCAAACCCCACAACTAAATAATAGGCTATAGTCCTTGGACATGCACATAAGACTAGCCAAACAAATATGACTTCCGTTTCTTCTTTTAAAAAGGTATAGAGAAATTTGGATTTTCTTTAAATTTGACAAGTATTTTAAAGTGTGGTCCTGTTTGCGAATGGAAAAGTTGGTCAGTTCTTCAAAGGTCACCTCTTTACCACCTGTGCAACTGTTGCATCCCCTCAGATCTCACTCTGAATGGCCTGGCTATCTTTCATCTCATGATATTGTAACTTCAAAGCATGTCAGCTCCTGTGAGTGTTTAACTTCCTCGGTGGTAAAACATTGACCAGTCTACACCATCTGCTAGAAAAAGGTTGAGAATAGACATAATGAAAGGAACTTAGAGTGCGTGGAGATTAAATATTTTGCTGGGCAACTGAAAATCAGCCATTCCTCCTAGAAGGATGCTAGATGCATTTTGCTGTTCATCACAGCTGGACACATTGGCACAACATTTGTATTTCCTGCAATAAATACATGAAGTGTGAGGAAAAACATGTTCCATTAAACACTTTGAATAAGTGTCAGAAATTGTAACCTGTCATTGGCCATAGTTTCCTGGCACATGACCAAGGTGTTTAGGGACATGTTGCTTCATGAAGTATGAAGTGGTTCTAAGCTGTTAGACAAAACTCCTCCAAGCTGCGGACTCAGATTTTAGTTTATTTATTTACCATGTTCTAAACACCAATTGAAAAAGACCAAGTGTGTTACAAAATCCCCTAATAGGATTAATAGCAATAAGAACTAAAAACAATTAACATCCCTAATGATCCCTAACAACACTGCAGAGAAATACAAACTTTCATCTTGATCTCAAAACCCTTCCAGAAGAGCCAGTTTTTTAGTCTTGTTCTTCAGAAGCATAATGAAAAGAAAGCAGTCCAAATGTGCAAGGAAAAGTTATTCCAAAGAAGGAGACTTTCACCAAGAAGGCTTAGAACAGAGCCCCTAAAGATGCCATCCTACTTAATAATTAATTAGTATTAAGTTAATATTAATTCATAATTCTTCTCTCCATGATTTCACTGAATAAACAGACTTGGAGATGCTTGGGTTTTGAATAGGGCCTTACAAGCCTGTTTGTTTGTTTGTTTGTTTGTTTGTTTGTCAAACATGTACAAGATAGCAGGTATGAATATGAACATGGATATGAACGAAGGAAATGAATACAAATAAACGCGGACAGTAGGACAGGGATGGTAGGCACACTGGTGTGCTTATGCACGCCCCCTTTATAGACCTCTTAGGAATGGAGTGAGGTCCACTGCAGTTCCTGGAGAAGGCCTTGGTATTCTCCTATGCAGGCTGCAGCATCCTAAATTTCTGAATGGTCTTCAAGGGCAGCCCCATATATAGTGAATTGCAATAATCCAGACAAGAAGTGACGGAGACATGAGTGACGTGATAGAATATGCACCTGGAGAATCAGTGGAAAAGAGTTTTAGCAACACAGAGCTTCCCCAGAGACAGGCCTAGACTCTGTGCAGCCCAGAGTGGATGGGGGTGGGGAAGAGGTTCAACATATATCTACTAAGTTAGAATAGTATAGTTTTAGCTTGACAAGATTCTATCCATTAGGTGAAAACAAATATAGAATTGGTCTTCTTTGAGCATGGGCTTGACAGATCATCAGCAAAGGGTCTGGTTCTACAAAATGTCATTTCAAGAAGCATCATATGAAAACCTTCTTCCATTTTTCTGGAATTTAATCTAGACCTGTATTTTTCCACCTGGACTAACTGCCACCAGGAACCAACAAAGGATCACATCTCCTGTCCATGGTGAGATATATAACTATTATTTGTATAGTGATAATTCCATTTTCAGATAGAACATCCTTTTTTCTGTAAGCTGCTCTTATTACAAAATGAGACTACAACTTTCATAAATAAGACAACCCTGTCTGAGGGGAATGCACTAATGGTTAAATATTTCTTCAATAACTTTTAATCTTAAGTGTTTTAAATGTATCTTGTATACTTTATATTTTATACTAAGGTTTTCCACCTTGAATTATTGGTAAAGGCGGGATATAAATTAATAAATGTGTCTTTGAATCCTTTTTTTGTTTGTTTTTTTACATGTTCACTAAGCATTATTGTATTTTGAGCTTTGAATTGAATTCCAGAATCCATTGTTGCCACAACATTCACAGAAATTTGCTATATGTGTAGAAAAGATTCAGTGCTTGTGATGTAACACCACAGTATTGCTGATCTCCATCTCGGCCTCCTTAACCCTGCTGCACATACCACTTCATTATTGAAACATAGAAACATAGCATCATAGGGCTGGAAGGAACCTTGGAGGTTTTCTAGTCTAACCCCTGCTTAAGGCAGGAACCTTATACCATTCCACCAGGAGCCTTGGTGGAGCAGCGGACTAAAGCGTTGTTAAATAGCACTTAGCTGCCAGCTGCCTACAATTACTGCAAGTTCGAATCTCACCAGGCTCAAGGTTGACTCAGCCTTCCATCCTTTCGAGGTAGGTAAAATGAGGACCCGGATTGTGGGGGCAATAAGCTGACTTTGTATAAAAAAAGAACACAGCTTGGGGTGGGGGGGCAAAAGCCTTACTAAGCAGGTATATACAAAAGTATGAAGGCTATTGCTTAACGCATTGTAAGCCACCCTGAGTCTCCGGAGAAGGACGGCATATAAATCGAACCAATAAATAAACAATAAATAATAAATTCTTGACAAATGGAGTTCTAATCTTTTCTTGAAAACCTCCTGCAATGGAGCACCCACAACTCCAGAGGCAAGCTGTTCCATGACTAATTATTCTTACTGTCAGGACATGTTTCCTTAATTCCAGGTTGGATCACTCTTTAATGAACTTCCAGCCATTCCTTCTTGTCCTATTTCAGGTTCTTTGGAGAATAAGTCAACCCCCTCTTCTCTATGACTGCTCTTCAAGTACTGGAAGTCAAATATTATGTCAGCCCTAATTATTTTCTTTGTTACATTCAAGATTTGTATTAATATACTCCTAATATTCAACAATTTCTCTGATATGTCTCTTCCATGGCATATAAACATTGACTCTTCCAGAAGTGTCAATAGGAGGAGGGAATATGGGATGACAAATAGGAGCATATAAATCTTTCTCATGGTACAAGACTACTCTTCTGAGCCGTGACTGATACAGATACCAAAACAATCTTAAGGAGACCCCTCTTTCACGATTATCTATTATTGCTCAGTATGCCAACTGGAAACTTGATCTGCATAATCCTGTACTCTATTAGGAACATAAGCTAAAGTAGACAAGTCTGTTTAGCAACTTGAATCATTTTAGGCACAAACTTGGCACATCACAACTGATAAAGATCCCGGACTATCCTAAGAGATGACAAATCTGAGGTGACTTCTTGGAGAAGTCTGATGTGCCAGTGTTACTCAATCAGAGACAGTATACCTGTCTGGAAAATATCATCAACCTGTAACTTGTCCCTTGAAAAACCTCAGGGCCTTCAGCTTATTTTCTGTTGCTTGGTTTGAGAGAATGATTTCTTCGGCATTTTCTTGTGAGAATTTCAGTACCATTAAAGCGGGCAAAAACTCATTCAACAGCTTGGAAAAAAAAAATCACATCTCAGCTGGATATCAGTTTATTTGATACTTAGGCTAGGAGAGGCAGCCTTCTTATCAGCCCCAAATGAGGACTTTCGCGGTAATGTAAGATCTGATGTGTCTCTGAGGTGAAAAGGCGTGAGAAAGCAATACTACCACTGCCCTGTTGCCCAGTCCTTTGACCCAACCAAAAAGGCTGTCAAACAAGAAGCTACACAATGGGAGGAATCATATGGAACGTGTACAACAGGAAAATGTATTTCTTACATTTTAATTAGCCTCTGCATGGCTAATTAAATTAATAATAAGACATTTAAATGATAATTTTATGGTTCATTCTATGGAGGTGAGATCTTTGTAAAAAGAATTGTTACACTAATAGATTTTGAAATGCTTGGAAATGAAGGTTGATAGCTTTATAAAACATCACTACAGAACTGAAGATGGTAAGAATTTATCTGTCTTGCTTCAAATCACTTGATTTTTTTCAAAAAAAAAAAATTGACAAAAGAAATGTAAAGCATCTCTTATTACCCAGGGTAAGTACTTTGAAATATTGTAAGCAAGTGACAGAGGTTGGACTTTTATGTATGAAACAGATTATGAAGCAACCAAGTCAATTGTTCGTATTTATCTTCATCTGAAATGCTGAAGCTCTCATTTCCTGAAAGTGAAGTTGTAGATGTAATTGAAATAGAAGTGACAAGAGGTAATTTCTAGAAGTAAATGAAAATATTAAAGAGCAACATGTGTATCAATCTAAATTGTATCCACCCCAATATTTCATATGATATTCATATAATGATTTATAATTTTAATTATTTCAACCCTAAATTATCCTGATTTTAATGTTTAATTTTTTTGGTTAAATTATAAACCATCCAGAGCCTCTCCCTGAGATAGATGGGTGGTTAAATAGTATGAAATATAAACAAACAAATAAATATTCACTCACAGTTCCTGATTGTCTTACAAATATTGACAAATACCTTGTCAATATAACTATCCTAGTAAATTAGTTCAATGTCCCTTCCTTTCCTTTCCTTTCCTTTCCTTTCCTTTCCTTTCCTTTCCTTTCCTTTCCTTTCCTTTCCTTTCCTTTCCTTTCCTTTCCTTTCCTTTCCTTTCCTTTCCTTCCTGTGATAGTACTACAATTCTTGCGTAGTATCATGTATCAAGAACCAGACTGAAACTAATAGCTTGATTCTCCATGGTACAGGAGGGGAAAGAGGAAAATTGGCAGGTTTCCAAGATTCTGTTATTATACCCTACAACAATAAAATCCCAGTCATTCTTGTGGTGTTTGTTTTCATACCTGACTACCATGCACACGTACAGAAATAAATCAGTAAGCAAGAGGCAAAGTGTGCTGACATAAATTGTTCTGCTTTCATTTTGAAGCTCTTTGAAGCTCTCAACAATGAGCCTGATGAGAGGTGCTATCCAAAGTGAGGGGAAAAAAAAGTTTGTGGATTTCCTTAGCTTCATTTCCTATGCTATCAAGTGTCAGCAGTCAAAGTCTACAAACCCCCTTAATTGGGAGGAGGAAGAGAGGGATTAGTGAATGTGGGCGCTTAAAATATCTGGTTTAGCCGCTTGTCAACTTCCCCAATAAGTCACAGTTTGGCCATCCATGAGGTATATGTATCAAACCACAAATTAAGGTAAATGTAATAATATTGTGGGATCCAATCTGGGTCAGTCACCGGGACCAGAGGTTTAGTCTTCCAAGCTTTTGGACTTGTGCTGGAGCCCCTCTGCAGGGGACCTCTCTGTCACCAGAATGTGATGGTCTCTAGCATGAGTCTGAAAGCTCGGAAAACTAAACTGCATGTATTAAACACTACAAGATTGTGAGTGCAACCTTGCAATCCAAGTCCCACCCTTTTGTATGTGCATTCGTCTAAAAAATATATATATATGCTAGATCTCTTTCAAAACAGCTCAGCTAAAGGGTAGGGAGGAGGGGTGTGAGTTGAAAGCAGAGTCAGCCTTCAGTAAAAAGTGAATTCTGTCCTTGGCTGGTGCTGAAAGGGAATGGTGGTGATGGTTGCAAGTGCTTGTGGCTGTTAGCACCCAGAAGTGATTCATGCAGTCAGCAAAATGGCACTATTCTCCAAAGAGAACACACACACAAAATTATAGCCACAGAAATAGCGGACAACCTGCGATGTATTCATTGGTGGCAGAACCAGCGATGCACATCTGGCAGAACCTGGATGTCTCTGTTTCTCTCTTTAAAATAAACCTCCTGTGCAACACAGGATTAGTGTTCTCTCAACAGTGCATGAATCTTATATTTATGCCCAGTGTACTGCTCTTTTATAAGAGCACTAAGCCTGTGTTTATAAAAAGCCCGCATTTCAGAAAGCACTGGTGAAGCAAATGCCTCTGAGAAAGCCAGGTGTATTCTCTTTCCTATTGCTCACGCTAAAATGATCATAGTGGGCACTTTCCAATGACTGGAGGGGAAGAGGCAGCTTAAACTGTCCAAGCAGAGTTAAAGAGGTTCCACTTCCTGCCTATTCATCAACATAATGACCACCGAAGCCTACTGGATCACGTCCATGGGTAACGTGTATAAAGAAGACAGTAAATGCCAGTTTAAATCTGAAACTGCTAAAATGACTTTAAACTGCCTTGGCTGTATCCGTTTCATGCAGACATGTCATATAAAACTGATTATCAGAGTTATGTTCTGGCAGGGTTGGGGGATGGCAGATCAGCCGATAGTCTGCACAGTAGTTGTTTCATATGTTCCTCTGCTTGGTGAAGTAATTTCATATCGATCATAGAGGCAGGATAGTCTACCTAAAGCTGCTATTAGCTATGCAGGAAAAAGTATGTAGCCACTGCAAGCAGTGTTCCTTAATACTAATATTAAGTAGTTGGATCAGGGCTACAATCCCAGTATCAGCCAAAGTGAACGTCAACCACTACTCACCTGAGGTCAACTTAATTTCAGAGATGTCAATAATTCTCAAGCTTCATCTGTTTTTATCCCATACTATTGATATTATTTATTTATTAAATACACATGCTGCCCATCTCACATTACAAAATCACTCTGGGCAGTTTACAATTAAAGTCATAAATATTAAAATATTAACAAGATTACAGTAGGTACAAAACTAGAAAACTAAAAGCAAGAACAGTACTGTGGTGGCATCTTCCCATATTTATATATAAATAACATTTTCATTCTGAAAATCAGTTCTACTATTTAAAGTATGTATTTGATTAGGCTATTTTGATTGGAGTTTTGTTATTGGAAAACGATTCAATTGAATGATAAATCAATACAATTTTTCAGTGTGTATTGTAACATACTGTTCTGCAATTAAAAACTATTTCTTTCTTTCTTTCTTTCTTTCTTTCTTTCTTTCTTTCTTTCTTTCTTTCTTTCTTTCTTTCTTTCTTTCTTTCTTTCTTTCTTTCTTTCTCAGTACTGACCTTGATATTAACTAGCAGTGGAGCAGACACAGCAAATGAAAAATACCATTTCTATCAATGCCCAGTAAAAGGAATGCCGATGGATCATCAGATGTGTGATGGCATGGCATCAAGCTGAACAGCTTTGAAACAGAAATTGATACATAAATGAGGATAATCACAGCTAATTACAGTGATTGTTATATATTACCTCAGGGATCAGAAGCAATATAGTTTCTGGAAAAAAATAGTACAAGAGGATCCTTGTTTTCATGTCTTCTTTCTGGACTTTCCCTCATGTGCAAAATTGGCCAATACAGAAATGGGATGTTGACATTAACAGGCTTTTGATATGATTCAGTGAAGTTTTCTGTTATTATGAAGAGACCACATTTTCTCCTGTTATAAAGTAATCACTGCAATGTTAATTTATTTCATAAAATTTCCATCCTACTTTACTATTATTTACTACTATTTAAACAATCTGTAAATCAGGAATCATTTTTTAAAACTAAAACAAGCACAGTGACTTTTCAATAAAAGTTTATACAATTTAGCAATAATATGTTTATCGGGTACACAATTCCATTTCAAATTCCATCTTAAGAATGTTCAAAACCAAAAGTTCTTTTTTCTTCTTTAAATACTGAGTTTGTCTGATTTGCAGCTTGTTTAGTTTGGATGAAAGAATGGATGTTGCTGAGAAACAGAAGCTTTTTGAGTTAGGACATGACTTGAAATGTAGGTGCCTTTTAAAAATCATTTTGTTATATTCTACAGTTGCAAATAGTGGTAAAATCCAATTTTTTTTTTACTACCGGTTCTGTGGGCGTGACTTGATGGACATGGTGCTGCTTGGTGGGTATTGCTTGGTGGGCGTGGCAGGGGAACGATACTGCAAAATCCCCATTCCCTTTCCACTACTGGGGGAAGGATATTGCAAAATCTCCATTCGCACCCCATTCTGTGGCCAGCCAGAGGTGGTATTTGCCGGTTCTCCAAACTACTCAAAATTTCCACTACCAGTTCTCCAGAACCTGTCAGAACCTGCTGGATTTCACCTCTGAGTTAATACCTATATTAGCAATACTTCTGAACTGTCTATAAAAACAAAAACTTTTTTTTTTGTTCCTATAGATTTGTAACCATTCAAAAAACATTTCAGTTCTGATGGTAACTCAGGATTTTTAACAAATAGATCTGGGGCAAATGGTGAACTATAAAGATGCTTTAATTGAAGATACTGCATTCTACTGTTTTAGACAATCCAAAATCCTCTTATAATAAGCAATATACTAAGAAGAGTTCTTTCTTTTTCTGGCCTTTTATCCAAAACTAAATATTTTAAATAAAATACTAAACTCAAATTGCACTGCAGTTGTGCAGAAAACAGATTCAGTGACACTTATGGTATAAATTTACAAGGATCAGCCCATGACTTTTAATAATTAACTTTTCACTGCCTGAAATGATTTGCAAAAGAATGTTTTACTCTTCAGAAATAGTGTGTTCAACCAAGTATTCCACTAGTGTAGAATTTCAGTATTGAATAATTTGCACACTATATGTGTGTGTGTGTGTGTGTGTGTATACAGGTGATATCTCGGGTTTCTTCCCTTGTAATTGCAAACTTATCTTTAGAAATATTTCTAAAGATATGTTTGCAATTACACGGGAAGAAACCCGAGATATCACCTGTACGTACACACATATATACCCGTGAAAACTTACACAGATATACACACGCACACACACACACACACACACACACACACACATATAAATTTGATTTATATGCCGCCCTTCTCCGAAGACTCAGGGTGGCTTACAATGCGTTAAGCAATAGCATTCATACTTTTGTATATTTTATACAAAGTCAGCTTATTGCCCCCACAAACTGGGTCCTCAATTTACCTACCTTAGAAAGGATGGAAGGCTGAGTCAACCTTGAGCCTGGTGAGATTCGAACTTACAGTAATTACAGACAGCTGGTGTTAATCACAATGCTTTAGTCTGCTGAGCTACCAGGCCCCTTGCTATATACATATATAGCAAGATCCAGATATTCATGCAATTGCAAATCCTCATTAAAAACAGTAGATAATATAAAATTGCCAGCAATCAAGACCAGTGTCAAGGGATTGACATTGAATGAACCTTGATCGCTTTGACTTTTGGCAATACTGACAGGTTCCCTGGTCGAGACTATGAAAAAGCAATTGCTTCTCACATTACAGGAGTGGGTGAGGGGTGAGTAACTGCAAGAAGCATAAAGTCATATTCCTTGGTTGTTGTAATTTGTGACGGATGTCTGATGTATATTTACAAGTTAATATTCAGGGTCAATCCTGAATCCAGGCAATCCTTATAAATAAATTACATAATAAAGTGTCTTAAGTCTTAGCGTTTATTTATTTATTTATTTATTTATTTATTTATTTATTTATTTATTTATTTATTTATTTATTTATTTATTTATTTATTTATTTATTTATTTATTTATTTATTTCAACTTATATACTGCCCTTCTCCCCAGGGGGATTCAGGGCGGTGGACAGCCAAATTTAAAATACATATAATACAAAAGTTAAGAAAAACTAAAATAGATTAAATAATGGCATTGCCAATTTAAAATCCAAATCTGCACAATCAAAAGATCCCAATTTAAAACCCAACATCGATTAAATTAAAAAATTTTAAAAAACCCCATTAAAGCCATTTATGCTAGGCTGGTTTGTTGGAAGAGATAGGTCTTCAGGGCCTTTCGGAAAGCACGGAGGTCCGGAATCAATCGTATCTCAGGAGGTAGCTCACTCCACAGAAAAGGCTCTCCCCCTGGGGGCCGCCAGCTGATATTGCTTGGCCGATGGCACCCTGAGGAGGCCCTCTCTGTGCGAGCATGTTGGCCGGTGGGAGGTTATCGGTAGCAGCAGGCGGTCTCGCAAATATCCCGGATCTCTGCCATGGAGCATTTTAAAGGTGAGAACCAACACCTTGAAGTGCACCTGGAAGACCACCGGGAGCCAGTGCAGCTCGTGTAGGAGAGGTGTTACGTGGGAGTGCCCTGTTGCTCCCATAATCACTCGCGCGGCTGCATTCTGGACCAGCTGGAGCCTCCGGGTGCACCTCAAGGGGAGCCCCATGTAGAGAGTGTTACAGTAGTCCAGTTGAGACGTGACGAGGGCATGAGTGACTGTGCATAAGGAGTCCTGATTGAGAAAGGGGCACAACTGGTGTATCAGACAGACCTGATAGAAGGATTCCCTGGCCACGGCTGTCATATGCCCTTCCAAAGACAGCCATGAATCCAGGAGGACACCCAAGTTGTGAGCCCCCTCTGTGGGGGTCAATGACTCACCCCCCAATAGCCAGCGATGGCACCAGCTGGCTATACCGGGACGCCGGCATCCATAGCCACTTGGTCTTGGAAGAGTTGAGTCGAAGCCTGTTCCTCCCCATCCAGGCCCCCACAGCCTCAAGACACTGGGACATCACTTCGAGGGCATCATTGGGGTGGTCAGGGTGGAGATGTACAGCTGAGTGTCATCAGCGTACAGTTGATGTACGCACCCCAAAACCACGGATGATCTCACCCAGTGGCTTCACATAAATGTTGAACAGGAGTGGCGAGAGGACCCACCCTTGTGGCACCCTGCAAACGAGGCACCTCAAGGTCGACCTCTGCCCCCCTGCCAACACAGACTGCAATGGGTTGGAGAGATACTGCAGCAGATACTGCAGCAGATACCGCTGCGGAAAACCACCACAGCATGGTGCCTCCCACCCCCAAACCCTCCAGCCGACTCAGGATAATACCATGGTTGATGGTATCAAAAGCCGCTGAGAGATCTAACAGGACCAGGACAGAGGAACAGCCCCTGTCCCGAGCCCTCCAGAGATCATCCACCAATGCGACCAAAGCCGTCTCCGTGCTGAACCCAGGTCTGAAGCTGGACTGGCATGGATCTAGATAGATGGTTTCATCCAGGTGCTGCGGGAGCTGTCGTGCAACCACACTCTCAACAACCTTTGCAATAAAACGAAGGTTGGAAACAGGATAGTAATTTGCCAAAACAGCCGGATCCAGAGAAGGCTTCTTGAGTAGGGGCCTCACCACTGCCTCTTTCAAGGCAGCAGTCAAGAAACCCTCACTCAAAGAAGCATTTATAATCCTCTGGAGCCAGCCTCGTGTAACTTCCCGGGTGGCTAGTACCAGCCAGGAAGGACACCTGTCCAATAAACATCTGGTTGCATTTAACCTCCCCAGAATCCTGTCCATGTCCTCAGAAGTCACAGGATCGAACTCCTCCCAGATAATAGTCTCAAGGCCGGCCTCAGTCACCCCACTGGAATCTTCCCAGTCAGAGTCCAAGCCTTCCCGAATCTGAGCGATTTTATCGTGCAGATACTGTGCAAAAACCTCAGCCTGCCCCAGGCCCTTGGCTGATGAAATGCACGGAAACCTGGCGGGCACATCTCTATGAGAGGGACCCCCCATTTGGCCCAACCAGGTCTCTGTAATACCTGCCAGATCTGCACCCTCCTCCTGAATAAGGTTGCAAATGAGTGGGGCCTTATTAACCACGGACCTAGCATTACATAACATCAGTCTCCGGCCAGGATACCACAACTCTGGACAGCCCAGGGAGCGAGAAGATCCTGAGGGCTGAGGCACGCCACCACTTGAAGACAGTGGGTACGCGCCCCCATCACAGGAGGCGGTCCCCTGCTCCCGCCATATCTGCCCCTCCCAACTATGGCTTTGATGGAATCGCCCTCCTTCCTCTCAACAACGAGCTCCTCCACACCCCGTCCCCTGCCTCCTGTTCCAGGCCCCTGTGACAGACCTGGCCTATAACCCTCCCCCCTCCCCCAGACCCCCTAAAAGATTAAACAAAGACAATTTTGAAAAACCCCACAGCCCACTCTTTGCCGCATGCCACCTCTCGGGGTTCCAAAACCAATCATCGAGGTAGGCTCTCGATAGAATGGAGGGCCAAGCCTGCGAGAGGGGGGAGTCTCGCAGACCAAGAAGCTCCGCTGCTGAGTAAATCTTGATCATGACAGGTAAGCACGACCATATCCTAAGGGTCCATAATAAAAGGTCCAAGGGAGAAGACAAAGACATGGAGGGTCTCAAAGACACATTCACAGGACCAAGTTCACTGTCCCCTCCCCACAGACGACAAAGTCCAGTTGCAAGATGACCACAATCCAAGGGGGGGGTAGATCCAATCCCCTCTCACGGTGGTTAGGTCAGTTGATCCACCCCCTCTTGTGGTGAGATGGCAGCAATGAAACAAATGCAAACAACAGCGTCCAGGGGGTCTAGTCCAAAACCCGCCCTCCCACAGCGGTTGGTCAGATGGTCAAATGTCCTCCGCTGATAAAGTGCATAAGTATGTGAACTCATCCCGGTTCAGCCCCCAGGGGCCCCGACACCAGGCCACCCTCTCACGGTGGTTGAACTGATGTCCCGCCTCCTCAAGCAGCAGGATGAAGCCATGTACCAGCCTCCAATTCAGATGGAAAATAGCCCTCTTCCCCATTAGGGAGGTTCAGATGACAATAAGCACAGCGACACATGAGTCCCACAGGCTAACAGCTGGTCCAGGTGGGCCCAGTCCTAAAGGAGAGCGCTGGAAAAAAGAGGGAAATGGGGCAAAAATGGGGCAGTTGTCTCAAGCCCCAGCCCCTGTAACACCTGTTTATTTATTTTATTTATTTATTTATTGAATTTCTATACCGCCCTTCTCCCAAAGGACTCAGGGCGGTGAACAGATTAAGATTTCATATACATATAAATATATTTTATAAACAGTAAATAATAAATTTAGTCAACTTGGTGTATCTACTAAGACCTTGGCATAGAATTTTGATGTTTATGCTTGTTCTGGCCCCGTTCCCAGGAATAACCCCCCTAAGACAATCAGAGTCTAATGAACTGGCAGGCAACCAAGTAAGCTGATAACAAAGTTTGGCAGCAATCCCTGCAGCTGCTTGCCAACGTCTTTATTAATAATTCCGTCAAATACACACCACTAAAATGTTCAGAGCTGAGACGCAGGGCCGATTCAAAACCGGGATCCATGAATCTTTGTTTTGTTTGTCACAAAGATACAGGCTGCAATCCCTCTCTTATATAGCCTGTGAGGCGTGGTCCACCAGCTAATCACGACCACGCCTTTTCGTCTGCTGGGCTCTCCTGTCTCTCCGACGCTGGCGAGGATCCAACCAAAACTCACTCCCCTCATCAATGTCCTCCTGTGGCTGCAGGGACGAGCTTGGCTCTGGGCCTATCTCCTGCTCTTCGGTGTCCTCCGGAGGCATTGCCAGAGAGGAGAGTCCTGGAGAAGGAGGCCTTGCCAACTCCTCTCCCTCACTCTCAGAGTCCTCCCCTGCTGATGATGCAGGCTCAGGCAATGGAGCCACAACAATGCTAGCTCTGCTTGTTGAAATAGAAAGGTCTTCAGGGCACGTCGGAAAGTGTGAAGATCTGGGATTATTCGTATTCCAGGTGGTATTTTGTTCCAAAGCGTAGGTGCCCCCACAGACAAGGCCCTCTCTCTTGGAACCACCAGACGACATTGTTTTAATGATGGTACCATGAGTAGGCCTACTCTGTGAGAGCGTATTGGTTGGTGGGAGGTTATCGGTTGCAGCAGGTGGTCTCGTAAGTACTCAGGTCCTAAGCCATGGAGCACTTTAAAGGTAAGAACCAACACCTTGAAGCGCACTCGGAAGGCCACCGGAAGCCAATGCAGCTCGCGTAGAAGAGGTGTTACATGCGAGCACCATGTTGCTCCCATAATTACTCGCGCAGCTGCATTCTGGACCAGTTGGAGCTTCCGGGTGCACTTCAAGTAGACAATACCTGTAGAGAGGTATTGTTACTGTTACGGGGTATTTGAATTTTCTTTCTACCTGCTGATATTTACAGGGATTGTAGATGATGGGAACGGAAATGAAGGAGAGCTCCATACTGATACACAGGATGAATACTTTTTAAAATAATTTGAAGAGATTTAGACAAATCTTTGTCTAAATCTAAATCTAAAAAAGATTTGTTTGGAATTATATCCCCCTAATATCATATATGAATAACCATAGGACTCACACAAACTTTTAATTAGAATTAGAAATAGAATTCTTTATTGGCCAAGTGTGATTAGACACACAAGGAATTTGTTTCCGGTGCATAAGCTCTCAGTGTACATACAACTATAGCGATCGATCATTATCATAGTCATTGTAAAAATACATTCATCATAAAACATTAGATACAACACTTAGTGATAGTCATGGATGCTAAATAAGCAATCAACATAAATTATACTAGGATACTAAGTAAACAATATAAATCATAAGATACAAGCACAAGTTATAGTCATAAGAAGATAAGGAGATAGGTAATAGGGGAGATAAGAATAATGATGGTAATACTGCCTTTCTAGATAGTTTTACAGTGTTGTGGGAATTAGTTGTTTAGCAGAGTGATGCAGGGGTGAAATGCTCCCGGTTCAGACCGGCTCGAGCAGGTAGGTAGCAATGGCAGTGGGAAGTTTGGAGAACTGGTAGCAAAAATCCTTTCCCTCCCAGCCTCCAACTTGCTTACCTTCGCTCTTCGGACTGAATCCTGAGCTGCTGGTTGCAACGCCTGCCTTGCTTCGCTTGCTGTAATCCCTGCAATCCATTGCATCAGCAATCCCTGCAATCCATTGCATCAGCAAGCAACTGAATCTCCCTGCCTGCAATCAAGATCATCGGTGAGCAGTTCTGTCTGCCTGCCTGCCTTCCCCACCCATCCACCCTTTGGGAGCTTTAGAAAAAATAGTTAATTGGGATTTTTTTTAGTTGTTCTTTTTTTAGACCTAGCCATTTAAAGTTTAGGAAGTTTTAAATTTAGCTGTTTCACTCTAACTACACAAACACACAAAATCTCACAAAGCTGTATGTGGAATTTTGTGTGTGTAAAGTGTGAAAGTTGGTTTTTTGGACCTTTTGTGCCTGTGTGAGGTCCCTGCTTGTTGCAGGGACCATTTTGGGTCTAGCAGAGCTGCTTTTACATTGTGGATGAGCCAGTTGTGGGCAAAGAACAAGGGCAAAGAAGTCATGTCGACTTGGCCATGCCCACCTGACCAACAAGCCACACCCACCCAGTCACCTGACCAACAAGCCACACCCACTAATTAAGCCACGCTCACAGAACCGGTAGTGAAATTTTTTTGACTTCACCCCTGGAGTAATGGCATGGGGGAGAGGGGGAAACTGTCCTTCTGTCTAGTTGTTCTGGTGTGCAGGGCTCTATAGCATTGCTTTGAGGGTAGAAGTTGAAACAGTTTATGTCCAGGATGCGAGGAGTCTGTAGATATTTTCACAGGCCTCTTTCTGGCTCGTGCAGTATACAGGTGCTCAATGGAAGGCAGCTTGGTAGAAATTGTTTTTTCTGCAGTTCTAATTATCTTAGTAAAAGTAACTTTCTGTATTTTTCTTGGGTTTACTTGCTGTGAAAACTTTGGAGGTAGAGCAGGTTAGTAAAGATTAATACAGCAAGCAAAATAACAGGGGTAATCGTCATGAACATACCAATTTCATAGTGTTTATCACAAGGCCAAGCTTGTGAGCACTGTAGCTGCAGTGGAACAAGGGCCAGTCACTGTTCCTAAAAAGAAAGTGGTCAGTTGTGGCCCTCTGCAGAAGAGCGGAGTTTCATTTCTGTGCATTAGATAAGTCTGCAATTCTGTCACCTGCCATGTCTTCCAAACCTATCACCCAGGAAAACTGGCTGAAATTGTAAAGAGCTAGAGTTCCTTGGAATAAATTTGTATGCCTGTTGATTTGTTCAAATGCTGGATAGTGACAAAGATTGCATTCATTAAGAGATCCAAGGACCAATACAGGTAATCGTTATTTAGCAATTACTATTGGTTCTAACAAAATGGTCCGAAGTGACACAGTTGCTTAAGAGAGAGGGAGGGAGGGAGAGACAGACAGACAGACACACAGAGAGAAAGAGACAGAGAGAGATGCTGCAAAGATTGCTAAATGCTGTGATCTCATTAAGATAAAATTCTCTCATGCAACAAAGCCAGCATTACTTTCACTTTGTTGTACATTGTTGTCAGGAGGAGAAAATGCATGCATTGGTCAGAAAATATATGTCTATATTTTACTTTTACTACTGTTTATTACCATTGTATTTGTGAATGGTGGCTATCTGAGGCAGCTGCTAAACAAGGCATACTTGCATTTTCTAGCTCAGAATGCCTGTAATGTACAAGCATGCTAATGATTCCTGATTCCATGTCAATTGATCAGCTTCCCCATGTTAAATAGCAGCAGATGCAGTGCAAACCCTGCATCATCCTGCAAGAGGGCTTAGGGCTCATATTTTCCCTTTCCACTAACACTGAATTAAACTGGCTTCGAAAGAAGGAGGAGAACTGCTGTTACATTATGGCTTCTGCTCTCAACCTTTGGAGATGATTCAAGAAGATATCATGGTTAATGGTAACAAAGGCAATTGTAGACAAGGATGACCAGGAGGGTTACACTCCCATCAAAGACCATCCATGGGAGTGATCAATGGGTTTTGGTGGTCTGGCCATATACCTGTCTGAAAAGAGGAAGGATTGATTCCTTTCTCTTCCACAGCACTACCACTTTCTCAATGAACTTATAATGAAGCTGGAGATTGGATAACAATTCTCCTAATTATCCAGATTACAGTAATATTTCTTTGGTAGGGGACACACGCTGCCCTTTTCAAGGTTAGAAGCACTACACTCTCCTTTACATTCTGACCATAGCTCCTGTCACTTCTCTGGAAGCTTCCACCAACTAGGAAAGGCAGGGATCTTGTTTACAGAAGGCATAGCTGATGTCTTGGAGAACTTTGTCAAGAATAGAATAGAATAGAATAGAATAGAATAGAATAGAATAGAATAGAATAGAATAGAATAGAATAGAATAGAATAGAATAGAATAGGTCCTGGACTAGAATAGGTCTTCTAGTCCAGTCCCCTGCTCAAGCAGGAGACCCTATACCATCTCAGACAAGTGACTTTCCAGTCTTTTCTTAAAAACTTCCAGTGATGAAGCACCCACAACTTCTGAAGGCAAAGCTGTTCCACTGGTTAATTGTCCTGCATCTGTTAGGAAGTTTCTCCTTAATTCCAGGTTCTCTCTTTGATTAGTTTCTAACCATTATTTCTTGTCCTGCCCTCTGGTGCTTTGGAGAATAATTTGACCTTCCTCTTTGTGGCAGCCCCTCAAATACTGAAATACTGCTATCATGTCTCCCCTAATTCTTCTTTTCTTTAGACTAGCTAGACCCAAAACCTGCATCCGTTCTTCCTCAGTAGTTCTTGAAGGTGGAGCTCTCTCAATATTGATCACTCCCACCTATTATACCTTCAACTCCTCACCTCTATGCTGGCTAGCCTGATGACAGATCCCAGGCATGGAGGAGGAATGTGGGAGGAAGTGGAGGAGGAAGACCTCTCTCTTTCTTCACCCCATGCACCTTCTGTATTTGGAAAAGCACAGTTGAGAGGACAAATATGTAGAACACCTCCACACTTCAGATAGGTCATTTGGAAAATTTGAATAATGGCTTAAACCCCCCATTCCAGATATTCTCCTACATCCCAGCTTTCCTGCATGTTAAGGAAAACATGTGGCACTTGCTTTTTCCACCTGCAGATGAAACTTGTTGGAAATGAAGCCAGGATAATTCACCAATTGGCTTTCCTTAAATGCTCCCCCATTAGAAGTCTAAGGACAAACCTGTCACTCTCCTTCTTCCTGAGGCAGAATAGAGCTAAATGTCAAGGCATTATGTTTTATAGTGCTTTCTCAACGTTTGCCTGGAGGATACCAGTCTAATGCAACAATGAGGAAGAGTCAGAAAATAGAAGTAACAGATGACAAGTAATGGTCCTTTTTTAAAATCTGTAAGTATATTTGTATTTCCACATAAAA
This sequence comes from Masticophis lateralis, assembly GCA_030761175.1. Classification (NCBI taxonomy): domain Eukaryota; kingdom Metazoa; phylum Chordata; class Lepidosauria; order Squamata; family Colubridae; genus Masticophis; species Masticophis lateralis. Next base: position 114,939,073 of record JAUDYJ010000002.1, read on the forward strand.
TTATGAGTGCCATGAAAAAGCAGAGCTACTATTTCTGAAGGGTAAAAATATGGACAATCATTAGATGTCAACAAGGAGGTATAGTACGCTTAACCCTTCGCTAAACCCTCCTAATCACTGTCTGGATTTTTGTATCCAGAATGGGTATGCCTATAGGAAAGAGATATTTGGAAGGGGGAAAACTTCAACAGAATGTCTTGGTCCATGGTTTCTTACATGGATGCCAGCATCCTTCTATAGACAATTTGCAACTCATTTCTGAAAAGAAAGTATTCTTCTAGAGGTGCTAAAAAGTGCTCAAAATTCTAACCTGTTCTGGAATTTGGTACTCAATGCATTTTGATGCAAAAATTTTGTCCTGGTACTCATTGTTTGGTACTCAACGCATAAACTAGAACTTGGTATTGGCTGCCTTGTGATTCAGTACCTAATCCTTATGGGAAAATTGTCATTTTTTTTATTGAAAAAGTTTTACGATACAATTTTTATCCCCCTTTCCCCCCACCAATCCCCCCAACCAACTACCACCCCCTCCCTTTCCCTCCCCTTCCCTCCCCCCTCCCCCCTGACTTCCTTTGCTAACCAAACATCAATCATGTATATCAATCCATATCAAACAGAAAAATAGGTGAGATCCAGATAAGATATTATAAATTTAACATTAGGTAATATAAAATTAATCTAAACTTCTAACACCCTCTTTTACCCCCTTACTTCAAATATATACTAACCATAAATCATTTGTAAAAACTTAACCAATTCTCTTAAAACTTTTTTTTTAGACAGCAGTATAACAAATCTAACAAATCTAACAAATATATGAAAACTAATTTTAAACATCATCATTTTTCTAGATAATAATATAGTATATATATATAAAACATTAAATATAATTCTAAATATTCAATCTAAATAATGTTATATAAGAAAATATAAAATCCAGATAATACATCATAAATTTTAACATTGAATAAGATAAAGCTAGTCTATCAGGTATATAAACTTATTTTTGACATTATAATTTATCTAAATATTAATATAGTAAATATAAATATATAACAATAACAATATGATTTCAAATATTTAATAAAATAATTATAATAAAAATAATTATGAATCAAATACTAGTTGAAACTTCTTAATTTGATATTTGTTCCTCACATACTCTACCCATTTCTTCCACTCCCTAACAAAGGCTTCATGGGTCCTGTCTTTTAGGTATGCAGAAATCTTAGCCATTTCTGCAAAATTAGCCATCTTCAATATCCATTCCTCTATAGTGGGTACACTATCTTTTTTCCAGTATTGACCAATCAGAAGTCTAGCTGCAGTGATCATATATAAGATCAATCTCGTTTAACTCGGTGAGCAGTCCTTAACTATCCCCAACAAAAAAAGCTGCGGAGAAAATTGAAGCTTCATTTTTTGTCATTTTTTATACTAATCATGCCTCCTGGAACCAATTAACTTGGAAAGTTTCAAAACAGTTGAGTACCAAGTACTGTAAAAGTTTGTTTAAAATTTAATTTGAAAAAATTGAAAATTTGAAAAAAATAGTATTGGTGGTTACAGATTGCAAAATTGGAGTCCAACCAATCTATTGATATATACTCCAATGGTTACACTTCCTTACAGGTTGTAAATCTGATATAAATTTTCTGAAGGGGATTAAGTTAAATTCCATCAGTATAGAGCTTCTGGAAATAAAAGAACTATTTATGTGTTACTTCCTTAAACCTTAAATATTTTCCTCTTGGGAAGTCTGCCAAAAAAAATTGGAATGGGAGAAGCCAATGTAATCATATCACTATACAATCATTTCACATGTTTTGAAAATAATTGGAAGATGTAATTTGCACATGTTCCAAGCACAAATCTTCTATTCATTAAAAGAATATGGCCTTTTTTCTAGTTTCTATATCAGCTTATAAATGCTGCTGCTTTAAAGAATCCACTCATTCAAATTAAGATGAGTCTTAAAACAGTACAATCTTTTTTAAAAAATTGTAACAGAAGTCTGAAAAAGTTGGATTCATTCACCAAAAAGCAGGAAAGTGTTGGATTCAGCAGAAGTCTGAAATGCCTGGGAAGCATTTTCAAATCATATACGACTTTGTTTCTAACATAAACACAAAGCACTTCCCTTTTATCAGTCATTAGAAAGTGATACGCTTTCAGCTGTTGACCTTCATAATTTGACATCTTGCTTTTCTTCATCTTGTGATGGCCAAAAAATGCTTTGAAAGGACTAGAAATGATAAACAATTATTTGTATTAGCTGTACTTGTCATATCTGATTCCAAACATCATATCAAAATGGTTCAATTAATTAATTACCTTGTTCTCTTGAATTTCTCATCTTGCCTTCCACATCTTCCTATGGACATATCTTCTCAGTTCATCTCACCTCTGCACAGCCTTCAGGCTGGCCTTCTGTTACAACAAATGATTTATCTTAATAGGCATGGGGATACCAAGTAGATGGTATAATGATTTTTTAAAAATACTTCCCTGTTTTTGAGAGTAACATGTCTTTTCAAAAAGAAGAAAAAGGATGGCCAATGGTCTTTGACATATGTTTTGAAAACAATACTTAGTCTAGTAGTCCACATTTAATCCATTTTTGGGAGGTAGAAAAAAGGAGGAACTGACAAGAAATTACAAATGGAAGACTGTTTGGACCCTTGTAATTTGATGAATAATGTGGAATGATTATATAATAAACATCTCATCTGAGAAATCCCAGCAGAGACCTCTTCCTTTGGTTTGCTGCTGGATGGTGACACCTTATTTGGTGGCTCCTGGTTTTCTGATTGTTCCTAAAATGTTGGTCTCAACATTTTAGGAGCAATCAGATTCAAATGGGTTTTAATGTTTTGAGCTGCTAAGATTCTTTGAACTTCTCAAAGACTCCTGAAAATGGCATCCATCTCTAGCTACTCTCTGAACTGATGCCAGGGTATCATATCACAGGGATTTCAATAAGAATATAACAGCTAAATAGAAGTACAATGTGTTTAGGTATGCCTGTAGTAAATGTCTTGTTTTTTAATCTGATCTGAATTTTCATTGTTTTATTTTCATGACTCGATTCTTCTTTATTCCCTTGCTCTTTTGTAGTTGGAGAGACATCTAAAAAGAGGTATGTATAAAACAGATTTTACCTGGTTAAAAAACAAAAATAATACTCACCAAAAATGAAAAACACTTAGAAATTCTGACCCTTTTACCATGAACTATATTCAGTTCAATTATCTACATTTGTATCTTTCAGAATATACCAAACTAGGCTTGAGTCTGGTACTCAGGTGTTACTGTTATGCACTATCCCTTCCTGTTAGAAATATATTACTTGGGCATTACTTGCAAGACAAAAGTAGATATGATCATGAGATAACACAGAACACCAGATAACTTTTTCATTTATAAAGTTAAATCAATTTCTGAACATTTTGATCATTCTTGTGACTCTTCTCTTAAATTCTCCACATCACATAATGCTTTAAAATATAAAAGTCATAATCATATACAGAGCAGTATATATATTGTCTCTTTTGAATCATATGTAAATGTTGTTTATCTCTATGTGCCTGTTGATGGCTGATTTGTTGGAGTGTCAGGCTTCCAGGAATTCTCTAGCATTTTTCAATTTAGCTTGGTCTAAGATGCTCACAATTTCCCAGTTGAAACGATGCTTAAATCTGTCTATGTATTGTGAAATTAAGGAGCTTTCACCATGTTTTTTTGGACTGATAGTTCAAGTTCATGGAAATGTTCTGTTAGGCTTCCTCCTGTTTGTGTTTAATAGTGGCTGTTACAATTCTTACACTGTATATTATAGATAACTTCCGTTTTTTCTTCTGGGGCTACTGGAGCTTTTGCTTTACTATCATTTTTGCAGAACTTTACATGGTTTGTGTGCTACGATGTCATGTGGTTATAATAAGCTGTTGTTTGTTTCCGAAATATTTTCTGATGTATAGCAGTGTTAGAGACAACCAAAAAACTAAAAAGGAAACAAAAGGACCTCCTCACCAGCAATCAATACCAATATAAGGAGAGATTAACACCAGGATTAATACCAGTCTAACAATCAAGCAGTAAACAATGAAGGAACTATCAACTCAGGCAAACAATCAAACAGTAAACAATAATCAAGGAGCTACCAAGAAGAAAAGGACTCTCTCACCACCATAGGACAAGACACTGTATATAAAAAGAGAGAAAATCCCATTCCTTTCTACCACTATGTGTTACTTAGCTGTTATCTAGTTAGGTAATGAAATATCTGCAAGAAAACAACCAAGCTCAGGGAGCACAAGGACTCCACACTAAGTGTGTGCCAACACAATCCCACATAAATATTTCTTAATGCTAGATGCATAGTTGTGGTTTATCATCCAACTTCTTCTGTTACATATGATATTTTACTATGTATGTACACACTTCTAAAATATGTATTTCTTATCATCCTTAGTAAAATAGTAAATTTAACATCACAGGTGTTTATATTTTAATATATTAAAAGAGATACATAACAATATATTTTACGTGCGTGTTTTTAACATGGTGATAAGCTTCATGCATGCAAAATGTTATCTTCTGCTGTATTACGCATACATATAACATGGCTATAAATTGCTTGTGCATCAAATGGTCATATAAATCAGTCTTAAGAGGGAACACTTGCTTTGCCAAGGTATTACAAGAGTAATTCCAGAAATACTTACAACAATAATAGAATATTTATCATTTTTAAAAAATCATTTTTGAGATTTGAGATTCATTTTGCAAATATTTTTTCATAAGCACTTCCCAACGAAGAACCCCATTTTTGTTGCTGGACGACCCAAACAGTATATTGGACCAAACTCTGTGTTTAGAATGCCATTAAGTAATGGAACTTAAGAGGCCCTTGTTTCATGCTCTGGCTTTCTTGAATAGTCCAGATTCTGTCCTTTAGATCTGTGGTGACATTATTTATAGGGCATTTACTCACATAGTAGGAGAGACATCAAATATTTCTAATTATATCCAGCCATGTCAAATGACAATTATGTCTTTAGTCAAGTTTGCCAAACAATGCTTTACTGGAAAAGGTTAGCCAAAAATGCCTCCAGTGAAGAATGGTGATGGGGAGGGCATGGGATAGCTCTTATGTTCATCCAACAGTATAAAAGTCTTTCAAGGACCAAACCTGCCTTGTCCTTCTTAAGATAGTAGTAGGTAAGTGCTGGGCAGCGGTGGCAAGGTCTGAATGGGTGAAGCACCCGTACATTCCATCCATACTGGTTGATTCTTATGCCTGGTTGTTAAAATGAGAGGATTTACTTGGATCAGAGGGATCTCAAAGCTGTAATCAGTGGCTTGTAGCTGAACGGTTTAATAAACAAAACCCAAACCATCACTAAGAAGAGATTGACCTTTTGTTTTGCAGCATTGGCCAGTGCTGAGCCTGAATTCCATCTATTCTCTTCATCAGGAGGTAAGAGAGTATTTATACTCACTCTTGAGGGAGTCAATGAGTTTGTTTTCTGGGTGCTGAGCTGAACAGACAGTTTTGAGTCTTCCTTACTAATACCATGCAAGACGCCTTTTGTAGAGATTTTGTTCAGATTGGAAGGTCTGATTTTTTAGTGGTGTTTGGTCTTAACATCTGTTAGAGAAGCTTTATGAGCGTTTCCTGCTCCTCTAAGCATGTGGCAGGAGTCTGCAAACCATCTTATTCTCACAAAAGACGAAGAGTGGCAATTAAAAAAAAACCCAATAATGGAATCACTTTGAATGTTCATATTTGGCTAGTAGTCACATGGATTAACAATGACCTTTCACTTTTGACTGAGTCTTAAAAAACATAGCTGAAATTTTGTTGTGTTTTGTTTCTTTACTTCAAAATAGACTATTTTTTTCCAGCTGAGGTTGTAGGCCTGGCTTTAAAGCTGTTTTGCTTCACATAAATGGAGAGCTTGATCCTTATTGTAGGCCTATGTTTTGCCAAGAGTCAAGGCCAGTGGTGGGTTCCTCCCGCTTCCGCCTGCTTCCGCCGAGATAGTAGCGGTGACGATATGACATCACTGAACTGGTTCTGCTCCCCTGCCCCCTGTGTTATTCTTACCTTTTATTTGGCCTCACCCCCAATCTATTGCTGCCTCCTGAGTCCTAGCTGATGGGCTATAAGGAAAAAAACTGTTTAAACTCTTGCCACGGAGCTTCAAAAGGCCGCCCTACAGCTGATCAGTGGTAAAACACAGTTTGGTGGTAGACCGGTGCCTCCAAAAACAAATGAGTAGACTGGTGCCTGCAAAAATAAATGGGTAGGCCAGTGCCTGCAAAAATACATGAGTAGATGGTACAGCTTTGCAAACAGTTAAAAGCCTGGTAGAACCAGTACCTCTGCTAAATCCTAAAGAATTGTCATATGACCATCAAGCCTCACCCACAAAATAAACCACACCCACAGAACTGGTAGTAAAAAAATTTAGAACACACCCCTGGTCAAGGCGGTGATCGGGTATCCAGGCAACTGGTCCTTTTGGATCCACAGATGAGCATACCAGTGAATAAAGAGACGTTAAGCTTTATTATTTAACTGTAGTAAACAGATTTAAAAGCATGACATAAAAAGCAAACATACCAGGCAAGATGATATCCAAATCTCTTATAAGAAGCTCCTTAATGACAACGGCAGTGATTCCTCCCACCACCACCCCGGGTATCTAGTTTCCAAGGTGCCCAATGCTAGATTCTGTGCAGAAACTTTCAACAAACAACAACCTCATGATGTTTATCAAAACCTTTCACCATGATTTAATAACCCTGCTAGGGATAAGATTGTAAGACCTGATCTTGCCTAGGCACCACATGATTCTGGGATGGGAACGGAAAGTCTAAAATTTCACAGGTTTGCAGCTATGTAAAGATCCCCATCCCTTCTCCTTTATTTAGCAAACAAGAGCAAAAAAACAATGCAGGAGAGCTAAGAATGAGCTCTAAACTTTTCTTAATATGAAGGAGAAATAAAAATATGTCACTAAATTCAAAATAACAACGTTCTTCTGCATTGCCAATACAGCCTAAGCTTCAATTCTTCCTATCAAACAATAGGGATTAGGATTTCTGCAACAACAACTAGAATGAAGAAAAGATAGAGAAATAGAATTGACATTTAGAGGCCAAAGGAGACACAGACTGCATTGGTCTGTAGGATACATTTTTAACTTATTCTGTGATGTAAGCCCACTAAAATCAAACTTTAGGTTTCCATGGTTTATGGTTTAGCTGTTTTTAGAGACTGGCTCTTGACAAAAACCTCTCTTCATATCTTTAGCTAAAGAAAAAAAGAGGATTTTTAAAAAACCAAACCTTCTTCTCTGGTAATGCAGGGGTGAAATGCTCCCGGTTCGGACCGGATCACCCGCTCCGGTAGCGATGGCAGCAGGTGGTTCAAAGAACCGGTAGCAAAAATCCCTTCCCCCCTCCTCCGCCCAGTTGAGCCGCAGGATCATCAGAGGCTTTTTTTTTTACTTTTAAAAGCATTTTTTCTATAACCTCTTCTGACGAAACAATGTTTTTAAGAGTTAAAAAAAAAACCTCTGATGATCGCGCAGCTCAGCTGGGATAGTCAGAGGCTTTTCAAAGCATTTTTTTCCTGCAACCTCTTGACCGAAGAGGTGAGGTAAAAAAAATGCTTTGAAAAGTCTTTGACTATCCCAGTTGAGTTTCCTGATCGGCAGAGAGGTAACTTTTCAAAGCATTAGAAAAAATGGTTTGAAAAGTTTAAAAAAAAAAAAAGTTGGCCAAGCCCACCCAGTCACATACCCACCACCACCAAGCCATGCCGACAGAACCGGTAATAACAAATTTTACATTTCATCCCTGTGGTAATGTACTACTAACTAGAGCATACAAAACATTTGCTAGGCCAGTTCTTGAATACAGCTCATCTGTCTGGAACCTGCACTGCATATTGGACATAAATACAATCGAGAGAATCCAGAGATATTTTATGAGAAGAGTCCTCCATTCCTCTAACCGCAATAAAATACCTTATGCCACCAGACTCTAAATTTTGGGCTTAGACAACTTAGAACTGCTTCAGTCTGACCTAAGCATACTACATAAAATTATCTGCCACAATGTCCTTCCTGTCAATGACTACTGCAGCTTCAACCACAACAATACACGAGCAAATAATAGATACAAACTCAAGGTAAACAGTTCCAAACTCGATTGCAGAAAATATGACTTCAGTAACAGAGTGGTCAATGCCTGGAATGCACTACCTGACTTTTTAGTTTCTTCCCCAAACCCCCAAAACTTTAACCTTAAACTGTCTACTGTTGACCTCACCCCATTCCTAAGAGTTCTGTAAGGGGCATGCATAAGTGCACAAGCATGCCTACCGTCCCTGTCCTAATATTCCTTTTTACTGTTACTCTTTTCATGTATTCAAGTTATGTTTATACTTTTACCTGTTATCTTATATATCCTTGACAAGTAAACTTATGATTATGATCTGTATTAGATGCAGAATACACATAATATAATGCAGTTTCCCTTAAAAGAGTGAGGTATAGTGATTACAAAAGTGTCAGCTGGGAAGAGCCTGATCATTAAAGATCTGTCTTCACTGGCACTTAAGCCCAACACAATCATGCCTAGACAACAAGAATTTCTCCCCTTGTTTCCATGACACTTATGTTGAGTGAGACAGCTTTAAGCTGTCACTAAGAGTTCTGTATAAAAGTAGTATTTGAATCCTTATTCCAACACTGTCAAATTAAAGCCTTAGGAATGAAGTCAGGGGAATGTATTGTGGGTGTCATTAGAGATGTGCTTGGGGGAGAACTAGAAAGTGGCAGGAGGGTTCCCCCGGGTCATTAGTCAACCTCTAGAACATCCAATACTTTCATTGCCTTTGCCCTTTTCATTACCATTTGCTTTCAAGAAGCGTGTTCAGATCTGTTACTTCTTCCTGCCAGCAGACAGTTTCATCAACTTCTCCACAGGCTTTCATGATGATAGAAAAAACTGCAGACCATCACTATTTAAATAAGGGGAAGCAGAATTTGTGCAAATTGGTTTTACAAGTATTGTATTCTGAAACATATAGCCCAGTTTATCATTGCACTCAGTGGTTGTGTTCATCCAATATACTGAACCACCAACTGGACTACTACATTTTAGCCAGTTGGATAAATCCAGGCTGTTTAGTTACTAGAAGGTGCAACATGTCATGGAAATTTACAATTAATTAGATTAATTTAATAAACTGTTGTTAAGTGTGCCAGCCAGACATGCATATTTTTCAGTGAAATTGAATAGCGCACAAACGTTTTCATAACATGCCCTGATTTCCTAATTCTTGCAATAATTGCTTATCCACTTATTAGTAGATATATGTTCTTTTCATGGATGAAAAGGACTTTTCTTCAAAGTAGCCTGAGATAGCAAAGTAGGCGATTGCATGAAATGGCACATTAAAGTTGTGATCTCCATATGAGTTGTTTCTTTCTTCCTCAGTGCTCTCTGTTAAGCTGCAGCCATGTCATCTGACAGTGAGATGGCAGTTTTTGGGATTGCTGCCCCCTTTCTCCGCAAGTCAGAGAAAGAGAGAATTGAAGCTCAAAACAAGCCCTTTGATGCCAAGACATCCGTCTTTGTGGTGGATCCTAAAGCTTCCTTTGTAAAAGGTGTTGTCCAGAGCAGGGAAGCAGGGAAAGTCACAGTTAAGAAAGAAGGTGCAGATGTAAGTTGAAAGACACTTCACAAGGTAAAAGTAAGGCTTTGTTATCCTCATCCTCTGCATGCTTTTAACTGAAGTATCTTTTGTTCCCTCGCAGACTGTGACTGTTAAAGATGATCAAGTCTTTCCAATGAACCCACCCAAATTTGATAAAATTGAGGACATGGCCATGATGACTCACCTCAATGAACCAGCTGTCCTGTATAACCTCAAAGAGCGTTATGCAGCCTGGATGATTTATGTAAGAAGAATCTGAACATTATCATTGAATTCAGATCAATGAATTCATTGATCTGAATTATCATTAAACTCAGAACGAAATATTTTATGTCCACAAGCAAACAGCTACTAACTTGTCTTTTCTTTCCAGACCTACTCAGGTCTCTTCTGTGTCACAGTCAATCCTTACAAGTGGTTGCCAGTGTACAACCCAGAGGTGGTTAATGCATATAGGGGGAAAAAACGACAAGAGGCCCCTCCTCACATCTTCTCCATCTCTGACAATGCGTATCAGTTCATGCTAACTGGTGAGCAGATAAGTAGATGAGTATTTCTGAAGAAAAAAAAAAAAACAAGGTTGGGAAAAAAGGAAGGACTCCAGACTGAGTCTTTAACCTTTCCAGAAAGTATAACAATGGCAATTGTTTGTGGTTATTTAGTTTGAGTGGAACCAAATTCAGTTAGTTTTGTGACAGTATTAGGACATTCCTCTTATTATTATTATTACCTGATCTGCGGATTGAGTAATGGGGCTGAGCCATGCATTGCTCATGTTGACTCGTGGCTGATAGATCTGTTTTTACCCCAGTCACTGTTTTTATGTGCATGGGTGGTTGTGGTGGTGGTGGTGGTTGTTTTTTTTTAGGTTTTTATATTTTCTTTTAATACTATTCATCACCCAGTCATGAGTTTGAGACTGAAATAATGAATAAATAGATAAAACTAGTATGTTTATAATTCAGTATTATACTATATACAGTATATAGTAGTAGAGTCTTCTTTGAAAGGAAGCAGTGTAAGTTACATGGGAACCAGGGGTGGGTTCTACTTACCTTTACGACAGGACACATGCGCACATCGCCAATGATGACATCCGGGTCAGTGGGCGGGGCCTCCCGCTGGTTTTACTGCCAGTCCAAACCGGTGGCAACCCACCACTGATAGGAATTGTATGCAAGACTATGGATTAAAAGTATATTAGAAGCTTTACATGACTGTCAACAAACCAGCTGTTTCATGCTGAAGATTAATAACAGAAATGAATAAGTCAGGTTCTAACTATTAATAAGTATAACACAAAATTAACCCAAACATTTATTTCGGCTTGGATTACTTCTTTGTTTCTTTGCTTTCTAGATCGCGAGAATCAGTCAATCCTGATCACGTGAGTAACACTTCCAATAACCATATTTCTGGTCAGCAGAAGTTTCACAGAGCAATATATTAGCTAACAGCATGGTCTTTTACTCTGTTTTAACAGTGGAGAATCTGGTGCTGGCAAGACTGTAAACACGAAACGTGTCATTCAGTACTTTGCAACAATTGCTGCAGCTTCTGACAAGAAGAAGGATGAACCAGAGCAAGCTGGCAAGTTAAAGGTGAAGTGTGACTGTTGGAGAAGATTATACATTCCTTTTAAACATAATTTCATTATGTTTAAAAGTTGGCTTAGTAATGCTACTTTTACAGGGCACCCTTGAAGATCAAATCATCAGTGCCAACCCCTTGTTGGAAGCTTTTGGAAATGCCAAGACTGTGAGGAATGACAATTCATCTCGCTTTGTAAGTTACAGTTTCAAACCTTGTGTGGGAGTATAATTTTTTTTGTGCCAATCTTCTTAGCATCCCACTAAAGATGACAATGAATTAGAAACAATAGGTTGTGTTTGAGAATGGAGCTTTCTAGGCCAGCTACAATGTTATTGTACTTGTTTTTCAGGCTAAGAATGCCTCATATCAAACCTTCGCAGCAGCATCAAAATAACATAAGCAGTGTTGTGTTATTGAACTGCAAGCTCCGCCCCTTTGGGATGTGTCTATGACATCACAGTGCACTTACAAAAGGGGAAGGCCTCTGTCATGACAATGCTACTTCAGTCATTCTGTCCTTCTTTGCCTGCCCCATTTGCCCATCCCCATAGATGCTGATGAAGAGGTCTATCCATAGGCCAAGTCCCATTTGGAACACTGAAATCCAGGATCAGTTTAATGAAGCTTAGCAAGTTTAACATGGTGCACTGTGACACTGGTCTTTGAAAAAGAAAGAATTTATTTGCAATTATTATGTGCAATGTTTCATGTTCACATTCATCTCATCTCATTAGATAAAGAATAAAAATATTCTTTATCAACCATTACTATCATATCAACCCACTTTGTCTTTCTCCTATATAATAAACCTCAACTGTTGTTCCAAAGTTGTTATTCAAACGACAACTGGGTTCCAGCAGGCCTGAGGCCGTTGATTTCACTCTTGCAATCTGGCAAGATCCGGCCATGAATGGTATGAATGAGTTTTAATGTTTTTAATGTTTTTAATTTTAAAATGTTTTTTTAATTAGGATTTTAAATGTTTTGTGAGCTGCCCTGAGTCTTCGGAGAGGAGTGGCATATAAATTGAATTAAATTGAAAATTGAAATTGAAATTCCTTCTCTCCCTCCCTCCTTCACTCTCTCCTTCCCCCAGTTTCTTTCTTTCTTTCTTTCTTTCTTTCTTTCTTTCTTTCTTTCTTTCTTTCTTTCTTTCTTTCTTTCTTTCTTTCTTTCTTTCTTTCTTTCTTTCCTTTTGAACAACACCTTTGAAACAACCATGATCTGGATGACTGTGAATCTCCATAGACAAACCTCAACTGTTTTTCTTCTTTAATTCACTCACATTTTACACTTTTATTAAAGTTTAATAATTATTGTCTCGTGAATATTATTAAAATAAAATTTCACATATGGCATATTAAAATTTTTATATTTTTATAATGGTAAATTCTTTCACTTTTTTTTAAAAAAATCTCTGAGACAAATTAGGTTTTAAAAGTACTATTTTTTAAAATTCCATACATTCTGTAGCCAGAGACAAAATTCGCGCTATCAAAAGGAAAAATCTTTGTACCATCCTATTGTACAGTTAAATAAATACATTGAAAATGTACTGTAATTAAATACTATTTTCTCCACAGGGCAAATTCATCAGAATCCATTTTGGTGCCACTGGCAAGCTGGCTTCTGCAGACATTGAGACGTGTAAGGGATATTTCTTTAAGTGTTTATTTGACCCTTTCTTTCTTTCTTTCTTTCTTTCTTTCTTTCTTTCTTTCTTTCTTTCTTTCTTTCTTTCTTTCTTTCTTTCTTTCCTTCCTTCCTTCCTTCCTTCCTTCCTTCCTTCCTTCCTTCCTTCCTTCCTTCCTTCCTTCCTTCCTTCCTTCCTTCCCTAATTCAACTTCATTGCTTTGCCAGATCTGCTGGAGAAGTCCAGAGTTACCTTCCAGCTCAAGGCTGAAAGGAGCTACCATATCTTCTATCAGATCATGTCCAACAAGAAGCCAGAACTGATTGGTAAGGAGACTCATCCATTTGGAGGACTATTTCCACTATTAAACATTAAAAATGTGCTGATGCTTGAAAATGAATTCATGTTTGTGCTTCTTTTTATGCAGAGATGCTTCTGATTACTACCAACCCATATGACTACCATTTTGTCAGCCAGGGTGAGATCAGTGTTGCCAGCATTAATGATCAGGAAGAGTTGATGGCAACTGACGTAAGTAATTTGCAGAATCGGGAACATAAAATTGTAATTTGATTAGACAAGCAATAATATTTGGTTTAAATGTTTAAGTGCATGTGGTATTTGGGCATATGATGAGTGGCATAACGTTCCAAGAGGAAAACTGGCAAAGACAACTACAGGCTACTGTAATTGCCAAAATGATTTCAAGTGAGTTTGAACCCTCAACTTGGCTCAGTGCTGGGTTAGATAGAATCCTTTCTATTGCTTGAATTAATAGGAAGCTATTGACATCCTGGGCTTCACTGCTGAAGAAAAGACAGCCATTTACAAGCTGACGGGAGCCGTCATGCACTACGGGAACATGAAGTTCAAGCAGAAGCAGCGAGAGGAGCAGGCTGAGCCAGACGGCACGGAAGGTATTTGAAAAAAATATGGCAAAACCATTTAAAATAATTCAGAACAAATTAGGACATTATTTTGCAGAAACACATCCCATGCTTCTCGAGGGTTTTCTAGAAGGATACTCATATTGATCATTTGGAATAGATGGTAGACCATAAAATCTTATGCTACCATTTATTTTTTAGTATTTATGAAGGAGGACGTTTTCATTATTTTTACCGATATTATAGTAAATACTCTTGAAACGCTTTTCTTCTTTTTGAAAAATCGCTTTTTAGTAAGTGAAGCTATAATTTTAGAGAACGAACATTCCCAGCATTGGGCAAGTAGAACTCAGCCAACACTAACCAAAAGTCCCTTTTGTACATTTTACAGTCTGATTTTAATGTTCATTACTTAATTATTACCTACTGCATGAATGCAGTGAGATTTATAATAAAAAAAAGACTCTAAACCTAAACTCTTTCTTGTCTATTTTCAGTTGCTGACAAGGCTGCTTACCTCATGAATCTCAACTCAGCAGATCTTTTGAAAGCTCTGTGCTTTCCCCGGGTCAAGGTTGGCAATGAATATGTCACCAAAGGCCAAACTGTCCAGCAGGTAAACCAACTCTCACAAACCCTGGCGTGCACCAAGACGAATGGATTTATAATTATAATACTTATAAGGTCAATATTCAAAAATGTAATTAATAATTATAAAATCCATTTTTCTTTCTTATCTGTATTCAATATGCTAAGGCACCTGAATAATAGAACATCAAGACCCTAGGTTTTTTACATAATTATAACTGAACTGAAATAACCAATTGTACCCAAACTGAGAAGATGGAGCAGTAGATGGTCTATATGGATAGATTTAAAAATATGTTAAATGATTGAGCTAGATCAGTGATGGATAACCCTTTTGGTGCCAAGTGCATGTACCCCCAAAATTCACTGCGAGCGACCCCTGCGTATGCTCCCCACGCATTTGCCTTGCCTCCCTCGCCCCGTTTTGGTTTCCAGGTTGGTACAGGAGGTCTTCCAGGCCCCCAAAATGCAATGCGAGCGCCTCCATGCAAGCACCATGCCCCCCACACATGCACATGCATGTCCCCCGCATGTGCAATGCCCCCCATGTATGCGCAGCAGAGACCCGAAGAGCAGCTGGCTGGTGGGAGGCGGCATGTATGCTCAGTGGAGCTGGGCTGGGGTAATAGCTGGCGTGCCTGCAGAGAAGGCTCTGCCATAGGTTCTCCATCACGGAGCTAAATCTATATAAATATTACACACACACACACACACACACATCAAAGAATACAAATATATTTTTATATTCTACAAAGCTTATTCATTTCATATATATTTTTGTATATTTTTTCAAACTTTATTAGCGCCACTATATCTTTAGTTGTTGTTCATTTTTCTTTCTCTCTCACACACACATGTATATGTATATGTGAGTGTGTGTGTGTGTGTGTGTGTGTGTATACACAGACTTATATACTGTATATAAGATTGGAATAATTATTAATTTAAAATATCCCTTATACATAGTGATTTTTGCCATTGTCTTCTTATTCTAGGTCTACAATAATGTTGGTGCTCTGGCTAAGGCTGTTTATGAGAAGATGTTCTTGTGGATGGTCATTCGCATCAACCAACAATTGGATACCAAACAAGCCAGACAATATTTCATTGGTGTGCTGGACATTGCTGGCTTTGAGATCTTTGATGTAAGGAAACAGGGAGAAACATGTATATATTAACAGATAGGAGGAACAGTGTTTTGCTTACTTAATCAAATTTATTTCATCTTAATTCATCTTAACAAAACTCTCTCTTCTCATAGTATAACAGCTTGGAGCAGCTGTGTATCAACTTCACCAATGAGAAACTGCAACAGTTTTTCAACCATCACATGTTTGTCCTGGAGCAAGAAGAGTACAAGAAAGAAGGAATTGAATGGGAGTTCATTGACTTTGGCATGGACCTGGCTGCCTGCATTGAGCTCATCGAGAAGGTCCATTTTATAGTAGACATAACTGATGCATACTTCAGATGGAATAGAAATGCTTTAGGTTTCTCTCAAAAATAATTGATGAAAATCCCAACTAAAACTACATGTACCGCCATCTTGTTTTGTCCTGCCTGTTACAGTCTTTGACTGCTCCCCTTACTTTATTATTATTTTTCTAGAAAGTTTACTCTCAGCTTTTCTAATGACATTATTAGAAGGACAACCTAGGAAAGAATAAATAGAATTATAGCAGGAACGTAATAAATTTATAATAACATGCTCAAACTAATTCTTGACATAAAAATAAAATTATATATAGAATATATGATATAATAAGTGTGAAATCATGTTAGATATTCATAGTTGCTTACTGAAGTATAATTTAGAAGATCGGGTCTACTTTTCAATGAGAGAGTGTATCTCCATGTTTACATTTCATTTCTCTTCAACCTCTCTGCTCTGTTTATTTTACTTGTGTCAATGGTGAAATCCATATTTTTTTTTACTACTGGTTCTGTGGGTATGGCTTGGTGGGCATGGTGTGGCTTGGTGGGTGTGGCAGGAGAAGGATGCTACAAAATTTCCATTCCCACCCCACTCCAGGGGAAGGATACTGCAAAATCCCCATTCCCTCCCCACTCCTGGGGGCAGGATATTGCAAAATCTCTATTCCCACCCCCTCTGGGGCCAGCCAGAGGTGGCATTTGCCGGTTCTTCGAACTACTCAAAATTTTCGCTACCGGTTCTCCAGAAGCTGCTGGATTTCATCCCTGACTTGTGTGTATATACTTGCTGAAGAAGTATGTTATTCCAAAGTTCAATATTCTGTCAAGATGCTGTCTAAGCAACCATATCATTGTTCTTTCTAGCCCATGGGTATTTTCTCCATCCTGGAAGAAGAGTGCATGTTCCCCAAGGCAACAGACACGTCCTTCAAGAACAAACTTTATGACCAGCATCTTGGCAAATCAGGCAACTTCCAGAAACCCAAGCCTGCCAAAGGCAAGGCTGAGGCCCACTTTGCCTTGGTACACTATGCTGGCACTGTGGATTATAATATCACTGGCTGGTTGGAGAAGAACAAGGATCCCTTGAATGACACCGTAGTGGGGCTCTACCAGAAATCCTCAATGAAGACTTTAGCTTTGCTGTTTGCTGATCGCCCTGCAGAAGGTGAGAACTATAATGAAAGGATTTTTTTTTTTATTGAATGAAAAAAAAATGTTCAAGAAATGTAAGGTTTATTTATTTTTTCTATTCATTTTGGTTTTAGAGGGCACTACCAAGAAGGCTGCCAAGAAGAAGGGTTCTTCTTTCCAGACTGTGTCTGCACTTTTCAGGGTATGGTATAATGCTATACTTGGATTCCTTTGTGAGAAAGGAAAAAAATATTATGTGGTAATAATGCAACAATTCATTTGGGTATTTAAGAAAGATATTTGTTGTATACTGAGCATGATCCAGGGAAGCGCCCCCTATTGGAATGGTTTTACATGTACTAGCCCGTGATTGGTTGAACATATGAGCAGTTACGTGATTGGTTACTTATGTTTTGACAGTACTATATAAGAAATGTCAGAGCCAGTTCTCTGTTCTGTTCCATACATGTATTACCACAGTTTCGTTGTTAGTTCATTAAAAGAAATTACCTCAGCAAGGAGAACCCAGTTCACGAGCGTTATTGATTTGAAGACAGTATTTATTAATATTGAATTGGGCTGAAATTACATGCTTCTGGATAATTCAGATGTAAAGAAAGTGTATGGAATATTGTTGGCTGGTAGAACCAAATCAGTGCTGAAACTAAAAATCACAGAAGTATGGTGATGCTTTGCATGCTATTCTGCTTAAACTGTACATCTCTGAGGTGTTAATCCTAATACTTCTTTAAAGTTCAAACCCAAAGAAGCCATATGCACGTAGGCCATCAATATCCAGCTAGACATATGTAGCCAAGTCCCATTATGGACATTTATATATCAAGAAAATAAGTTACTATTAAACTGAAACTGTACTTTGCAAGTGCAAATGAAGCAGCCCAAACATCAAATAATGCTTTAGCTACATATGTTAGGTCTTTGTGGAGTTTGAATGTTATTGTTTATCTTATTTTTAATCCAGCCAATGACTAGAATTCATTTGCATTCAATAGACTATATACCTCTGCTTGTTTGGATACATGATTTTCCTTTACAGGAATACATTGATCTGTTTGGAATTTTGTAGAGAAATGTTTCTTTTCTGGATCTATAGGAGAACTTAAACAAACTGATGACCAATCTGAGAAGCACTCACCCACACTTTGTGCGTTGCATTATTCCCAATGAAACAAAAACACCTGGTAAGGCATTGTTGAGGGTATGATAGGTATTTTACAATGCTTGTCTTTGTATGTGGTTTGGTCCTGATTCTTTTTTTAATCATCTTTTTGAAAGGTGCTATGGATCATGAGCTTGTGCTGCATCAGCTGAGGTGCAATGGTGTGCTGGAAGGCATCCGCATTTGCAGAAAGGGATTTCCCAGTAGGATCATTTATGCTGATTTCAAACAGAGGTCAGCTTGACTTTCTTATAGGGTTCCTTACATCTCTCTCTATGTGTGTGTTCTCTCTCCACCCTCTCCCTCCCTCCCTCTGTCCTTCTTCTTCCTTTCCCCTCTCTCATCTACCTACCTACCTACCTATCTACCTACCTACCTACGCCAATTATCTGCCATAGTAACTCTCTGTGACAGAGTACTTCTATCCTAATTTAACATTTAAAGAGATTCAAGATATTAAAGGATTAGATTAATTGAAAACAGCAATCATATTGATAAGCAGAATAGAATGTTGGGACGATGATGAGGGGGAGTTTTGCTCACTTCTCCCTTTTCAGTCTCTTATTGACAGCTTCTCTTCCACTGAAAATAACAGGAAGGAAATTGTAAACGTTATCTTGGTTTAGGGATGAGTGGGCTTTAGGTCCTGCTGAATCAAAATATTACGTCATTTGGCCAATCGGTCCTGTTTATCATTCCATTAGAGAGCAAGAGTGCTAGTAAAGGATGTGCAAGCATGGTATTTTCCTCCAATGACAAATTTATCTCTTTCTACCTTTGAAGGAAAGATCCAGCCTGTCCCAAGACACCTTGGAAACCTTCTTACATATCTTTGGCTTGTAATATTAGAGCAATGCATTAAATATACAGTAAATGACTTTAGAATTGAACTCTCTTGTTTTCTCAGTGTAATGGTATGGTTTAGAGTTTAAGAGAGTTTTCCATTTTGGACACCCGGACCAACATATATATATATATGTGTGTGTGTATGTATGTATATGTATATGTATATGTATATGTATATACACATATACACATATACACATATACACACACACACACACACACACACACACACACACATATATATATATATATATATGTATATATATATATATATGTATATATATATATATATATGTGTGTGTGTGTGTATATATATATATATATATATATATATATATATATATATATATATATATATATATGTTTTTTGTATTAAGTCATCCTGGATTACCACGAATGGAGGAGATATCACAAATCTCCAATTTTTGCCTTTCAGCCCAATCTCATGGGCCATCCAGACAGTATCATATAGCCGACAAGCTATTTTTCTATGTTTTTAATATTTTTGCTGATAATACTATAAATAAAGGGAGGCTGTTATAGATCTATTTCAAGCTTATTTGCTCTCATCAGACAGTCATACCCTTACTGGGATTTGAACCTGGGCCGTCTGCCTACAAGGCAGTTGACTGTCTGATGAGAGCAAATAAGCTCGAAATAGATCTATAACAGCCTCCCTTTATTTATAGTATTATCAGCAAAAATATTAAAAACATAGAAAAATAGCTTGTCGGCTATATGATACTGTCTGGATGGCCCATGAGATTGGGCTGAAAGGCAACAATTGGAGATTTGTGATATCTCCTCCATTCGTGGTAATCCAGGATGACTTAATACAAAAAACATACAAATAACCTACCTGGAAATGAGCTGGTAATCGGGTAAGAACCTGTGGCTTGGGGGTTAAATCAACTGCCTTGTAGGCAGACGGCCCAGGTTCAAATCCCAGTAAGGGTATGACTGTCTGATGAGAGCAAATAAGCTCGAAATAGATCTATAACAGCCTCCCTTTATTTATAGTATTATCAGCAAAAATATTATATATATATATATATATATATATATATATATATATATATATATATATATATATGTACATACATACATATATGGATGTTCGTGCTTCATACAAGCACGAAGCCAAGAACACCAGCCTGAAGATGACGAATGAGACTTTGTCGAAACGTCGCCAAGACACTTCCAATTTTACACGGGGGAAGACCCGAATAACCAAAGACCTACATACAAATACCCGCGCAAACCTCAGAAAACACACACACACACACACACACACACACATATATATAAATATGCTCTTTTGACCTGTTTACTTAGAAATTAATAGACTGAAAAAATTCCCACCTTAGAAGGCTAGAATTGCTATAGCTTCAGAAAGTGGGGAAAAAGAGCAAACCTTCAACTGTTGAGACTTTTGTAATCTAATCTCTTTCTTGTTACAATAAATCTAGTTAAAGAAACTTCCATTGAGCTTGTTGCTTTTAGGTATAATTGGTTATCAAAAACTTGCCAAGCCATATTTATTTATTTCTCACATTTCTAGGCTGCTCAATTCCCAAATGATCTGGGCAGCTTCACAAACTAAATATACACACCCCCAAAAAATAATACTCCAGAAGAATACTCACACAGAAGAGACTACAAAACGATATAACTTACTTCTACTAATCTTTCACTAAAAGGAGACCCATCCAAACCACCTTATCCCATATTGACAGATTTTATAGCATTTCATATTTATGTTCAATTTTTTTTTTCTGAGGACAAGTAATTGTAAAAAACTATTAGACACTACACAGGAAGATTTAGAGGTGATATTTTTTTCTACTAGATACAAAGTTCTGAATGCAAGTGCCATTCCAGAGGGCCAGTTCATTGATAGCAAGAAAGCTTCTGAGAAACTTCTGGGATCCATTGATGTGGACCACACCCAGTATAAATTTGGACACACCAAGGTATATCTAAGTCTTTGTCCTAAATACTGTTTTGTATTTTGTAGTGCTTACATATGACATTCTGTAATGCTTTTTTCCCCCCAGGTGTTCTTTAAGGCTGGTCTTTTGGGTCTCCTAGAAGAAATGAGAGATGATAAATTGGCCCATCTGATAACACGCACCCAAGCTATGTGTCGTGGTTTCTTAGCAAGAACAGAATATCAGAAAATGTTACAAAGGAGGTGAGAATCCCATAATTATTTAAATCAATTTGGTCAGAAGCCTTTGATTGGTGGATCTGTGTTTATTACATGTGATTTAAGGCACACTTTTTAACTTTATTGATAGGGAGGCTATCTTCACTATTCAGTACAATGTTCGTTCATTCATGAATGTCAAACATTGGCCATGGATGAAACTGTATTTCAAGATCAAACCTTTGCTAAAGAGTGCTGAATCAGAAAAAGAAATGGCCAACATGAAGGAAGAGTTTGAGAAAACAAAGGAGACTCTTGCCAAGGCAGAGGCCAGAGTGAAAGAACTTGAAGAAAAAATGGTGTCTCTGATGCAGGAGAAAAATGACTTGCAACTCCAAGTCCAATCTGTAAGCATATAGAATGATATTAAATATTATTCTTTTATTGGCTAGTCCAGCATAGCTTAGTAAGCGATCATTTATAGATTGCAGGGGAAGTCTTTGGAAATCTTTGGGATTATTTAAAAATTCACCCATATTGCTACATTTATTAAATAACATAACATAATGATGTTATATTACATCATAACATTGCTTCATCATTGACAATATATAAAGGTAAATAAAGACCATAAAGTAACAGGTAAACTATACTTGTTTTTATATTGTATGAAGTAATATTATTAATTTATTAAGAAGTCAGTTGGAGTTAGGTGGCATCAAAACTCAAATAAATAAAAAAGTTCTGCATTACATGGATTTTTATTCAATATACAGGAAATATTTATCTTTGTTTATTGTTCCAAAAAATGTTGAGAGCTAATCCAATGTATATTTCTTAGTGAAATGTGACTTCCTCCATTAGAGTAGGAAATTTTGTATATGTGTGAATATTTTAAATAGGAATTTTTTTTTTTTTAAAAAATGATCTATATTTTCCTTTCATAGGAAGCTGATGGCTTGGCAGATGCTGAGGAAAGATGTGACCAGCTAATCAAAACCAAAATCCAACTGGAAGCTAAAATTAAGGAGCTCACTGAGCGAGCTGAAGATGAAGAAGAAATGAATGCTGAATTGACAGCCAAGAAGAGGAAACTGGAGGACGAATGCTCAGAACTGAAGAAAGACATTGATGATCTTGAGCTGACACTGGCCAAGGTTGAAAAGGAGAAGCATGCTACAGAAAATAAGGTACTGTTCAAAAATATACCAAAATTAAATTGCTACCCACTATTGTCACTTCAGAATACATAGATCACTATAACTCTGTCTGTTCAACTTTTAAAGGTGAAAAACCTTACTGAAGAGATGGCGGTCTTGGACGAGACCATTGCCAAACTGACCAAGGAGAAGAAAGCCCTGCAAGAGGCCCATCAACAGACCTTGGATGATCTGCAGGCAGAGGAGGACAAAGTGAATACTCTGACCAAAGCAAAAGTCAAGCTGGAACAGCAAGTGGATGATGTAAGCATGCTATCATCTTCAGAGAAGAATTGGATTGAGATGGAGGTACTGCTGTGATGACACAATTACTCTGATCTCTTTGTCTTCAGCTTGAAGGGTCTCTGGAGCAAGAAAAGAAAATTCGCATGGACCTTGAAAGAGCTAAGAGGAAGCTAGAAGGGGATTTGAAACTAGCTCAGGAAAGTATAATGGATTTGGAAAATGATAAGCAGCAGCTGGATGAAAAGCTGAAGAAGTAAGTAATAATGTATATTGTGATGGACCTTAGTGTCAACTGGAATTCTTTAACATTTAATTTGGAGACTAACCCATTATATTTTGTTGTGATAAGGAAAGACTTTGAAATCAGCCAACTCCAGAGCAGGATTGAAGATGAGCAGGTCCTGGGTTCCCAGCTTCAGAAGAAGATCAAGGAGCTGCAGGTCTGTCATATACAGTAGTTCCTTCATGAATGGACATTTAAGGTCTCTATAAGCCAGTTTCAGGGGTTCATGGTTGCCTCTTTTGTCCTAGGCTCGTACTGAGGAATTGGAAGAGGAGATTGAGGCAGAACGGGCATCTCGCGCCAAAGCAGAGAAACAGCGGGCTGATCTCTCCAGGGAACTTGAAGAGATCAGCGAGCGTCTGGAGGAAGCTGGTGGAGCAACTGTAGCTCAGATTGAGATGAACAAGAAACGTGAGGCAGAATTTCAGAAAATGCGCCGGGACCTTGAAGAGGCCACCTTGCAGCATGAAGCCACGGCTGCTGCTCTCCGCAAGAAGCACGCAGATAGTGCAGCTGAACTTGGGGAACAAATTGATAACCTGCAGCGAGTGAAGCAGAAGCTGGAGAAGGAGAAGAGTGAACTGAAGATGGAGATTGATGATCTTGCAAGCAATATGGAATCTGTCTCTAAAGCTAAGGTATGTGGTAGTACATTTAATAGTAAGTGAAAAGATGCTGGTTTTATATACTGAAGTTAAAATTTTGTTCCTTGCCAATATTTCATGGATACTTCAGAGTTAGAAAAATAAGAATGTTCACAAAAATTAGAATCCAGACTCTAGCGTTCGATATTTATAACAAACTACTGGTATGATAAATATTATATTTAGTAAATTACAATTAATCTCTCTCTCTCTCTCTCTCTCTCTCTCTCTCTCTCTCTATCTATCTATCTATCTATATATGTTTTCTGAGGTTTTCGCGGGTGTTTGTATGTAGGTCTTTGGTTATTCGGGTCTTCTCCCGCGTAGAATTGGAAGTGTCTTGGCGACGTTTCGACGAAGTCTCATTCGTCATCTTCAGGCTGGTGTTCTCGGCTTCGTTCTTCCAGGAGCAATGTTGAAACGTTGAATGTTGAAACTTCGTCGAAACGTTGCCAAGATACTTCCAATTCTACGCGGGAGAAGACCCGAATAACCAAAGACCTACACACACACACACACACAGATATATATATATATATATATATATATATATATATATATATATATATATATATATATATATATATATATATATATATATATAGTGTAAAATGAATAATTTTTGCATTTTTAGTGAGTACACTTTCATAATTCCCGATTTTTTAATGCTATGCAAGATGTGCCATCTATCCCACTTTATTTCTGGAGACTGTTCTGTTCCTTAAACACTTTAGGTATCCTTACTAAATATTGAACATGGTCATATCTAGAAGTGAAGATGAATCCTGTGGAATCATTTAAAAGATTGCCCTTTTTTCTTTTTCCATGTTGCTTAGGCCAATCTTGAAAAGATGTGCCGCACGCTAGAAGATCAGCTAAGCGAACTTAAAACAAAGGATGAAGAGCATATGCGTACCATTAATGACATCAATGCTCAAAGGGCTCGCCTACAAACAGAAGCAGGTAAAATGATGAAATATATTTTGGGGAAATTATTTTTTTCTTTTTGTTCCTAATGTGAAGACTCTTGCTAAAATGGAATTCCAAATTGATTTTTGAAATGAATTGAGCTGAATCCTGAAGGTCCCCCAGCTGAGAAAATGTTAATGCAACTTTTATTCCAAACATGTCATGTATTCCTTGCTTCAGGTGAGCTCTCACGACAAGTGGAAGAAAAAGATTCTTTGATCTCCCAACTCTCCAGAAGCAAGCAAGCTTTTACTCAACAAATTGAGGAACTGAAGCGACAACTTGAGGAAGAGATAAAGGTACATAAATTGAATTATGCATATCTTTTATTATTTTTAATGCTACCAGAACTACATACAGAACTTCCTGGGTTGCTTCAGGAGCTTTCCTAAATACCACACTAGCCTTTGTTTGTGTATTTATTGAATTTTTATATGTTCTCTTTGTTCTCATTTCTTGTGAAATCTTATTCTGGAAGATGGTTCTTAATTATGTTTGATGACCTGGCAATTTGCAGAATCCCTAATATTTGGTTAACTCTACAGGCCAAGAATGCCCTGGCTCATGGTTTGCAGTCTGCTCGACATGACTGTGACCTCCTTCGAGAGCAATATGAAGAGGAGCAGGAAGCCAAAGCTGAACTACAACGTGCCCTGTCCAAGGCAAACAGTGAAGTTGCCACATGGAGGACAAAATATGAGACTGATGCCATTCAGCGAACTGAGGAACTGGAGGAGGCTAAGTATGTTCAATAAACATATTGCAACTTTCTAATAAATTTGTAGTGTGAATAGAGTTTGATGTGTGACTTTTCAGAGAGGGGTGTTTTCCGTAATAAAGATAAAGATAGTTCATTAATAAAAACATTGTTCACCGAACAATATTTTATTGTGTAACTTGGGATAAGATTGTGTATTTAAATTAATTCGGAAGATTTTGCAAACCTATTTAGCCTAAATTTTCCTGAAGCTTAAGCAGAATGATTGAAATGAGATCATTCACTAGACAGTTTATTCAGCCAAATCAAATATTTTACCACTATGGAGCATTGGGTTTATGTTTATGTTAACGCATTGTAAGGTGCCCTGAGTCTCCGGAGAAGGGCGGCATATAAATTGAACTAATAAATAATGTTTTTTCAGGAAGAAGCTTGCTCAGCGTCTGCAGGAAGCTGAGGAACATGTAGAAGCTGTGAATTCCAAATGTGCTTCTCTGGAGAAGACCAAACAGAGGTTGCTGAATGAAGTTGAGGACCTGATGATTGATGTGGAAAGGTCCAATGCAGCTTGTGCAGCTCTGGATAAGAAGCAGAAGAACTTTGATAAAGTAATTTGAGCTGCTGTTATCATTATCGTTGTTTTAAAAGTGAAATGCACTGCACACAAGTTTTAAATTTAATTAACATATTTCTTACTGTTTTTGTTTTTTTAGATTCTGGCAGACTGGAAACAAAAATACGAGGAGACACAGTCTGAACTGGAAGCTTCACAGAAGGAGTCTCGGTCTCTGAGTACAGAACTCTTCAAGATGAAGAATGCGTATGAGGAATCCTTGGATCACCTGGAAACCCTGAAGCGTGAAAACAAAAACTTGCAACGTAAGCCCATTCCCATATATGCTGTCACTCAAACCTAATCATGATTTTATAGTAGGAAGTTTCTACTTTACTTCCATCTAGTCCTATTTACACTGATGAAAGATGGAGAAATTATATTCCTCCAGGTGTTACTGAAAGACAATTTCCCATACCAAGATAAGCAATGGTGCGGGACATTGTTCAACATCATCTGGATAATAATACCTTCCTCATGGTTGTCTTAGGCTGCTGATACATTCAATCCATCAAATGTGAGGCATTAATATGAACAGTAGAACTTGTATTAGTGTTAAAAGCTGGATAACATTTTGTACAGCAAGATTTCTCCTTGATGTTCCACTTTTTCACTGTATTTTGTGTCACACCAATAGAGGAGATTTCTGACCTCACGGAGCAAGTTGCTGAGGGTGGAAAAGCTATTCATGAGTTGGAGAAAGTGAAGAAGCAGATTGAGCAAGAGAAAGGAGATCTCCAGAGTGCCCTAGAAGAAGCTGAGGTAATTACATAATTATTTTATAGGATAAATAAAAAACAAACAAAAATGTACACCAGTCAGTGAACTAAATGATTCCATTGGTGGGATATTCTTACTTAATACTTAAGCTTACTTAAGCTTCAGATGATAGCTGCATAATGGTTTATTATATTTTTACTTTTAAGGCCTCTCTTGAACACGAAGAGGGCAAACTCCTGCGCATCCAACTTGAGCTCAACCAGGTGAAAGCTGACATTGACAGAAGAATTGCAGAGAAGGATGAAGAAATTGATCAGCTGAAGAGGAATCATCTGAGGGTGGTAGAGTCTATGCAGAGCACATTGGACGCTGAGATTAGGAGCAGGAATGATGCCCTGCGGCTTAAGAAGAAGATGGAGGGAGATCTGAATGAGATGGAGATCCAACTCAACCATGCCAACCGTCAAGCTGCTGAAACACTAAAGAATCTCAGGAACACACAAGGAGTGCTCAAGGTACATATTTACTTCTATATTAAAGACACAGTTTATATTTTTATTGTATCACAACTATTTTCAAAGACAAATATTGCAATAACCTGTTTTAGGATACCCAAATACATCTGGATGATGCTTTGAGAAGCCAGGAAGATTTGAAGGAACAAGTGGCCATGATTGAGCGCAGAGCAAACCTCATGCAGGCTGAGATTGAGGAGCTCCGGGCAGCTCTGGAACAGACAGAGAGGGCCAGAAAAGTGGCTGAACAGGAGCTTCTGGATGCCAGTGAAAGGGTGCAACTTCTCCACACCCAGGTAGATAAGTTTTTCTCTTGAAAATAGCAAAAATGGAAATATTTTTGTGCTTCCTAACTGCCCAAAAGGCTAGATAGTGTTTGTTCAATACCTAGGAACTTATCCAAAATGAAGAATTTTAATTCAAAATTTAAAAAGCCAAGATATCAGAAAACAATTCCTAATGTTTATTTACTCTCTGGAAATGATATAGTTTTTCTCTCAAATTAGAGTTAAACTCTACTCCTCTTAATAGTCACCTCTATTCTGCAGCAATCATTCTCAAACCAACACTTCTATCAGTCATTTATTTTCCTTCCATTCCTGGATTGGATAGAGAATTCTACAGTATCAATAATTTATTCTCTTTCTGTCTGTCTGTATACATACTTGTGGCTTCTGTCTTTTTTGGAAAATGATTGACCACATTATTTTTTAAACAGAACACCAGTCTAATCAACACCAAGAAGAAGCTGGAAACAGATATTACTCAAATCCAGAGTGAAATGGAGGAAACTATTCAGGAGGCACGCAATGCTGAAGAAAAGGCCAAGAAAGCCATCACTGATGTGAGTAGAATGAGTTTTTGCTTAAAAAAAAAAAAGTTAATCAATTTACACCAGGCATTCTCATCTGTTTGCTTCATTTATTATTAGGCAGCCATGATGGCAGAAGAACTGAAAAAGGAACAAGACACCAGTGCCCATCTTGAAAGGATGAAGAAGAATCTGGACCAGACTGTGAAGGATCTGCAACATCGTCTTGATGAGGCAGAGCAACTAGCCCTGAAAGGAGGGAAAAAACAGATCCAGAAATTGGAGGCTAGGGTATGTATTTTTCACATATGAGCAATTGCATATACTGATTTGCTTTCTTTGTGTGTAGTATTACCTGAAAATTCAGAGAAATATCAAAGAGCAAAAATATGGTCTGCACATGGTCTGTCCAGCATGAAGTTGCCCTACATATCCCAAGATTTTCTCCCCACATTTTTTTTCATCACACTGATTCCTCCCCCCCGCTTTTGAATCCTTTTCACTGACTCCTAAAATATTTTTTAAAATTTCCATTAAAATTATATCACCTTTTTGCCTACTTTGAATCATTATGTATTCTTCTTGCCAGTCTTTTTATCTCTGTACACATTTAAAGAATAACTTTCTTTAATCCTATTTTCCCCCTTCTTTCTGCAGATTTTTCATCTGCAGCCTTTTTCATGACATAACTCCAGCCATCCTCTGTCATGCTTCCTCTTGATATCATTCCCAAAAATTCTCTGTGTCATTCTGTGACTTTTGATATTTTAAGATCTAATCAGCCTGCAGGATTTTTCAGGAATTATTGCAAGAAGTTCTGTGATCACCTCCATTTATTCTTTCATTACCCTAGAAAGTCATTTATCAGCCCTAGAGATCTGAATTCATTGGAATGAGTTTATTTCTCTTTTATGTTTTTCTTGTCTGGTTTAAGGAGATCTGGTTTACTGTTTCCTTTTTTTCCTCCCAGTGGCATAATGGTGATCATCCATTTCCCTTTTTCTCACAACAGATTTATCATTCTTTGGGTTTCCTTTTGGCTTCTAATGTACACAAATAACTTTTTATGTGTTTTTTTTTTAATATTTCTTGCTGGCCAGCCTTCACTCCTGCTGAGCTTCAGCCTTTCTGCCACAGTTTCTTAGACTATTTATGTTCTTTGGGGATTTGGCATTCTTCCATTTTCCTGTACATATCCCTTTTCTTTCTGGGTGTTTTCTGAGCTGGGCTGCTTAGTTATAGACATTTTATTACCGAATGAGGTAACCTCATCAGTATGAGGAAATGTGAGGTTTCTGTATTTTTACTGTGTTATAATTCTTTGTATGTTATCTATGCTAGATCTGTGCTATTTTTTTTTTTATGTAGACTATTGTGATTGTACCTTCTGGACACTTTTCTCCTTCAAGATTTCAGACCATTGGGTCCAAATTGTTTTCTTTTGGAAATCAATCCTAATTCCTGAATTTATGTAGAAATATATATGTATCTTTATACACAGTGCAATGCTTCCACCCTTTCTGTTGAGTTTTTTTTCTTTTGAAATACCTGTAGTGTTTCAGTGCTATGTCCTAATTAGAACTACTATCCTATTGTTTTAATACTACAGTATCATATTTTTCTTACTTACTTAGGATACTGCCCTGTTTATTTTCAATATTCTGTCTGTTGGAATAGAAACCTCTGACATTTGGTGTGACACCCTCTAGCTTTCTGGTGCTATTTCTTGGGACACTCTGTATCTCTACTTTCTTGGCTCAGTTCTTGGCTGCCTTTTTGAGTCTGGGCATTTGCCACTCCCTTCATTTTATTACAGTTTAACATACTCGTGATAAGACAGAGAAGGCAAACAGTTTCTCCCATATTTTGTAAGATATAATCTTATAATATCTATTCCTACAAGATAAGATCTATTCTTACAAGAGTCTCTTCCCAGGAATTG
The DNA here is from genome assembly GCA_030761175.1 of Masticophis lateralis. Taxonomy (NCBI): domain Eukaryota; kingdom Metazoa; phylum Chordata; class Lepidosauria; order Squamata; family Colubridae; genus Masticophis; species Masticophis lateralis. Next base: position 114,968,919 of record JAUDYJ010000002.1, read on the forward strand.
GCCATTGTCACATAGTTCAAAGCCTTCTTAATAACACCATAGATGTAGATTGTGTTTGATTTCCAAGACCCACTTTTTCTTCTTGTACCAGGATGCTCAACCAGAACTATTGATGAAAAAGCTACTTGTGCTCCCAGTTCCCTTATCTTCTTGCCCAAGTAACTTGCATTCATCAACTGTACTCCACTTTTTTCATATCCTTCTCCTTTCTATTAGTGTCACATACACATATCCATTTTTCTTTCTTCCCTTTGTAAATTCATGTTTTTCACCATTTATACCTTCTACCTTCTAAACTGCATTTGTCAATATACCATGATGTCACTAGATGGAACATCAAAATTGATTGATACCATCCACCATGGCTGTACACAGCTAAAGGCTTTTCTAGAACATGTTTTCACAATATAAAACAGGGTTACCTGCCTCATTTGTACCCATGACACATGCAGCATTGCCTGTGATGTTAAAATGCCATTCAGTTTCAAAATATGTTTGCAAAGAATGTACAAATGCAACCAAGGCCCAGTTTATCCTATGCCTGCACACATTATTTTAGGCAAACTAAGATCTCTAAATGTGGAGACTCTCTTAAAAGCCAAAAAACTTTCCCACATGCCACACTGTGATGCTGCCAAGAAAGTAATGAAAAGAGGAATGGAGCAAATCGTATAAAACAAAGTTGGGCAAAGATAATTAGAAAGGGAAACATTTGTTTATATACTTACGTCTATCTAATCCTTATAGCCAAGTTTCCACATGCATTTTCATAATTTAGTGGGCACCTCTACTGCTAGAATTACATGTTTTAATTTTCTTTTTAATATCAGGTTCGTGAACTGGAGTCTGAGTTTGAGAATGAGCAGAAACGCAGTGCAGAGGCTATCAAAGGTGTACGGAAATATGAGAGAAGAGTAAAGGAACTAACTTATCAGGTGAGAATGGAAGCTGTCATTTATTTCAAACACCTTTAGGAAAAATAAATAAAGGTGTAAATAATTTGCATATTTACTCTCTCCATTCTTTATTTCCTTTTTTTAAAAAACATAGTCTGAAGAAGACCGGAAGAATGTTTTGAGGCTCCAGGATCTGGTAGATAAACTACAGCTTAAAGTGAAAGCGTACAAGAGACAAGCTGAAGAGTCGGTAAGTACACAGGACGACCTAGTCCCAAAAACTCTCCCTGCACAATTAAAATGCACTATGCGTGGCACATAAAATAATGAAGGTTAGTTTTGAAAAGGTCACATTTTATATTGCTTGTGAATATAAAATTGTGTTTATATGAGAGCTTGTAAAGTGTCAGCCTATTCTTATGCACTTTGGATGAATTAAGACCTTCATGGAATTAATGGTCATCTTTTGAACCTCATGAGATTCTTCATATGCTTCTAGTTTGATATTTTAGATTAATTTTCGGCCCTTAAAAAGGTTCTTCAGAAGCATTCAGAAGAATTATTATGTTGGGTTCTTTTTTAACTATTACTGAGAATTAAATTTGAATAATTGAATGCTTTTCTAGGAGGAACAATCCAATGTGAACCTTTCCAAGTTCCGCAAGATTCAGCATGAGTTGGAAGAAGCTGAGGAACGGGCTGACATTGCTGAGTCCCAGGTGAACAAACTCAGGTTGAAGACCCGAGAAGTTCATAAGAAGGTGGTTATAAGTGAAGAATAAACTCACCTGGAAATGGCAAAGTGACCCAAGAGAAGCGCAAAATGTGAAGCTCTTTGTCACTCTCTGTAATTACTGTTTATCTTTCCTTAATATCTAGAAAATAAAGATGATAGAGAACTTTGCATTCTAAAAACAGTTGTGGCTTTTCTTTCATTCTACTTAATGCTAGAAACTGCAGATGATTTATGCACTTCTATTTTTCTATCTGGTAGGATGCGTATATTTAAATGAGTTTTATTAATATCTAATTATTATTTCTATACAGAAATATTTATATTTATTTCTATATATTATCTATATAATGCCCATAATGTAATTTCCATAAGGATTATAATAATTTCCATAAAATTGGATCTCCTTTGGTAATAGAATTCCCTTGGTAGTAGAATTAAATGGGTTGCAGAATATAGAGACTTTAGCTGATCTCAGAAAAGCTGCGTAGGATTGGAGTTTATTTGGAGCAAAGAGCACCAAAAAGGTAGACCAGGAGATTAAAAAAAGGAAAACTAAAGAAGTAGCAGTGGCAAATCACTGCTACCTTGTTATCAAGAAAACTACATTGAAGCATTGATGTAGTTATCAAAAACTGAACTTGATTTAGGGCAGTGGTGGGTTTCAAACTTTTTTACTACCGGTTCTGTGGGCGTGGTTTGTTGGGCATGGCATGGCTTGGTAGGTGTGGCTTGGTGGGCGTGGCAGGGGAAGGATACTGTAAAATCTGCATTCCCTCTTGATCAGCTGGGACTTGGGAGGCAGAGAATAGATGCGGGGGGTGGGTTGGGGGCAGTCAGAATTTTTACTTCCAGTTCTCCGAACTACTCAAAATTTCTGCTACCGGTTCTCCAGAACTGATCAGAACCTGCTGAAACCCACCTCTGATTTAGGTTAGCCTTGGCTTATTAACTTTCAATTTTTCAATATGAAGTTCTCAGATTTTAATGGAAAGGCAGTTTATATTTTTTTAAATATAATGGGTAAAATATTATTAGTTTAATGAAATGGGTAAAATATTGTTAGTTTAAATAGGTACAAACAGAACATATTTTTTTTTATTTTACCCATTAAATCCAATGAAAGAAGTAAGGATGTTTCCATATAAGACTTTCATTTACTCACCCATATTTCTTAGAATTGTTTGAGGTATCCAGGTAATCCAAGTTTTCATTATTCCTTTTGTTTTTGCACTATAGAAAATGTAATATATTCCTTCTTCATATGCAGTGTACAGCCATCACATGGCCCTAAGCAAATAGTTTTGGTTTTAGATACTATCCTGATACAGAGTCATACATCTGTTTTAAAGGAATCAGCTAAATGATAAAAGTACTATTAAATATACATACAATGGAAATAACACAGAAACTGATTAGGAATTAAAATAAAAATAATATGGGGGAATAAGAATAAATTTCATATTCATTACGGGGAACATTATAAATGAACAAACTAAGCTTTGTTATACAAATAGTATTGGTTTTTTTCCAGACTAATGATTAGATCTTGGAGAACTGAAATTTGAATAGGGAGTTAATAGTCATCTGAACAGAAGGTAGGGCATGGTGCCTGCTGTTACAAAACTATATATAGTTCTAATAAGAAAAGACATTTTAGCAGTTGGGAAAACAATTTGTATATTGGACTGTACTACTAAAATATTCAACTCACACAAAAGAGGGCAGAAAAATACACAATTGTGAACTCAAATATGGAATCAGTTTGGGGAAGTGCTATTTTTGTTGTCAGTCTTACACCATCTGTAATTCTGTAAGTCAGAGGTCTCCAAACTTGGTAACTTTAAGACTTGTGGACTTCAACTCCCAGAATTCTTCAGTCAGCCTTGCTCAAATCTCAAAGTTGCCAAGTTTGGAGATCTCTGCTGTAAGTAAGTGATATTACTTTAGCCTGAATCTTTGGCATTGTTATCTAGTACTTAAATCTTTTAAAAAGCCCCTAAAATATGAATAAAAATTAGCTAAGCACAAATGAAACTGACATTAACTGCATGTAGGCTTGAAAAATGTGCAATTAGTTGCACATAGAATTTTGACAAACTTCTATGAGTTTTTAATCTCTGAGGAATGAACAATGACCAATTAACCAGAAAATGAAAAAGTGCTCTAAAGCTCTAACCAATAATTTCCTCTGCTTGTGAAGCAGATCAGTGCTAAATAATGTATAACTTTATATTTGGTTGTGCTAAGGAAGAGGAAGATGAAATTCTTGCATTACATACCTATTCGATGGCCAACACATCTCTTAGAGAACAATAGTGGGTTAAATAATAACCCACTACATGTCCAGGCTCCAAACCAAAAACACCACGTGGAGATTTTTCCAAGTAGAGTTATTTTATTATTTCACACCTCTAGACAAAATCTTGTCAAACTGAGTACTGTACTATCCATATCTACCATATATTCTACCATGTACTCCAGGAATTACTAGGGAGGGTCTGTCTTCAGCCTCTTTCTCTAACATATAACATTTGGACTGAGTTGCCTTTTACTCCTCTGGAATGTGCCCCCTCCTTCCTGGGAATCCGCCTCCTTACTGCATTCCATCACCTAAACAAATGGAAAGGAAGGAATATTGCAAGCAGCCCCCATTCCAGTGGTGGGATTCAGCCAGTTTGCACCACTTCGGGAGAACTGGTTGATAACTTTCTCAGCAGTTTGGTGAACTGGTTGTTGGAAGAAATCATTAGGGCAGAGAACCAGTTGTTAAATTATTTGGATCCCACCCCTGCCCCATTCCTACAGTAACATTGCAACACTGAGGGAGAATGAACAAGCAATGCTTAGGTAAAGGCGGGGAGAACATGGAAAAAGAATGGCATAGATCTTGGAAGGAGAACAATGAAGCAAATTAACCTGATGCAGAGCTTCCCAAAATTGCACCCAAGAAAGGACACATTAAAGGGAAGTTTGACTTTGCCACTCAGGACTTGGCAAACTACATCGACTCCTTCTTGCAGCGTACGAGAGCCTCAAGCTCCTTATACTCTTTTATTTTTCCATCATCATCATATCTCTTTCTCAATAACCTTTGGCTTGCTATTGCAAGGCATAAGTATCTCTTCCCAGCCTCTTCTCTTGCACTCTCTTACAGAACACATGCTCCTTATAACTCAAATTCTAAGCATGGTCCAAAGGGTGTGCGAATACTGTCTTGGTAATCATAGAAGGCATGCCAAGAGTCCCAAGTCTCCTATTCCTTACTCGTCATCACGACTATTTATCAGATGTTGTCTGAAAATAGTAGACAGGTTTTCCTATTCCAGCAAAAATGATTTATTGCACAGTAGATTTTTGGACATATCACAATCAGATTGGAATAAAATATTTTACAATTATAGTATCTGTATTCCTCGCCAGTAGCACAGAAGCCAGTTATCCTTTCCTTTCTGCAAAGGTATCAATGAAAATGGCTTCAGGGGGAAAAAAAAGTCACTTAAATGTTATTGAAGTTGTTTAAATGTGACCAAAAGGCATTTAAATCACTTTTTCAAAACTGATTTTTCAGTGGGGGGTGGGGAGTGGCGGTTAGTAGCACTTTTAAGTTAAGATGCTTTTATTGAAAATGTTATAAGTTAATGACTTCCATCAAATATATTTAGAAATGATACAGGCACTTGCAGGAATGCAGTGGCTCAACTCTAAATATATCCAGGGATAATATGAGTAAGAATTATGTTTGCAGTCAACTTTGCCAAAACAATACTTGGCCAGAAATATTTGACCTGCAGCAGAGGAGGTGCTAGGGCCGAGCGGATATTATAAAAGAGTTTCTGGGACCTGCCTTATCTTTGATCTGCCTGAGCTTTGCCTACAGCTTCAAGGTAAGTCATGTGAAGAATGAACTTGGAATTGGAGGGAAGGATCACAGGTAGGCCTGGGATTCTACACATCCCAGGGCCATTTTGCCACCTCTGGATCTAACTTCTCTGGGGACATTCAAACCTTTTCTTGAATATGTCTGTACATTTCCATTCTTTATATCAACATATTCTTGGAACTTTGGAAATCTTGGATTACAAAAAGAATCATCATCATCATCATTTTTTTTCCCCTAAATTGTTTGCGTAGTTCTGGCCAGCCACAAGGCTGCTTGTAACTTCTTGCAGAAGGTGAGGTAAGGCATAACAGTGCTAGTTCCCAAAATATAGATAGCATTACAATGCTCCTAATGTAGATAATATTATGATCCCCGTAATATAGATAAAACTGCATTTGAAAATGTGATCAATGTGTAACATCTAACACGTAGTAAAGATAAACAAATAATTTTAAAATGGAGATTTTATTTATTTATTTTCATTTATTAAAATTGTTTGCCGCCCATCTCACTACAAGAGCCTAGGAAGAATGAAAAGAATGTAAGCAAAGCATTTTAAAAGTTAAAAAAAAAACAGTAAATATAAATGGATCCCCAAATCCATTCAGAAACTTTTTTTTAATTAAAATGTAAAACTACGATACTTAAAAAGCGATCGAATACTGGATTTTATTTCAGAACTTAAGTCAGCAATGCACAAATCTTGGGCTGGATCTCTGTGACCCCCTAATGGAAATGTTTCATTTTGCTGGCCATGAAGATTATGGTTTCCTAGTTACAATTTTTTGGAAGATGCTTTACTTTCAGACACAGCGGGATGCATCACAAAGCAGGCTTCTGTATTGTCCCTTTCAAATTTCTGATAAGAGACTGGAATATTTCTAATGCCAAGGATAAAGTGGGCAGTATTTAATTACATAGACACCAAATGCTCACAAACTTCTCTTTTTCAAAACAGTAGAGTAAAAATATAATGGCAAATGCCTACTTCAAAAGAAAAACAGCCTGGAGGCAGGAGATAGGAGTAGTTTCTGTTGCTGATTAAATTCATAGTTCCTTCATTAGAATACTCATCCCCTGTTAGAATACATAATAATTATAATATACATTATTTTAAAAAGTAATTAAATATTTTATATGTTATGATCATATTTTATAGTTGTTCTGGGTACATAAATCACATTTTTTTCACACACATACATACTCCACTTCCTTTTCTGTTTCATTCTTTTATTTTTATTTTTTATATATATAAAATATGTGCTGAGTTCTCAGCAGAGTCCTGCTTTATTACCTATACTTAACCAAAGTAATTGATTACAGATTACAGTACGGAAATAGGACACAGTTCTGCTGTATGCTGAATTATTTTTCTTTCAGAGGATAGATAGCTTTCTCTCCACCCCACTTTTTCTCCTCTGCCCCACCCCCTCCTCCTCTGCCCTTCCCCCTCTCTATATATCTAGCCTTTCCCCTCTCTATGTACCTACATTCTCCTTTTGTCTATTCATCCATAGTTAATATTTTTTAATTTTTTTTCTTTTGGATACCTTGAGTAAAAAGTTGAAGATAATAATAATGATGGTAGAAGGACTTAGACCACATGCTGATTTACTAATGTCTACAAGTTTCTAACGGACCTGAAATTGCACATTTTATACTTTTTTGGTCAATTTCTCTCTCTCTCTCTCTCTCTCTCTCTCTCTTTTAATTTGATTTATATGCCGCCCTTCTCCGGAGACTCAGGGCGGCTTACAATGCGTTAAGCAATAGCCTTCATACTTTTGTATATTTATACCAAGTCAGCTTATTGCTCCCACAAACTGGGTCCTCAATTTACCTACCTTAGAAAGGATGGAAGGCTGAGTCAACCTTGAGCCTGGTGAGGTTTGAACTTACAGTAATTGCAGACAGCTGGTGTTAATCACAATGCTTTTAGTCTGGTGAGCTACCAGGCTCCAATAGTTCTTCCAGAACTCTTCTTCCAGAAAAGAAAGCACAGGTTCCTTCTAGCAGGGAATTTTTTTTTAAATTTTTAATTTGATTTATATGCTGCCCTTCTCCGGAGACTCAGGGCTGCTTACAATGCGTTAAGCAATAGCCTTCATATTTTTGTATATTCATATTTATACAAAGTCAGCTTATTGCCCCCAACAAACTGGGTCCTCAATTTTCCCACCTTATAAAGGATGGAAGGCTGAGTTGACCTTGAGCCTGCCTGGGATTGAACTCGCAAGTAATTGCAGCAGCTGGATCTTAAATACTGCCTTTGTAGGAGGCCTTACTCCCCTACACTACTCAGGCTCTATTCCTTTGATGGAATGTTGCTTCTATCAAAGGAAGGCAATTTAGAAGGGTCTTGTAATCATAAGCAGTTATTTATTTATTTATTTTATTTATTTAGTTTGTCAAGTATGTATGAGAAAATAAATATAACTATGAACATAACATATAAACATATAAGTATAAACAGGTATAAGTATATACAAAATAAATGAGTACGAATAAATGGGAACAGTGGGAGAGGGACAGTAGGAATGCCGGTGCACTTATGCACGCCCCTTTACAGACCTCTTAGGAATACAGTGAGGTCCACAGTAGACAGTTTAAGGTTAAAGTTTTGGGGGTTTGAGGATGTAACAACAGAATCAGGTAGTGAGTTCCAGGCATTGACCACTCTGTTGCTGAAGTTGCATTTCTGCAATCGAGTTTGGACCGGTTTACTTTGAGTTTGTATCTATTGTTTGCCCATGTATTATTGCAGTTGAAGCTGAAGGAGTCATTGACAGGTAGGATGTTGTAGCAGATAATTTTGCGTACAAACTTACGTCAGACCGTAGGTGGCATAGTTCTAGGTTGTCCAGGTCCAAAATTTCAAGCCTGGTGGCATAAGTACTTAATAAGTACATTATTAATTAATACCTTATTAATTAATTAATTAATATCTTATTAAATAATACCTTATTAATAAGGTACATAAGGTTGCTAAATCCACAAGGCAGAAAGTTGCAAAAGAGACAAAAACTAATAATTTAGCCTTTTAGAAAAGCTTGTCTTGTACCTATAACCTGATAGACATCTTTCCTCCATGTAGTTTTCTCTGCTGCGGTGTGCCCTGTAAACTGCAGCCATGTCATCAGACGCTGAAATGGCAATTTTCGGGGAAGCTGCCCCTTATCTCCGGAAGTCAGAAAAGGAGAGAATTGAATCCCAGAACAAGCCCTTTGACGCCAAGACCTCCGTTTATGTGGCGCATGCTAAGGAATCTTATGTGAAAGGCGTACTACAAAGTAAAGAAGGAGGGAAAGCCACAGTCAAGACTGAAAAAGGAGAAGTGAGTAAAGGACAAGAAACTTATTGTCAAAAGTTAGCCTTTATTAGATCAGGTCAACTTATGGATGCCTTTTCTTTCCTAGAGTGTGACTGTAAAGGATGACCAAGTCTTTCCTATGAACCCTCCCAAATATGACAAAATTGAGGACATGGCCATGATGACCCACCTCAATGAACCTGCTGTCCTGTATAACCTCAAAGAGCGTTATGCAGCCTGGATGATCTACGTGAGTGAAGCCATGGTTTTTGTTTGCTGCTTTCTGCTAGTGCAATACTGTGGATTCAAATAATCTCATAAAGCCAGCAAGGATCATGAAAAATCTGAACAAATAACTAATAGAGATTTTAATGATAATAGAGTCAACTGATTACTTCACATTTTTACATGGTGTCTAGAAATGAACATGTTTAGAATAACTATCATATATTAAGAAAAGGATGAACTGATCCAAACAAAGTTCATAAAGAACAGCATCCAATTTTGATAGCATCAGCTAACAAAAAGCCCGTTGAAATACCACTCAGTCTATAAATTTGTGTTGTCCGAATAACCTATAAGTCAGTTTGGTGATCACATACTGTATTTCTGAGCAAAATTAGCATTTATATAGACAAAAGGTGGGTTATATTATGCACATAAATAATGTGGGAGGCCTCTGTGCATAACCTCTGCACTTCTTATAGACTAATAATAGCAGTTTCTGCACAATAGAACATGCTGTGTGCCTATTTTTTTTAAACCTGAACCTTTAGAAAGTGTAGAACATATGATACTGCTCCTTTCATGCTACACAGTAAAATTTATCATGTATTATTATTTCTTTATTTATTTTCCTTTCCAACTCTTTTTCCCTCGCTATAATTATTTTATGTATAATTCATTCCTTAGGATTTAAGGAAAATAACAAATATAACAAGCAAATAGATGGTGATATTTTGTGTTGTATTTTTGCAGACCTACTCAGGTCTCTTCTGTGTCACTGTCAATCCCTACAAGTGGTTGCCAGTGTACAACCCAGAAGTGGTGTCAGCTTACAGAGGCAAAAAGCGTCAAGAAGCCCCTCCCCACATCTTCTCCATCTCTGACAATGCGTATCAGTTCATGTTAACTGGTGAGTAGATGAATGTTTCTGGGGGGAAAAATAATAAGGTAGGGGAAACAGGAAGAACATGGCTTTTGGAATTCCTTTCAGTCTCTTAAGAATAGATGCCCCACCTGAAGAAAACCTGGAAACTTCAGTTGGTGCAAAATACGGTGGCCTGCATGGTTTTGTGACGCCCTCGATGTGCATGTTTCACCTCTCTTCCAGGAACTGCATTGGTTGCCAACTTGCTTCCAAATGCAATTCAAAGGACTTGGTGGTCACCTTTAAAGACCTTTATGGCTTGGGACCAGGGTATCTGAGGGATCATCTTTTGCTAGTCAAATGTACCCGACCCAATAGAGTGGGAAGGCAAGGAATGATATGGGTCCCATTCTCTAGGGAGATACATTTGGCGAGACCCAGAAGAAGGGCCTTCTCTGTGGTGGCTCTCTCTTTCTGGAACATCATTCCTCCAGAGATTAGATTGGCCCCCACTCTAAAACTCTTCCAGAAGGCACTGAAAACATGGTTCTGCCAGTGGGCCTGGGGAACCCAGGGTGGGATGGAGCACTTTAAATGGCATGTATGAATATGTATTGTCACCAGGATGGGGGTGGGGGGTGGGGCTATTATTTAATTATTTAATTATTTTTTTATTGTTTTATAATTTTCTTTTATTATTTTTATATGATGTTTTTATATTCATGTAAGCCACTTTGAGTCACCATGTGCGAGTAGGTGGCAATATAAATTTTCTAAAATAAATAAATATTTCTTATGATCAATGACAAAAAAAAAATCCACAAATAGATGACAAAATAAATACTACAGACAAAAACAAATAGCAAATAGAGCAATCAAATCAACTATAATGCCTGTTATGGTTGTTAAGTCATGATGGTCATAAAATGGTCATATGTGACCAGGTCTATTTTTACAACCATTTTTGCAACAATCAGAGTCACTATTTTGATCACTAAGAGAACACCATGGCTGTTAAGCAAATCTGCTGTTTGCTATGGGGCATTTCTGCTGAAAATTGGAAATAAATGCTTTTTTCAGTAAAAATGATGTAAATTGTGGTCACATGACTGTGGGATGCTGCAAAGGGCCATAAATGAGGACCTGTTGCCAAGCTTCTGAAATGCAATCGGGTGACTACAGGAGGGGGAGGGCGGCTGTTGGAAGTTTGGAACTGGATTGTAAGTGCCTTTGGGGGGGGGGGTGTCCATTGTAACTTTGAATCAGAGGTGCATTCGCATCATGCCTGCCTGCACGCTCTTCTGCACATGTGCAGAAGCTTCTGCGCATGCACAGATCTACTTTGATGATGTCCGGGTCAGTGGGCGGAGCCTCCCGCTGGTTTTATTACCAGTCCTTGCAAACCAGGGGCAACCCACCACTGCTTTGAAAGATCATTAAGCAAGTGATCATAAATTGAGGGCTACCTATAGGCAATACAACATAATATTGCCACATTTGAAGAAACAGAATGATTTTGATAAGACATCTAAATACAGACTGAACATAGACTATGCCAATGTTACACGATGCATCTTTATACGAGGAGCAATACATGCAGGCCATATACTGAATGGCAAATGCTTCATACATCTGGGTTTTTTAATAATTCCTCTCAAGAACAGTGATCAGATGTAATTAGAATGTGATTTAAGAATAGCTCTGCTCTGAGTTTTGGAAAGGGAAAGGAGAAGTCAGGAAGTTGTTGAGCTGTTGCCCAATGGCTCGCCCATTCATTGAAGGAAGTTTTGAGGGATTTTTTTTTCTCCATGGCTACAGCCTGATCTGACCTTTTTTTCTAAAGATGATGTGTCTGCTGTTGGCTTCTCCTGCCTCAGTTCTCCTGCTGATGGAGTAAAAGAGGTTGCGTTCTGAGCCCCTCTGCACAGCTTCTTTCAAAATCTTTTAAGTAGAAAAAATAAAGACATGCCTCCTTAGAATCTTTCTCCTTTAAATGACAGTGAAATACTGAATTAGTTACCGTGGTCAAGATGTCTTAAAACAATTACATTGTTCTGCAACATATACTCACTGGTGAAAGAAAAATAGATGAAAAGTATTTATGATACACACATAAATACAGTATATATGTGTACACGCAGATATATATATATATATCACTGATATAAATATAAATTTCTTTAACAGTGAAATATAATTTTGATATAAAATGCTTTGTTGTGACAAATAATGTTTTTCTATCAAGGCACCTGGTATATATATATGTCTTCTCAAGTTTTCGCGGGTGTGTGTATGTAAAAAGTTAAAATCTCGGGTGTTTTCCCATGTCAATAAAAGTCTGTTAGTTAAAATGCTTAAAATCCTGGCTAAAATCATTAGGACAGAGTGAAACCCGAGAAGAAGAAGAGAATATGGGAAAAGCCATCCTGCCCTATATAAAAGGGACCACCGATAAAATTAGTAAGATATTACAGAAACACAAAATAAAAACAGTGTTCCATACAGATAGAAAAATATTGATGATCTTAAGAAACGTCAAGGATAAAACTGAACTGGAAAATCAAGGGGTGTGCTTCCAGGAGCAATGTGAGATCGCAGCTGTTTCTTCCTTTTAACTGCTAGTGGGGGTGGGAGCTGATTGGGTGGGAGCTTTGCTCCTGGAAGCACGAAGCCGAGAACACCAGCCTGAAGATGACGAATGAAACTTTGTCGAAACGTCACCAAGACACATCCAATTCTATGCGGGAGAACACCCGAATAACCAAAGACCTACATATATATACATATATATATACCTAAACACGTGTGTGTGTGTGTGTGTGTGTGTGTGTGTGTGTGTGTGTATGTGTGTGTTGGGATAAGGGAGTTCAAAAATTTAGAGGGTGTTCTGCTCATTTATATTCAGAATGATGTAGGGGCGAATTTTTTTTGCAACATACTATATAATTGTAAAAGTCACAAGTAACTTTTTAAAAAATCTTTTCAGATCGCGAGAATCAATCCATTTTGATCACGTAAGTATGCCTTCTTAACTGGTCTACTTTTGTTCTCTTGATTTCTCTGAAATAAAATTAGGACAATTAGCCCTAATTGTTCTAAAAGAAACTGCAAGACTACTGTGTATCACTGGTCAGTTTGAATACTGTAACAATAATGATTCCTCAACAACATTTGGCAGCCCCTATTAGGATTCTGCACTAAACTGCAGTGGAGATCATTGTAGTTAAACTAGTATAGCAGAGAAGTATTTAGAACAAGGATGGGAAAATTATTTTAGCTAGAAGGCCAGTAGTGGGTAGAACAACAGAAGTTTGCACGCACTGTCATATAACTGTTTTACACACACATAAATGCCCAACAATAAGAGTTGAAATTGAGATTCTTCCAATCGGCCTCCACACTTTATGGTGCAATTAGATTTAAAAAACAACACCAACAAAACTGCAGCATGGGTCAGCTGAGAGATTTTCAGAGGAGAAATAACTCATACCCATGACAGGCGGGCTTAAACTTTGAATTTTTACAATGTCTTGTGGAGCCAGAGTTAATATAAGTTTTGTTGGTAGGCAGATTAGGTGCAATTTCCTATAGTTCAGTCAGGCTTAGAAGGCCTTTCTGATTTTCCAGGCCTGAGGGCAGATGAGGCTATCCCCCATCCCTACTTCTTAGTGACATGGAGTTGGAATCTCAATGAAATGATTTCTAACACATTAATGGAAATCTTCTTTGAATCCACAGCGGAGAATCTGGTGCTGGAAAAACTGTGAACACGAAACGTGTCATCCAGTACTTCGCAACAATTGCAGTTTCTTCCGACAAGAAAAAGGAAGAACCAGCCCAACAAGGCAAAATAAAGGTGCGTGGGTTTTGGTTTTGTTTTTTTTTAAAAGATGAAAAGTGAATACCTAGAATTTATCTGTGATGAAACAAATTGAAATTAATCATGATATTTTTATTGAAGGGCACCCTTGAAGATCAAATCATCAGTGCCAATCCCTTGTTGGAGGCTTTTGGAAATGCCAAGACTGTGAGGAATGACAACTCTTCACGTTTTGTAAGTCCTGTGCAAAATAGGACCAAATACTTTCGTGTGTGAAAAACTGAATGCAGCCTCTCTTTGCAAGTTAATCTCTAAAACAGTAAAATTATGTCTCCCAATTTTTTTAATATTATGCCTTCTCTTCTTTAAAGGGCAAATTCATCAGAATCCATTTTGGTGCCACTGGCAAGCTGGCTTCTGCAGACATTGAGACATGTAAGGGATATTTCTTTTTGTGTTTATTTGACCTTTCCTTCCTTCCTTCCTTCCTTCCTTCCTTCCTTCCTTCCTTCCTTCCTTCCTTCCTTCCTTCCTTCCTTCCTTCCTTCCTTCCTTCCTTCCCTAATTCAACTTCATTGCTTTGCCAGATCTGCTGGAGAAGTCCAGAGTTACCTTCCAGCTCAAGGCTGAAAGGAGCTACCATATCTTTTATCAGATCATGTCCAACAAGAAGCCAGAACTGATTGGTAAGGGGACTCATCCATTTGGAGGACTATTTCCACTATTAAACATTAAAAATGTGCTGATGCTTGAAAATGAATTCATGTTTGTGCTTCTTTTTATGCAGAGATGCTTCTGATTACTACCAACCCATATGACTACCATTTTGTCAGCCAGGGTGAGATCACTGTTGCCAGCATTAATGATCAGGAAGAGTTGATGGCAACTGACGTAAGTAATTTGCAGAATTGGGAACATAAAATTGTAATGTGATTAGACAAGCAATAATATTTGGTTTAAATGTTTAAGTGCATGTGGTATTTGGGCATATGATGAGTGGCATAACGTTCCAAGAGGAACACTGGCAAAGACAACTACAGGCTACTGTAATTGCCAAAATGATTTCAAGTGAGTTTGAACCCTCAACTTGGCTCAGTGCTGAGTTAGACAGAATCCTTTCTATTGCTTGAATTAATAGGAAGCTATTGACATCCTGGGCTTCACTGCTGAAGAAAAGACAGCCATTTACAAGCTGACTGGAGCTGTTATGCACTATGGGAATATGAAATTCAAGCAGAAGCAGCGAGAGGAGCAGGCTGAGCCAGACGGCACTGAAGGTATTTGGCTACGGAATGACAAACACGATATGCTAAGACTCAGAATATGATATGGAGGATGCAGTACATCATATCATTTACAGAACTGCTAGGATATTGCATTTTACTATAAGTATTTTCCTTACTAGACAAAGACATGGTCCTTTTTAAAAGTTTAGCTTTAGAAGCAAATATATAGGAAAATGAAAATGTATTTTAAATTGCTATTTTGCCATTTGCTAGATATACCTCCTGCAAACTTTGGGAGTGCGATCATGTCCACTCTGTAGAAAGCTGACTGAAGTTGTACACATCTGCTTTAGGGTCTCCCCCCCAAAATACAATAATTCAATTGTTAACCAAATCAATAATTCAAAATGCTAACGAATTTAGAAGTTGGTAAAAAAAAATCTGGATGGCCTATTTATCAAAATTAGAATCTGTTTTGGTCTTCTAGAAGAGTTGGAAATTATAGTTTTTCTAATACACACTGATCTTCTCTTCCTTTCTTGACTGTGCTCAGTTGCTGACAAGGCTGCCTACCTCATGAATCTCAACTCAGCGGATCTGTTGAAAGCTCTGTGCTATCCCCGGGTCAAGGTCGGCAATGAATATGTCACCAAAGGCCAAACTGTCCAGCAGGTAAGTCTTTCTCAAATCAAAGGGAAAACTAAAATACTAATTACACCCTTTACCTGAATGTTCCATGTTGCATATGTCACCAATTTGTTCTTCTAGGTCTACAATAACGTAGGTGCTCTGGCTAAAGCTGTCTTTGAGAAGATGTTCTTGTGGATGGTCATTCGTATCAACCAACAATTGGATACCAAACAACCCAGACAATACTTCATCGGTGTGCTGGACATTGCTGGTTTTGAGATCTTTGATGTAAGGAAATGAAACCTTGGGACCAAGCAGATGGCTTTTGTTATCCAGTCTTTCTATCTCAAATTTGTTCTACTATCTTTGTTCTGAAATATTTTTCATAGTTCATAACATAGACTTAGATTTTTTTTATTTGCAGTTTTCAACTTAAAGAACATTGCAGCATACTTTGAAAAAATGTGTCAATATGCACAGACATATAATTGATCACACATATATTCAAAATTGAACAGCTAGCCAATTTGGGGAAGCTCTGCAATGCATTAGCAAACTCATGACCAAGAAAGAAAGTAATTTAATTAGCAGTTCCATCCATACGCAAAAGAGAAAATAAACATATAGCAATTTTATTTAATTAAAAATTAGTATCATTCTGTTTATAGTATCTATAATTATCCTTCAGGATAATAGTTATGGGCTTAATGCAAAACCTTAGATTTTTTTTTGGTAACTCAGCATAATACTGATACTACATAGACAAACAGATGAAAAATACTTTACAATTAAACATTTGGACACCAAAATTAAGAATGGATTGTGTGTTTTTAAAACAAATGCTCCTTTTTTTCTCTTATAGTTTAACAGCTTGGAACAGCTATGCATCAACTTCACCAATGAGAAACTGCAACAATTTTTCAACCATCACATGTTTGTCCTGGAGCAAGAAGAGTACAAGAAAGAAGGAATTGAATGGGAGTTCATTGACTTTGGCATGGACCTGGCTGCCTGCATTGAACTCATTGAGAAGGTTTTGATCAAAAGTTATATTTAATTTTGCAGTAATTTCAACTAATGACCATTAACTGCCTTGGAATAAGTGAGCTGTACCCCTGGTTGGTGCAGCTATATTTATAACAATGCTTCCCTACTCAATATATTTTTGAATGCTTGTTGTGGTGTTAATCATATTTCTTCATAGACTATCACAAGAAAACCCTTATTTTTGGTTGAAAATTACTAACGATGACATTATTTGAAGTACATATGTTATAACTTAGTCCATGTCCATGGCCAACTGTCTTTCACCCATTGTCTTACAGCCCATGGGCATTTTCTCCATCTTGGAGGAAGAGTGCATGTTCCCCAAGGCAACAGACACATCTTTCAAGAACAAGCTCTATGACCAGCACCTTGGCAAGAGCAACAACTTCCAGAAACCCAAGCCTGCCAAAGGCAAAGCTGAAGCTCATTTCTCCCTTGTGCACTATGCTGGCACTGTTGATTACAACATTAGTGGCTGGCTGGACAAGAACAAGGACCCCCTGAATGAAACTGTGGTGGGACTGTATCAGAAGTCTTCCATGAAGACCTTGGCCTTACTGTTTGCCGACCGTCCAGTAGAAGGTAATTCTTAACACTTGAAATAGATTCATAAACATCATTCAGAGTCAAAACAACTGCTCGTGTAAGGAATAGTTCAGTGCTATCCTCAGATAATATTTGCTTATACAGGTTAGGGAACCCTCAGCATAGGAGCTCATATCCGTAAACCTAAAAATGGAAAAATCACGTAACTTGTACTTGATGTCCAGAGTGTCCTGAAAACACCATTAAAATAAATTGCTGTTTAGTAAATGATGACATCCCCAGTGGCAACCATTTTGTGAATGGGTAAACCCTTAACAGCCATTTTGCAAATGTCCACATTCTCAATATTTCAAACGTATAATTTCCAAAGAAATACAAATAAATATATGATCTGATCTAGTTCAAGCATGCTAAACCATAGTATGCTTCAGTGTTCTGGATTAGTATAAGGTGAACTCACACAATATGGTTTAGTGACAGACTTCACATCAGTCCCTACAATAAATCTTTCTTCAGAAACATGGCCCACATATTTGGATGTAGCACGAGTACATGAGCAGCTCATACTATAGTTATAAAAGAAGTCAGAGCTACATAGAAAATAAGCCTATGACAGAGCATAGGAATATTTCAAATACAAAGCCTTTCCCTTCTATATTTTCCAAATCAATGTAAGTTGAGCTGTTCTATTTCCCACCTTTAAGGCTGGCATTTGATCAGAGTTTACCTAACAGTGTTGTCTGCCTTTAATTCTTACTTCACCAACTGCAGTTCTTATAACTATAATCACATACCTATAAGATTGATATATCTTGTTTAACAAACTGTAACAAAACAATGTGATACATCTAATACCAGGGGCAGGTTTCAAAACCCATTGCTACTGGTTTGCTTGTGGGCGCATATGCACTTGTGCGTGCGTACAATGCTTCTGCGCATGCACAGAAGCATCCGAGTGAGTGGGCAGAGCTTCCTGACACTGCTGCCGTTACCGGTTTTCCTGATCCGGTGCGAACTGGTAGCCACCCACCACTGCTTAATACCTATTGTTAGATACTTGTACTGTAGAATAAAGTATTAAGCCCCAGATAACTGTCAATTTGTGGTTCCCACACCTTTTCTCTTTTTTCCCCCCCCAGAGGGCAAGAAGGCTGCCAAGAAGAAGGGCTCTTCCTTCCAGACTGTGTCTGCCCTTTTCAGGGTATGGAAATCAGATGTTCTTATTCTTCATTCCTTCAAGGACACTCGTGCAGGAATGATGTCCATCTCTGTATAAACTGAGGATATCTGGGGGGAGGGGTAGAATATGAGGAAAGACGTACCTCTGTGATAGAATACATGTTTTACTGCCACACAAAAAATACAGTTTTTGGCAGTTGCAGAATTGAAGACGGGAGAGCCATTGTCTGATTCTTGATTGACAGTGGTTTTCCAAGGGAGGAAGATAGGAGAGAGTCCAGCAAGGTTGAACATAGGACAAGAGTCCAACTGCAAAGCTATTGCCAGTTGACTTGGCTACATAGATTAACTTCACATAGAGCAGCTTCCAATATCCATAGGCTGATAGAGCAATAGACAGATTTAGTCCCCTCAGAGGAGGAAAAGCAAAATAAGAACAACTGAATATTAGTTCACAGTATTCTGGAACAATAGAAATCTACTAATGGTCCTTACAATGAGCTGAGGTGGTGCAGTGGTTAGAGTGCAGTACTGCAGGGTAATTCCTCTGACTGCTGACTGCCAGTAGTTTGGCAGTTTGATTCTCACTGGCTCAAGGTTGACTCAGCCTTCCATCCTTCTGAAGTGGGTAAAATGAGGACCCAGATTGTTGGGGGCAAAATGCTGACTCTGTAAACCACTTAGAGAGGGCTGTAAAGCACTATGAAGTAGCATATTTATTTATTTATTTATTTATTTATTTATTTATTTATTTATTTATTTATTTATTTATTTATTTATTTATTTAAGTGCTATTGCTATTAAGAGAATACATCATAGTCAAGATTATAGAGACTGAACACAGTATACAATTCTACTGGGTTTTTTTTTTAAAGCCCTGAGTTGTTAAATATTTCTTAATCAAAGAGCATTTAAATAAAATATCTGTAACATGCTCTCAAAAGGTAAAGAAGATGCACTGTCCTAAAAAAGTTAACCAATATGTCAATATAAATGTCATCTGATACAGAATAGGGCAAAAGTGTTAAAAGGTTGTTTGTGAGAATGTGGGGAAAATTCACAGTAATTTTTTTTCTGGCTACCTAGGGCAAAATATGGAGCTCACTCTAGTTTTTTTCTTAACATAAATTTGCTTTTTTAAAAAATAATAATGTTGTTTTCAAATCCTACAGGAAAACTTAAACAAGCTGATGACCAATCTGAGGAGCACTCATCCACATTTTGTGCGCTGCATCATCCCCAATGAAACTAAAACTCCTGGTAAGGTACAGGACTGTGTTTAATTTTAAAATGAAAACTGTAATCTATCTTTTGCACACATTGTAACATCTTTTTTTCCTGTGGTTCTTCTAAGGTGCCATGGAACATGAGCTTGTATTGCACCAACTAAGATGTAATGGTGTACTTGAAGGTATCCGAATTTGCAGGAAAGGCTTCCCCAGCAGGATTATTTATGCTGATTTCAAACAGAGGTCAGATTGATTTCCAGCTACTGACTTGATTGGATTCTAACTGTTTTTAATGTCTCCACCTTACAGCAATTTACATTTTAATAACTTGAATAATTGAATGTAAGTAGTGCCATATGGTCTAGTGGGGAGCAGAGAGACCTAGGTTTTCTGATCCTACCTTGGACATGGAAGCCAGTTGGGTGAATTTGGGCCAATAATTCTCATTTCTAAAAAAGCAATGGCAAACTATTTGAGCAAATGTTGCCGGGAAATGTTGGGTCATGTCCATAGAGTTGTCAGGAGTACTGCATATTATTTATTAAATAAAATCATATAATTTATATTAAGAATTTAAGGAAGAAACTAACAAAATATTATTACTTCCTTTCATAACTCTTCATTATACAGAATAGAATTGGGGATAAGAAGAATTACACATTTGGTTCAGGAGTTTCAGATGTTTATTTGTGCAAACTTGAATGATTCAACATATCTGTACAGTGTGAATTACTTTGTGCTAACAAAAGCATTTAGTAGCATGATGACAAGTTGGCACTGATAAACCTTTAGAAAACTCAGCCACATTGGCCAATCTCTTTGCTTTAAGGAAGTAGCCATAGCTGGTAGGTCTGAGAGTTTGTTTTCATGCTGATTGGAAAGACTGTTATTAAACAGCAAACAGGTGCACATTACTTTCTCTTCACTAAAGACAAACTTCAAGTCCTCTAAACTGAAAATCCAGGAAGAAACAGTAAACAGTTCTGCTATCATCAGAACTGAAAGCAGAATGCTTAGTAGAGTTTTTGAGTATATCTAAACGTTCCTAGTAATAGATACCATTATTCAGAGCGCTTAGTTCCGTGATGGCGAACCTATGGCACACATGCCACAGGTGGCACACAGAGCCATATCTGTCAGCACGCGAGCGTTGCCCTAGCTCAGCTCCAGCATGCATGCACATGCCAGCCAGCTGATTTTCGGGCCTTCCGGGCCCACCAGAAGTCAGGAAATGTGCTGTTTCTGACCTCTGGAGGGCCTCCAGGCGGGTGGGAAAGGTCATTTTCGCCCTCCCCAGGTGCCAAGAAAGCCTCTGGAGCCTGGGAAGAGTGAAAAACAGGCCTTTCATCCCTACACCTCTTCTTAATATTATGGTTTCCAATGTCAGGAAACTTTAGCTTCTGCTTTCTTTAATAGATACAAAGTTCTGAATGCAAGTGCCATCCCAGAGGGACAATTCATAGATAGCAAGAAGGCTTCTGAGAAACTTCTTGGATCAATTGATATTGATCATACCCAGTATAAATTTGGCCACACCAAGGTAAGATGACAATTTGACTGTTTGAATGCAACATTGTTTATGGGGACAATTATATATTTATTATACTTTCTCTTCCACCCACAGGTGTTCTTCAAAGCTGGGCTTCTGGGTCTTCTAGAGGAGATGAGAGATGATAAGCTGGCACAATTAATTACACGTACCCAAGCTATGTGTCGTGGGTTCTTAGCAAGGTCTGAGTTCCAGAAAATGATGCAACGAAGGTACAGTTTTGCTATTACAAATAAAATGAAACATACACAAAGAGTCACATATAAGATCACCTTCCATACCCAAACAGACAACTTGTGAACAATGGACCATACCAGTGGTGAATTGTCCCCAGTTCACACTGGTTCTATTGAACTGGTAATAAAACTGGCAGGAGGCTCCGCCCACTGCCTAGAACGCTTCTACACATGCGCACGGCCCCTTTGCGAACCGGTAGTAAAGGTAAGTAGAACCCACCCGTGGACCATACTGATGGTTGGAAAACGACTGTAGCATGCACAACAGACTATAATATGTAGTATAGAACATTTAGCAACATTTAGCAGTAGTAGATTTGAGAAGTCATGTATGAAAGACGTAAGTAGCCATGAAAAATCTCAGGTCCTCAGGAAAGTTCATTGCACAACATGGCAGAAATTATGCATTTAAAAATATATTTATTTCACATTTATCTGTATAAACCTTTTTTAAAAAATGGACTTGAAAAGCTTTGTGAAGTGGCATTAATCTATATTTCTTACATATTATATTCTTTAACTTACGTTAGTGAAAATTTTATAAATGATTTTGTATTATATATGTATATTCCAAACTTATCGGTTTTATTTTGCTTTCCTTCCAGAGAATCTATCTTCACTATTCAGTACAATATTCGTTCATTCATGAATGTGAAGCACTGGCCTTGGATGAAATTGTACTTTAAGATCAAGCCCCTGCTAAAGAGTGCGGAGTCAGAGAAGGAAATGGCAAACATGAAGGAAGAATTTGAGAAAACAAAGGAGAGTCTTGCCAAGGCAGAGGCCAGAGTGAAAGAACTAGAAGAAAAAATGGTGTCCCTGATGCAGGAGAAAAATGACTTGCAACTTCAAGTCCAATCTGTAAGCCTGTTAGATATTAGATATTATTGTTTCATTAAATGATCTAGTATAGTTTAGCAAGCAGTAAATTGAAGCTCACAGATGAAAGTTCACTGCAGTTTTTGGTTGGGGTTATTAGAGATTTCTTCATATTGCTACATACTCTCAAAATCATATTTACTTACTCTACGTCTATAATACTGTTACACAGTGTTATAATTAAGAATTAAATGACCTAACAGATAAATATATGTAAGAAATGTATTGTAATAGGTAAACTATTCTTGTTTCCATATTTAACTAGCTACCAATATTCATTAAAGAGACAGTTACAGTTGGGCAGCATCACAAATCAATAAATAGTGAATATATTTGACTTGCTCAACATACAAGAACAATTTACCTTTGATTATTGTTCCAATTAATATAAAGAAATTTGATCCCTGTGCATTTTTCTTAGTAAAAAGATACTTTTTCCATTAGAATAGAAATTTTATATATGTTAATATTATAATTAGGAAAGTGGGTTTTTTTTTAATGATTTCTACTTTCCGTTCATAGGAAGCTGATGGCTTGGCAGATGCTGAGGAGAGATGCGACCAGCTAATCAAAACCAAAATCCAACTGGAAGCTAAAATTAAGGAGCTCACTGAACGAGCTGAAGATGAAGAAGAAATGAATGCTGAATTGACAGCCAAGAAGAGGAAACTGGAGGACGAATGCTCAGAACTGAAGAAAGACATTGATGATCTTGAGCTGACACTGGCCAAGGTTGAAAAGGAGAAGCATGCTACAGAAAATAAGGTACTGTTCAAAAATATACCAAAATTAAATTGCTACCCACTATTGTCACTTCAGAATACATAGATCACTATAACTCTGTCTGTTCAACTTTTAAAGGTGAAAAACCTTACTGAAGAGATGGCGGTCTTGGACGAGACCATTGCCAAACTGACCAAGGAGAAGAAAGCCCTGCAAGAGGCCCATCAACAGACCTTGGATGATCTGCAGGCAGAGGAGGACAAAGTGAACACTCTGACCAAAGCAAAGACCAAGCTGGAACAGCAAGTGGATGATGTAAGTTCGCTATCATCTCCAGAGAAGAATTGGATTGAGGTGGAGATACTGCTTGATGACACAATTACTCTGATCTCTTTGTCTTCAGCTTGAAGGGTCTCTGGAGCAAGAAAAGAAAATTCGCATGGACCTTGAAAGAGCTAAGAGGAAGCTAGAAGGGGATTTAAAGCTAGCTCAGGAATCCACAATGGATTTGGAAAATGATAAGCAGCAGCTGGATGAAAAGCTGAAGAAGTAAGTATTAATGTCTATTATGAGGGACTTTTGTGCTAAATGGAGTTTTTTGATTTGGTGGCTAACCATAATATTTTGTTGTGATAAGGAAAGACTTTGAAATCAGCCAACTCCAGAGCAGGATTGAAGATGAGCAGGCCCTGGGTTCCCAGCTTCAGAAGAAGATCAAGGAGCTGCAGGTCTGTCATATACAGTAGTTCCTTCATGAATGGAGAATTAAGCTATCTGGAAGCCAGTTCCAGGGTTCATGGTTGCCTCTTTTGTCCTAGGCTCGTATTGAGGAATTGGAAGAGGAGATTGAGGCAGAACGGGCATCTCGCGCGAAAGCAGAGAAACAGCGGGCTGATCTCTCCAGGGAACTTGAAGAGATCAGCGAGCGTCTGGAGGAAGCTGGTGGAGCAACTGTAGCTCAGATTGAGATGAACAAGAAACGTGAGGCAGAATTTCAGAAAATGCGCCGGGACCTTGAAGAGGCCACCTTGCAGCATGAAGCCACGGCTGCTGCTCTCCGCAAGAAGCACGCAGATAGTGCAGCTGAACTTGGGGAACAAATTGATAACCTGCAGCGAGTGAAGCAGAAGCTGGAGAAGGAGAAGAGTGAACTGAAGATGGAGATTGATGATCTTGCAAGCAATATGGAATCTGTCTCTAAAGCTAAGGTATTCTATAGAAGTACAGTATAGGCAATGGTTCTGTTAGGCACAGTTAGGATCTAATTCAAATCATTTGATTTATTTAAAAATGTAGGCAAAGCAGTTTTCTTTAATTTTTATGCATATCTAAGTATTTAATGTATAAAAATATGGTGCCATAAGTAAGCAATTAATATTTATATTGAATTTCCAGATTCTAAAATAATTTTAAAAGATACCCACAAACCTTTTACATATGATTTATATTTATAAAATGTATGTTACAACAGATGATATGTTCATTTGCATAGTTTTTGAGCCATGTGTATACAATTTACAAACTGTACAAGACAGACATGATTTCTGCTTTGAAAGATATGATGGGCTAAATATAAGATATGGGAGCATGCCACTTCAGTTATATATTCTGAAGACAACTCTCGCTATCTATTGGTTGTAAGAGTTTGGCACTTGATTTTTTTAAAAAAACTGCTTTGTAATTTACTGGCCTTCTGAAGCAAATTCAGGTACTATATCCTTTGTATAGTATCAGAATTGTTATTGTTAAAACGCTAAAGGACAAAATGTTATCCAGATATAATCTAAAACAGAAAGAACTATTTGTGATTTATAAGATAAATACATTTCCTCCATCCTCCCCTATCTGAAATTTCCTTTTTGATTCTAGTGTAATACAGCTAGCATCTGAGGAAGACAAAAGACATTGGGGGCTGCCTGTTTTATACAGATAAACATTTTATTTTTAAAGAAACATTAAAAGTCTCTGCTTGGAACTGTGTGTTCAATATATGAAAGGCCACTTTTTTTTTTTTTTTTTTTTTTTTGGACATTTTACATTTAGGCAAATCTTGAGAAGATAAGCCGTACGTTAGAAGACCAGCTCAGCGAGCTTAAAACAAAGGAGGAAGAACATGTACGCACAATTAATGACCTCAATGCTCAAAGAGCACGATTGCAGACAGAAACAGGTAACACAAAGGAACAAATTGTGTTATTCTGTAATATTTTGCCATTATAAACATTAGTTCATTTATAATACTTGAATCCTTCCTTCCTTCCTTCTGCCTAGAGAAATTTGTGCAATTTTCTTGTTCACATTTTTCATTAGAGTCTTACCCTCTTTCTAGGACTTAGAGTGTGGCCAAGAATCACCCAGGTGGGTTCATGCCTAAGGCAGGACTACAACTCACAGTTGTCCAATTTCTAGCCTAGGGTCTTCAATCACCACACCAAATAATTCCCCTTTTGTTTCTACCCCTGTTTGAAGTTGAAAATAAATCCTACAAATTTCAAGAAGACCTGTTAGTTATTCTTGCTCTTTGTGACCATTATAAAACTAACTATAATCAAATAGTTAGTTGGATTATATATTCAGCTTCAACCACAACCAAACTCAAGCAAATAATAGATACAAAATCAAAGTAAACTGTTCCAAACTTGATTGCAGAAAATATGACTTCAGTAACAGAGAGTTCAATGCCTGGAATGCACTACCTGATTCTGTGGTTTCTTCCCCAAACCCCCAAAACTTTAACCTTAGCCTGTCTACTTTTGACCTCACCTCATTCCTAAGAGGTCTGTAAGGGGCGTGCATAAGAGCACCAGCCTGTCTACCGTCCCTGTCCTAATATCCCCTTTTACTTACTCTTTTTATGTATCCAAATTATGTTTATACTTTTACCTGTTATCTTATATATGATTGACAAAATAAATAAATAAAATAAAATAAATAAAATGTCTTTTATTTAGGTGAACTGTCCCGCCAAGTAGAGGAAAAAGATTCATTGATTTCTCAACTTACAAGAGGCAAACAAGCCTTCACACAGCAGATTGAGGAACTGAAGAGGCAGCTTGAGGAAGAAGTGAAGGTGTGAAAGTTGTCTATGCATTGCATAGATCTTATGCATCCTTTGGTACTGCAGTATTGCTGTGAATAATGTGTGCATTATTTCTATAGTTATGTTTTTATATTTTAAACTATTGTTAGACATCCAGCATCATCAATTTAAGCTGGCCGGCCAAATAGATGATAGATAGATAGATAGATAGATAGATAGATAGATAGATAGATAGATAGATAGATAGGTAGGTAGGTAGGTAGGTAGGTAGGTAGGTAGGTAGGTAGGTAGGTAGGTAGGTAGATAGATAGATAGATAGATAGATAGATAGATAGATAGATAGATAGATAGATAGATGATGGATGGATGGATGATAGATGGATGGATGGATGAAAGAGAATTAATGAAGAAGGAACTGCTCTGTAAATTGGGTATTAGGTAAGTTCAGATATGGAATGGACCTAGGAGAGTTTACTATATATTTGTTTCACATTTTAAACACATCTCTTCAGCAATTTTGTCAATAAAGCAAACTAGACAATGTAAATAGATTTCAGAGGTAAGGTAAAGGTAAAGCATAGAAAGGTAAAAACAAAATTCTGAAAATCACTCTTACTAATTTTTTTATCACAGGCCAAAAATGCCCTGGCACATGGTTTGCAGTCAGCTCGCCATGATTGTGATTTGCTCCGGGAGCAGTATGAAGAGGAGCAGGAAGCCAAAGCTGAGCTTCAACGGTCATTGTCTAAAGCCAATAGTGAAGTTGCTCAATGGAGGACCAAATATGAAACAGATGCTATCCAGCGCACAGAAGAGTTAGAAGAAGCCAAGTAAGTGAAAATGTGTTTGTGTGTGGCACAAATGTGTCTGTGAAACAGAAATGGTGACATCATTAAAATAAACATAAAAACATAAAAATACATCTTCTAGGCATGATGAGAATTTGTCTATATATATATATATATATATATAAATATACACACACACACACACATACATACAAATTATATATATGTTTTCTGAGGTTTGACAAATGAGACCGTCGAAACGTCGCCAAGATACTTCCAATTCTACGCGGGAGAAGACCCAAATAACCAAAGACCTAAATTATATAAAAAATTATAAAATGTCTCTATGTGTAAGTGCTGAGGTCCCACAAGGTTTGTAATGCCATCAGAGTGATGGGCACAAATGGCATTATTGCACATGATAACATGAAAGAAGGCTCTTATACCAATATGTTGAGGTATTATGATCCCAGGCCTCCCTTAATATGGTCTGTAATTATATTCTATCAGGAAAAAGCTTGCTCAGCGTCTGCAGGAAGCTGAGGAACATGTAGAAGCTGTGAATTCCAAATGTGCTTCTCTGGAGAAGACCAAGCAGAGGTTGCAGAATGAAGTGGAAGACCTGATGATTGACGTGGAAAGGTCCAATGCAGCTTGTGCAGCTCTAGATAAGAAGCAGAAGAACTTTGATAAGGTATTTTGCTCCTGATGATTAAAGAAGAACACTTTGCACCAAGACGTTGAGCCAATTAAATTTATTATCTTTTTTCTTTATAAAATTTGTACGACGCTGATTATTCAATGACCCTTTACAGATTCTGGCAGACTGGAAACAGAAATATGAGGAAGCTCAATCTGAACTGGAAGCTTCCCAGAAGGAGTCTCGGTCTCTGAGCACAGAGCTCTTCAAGATGAAGAACGCATATGAAGAATCCTTGGATCACCTGGAAACTCTGAGGCGCGAGAACAAGAATCTCCAGCGTAAGCTGTTTTTCTTTTAGTTATGGATAGAACTGGGAGAGCTAAGAAAAGAAATTGGATGATGCAGAATTGCCTTTGAGTTCTTTTGTTGTTTGAGGCAAATAATATACCTCATTTGAGGTAACCACAGATGTCTTATTATTTTAGTACCCAATGCAGAAAATCCCTTCAAGTGTTTTTCTTCTCTAAAGTAATAAAAAAAAAGACAGTAGCAACAGCAGCTAGCTGATGTTTCACAATATTGAAATAAACATATCATACATAGTTGAAACATCTTCACACTATCGTTTAACCCAAGGCTGGAATGCACATGTTTTATTCTTATGTATGTTCCTGATTGATGAAGCAAAATGCAGAGTAATTTTTTTTGTCTTCTTTAACTTATAAAACTTTTTGATAATAAATACTTATAAGAAAGCAAATATAAACTTTGCTTGATGACAATAATCTAACAACGCAGAACAATTCAAATATTAATCATTTTTATCCATAAACTGAAGAGCAAGGATGAATCATGAAAATTGCCAATGCTGTCCATATTTTCTTTTTTTTTAATCTTGTGTAAAATCAACAGAGGAGATATCTGACCTAACGGAACAGATTGCTGAGGGAGGAAAGGCCATCCATGAACTAGAGAAAGTGAAGAAGCAGATTGAACAGGAGAAGGGTGAACTCCAGGCTTCCTTAGAAGAGGCTGAGGTAATCATGTCATTATTCATAGAAAAGCAAGTAACATTTTAAATAATTAAACAGGCTACTTAAAAGACTGAAAGAAAATAGGTGGACACTTACCAGATCAATGCAAAATCCCATTTACCCTAATAGTTTGTTGACCAGCAGGAAATCTAAATCAGATCATGAAAGGCCTTAGCAGTTCTATGTATGTATCATACTGACCCCCAATCTGAAGACACCATGAGAAGCAGACAGCAATCTGTCTATTATCACAGTATTTAACAGCATGCATCCATATGCTAATTAATGTTTTCTAAGAATAAAAGTTTCATTTTTAAACTTCATTTTTTTTAAAAAAATCTGAAAATTGATTAATTGGATGAATCTTGATTCTGTTCATGAACATGGAAAAACAACCATCTGAATTCATTTTTCTCCAGAGAACAGGTACTTTTGGAAGCTCCTATTGTATGGCAATATAAATTTATCTTTTATGCTTTAAGGCCTCTCTGGAACATGAAGAAGGCAAACTCCTGCGCATCCAACTTGAGCTCAACCAGGTGAAATCTGATATTGACAGAAGAATTGCAGAGAAGGATGAAGAAATTGATCAGCTGAAGAGGAATCATCTGCGAGTGGTAGAGTCCATGCAGAGCACATTGGATGCTGAAATTAGGAGCAGGAATGATGCCCTGCGTCTTAAGAAGAAGATGGAGGGAGATCTGAATGAGATGGAGATCCAACTGAGCCATGCCAACCGTCAAGCTGCTGAAGCACTAAAGAACCTCAGGAACACACAAGGACAACTCAAGGTACATATTTACTTCTATATTTTATTTATTTATTTATTAACTTTGTTTGCCACCCATCTTACCACCAGGCAACCACTGGGTGGTTACAACATCAAAAGCAATAAAACCACAAAAGTAAATTGTATTTTAAAGATGGGGAGGGATGGAGCAGGATGCATGGTGCAGGTGGAGGTGAGATCATCTCTTATTCCATCAAGTATCTCCAGCATGATATTCAAGAAAGAGTTGCATTTTTCCCTTATATTGCAACCATTTCCCAAGACAAATATTGCCATATCTGGTTTAGGATACCCAAATACATCTGGATGATGCTTTGAGAAGCCAGGATGATCTGAAGGAACAAGTGGCCATGATTGAGCGCAGAGCAAACCTCATGCAAGCTGAGATTGAGGAGCTCCGGGCAGCTCTAGAACAGACAGAGAGGTCCAGAAAGGTGGCTGAACAGGAACTTCTGGATGCCAGTGAACGTGTGCAGCTCCTACATACCCAGGTAAGTGAGCAATCAAAACGTTGATGACTGCATTAATGTAAAAAGGCAAACATGCAAAATATAAATATGAACTTGTAGAGGTTGATGAAATTTTTAAAAGAAGGATGTGATATAGATTCCCATGAGAGCTCTGCTATTTATTGAAACTTTTGCATGTTGCTCTTTAATTGAAAACCCCAGTAAAGTAGTAAAGAAATAAGAGTGTCTCCACTTCAAAGCTTGCATTTTAAAAAGCACAATTGAAATGGGTAATTAGTGAAGATAAAACAAGAAATTAAGCAAATTTGGCACCAGTTCTTAACACTTATATAAGACGTCTCCGCTCTGCCAGACTGAATGTAGTTCTACCCACAGCAGAATCAGTGGAAGCACTGTTCTGCTACATCTTGTTCCTCTGTAGCTTGAGGGGACAATAAAGCAGGCTGGTGTCATCATAATAGCATAATTTGAATAATGTATTTTTAATAACTATAAATACGTTCGGCAATATTTTTTACAAAAGAATAGAAGTCCAAATGATAAAGTCAGCCTTCTTGCTTTATGAAAAGCCTGTTCTTCCCCCAAACAGAATACCAGTTTGATCAATACCAAGAAGAAGCTGGAAGCAGATATTTCACAATTCCAGACTGAAATGGAGGAATCTATTCAGGAGGCACGCAATGCAGAAGAGAAGGCCAAGAAAGCCATCACAGATGTGAGTCGGAACACTTTTCCTTTATAATTCTTTTAAAATTGGTCTGAATGGTTTTCTGAATGGTAGTTATTTCTCTGTAAATAGGCAGCCATGATGGCAGAAGAACTGAAGAAGGAACAAGACACCAGTGCCCACTTGGAGAGGATGAAGAAAAATCTAGATCAGAGTGTGAAGGATCTGCAGCACCGTCTTGATGAGGCAGAACAGCTGGCAATGAAGGGTGGCAAGAAGCAACTCCAAAAATTGGAGCATAGAGTATGTATCCCTTGTATGCACCTTCATGCATTTCTAACCATATAATAAAGCTTAGTGATAGAAGGGCTAAATGTTTATTGTATTTCAGGTGCGTGAATTGGAAGCTGAGGTTGAAAATGAGCAGAAGCGTAGTGCTGATGCCATCAAAGGTGTTCGTAAATATGAGAGACGAGTGAAGGAGCTGACTTACCAGGTAAGGAAAGAGATTTTTGATACCTTTGAATCTCTCTCTCTCTCTCTCCTTTCCTCCCTCCTTCCCTACCCTATCTATCTATCTATCGATCTATCATCTATCTATCTATCTCTCTATCATCTATCTATCTCTCTATTATCTCTCTCTCTCTCTCTCTCTCTCTCTCTCTTTATCTCTTCTCATAATTTTATGTGTTTTTCTACTTTGCTCAGTCTGAGGAAGACAGGAAGAATGTTCATAGAATCCAAGATCTACCTTTGAATCTCCCACTCTCTCTCTCTCTCTCTTGCTCTCTCTCGCTCTCGCTCTCTCTCTTCTCATAATTTTATGTGTTTTCTATTTTGTTCAGTCTGAGGAAGACAGGAAGAATGTTCTGAGACTCCAAGATCTGGTGGACAAATTGCAAATGAAAGTGAAAGCATACAAGAGGCAATCTGAAGAAGCTGTAAGTATTTTTCTGAAGTTGGGGTTGCTTGAACTAGAATTGTGAAAGAGAATAATAGAGAAAGAGTAAAGGTTATTACAAACCAAATTAACCTGCATATGGCAGAATGAGTTGAGGGGCATAAAGCATAATGCTAATTGTGACTGATGAAAGAAGGGTTGTGTGAGAGGCCCTCAAGGGGTGTGAAGCCTGGAAGGCCTGGTGCTCATCTGCATGTGGAAGCTTGCACTAATACCATAGCTGTTGTGATTGTGAAGTTATTAAATAGCTAATTTTTATAAAAAATCATCAATTTCATATACATTATTAGAAATGTCATATATATATAAATCGGATGGGTTCTACTCACGTCCACTACTGGATTGCAACAGGAGTGTGCACACACGCTTCTGCGCAAGCGCAGAAGCTTCTGCACATGTGCAGATTGTTCATGATGACATCTGGGCAGGTGGGTGGGGCCTTCTGCTGCTGTTACTACCGGTTCGCAAGAACTGGACCGAACCAAGAGCAACCCACCACTGATATAAACAAACATACATACTATTTATATCACATTTTCAGTACTAATTTTTCTATGAACATGCTAAGGATAAATGTTAAGGATATAATCCTGATCAGGATGGAGTACATTCCTACCATGGTTCTTGGAGTATACAGCTGAGCTGTAAGGGAAAGGCTGAAGATTGAAATGTCTTGACCCTGCCTCCTGACAGTTAAGGTAGCAATTTGGTAGTTTATACTGCCATCTCCTCAAACTAGGACAGCAGTTCTTAAACTGATACAATTACCTTTCTTTCCTGTTTTGAATGTTATTTCACTTCTATACTTACGCAAGTGTCTTAGCAGTGGCAGTGACAAACTTTGACTCATAAACAAAAAATTACAAATCGCTCCATTAAGCTGAAATATGTCTAAATTATGCCACTGGAAGTAATCCTCTGTTATATGGAATGCCTAACTTGGCATCTTCTCCGTAATCCTGGTGTGTATGTGAGAAAGGGCTCTCAATGCACATGCTGCTTCCTTTTTGGCAATTAAAAAAAAATGAAAAATAAGTAATCATAGACTTATAAGATTGAAAGGGACATAGGATGTCTTCTAATTTTTGCATTTATATACACTAGCTACTTCCTGATAGGCAGCAAGAATCCAGTTTGTAATTCCAGTATATCTTTAATGCTAACAAAATCCAAGTAACACTATAATTAATCAAAGATTACTAAATTCTGAAGAACCATTTTTTAAACTTTTATTTAACTCCCATATGAAATAGTATTCTAAAAATAAAGCTAAGCAGGAAAATATTTTCCATCTTTTTAAATCCTCCTATGTTTTCCAATACTTAATTTTTCCCTTTTCTTTAAAATAGTCTATTATTGAAGAAAAAATTAAAATATCAACTTGCATTTTTGGATTGGTAGCTTGATGAATTTTTCATCCTGAAGCATGTCCGATGAGGAAAAAATGGGAACAATTTCCTGCCACTATTTTGCCAGACACTGAAGAAAAAGATTCTCTTGTGGAAGCACAAAGCCGAGAATACCAGCCTGAAGATGACGAATGAGACTTTGTCGAAACGTCGCCAAGACACACACACACACACACACACACACACACACATATATATATATTTGGATGTGGCACAAATATAATCCTTTACATTTCCTTCCTCTTTAAAAAAAATCATACTATCTAAATCTCTAAATTTTTGCCAGAGTTTGTCAATAAATGGAAAATAATAATAATTAATTTCAATAATATTTTTTAGGAGGAACTTTCCAACGTGAACCTTTCCAAGTTCCGCAAGATTCAGCATGAGCTGGAAGAAGCTGAGGAACGGGCTGACATTGCTGAGTCCCAGGTGAACAAACTCAGGGTGAAGACCCGAGAAGTTCATAAGAAGGTGGTTATAAGTGAAGAATAAACTCACCTGGAAATGGCAAAGTGACCCAAGAGAAGCGCAAAATGTGAAGCTCTTTGTCACTCCCTGTAATTACTGTTTATTTTGCCTCAATTTGTAGAAAATAAAGATTATAGCAATTGGAAAAACCACATTCTGTTATTTATTTTCCTATTATTATTATTAAGCCTTTTAATATATCTTTTTCATGTCCTTTCTTAATAAAAATGAACTTCCCAACACACAGAAGAAAAAACATGCTTTAAGACTATAGACCAGGAATGTCAAACTTAAGGGTGCTTAAATCTGGCCCGCGGGGCCACCCTGGAAATAACGAAGTACCGGCCTGTGGTGCCTCTGCCAGAAAACGGAGCTCAGGAGGGCCGTGTATGATCCTCCCAAGCTTTGTTTTTTCTGGTGGAGTGCTCAGGCCAACACAGGCATCCCCACCATCAGTTATGTCAAGCTGGCCATGCCCACCTTGGCAATGCCCACTCCCCCTGAGGTCCAATACAACCCTGATGCAGCCCTCAATGAAATTAAGTTTGACATCCCTGCTATAGACAGTAAGGAAGAGATATGCAGAAACCTTTACCTAGGTAAAAGAGGCTGAAGCATTTTTTAAAAATCCAGAACAATGAGATAACAATTATCCAACTAGGTAATAAAGTGACTTAGGCAGCTTCCCCCTAAATTCAATATATATTTTACATTATCAGATTTATAGCCCAGCTGGTCCATCATTCTATGTCAAACATTGTATGTGGAATGTCAATGCATAGACAGAAGTAAGGAAGTGCAAAGTAATATCACAGCATTCCAGGACACTCCATTACAAATGCCAGTTATTTTACAACAACAACAACAACAAAAAACCCCAAACATCTTTAACAGTACAATTGAATGAGAGACGGCCGAACTCACATACCCAAAATTTTCAGGCAATCTTAGAAAACCTCAATAAAATATAATACATGTTTAACATATTACATACTTAACTGATAAGGTGTTTATAATATGTCCCACATATAATCTGCATAATCACCCTAACTTTTCCTCCCTTCCCACTCTATCCCACACCAGTTTAAATCTTACATCAAGTTTATTCATTCCATGGATCTGATGAAGTGAACTGCAATTCATGAAAATTCAATTTAGTCTGAAGAGATTCTACCAAATTCCTCCTCACTTTTGCTTATATGGACAAACCCAGGTGGGCTGCAACACTGGAGACATTGTGGCTTAATCAATTATCTGTGGAATATATTGTCCTGTTTCATCTTTTGATAGTTGTCCTTTTATGTATAAGTTACATTCCCTCAGTCATTTTCTAGAAGAAGTACAAGAAAATAGGATTCAAATAATCAGATGCTTTGCATTTACTATATAGTTCTTTTCTTAGATTTATTAAACCTAGGTAACCATACCATAGAACTTCTCGGTTATTTTTTGCAGAGCTCAGTACCCAAAATAAGAGAAGATTCTCTCTCTAAAATTGTTTTCGTGTATTTAAAATCATTGCCAAAATAACCAACCAGAAAGAATTGTAAATTCAAAAGTCAGATACGTGGATAATGACACTTCATCTGAACACATATTTTCTATAGATTTAAGTTGTCTTTTAACATGGTTCTATGATTGGAGAAATAATGGTTAGAAGATAAATGTATTACTTAAATTTTATTTATCTAGCCACACATCTCACTTTTACTTGACTCTAGACGGCTTACAAGAATACAAATAAAAATGCAGGATACATTGTAAAACAAGAATAAAAACACATAGCAGCTCGGTACAATCTAATCTGTCATCCATTCAACCAGGCTCTGACCCACATCCCAAGTCCTCAGCTTGTGCACTAAATCAGGTTCTCAAGGTCTTATGAAAGGCCAATAGGGATGGGGCCAATCTAATCTCAGGGGGAATGATGTCTGAAAGGCTGGGTGCCATGGCAGAAAAGGCTGTTCTGCTGGGCTTTGTAAGCTGACAGTATCTTAACTCACAGTATCTTAGCTGTCAGCATTCTGTTTCTGCCAGATTGGATAGATGGGTAGAAACAACTGGGGAGAGACAGTACTTGTAAGTAACCCAGTCCTAAGTCATGAAGGGCTTTAATGGTGACATCCAGGACCTTGAATTGCACCCAGAAGCATAAAGAAAGCCAATGGAGCTTGCAGAGCAATGGTATCATACATACGACTAGCACCATTACCTTCCTGCTCTGCTGCATTGATTATTGTACACTGGTTGGAATCACCTTTTCTAAGATGGGCAGCTACATTTGATTAATAAAATAAATATACCAGTTGAAGCTTCTGGATATTCTTCAAGGGCAGTCCCATGCAAAGTTCATTATACAGTAGTTCAGTAAAAACCAGGTTGGGCAACACTGCCAATAGTTGGCTTATTCACCATGCCTGTTGCTTTAGCCCAGTTATGGCAAATCTTTTCTGCTTGGTATAAAATTCAGAAATTCAGAAAAAGCCTAACTTCATTCTAGGGGCAAGTCTCTCTCACACATATTCAAATTCAAGGGAAACAATTCTCATGAATGAAGGCAAACATACATGTCGCAGGATAATGCTGCAGGAGGAATCCAATATGATTTGATCACTGGGACCAGAGATTTATTCTTCAGAGCTTTAGGACTCATGCTGGAGCCCATTCTCAGGGGCCCTCCCACAATTCTCTATCTGTGGGGTCCTCGGTGCTCTCTGAGCTTGGTTGTTTTCTTGCAGACATTTCATTATCCAACTAGATAATGAATGAGACACCTGCAAGAAAACACCCAAGCGCAGAGACCACAAAGGCTCCCTCAGTTTAACATTGAGCTACAAATAGAATTCCCTTCTATCAATTCTCTACTCCCTCCCTGATCTAGGTCACCACGAATACCCCCTGTTTTAGCTGGATCACTTCCTTACAAGCTAAAGTTAGAAGTTCAATTATCTGTTGTGGATAAAGCCGAGCGACTGAGGGGAGGCTAAGGATAGATTGTATACGATCGCATTTGGTAGCAGAGTTATGGATTTTGAAGGACCATCCTCTTGTACAGACATGTCCACCCTCCTCGCTGGGTGATGGGTTGGACTGTCTGATTGGTATAGGGTAGGGGAAATAGGGGTGGGGAAAGATAAGACTCCGAAGGGAATAGAGGGTTATTCTATCATTACAGTGATTAAGAGGGGCAGGTATGGTGGGAGTAGAAGGTCTGGCCGCACTTGGGGGGTACGTATCCGCTACCTTCAGACGGTTGCCGGTCCCGACCCTTATTACCCTTCTCGCAGTCTGGGTGATAAGGGTTCACAGGGTTCAGGACTTAGGCTGGTTTTGTTCAATGCCCAGTCTGTGGTAAATAAGGGCCCGCTCATTTACGATCTTATTCAGGAGGAGAATGCAGAGTCCTGGTTGGGCCAAGAAGGGGGCACCTCACTCTCCGAACTGTGCCCACCAGGCTTCCATGTGCTTCACCAGCCAAGGGCCCAGGTCAGGGGTGGTGGAGTGGCGGTTGTGGTTAAAGAGAGCCTCAGATCTCAAGTGGTCGCTGCTCCTCAGATAGGCAGGTGTGAGTCCCTCTGCTTGAGGTTGGGTTCAGGGGTTCAGATGGGTCTGTTGCTTACATACCTGCCTCCCAGCTGTGTAGCTTCAGCCCTGCCTGAGCTGCTCGAAGTAATAGCCGGGTTGGCGGTTAATTTCCCCAAGCTTATGGTTTTGGGGGATTTCAACTTGCCTTCTCTCAGAGGATCATTAGAGCTGGCTCAGAGTTCTTGGCCTCTATGTCAACCTTGGACCTGACCCAGGTAATTCTGGACCCAACTCATAGCAGGGGACACACGCTTGACCTGGTTTTTGTCTCTGGGCAGTGACTTAATGACCTGCATATGAGGGATATAGCCACCTATCCCTTATCATGGTCAGATCATTTTCTCCTTTGACTGGACTTTCTGACCGCTACTTCCCTCCGCAGGGAGACGGGACATATTAAATGGTTCTGCCCCAGGCACTTGATGGATCCTGAAAGGTTCCAGATGGAACTCGAGACTTCCTGTTTCCCTTGCACATGGTTCAGCCTGGTAGAGGCCTGGGATAAGGCAGCCGCCGGGGCCTTGGACTGAACTGTGCCTTTACGGCCTCTGATCCGGAGCGGATCCCTGGTTGCCCCTTGGTTTACTGAGGAGCTCCAGGAGATGAAGCGCTGGAAAAGATGCCTAGAGTGCTGCTGGAGGACTAGTAAGTCTGAATCTGATTGAACACAGTTAAGAGCTCAAACTCAATCCTACCTAGTAGCAATAAGAGCGGCAAAATGCTCGCACTTTTCTTCTCTTATTGCATCTGCAGACAATCACCCAGCCACCCTGTTTAGGGTGACTTGCTCCCTTCTTAATGTGGGAGTGAGGGATGATCCTTTGCAGGGTAGGGCTGAGGAATTTGCTCAATATTTACTGATGAAATAGCTCAGATTCGGGAGGACCTCTGAATGGGCAGGGTCCGTTGAGTTGATCGAGACTGGTCCTGAGCATGTTATCTGGGATGAGTTTGAGCTTGTGACTCCTGATGATGTGGACCAGATTGTGGGTAGATTGAGCACCGCCACATGTCTGCTGGACCCGTGTCCCTCCTGGTTGGTCTCGACCTCCCAAGAGGTTACACGAGGCTGAATCCAGGCAGTAATTAATGCCTCGTTGAGAAAGGAAATCTTCCCCTCTGAAGGAGGTGGTGGTGAGACCCCTCCTCAAGAAGCCTGCCTTGGATCCAGCTTTCTTTAAAAACTATCATCCAGTTTCTAACTTTCGCCTTATGGCGAAGGCAGTTGAAAGCACGGTGGTGCGTCAACTCCCATAATTCCTGGATGAAGCGGATTACCTGGACCCGTTTCATTCTGGCTTCAGGCCCGGTCACAGCATGGAAATGGCATTGGTCGTGTTGATAGATGATCTCTGGCGTGCCTGGGATAGGGGTTACTCCTCTGTCCTGGTCTTACTTGACCTCTCAGCGGCTTTTGATACCATTGACCATGATATCTTACTGCAACAGCTAAGGGGGATGAAAGTGGGAGACACTGTTTTTCAGTGGTTCTCCTCCAACCTCTCGGGTCATATGCAGTTTGTGTTGGCAGGGGAGCAGAGGTCGACCCCTAGGCCCCTACCTTGTGGGGTGCCACAGGGGTCGGTTTTCTTGCCTCTCCTGTTCAACATATACATGAAGCCACTCAGTGAGTTCATCCGGGGATTTGGGGTGCAGTATCATCAATATGCTGATGATCCCCAACTTTTCATCTCCACCCCGCACCACCCTAACGATGCCCTTGACATGATGTCCCAGTGCTTGGAGGCCGTATGGGTCTGGATGGGGATGAACAGACTTACACTCAACCCCAACAAGACCGACTGGCTGTGGTTAACAGCACCCCGCTTTGTCCACTATGTCCGATCGCTATACATAGGGGGAGAGGTGTTGATCCCCTCAGAGAAGGTATGCAATTTGGGAGTCTTCCTGGACCCACGACTTAGCTTGGAAGATCATCTGACTGCCGTAGCCAGGGGGACCTTTGTCCAGGTTCACCTGGTTCGCCAATTGCACCCCTTTCTGGAACAAGATGCCTTACTCACAGTTGCTCATGCCCTCATCACCTCTCATTTGGACTATTGCAATGCAATTTCATGGGGCTGCCCTTGAGGAGAACTCGGAAACTTCAACTGGTGCAGAATGCGGCTACGTGGGTTGTCATGGGGGTGCCGCGGTACTCCCATGTTACACCACTCCTTCGTGGTCTGCATTGACTCCTGGTTGTCTTCTGTGGAAGCCTCTACCCTCTGGAATACGTTACCCCTGGAGCTCCAGATAATCCCCAACCTCTGAACTTTCCACTGGGCCTTGAAGACCTGGCTCTTCCAACGGGTGGGCCTGGGTTGATTCTATACCGATTTTGTAGCTTTTTATATTCTTTAATCTTAAATTTGAATTGGAATTCCCACGTTTAACTTCATTTATTGGATACTCTGTTTTAATTTGTCTTTCTTACTTTTGTCTTACTTTTGTATTTTTTGTTTCTTATTGTTGTGAGCCGCCCTGAGTCCTTCGGGAAAAGGGCGGCATATAAATCCAATAAATAAATAAATAAATAAATAAATAAATAAACAAATAAATAAATAAATAAATAAATAAATAAATAAATACTTCTTTGCAGAGAGGAAAATACACTTAAGACAGTATAACAGTTTCTTTTGTCTAAGACTTCCTAAGATCTTTATTTTCCTATTAGTACTTTGAAAAGCACTGTGGCTAACAGGTTGCTGGTTCAAAACCAGAAAATTTTTTTAATGACTATTTCCTTCATCCACTTGGTTTATAATCCAACCTGTTGGATGAGAAGAAAGAACTTCTATGTCTTTTTGAATGCCACATTATAAAAGAATAGTTTCTCATCTCTACCAAGGCCATTCTCCTATGGTGAAAATGTAAAGTTATATTTTCAAGGATGCCATTTAGCAATCCATTTTGAGTAATGAATAGTTTAGGGTGAAAAGACTGCTTTTTCTGAGGAAAATAAAAGGGATACAATTTGTATGGTGCTGTGTATGTGTGTGTGTGTGTGTGTGTGTGTGTGTATGCATCATTCTTTATGCCAGGCTTTTCCTACATAAATCAAGATGTTTCACAGCCATAGTACAGTGAAATCTCATTCACTGGTTTCTAGGCTTTCTCAAACATCAAGGCAGCATTTTGCTGTCTGTTTGGAGATTTGGGAGAGACTGAGCTAGATCTATTTCTGGCTTATTTGCCTTCATCATTCATAAAGAATGATGCACATAAAAATCTATGAAAATAAAATAAATATTTGACCATTACAGGGCGGAGTCATAAAAAAGGGGCGTGGCTGACTGATGAAGGCATATATATATATATATATATATATATATATATATATATATATATATATACATACATACACACACACACACACACACACACACACAATCAGAAAACCCCTTTGTTATTAATTATAAAGAAATCAGACCTAAAAAGGCCATTAGTTAATACTGTCCTATACCAGCTGAATTTCTGGTTCTCAGCTTTCAGATTCTTGGAATGCCAAACACTTGTGTAAATTAAGTTTGTGCCAAACTTGAAATGCGATTCCACAAATTTCCCCTAAGGTCCCATCAGTCAAAGTCAGAGCCACCCTGCCAAAGGGGCAGTTACTTTGGATGACAGCTAGAGAGATGTCCTGGACTTCTTTTTTTGTCCTTTGTAATAAAGCTGGGCCAAAACTAATGGCCCCTTAGTTAAGATAATATATTTCTTTCTAGGACCCAGAATTTTTATGGTTTGCTATGTTTACTGCAGATGTGAAGGAAAGCTATTTTATGAAGATGGGGAATTTTTTCAAGCAATGCATAATGTCAAACATGTACCAGTTTACCGTCTTTAATTTTGACACTATAGCCACAGCTGCTCATTGAGAAACATCAGATCTATGGAATACATTAACCTCCATCAAAATCTACTCTTCTCTTTTTACAGAGCATTTTCACTTAGCAGTCTGCATTATTATTTTCTTTTCTTATTTTAACAATAAATTAAACCAAATTATTTTTGTATTACTTCAAGACACTTTTTATGGTGATTCCTTTATTCCACATGTTTTTGTAGGCCAATCACACTTAGTCTTTTAGTGCTGGTGTTCTTTAATCTGTCCCTATAATTTTGCTTTAGGGCTGGTCTTTCTTTTACTGTCCCCTTTTGTGTTTACTTCCTGTCCTATTATCATTTTCCTTTCTACCTGTATTGATGACTATGTCCATCTTTTTAATTTTTAATATTTTTTGTTAGCCACCTGTTCCCTTTCCAGGAATATACATTTCCAATCCAGTGCTGGAGGTATCTCAATTCAGTCTCTTGCCTCTAAATTACACTTTATAAAGATCAGGAATGATTACTTACAGTGTTTCAACCGATTAACAGAATCAAAGCACAATATATAAATTCCGATACACAATCTGCTCCCTTTGACAAATTATTTATAGATTGATCCATGGTGCTGATATGTCTAATTATATCTATTTGCGTCAAATATGTATGAGAATCTTGCTAAGAGTTGCTAAGATTACTGAAACAGTTTTGACCTTAGAAAGAAGAGGAGGGTTCTGTGCATGCAAATCACTTCATATATAAGTAGCCTAGGGACCAGCCTCTTAGGTCTTTGCACCAACAGCTTAAAGGTAAGAGGGTGTAAAAGGAATAGGAACTCACCCTAATTCTTCACATCTCAATTCATTCCTGTTGGTTTTGGCATAACTGAGCAGGGCTGCCTATGTCACTAGGGATTTAAAATCTACTTCATCCATTTAAGCTACATACTGGACGTTTTGTAAAGGATCTATCATTTTTACTTTGCAGTAACTGGTCAACTCGAGTCTGCCTTTAAACCCATAGTACCACACAAGGTAAGACCCTGATTGATTACATCGCTGGGGACAGCCAGATTAATGGCAAATAAATACTAGGGACTGATATGCATGCAGTTCAGGGAGGAAAATGCTTCCTTTGGGTTGTGTACTGTGTATAATATGTCATAGATTGCATTGAGGCTGCATTCCATTACAAGTCAACTAAGGTAGTCACCTCAAAGATACTGGTACCAAACTTTCTAAAGGATTATCTGCATTGCTACAAAGCCATTGATCGAATCCACAAAAGCACCACTATGATGGAGGTTCAAATTCTGGATCATGATAAAATTTAACATGCGACGGCATGAAATCATTTGAAGAATATGGAATGTACAAAAGATTTTGACATGAAATTTCCCTTAAGACACAGTTTGTGCTTAAAATTAACTATGGTGGTAAGCAATAACATCTCAGGAGGAAATACAGAATTATTTTAAAGTGCCTCCTCATGTTGACCCACTGTTGACTCACCAAATGGAAATAATAGTGCAATAATAATAATTGAAATATGTTTCAAATTCCAATAGTTGAGACATTCTATTTTAGCCAAGCAGGCTGCATACCCAAATTTAAGTGAACTTCCAGAGAAAGAAACTTAAATTTGCTGAATTAGATTTTAATAAATTTCAAAATCCAATTGCTTATGCATGACACCAATGGAAAACAGTAAATAATTTCATGATAATCTAAATATGGAGAATAATGAGATAAACTAAACTTTTGTAACTATTAGGACATTTTATTTTATTTTTTTAAAAATAGATAATATACTGTCCAAGTGAGCATTGTCAAGATAGATTATATTATCCTTATTTTTTAAATTTAATATCTCTATTTTAATATGTTTCCCATATTTTTAATTTAATTTATATTCTGTCTTTCAATTACCTGGGCAATACACAATTATAAGCAAAGTTTACATTTATCAGATAATTTGGTAGATGAATTCTAGCTGCTCTTTCAGTCTTAGTGGTTTACATAATCCAATATCATGAATAATGGAACAGATTTCATGGATAGGAAAAGATTTATGACATGAAATTCAATATTTGTGTAAGCAGTAAAATCTTCTATTTCAACATAATAAGATGCTTTGGTTCAAATCAAAGAACAGAGACAAATTCCATGTTGTGAAAAAAGGCCAAAAGTGAAGTTACACAAAAGTGAAGATTTCCACATTTTCATGAATTGGCTTGTGTGTTTCTTTCCTTTAGTTTTCTTCCTGCACAACATAAACTGCAGCTATGGCTTCAGACGCTGAAATGGCAGCATTTGGGGAAGCTGCCCCTTTTCTTCGAAAGTCGGAAAAAGAAAGAATTGAGGCCCAAAACAAGCCCTTTGATGCCAAGAATTCAGTTTTTGTGGTGGATCCCAAGATCTCTTACATGAAAGCCAGTGTCCAGAGTAGGGAAGGAGGGAAAGTTACCGTCAAGACTGAAGATGGAGAAGTAAGTAAAATATCTACATTTGTTTATTTGTTTGACTGATTGTTATAGTTGCCTAACTCTTATAACTCTTATAAGCAAACTTCCATCAAGAAAATTATACAGTTCAGTGTTTAATTCCTTCAAAACACGTCCATTTTTGATGGGTTCATCTTGAGTTCTGGCCCAGAGTGAAGGGAAAAAACTGGGTTTTCAAGGTCCAAAAGCAAAACCAGAATCTCAGGGGGAATGAAGTTCAATAGGGCAGGCATTGTGATAAAAGGTCCCACTAGGTGACATTGTTTCATAGAAAGGTCCCAAAGCATGTTCATTATGCAAGATCTCATGGGTTGCGCACAGACAATAAAATGCAATTACTACTGTTTTCTTCTTTCTGTTTTCTAAGTTGATACATGCAGGTCTGTTCTTTCCTCCCTAGACTGTAACTGTGAAAGATGACCAAGTCTTTTCCAGGAATCCTCCCAAATATGACAAAATTGAGGACATGGCCATGATGACTCATCTCCATGAACCTGCTGTCCTGTATAATCTCAAAGAGCGTTATGCAGCTTGGATGATCTACGTAAGCATATTCCATATGATGGAATTTTTCTACCTTTTTATGCAGTGACTGGTTTTAAGCCCTCCTAAGAATCCTTTACATCAAATAATTTATGTTAAGTTCTCCTGTTTACTGTTAAATCAATTCATTAGTAACCCTGCTCTTTAAATTCAAAGTAACTACAGTGCTTGTTTCTAAATTATGTCTTCCTTTCCTGATGTTTCAAGGAAAC
Organism: Masticophis lateralis; assembly: GCA_030761175.1. NCBI lineage: Eukaryota > Metazoa > Chordata > Lepidosauria > Squamata > Colubridae > Masticophis > Masticophis lateralis. The sequence continues at coordinate 115,012,839 of JAUDYJ010000002.1, forward strand.
AAATATTATATATTTATATCAGGGGTGCTATTCCTACAGGTACTGGAGAACCGTTAGCATTAATTTTGAGTAGTTTGGAGAACCGGCAAATGCCATCTCTGGCTGGCCCCAGAATGGGGTGGGAATGGAGATTTTGCTGTATCCTTCCCCTGCCATGCCCACCAAGCCACATCCACAGAACCTGTAGTTTAAAAATTTGAATTCCACCACTGATTTATATATTTGTTTATGTTATAGATTTTTAAATAAATATTTGATTCAAGACACTTTTTGAAGAAATTTTCAGCGAAAGACAAAGTAGATTAAGCAAATTCTGTTTTATTTTTTGCAGACTTACTCAGGTCTCTTCTGTGTCACTGTTAATCCCTACAAGTGGCTTCCAGTGTATAATCCAGAAGTGGTATCTGCCTACAGAGGCAAAAAGCGTCAAGAGGCCCCTCCTCACATCTTCTCCATCTCTGATAATGCATATCAGTTCATGTTAACTGGTGAGTAAATGGTTAATTAAGAAAGGAGGAGAATAATTTTACGAGTCAACTCAGTGGGCTTCCTACACAATGTGGCCTTTAGGTCAGATGCTTAATGTGCTTAATCAAGTGGAGTTATAGAAATTAATCATTTACTAATAGTAATAATTTTCCTGCAGCTTAATTGCTTGCTTTATTTTTTTAAGAGAAAGAAATATGAAATGTCAAAAGTGTCATGGAAAAAAGGAAAAAGGATAATCAATATTCAATGTGTATGCCAATGAAAACAGTATAGATCAAATTTCTCCTCTGAAACTAAGAGCAAATTCTAGATTTGGATTCTGTTTCTTGTTTTATCACTTGATACTGTAACAATTTCCCCGCAAAGATATGGAACCTCAATTTCTGAAAATCTTAAAGATGAAGCTAAGACTTGATGTTTCTGCCAGGCCTCTTAAATTTTCCCCAGCATGATTGACTAAGTCAGTTAAATACTCTTGGGGTACAGACAGACAAGATATTAATGCTTGATTAATTTTAACAAACTTTTTTCCCCGAAGCATTCTGTATTGCAAAATTACAGTCAATTTTATTAATTTGTAGTTTAGTATATTTTATCATTCCAAAAGATTAATTAATTCAATCATTTGTATATAGGGCTAAATCCTGAGTATAATATCTTGTGCACCCAAAATGTAACTGCTCCCAAGTTGCCAGTAACATTCACATATGATATTCTTTGTACATGTAAGGGGAATTATGTACAAAGAAATGCCTGGAACTGCCAATTTATAGAGAATGTTCAGTAAAGCCTATGGTCTATAGCTTCATATTCTATTTCTCTGTATGTGCAGAGAAATGCTGTTATAGGGAAAAGGAATGCTTTATATAAATGGTTGATTAGATAATATTCCATCTGTATAGTTAACTTTCATTCATGACACGTTCCACTGCATAACATTCACATATTTTTTTTCATCATTGCACATTTATAATGTTCGACAAATAAATGTTTGATTTTTCAGGGCTTTTTCTTCTTTAATAGTGCTTAAGTGGACAGTTTTAATGTCGCATGAGCTCCCATTCAGTTCATGGAAGTTTATAGCGAACTATAGTTTTTTAAAAAAATCTGTGATTTTTTGTTTTGTTTTTTTCCAGATCGTGAGAATCAGTCTGTCCTGATCACGTAAGTTCATTTTCTTATTAAGCTCTCTATTCGCTTTATGGCAGAGTACTCCAACTTGTTAAATAATAATTTCTTAAGATACTTGTGGACTTCCAGATCATAGAACCTGATCTTGGCTACCTGCTCCTTCAAATATCTTGTTTTATACTTTTACTGTTATTTAATACATAATAAGGAAACTTCACAAGTTTCAATGTGGGTGACCTTGTCACACGGGTTTTATATCCTTTTGATGTCCCAGCTTGCTTACTCTTCCGTAACGGGAGCTCACATTTCAGTTGTGGAGAGATTGAACTGCATCTTAACACTCTGTTTACTCCTTTGGTCAACAGTGGAGAATCTGGTGCTGGAAAGACTGTGAACACAAAACGTGTCATTCAGTACTTTGCAACAGTTGCAGCTGCTACTGACAAGAAAAAGGAAGAACCAGTCCAACAAGGCAAAATGCAGGTAGCTTGTCTGCCAGAAAAGAATGAGCTGTGGTTATATGACATTTTTGAAGAGTTGATGATACAGAATCTGACAGGAATATTACTTTTCAGGGCACCCTTGAAGATCAAATCATCAGTGCCAACCCCTTACTGGAGGCTTTTGGAAATGCTAAAACTGTCAGGAATGACAATTCGTCACGTTTTGTAAGTTTCATGTTGAAACTTGGCATGATGTTAGAAATACACAGAAGATGCAGCCTTGGATTTGTGATAATATTCCTTTTCTTCTTTAAAAGGGCAAATTTATTAGAATCCATTTTGGTGCCACGGGCAAGCTGGCTTCTGCTGACATTGAGACATGTAAGAGATTGTGCTTGCGTGTAAGGGGTTTACATTGTAAGGGGTTTCTTCCCCACAATTCTTTTTTCCTTCTCTCCCCCTTTTTCTTCTCACATTCTTTATTTGCTTGCTTCTTTATCCTTTCTTGCCAGATCTGCTGGAGAAGTCCAGAGTTACCTTCCAGCTCAAGGCTGAAAGGAGCTACCATATCTTTTACCAGATCATGTCCAACCAGAAGCCAGAACTGATTGGTAAAAAGCATCTTTTTACTCTTCCCATGACAATATCCCATGACTTTGATCCCATTGTTGCCAGAAATTATTTCTGTCTTGAATAAAGCAAGTTTTATTTTTCATTCAGAGACACTCCTGATCTCCACAAACCCATATGACTTTCACTTTGTAAGCCAAGGGGAAATCACGGTTGCCAGCATAAACGATCAAGAAGAGCTGATAGCTACAGATGTAAATGATACAAATACTTATAAATATTTAAAAATCTATTACTGTTCTCTAGGTTGAAGTGATATGAATAATAGTTACTTATCTTCATTCCCTTGCCAGAGTGCCATTGACATCCTGGGCTTCAGTGCTGACGAAAAGATAGCCATTTACAAGCTGACAGGAGCTGTCATGCACTACGGGAACATGAAGTTCAAGCAGAAGCAGAGAGAGGAACAGGCTGAGCCAGACGGCACGGAAGGTATTTTCACAGTTGGTGATGGAATTACCTGCCCAAACCAAATCAAACAAAATCCCTCTTGAAGTTCAGCTGTTTTAATTCAAACAGCTGAAGTTTAATACATAAGAATGTGTTTCTAAGGCTGTGGAGAAGTTAACTTCTGAGCAGTGTATATTTGTGTTGTTAGTCATTTAAGTGAAACATCCTTTCACATCTCTAATAACTTCATAGGAGATGATCTGATAACTTGAATGAAGATAAATAAACTTCATAGTTGCACTAAAGCCAGGGAATTTCCTCTCTACACTGCCCCACCCACCATCTTTCTGATATTAACATGACGGATACATAGTCAATAATGAATTTGTAAATGACAGCTCCCTAAGACAGAATATGTTAATTGCTATTTTGTGTGGTTTTTACATGTAATACTTACATTAAGAAATAAACATTGCAGATATACCTGGATACACCTTGTAGGAAATTAATTTGACTTGACTTCAGTACTGCAGAGATAATAAGTTAGGATTTGAAAATAATGCTTTCTTCCATTGTTCTATGCAGATAAAGTAAATATTGTTTGTTTTTAATAACACCCTAATATATACAGGCAATCCTTACTTACTCACCAGAATTGGGACTGACAACTTTGTTATTAAATGGCATGGTTATAAAGTGAAAAAATCATGTGACTGTGCCTGATTTAACAATGGCAGTTTATTAATTTTGGCTGTTGTTATTAAGTAAACTGCAAGTCACTAAGTGTGATGATATCTGACTAGGACTTGTGACTTCCTGCCAGCTTTCCCATTGACTTTGCTTGTTGGAAGCTGGCTGTGAGGATCACAAATGTTGACCATGTGACTGTGAGATGCTGTGACCATTGTAAATCCATGCTGTTTAGCAAGTATCTTCATCATGAACACATGAACACAGGGAGGCTGCAATGGCCATAACTTTGAGGATTGGTCACACATTTACTTATTCAGCACTGTTATAACCTTAGATGATCGCTGAACAAATGGTTAGTAAGAAAGGACTACCTGTACTGTAATATCTAATTTGAAATTAAATACGCAATAATGGATGATCAAATGTTGTCACTTTAGCAATAGTTTTCATTTAAATTTAGGAAGCTAATTTATATTCAGATAGGTATAACTATTCCTTCCCTCCTGGACACAGAAAAATTCAGCAACATCCTAAGAAAATATGGTCTACTTTTTTTGTGTATTTATTTCTTGTAAAGCATGTCATTCATTCATTCATTCACCAAATTTTAAAACTATCCATCTCCTCACAGAGGAGGGGCAACAGCAGAGAAGGCTCTCTTCCAGGATGCCATTACAGTCAGAATTCTTCAATAGTATATTTATTTATTTATTTATTTATTTATTTATTTATTTATTTATTTATTTATTTATTTATTTATTTATTTGTTCGATTTATATGTCGCCCTTCTCCGGAGACTCAGGGCAGCTTACAATGCATTAAGCAATAGCCTTCATACTTTTGTATATACCTGCTAGATAGTTCAAGAATACGAACAGTTCATATATATATATAGTTCAAGTATAAAACAGTTACTTGTCCCAGCCTTTGCCAACTTAGCAGTTCGAAAGCATGTAAAAAATGCAAGAAGAAAAATAGGGACCACCTTTGGTGGGAAGGTAACAGCATTCTGTGCACCTTTAGCATTTAGTCATGTTGGCCACATGACTGCAGAGACGTCTTCAGATAGTGCTGGCTCTTCGGCTTTGAAATGGAGATGAGCACCATCCCCTAGAATCGAGAATGACTAGCACATATGTGCGAGGGGAACCTTTACCTTTGCCTATACAACAGTATATGAACAATGTTTGTTTACACATGACTTTTCCAATATAGAATTTGCTTGCAAATCTTTCTTCTTATTTTTGTGCTCAGTTGCGGACAAGGCTGCCTATCTCATGAATCTCAACTCAGCAGATTTACTGAAAGCCCTGTGCTACCCCCGAGTCAAAGTTGGCAATGAATTTGTCACCAAAGGTCAAACTGTTCAGCAGGTAACGATTAACAAGAAAAGGTTCCATAGAGAGTGGATCATTGGCTCAGATATATGCTGATATAATCCCTTTTGTTCTATACAGGTGTACAATAGCGTTGGTGCTTTGGCTAAGTCTGTTTTTGAGAAGATGTTTCTATGGATGGTTATTCGTATCAACCAGCAGTTGGACACCAAGCAATCTAGACAGCACTTCATAGGAGTGTTGGACATTGCTGGATTCGAGATCTTTGATGTAAGGAAATTAGCCCTTGATGGCATAGCATTGGAGAGTAGAGAGATGATGTTTATATTGTAAAATATTTAAGCAGTTAATGAATGAAGTACAGTTCAACAATGTTCTGAATGCAAAGGCACTAAACTAGACAAATAATTTCTGAGTTGTTGATTGGAGGGATGATTTAAATAGAAATATCTGGCACAGAGAAGAAATTGTAGAATATTTTGGCAGGAAGAGTGTGGATCATAAATTCAAGTCAGCCGTGGCAAAGATATAGGCTTTCAAAGTACTGAAGGCAGTGATGATAGTGCATACTGAAAATAATAGTTTAACGGTGAAGAATATTATGAGCAGAACTGATTCAAGAAGGAGTTTAGATATTTATTCCTTCGCATAAACTTAAAATATTTAAGAAAGCCTAGAGAAAGGAACACTGGTGAAAATATTTGTTATTTTCAGAGTACTTTGCATTGTCTAGTTCAACAGCTTGGAGCAGCTCTGCATCAACTTTACCAATGAGAAACTGCAACAGTTTTTCAACCACCACATGTTTGTCCTGGAGCAAGAAGAGTACAAAAAAGAAGGAATCGACTGGGAGTTCATTGATTTTGGGATGGACCTGGCTGCCTGCATTGAACTCATTGAGAAGGTCTTTTAAAAATAAAGTTTTTAAGCATCCAAGATTATATAAGTTTTCTAAACCTGATATGGAATACACATCTGTAAATTCCATCTTGCTACATTTAACAATTCCTAAATGCTGAGTATGAAAAGTTTCATTTCTGTGACAGTGAAGAGTATTTCTTGCAGTGATCTATCTGTCTTGCTCTCTCCAGCCCATGGGCATTTTCTCCATCCTAGAAGAAGAGTGCATGTTCCCTAAGGCGACAGATACCTCTTTCAAGAACAAGCTCTATGACCAGCACCTTGGCAAATGCAAGAACTTTGAAAAGCCTAAGCCTGGGAAAGGTAAAGCAGAAGCTCATTTCTCCCTTGTGCACTACGCTGGCACTGTGGACTACAACATTAGCGGCTGGCTGGAAAAAAACAAGGACCCATTGAATGAAAGTGTCATTCAGCTGTACCAGAAATCATCCATGAAGACCTTGGCATTGCTCTTCGCTGACCGCCCTGCAGATGTTGGTAAGAACTTATCCAAAGAACCTACCTTTCAAATCTAAATAAATAAATATGATGTATTTTGTCAACAACATTTTAATTCCATAATATATATTTATATTTTCTTCTTTAGAGGGTGGCGGTGGTGGCAAGAAAGGTGGAAAGAAGAAGGGGTCTTCATTCCAGACTGTATCTGCTCTGTTTAGGGTAAGCACAATTGGTCCCTCAATCACAGAGCCCCATATGATTGTTAAGATGTTGGACTATGAAAGAACCAGGTTCCAGATCATTGGTATATTGGAGCTAGTCTCTAGTTTCTCAACCTAATCTACCTCACAGGGATTATTATGGTGATCAAACCTGAGGCAAAACTGCTATGAATGCCATGTTAAGCTGTAGGAGAAAGATAGCATAGCAATCTAATAGATAATTTAAAGTCAGTTCTTTAAAAAGTATTGGTAGTTATGAAATCTACTTTAAATGTCGCAAATATTTCTGATCCTACAGGAGAATTTAAACAAGCTGATGAGCAATCTGAGGAGCACTCATCCACATTTTGTGCGCTGCATCATCCCCAATGAAACTAAAACTCCTGGTAAGAATTATATAGTTTAATTATGCATGAAGCAGAATTAGCATATTTGAGTTCAATTCTATACTGCCAATACATTCCAACGTTGTTTAAGGTGTCATGGAACACGAGCTTGTCTTGCACCAACTGAGATGTAATGGTGTGCTGGAAGGCATCCGAATTTGCAGAAAGGGATTCCCTAGCAGGATCATTTATGGTGACTTCAAACAGAGGTCAGTCTGCTAAATATTAGCCCTATTCAATTTTGTGCCTCCCATATTTGTAACTCTAACTCTCATAATCCTTGAAGCTAGAATCTTTTAATGTTATTTAAACATTAAAAGAAGCATAAACTATGCTTCTTTCAACAGATATAGAATATTAAATGCAAGTGCTATCCCAGAGGGACAATTCATTGACAGCAAGAAGGCTTCTGAGAAACTTCTTGGATCTATTGATGTGGACCATACTCAATATAGGTTTGGTCATACCAAGGTAAAGTTACTATCTGTCCCCAAGTTTGAAAGTTGGGTTTATTTGAAAAGTCCACAAACTTTGCATTTTCTTCCTCCTCAAGGTGTTCTTCAAAGCTGGCCTTCTTGGTCTTCTAGAAGAAATGAGAGATGAGAAGTTGGCTATGCTTATTACACGTACCCAAGCTATGTGCCGTGGTTTTCTGATGAGATCAGAGTTCAAGCAAATGATGGAAAGGAGGTAGATATTTTTTTATAATAAAGGCTCATAATGACATTAATGTAATGAGGCTATGAGTACAATGTGACAATATATCACAAATACATCAGTGCTATCTCAAGCTGATAGTAAAATCATGGTTAAAATTTTCCTTGCTCTCCTTCCAGAGAATCCATCTTCACTATTCAGTACAATGTTCGTTCGTTCATGAATGTGAAGCACTGGCCTTGGATGAAATTGTACTTTAAGATCAAGCCCCTGCTAAAGAGTGCGGAGTCAGAGAAGGAAATGGCAAACATGAAGGAAGAATTTGAGAAAACAAAGGAGAGTCTTGCCAAGGCAGAGGCCAGAGTGAAAGAACTAGAAGAAAAAATGGTGTCCCTGATGCAGGAGAAAAATGACTTGCAACTTCAAGTCCAATCTGTAAGCCTGTTAGATATTAGATATTATTGTTTCATTAAATGATCTAGTATAGTTTAGCAAGCAGTAAATTGAAGCTCGCCAGGTCGCTCCCATAATCACCCGCGCGGCCGCATTCTGGACCAGTTGGAGCCTCCGGGTGCTCCTCAAGGGGAGTCCCATGTAGAGAGCGTTACAGTAATCCAGGCGGGAAGTGACGAGAGCATGGGTGACTTTGCATAAGGAATCCCGACTCAGAAAGGGGCGCAACTGGTGTATCAGGCGAACCTGATAAAAAGCCCCCCTGGCCACGGCCATCATATGCTCTTCTAAAGACAGCTGTGTGTCCAGGAGGACGCCCAAGTTGCGAACCCCCTCTGTGGGGGTCAATGACTCACCCCCAATAGCCAGCGATGGCACCAGCTGGCTATATCGGGATGCTGGCATCCACAGCCACTCAGTCTTGGAAGGGTTGAGTCGAAGCCTGTTCCTCCCCATCCAGACCCGCACGGCCTCCAGACACTGGGACATCACTTCAAGGGCATCGTTAGGGTGGTTTGGGGTGGAGATGTACAGCTGAGTGTCATCAGCATACAGATGGCACTGCACCCCAAAGCCACAGATGATCTCACCCAGAGGCTTCACATAAATGTTGAACAGGAGTGGTGAGAGGACCGACCCTTGTGGCACCCCACAAACAAGGTGCCTGAAGGTCAACCTCTGCCCCCCTGCCAACACAGACTGCGACCGGTCGGAGAGATAGGAGGAGAACCACCGCAACACGGTGCCTCCCACCCCCAATCCCTCCAGCCGGTGCAGCATATACCATGGTTGATGGTATCAAAAGCCGCTGAGAGATCTAATAGGACCAGAACAGAGGAGCAACCCCTGTCCCGAGCCCTCCAGAGATCATCAACCAACACGACCAATGCCGTTTACGTGCTGTACCCAGGCCTGAAGCCGGACTGGCATGGGTCTAGATAGACGGTTTCATCCAGATTATCTAGACCCATACCAATCAGGCTTCAGACACGGACACAGCATGGAAACAGCATTGGTCGCCCTGGTAAATGACCTCTGGAGGGCCCGGGATGGGGATTATTCCTCCATCCTGGTGCTACTTGACCTCTCAGTGGCTTTTGATACCATTGACCATGGTATCTTACTGCATCATCTTGGGGGGTTAGGGGTCAGGGGCACTGTTTTACAGTGGTTCTCCTCCTACTTCTCGGGCCGTACGCAGTTTGTTTGGGCAGGGGTCAGAGATCCTCCCCAAGGCCCCTCACTTGTGGGTGCCACAGGGGTCAGTTCTCTCCCCCCTGCTTTTCAACATCTATATGAAGCCACTGGGTGACATCATTTGAGGTTTCGGGGTGCAGTATCATCAGTACGCTGATGATACCCAACTTTCTCTGCCCCGGACCAACCCAGCGATGCCCTTTCCATGATGTCTAAGTGCCTGGTGGCGGTGCGGGTCTGGATGAGTAGGAACAGGCTCAGGCTCAGGGATTCCAGGCTCTAAGCATTATAAAACCCAAAGAGAGCTGAAAATAGTTCAAGAGTGTACTTTGAGATTATTCACTATAAAACTCATAAAAGCACAATGTTTTCATTAAAAAATGTGTACAGGTAGTTCTCAACTTATGACCACAGCTGAGCATAAAATTTCTGTTGCTAAGGGTTGTTAAATGAGTTTGCCTCATTGTATGACCGTTCTTGACATAATTGTTAGGTGAATCATTGTAGTTGTTAAGTTAGTGACACGGTTGTTAAGTGAATCTGGCTTCCCCATTGACTTTGCTTGTCAGAAGGCTGCAAAAGGGTATCATGTGACCCTAGGACATTGCAACCATCATAAATATGAGTCAGTTCCCAAGCATTTGAATTTTGATAATGAGATTACAGGAAGGCTGCAACAGTTCTAAGTGTGAAAAATGGTTATAAGTCACTTTTTTCAGTCCTGCTGTAACTTTGAATGGTCACTAAATGAACTGCTGTAAGTCAAGAACTACTTGTATTTGGTTATGTAACAACATGCTAGTATTAGGTACAGGTTATATTCCTTGTCAGTAGGGACATATTCCTCATGATCTAGAACTGTTCCTTTGACCATTAAGGAAATAAGGAGATAAAATGTTTTTACTAACCCTTTTTCTTTTGGTACTTACAGGAAGCTGATGGCTTGGCAGATGCTGAGGAGAGATGTGACCAGCTAATCAAAACCAAAATCCAACTGGAAGCTAAAATTAAGGAGCTCACTGAGCGAGCTGAAGATGAAGAAGAAATGAATGCTGAACTGACAGCCAAGAAGAGGAAACTGGAGGACGAATGCTCAGAACTGAAGAAAGACATTGATGATCTTGAGCTGACACTGGCCAAGGTTGAAAAGGAGAAGCATGCTACAGAAAATAAGGTACTGTTCAAAAATATACCAAAATTAAATTGCTACCCACTATTGTCACTTCAGAATACATAGATCACTATAACTCTGTCTGTTCAACTTTTAAAGGTGAAAAACCTGACTGAAGAGATGGCGGTCTTGGACGAGACCATTGCCAAACTGACCAAGGAGAAGAAAGCTCTGCAAGAGGCCCATCAACAGACCTTGGATGATCTGCAGGCAGAGGAGGACAAAGTGAATACTCTGACCAAAGCAAAGACCAAGCTGGAACAGCAAGTGGATGATGTAAGTTCGCTATCATCTCCAGAGAAGAATTGGATTGAGGTGGAGGTACTGCTGTGATGACACAATTACTCTGATCTCTTTGTCTTCAGCTTGAAGGGTCTCTGGAGCAAGAAAAGAAAATTCGCATGGACCTTGAAAGAGCTAAGAGGAAGCTAGAAGGGGATTTAAAGCTAGCTCAGGAAACTACAATGGATTTGGAAAATGATAAGCAGCAGCTAGATGAAAAGCTGAAGAAGTAAGTATTAATGTCTATTATGAAGGACTTTTGTGCTAGACTTTTGTGCTTGTTTACATTTAGCATAATAACCATTATGTTTTGTTGTGATAAGGAAAGACTTTGAAATCAGTCAACTCCAGAGCAAGATTGAAGATGAGCAGGCCCTGGGTTCCCAGCTTCAGAAGAAGATCAAGGAGCTGCAGGTCTGTCATATACAGTAGTTCCTTCATGAATGGAGAATTAAGCTATCTGGAAGCCAGTTTCAGGGTTCATGGTTTCCTCTCTTTCTCTAGGCTCGTATTGAGGAATTGGAAGAAGAGATTGAAGCAGAACGGGCATCTCGTGCGAAAGCAGAGAAACAGCGGGCTGATCTTTCCAGGGAACTTGAAGAGATCAGCGAACGTCTGGAGGAAGCTGGTGGAGCAACTGCAGCTCAGATTGAGATGAACAAGAAACGTGAGGCAGAATTTCAGAAAATGCGCCGGGACCTTGAAGAGGCCACCTTACAGCATGAAGCCACCGGTGCTGCCCTCCGCAAGAAGCACGCAGATAGTGCAGCTGAATATGCAGAGCAAATTGATAATTTACAGCGAGTGAAGCAGAAACTGGAGAAAGAGAAGAGTGAACTGAAGATGGAGATTGATGATCTTGCAAGCAATATGGAATCTGTCTCTAAAACCAAGGTAGAAATACTTTTCTGCATGAAAGATAATTGTAAGAACTATTGCATCCTCTCAGAAGTGTGGCATGCTTTAAATTGTTCAATTACTATCTTCATCAGATCAGGTAGTTTTCTTGGATTTCACCTAGGAATAGATGGATCACTCTGTTTTGATGATAATGATCAGTTATGAGTCTGTTCTAATTTATAACATATTAACATTATAATTATGCTTTCTATACTATCAACTTCTAAAGATTCCTGGTGGTTTTCAGAATTACATAAAACCATAGCATGTAAAGCATCTCTCACATTGCTAAAACCCATTCCTCCTCAAGTGTAGAAGAAATATCTGTCTTTAGAACCCCCTGGGAAATTGTCAGGAAGGCCTTCATTCAAATATCTAACTGTAGAGTATTCCATAATATAGGGGCATATATCGAGAAGCAGCATGCTCATGCTTCTCCATACTGACTTCATTCAAGGGTGTCACTCTTAAAATCATCATTCTGGCTCAATGCCCATTCTATTCTATGCAGAATATGCATTCCTTCAGAAATGCAGATGCCAAGTCATAACAAGCTTTATGGATTACCCACTCACACTTTGAATTGTACTTGAAAACCAATGCACTGTTTGTAAAACAGGTGCTATGTGGTATACGCAGGTCTCACCCAATATGAATTGCTACATTCTATGCCACCTGCATAAACCAGTTCCATATTACCTTCCAGATTTTCAAAGTTCTCATTTAGTAGTTTGCAGAATATTTCAATATTTTTCTATTTGCTGATTTCAGTCAACTCTTGAGAAATTATCCCGGTCCTTAGAAGATCAACTGAGTGAGATTAAAGCAAAGACAGAAGAGCAGCAGCGTACAATTAATGACCTTTCTGCCCAGAAAGCTCGCTTGCAGACAGAAGCAGGTAAGAAGAAATGCTGAAGTATTTTAGGAATGATTTATTCTACATGCCACTAATAGTATTTGAGTTTGCAGGCAAAGTAAGCTCAGAAGAAGATACCATGTATTTTATTATTACGGACATTATTACTTATTGTTATTAGTAGTAATATCTTTTAACATTATTGTAAACAGTAATAATTTTGTCTATTGCTGATCTGTGACCGTAATAAAGTTGTTGTTGATGATGATGATGGTGATGATAATGATGATCAGAAGATGCTAACATCCAAGGAATACAACATTGGCTAGTGAAATTCAAAATATAAAACAACAGAATTGTTTGTCACCTATGATTTGGCTAGGAAATATTTTTAAGTTGCTGCCGGAAAAAAAATTGATTTTACTAAATTAAGTACTGTAGACCACAACACAGTTACCCCTATATGAAAATGATCCTGATTTTCTTTCTTTCTACAAGTTATGTTTCACAACTCCATCTTTGTTGAGGCATGCAAATTTTATTAACATCAGAGGTATCACAAAATTTATCTGGGAAATATGAGAGGTCCCCCTCCCCAAATCTGTATTTTAAGTGACAAGCGTTGTTCGGTAAGATATTAGAAACAATCTAAAACATAACTAATATCAAAATGCCATGTATCTCTGCTTTAAAATTTTCCAGTTGCTGCTATCCCAGAGCTATAATTGCACTCAACAATGAACTAAAGGGCAACCATCAGTGAACTGTTGGACAGTATTACTTGGTCTGTTATGTGGATGTTTGGGTGGTTTAGGGGTGGGGAATTGTGGTGGGTGGGAGTGTGTTTGGGGATTATGTGTGTGGGACCTGGTCTTTGGGTGTCAAGTAAATTTTGTTGTATTTGTACACTGTGTATACACATACAATGACAATGACAATAAAGTTTATTTATTTATTCATCCATACTTTCTTCAACAATTAGTTCAGTCATGTCAACCTCCTGTCTTCTGCTTTCTGCTTCTCAGGTGAACTTGCCCGCCAAGTGGATGAAAAAGACTCTCTGATTTCCCAGTTCTCAAGAGGCAAACAAGGCTTCACCCAGCAGATTGAAGAATTGAAGAGGCAACTTGAAGAGGAAATAAAGGTATGCATTGGGTGAAGATCTACAGGTAAAAAATATGACTTACTTGCATCCTTGAGCAACTGCCAGGTTAAAGGTGCTTAAAGGTGCTTTTCCCTTTCTCTGTTACAAAGCAGAATTGCTAGTAATATGTGCAACTCCCATGTTTTAAAAAAGTTAACAATTGAAAGATTTACATTCTAAAGGCCGAAAAGCAAACCTGAAAGAAAAAGTAACACAAGTGGGAGCTGTTAATAATACCACCATTAAATTTGGGGAAAGCAATTAAGACAACTTTATTTTTCTAGGCTAAAAATGCACTGGCTCATGGCTTGCAATCAGCTCGTCATGATTGTGATTTACTCCGGGAACAATTTGAGGAAGAGCAGGAAGCCAAAGCTGAGCTACAGCGTGCCCTGTCCAAAGCCAACAGCGAGGTTGCCCAATGGAGAACCAAATACGAGACTGATGCAATTCAGCGCACTGAAGAGTTAGAGGAGGCCAAGTACGTGGGACTTGGAATAGTTTTGTAGTAAAAAATAAATTACAAGGACAAACGAGGTATAATTACCATAAGAGAAAGTAATTTTAGCCACATCTCTGAGAGTGGATTACATTACAGAGCTATCATAAACTATTTTCTCTCTACACAGAAGTCTCTGCTTGCAGCAAAAAGAAAGCAACAAGAAGTGACAGTCTAGTAGTTTTGCAGATATTCTCTTAGCTTAAACTGTAATACTTCAAGACAAATAATGGCTAATACTGCAGGATTGTTGTAAACTACTCCAAATCTTGCAAAATAACTAGTCCAGAATAATGTTTTTTATGGAAAGAAATTATTTGTAGTTTATCTCCTTTCCCATTTTCTTCGAGCATTGCATTTAAATGACAAAAAGTGTATTTTGTATAGAGTGAACAAATCTCTGTAAAACATTTTATGCAATAATTTCATGACCTTTTGCAAATTAAAATAGTAATTCATTGCAACAGCCCATATAAATATAATTCACTTTTTGAAAATTTAATAAGTTCAACTCCAGGTTTTATGCTGATTATCCATTTAGAGTGAAATGTCTTTAGTTTTAATTTATTCCTATAATTAAAGTTTAAACAGCATATTATTTGGTATTTGAATCTGATGAGGGATTTGTGTGAGGATTCATGAGACATCAAATGAGAACGTGGAAATATAAATGATAATCACAATTATTAACTTATATCACATTAAAACAATACATTTCATGGAAACAGCTCAAATATTTTATAATTTGCTATTAATCATTGGGAATTCAATTTTTGCATATCTGCATAAGATACTTAAGTCTGAAATAATGTTATCAATAAGAAATTATAAAAAATAAAGTTATAAACAATAAAAATTAATCTTAATTATTTAAACTATTTTAGAGTTTACCATTCTCCAATAACCATTCTCATTTTCAAAAGTTTTTCATCTGTCCTGCATGACAAATTAGTGCTTCATGAGATCATTTGCATAATACAGAAATGATTTGCATAACTTTTAAAAAGCTTGAAAATGAAATAGTTTCCATGCCAATAACAGAGAAGTGTGTGTCATTTTTATGCATATCATATGATTGTGAAAGAAAAATATTTTTTAAGCAGATTCATTGCTAATAGTTGGTCATTCATTGCTCCAGGAAAAAGCTTGCTCAACGGCTGCAGGAAGCTGAGGAACATGTAGAAGCTGTTAATTCCAAATGTGGTTCCTTGGAGAAGACCAAGCAGAGGTTGCAGAATGAAGTGGAGGACCTGATGATTGACGTGGAAAGGTCCAATTCAGCTTGTGCAGCTCTTGATAAGAAGCAGAAGAACTTTGATAAGGTATTTTGCTCCTGATAATTAAAAAAGAACACTTTGTACCAAGATGTTGGGCCAATTAAATTTAATATCTTATTTCTTTATCAAATTTGTACGACACTGATGGCTCAATGATCCTTTACAGATTCTGGCAGACTGGAAACAGAAATTTGAGGAAGCTCAATCTGAACTGGAAGCTTCCCAGAAGGAGTCTCGATCTCTGAGCACAGAGCTTTTCAAGATGAAGAATTCATATGAAGAATCCTTGGATCACCTGGAAACTCTGAAGCGTGAAAACAAGAACCTTCAGCGTAAGTCTATAAACTTCTTACTATAAGCTTCCATTTAGGACACTAAAGATACAAAAGTGAGAAAAATTGATTATGTAATGGTTCTACTACCTTCTATGGAGCAACAAGTAACAAGCATAATAAGATAATCCCCTATAGGCATTCTCCTCATGATTAGGATATACATATGTAGAAGTATTGTCTGCTCATGCAGTATTAACTGATCAGTTCCAAATGGATGAGCTTGGAAGAGCCAAGGAAATATTCTTTTCTCCAACATTCAGCCTAAAACTTGTAAACAGTACCCACCTTATCCTCTTTATTTTGTGTGAAATCAACAGAGGAGATATCTGACCTAACGGAACAGATTGCTGAGGGAGGAAAAGCCATTCACGAACTGGAAAAAGTGAAGAAACAGATTGAACAGGAGAAATGTGAACTCCAAGCTTCCCTGGAGGAGGCTGAGGTAATTGTGTTATTATGCTTAAAGAAAACAAAAGCTTAATTTTTTAA
The DNA here is from genome assembly GCA_030761175.1 of Masticophis lateralis. Lineage (NCBI taxonomy): Eukaryota > Metazoa > Chordata > Lepidosauria > Squamata > Colubridae > Masticophis > Masticophis lateralis. Next base: position 115,029,181 of record JAUDYJ010000002.1, read on the forward strand.
AATGCATGTTAAAGCACTCTAAAATATGTTTTAGAAAATCAGTTAGACAAGTATGGACAATGTTGTTATTTCAATGACTCTTTAATAACAGCTGATATACTTAATATTCTTAAGGCTTCTCTGGAACATGAAGAAGGCAAACTCCTGCGCGTCCAAATGGAGCTCAACCAGGTGAAATCTGACATCGACAGAAGAATTGCAGAGAAAGATGAAGAAATTGATCAAATGAAGAGGAATCATGTGAGGGTGGTAGAGTCCATGCAGACCACATTGGACGCTGAGATTAGGAGCAGGAATGATGCCCTGCGGCTTAAGAAGAAGATGGAGGGAGATCTGAATGAGATGGAGATCCAACTGAGCCATGCCAATCGTCAAGGTGCTGAAGCACTAAAGAACCTCAGGAACACACAAGGATTGCTCAAGGTATATTCTAGGCAGGTTTAAGAAAGCATCAGGAAATCACTACAATTGTTAAGATTTCAAAAGTTATACCTTAAAATAATGTATTTCATAGGACACACAACTGCATTTGGATGATGCTTTGAGAAGCCAGGATGATCTGAAGGAACAAGTGGCCATGGTTGAGCGCAGAGCAAACTTGATGCAGGCTGAGATTGAGGAGCTCCGGGCAGCTCTGGAACAGACAGAGAGAGCCAGAAAAGTGGCTGAACAGGAGCTTCTGGATGCCAGTGAGCGTGTGCAGCTCCTCCATACACAAGTAAGAATCTAATTATTTGTATCTTCCTGTAACCAGTAGTTGAGAATGACAAGTCTATGTAAGCATTTCTTTATTGTAAAAGGGAAAAATGGAATATTTGAATATTCTTCAGTTATTTGGATATTGTTTGAAGACAATAAAACCATGCTTAAATGATATTTGCAGATCTTTATATAAAGCGTTTGTAAACATAGTATTGATCGTGCTTTTTCTTTTGTGTTAGTTTAGATGCTATGACACTTTTGTCTTTGTTGAATCTCTGATGGAAATATGAAAATAAGACCACATAAACAGATATAAAATCAGGTTTCAGGCATTATTCTTGCAATATACTAGTTTATTTTTTAGAATATTATTTCCTGGATTTTTAAAAATAAATTAATCATTTCATGTTTACTAGAAACTAACAGCATTTTTTGCCTAAACAGAACACTAGCCTGATCAACACCAAGAAAAAACTGGAAACAGATATTACCCAAATCCAGGGTGAAATGGAGGACACTATTCAGGAAGCTCGCAATGCTGAAGATAAAGCCAAAAAATCCATTACTGATGTAAGTTGATTGATGCCCTTCTTTTGAAACCTGATCCTCTATATACTTATAGCAGGGTAGTCTCTTGAACATAGTATCTTCATTAACAGGCAGCCATGATGGCAGAAGAACTTAAGAAAGAACAAGACACTAGTGCCCATCTAGAGAGAATGAAGAAGAATCTAGAACAGACTGTAAAAGATCTACAGCACCGCCTTGATGAGGCAGAACAACTGGCAATGAGGGGAGGCAAGAAGCAGCTTCAGAAATTAGAGCAAAGAGTACGTATCCATCTCTGTATATGTTTATAGACACTTGTATGTAAGGTTGTATGCAATAGAGTAGAGATGATAACTAATATCATATCATAACTTATCAACCTGTTTTCCCTTAGGTACGTGAACTTGAAGCTGAAGTTGAGAATGAGCAGAAGCGTGGTGTTGAGGCAATTAAGGGTGTACGCAAATATGAGAGACGAGTGAAGGAACTAACTTACCAGGTAAGTGTGATTAGCATGGAGTGAAGTTATTTATCAACCAACCAAACCACTTTTATAAATCAATTTATCAACCAAAGAATATTGGGGAAAGAGTACTGGGGTTCTTTTTCATGAGTTATATTTGCATATGTTTATTTGTTAGCTTATCTTTCCAAAACTTAAACATAATTTTAGCTGAAAATTTTGAAATCTCTGAATATTTTGACATATATAAGACTTAATTTGCCACTTTATCTCTTCCTATCCCCATTTACAATATTATATTGGTAGTTTTTGACTTACAACAGTGCATTTAGTGACTGTTTGAAGCTACAGCGGCACTGAAAAAAGTGACTTATGACCGTTTTTCACTTATGAACATTGAACTTATGATCATTACATGGTCATATGATCAAATTTCAGACTCTTGGCAACTGACTCATATTTATGACTGTTGCAGTGTTCCAAGGTCGTGTGATCATCTTCTGATGAACAAAGTCAATGGGAAAGTCAGAATCATTTAACAACTGTGTTATTAACTTAGTAATTGCAATGATTCACTTAACTGTGACAGGAAAGGTTGCAAAATTCACTTAAGAAATGCCTCACTTAGCAACAAAAATTTTGGGCTCAATTGTGGCCATATATCGAGATCCATAAAGACACTGAATAGTAACCCCTGGTCCATCATATTGATGTTACCTGATTGGTAATGTTGTTTTAATTATCACCTGAGGAATTTTTTTGGAAGGGGAGGAGAGGTACTTTAAAACATTGTTGGTTGCTGGCTACTGCCAGATAAGTCCTTATACTTTCCTTGGCAACATTTGCAGAAATTGTTATTGTCTGCTTCCTAGGGTTGTGAAATAGTAACTGGGCCAAGGTCACCTAGCTGGCCTCTTACCTAAGGCAGGACTAGACTCCTGGTTAGTTTCCTAGTTTCTAACTGGGTACCTTAACCATGACACCAAACATACAGCCACAATTGAGCCCAATGTGGGAGGGAGCATACTGCTTCCCTTTTGCCTTTCAGCTCCAATCTAGGAGCCCTCAAGCGGTCGCATTCACAACAAATCATTTTATACCAAATTTATGTTTGCTGATAAAGAAATAAAGTGAGACTGTATAGATCTATTTCAAGCTATTTAGCTCTCATCAGCTAGCCATACCCTCACTCAGATCTATACTAGTCTCCCTTTATTTTTTTATCAGCAAATATAAATTTGGTATACATGCACACACACACACACACACACACACACACACTTGGAAAATCATTTAAAGGGATTCAAATGATAGAAACTCACTTGCTGTTATAACTTTGTTTAGTCTGAGGAAGACCGGAAGAATGTTCTGAGGCTCCAGGATCTGGTGGACAAGCTGCAAACAAAAGTGAAAGCATATAAGAGACAATATGAAGAAGCTGTAAGTAATGCATTTGCAATGGAGCAATAATTATATTTCAAATGAATTTGAGTAGCTTCGTGTGTTTGGGCCTCTGGATCTGGGATTTTATCATCTTTGGTACTGGATGGAGTGTCACTGCCCCAGGCAGACCCAGTACATAATTTTGGAGTCTTTCTAGATTCACAACTCCTGCTGAAGTAAAAGGTGCAATTGTAGCCTGAAAGCCCTTTTCACAGCTTTGTGTTGTATACCAAATGTGCCCCTTCCTGGACCACAAGGTTCTACTCTTGCAGTTACCCATGCCCTGGTCATCTCTAGATTACTGTAATGCACTCAACATCGGGCTGTGCTTGAAGAGTGTCCCAGAAGCTTCAATTGGGCAAAATGTAGCTGAACAGACAGCTATGTGCACCCTAGGATGGTGCACATTACACCTCTGTTCCATGAGCTACATTGGTTGTCAGTCTGCTTCCTGGTACAATTAAAGGTGCTGGATCTACTTTTAAAACTGTACTTGGTATGGGACCAGGTTATTGAGGGACTGTCAGGCCTAAGCCCAAATATGACACAATAAGATCCAACTGAGTCGGGTGTCAAAGTTCCAAGTAATAACCCCATAGCAAGTAAAACTCCGAGACAGATGAATTCCTCAAAGAATAGCCTTATTGGCACAGATCTGGTGAAAACCGACTCTGAAGGTTCCCACAGCTTTCACCTAATTAAAAGAGAATGTTTTCCCTCAACTCCAAACAATTAGTTACATGGTCCAATCAAGACACTATCTGGTTGCCTGGTGACTCACTGCTCCTTCCACAATCCAAGTGTAAGAATGTCCTTGATTCCCAAGAGAAAGTAGTTTATTTTGGCTACAAAACCCCAGCTATCCCCCCTCCCTGTTCCTCAGTTCCAGTGTGGCAACACTGAAGCTTCAGGATGGCTCTGGTCAAGTCAGCTTCATCCAGTTCTTTATTTGACTGTACAAAGAATGCAGAGAAGAGCAAAAAAGATGGTTAGGGGACTTGAGGATAAAACATAAAGAATGGTTGCTGGAACTGAATATGTCTACTCTTATGAAAAGAAGGACTAGAGGTGATATGATAGCAGTGTTCCAATATCTCAGAGGTTGCCACAAACAAGAGGGAGACAAGCTATTCTCCAAAGCACCTAAGGGAAGGACAAGAAGCAATGAGTGGAAACTAATCAAGGAGAAAAGCAGCTTAGAACTAAGAAGAAATTTCCTGGAAGTTAGAATAGTTAATCAGTGGAACAACTTGCCTCCAGAAGTTTAAATGCTCCAACACTGGAAGTTTTAAAGAAGAGATTAGATAACCATTTGTCTGAAGTGGTGTAGGGTTTGCTGCCTAAGCAGGGGGTTGGACTATAAGACCTCCAAGGTCCCTTCCAACTCTGTTATTCTGCTTACACCTAATAGATAGAAACCTGCCAGACTAAAGCTATAACCTTCTAACCTAATAGACGTACCCTGGGATATTGTAAGGTTTGGCTATTCTGAAACTTTTCCTCCCTCCCGTATCCAGTTAAGGACTGTGTAGTCGGGCCCCTCTCTGGAATGTGCTGCCTTCTCCCTGAGAAGCTGTGGTGCTATTGCTGACATTCTCCACCACTCCTTCAGATGCACATTCCATCACAGAATCCACACTTCTTCCAGGTGTTGCTCAGGTCCATCACAGAGTCCACACTTCTTCCAGGTGTTGCTCAGGTCAACCAGGAGTGGAATACTATGGGTCCTGTCTACTAAGAAATTCCATCTGGCAGGACTCAGACAATGGGCCTTTTCAGCTGTGTCCCCTGCCCTCAGGAACACAATTGTGATTTTAGGTGAGGTTGGCCCCATCCCTGTTAGCCTTCCAGCCTTTAACCTTTGGTGTGGCTTGGTGGACATGGCTAGGTGGATGTGGCAGGGGAAGGATACTGCAAAATTTCCATTCCCGCCTCATCCCAGGGGAAGGATATTGCAAAATCCCCATTCCCACCCCACTCTGGGACCAGCCAGAGGTAGTATTTGCCGATTCTCCGAACTATTCAATATTTTTGCTACTGGTTCTCCGAACTGCTCAAAATTTCCAGAAACTGTCAGAACCTGCTGAATTTCACCCGCCTTAAAAGCTTTGTAAATAAACTACTGGTAATTCTTTATAGAATTAAACAGAGACGAGATTCAGTTGATTCACCAAGAGTTTTTACACTAAATGTTCCCAATTTGTGAAAGGCAAGCTGAACTTTTCATTTAGCTAAAATTGCACAATGGAGACTCAGTTCTTTCATTTTCACCACAAAAGCTATTACCTTTTTGCATGACATATATTTATATGTCATGCAAAACATATATATATGTTTTGCATGACATATATATATATATATATATATATAATAAGTAGACTTATTTTTTAACCATACCTTTTTCGTTCTCAGGAGGAGCAATCCAATCTTAACCTCAGCAAATTCCGCAAAATTCAGCATGAGCTGGAAGAAGCCGAAGAAAGGGCTGATATTGCAGAATCGCAAGTGAACAAACTGAGAGTGAAGTCTCGAGAAGTTGGAAAACAGACACCAGGGGAAGAATAAACTTGTCTGCTTCAAGGTGATTGAGGAAATGCACAAAATGTGAATCTCTTAGTCACTCGGATGTGTAATTATTGTGTTCTGTCTTCAGTGTCTAGGAAATAAAGATGATAGAAATGTTCGCATACATAAAGAGGATGTGATCTTATTGTGGGTTTTGCTCTCCCATAGGAAATATGAAGTTTCTACTTATAGAGATAACACTATCTGAACATGATAAACATTTATGAATATTCTGCAGGAATCACTTGCCATGCTAGGGTTGATGTAAGTTGAAGTTAAAGCATAGAGCAGTTTGAATGCCCTGATATGATTTCATTTGTACATAATTATTTTCAGATAAACTATGAATCCAGCTGAATTGGAATAAAGACTAATGTAACCAAGTATCCTTGGCTGTTCAACAAATTATGATTCAAGAAATAGGACATCAGTGCCACATGATAGTGGTCTCTAGTTTCTCATCGTGTTTCTTTATTAATCACATCCCTGGATGTATATTCATAAATTCACTCATATTATTTCTATACTATCTTTTACACAAATACCACCTAAACTTTGCTTAAAAACTATAAATGTAAAAATGAAATAGTTTAATTATGAGATTAAAATGATACCTTAATGAGAAGAAAATAATACCCCAAATAACACAAAACCAGTTTTTAAAAACACTTAGAAACAGAAATCTTTTAATTATGAAATTAAAGCAATACTTAAAACAACGTAAAGCAAATATGAGAAACCACTAAATGAAACACTGCGTGAAAGATAAATTTTCAAAGTTGGAGGGCATACAGATTTCTTTCAGTAAAAGGTAATGAAATGGTGAGTCATTGCTTAAAAGGTTCTTTCCTTTCTGCCAGCCTATCAGCTAGGTCTCTTCTGATTAATATACAATAACTGAGAAATAGGATTTCACAAGAAAACATGTGATACGGCTTGCAGCAAAACAGTGGTAACACCATAGAAATTTCTGCAAATTGCTCTTCAGAATGGGAGAGAGAGTGGTTAACTATAAAGTTAACCACAACCAGGTGCAATACCTCTGTTTGTCCAATGTTCTCCTTCACAAGACTCTTGAAGGGTGTAATGAATATAGAGGACAGTCTTGAAGGTCAAAGGTAAGGTCCATGGCCAAGGCAACAGTCAAACGAATGAGGCATGAGCCCAGGCCAAGAAAATGGTTTATGAAAATGCCTCATACAGCCTCCCCTTCCATTCCACATGAGGATAAGAAAGGAAGGAAGGGAAGCACATTCAGCCTTGCAAGATTCTATTCTAATAAAAGTAGTTTTACGTCTATGCAGTGTCTGTTTGTTAGCTCTGTCTTTTATGGGTGACATCTTAACAAGTAATACCAAAATATATTGTCTGAATTGTTAGCTGTCCGGAATCATTCACTGAGATGGGCAGCCATAGAATATGAACAAACAAACAAACAAACAAACAAACAAATGGATAGTTTCCAACTCCAATATCCAGTTTTCTATAAAACAGAGACAGATGTTTTCATTTTTCAATTTTCAAAGTACTTTAAGTGAAATCATCCTACAGCTTTGTTCTTCATTGAGAATGCCTTACATAGATAGGCATGTGTCTGACATGATTCAGGAGCTTAGGGACTGAAAGAACAAATTCAAAATCAAACAAGATCTTCTTTTTCCAATTTATGCACATCTATTTGACACGATGTAACAAATACATGGATAAATGTATTATTAAGGGATATACATCTCAAAAAAAAAAGTATTTATATTTTTGTCAATATTCCCTGACCATCTTTTATCGGTTTCCTCAAAACTGAGACAATAAGCCAGTTGTTTTGGTTGTAGAAGTGGTATAACTAATAACTAAATGAAATAAAACATTACCATATAAAGAGTAAGTAATATATAATCAATGTAGATGGATTCAGTTATAATGGTGATGAATGCACAGCTAGGAGACTTGAAAGAACAGATTAGGGATTAGAAAAATGCATCTTTGTAATTGCTAGGAGTCAGAACTGACTTGATGCCACATAATCAAGCAATCCATCACACCTGCAGTCCAACTTCATTTCTTTATACTAAGAGAAACACATTCTGAAATCATATGTTGGTTTCTCCTATGATGTTTGAAATATGTATAGTACTGTACATATCTTCTGATATTATATAGCAAGAGTAAAGTGCAGGCATTAATGAAGTCTCAAGAGTTACATTTAAGATTAGTAGGGATCCTTCATGTGGCTTTAATGATAATTTTTGGTTTTATATACCTTTTCTTTTGTAACCCTCTTGTACTTTCTGAACACTTAGTTTTTCATACCCAGCTTCTATAGAGGAAAACTTGAGTTAATGATAAAGTTAATGCTGAAAGTTAAATAATACAATCCTCCATCTGGAAGCATCTGAGTTTAGTTTCTCTAATGCAGCTCTGAAAGAACCAATTTGAGGAGTATTTAAGAAGTACTTTAATTTTGAGCAAGTTATCTCACAGCTGAGGAATTTGCCAGTAGAAGCATCTGGCTGCTAATCCCATTGCTATTGTTCATTTACTTTGAAGTTTCTCATTTGGAGTTCACTAAAATAAAACTGCTAAAAAGTCTAGCAAATACTAAGGCATATTTTTTCGTCTCCTTACCAAACTCAGTGACTTGCTTGCCTTACTTAGATATTTCTGTAAGCATATGGCCAAGAATAATATAAATCATTATGCTGCATTTCCCTTTTTCTGATCTTCATCAATCTGTTGTGCTTCAGTTGTTTGGATTATAGCTTGATAATCAGAGTTGTAATTCACTGTATCTGAAGGACACCAGAGTGGGGAAGATTGCTGTAAGCCAATGAAGTGGTCAACGGGTATTGCATAGGATCTAGGATGCCTATATCTGTTTCCAAAGGGATAGCAATGGCAACAAAGAAGGAGTTAAGAGGCTGACTTCTCCCATTTAATGTCTGCTACATTCAGAGCACAAGCATTTATTTCAGTTCCAATTTTTTTGGTATAGGTCAGTGGTGGGTTCTAACCAGTTTTGCCACCTGTTCGCATCACACACGGGCCTTGCACGTGATCGCCTAACTTGTGCTTCGCGTAAGCACATTGAGTAAAAAAAACAGCTGAGGCATGGCAATCCATTCTGCCGTGCCTTACAGCTGAGCTGAAAACAAAGGAAATAAAGGTAGGTATAGTGCAGGGGCTTGTGGAGAGGGCTCAACTGATGTTCAGAACAAACTGGCTCACTCTCCTATCAAGATTTCCACTACCAGCTCTACTGAACCGGGAGAACCGAGGAGAACTGCTAGCACCCGACCACTGGTATAGATCAGCAGGAGCAACTCTCAGTCCAATTTCAGACAAGTAATGGCTGAACCAAGATGCTACTCAAGGTTTCCCAAGACAGGTGAATCCAAAGTGGGTATCAGTGGTGGGCTATCACAAATTGCTGGTGCTCTCTTATTTGTAGAAAGATGTTAGGTGCTGCTTCTAGCTCTATGAACTGTCACAACATGCTTCCTCCCCCCTCCCCACAGATGCACATGTGGATGCAGTGTTGTGTTCTTCTGCTATATCAGTATTTGTAGTTTATACGTGAGGGCAGAATGGAGCCAAAGTAGCAATCAAGTTGAACTAGAAGTTTCCCAGAAGTCATCCTCTCAGCCTACTGAAACTTTAAAAAGGATTAGTATAAAGAATGGCTTGAGACAGGCAAAAGACCAAAAACATGCAATGTAAATGTCTTTTCCGAAAAATCTTTGATGGATTGATGTAGAGCTGTTGTAAGAACAAATTCACACAATCACTCTTTCCACTTTGTAGAATTAATATTTGTTTTACAGCTTCAAAACATAGAAAGATTACCCTATGAAGACATGTTATCAACTAAATGCTGTAGACATCCTTTATCTTATCCATAAACATTCATCACTAGATAGCTCTGCATTAAACAGAGATTTTCCTGTATGAATCCACTAACAGAGATGAACTTTTAATGAAATATGGTATCCTATCCCTCCCTCCCCTCAGTTTTCATATCATCAAATTACAAATGTGGGTTTTTATGAGCTGCCTTTTAGCCATAGATCTTAAGAGTAGGCAGAACATGGTCCAGCTACAGTGTAACAGAATAAGAGCATTAAAAGGAAACTTAGAGGTCTTCTGGTCTAACCCCCTGCTCAAGCAGGAAACCAAATACCATTCCAGACAAATGGATATCCAATATCTTCTTAGAAGCCTCCAGTGATGCCTCCAGAGAAGCCCACCTACTGCAACTTCTGGAGGCAATTGTTCTCACCGTTAGGAAATTTCTTAGTTCTAGATTAGATCTCTCCTTGATAAGTTTCCATCCTTACTTCTTGTCCTGGCTACATTCTGCTTTGGAGAATAGGTTAACCCCCTCTTTACTGTGACAGGCCCTTAAATATTGGAAATCTGTTATCATGTCACTCCCAGTCCTTCTCTTAATTTGATTAGACAGTCCAGTTCCTGCAACTGTTCTTCATATGTTTTAGCCTCCTGACCACTAATCATCTTTGTTACTCTTTTCTACACCTTTTCTCGGGTCTCAGTATCTTTTTTTGTGCCATGATGATCAAAACTGAATGCAGTATACTGCATTAGTGCAGTATAAAGTAGTACTAGCACCTCATGTGATCTTGATATTATCCCTCTATTGGGGTATTGACCTTTTTTTTTTTGGCAGCTGCAGCACACTGCTGGCTCATATTTAAGTGACTGCTATTGAGCAAGGTACCTCCTATTCCATACCTGTGCATTTGGTTTTTCTTGCCCAAGTGTTAAATGTTACTTTTCTCACCACTGAATATTGTAGGTCACACTACAGTTGGAGCACTTTTGCTCCAGATGCTTTCAATGTGATAAATAACTTCTGTTGAAGTAGTATTTTCTTGGGATATCGTTTTATTTATTTATTATTTATTTACTATATTTTTAACTCAACTCAACTATCTGGCCGAATCAAAGAAAAAGAATAAAATATCCAAATTAAAATTATGGTAACTAAATTTCTTTCCAATTAGACATTATTAATTTTTAACATTAGATGAAAGCTTTATCAATATTCCTATTCTCATGAATTAAAGGAATTGTCATATTGGGATAATTCATTCTTATTAATTTCATTTATTAGATTACAAATATTTTTTTCTCTTTTGAACCTTTGAATGCTTTTAAATTAAATATTCTGGTCAAATTAGAAAAGTTTGATTTTTAATATTCTAGATAAAAATAAGATATATGTTTATCTTTGAAACAAAAGCCTGTTTTTATTTTCTGGAGAATCTTTTGGTCAAAAATATTTTAAATGCTTGATTTCCAATATACTACATAAAAATAAGATGTTTATATATGAAGGAATAAACATATATATGTTTATATATGAAGGAAAAATCTTATTGTTTATTAACTGGAAAAACATTTGGTCAAAAACATTGCATCTAATTGTCTGCAGAAATTCATAATTTGATTATGAATTTCATAATTTGGAAATTCATAATTTGGAATCATATTAATAATTTTATTTTTAAAAAACTTGCAAAGGAAACTGAATCTGATCTGACAGAACAGATTGCTGAAGTTACAGAAACAGCTATTAGAGAAAATGTAGAAGCAAACTCAACAAGAAATGTGAGGCCTTCCAGAAAGATGTTTTGAATATGGATGCTTCCAAGATATAGTAGTTAATTTCAACATGCTATGGATGGACTTATTCTGCCCCCCAGAGGCAGCTCAGTACCAACTACAGAAAAACAATTATTTCCACAGTGTCTTCCCTGAACCATTAAGTACTGTGATAGTGTCATAGTGAATACTCCATTACTCAGTGAAAGCTTCTAAAAGAATTTTAGTGCCACCTCCTGACTACAAATAGGATGTATGGTTACACTGAGAATGCCTTACTCCCTCATGAAGTACTCAAGCAGCCCAATCAAACCAGAACCACCAAACCACCGGGCTTTGGAATCTGGCTTAAGAAGCATCTCAGAAATATTTATTTTGATATATAATTTGGTTTTGATGTTGCATTTCTGTTTTGAGATGCTAATTGCAGAGTCCAAGATTCCAAAATAAGACATTTCAGCACCAAGCCAACCTGGATTGTTTTGAAAAAGATAAGCCGCAGTATAGGCTTCTAAAATATTGAAAATTGAAATATTCATATATCCATCTCCCCTCTGCATCCATATCTTTATCCCCTAGTTAAAAAACAACAACTACTACTACTACTAACACTTTCAGTTTAAATAATTTACGATGTAGTTAGAGGCAACAACAATCTGGAATGGCATTGGTGGTGTTGAATTAGAATTGGATAACCAGGCTCAAAGAGATGCAGGCGGTTCTGGAATAGATAAAAACAAGTTTATTTCCCAATTGTACGAACAAGAGCTTACTGATGATGTAGTTGAAAGTACAACTGTACTCATTTTTTAAAAAACAAAATGTACTGAATCTCACTCTGAAACACTGAAGTGTCCTTTTATCCTTGTAGATCTCCTAATCCCAACCTCTGAATGGCGTGCAGAGCAGGTTCACTATGCCAAGATTCTTACATAGTATATTCTTAGGGATTATTTGTGATAAGGAGGGGAAAAAATTTGCAACCATTGTCCACTGCTCTCTGGAACAACTCCCCAATTCCCCTTTTCTAATCCCCATGTACTGTAGTTTACACTATGAGTAGAAGCTTTCCAATGTAATCATCCCAAGGGAAATATAAAAGGACGTATCTTTCAAAGCCTAGTATCTTTGAAATCTTCGTTGTTTCAAAATACAAGCCTTCTGAACACACCAAAAAAATAGGGATGGACCTTGTTCAGCGCCACAGCAAGATTAATGTCGCCAACCAAGAGTAACATGCTGAAGAAAAGACGAAAAAGGCAATTTTGCTTCTATGAATCTGCCTGGGTAGTTGCTTGAAATCTTATAGTATGTTAGCAGATCCATCTGGCAAGCTATTTCTACAGTTTTCATTATGGGAGCTGAAAGACATAAAGTCTTTTTAATTGCCAAGATCCTGCAGGAAGCTACTGTTATTTCTCAGTCAGAAATTAGTGTTTGTACATCATAAAGCTTAATTTACACATGCAAAGAAGGAAGATGCCTCGTTGTTTTGTCACTGGAAAGATAGATTCTTGATTGATTTTTTTGGTATTCAAAAATAATTTAACAAAGTTTAATAAAGTTTTCATTATCCAATTATATGTACCTGATTACTTTTCTTGATTGAGTTTAGGTTCTGCTTTGTTGTTGTTGTTACATTGTGAAGTCATGTCCGACCTATTGCAACCCCATGGACAACATTCCTCCAGGCCTTCCTGTCCTCTACCATCCTCTGGAGACCTATTGCTTCAGTCCAGCCACCTCATTCTCTGTCATCCCGTTCTTTTTTTGCCCTCAATCTTTCCCAGCATTAGGCTCTTCTCCAGTGAGTCCTTCCTTCTCATTAGGTGGCCAAAGTATTTGAGTTTCATCTTCAGGATGATGCCTTCAGGCCTTCTAAAGTACAGTCAGGGTTGATCTCCTCTAGGACTGACCGGTTTGATCGCCTTCCAGTCCAAGGGACTCGCATGAGTCTTCTCCAGCACCATAGTTCAAAGGCCTCAATTCTTTGGTGCTCAGTCTTTCTTATGGTCCAACTTTCACAGCCATACATTGCAACTGGGAAAACCATGGCCTTGACTATACACACTTTTGTTGGCAGGGTGATATCTCTGTTTTTTAGTATGCTATCTAGATTTGCCATAGCTTTCCTCCCCAAGAGCAAGCATCTTTTAATTTCTTGGCTGCAGTCCCCATCTGCAGTGATCTTGGAGCCCAGGAAAATAAAATCTGTCACTACCTCCATTTCTTCCCCATTTATTTGCCAGGAATTGAGAGGGCTGGATGCCATGATCTTAATTTTCTTAATGTTGAGTTTCAAGCCAACTTTTGCACTCTCCTTTACTGCATCAAGAAGCTCTTTAGTTGCTCTTCGCTTTCTGCCAATAAAGAGGTATCATCTACATATCTGAGGTTGTTGATATTATTGTTGTTGTTGTTTGTTTTATTATTATTATTATTATTATTATTATTATTATTATTATTATTATTATTATTGAATTTGTATACCGCACTTCTCCCGAAGGACTCAGGGCAGTGGACAGCCAAGATTAAAATACATACAATATAAAAGTTAAGATAGCTAAAATGAATTAAATTGATTGGCCTCCCAATTTAAAACCCCACATCTGTACAATTTAAAAAACTAACTAACCCATAAAAACCTTTTAGGCTAGGCCGGCTTGCTGGAATAAAAAAGTCTTCAGGGCATTACGGAAAGTACGGAGGTCTGGGATCGGTCGTATTACGGGGGGGGGGGGTAGCTCATTCCAGAAGGCGGGTGCCCCCTCCAGAGAAGGCTCTCCCCCTGGGGGCCACCAGCCGACATTGCCTGACCAACAGCACCCTGAGGAGGCCCTCTCTGTGAGAGCGTATTGGTCAGTGGGAGGTTATCAGTAGCAAAAGGCAGTCTCGTAAATATTTTCCCCCGGCAATCTTAATTCCAATTTTTGATTCATCTAGACCTGTTCTGCTTTAGGCTCTGCTTTAGTAAACTTTCCCACCCCTAAACACAGCCTCTGACATTGTTGCTTCCTATTCATTTTCAAGTGGTTTCTTATAGGTGATATTCCCCAAGGAATATAGGTAAAAGAAAAAAGACTGTGGTATAATTTGGCAATAGCACTTTGGTAGGTATTTTTCACAAAAACCTTTCATTATCTGTGATAATTAACAGAGCAATGAATGCTTTAATCACAGTCTAAATTGAAATGTTGTTTCCCCCCTTAACATATTTTGCATATGAAAGGCCTCTATGCCTTTAAACTGGTCTGGTTTCAAAGAATGAGTACCTTAAAAGAATTTTGTATTTTTGTATTGTACAATAGTGCAAATAGCAAAAGAGTACAAATACCTTGTAGGGGTTTCTAGTGTACATTTATAGTATTTGATGGATAGAAATATATAATGGAACAGGCTTGTTGTTTTTTTAATATCACATCAGAAATCACAAATCTGTGAAAACATTAAAAAAAAAACCAAAATGGTGGAAAGTTGTATGAAAGTATAAGCAACAAATTTAATACAGAAATCGTAACTTTTTCTGGCCATTATAAAGCATTAAACATTCAATTCAGAATCAAGGTAAATCTATGATACAAAAAAAGAAAGAAAGAAAGAAAGAAAGAAAGAAAGAAAGAAAGAAAGAAAGAAAGAAAGAAAGAAAGAAAGAAAGAAAGAAAGAAAGAAACTCTGAAAGAACCAACGAATGGAATTCTGAAAGCTGCTAAAGTTTTATTGAATAGGAAGGATATATAATACTAGTATAGACGGAACATTAATTTTAAAATGTTTATAATGCTTCCTGCTATCAAACTACAAGGGAAGGTTAAATACAGAGTTCTCTAGGGTTTTTTACCTAGACATTTGACTAAGCTAGTAAATCAGGCTAGCTCTCCTGCATTCCATTCCTAAATTGTTGTATTTAAACCTAGCAGCTCATTGACGATTAATTACTAGGTAAATAGATGTGTGCGTTTGGGAACATTTGTATTTTATTTGCAGGTTTACATTTTTTAAAGTATGATTTGTATCCTTGTTTTTGTTCATTGATCATGATCTTCAGACCTTGAATGATCTCAGTGACAAGTCAAACCTCATAAATTTATTTATCCAATTTATTTGTCATCCATCTTGTGGTTCAGTTAGCACTGCATAAAAGTGAATAGGCTATGAACACTGAGAAAGAAGGAAGTTGGAAGCATTAAAGAGAAGAGTTAGTTGAAGGAGAAAAGCTAAAAGAATGGTCTGCATATTAACAGCTCCTATCAAGGAACTAAAAGTGAGCACAATAGCTGTTACAGATACTAATGATGTGTTCAAATCCTAGATCAGTATCTAAGGTGATCTGCTAGGCAGGATTTCTTACTCATCCATTACCAAATGCAAATATTGAAGGATTAAAGTTTTCATGACAGTATTTATTCTTAATTTGTTGGGTTTAAGGAATTAGGGCCTCATTTTTTTTAACCATTTTACAAACATGGCATTTTATATTTAATTGTAGAGATTTTCACTCATAGGTCATGCTTAGAGAATAGCAGCTTTATATACAGATGGCTGCTGAACAGATACACCATTCAGAGAAAAATACTGAAATGCTTATGTCATATAGATACAAGTACATTTCTATACATCTAGACCACAGAAATCTGACACACATATTTTTGCATAAATAAAAGAAAAATCTCCTTATAAAAATTCCAATATACAACAAGCAGCTAGTATGGTATTCTTTGTATATGAATATTTATGGAATTTCATATATGGAATTTCAGTTTTAGTGTTTTTAAAAAGTAGTCTTAGACCTTACATGTGCATCAGAGCACCCCAAAATAAACCAATACTTCCTGCATGATAATGATTTAAGACATCTATCAGAGGGTAATTTGAACGTGTGTTTAAAAACTAATTTGTGAATGTGTTAAGATCTGTGACTGCTCTGATCCATGTCCTGCCACAGATTTACGATGCATCACAGTGTTTTGTTATTACTACTTCGAAATCACAGATGGGAATTTTGATAAAAATAATGGTCTCATAGGCTACTGGGGAGAATATTTGCATTATTTTCCTGAACAAAATCACTCTATCTAGAAGAGAGTGTTTAACTATCAGTGTGGGAAAATCCAGACCTCCTCAGTGGAGGAAGCAATAGCCAAAATAAAAATTTGAATTTGAAAGGGGGCACATGTAGTTTTGTTCTACATGGAAAGTTACTCTTACACAATCTGATGTCCTTCAGTAGTTTTGGATTACTGTTCTTGTGGTGGCTGAGGATGATGAAGATTGTAGTCCAACATATCTGAGTGGCATCTGGTTGGGGAAACCTGTTTCAAAATATGAGGATAATTGTGTTTACTGATTTTTTTAATATATGTTTAAAAAAAACTGTTTTGAACACTGAACTAATGTGGATAGCAATGGAAGACTGGATGTAGGCAAAACCTAATCCAGATAAAATGAGGGGGAAACTCTTATTTGGAGATACTGAGTCTGGATGTAATTAACCCAATTATCTCAACCTTAAGGTTTGCCCACTAACAAAACCAAGACTTAAGTATTCCTGGACTGCTTGGGATGTTATTATACTGTTCAAATCCATCTGATTTCAATAAGCATCAAATGAAATATGAGAAGAGCCATTACGATGCAAGAGGCAGGAAGGGTGAGGTCTCTACTATGCATTATAAAGGTGCATTTAGAAGGAGATTCCCTTTCTAATCTGCCAGGCATTCCTCCATTATCAGTTAAGAAAAGAGCCTCTTCATCAGTTCTTAAACATGCCATGAGTAACTGACTGAAAAAGTCTCTACCTTAGAAATCTGGACAGAAAAATTGAATTCTAAAGGAGGGGCACATTTCAACTGCTGAGATTTCTGTACCCATAACATAATCTCTTTTAATGCATCTTAATCAAAAAGCTCTGGAGGGCTCTTCCTTTTTGTGAAATAGGGTGCCCAAAGCCTTAAAACTACTCTGTAGCAACCATTAAATGCATCTCAAAGATGAAATTTGTACTTTGGATTTAAAATAGACTCCAAAGGTATTGCCAGTCATTTGGACAAAATCATAGGGCTGGAAGGGACCTTGGAGATATATTAGTTCAATAGTCTTTATTCCACCCCAAGGCAGAAGTCCTTATTCCACCAAAGACAAATGGTTGTCCAATCTTTTCTTGAAAAGCTCCCACAATGGAGCATAATTGCTTTCTTTAATTGCTCTCACTGCCAGGATAAATGGAGCATTTTTATTTTCTCCACTAGCTGCCTTTTGTTTCTCAGGATGATTTATTTCCTTTGAATACCCTGAGTTAGGGATTTAAAAAAAAAAACACCCTAGGATTTGTGAATTTGAAACGCCTTCATTTAATAACTTTTTTCCATGCATTGACACATGTTCTGCTTATGTTCTTCTTCTTTCAGGAATTAGAATAATACAAGATACAATGCCTTTACAGTTGTATCGTCGGGATGAAATTCAGCAGGTTCTGACATGTTCTGGAGAACCGGTAGTGGAAATTTTGAGTAGTTTGGAGAACTGGCAAATACCACCTCTGGCTGGCCCCAGAGTGGGGTGGAATGGAGAATTTGCAATATCCTTCCCCCAGAAGTAGGGCGGGAAAAAGATTTAGCAGTATCCTTCTCCTGGAGTGGGGTGGGAATGGAGATTTTGCAGTAACCTTCCCCTGCCACACCCAGCAAGCCACACCATACCCACCAAACCCCTGCCCACAGAAACAGTAGTAAAAAAAAATTGAATTCCACCACTACGTATCTACATTGTAAAATAACTTTCCCACTATTTCCTCTTTGTTTTATTCACAATGTCATACTAAGAACTCACAAAGGTCTTTGGGAAAAACTGATAGTCCTCTATGTATTCTGCTAGGCTTCATTCTGGACCTTTTTTTTTTCTTGGATAAATGTTTAACTCCTAGATATACCAGTTTAGATTGTTATGTCTTTAATTGCTGTTGGTTTTGCTTATTTTAGACCTTTCTCATCCTTGCCAAAGTTCTAGGTAATTTACAACTTCATTTAATAGTAACAATAATTTCATGTTATTTATGTTCCCATGTTTGATAATCAAACTGGTGGTTTTCAATGTGATGTTTTATAGTTTATTCTCAATCTGAATGTGCTAATCCTTTGAATAAAGTAGGAAGAGTAGTAATCATTCACCATGTATTATGTAAAACGATTCCCTGAGTGAATTATAGAAGGCTTCCTTTTCCTTGAAGATAATTCTAAATGGAATGCAATCCTAAAGTTACCCTTTTTCATTTTCATTTAGTGTATTCCCATCCCAGCAGATGGAGCTGGATACAAACTCATGCAAGGAGCCATTTCAACTTCTACCTTACTACATGTTCTGCTGAAGTGTTGTTACTGTCCAGAAACCTCTTCAACTCACTAGTGGCATATGACCTTCTGCCAAATTAGTGAATCCAAGATATCAAGCCTGATAAGAAACTGAAGTATATATGGACTGGTTTGTTGAATAAGGCATCAAAGCTTTATGCAATTAGGCCTGGTGCACTGTGGGAATCTAATCATTTGAAAACAGCAATCATCATAAGAAATTTAACATTTAGAAGAAAAAGAAAGAAAGATAGCTATTCTTCCTCAGTAGTTTGAAGAAAGGAAAAACAAGAATAATAAACTTGTACATAGCTTATAAATATTGAGGAGACATAGCAGACACAACCACAAAATAAGATAATGAAGAATTCCACAAAATTATCTCCAGATGAGAATATCTATTATAATACTCATAATACATAATAAAGTACAAAACATGTTGATGCAAAACAACTCATTCATATACATAAACAAAGATAGTGTATATATAATCTGAGCTGATGACAACTCCCTAAAGAGGGAAGGAAGTTAGATCCATACTGCAGAGCAAAGCATTCCATAAGCACCCCTCACCAATGTTGTTTATTGTTAGCTTGTTTGGCAATTCCTTAATTGGGGCATTATTTGCTTCTTGATTATTGTTTTGATGTTAATCTTGGTGTCAGTCTCTGCTCATCTGGGTATTGATGAGCAGAGATTAGACATAAACAGACATAAACATCTAAATACCATTCAATAGAGAAAATAAAAAAAGGAAATGGAAATGAAAACACTAACCCTAACCCTAACCCTCACCAGCAATCAACACTCAGCTAGGCAGAGATTAATCAAGTAGCAAACAATACCCCAATCAAGGAATTGCCAAACAAGTGAACAATAAACAATAAACCAAATCAAGGAATCACTAAGACTGCTCCTATCAACTGACAAGAGTATGCCACTAAAATATAAAATGAAAGCAAACCTCATTTACACTGATGATGTTACCTAGTTTGGTAATGAAACATCTGAAAGAAAACAACCAAGCTCAGAGAGCACCAGGGACCTCACATTTCAACCCTGAGATACGAATACTGTCTTGTATCAGGACTATCAGTAGAAATAATTGTACTGTAAATCATATAGTTGCATAAATCCATGGTGCAATCATGCATATGATGATATGTAGAATTCTACAAGCAACAACACTCCAAAGAGAATATGGTAGATCTGGGAAAAACACTGAAAATGATACCCAAAATTATCAAGGGCACAGGCAAGGAGGCCTTTGATTGTATTTAGAAAAAAAATGAGAAATGGGGGAAGTGATAAGAAGGGTATAAATTGTGCAGGATTATAAACAGTTGCTAAGTTTTTTTTTTTAATATACTACTTTTTTCATTCAAGTGACTTTTCTTCACTCACTAAATCACAGCTAATTTCTCAAATTCTCTACACAAGGGACAATATTTGTCACCAGACTCAAAGGCGGTTAAGCAAATTATTCAAGGATAAATGTATCAATTGTTAGTATTCATGTCCACTGTATCTTATTTCCATTATCAACAGACAACAAGCATCTTCATACCAGCTGACTCCGGAACGCATAAAAAAAGCGCTGCTGTCATATTTTCCTGCTTGTGAAATTTTCATTACCATCTCATTGGCAGCAGAATGTTTAACTAGATTGGCCTAGCAAACCAACATAATATTCAGTGCAACACTCCTTATGTTCCAAACTCAAGAATCAAGCTTGGCCAAACAGAAGACAGAGTATTCAGAGGAAAATTATGATTGATTTAATAGGTGAAAGTCACTGGCAAATGGCAGGGCATTTTGATGGAGACTGAAGTCATAATATGATGGAGTTCAATATGTAAAGTAACTTCAAGGAGCAAAAAGAAAAGCTTGCAGCAGCAGAAATACTAATAAACGTATTAGGGCATACTGTAGCCTTCTGTAGTTTTTGTTATTTAGATGACCGCTTGATGATGACAATGTTAGGTGTAACACAGAAGTTCTTACACAAGTTTAATACAGAGGTTCTTGCACAGTATTGCATATACTTATTTCTGAACATTTATATCCAACTTAGCTCTGCAGGCATATACCATATTGCTGATCAAACAGAGATTTTAATGTGATTTGGAAGCTGATCACATTTTCACCCATCACAAAATCTCAGCACCAACCAAAGGCTGCAAAATTCTACAAAATATAGATCTTTGACACTGGGCTATAATTAGGTCTTTCATGTTTCCCCAGCTTGCCCCAGATACAGAACAAAATAAGTTATCCTGTATTATGAGCATGTACTATTCTACCTGCCACATCTTCCAGTTCTATTCCAGCTGCAGGGGGAAATACTTTTGAATAAAATTGTAGTAGGGAGGAGGGAGAGGCTTGCTGGATGTCTGGAACACTGCCATGATATAAAAGTGAAAGAAGCTTTTTCTCCTCTTTCTGCATATGCACACATTTGGTAGAAGTTTGGGGTTGGAGAAAAGTTAATAGCTCACAGCTAGTTAGGATTAGCCACTCTAACTCTGGACCATAAACTCTCTTCAATGTCTGTTCCAGAAATGATGAGGTCAACGTGTGGAAAAATCATGTAGAAATTAAAGTGCTTTCAGGATACCTTGCATATAAATCAGGAACTGGTTTGGAACTAGTAAGGGTGACTGATAGGGGCATCCTGTACCACTCCTTAATCTCAAATAATTGGGGCATGCAGACTCCCAAGAGAACCCATGAAAATGAGGTATGGAAATTCGGCAGAGTTGTGCACATGGACACTATACCTTTGAAAGTCCTTTGGCTATAGAAGAAGAGTAGGGAAAGTCAAAATGCAGGCATTCATACTCAGAAGTCAACCCAGCCCTGTGTTAGAAGGAAATTGAATAAGAGAACCCAACGTTTCACAATTAGTAATAGCAATAGTGCTTAGACTTATATACCACTTCACAGTGCTTTAAAGCCCTCTCTAAGCAATTTACAGAGTCAGCATATTTTTTTAAAAATTTGATTTATATGCCGCCATTCTCCGGAGACTCAGGGTGGCTTACAATGCGTTAAGCAATAGCCTTCACACTTTTGTATATTTATACAAAGTCAGCTTATTGCCCCCACAAACTGGGTCTTCATTTTACCCACCTTAGAAAGGATGGAAGGCTGAGTCAACCTTCAGCCTAGTGAGAGTCGAACTTACAGTAATTGCAGACAGCTGGAGTTAATTACAATGCATTAGTCTGCTGAGCCACCAGGCCCACTATATTGCCCCCAACAATCTGGGTCCTGCATAGCTCAATAGACTAAAAGCCTGTTATTAACATTCAGCTGTCTGCAATTATTGCAAGTTTGAATCTCACCAGGCTCAAGGTTGACTCAGCCTTCCATCCTTTCTAAGGTAGGTAAATTGAGGACCCCGTTTGTGGGGGCAATAAGCTGACTTTGTATAAAATATACAAAGTATGAAGGCTATTGCTTAATGCATTGTAAACTGCCCTGAGTCTTTGGAGAAGGGCAGCATATAAATCTAATTTAAAAAAAAAAATTCTACTGACCACAGAAGGATGGAAGGCTGAGTCAACCTTGAGCCTATGTGAATCTAACTTTCAAACTGCACGCAGCTAGCAGTCAGCAGAAGTAGCTGCAGTACCACTGAACCACATGGCTCTTAATCATGGTTTAATAGTCAAAATAAGATCCAGTCTAGATGCTGTTCCAGAACTGGGGAGATCAAGTTTTGTGTCCACTCTTAACCTTGAAATCTTGGTTATTAATTTCCTGATTTGGGGTTGTCTCTCTCTTGCAGCTTAGGAAAAAGTAGATTTCTGGAAGGTGATTCCTGATTTTAATAAATGATCATCCCAAGAGAACAGTTATATAAGTAATCCCACATGCCAAAGACACAAGAACATATCTTTTCACATCTTTGGCAAATGCAATTATGAAGAGGAGATAGAAGAAATGTAACTTGAAGAAGAAATAAAGAGAATGGAGAAGCTGGTGAAGATGAGAACTGAAGATGAGAAGGTCAAGCGAAGAGAGCTAAAAATAATTGCAAGGCAGAAGTAGATCACAATGTAGAAGTATGACAAACAAGACACAGAAAGGATTGGAATGATAAGAGTGGAAAGAAGGAACAGAAAGAGGGCAGCAGCTTAAGTGGTGCTAAAGTGACACCAGCTGCCTGCAATTACTGCAAATTCGAATCTCACCAGGCTCAAGGTTGACTCAGCCTTCCACACTTTCAAGGTAGGTAAAATGAGGACCCAGATTGTGGGGGCAATAAACTGACTTTGTATAAAAAAGAACAGCGCTTGGGTGGAGGGCAAAGCCCTACTAAGCAGGTATATACAAAAGTATGAAGGCTATTGCTTAATGCATTGTAAGTTGCCCTGAGTCTCCGGATAATATATATATATTCATCCTGAGAAAAAGCAAGACCAACCCTAAGACAGTGGCCTCAATCATCAGATGTTAAAGGGACATGGTATGGATATGAATGAAGAGAGGAACTTCAAGGACAGATTTGCAGATTTGCATTGCTAAAAGTTTTCAGCTACTTAAATTAGCCTGCTGCTCTGAGCTGCACTGAAGGACTATGTTTCAATATTCAGTTGTTTATCTAGTCAGGTTTTTATAAATGGAACAAAATGAGGAGATGCTTTTCTCAGTAGAGAGCAGAATCTTCGGGGGCAAAGTGTAACAATGCCTGATATCCCAGATCCAACTTCCTTACCTAGAATTCCTTAGCAGTGGGAGTAGATGGAATTGTGAAAAGAAGGAATATTAATATAGGGGGAAATACTAATGGGAAGGTATAGACTGTAAGTTCTACCTGATCCTTTCTGAAATAGAATCTTATGGCAAGAATTGCCTGTCGCTTTTTGTCTTTTACTAGTATTATAGAACGCATATAAGATTTGAAACCTTATCAATAATATACTATTTTAAGCCTGTTCTTCATATCAAATTGGAATGTAACCATTGATTTATTAAAAAAAAATCCAGAAAATTATAGGCTAAGTTTGTTTACTTCCTCCAGGTAAATTAGTGGGAATGTTAATATAATATTGAATTATAGAATAATGAGATGTGTGAAAGAAGAATCAGTGCTATTTAACTTTTTTCATGAATGGCTTAGAGTTAGGGTGTATAATGAAATAGCAACGCTTGCAGGTGACACCAAATTATTAAAGAGTTAAAACCCAAGCAGGTTGTGAATAATTCCAAAGGAATGTCTACCAACTGGCTGACTGCATAACAAAGTGACAAATGAAAGTCAGTAGATATATCTGCAGAAAAATTCACAATGAAGCAAAGAACCCAACTTCCCAAATATACAGAACGGAGCTCAGCTGGCAATGATTAATAAGGGGCTGTGTTTTGTGGCCAGCTCAATGAAAACACTGTGGGACAACTCTGAATCTATAGGTCATTACAGTTGAAAATGGAACTGCCAATATCATGACATTATAAAGCAAATTGGAATTGAGTTTACACTTGCAATTCTGCAGCAATATAAATAATCTGTTTTCAAGAAGGGTATCACAGAACTGAAAAAGGTGGGGGGGGGGGAAGCTATGTTGGGCTTCTTTGATGAGCTTAGAAAGTTACCACAGGAAACAGGTTGATGGACCAGAAGAACCTTTGACCTTATCCAGCAGGGCTTCCTTGCTTATATCATTAGGAACATGGACTTTTCTGCAAACACCCATTTTTACTAATGGTCCTGAATAATCAGTCTGAGACAACCAGCAGTTACTTTCAATCAACTGAAATTAAAGAGAAGTTGTTCCTTAAATCTGTCCAGGAAACTCCAGTTTAAATAATTGTGTGCGGCAGTGCTTTGGTAAATTACTACCAAAACTATCAATACAACGGAAAATACCCACAATAGTAACATTTGTTACAAACACATAAATTAGAGAAGAAATGGATTACTTCTGGATTGCTCTTATACAAGTAGTCCTCAATTTACGATAAGACAGCCCCAAATTTCTGTTGTTAAGTGATACATTTCTTAAGTGAGTTTTGCTGCATTTTACAATGATTAAATGAATCACTGCAGTTGATAAGTTAGTAACCTGGTTGTTAAGCGAATATGGCTTCCCCATTGACTTTGCTTTTCAGAAAGTCACAAAAGGTGATCACATGACCTTAGGACACAGCAAAGGTCATAAATATGAACCAGTTTCCCAAGTATCTGAATCTGGATCACATGATCATGGAAATGGTGCAAAGGTCGTAATTATGAAAAACAATCACAAGTCACCATTTTCAGTGCCGTTGTAACTTTGAATGGTAAATGTTGTAAATCAAGACCACCTGTACTTTGCTGCTCTCTTGTTATGTAGGTTTCGGTTTAGCAGTTTATGATGTCCATATTCTGTTTTTTGGTGAAAGTATGCATGTTTAGCTGAAACTGATCTCTGCCTAATGTGAGTCCTTCGGCCTATATTGGAATGAGATGTGCAAGATACTGACTTTTAAAACTACAGACAGTAAAATTTATCAGACATGAAATTAAACATGCATGGCCCAAATTAAACAAACTTCTTTTTTGTCTATAGGCTTCACACTTCATTGTCATTCTGAGGCATCCTTAGCTTAACATTCGTGTTACAGGATAACAACAACTGGTAAAATATGATTTATGTCTTGAAGGTCTGCAATAACAATGCAAAATTTAAAAACCCAATAACGAGTATAGATTTTCCATCTCTTTATAAGTTAGCTATCAATTTCATCAGTTCAAGTTTCCTAATTCAGAGTGATATAAGCCTATCGTTATGATAACGTTTCAAAGCAAGAGCACACCAATATTTTCATTTCAAGCTTATGAATAGTCACTTTATTCTTATAAGGCTAAATCCAGAAACTCATTGATGGTGTGGGGGGGGGGGGGAGGGGGTAGTGAAGGTATACTTTAATTTATAGAAAACTTTGTTAAGGAAATAAAAGTATGCCTTACAAAAGAAATGTTCTAACCTGCCCCATTTATCTCTCTTATTCACTGATGTAAAACATTTGCCTTGGCATATCTGCCTACGATGCTTTCATAATATTACAGCAACATTGGCATAATGTCATATTCTGTAATGTGTTGCTTTAGTAAAAGTGTTGGAATAATATATGTATAGGTCTTGCACAAAGAGAAACTCCACCAGGATTTTGGTGCCAGGTTTTTGTTGCTTTTAGTTTTAATCAGTTGAGTTTTATAGTTTTCAAATATTTTATGTCTTTTAATTTTTATTGTTTTTATTGAGTTATAAAATATTGTCTTTTAACTTTTGATTAGGAATCACCCAGTTAGTTGAAAGATGGACAAGTATACAAATATTTTAAATAAATAAATTTTAGCATGATTTGGAACAGGAATTTTCAAACTTTACAGTACCATGACTTTTCTAAAATTATCAATTCATTTGTAATCCCCATGATAAAACTAGTCATGGGGATTACATTGGGATTTGAGATAAGCAAGTTTAACATTTACTAAAAGATATGTAAATTCCATCATACTTTCTTGATTTACATTTATTTTGTCTGTGCTGTGCCATTGCTATAGATTGGTCATATTTAGCTTTTTACATACTATTTTTCCCATTTAGAAGGATTAACAATTTAACAACCATCACTAAAACATACACATACATTCTATAGAGGCACAGATGTTCTACCATATGCCATGCTGGAAGTCACCAGCCAATGAAAGACCATCTGTCAGTTACAGTATTGTTGTGATTGGTGGATAATTTTGACAGATGACTTACGCCTTTGGGTTTAGCCATTTCTCAAAACTCACCCTAGGTCTAATTTCTGGCTTCCCCAAAGCAAAGCAAGACGGGATTGACAGGGTTCTCACTTTGTTTATACTAACACAACTCACATCACAGTTTGCATTGGTAGTGTGGGACTACCAATGAGTTTGGGTCTCCTTGAGCTTCTAACTCCTAACCTCCAGATTGCAAGAACACAAGCGAGCCGTCAGTTTGGACAGTGCTCCAACTTTGCCTGATCAAACCTGATCATCTTAAAACAAAGTAATCTCCCTCTCAAAGCATGCAATTTACAATTTGTGAACATTTAATTTAAAACATTCTTTCATCTGAGAGCTCCAAAACTTGCCTATTGATAGCCAAGTTCCCATTAAACTCCAGGCTTAATTTCTAGACTGAATGTAACCATTGATAATATGGATGGCTTGATTACCATCAGGGTGAATGTCACTCCCTGCATGTACACTGATTGGTGTTGGGAATCCATTATAGGTGATCTCACTATTTCATCCAATAAAGAATACCAACTGGGGCTTCAGAAACTCTACATAAATTAACTTTTCATTCCAACTTCTTTTCATTGAGTTAAAGATCTTCTAGTCCCACCATTCTTTTCACTGTGCTTTTTAAAAAATTTCTCTTGCAGTCACCTGGGAGGACATCTGGAGACAAATAGAGTTAAGGGGAAGCAAATCTTCAGCTTTCTTATCCATGTTGACTTTGATTCTGGATGGGATACTGCTCCAAAACAAACTCATAAAACTTTATTAAAATTCTATCAGTCGACAATTTATCATCATTAGCTGTCATTGTAGATACAGGCCAAAGGTATTGTGAATATAATCACTATATTTGTAACAATAAGATGTAGAGATATAGTTTGCATTTCGGTGTTAATTATCTTATTTTGTTTGCCATGGGCCAATAAGCTCCACATACAGAATCTGTACTGTGGACCAGTGACAACTGTCACTATAGTGAGATGGGCAGCCATATAAATTACTGAACTATATTGATTACGTGCCATCAAGTCAAAATGGACTCTTAGCAGCCTCATAAAACAGATTTTTCTCCCTGATCTCTCCATTACTAAAATAAATGACTTGTCCCTAAATAAATACTTTATCCATCATATAACCTACAATTTCCATTTGCGGTGGTGGCAGTAGTGATGATTTTTCCAGCATTTCTTAAGCCACTGATGGGCTAGGATGACATTTTTCTATGTTTTGATGGTATTTTAGGTTTTTCTCCTCTGGTAGAACAATTTTATACAGGTGTCTTGCTGCTGAATGTGGGTTAACCAATGGGTTTATCCACTTGCCTGTTTCAACCGAAGACTTTGAAGGGAGGGACGGAATATTTTTATTTTTTGTTTGCTATTTCGCCGACACATATGGCTGACAGTAAAACTGAATTGATGGGCACCAGGCTTTGCCTGCCTCTCTCCCGCGCACCTGTACCAAACACGCGTTGGCTGAATGAAAGCCCCGTGGATGCATAGATTGCCTCCTACTGTAGAGCGTATTACGGCGAGTCCGACGCCAGGTTTCTTTCGGCGAAATGTAAGCCTCTTTCCGTTTCGGGGGCGGGGAAGCCAAACTTGCCGGGGTGAGAAGGCGAACCGCTGCATCTCGACCCCGTCCACCTTTTGCTTCTCGCTCTCCCCCCCACCCCAGTTTAAGATTACAATCTCAGCCAAACGTAGAGGGGAGGGCCCGCTTTGGCTCGTTTGTGTGTGTGTGACAGAGAGGGGGGGAGGGAGGGAGAGAGAAGGGGGGAGTGTGTATGTGTGTAAAGAGAGAGAGAGGGAGGGAGGGAAAGATAAGGGGGAGAGTGTGTGTGTGTGAAGAGAGAGGGAGGGAGGAGGGAGGGAGAAAAGGGGGAGTGTGTGTGTGTAGAGAGAGAGGGAGGGGGGAAAGATAAAGGTGTGTGTGTGTGTGTGTGAAGAGAGAGGGAGGGGAGGGAGGAGGGAGAAAAGGGGGAGTGTGTGTGTGTGGAAGGGAGGGAAAGATAAGAGGGAGTGTGTGTGTGTGTGTGAAGAAAGAGGGAGGGAGAGAGTGTGTGTGTGAAGAGAGAGGGAGGGAGTGTGTGTGTGTGTGTGAAGAGAGAAAGACGGAGGGAGGGAGAGAGAAGGGGGAGTGTGTGTGAAGAGGGAGGGAGAGGGAGAAGGTGTGTGTGTGTGTGTGTGTGTGTGTGTGTGTGTGTGTGTGAAGAGAGAGAGAGAGAGAGAGAGAGAGAGAGAGAGAGAGAGAGAGAGAGAGGCGGGCGCGGAGCCGCGGTCCGCCTGTCCCAGGGGGCGGCGCGGGGAAACGAGGCGGCCAATCCGCCAGTTGAGCTGACTGGGGAGCGTCGAGAGGGAAGCAGGCGGACTCCTGGCAGCCAGAGGCAGATCAGCTCGGCACCTGTGGCGGCTAGAGCCGAGTTTCTTAAGCAAGTCCCTGGGGCTGCTGTGTGATGCCACCGCCCGGGCAGGAGCGGGTGGTGCCTGTACTGGGGGCGCGTTGCAGAACCCTCTACCCCTTCTCCGGAGAGCGACATCGGCACGGACTGCGCTTCGCTGCGGGCGAGCTCCTCACCGTCCTCCAGGCGGGGCCCGACGGCGGTTGGTGGGAAGGGGAGACGGCCGAAGGGCTAAGGGGCTGGTTCCCGGCCAGCTACGTCCAGCTCGTTGAGGTGAGAGGCAGGGGTGGGGGTGGGAAAAAACGAAGGGGTCAGTCATTGGTGGGGTCATCTTTGGCTTGCCTTTAGGGAAGCGCCCAGAGTGGGTGTCGGAGGTATCAGTACTGCCCCAGAACCTCCTTGAGGAGAAGCCTGTCGCGGGGGCAACGGGGTGTAATTCCCCCTCCCACCCCGATGGTTCGGATGCCCGTTGAAGTCCAGCGAAGTTTGCTCCCCGCCTTTGGTCTGGGGTGCAGTTGCCGGGTCGGTGTGTGGCTCTTCTTGGTCGTTTGCAAGCGCTGGTTGGGAAACACTCGGGGCGGTTCTGTTGGGCTACAGCAGAGAGGCGTTCTGAGTGGGGTTTTTGTGGGCGCGCATCTTGGCCGCAGGCTCGGAAGCCGCTACAAGATTTGCGGCGGTGTGTGTGTGTTGGAGGGAGGTGGGGTGCAGGCTGAAGACTGTTCGGTGGGACTCACTGTTGAGCGTGAGGGGCGGGACGGGATTCCTTCGTAGCCTGG
Organism: Masticophis lateralis; assembly: GCA_030761175.1. Taxonomy (NCBI): domain Eukaryota; kingdom Metazoa; phylum Chordata; class Lepidosauria; order Squamata; family Colubridae; genus Masticophis; species Masticophis lateralis. Next base: position 115,058,810 of record JAUDYJ010000002.1, read on the forward strand.
GTGGGTGGAAAAATCACCCGGTGAGGAGGAGAGCTGGCGCGTGGGCTGCTCCCCAGTGCGGAGCGGGTGTGGGGGAGAGCTGTGGTGGTGGGCGGCTGTACAAAAGGCATGCTGGGAGTTACTTCAGGTTAAAAAAAAACACTCGTTTTTAAGGGACTGTTGGCTTCCTTTCCCAAGGATGACAAGTAGAGGTTGTGCAAACGTCACAGATGTCTTATGGAGATTCTCAGTCGTCCAGGTCGTGATTGTCCCAAAAGTGCTTTTTCCCCCCTCAAGAGGCAACTTTTTGGTTTTTCTTTGAAGACGTTTTGCTTCTCATTCAAGAAGCTTCTTCAGCTCTGACTGGGTGGTGGGGAATGGAAGGGTTTATATTCCTTGCCCACAAGCTAGTTATTTGCATTCTTTTAGCAAGTTGTTGGGGCCACCTGAAGGTTTATCTGGGTTGTAAGGGTCACCTCACAGATGTTCTCCAACTTGTCCAAGGACTCTGCCATCTCCCCTTCCACTTTGTGATGGAGCCTTGTTGTTTCCTCCTTACACAGGTTCAGAGTTCCAAAAGTTCACCAAGGGTTCCCTTCTTCCCCATCCCCCCCTCCTCATGCTAAAGCTTTTGGTATGAAACTGCTAAAGCTCATTTCAGCTCATGACAGTGAGTAACTTCCCCTCCTGCTCAGGAAGATAGGCTGCCTTATCCTGAGTCAGACTGTTGCTCCATCCAGCTTCAGATGTTTGGCTCAACTACACCCCTGCCTTCCCCCAGATTTCCAAGCCATTGCTTCCATTGGCTAGGAAGGAGTTTAGGGAAAGGGTGTATTCAGTGCTGGCATCTCAAGGTTAGATCCAGGAAAGACTTTTATTTGAAACCTTGGAAATATTTTCCCATTTAACTTAGCAGACAATTGATCTGTTTTTATAAGGCAGTTGTTTGCATTCCTATGAAAATGGGCTTTGGTGTGCAAAGATGCAATCAGAGAATCAGTTATCACATATTCATGTAATCAGTTATCACATATTCATGTTGTACACATATGGTACTGTGCAGCCAGCTGCTTCTTTTTTAATTGGTACTTCTTCCTAGGTTGTACATCTTGCCTTCTTGTGGTTATGATCATCAATATGATCACTATAAATGTGTTCAAACAGGCACAAACAGATAGTAATACCACACAGGTGATACATTTACCTGTGTACAAGTTTCTTTGGGAAAACTGCAATGTTTATCTACTGTTAGGTTCTTACAAAGCACTACTGAGCTAAAAGAGAATGGCAAGATCTTCTATCTAAACTTCAGCACTGTGGTTTCTAATCTAGTTAAAATACATACATTTTTACTTTGGTTAAATTTATGTCGTAAATAATCAGTATCAGCATTGCTCTGCTCTGCTCACACAATCCTATTATAGAAAGTGTACAACTTTGCAAGTTTAATTGAGTAGTGTTACTATAATATGGTCCTATAGCACCACTAAGCCAATTCCATCATCTGCATTGTTGTATATAGTATTGTCACAGGTTGCTTAGAAAGCTTGTTGGCAATGCTTTTACCTTGTCAGAGGATTGTCTAATGCAACAAGTGCTGCTGTGCAAAGTAGGATTCTGTTCCCACAGAGACCAAACAATGTCTGTCAGTACTAAAAAACAGGGTAGGAGTACCATAGCATTCTCTAACTCATGTTCCCCAGCAATTGATATTGTATACAGGTTGCTAACTGTGGATTCCAGCTGGGAGATTTGCCAAAAGTTGTACTGTACCTGTATGTAGATTTCTTTTAAAATAGTTTCTGGCTGATGTAATCCTACTTTAAAATATAGTGTTCAAACTACAAGGACATCTAATGTAACCAGAATTACTGATTGCACATCTAAGTTTTAGTGGGGAACTGTGCACGTATCATAAAAATGCAACATGCTGCTAAGATGTGATAGGTTTCCAGGATGAATTAGACAAGCCAATAGTAATGGCATAATATTACTTATTCTGATACTTATTCTTAGTTGACCATTGTGCAATTTTAGAATATTTTCTAGGAAACAAAGTTAATGTTAGTATGCCGTTGTAAATAATGGCATATTTATGTAATGTAGATGGGAATGACTCTTCAAGTAATGTGTTTATGGTTTTGGATAGCAATCTAAATCATTCATAGTGTGGCTTAGAACATACTTATGTGGCCATAGTAATGGTCATCTGGTTGAGTAGAATAGTTCCAGGGAACCAGTCAGGAAATCTTTTGTGACTTGATTTTCACACTGTTCAAAGATACATCATTGGGTGAATTTGTTGCAACGCAATAACCATGAACAATTATTTTCACACCACACTGGTTAGATTTACACTAAACCAAAATCCAATAAACCATAGTATATCTTTAGTGGTTTTTGGAAATACAGCTTGTATAGGATAGACACATGATATCAATAATTATTACTGTAGTGTACTCTGTAGACCATATCAAATAAGCATCTCCTGCTTCCATACTACACAGTTGCTTTAATAGGTCTGATTTATTTTGTCTACTTTTGCATCATTGTGATATGAAATTCTAGGTTGTGAAGTACATTTGAATTTCACGTTGAACCTTTTAAATTTGTCCACAAACTCCAAAAATAAAAAAATAAAAAATAGAGATATGTATGAATAGGTGCTCCTTGTGGGTGACCACAATAGGGAAAATATAAGAGGGAACAAGTGATATTGTATGTATCACAAATTATGTACTCACATAATTTTGCATTGTTTTGTGACCACATGATTCACATTATTAGCACGATGATGTTATGATACATGCGTCATTTTTATGTCAACATGGCATAATTGTTCTGGACACTTTTACTTCCCTTGTAATATTAACAAGGAGCTAGCTCAGGCTCTGCCATTTAATATAATACTTTACGTCATGGCTTCTAATTGTGCCATATGTGATAAATTAATGAAATCACTGAATTGGTTGGTCAGTTGCTGTGTTGGACAAAAAGCTACATACATTTCTCTGCATGAATTTGCTAAAATGCTTTCTTTTTGTGAAGGTATTCTTGCTTTCCAATTAGTTAGATGTTGTTTCTGTTGAAAATTGTCTTGCCTACTACTATTGTTTACAGGATTATTGTGCAGTGATTGTTAATATTGTTGCTTGCTCCTTGCAACAAGTAAGGGAAACCCTAGAAATTTTATATTACAAGTGAATAAAATTCTATGGAATAGTCTTAGAAGCTTTAGCAATTGACAATTTTCAAAGTTATGCACATTTGGCTCTGATTTCTCTGTGGGCACCACTTTAAGTTAATATTAAAACAGTTGTAGTTTTATATTTATGTTTGTATGTTTAAACAAACATACCAGGTTGTAAAAGACACTTGAGAAAGGACTCATGTACATTCCCATATGGAGGGTAATTTGATGTAGCCTGACAATTCACTCCCTTTCCTGTTTTGGAAGCTTAAAACCCTTTGGCTGCTGCACTAATATCTAATCTCCTCATTGGTGTTCTTTTTACCACGCTTCTGAACTGCTTCTTATTAGAGGCTGTTTGTTTCACCATAAAAATATAATTGCCTTCAATGGGTTTGTTCCTGTTAAGCCTGTTTAAGGGTAATGCCTACAACCCTATTCATGCTGTAAGGCATATAAATTCATACAATATTGTTGAGACTAATTATAAGCCAGGCGATTACACAAAAAGAAGAGGATATGGCAAAACATCTGTGGGGTTGGGAAATTATAACTCTGCTTTGACCATATGCTTTTAATCATGGATGTTTTCACTGCTTTCTTTTACAACTGGTCTGATGAAACAGTCCCTATTTTCAAGTGATGGAACAGTGTTCTGGTCTGGAAGTGGGTTAGTCTCAATGTCCTCTTGGGATCTCTTCCAGGTCTTATTTATAAACTTGGGAACTGAACGGTAGAGAAGTTAATGGAACCAAAATGAATAGGAACCCTTTCTTTTCTTTATTAAGAGGCTTCTTCTTGGTTGTGTAGCTCTCAGAGAAGGAAGGCAGCCAACCAGCCAGCCATTCATTTGGAAGTCAGATTCTACAAAGTGGGCTCAAAGCCAGACACTAGGAATCAAGGTATTTAAAATTAAGGATGTGAACAGCTTCCGTGAATGAGTCTGAAATGTACAAAAACAAAACAAACAAACAAATAAAAAAAGTCTGGATGGCTTGAAGAACACATAATGATAATTTTTTAAAACTCTTGAAGACAAAGCAACTAGTAATTAAAAATATATTGGTGTGGACGTAATGCACGCTCTTCCATACCACCAACATACCAAAAATGGGAGGTGGGTAGGTGCTGTAAAAGTTGGGCTATCATATCCAGGCTATAAAAATCTGGATGACCATGAAATGGTAGCAAAAAGATACAAAAAATGTCAGCTGTCCATATGTTTGCAGCCCAAATAATACAATAGTGATAGCCCTTAGGTTTATATAATGCTCCATAATAGTTTATAGCACTCTCTGAGTGGTTTACAAATGTTAGCATATTGTCCCTAACAATCTGGGTCCTCATTTTATCAACTTTGGAAGGATGGAGGGTCATACTTGAACTGGTCAGGATCAAACTTCAGGCAGTGGAGTATTAGCTTGCAATACTGCATTCTAACCACTGCACCATCACAGCTCATAAACCCAGTCTAATTCCTTTATTATTGTAGAGGACTGCAGATAGCATTTGTTTGAAAAAGATTTATTCAGAAAGAATAATTTTTCTGCTAGGGTTGCAATCAGTGTCAACATTATACCATGGTTTATTGTTATGAGAAGATACGATCTGTATGCAAAGATTGTACTAAGGCATAATATGGGTTGTTTAGTTTTAGTGATATATTGTGTGAACCCAGCCAATTGTGATTAATTCAACAAACCATATTTAATGAATGAGTTAGCATACTGAGTAAATCAGGCTACCCATGGTAAATATTAAGCTTGAACCTGCCCCATTTCTTTTTCTCTTTCATCCAGAAAAGAAAATGTTTTTTAAAGTAACTTCAATATTGAGAAGACTTGATACTCCAAACTGTGTTCAAGCTTTCTTCATTCAGAAATAAAATACTTAGAAATAGATGGGGTGGGGGATGGAGTGCTGAATTCCAGAGTTTCAGTAATGGATATTTTACAAATAAATGATCAAATTAATGAATTTTAAGAAACCCAATTCAAGATGTTATATTCCTCTGAAATAGAACTGAAGAAGGATGTTCCATATGAAAAATGTGCATGGAATATGTGCCTTTGGGTACATGACCCACTTTTTCTGTTCTAGGTTTCTGCCCAAATTGTAAAAATTATATTTTCTGCAGTAAATGATTTTCATTTCATTTTTAAGAAATTAACCAATTTGTTTCCTGATGTCTCATTTAGATGCAAGGTATGAGTTACATGTTTTTAAATGGGCAAGAAATGTTGCCAGCATGCATCCTGAATCCCAGCTTTTTCTTTCTGCAATAAATTAAGAAGTGAACTGATAGGAAAAATACAGTGTTGTGTATGCTTTAGCTTTGTGTGCTTGTGTGTGTGTGTGTATCTAAAAAAAATTTAATGTCTGAACTGCTTTATTTACTGTAAGGTTGGGCAGTTCAATTCTATGCATAGTTGTTCGGAAACACATTTTTCAGTACTCAGTAGGATTTATCCCAAATAAATAGTCACAGTTCATAGGACAACAGTTTAAATTGTTCCAATACACCCACCCATCCATCCACCCACTCACCAACCCACATGTATATATAAAACAAAGTTAGTATATGACTCCTTCACCAGAGTCCAGGTGGTTTGTAACAACAACATATCATTAAGAACAACCCAGACTCCTTAAAAAAAAAAGTCAAAATATTAAAAAGTCTGAAAATTAGTGAAAGTCAGCCAATGCTCCTTAGTTCTCAAATGCCTGGAACAAGATAATTTTAATTGCTTTTTTGAAACAATGTTCTGAAGGTAAGTAATACTACAGTAACGGGAAGACTACATGAAAACTCTGGCTCTCGTTACCCCCATGCCTCTCACAAGCTAAAAATCTAAAGTATGTTCTCAGTGCAAAGGATGGGCAGGTTCATTCACAGGTGAAAGAAAAAAGGGAACTAGCCTTATAGCCATGATGGCGAGCCTTTAGCACGCGTGCCAGAGGGAGCACGCAGAGCCCTCTCTGTGGCCATGCGTGCCGTCACCAGCTGCTCTTGTGGTTTCCGGCATATATCTTTGCACGTGCCAGAGCCCCAGAAACCCGAAAACCAGCTGGCCATTGTGCATGCGCATGCCGGCCACCTGGTGTTCGGTTTTCTGGTGCTTCAGCATGCACAAAGACCAGCTGGCATGCACATATATGTGCACTGGAAACCCGAAGATCAGGTGGCTGGGGCGCATTGGTCTTCGAGTTTCTGGGGCTCCAGCGGTCACACACGTGCACACCCATGCATGCACATTCTGGTTTGGGCACTTGGTGCCAAAAAGATTCGCCAACACTGCCTTATGGGGTTGGGTGGTCAGCATCAGTATGTATATTACTATATCAGCTAATAGTTTTTTGCTTGCTGCACCTAGGCCTACCCAATGAATTGCTTCACAGAATTTACTGTTTTTGCAGCTGATCTTGGAATGGAGACATTTGCATATGTTCATTTCAGAGAAGATTATTTTGTTATATGTATAAAATCTACTACTTCTCATTCTCCTTCATGGATGTGAAGAAGCAGCTGGCAGGATAGATTTTGCACGGCTATAGGCTAACAAGACTTTTTATAGCTGCTGCCTCCTCCTGTGGTTGAACAGCTCTTTTATGAAGAATAATGTATAACTCTAGGAATGACGAGAGAGCTTTGCAACTGGATGTTCTGCTTGCCCCTATTTGCTGAGCTGTCCTTATCTGTAGTGGGTTGTCTAAAGAAGAAAGACAAGTTTGTCAGGGATTTTATTCTATGCATAGATAAGAACAGAATCTTAGTTGAATACCTTTCTTCCCTCTTCACAGCTAACTATGGACAGACATTCTTAGGGGTTCTAATGTATTTTTAATTAGATTCTCACAGCCCAATAGTTGGTAGCAAATGCAAATAGTGGTTTTGGAAAACAAGTATGAAATTATGAGGCACCAGACATATGTTTAACCAAGGAATATGTGTTTGGAACAAGGATGGAACTTTGAAAGCATACAAATGCATGTATGTCTGCACAGAAATATATATATGTGTGTGTGTGTGTGTGTGTGTGTGTGTGTGTGTAGGTCTTTGGTTATTCGGGTCTTCTCCCGCGTAAAATTGGAAGTGTCTTGGCGACGTTTCGACGAAGTCTCATTCGTCATCTTCAGGCTGGTGTTTTTGGCTTCGTGCTCCTAGTTTTTCTATATAGGTAGTCCTCAACTTACGACCTCTATTGAGCTCAAAATTTCTGTTGCTAAGAAAGACAGTTGTGAAATGTCTTGTGCTCCATTTTATGAACTTTTTGCCATTTTTGTTCAATGAATCACTACAGTTGGTTAAGTGAATAATGCGGTTATAAAGCAAATCTGCCTTTCACCATTGATTTTGCTTGTCAGAAGCCTCCCAGGAAGATTGTAAATGACAATCCCAGAACATTGGGATGCTGCAACCATTGTAAATGCTTGTCGGTTGGCAAGCACCCAAAGTTTGAATGTGTGACTGTGGGGATGCTGCAGTGGTCATAAGTGTGAGAACTGATCATAAGTAACTTTGAAAAGTCATTAAACAAATTGTAAATCGATGACTACCTGTATGGCTTTATTTTAGTTTTTGAGTATGGTGCCTTGGAATCCCTCTCTTCTCTAATATCTCACGTTTTTCTGGCAAGTGCATATTATGAGATCAAATCATATATATGTAGGATGTATGCACTCATTTCTAGCTCTTTTGAAGTCCTCTTATTTTCATGTTATCTTCTGTCTTTCCTGTTTTATTTGGTATTTTGTTTTATTGATTTTTAATACTATCCTGAAGGGTAGTGTAAAGATTTTATAAATAAACCACAAATCCAGCCAGGCAAGACTTGTCCAAGATTATTTCCTGTGGGTCTGCTATTAAACAGGTTCATTCCTTTGGATTCCTTCCAAGCTACACCACCTTGTCCAATATAAAAGCCTGAATTCAGCAAGCTGAATTCTTTTTTAAACTTAAGCAGTTCCAGACTAATTTTGTTTCAGGAAATGTTCTAAGGCCAAACTTTGAATATGAAAAAAATACATAATGTTCCTTTTCCACCTTTTCCCACCCTCCTAGCTGGACATATGATATGTTAGGGTTTCCTATTGTACTGGTGGTCTTATAGGAAGTAAAAAATAAGATGAGAGATCTTATTATTGGTTGTTATGATATGTTAATCATTTATATCTTAAAAATAGCATAACATGTGAGAATATTAAATTTTAGATCTCAAGGTTGAGTCACATAACATTTTCTCAATTGTATGACCTCATGGTGTAAATTGGCTTTGACTTGAGGGCCTTTGGCAATAAACTAACGTTGAGAATCACAAGGCACACCAGATGTCCAGCACTACTCATGTTGAAAAAGTTTCATTGTTTCAGTAATCTGTGTGGATTTCTCTTATACCCATCTGTAAGGCTAGAACAGCCTAGTGCTTGAATGGGAATGTTGGTGATTAAAAGTATTTTAAAAAGCAATAACGTTTAACTGTGATGAAGAGTTACCACTGCTGCATGGAGAGTTGTCACTTGTTCCGGGACTGCTAATGGCACAAATAACATTTATGCAGTGGTCGTATTCCACAGAGTGTTCACAGTTGGAAGAAAAGCCATTTGAAGAAAAATGGCTATTTTCTAATAGAAAATGTTAGAATATGAGTGTTGGAAAATGTGTCCTGCTGATACAACAACCTTTCGACTTTATCTGAACAATAAGTGTACTAGTTTCAGGGAGAGCATTTTGGTTGTGGAGAGGCTAATGGCTATGGTATTGTTATGCTAAAATCAAATGGCTGGAAAGGCGTTCGGCCTGTCTACTTTGAGATAGATGAACAGATATAATATTGTTTGCTTAAATAAAATACTGCAGCTCCAAACAGGCTAATTATTATGCATCTGTCTTCACATGCCTTGTAAATCTAGAATAATCCAGGAAATAATAATCATGAGAATTGGACTCTGGGATAGGATACACTTTTAATGAATCTCCCTGATAATTGTTTATATCTCAATATACTAAATTAGCCCACCCAGTATTTTATAAATCTGTAACATACACCAGTGGTAAAATGTGTCTCATTTAATCTGTCTGGTCCCCTTTGTGAACAAGTGGCAGCAAGGAAAACGAATGGGAAATGCTGATGCAAACGAAAGCAAAACAGGCCTCCTACTGTATCACCCCAATGGCAATCTTGTTTAACAGATTATATAAGAAGCAAACTCAGGTTTTCCACAGAATGAACACTGAACAGGGAACTACGTGAGTCTGGAAGAAGAACAAGCTGTTTCACCCAGCCCAGTCTTTTCTAAATAACAACAGTTCTCCTGTAGCTTAGACAAAGTGTTTCTTGCTCTTTGATGTTTCACAACGGGAGATGACTACCTCAACCCCAGTAAACTAATGGGCTCCATTGCAAATGTTTGCCTAGATCCCCTGGTGCACAATTTCTGTCTGAACAACTGTTTCAGGCCCTTGTCAAGCATCTTTTATGGCCAGCACTGCCTAGAACTGCACAGGATACCTGTGCTGATTTTTTGTATGTCCCAGTTTAACTCAGTAGCTTTGTCTTAGGAAAGAACTAATTTATTACAAAAACTTCTCTCCAATCTGGAGCTGGCCTGCAAAATACTGTGAATACCTATTATATAAAGAGGTTTATTTTTGTATTTAAATTTATCCTTTTTTGCTTTCTATGAAATAAATTCAGGCCTTTTCATTAAAGCAGGGGTCCCCAACCCCTGGGCTGTGAACCGGTTGGGAACCATGCTGCACAAGCGTCGGGCATATACACCAGGCTTCATTTTGCTCATACGCAGGAGCTAGGCTGCACATGTACCACCATTGCTGCTGCCATCAGTCTGTGGAGCCAGAAAGGTTGGGTACCACTAGAGAATGGAAGGTAGCTGTTTGGAAACTGTAAATTATTCTTAACATTGGCAGGGCAAAAGTCACAATGGGCAGTATGGATGGAGACCCTTAAATGCCTTTTCTTTTTCTCCCCTTTCATTTTAAAAAGATTAATATACATCCTAAAATATTATTAATACTTTAAAATTATTTTCAGACATTTTAATTTCTGTTTCCCAGTTCAATTATATGTATGTATGTATGTATGTATGTATGTATGAATGTGTGTACATATATATATATGTGTGTGTGTGTGTGTATGTATGTATGTATTTGTCTATGTAAGTTTTCACGGGTATATATGTGTGTACAGGTAATATCTCGGGTTTCTTCCCGTGTAATTGTAAACATATCTTTAGAAGGGTAGTAGCAACGTTTCAACGAAATCACATTTGTCATCTTCTGGCTGATGTTCTTGGTTTGGTGCTTATGGGCAAACTGTGTGATCTTAACTGACGTTTTTCTATGAAAAGAGGCAAAGGTGTATTCTGATTGGTTGACAGTGTTGTTGTATTCTGATTGGCTGATGACGTAGTTGTATTTTGATTGGGTGGAAGACTGTTGCTAGGTTGTGGGTTGATGGATAAGTTATGTTGGAAATGGTGGCAACACAGGCTTTTTGATGAACCTTTGATCTATGGTTTATATTTTGTGTTAAGATTCATCTATCTATGACAGCAGGTTTCCAAATAGAAGGCAGACGGGAAGTGTCATCACGTTTATTCATACAGTATGGTCTTTTCTCTATTTCAATGGCCTCTCTGATTATTCTGCCATTGAGATGTTCTATTTTTGCAACTGTTTTTGTGTTATTAAAGTTAATATTATGTCCTGTGGCATTTATGTGTTGTACTAATGATGATGTGTGTTCTTTCTTCTGTACTGAGTTTTTATGTTCCTCGATGCGCACACTCATTCTTCTGTTGGTCTGTCCAATATATGTTGAGGGGCAGGAAGCACACAGGATTTCATATATGTCTTGATCTTCTAATTCTATTTTGTCTTTAGAGTTTCCCAGAATAGACAATATCTTTCTATCTGTGCAAAATATGGTTTTGATGTGTCTATGCAGTACTTTGCTAATTTTATCTGTTGTTCCTTTTATATAGGGCAAGATGGCTTTCCCATTGTTTTGTTCTTCTTGTTGATTTCTCTTCTGTCTGGGTGTTGCATGCTGGATCATATAAAATATAAAAATTTCATCGAAATGTCGCTACTAACCTTCTAAAGATATGTTTACAATTACACCGGAAGAAACCCGAGATATTACGTGTACACACACACACACACACACACACATATTTTCTGAGGTTTTCGTGGGTATTTGTATGTAGGTCTTTGGTTATTCGGGTCTTCTCCCACGTAAAATTGGAAGTGTCTTGGCGACGTTTCGACGAAGTCTCATTCGTCATCTTCAGGCTGGTGTTCTCAGCTTCGTGCTTCCAGGAGCAATGTGAGATTGCAGCTGTCTCTTCCTTTTAACTGCTAGTGGGGGTGTGAGCTGATTGGGTGGGAGCTTGGCTGTGTTCTGATTGAGTGGAGGTGTGTTCTGATTGGTTAGGGGCTTGGCTGTGCTCTGATTGGATGGGGGGTTGGTTGTGCTCTGATTGGCTGGGAGTGTAATCTGGCCACATGGGAAAGAAAAACTGGACAACTTCCTCACACACCTCAACAGGCTACACCCCAAAATACAGTTCACCATGGAAACAGAAGCGAACAACCAACTTCCCTTCCTGGATGTCTTAGTCTACAGGAAATCCGATGGCTCCCTAGGACACACTATCTACCAGAAGAAAACACACACAGACCGCTCTCTGCAAGCACTCTCACACTACCACCCAGCACAGATCAAAACTGTAGCCAAGACACTCATCTACAGAACAAAATGCTTAGTTGACGAACAACACCTAAAAACCAAACTACACACTCTCACTAACGTACTAACATCCAATGGATTCCAAAGAAATAAGATTACCAACCTAATCCAAAAAGAAACCCCACTAAAATCCAAGATAGAGAACAAGAAAACGGCAAAGCCCTCCTCCCATACATAAAAGGCACCACAGACAGAATAAGCAAAATTCTCCACAAACATAACATCAAGACAGCATTCTGCACAAACCGAAAAATATCCACCATCCTAAGGAACCCCAAAGACAAAATTGAGTTAGAAAATCAAGGAGTATATGAAATCCCATGTACCACCTGCCCCACCACATACATCGGACAAACCAACAGAAGAATAAGTGCACGCATTGAAGAACACAAGAACTCAGTCAGAAAAGAGGAACCAACTCCTTTCCTGGTCCAATACCTTAAAGCCACAGGACATGAAATTGACTTTAAAAAGATCAGAACTATCGCCAAAACTGAACATTTTAACAACGAATAATCGGAGAAGCCATCGAGATAGAAAAATGCCCACACAGCATGAACAAATGAGACAATACCTCCTGCCTACCAGCCATTTGGAAACCCGCCCTTATTGACAAATGAGTCCCTAACATGACGAATGACACCAGACCCACACTCAGGAGAGCCACACAGGATGTCACCACCACACATCCACGCAGAAATCAGACTCCAACCCACACTGATAATGAGGCACGACCAAGGATCAGAAGCCAGACCGCAGCTGCATCATTAGCCACTTTAAACCCCTCCAATCCATACATGAAGCAGACTGACACCCACCATGAAGAGGTCTCACGGCCACAAACACGAAGCCAAACAACAACAATGCAGCTCACCAGCTCAAATCCCCCTGCATCTCAGACTAAGCCGAGCACAACCAAGCTCCCACCCAAACAGAACACACTCCCAGCCAATCAGAGCACTACCAACTCCCCATCCAATCAGAGCACAGCCAAGCCCCTAACCAATCAGAACACACCTCCACCCAATCAGAACACAGCCAAGCTCCCACCCAATCAGCTCCCACCCCCACTAGCAGTTAAAAGGAAGAGACAGCTGTGATCTCACATTGCTCCTGGAAGCACAAAGCCGAGAACACCAGCCTGAAGATGACGAATGAGACTTCGTTGAAATGTCACCAAGACACTTCCAATTTTACATGGGAGAAGACCCCAATAACCAAAGACCTACATATGTATATGTATATGTATATGTATATGTATATGTATATGTATATGTATATGTATATGTATATGTATATGTATATGTATAATAAGTATATGTATATGTATATGTATATGTATATGTATATGTATATGTATATGTATATTGGGTTTTAATTTTTTTATAAGCCACCTAGACTCACTGAAAGTGAATGGGCGGCTATATAAATTCTCAAATAAATACAAACATAAATAAATAAATAAAACAAAATGGAATTGTGCTATCCGTTTTTAGCAGTTCTGGTTGGAAGGTATACCAGAAGCTGCACAAATCACTTACTGGAGTTGTATGTTACCTTTTGATTATTACCGTAGGTAGCCTATCCTTGCATTAGCGGACTTGTTTTAACTATCCAAGATGAGCAATGTGGAAATATAAGAAATATTGATTCATGGGGATAAAGTTGTTTGGTGAAATGGAAAACATTTGCTTCTTGGTATCATACATTTTTGAAAAACTACGGTACAAAGCACACCTGAATTTAGTATATAAGCCCATTTGGAATGTCTAGTTCAGCTATACTAGAAGAGATGGTAGAACTTTTCTCTGTGTCTGTTTCAAATGCAATGGGTTGGCAGTGCTCAGACAGACTGGAGAGAAAGGTTAAGATTTCTTTATATGTATTCTCATCTGATGGAACAGCCCCTTGAGATAGCTCAGTTTATGGGATAGATTTAACCAGTGGTGGGATTCAAGTAATTTAACAACCGGTTCTCTGCCCTAATGATTTTTTTCCAACCATCAGTTTGCCAAACTGTTTAGAAAGTTAACAACCGGTTCTCCCGAAGTGGTGCAAATCGGCTCAATCCCACCACTGAATTTAACCCAGTTACACATGTCCAACTTCTAACTGTTTCAGTTTGAAAGCAAGCAGAACATAGGAGATTAGGGTCCAGTTGCAAAATATTTTAATTTCTCATTTAGTTTGACGGTAAGATGATACTTTTAATATGGTTCTTCTTTTCTTTTCTCTTTTGCCAAACAATTTGGTTATTGTTCTACAATATTTTCCTAAATTGTGAATCAGATGACTTCTTTCTTGCATCATTTATTCATCAAGCATTAGCTTTAGCTCACTTACTCAGTCCTATCACTATAAATTGTTCATTTTGATCTTTTAAAAAACTGAACACCTTCCTTTTGTCTTAATTATGCCAACTTATGTGCTAAAAACATTTTTTTTAAAAAAATTCTTTTCAAATTTGATTCCGTAGGGATGGTTCACCAAATGCAATATACTCATCATTAGTTTCAAAATCAAGAGAGGTTTGAATAACCTCAGCAGTGTCTGGTGCTAATCTAATCTTTAGTGTATTGACAGTTTTGCCTTAATGTTTGATAAGAATGTTCTGCAGGGCAAACCCTATTCTACACTTTCCAGAATGATGTGGCTTGTACAGAAATCATATTGTCATTCCAGACAATATGTACAGACATATTGACATATAACATTTTGGTGAACTCTATAGCAGGCAAAAAAAAAAAGTGTTGTGTGTGTTTGGGGGGGGAAAGCAGGACTTCTCACTGGAGTATTTTCCCTGATTTTGTCATCTAGCTCCACTTCCCCATCTAGGGTTCAGCATATTTAGGGTTTGAAGGAATGGAACATGGAACTGAGAAGCATAAGAAAGGCAACGTATATTCAATATCCAGATCTGACTGTGTTTCAGAGTACAACAGAGATGAGGAAACTGGATTTCAGCCACGTTCTCCAGCATTAGTCATTCTGATTGATGTTGCTGGGAGTTGTTATTTAGCTACAGCTGGAGATTTGCAAGCTTCCCATTCTTAGACTAGACAGTGTGAATAATACCTAACAGAAGTTGGTTTATATAAACCAATCCTTCTCAAACTGATCACGTACTAAACGCTTTAGATGTTAAAGGAGTGTGTTTCATCCCCTGGAAAAAAAAATGAAGTCTCTGCTCATTTATTCAAGTTTATTGAGCAATCACTCACATAATTAATTTGAATTCCCAAAGTTATGATGAACTTAGTTTGCCCCAAAGCGCATTCATTTTATTGGTGTCAGCATAATTTTCTAGAACTGAACATTTTTATATGCCGTAACCAGTGATTTGCTTTTATAAGGATGCAGTGCTTTGCCTTATGCTATCTGAATTGGCTGCATGATTATAATTGCAGGTATTTTATTAGGGCTTGCCTTTTTACTTTTGCTTATAAATATGCATCACAACAGCGTGGGATTATAGCTTCATTTGATTGACAGCTGTGGGCCTTTGCAATTCTTTTCACTAGAACAAAAGTAGGCTTCTAACTCATGAAAATGAATCTCTCTTGTGCAATAGAGAGATAGCTGTGCATATTTCTTTATATCCTACAAAAGCTTGCTTAATAAAAAAGCCTATAGCGGCTAAAATAACAAATGCTGAAATTATTCAGGTTCATTAATTTACTTTTTCTTGATTATCCTTTTCTTACCAGCACTGTATTGACTGAATGACTTTCCAAATAGGTTGTAGAGCAACAGTTTAATGGTACTTCATCTGGAAATTAGAATGGATACTTCACCCTAGCTGAAGACTTTGGTTTTTTATATATTTGAACCCTAAACCTCAATACTGAACACAAGTTTGAAGATATTGTAATTATTTCCTGCATTATGAAATCTTAAATACTAGTGTTTTTTGGTTTCTCTCCAAGTGTATACTATACTAGCTTAATAGTAACTAAGGTATTAGAAGTTAGTAGTTGAGAATACTCTTGAAGTAACTGTAAAAAGTAAGAATTGATATTTTAGCAATTGTATAAAATGAAACATAGGACCCTTGCTTTATTATACAAAATACCACTGAATGATTTTTCTTGGTAAGGAGCCTACTAAGCTAAATGTTATTTTGGGAGATAAATATATGGTTTCTGCTTGTTAACATAAATTCACTGGGTAGGTTTTGAAGACTTACAGGCTAGAGGATTACTGAAAGAAATTATTTTCTCCTTTCCTCTCTTCCCATTTTTGAGTCACTGTGGCATATTTTCATTGTGATGTATTTCTGCTATATTCTTTCTATTGTGCAATTTTTATACGAATGCATACAACAACAGAACAAGTGAGCTTATTGTTAATTGAAACCTTCTGACCCAAAATGTACAGCAGAAAAATACCAAAAATCTAAGCTGCATTGCAGAGCTAAAATATTCTGACTTGTGTGGATTCTTCTAACCCAGCGTATCATTTGAGAGTTTCACAAAGTAGTTTTCATAGAATTGTGCACCAAGATATACTTTTCAATTAATTCCAAACATTTGATAGGTAGGTTCTGAAATCATGTCCCGCCCCCCCCCCCCCGCCACTAGTCCTTCTTTTTTCTAGACTGGCCATACCTGTAACTATTCTTCATTTGTTTTTGTCTCCAGGCCTGTAATAATCTTTTCTTTCCACTTTTTCCAAAGTCTCAACATTTTTTCATAATGTGGTAATCAAAACTTGACTCAATATTCCAGGTGTGGCCTTACTAAGTTTTTATAAGCAGTACTAACACTTCACATGATTTCGAGCCTATGCCTCTGTTTATACAATCAAGGATTGTATTAGCTTTTTTGGCTGCTGCTGCACACTGCTGGCTCATATTTAAGTGATCATCCACTAGGACTCCAAGGTTCCTCTTACAGTTACTGTTTTTAAGCCAGGTTCCACCTAATCCGTACGTGTACCTTTGGTTTTTCCTGCCTAAGTGTAAAACCTTGCTTTTTTCCACATTAAATTTCATGTTGTTAGATAGGGCCACTGTCAATTCAAGTCTGTCAAGATCTTTTTGGATCCTGAGCTTGTCTTCTGGGGTGTTAGCTATTCCTGCCAGTTTAGTGTTATTTGCAAATTTGATGAGTTCTCTTTCTATTCCTTCATCTAAGTTATTTATGAAGATATTAAAGAGTACTGGGCTGAAGTCAGAACCTTGTGGTACGTACTTCACTGCGTATTTCCCTCCATGTAGATGTAGTACCATTAAGGACAACTCGTTGAGTACAATTTGTCAGCCAGTTACAAATCCATCTAATGGTGATGTTTTTAAATTAAGTTATGATACTATGAATATTGTTTCATTACAAACACCAGACATTTCCATGAAAATTTAACCTTTGTTGCTATTGCTAATAACGGTAGTTTTTAAACTGGGAGGAAATTTCTAACAACAGGAATCTCTAAACACTTTTATACAGTAAATGGACATATGTAATTTTTGTACATAGAACTTGGTGCAAGTTGAGCAAATCTGATCGACCAGACTGTATTGATTCATGAATATACATTGAATTGTTGATTGCGGTGAATCTCTACCATGGGATGTTTTTCCTTTTAGCAGTAGAGCAGTACTAATGTGGAAGTTAGTGGAATAGTGACTTAGATAAACAGGCAGATGGCAGGACACAAACATTGACTTAGGAAGTGGTAGAATCAAATTTAGAGAAGTCATATTTTTATTTTTTGTTTGCTCCGCGGTATGCATAGAAACATATCACATAAGGTTAAGGGTTAGGATCTTGCCAGCTGTAACTAGGAACTGCAATTCACAACAGGAGGGAGCTTTCTACAAGCCAAAGTTGTCACCAGCCTCCCAACTTCTTATCCAGTACCACCTGCTTAAGAATAAAGATATCTTTTAAACTGAACCCCTATGAATGAATGAATATTTACTTTTGCTATATGATTAGTCTGGTTAATTATTACATCAGATGGAGTGTATATTTGCTTTGTGTCGAGTTCAGGAGTACTCTTGCTTCTATATAGGACTTCTAGAGGACAACCTTAAATTTATTTCCTATTCATTGCTGCTGGAAGATTTTTTTTAGCAGTCTATTACCACTTAATTTTAGTTTATCCCTTACTGGCCTTACATTGTTTTTTTTTTTTTTTTTGTTAAACATGTGTTTCTAAAGATATTTAAAGTTATGTTAAATATAGGCACTCCTAAATGCCAGTAATTTACACGCATTATGCAAAAATAATGGGGTTAGTTACTTTCACATGAAAAAAGATGAAAGCACTAAAGCACTAATTGAGAGAGACTGTATGAAGAAGCATGAACCATACAATTCAATTTTGGTATTAGCAGGTACAGATTGTGGGAAAATGAGATTGCTGAGTGAGACCAATTGTACATCAAAGTCAGTGCAGCAGTGCATACAAAGCAAGTGTTCGTAATGATTAACTTATGCCCAGTTTATACACTTAATTTTGACTTGTTTCTAGTACTGTATATCTGTTGGTGAATTGTCTACAGTTTTCCAGTTGTTTTGGAAAATCCAATTCTATCCAAAAGATCCAATCTTTTCGTATTTCTTCCCTAATTTTTTCCTGGATGTCCAGTATTCTGAAAAGAATTAAAAAGGAGAATTTGGTGCTGGCTGCCAGGTCTGATTCTGGCTGAACTGTTCACATAAAGTGTGCTAGGAAATTGTATGTGCTGCAGAAAATGATTCAGCATGGGCTTATTTTGTCTTCCTCCATGATGGCTGCTTGCCTAGAACAGATGAATTCTGAACATTTGGCTCATGCCATAATTCCACTATAGATAATGCAGGGGTGATTTTATTGATTAGAAACTAATTAAATGATAGCCAGTGCCACGGATACTACAGATTTGAGAGGGCTCTGAACTTTACCCTCATTGCTCCTTGTAGGTGTGCATTTTCTTTTTTTCTTCCTATTTTTTCCCCTTCCTACTCTACTCTTGTTGACAAGTTTCATCACAGGAATCTTTTCTTTTTCCTCTCTGTTTTTAACTGGATGCATCCAGTATCTTTGTCTTTCCAGAGGTCTTTTGAATATGTATGCTGGGGTAAAGAGTGCAATAGATGAACAGAATTAAAACCCTGATTCTTTAAAAACTCTCTGTCACTGAATTGGAAGCTGTCTGGGCTGTAGTCATATGGACCTTTAGTGGTTTAGGTCTAAGACTGTGTAAGGCTGCTGCTAAAGTGTTTTTATACCTGAAACAAAGCGCTATCCAAGTGCAGAATGCAGATGGTTCTGCTTAGTTGATAAAAAATACAATACAACACTGATTTATCCTAAAAGGCTTCTCAGTTTCCATGGAAATGAACATATAGAAATGTGGATTATAAGGATTTTTGTATACAGCTGAGTTTGTGTGGATAATCCTAAATGCTGTCTCCACTAATATTGTGTGCTATTAAATACTCTTTCCATTAAAGTAGTTTGCAAATTTCTATAAAACAAAACCAGTAAAAAATATAAAAATTTCCCAAAAGCCTTCATTTTGTTTCTGAATACAGATAATCTTTATTTGTCAGCTAGCAATTTGGTCATTAAGTGAAGCGATATTTAAGTGAAATCATGAGTGTGCTAACAATATTACTTCAGCTTTTCTTTGCTTTACAGACCTGCAAAAGTTGTAAATGTGGGTATTGATCGTAAAGTTACTTTTTCATCACTGTTGTAATTGTACACTGTTTTTCTCTGAGGCAGTTACTAAGCAAAGTCTGTACAACTGTAAAATCAAGAAATATTTTAGTGTTGCTTTACTGGACTCTGTAAATTCTACTCCATCTTTGCCACATCTTTGCTCATACTGTTTTGCTTGAAAAGAAAAATGTACTAGTATGTACATGTAGATCAGGGGTGTCAAACTTGTGGTCTGCGGGCCAGGTATGTCACATTTTGGCCATCCCACCCCCAGTTTAGCAAAGTGGGAAAAAGTAGTGATCTGTCATATGACAGTGTGACACCGCAAGTTTGACACCCCTGATATAAATAGATCTAGCAATTATACTATTCTATTTGAGGTGAAATGCAGAAAAAGAATAAGAAGTATTGAGCAATAGAAACTGAGGTAAGAAAGACTTCTGTGGAAAAACTGGCAAACTGAGGGCAGTTCTTCTAAAAGCAGAACTTGATGACTACAGCAGATTGAAGAGCTGGAGGGTAGACCAGCTCTTTGAGCATTTCTCTCCAGAAAAGGAGGGGATTTGAGATTACCCTGAAGTGCTCTAGACAGAAGACCACAGGGCAGTGGTCTCCAACAGATTTAGAGTTCTGGGAGATGAGGGCAAGTTATCTTTGCTCTTTCCACAGTTGAGATATTTAAGAACACTGTGCTTCCATACTTCCTTTTCTAATGACTTTTGGAAATGACTTGTTAACTGCTTTTTAACCCTTAGGAATCTTTGGATCAATAGGTTTTACAGCACCAGTTGAGTTTCCTTCAACCTTTAGCAAAAGAAAATTTAAATACAATTTACAGACTTTTTTTTTTTTTGGTGGTGGTGGTAGGGAATAAAAGCAAATAGGTGATTAGAATGTTGATTTTGGAAAGTTACCAATGGACTAAGAATCCAGATGGATTTGAAATAAAAGTTTGGAATTAATGATAATATTCCTTCCTGTGAGAAAATGTTTTTGTTTTGAGTCCTTAAAAAAAAATAGGACTGGATTTTAAAGGTTGGACACTAGAGGGAACTAGAAGGAACTAAATGTTACAATTATTGTAAAGGTGAAGAATATTTAATTTTTATCCATTCTATTAATAGAGAATGTAGCAAAATACTTTAACATTGTACATAGTGAAGATATTTGTGAACAGTAGACCCAGAAGTTAATTTTAAGTGTGTCTGCCATTACAGGTAGAAAGTGTTTTTTAAGATGTTAGGGAAGAGAAACATGTTTTATCGGCCAAGACAGAGATAGATCTTTAAAGTGGTTTTAAAAATGGCAGGTTACAAGAATGATATAGAAAAAGGTGCTACGCTTGATATACGAACAAAGCTGGCTGATGTCTTAATAATTACTTTTCCATTTTTCTTTTTATTGATTTATTTTTAGTTCATGTTAGCTTTTATCTTATTTAGCTGTAATTTTTAATAAAATTATTATAAAAAAGAAATTGACGGCAGGAGATCATTATCACATTGTTCTATCCCTGAAAATTATTGTTGCTTTTTATATGCCTCTTGTTCTTTATTTAGGTTTTAGTAAGCTTTTAACAAATATAGTCATAATATTTCATATGATATGCTTGTCCCCGTAGCTTGATGCCTGTTTCTCATGCCTAGTTTCCCCTTGGATTTTGATTTTTCAATAAGAAGCAGTTACTTATTTCCAATGTGTAGTTGAGAATCCTTTACTGTTAATGGGAGAGAAAGGAGCCATTGTATGAAATTCATTATATTGTCTGAATATGAGATTCATTATACTATTGTTTTTCAATAGTCTCCTGTCACCAATTCTATTCACTTTAGGCATCACAAATGAGGTTTAAACTGGTGATAAAATGTAAATTTTCCTTTGTCTTTTAGGCAAGGGTTCACTTGTATATTGATTTCTTTTCCATTATTGTTGGAATATTCCCTGATGATAGAATTGCTGTTTAAATGATAACTGAGTGCTAGTGATAGTGTGGTTTATTTTGTATTGCATAAATATATTTTATCGTGATTGTGTATTGTAGTAGCACTGAGCTTACAAGTTTGTGATCTGTGATAATGCTAATTATTAATAAATAATTTCATAATAAGATCTCAGTTGCATAAATACAGCATAGTTAATAAGAAAAGCGTTGTTCATACAAACATATTAAACTGAGATGGCCCAAGGTTTTGCCCAACCATGCAACTTCTCTGAATGGCTCATAACATAGAATTATAGCACAATAACAGTTTAGATGTACTTTTTATGACCTTTTTCTTTGTAATGTACTTTTTAAAGATGCGTATTAAAAATAATGAAACTATTTTTAGAGCTGCATTTGGAATGCAACAGAAAATGCTCTTTACCGAAGGAGTGAATTGGTACAGGTATATTTGAAGTTAGTTTAACATTTCTTGGTTAGCTTTGTTGACATAGCAGGTAGAATCATAAGCCAGAGTGAGAACTGGAAGATCTGAGCACAGAAAGAAACTTGGTCTACATGTTTCTATATTGTTACATGGAAAAATAACTCCACCCATCTGTTGGAATTTATTTTCTAGTAAATAAGATTTAAAGGTATTCTACTGAAATTGGTGGGAATCAAAGTACAAGCAAAGAAAGAGATCATTACATGTACCAGACCATGTAGATTTGATAAACTCTGATAACTACCTATTGACTCCAGACAGAAATAGTCAGAAAATAGGACTTGATAAAAGACATGATGATGAGGTGTTTATTGTTTATTTCTTTCTAAACATTTCTTAGAGTAGGTACCTTCTTTCCATGATGGTAGAGTGGATATGAGTTTTTGATGAGGTTGCCATGTTAAATGATTTGTAATGAATCTATAAGAGAAACAAATGTGAAGATCAGATATAAGATATCTGTGGGAGATAGTGTCATAATATATGGATTATTATCATGTCCCTTATGTTTCCTTTGTTCCTTTTTGCAAGACATTAGCTGCTGTTAACGGACTCAAAAAAAAGAGAAGATAATACAAGATAGAAGATAAGAAAGTTTTACTCGCTGGCTTCCTTCAAGCTTTGTCCCTAATTTGTGACTATTATTTTTCATCTCAGGCTACTGCACAATAGAGTAGCATCTTGAAGATATCTTGATTCTCTTGTGTTAATCCTTCAGAAAAACACTTTGCAAGCCAAGAATGTGGTGAAAAAAAGGCTTTATAGCCAAGGCCTGACTCCCTAAATATATATTATAATATTTATGTCTTCTTTTTATTTTACTATTTTATGCATGCAAGACTATTCTTTTAAAGAAACCAATTGCTTACTTTTATATAATTCATTTTAAATCTATATGCTTTAAACTCCCCCCCCCCCCAAAAAAAAATTCTTTAGAGAACAATATTAGCTATGTTGCTATGGTGCAATGTGGGGGTGGCTAATTAGACACAGATATACACAGTCATCTGGTGTCCATGGCAACTATCAGGCAGAAGAAGAAAAACATTACAGAAACTTGATTTTCCCTTTTCTGAATAGTAGCCGTTACGTGTGTTTTGCTTATGAAATTTTGCAGTGATGTTATAGAAAAAATAATGTCAGTAATTTCACCCTTTAAGAGATGGGAAAGGTTGAGCCTGCATGTACTTGCCATCTCCATCCAAAAATTAAAGAGACCTCTAGATTACAATGGAAAGCTCTGTTTATAATAGAAGGCTTTGTTATAGTTACTCTTTGTAGCATGCAGACAAAAAAGGGAAGCCAAATGGTGGCCTCAGATAAGGCCAATTCATGTGACTTGAGTGTTTAGTGGATTTTGTACCCATGTGCTTTTGACAAAACACCTGTTGTGTCTTTAGTGGTGATCAGCTGAAAACACTAGTGTCAGGAATTGATTTCTCTGTTGTATGCTTTAACGAAACCTCTAGAAGAACCAACTCTATTGAGCCTTAATTACAACATATCTGTACAGCTTAGAGTAATTAAATAATACTAGGTCACAGCTATGTGTAATCAGCCAGTGATAACAATAAACCTATATACTTTACCCCTCCCAATCAAGTTATAGAGTCTATCATACTTATGAGTCTAGACATTATGGTAGCTTCTATGGGAATAGAATAACATTTGTCACAATTAATAGGAACACTGAAATGGTGTGTCTGATAGTACCGGTGCAATCACCCATTACATTAATATTCTAGGCCCCTAGAGTCTAGGGGTAGCTGCTACTGATGGTAATTCATTAACTGCAGTTGACTCTTCAACTATATCAGGTACAACTTCTTTCTGTATTCATTACCTGGTTAGTATATAGTCTCCGAATATTATCGGGAGCAATCTCTATAGTAAATGAAAGAGGTGCCATTCGTTGCATGATCTTTCAAGTTATGTATTTGCACTATAGTCCATTGCTCTTGTCCAATGTTTCAGCATGATGGAATCAATTTGTTTTGGCTATTTGTCCTAAATGCTTCTTTTTAAATTAAGTTTCAGGAGTTCCAATCTTGAACATAAGTGTTGACCTAACAATAACGTAGTTGGTGTCTGATTTGCTATTCCAGGTGCTGCTTTACAATACACAAACATGATATTTGCAGGTTTTGATTCAGTGTGATGTGTTCTCTGGACACAGTTCAAAAAGTGGTCTTGAGACTTTGAACAAAACCTTTAGCCAGAAGTTTGTAGCTAGATGATATGGGAAATGACCTTAGATATATCTAATCAATATTTATACCATACTTTTTAAATAATTGTTAGATTCAGAAAAGAATCTTTTGAACAGAGATTGAACTTTAATTTAAATAAATGTTTCAGAGTGATTCCTGAATAGGCAATATGAAAATGTGATTACGGAAATGACAATTAAAATTCTCAAGTGACTAAAAGTACCATATTTTTTGGAGTATAAGACGCACCAGAATATAAAATGCACCTTAGTTTTTTGGGAGGAAAGTAAGAAAAAAGCTGATTGGCAGGTGGATCGGACTCCTGGAATACCCCCAATTAGTTGTCCCCAAAGGTGAATTTTAGCAAATTCACCTCTGGTGAATTGTGAGCTCTGTGCTTTGCTTTTTGTTCTGCCTCTGAAACTTCTGAAACTCTGTTTCAGAAAAAACTTTTTTTCCTGCCTCTGAAAGCCTCCAAAACAGAGCTTCAGAAAAAAAGCCTCTGAAGCTCTTTTTGGGGGGTTCTTTTCTGAAGCTTCTTTTCTGATGCTTTTTTCAGGCTTTGGAACCTCCATTTGAGAAGCTGGGCTGGGGTACATTTGGAGTATAAGACGCAACCAGATTTTCACCGTTTTGGGGGGGAAGGTGCATCTTATACTCGGAAAAATATGGCAACTCAATAAAACAAAGTGAGATCATGAATACTTAAATTGCATTTGTGAACTACCTTAGAATATATTTTACCATGATTAAAAAAAAGTCTCGGCTTATTGCTTCTGGTTAAAGTATTATGTAAACAATTTATGAATGATATTGAACAATTAACACCCAGGTGAGGCAGAAATAAAGAAGCTAAGCTCTTTACAGCCTGAGTAAGCAGAATTCAGAGCCAGACAGGTCTTAATCATTTCACTGATTCCTAACATCAGCTGAAGCTGAGTAGTAATATGTATGTTATGTCAAGGCAGATGGAGTAGGCAACTGTATTCTTTTGAGGAGAGTGTTAGATGAAATGCTTGACAGCATGACTTGATCTTGCCAGATCCTATTTTTTCTAATAATATGTCCTCACTACCTCAATGGAAGATCTGCAAGTTTTAGGGAGGGTGGATCAGAAAGTAAACAATGCACTACAATAGCTACAGGTATATGGAAAAGACAGTCTTGGTAGGAAGCTTCAACCTATTTCAGAAGCTGTAGAACAGGGGTGTCAAACTTGATTTCAAATGGGGAAAGGAAGGGGAAGGAGAGGAGGAAAGAAGAAAGTTGAAAAGAATAGAAGAAGGGAGGGAAGGATAAGAGAGGAGAAGGAGAGGAATGGTTGTTGTGGAAGAAGGGAGATATGGAATGCTAGAAGAGCAACTCTGAATGTTTTTTGAAGTTTTTAGGATGAAGAATGAACCAATATGGAAACCAAAAGATAATATGTGCGATAAGAATGGTTAAAGAGATTGTATATATGTTTTATGGAAAATAAAAAAAAACATATAAAAAACTTGATTTCATTGAGGGCTGCATTAGGGTTGAGTTTGACCTTGGGGGCTGGAATGGGCGTGGCCAGGGTAGCCATGGCCAGCTCGATGTCGCTCATGTCAGGAGCTCCTGTTGGTGGCCCAAGCACTCTTCCAGTGAAAATGGGCTCCTGCTTGCGGCCCTCCCAAGTTCTGTTATCATTGGCAGAAGGTTGCAGGAGGCCGTGGCAGCCAAAAAAGGATCTCGGGAGCCCATTTTCACTGGCAGAAGCACCATGGGCCGGGCCTTTGCTGTTTCCAGGGCAGCCTCGCGGGCCAGATCTAAGTATCCCACAGGCCGGATCCGGCCCCTGGGCCTTGAGTTTGACACCTCGCTGTAGAATAATCACAAGCCAGAATGTGGAATCATAGGCATTAGGAATAACCAGCAATAGGAGAGGAAAATGTGTGTAAGAGGATGGTGGATACTTTGCTGCTTTGATGGTTTGATAGTTAAATTCTGTACATAGTATCTTACGCTGCAAACATGTGTCTGTGCCAGCTTCCTAAGCGATCTATCAAAGACAAAGCAAGTCAACATGCTCACAAGATATCTGAGGTCATAGTTTTATGAATTCCTTGAATAATATAGTACAGTCTTCATTTGGGGTCAGGCTAAGGGTCGTTTGTTGTAAGTATAAGTTATAAATAAATCTTTCTTCTCCAAGTGGCTTATAGAACTGCATTTTGTGATACTAAACCTTTGTGCTGATACGAACTTTGGATGTGTTCCTAGCTCTTGTTTTCCTCTCCAGTCTGTTAAAGCAGAACTCTCTGAACCAGCCTATCTGGTGTTTCAAAGAATAGTAGGAAGAAATAGAGCTTTAACTTTAACATAGCTTGGACTTCAGCTAATTGTGCTGATTGTGCAGAATTTTACAGAAGATACTTAACATATCTTTTTTGTTGATCTTACAAAGAAAGGAGCTTTCCCCACATTTTAGTTCCTCAATCTCCTTCTCCCATGTTTGTTCCAAGTTTTCAAAATTTGGCAAACAGTGTGCTGCAGGTGGAGACCCAAAGTAGTAGAATGCTACTTTTGCTGGGTGAGCCAGGTATGTCAGGCACGAAAGACCAGGTCCTGGTCTTTATTACTAAATAAAGATTTATTTATTACTGATTTATTAGTAATATTGATTTATTACTAAAAAGCCTGTGCACAGGAATCTTTCAATTAACATTTATCACCTGCTTGGAGTTAAATAAGGGTCAATAAACTTAGGGGAGGCTGGACTTTGTTTGTGTCTATGTATGGATTCTTGGCTGATCTCTCTTTTAACTTCACCCCCCAGGTTCTGTGTGTGCGCTCTCACATTTTTGGTTCAAGGAGAACCAGTTATTACAAGGGCAGTAGCCCATCCCTGAATACAAAGTAATAGTACAGGCATAATTAGGGAGAAGGGATCGAAAAGGAAAGAGAGAGAGAGAGAAAAAGAGGGGGGGGGGACAGGAAGGAAGGAAGGAAGGAAAATGAAAGAAGGAAGGAAGGAAGGAAGGATGGAAGGAAAAGTATTTCTAACCAGCAGCAGGAATATAATAGATGACAGAAATGGAAGAGTCTGCAATTACAGGAAGATTTTGATTGGATAAATTCAACAGTGTAGCAGGTAAGTTAATAAAATTCTGTGAAGGGAGTTATTTGTTTATTGCCAGCATTGGCTTAAGGCACCATAAATGTAAATTTTGCCTGTGGAACTCCCTGGCTGGACAATGTTAGAATCAAACAGATTTTATTACAGAGGATGAAGAAGTGAGATCCAGTCAACCAAGACACTACCAGACAAATGGAAATTCTGTGGAGCAGAACATAAATTAAACTAAAATAAAATCAAAGAGTGATATGATCTGAAGAACATACTGGCAAAATATAAAAACAGGCCAAGAAAAGATCAGTACAAAAGACAGGTTTAGAACACAACTCATCTGAAAGATGACTTGAGAAACTCCACAAAGAGGTAAGAGATATGTGAAAACCGAAGCAGAAAAAAATTTCCCAAATCTCAAAAGTGAAAAAAAATCCCTGACTGATTTTCACTTCAAACTGTTATGGTACCCAGGGAAAAATGAAGGATGAAAAGCTTGATCGAGAAGGATGTACAGCCATTAAATACATGTTTTTAATACGTCAACCCAAAAATGAGAATTTTACACTGAAAAATGTAACAAGAAAGGGACAAAAATGAATTTAAAAACATCAAAAAGTAATCACAATAACATTTAAAGCTGGAGTAGAAATACTCAAGAATAACACCATAAGAGATCTGATAGAGGAAAATGAAACTAAAGTATGTATGTATGTATGTATGTATGTATGTATGTATGTGTATGTATGTATGTATATATATGTATATGTATATGTATATGTATATGTATATATATATATATATATATATATATATATATATATATATATATATATATATATATATATAGGTTATTTATACCAAACTATAAAAAAGCTTATAGAATAATAGAAACATCTGTGGAATGTAAATGTACTCAGACATCCATTCTATTGGAAAACGATAGAAAAAGATAGAAGATTGACTGTCAAATAAGAAGCACAAGATTCAAATGATATCTCCAATGAATTGTTTAAAGTGAAAAGGTGATTACAGTGCTAACAGCTCTATGTATGGAATTCAAGGTTCCATAGAAATCCTGGAGTTTGAAAAATATTGGTGTGGATGTATACCATGCTTGCAGCCATTCCTAATTTACTGTATTTTACTTAATTTTTTCTTAAGGATACAAAGGATAATAAAGTGATACACACACACATACACACAATCACACACACACACACACACAGGGAGAGAGGGAGAGAGAGGAAGGGAGAGAGAGAGAGAGAGAACGAGAGAGAGCAAGAGGGAGAGAGAGATGTGAGATGCATAGGAAGTTGTCATACAAATCAAAGGGACATGAGCTAACCAACCTAAGGTAGATAATGAAGAGAACAAGGAAACAGAAGAAGGAAATTTAGTCTTTATCATTGATGACGTCAAGGCCTTCAATTATGTAGAATTGTATATTATGCCCAAATGTGAAATTTATCAAAAACTAATTGGTATACAACAGTTGTGGGTTTCTACCGGTTCATCCCGGTTCCCGCGAACTGATAGTGGTGGCGGAAGGCTCCGCCCACCCACTCAGACGTCATCACGGATGGTCTGTGCATGCACAGGAAGTTTTGCGCATGCACAGATGTGCTGTACATGCGCAAACTGTGTGCGCGTGGTCACAGTTGAAAATCAGTAACAAAGGTAAGTGGAACCCACCACTGGTATACAAGGATGTCTAATTATTCTTCTGAGGAAGATTCACAATTAAGTAATTGCTTTAAGAAATGAATTTGGAGAGGGAGAATGGTTCAGAATAGAAAAGAAAGTAAACTATCTACTGTCCAAATATCTGTCTAACTTATAATAACAAATATAATATTAGAGGGGCAAACTGAAAGAGATGGCAGCTGGAATAAAAATTGGATTTTTAGGATTAGGAATTGGAGATATTTTGGTTTGATTTTAATGTACACTGTCCAGAGTGAATTTGGAGTTGGGTAGTGGTTAAACTGAATAAATTAAGATGCACACAACAGCATGTTGTAAAATAAAAGTAAAGAAAACTTAAAAGAAAATGCTGTGAAAGTAAAAATGGAATGTGAAAAATCCAAATTAATTAAATATTAAGAAAGTAAAGATATTCTCAATATAGAATTCACATGGCAAGAAGTGAAAATTATAGTACCCTCATGGGGGAGGGGTGCACGACTCAAGAACAGATAATGGATGTTAGGGAAATAAAGATAATATTAGTTTTAGGGAAGAAAATAAGAATACTTTTATATTAACAACAATCAAAACTTTTCCCCAGCATAAAGTGTGGCTGTGAAAAAAATGAAAGAGATATACCTTTGTATTGGAGACATTTGCAAGTGGATGATGGACTAGGAAACAAAGGTTATGCTTGGTAAAATTGGGGGATGTAGAAAAGGAAGCTATCTAATAAGGTGGATGAACATGATCAAAGGGATTACTGGAGCGTCTTCGGAAGATTTATATAGTAGTCCTATACTAAAGTCAGGTCAAGGTGATGAGTTTATATGCATATAGTCTCTAGAAGCTGAACCTGAGATGATTAGAACCAACTAATTAACCTTGTAACATTCCAGTCTCTGTGGAAGCTAATGTGCCCTCTATAAATAAATAGAGCATATCTTCTTTACTTACTATGTTGTGCTGAATGTCACTTCTAATTTTTATTGTAGCACATATCATCAGATATGTACATTGACTTTTCTCCACAGTTCATGGTATAATGCTCCATAAGATGTTTTAGTAATGAAGGTGTACCTTTCTGAGACTTTGTATCCTATTAGATACCTCTGAGAATAATAATGCCAGAGTGCGTCAACTATTCGCACTAAACTTTTCTTACAAAAGTAGCCACTGCAGACTTACCAAAATAATACTCCAAATGGTTTGTGCCTCTCTTTCTGAAAGCCAGAAGTAAGTTGTAAAAAATGAATGCATATTAGTGAATCTCTGTTTTATTTTTCTGGCTTTGTGTGACCCAAATTCAAGGTAGATGTTAACTTACACAATTCAAGATACTGGTTGCTACCTACAAAGCCCTACATGGCACAAGGTCTGAAGGTATCTGCCTGGCCAGTTCAGTCTTGCAGACTTGACACACTCCAATTTCCATACATTAAACAATGCCACCAATCGAGACCCCAGGAACATGCCTTCTCAGTAGCAGTGCCTGATCTCTGGAATGAGGCTCCTCCAAATATTCAAATAGCCCCCACTCTCAAGTGACCCTGAAGATGAGTCTCTTCACTTGGGCCTTTGGTGAGGATGACTGATGCCCATTTCTTCCTTTTCCTTCTTCCTGTCCAGTTAGTTTTCTTTGTTATCTTCGTTATTTTCTGCTCTTTTTATATTTTTGCATTGTTACCTCTTTTAAATATTTTTTTAACTGTATTTATAAACTGTCCAGAGTTACTGGCAGTTGAACAATACTTAAGCAATTATTATTAAGTTTAAATATAACACAGCTGATTGAGTTACGTGTGTATGACGTAACTGGACACAGTAACTGGAAATCAAAGCGTATATGTGAAGGGAAGAAGGTTTCTTATGTAAGACTACTGTTAAAAGGTGGGTCAATGTTCTGCTTGGCTATTAGGAATTTCAAACATCTCATTTCTCTATTTGATAGATGTGTGTGTCTGCAGCCTCTCATTATCTAGCATCATGTAATCACGTTTATTCCTTCTCCTGTTTTTTAAACTTTGTACGCTCTTTGGCAACCTTGAGTTGAGCTAATAAAAAATTTAGTTTGAAACTTGTTTGTTTTTCTCATGGTCAGCATGGCTGTTTTTGCTTTTTATAAGACTTCCCACAGTTTATTGGAAGCATTTCATCCAGTATGCTGGCTCGCATATGGTAGAGGACAATCCATGCAAACATTTAGCTGAGCTGAAACAGATAAGTATGCCGATTTGAAATTTTATTTTATTAGTTGTTCATTGTAGTTCATACTCCTGTAAGTCTCACCTCTGGAGATTGAAATCATAATACATAACACTCACTATGAGGGTCTGCCTCATTCCTTACAAATAGGCTTTGCAGTTGAGATCTATATTTAACTGCTAATCTCATTGTTAAAAGCTTAAAATCTTTTACAAAAGCGTTTTTGAACATGTCATTACCCAAATCTGGTGACAGTATCATCTTCCGAGATAATGGAACTACGAATTTTCATTGGTGCCCAAAGTTTCAATGCACAGTATAGAAGAATGTTTAAATGACCAATTCTCATGAATTTTTAATCTGTTCTTATGCTTTTGAATTACAACATTTTCTAATTGTGCTCAGTTTGCACTTCTGTAAACCTTTTAGCTAACTGTTATTCTTTTTCCCTGTACAAAGTGAAGATACTTAAAGGAATTATTTAGGCATTGCCAAAGCTAGTGTGTTTTGATTTCTCTAGCTCAGCAGATTTGGAGCCAAATCCGGGTTGCTTCCACTTATACAGTATAATAGTCCTCAGTAGAAGGGGGCAATTTGGCAGGATAAACAGCAAACTGAAGAGGCATGGTTAATCCTTTGTTTACCAATCACTTAATTTGTAAACACTGCAATATAAATTCTGCAATCTGTAGTTGAATTAAAGCAATAAATTCACATCCCCTTTTAAATAATATGCAGGATTAAATCATATGTATGATATGTGCTGATTTCTACTTGACAGTAATATGTTTGTATGAGTTCCTTGCATGTCAGTTCTTCCGTGTGAGAAAGTAGATCTGAGTTAAAAATAAAACTGCCAATACTCAATTGTATAACACTTTTTGCAAGAAATGAATCAACTTCTGAGTGTGTGTGTGCACATGTGTGATTATTTAAATAAATAAAGTTCAGAAATTTCATCTGAAAGGATAACTGTGCATATTTCTATTCAAAATAAACCTTTTGAAGAATCTTCTACTTTAGTTTCCTGCCCCATGAGAAGAATATTAAATTGCAGGATCCAATCTGCAACCTAGAGCAGTGATGGCTAATCTTTTTGCCGTTGCGTGCCAAAAGTGGGAGGGGAGTGTGGGGGGATCGTGTGCATGCATGCCCACACCCATGATTCAATGTGCCCCGCCCCCCCACACATTCACATGTGACCCGCCCACACTTCCTCTGCTTTTGGCACGCGATAGCACAGTGGGCCCAGTAGGCCTGTTTCTCACCCTCCCCAGGCTCCAGAGGCTGTCTTTGAGCTGGGGAGGGCAAAAATGGCCTTCCCCACCCCCAGAGGCCCTCGACTTCCAGTGGGACTGGAAAGCCTGTTTTTTGCCCTCCCCAGGCTCCAGAGCCTTTCTAGGAGCCTGGGGAGGGCAAAAACGGCCTTCCCCACTGCCATCCCCAGAGGCCCTCCGGAGGCCAGAAACAGCCCATTTCCCAACTTCCAGTGGGCCCAGAAGGCCCCAAAATCATCTGGAGTTGAGCTAGGTTTGCCATCACGGGTCTAGAGAGAAGTTCCCTGAAGATGGGCTCCAGCATGAGTCCAAAAGCTCAGTAGACTAAAATATTAAATTGTTTATTTCTAAATATTTTACTATTTTTCTTCTTGAATTCAGAAAATAAAATATTACACAAAGTTAATTGTGTTAACTTCAGATTTTGATTAGAAGCTTCTTTCTATAAAGTGCCTCTCCCAGGGGTGAAATGCTCCTGGTTTGGACTGGATCGCCTGATCTAGTAGCGATCTGGCAGATGGTTTGGAGAACCGGTAGCAAAAATCCCTGCGCCCCCCACCCCTATGCCCAGCTGAGCCGCACAATCATCAGAGGCTTTTTTTTTTACTTTTAAAAGTATTTTTTCTACAACCTCTTCTGACTAAAATATGCTTTAAAAAAAAAAGCCTCTGATGATTGTGCAGCTCAGCTGGGATCGTCACAGGCTTTTCAAAGCATTTTTTAAAAAGCCTCTCTAAAGATCCCAGCTGAATTGCCTGATTAGCAGAGGCTTTTCAAAGCATTAGAAAAAATGTTTTGAAAAGTTAAAAAAAAAAAGTTAGCCACGCCCACCAAGTCACATTACCCACCACCACCACCAAGCCACGCCCACAGAATCGGTAGTAACAAATTTTATATTTCACCCCTGGCCTTTCCTATATAGCGGTGTGATTGTATATTCTCACTTACTGTACAGTATTTTGGTAGAGTAACACATGCTTCCCAGCTGCAGGGAAGGAGGGAGGGATTATACTTGCTAGAATTATTTTTTCTCCCAAGACCTTCCTTCTGCTGAATAATTATGTTTAGCTAATGTTTCCTTAGCTATATTTTTCCAACTGAATCTCATTTTATTACTTCCTGCCCATAATTCTGACCTCTTTAGTTTTCCATTATGACTTGCTTCTTGTTCATAGTGAAATTCTGTATTTACAGCATCCAACATCATTTTTGTAGAGTTGGTTGCTTTTCCTTTTGTTATCAACAACATTTGTCATTTTGCCATATTCTGTAGGAAATAAATTGCCCTTTTTTTGTAGGATTTTTAGTCACCTGAATTCTGTGCTGTAAATAAAAAACTAAATAAAATCGCTATGAACAGCTACATTGTGAAGACTGCAGGGTTATTATGCATGTTAGAAGGAATAAATCTCAATGATCAACAAACATGGATAAGAGGATGTCTTAAATGCCAGGGATACCACTTTTGATGCTTGAAATAATCCTTGAATATTTAAGTACTGTTATCAGTCAAATCACATAGTGCTTGAAGTCTTGGAGTAGAATCAGTAGATTAGGTTGTTATATAAACATTGCAAAAAGTAAGAATCACCCATTATATACAAAGCACTGTGGCACTATATGCAAAAATAATGGACATATTGGGTCAGTAGAGAAGTATATTCTATGAAAGAATTAATCTATTCCAATAATTCAAAATATAACATATTTTATGTTACAACCTTTATTAAGGACCATATTTTCTGTTTTAATATAAAATCAATCATTTTGTTTGTTATGTCTTTGTAACATTTATTATTTTCGGCTAGAAGCCTACATGGTTATAAATAAAAATACAGAGGAAATCCTTAAAAGCAAAATAATTCAATATTACATTTAAACCATGAAGACTATATTAAAAGATGTAGCATAGCAACAAAATACAAGGAAATTAAAAGGCATCAAGGAATTAAAGAGCCAGTTTGGTTTAGAGGTTGTGGCATGTGTCTAGAAATTGGGACATACTTTAGGCACAAAACCTGCTGGGTAAGTTTGGACCATCACTGCCTCTCAGCTCTAGGAAGGAGGCAATGAAAAACTACACATACACACACACCTATACTCTAAAACTGGGAGATAATAAAAATGCCACTCCTAAATTACTAAGCTACTCACATACTACTCACAGATTTTAGTATGATGGGCTGTGTTGATAACAGTGTGGAATAGACAGATATGAGAAGAAGCTCTAATTTGTCAAGAGTTACTCTATTTTCCGGCGTTTAAGACGACTTTCTAACACACAAAAATATTCTCAAAAGTCGGGGGTCGTCTTATACGCCGGGTGTCAGTCTCCTGTAACCAGGCAGACCAGTCCGAAAGGCTTTGACGAGCCTTAAATGGCTCTAAGGAGCCAAGCTGAATTGCTTGCTGAATTGCCGCTAATCAGCTGAGTTACACGCAAGCCCCATGTAAAAGGGAAAAACTTTCCTTTTACACAAGGCTGGCCATCCCAGCTGAGTTGCCTGATCGCC
This sequence comes from Masticophis lateralis, assembly GCA_030761175.1. Classification (NCBI taxonomy): domain Eukaryota; kingdom Metazoa; phylum Chordata; class Lepidosauria; order Squamata; family Colubridae; genus Masticophis; species Masticophis lateralis. Next base: position 115,093,817 of record JAUDYJ010000002.1, read on the forward strand.
AGAGCTTGGATGGCCAAACCCCGTTTAAAAGGGAAAAACTTTCCTTTTATACAACGCTACGTATCAATTAGCACCCCAGCTGCTAATTGATACGTAGCAAAAATCCCCCCCCCTCCAGCTTGCTTACCTTAGCTGCTAGCTGCAACGCTTGCCTTGCCTTGCCTTGCCTGCAATCCATTGCATCAGTAAGCAACTATATCTCCCTGCCTGCAATCAAGCAGGCAGGGAGTTGTGGACTTCAACTCCCAGAATTACTCAGCCAGCAAAGCAAAGCTGGCTGAGGAATTCTGGGAGTTGAAGTCTACAAGTCTTAAAGTTGCCAAGGTTGGAGACCCTTATTCTATTGGGTAAGTTTTTTTTCCCCTTTGGGAGCTTTAAAAAAAATAGTTAATTGGGGGGTTTTTTAGTTGTTCTTTTTTAGACCTAGCCATTTAAAGGCTAGGTCTAAGTTTTAGGCTAGGAATTTTTAAATTTAACTTTCATATAAAAATAAGAATAAAAATAAAAATAAAAATAAAATAATAAAATAAAATAAAATAAAATAATAAAATTTGTGCAGCTTTCTGAGATTTAGTGTGTTTCTGTAGAGTTTCACTCTAACTACACAAACGCACAAAATCTCACAAAGCTATATGTGGAATTTTGTGTGTGTAAAGTGTGAAAGTTGTTTTTTTGGGCTTTTTGTGGCTGTGTGAGGTTCCTGCTTGTTGCAGGGCCCATTTTGGGTCTAGCACAGCTGCTTTTACATTGTGGGTGAGCCAGTTGATGTTTTTTAATTTTTATTTGGTGTGCGTTGGAAGAGGGGTCGTCTTATACAGCAAGTATAGCCCAAACCCTATATTTTTACAGGAAAAGTCAGGGGTCGTCTTATACGCCCAGTCTTATACGCCGGAAAATACGGTATATAGGATAACAGTAACAATTTGAACTGGATCAAGAAAAATACTTTTTAAAAGATATCACTGAGCTTTAAGATACGTTGTTTAGCTGGTGGGAGGATTTTTGATGAGAATGTTTTTACAAAACGACTTCTGAAGGATAAGAAAGAGGATTGGGTGGACTAGAGGATGGTTTGAGGACTAAGAGATTGAAAGGGCAATGGGAAGTTGGAAAAGGGAACATATAAAAGATATGAAGCAGGGGTGGGTTCTAAATATTTTTACTACCAGTTCTGTGAGCGTGGCTTATTTTGTGGGCGTGGCTTGATGGTCATGAGACAATTCTTTAGGATTTAGCAGAGGTACTGATCTACCAGGCTTTTAACTGCTTGCAGAGCTGTACTGGTCTACTCATTTATTTTTGCACTGACCAGTGCCTACTCATGCACTGGTCTACTCATTTGTTTTTGGAGGCACTGGTCTACCCATTTATTTTTGCAGGCATTAGTCTACTCATTTGTTTTTGGAGACACTGGTCTACCACCACACTGCCTTTTAACATTCATCAGCTCTAGGGCGGCCCTTTGAAGCCCTGTGGCAAGAGTTCAAACAGTTTTTTTCCTTCTAGCCTATCAGCTGGGACTCAGGAGGCAGCAATAGATTGGGGTGGGGCCAAATAAAAGGTAAGAATAACGTGGGCGGGACGGGGGGGAAGAACCGGTTCAGTGATATCATATCGTAACTGCTACCGGCTCAGCCAAACAGGGCCAAACTGGGAGGAACCCACCACTGATGAAGTGAGAGCTGATTTTGAACCCTTTAGAAAGATAAAGTAGAAAGGACCAGATGGTGGCAGAAATAGGGGTCATTTCTACACTAACAATTAATAATGACGTCTAGAGCCATCTGTCTCCAAATAACTTTATTCTTCCAAATAACAGTAATGCAACCATGCTTTGTAACACTTCAGTGATGAGTGAATGATGCTATGAAGGCACTGTAAGTCTCTAAAGCAGAAATGACCAAGGTGTTAGAGCTTATGAAGCCTGAGAGGAGGATGCTATGTAGACAAGGAGAAACAATGCAGAAAATCCAGCTCAGAAAACAGATCTTACACAGTGACGTGCAAGCTAGTAAAGACTACTCAGAATAGTAGAAGCTAGAACAGACATACAAGATCAGTTAGTGAAGGAAGCCAGAACTGGAGATTGGAACAGGTTGGAACAGCAACCAGAGCAACAGAAATTTAGAGGTAGCCTTGATATTAGCTTCCTAAAATAATCTCCATTGGCTGTAGGTTGCAGAGGGAGAGAGATACCAGGTAGCTCAGGAGTCCAGCCACAATAACCAACTGTGAAGGACTGATTTTAGAATCAAATTCAGGGATATGCAAGATATGTAACTAAGTGTACATATATAACTACTGGTACATGTAACTAAGAAGAGTGAAGTTCTCGGTGCCTCTAAAATGCTTGGGTGGCTGAGTTAACATATGGGGGAATTATGGGCCCTATGGAAAGATTTAGACTTGGAATGTGCAGGGAAGTTTGAAAGAAGAGTGATGGTTGATCGTTCCGAATTAGAATAGTGGATGGGCACTAGGATCAAGTGGGAGATCTTGAGGATATTTCGTGGCTTGCTAAACATTGCAGTCTGTGCTAAATGAGATGTTTTGATAGCTGCTGCTGACTGGAATCGTATGGGGCAGTGGAGAGGTTAAGCAAGAATATAAGGATGGGTAAAGTAGAAGGAGCCTACACAAACACTCTTGGCTCTGTTTTCTATTCCAGTGGGTCCTTCTGGACTCATGGCTTCTGCTGGAACAAGAGGAAACCATAGTTGGGACCTTTAACTGATTTAGACTCATGTATCAGATATGACTCTACTGGGTTCAGGAAGTCCTGAAGATGGTTATTTACGCTGTAATCAATACAACACACTCAGTGTAGGGCTATATAGAGTATGTTGCATTGCTGTAACATATTCTGTGTAGAGCGTCTTCTTAAGATGAACTAGAAGCCCCAGTTGATTTCAAATGCAAGAGTCAGGTATCTTACTATTGCAATGTTATACCTAACTTGCAGTCTCTGCACTAATTATCAGTAGGTTTCTGAATCCAATTCAGTGTCCTGATTATTAACTGTAAAGCCAAAAATGGTGTCTTGCAGGGATACACATTAGGATTGGTTTTCTAAACATGATTCCACATGCTGCCTCTAGAGGTACGGCTGCAACTTTTCACATTTTGTAATGCGCTTAAAATTTGTTTTGGTGAGTGGCCATTTAATTAAACTATGACTATGACTACTTGGAATTTTTAATAATTTGCAGGCCAGAGGGTTTTTAAAAAAGATTTGAATTATATATAAATGCTATTAAATAAGTAAATAAATAAATTGTGAGCTGTACAAATAATGGTATTCTGACTTAATAAGATCATATTAGTCTGTTTTGCAGAGAGTACTCGAACCATCATTTATTGAGCTAAGTAATGTTTCTGGATTGCTTCAAGGATAAACTTGAAAACATTACAGCATTCATGATATTACATTCTATTACACACACACAAACACATATATATTCAAATTATAATATAAGCAGAAAGAGGAAGCTAAGCTATCAGTGTCTCTGTCCATATCAAGTTGCAACTGGCTGGATGTGATGAATGGCATGATACAAACTGATGACACTATACTTTATATCTCTAAATCTCATCCATTCACTCATCCTGATGGAACCCAAAACATAACTGCTGTGAAATCAACCAGAAACTCAACCCATTATCTTCTGGCCATTCAGATACACGTGGAAATATCCTAAGACCTGCACCCAAATTAGAAAGTTTCCGAAAAGTAGCCTAGTTGGTGAACTGCAAGCCACAAGGACTCTAGAAGAATCAGTAAGGCCTTATTCCTCTATTTCTTGCTTACATTTGCTTTTTTTTAAAAAAAGAAAAAAAAAACAGAAATATTGAGCCTGCCTAGTTGAATCAAGATTATTTTAGTTTAAGACAACACAGTTTTTTGTCTAGTGTCGTAAGTTTTGAAAACGATCCAATGTGTTAATTTTCTGCCCATCCGCAAAGGCTTATAACAGTTTATAAGGTAACCAGATCTTGGTTTATCCTCAAAGTCTGAAAAGTAGTTTAGATTGTGACAGAGGGTGACTTGTCTAAGGCCACCCAGGAAACTTATTTCCACATTGAACCTCTGCCCACATTGTATATAGAAACATTAGAAGGTGTCTGTATATGAGGGGAAGAATGTCAATTTTATGGTTATAGAAGACGGAGCCTCTCTGTTTCCCGCCAAAGGAAATTCCCCACATAAGAGCAACTAAGCCATACTATGCCACTGCTATTGGTTTTTATGTAAATAAAGTTTTATTAGCAATCACTTGGATTGTTTCTATGTTTGAAATAGTCTTTAGGGAGATGAAAATAAAATAGAAACTAGTAGCTGATTGCTGAATCAGAGAGAAGGAGATTGAGCAAATATGGAAACGGGAAAGCAGACTGAGATCTAGGTATACTCAAGATTAAATTGTCAAGAAAAAAGTGTGTGTGTGTGTGTGTGTGTGTGTGAGAGAGAGAGAGAGAGAAATGTTGCATATAAGACATATTTTGCAATGATGTGAACAAAATTTAGATTTTTCAAAATGTATGTATTGATATATTAAAATTATTTTATAAAGGCCCATCTTCCATTATTAAACTGCAAAAAACAAACAAATCCATCCCTATTAGATCAGCATTGCTGGACATAAAAGAATCTTGCTTGATTTGTATGCACCAAGAAGGGAGGGAAGTTGCCTTGAGATGGGCAACTCACAAATCAAATCAAATCAATAAATGGCAATGATAGTCCTCCATGAGACTGCATGGAAATTTTTGATAGCATATGGCTCTTAGTTTAGGGTTTCAGTATAACCGTGTACTAAAAGATATTCCATTTTTGTCTTGCAATTCTGATCTGAGACTAGAATGGTCCCAGTTGAAGAAAATTTATACATTTCCATATCTGTAGGCTTTTCCTGCAAATTCTGTACTTGCCAGTTATTTCCAAATTTCATTTTTACCCAGTTCACTCAGTTCATTTTTGTCTTGATCCAAGGCTGGAAAATACAGAAGTGTGGCTTTGAGGTCAAAGTATATCTAGTGTTATCTGCAAAACAATGCTGTATCCCCAGCCATTTCTAAGTATTGTGTTTGCCAAGTTTGTTTCTGATGTTGGAAGTTCACTCAGCTGGAGTGGGGAAAAAAGAATAGTGTTGGGAAGTGTTGTGGCCCGCCAGTGGCCTGCACGGATTGTGGCTGATCCCGACGACAAGGAGTTGGTGTGGGGTTGCGCCAGCAGCCGGCGCAGCTGGCGCTCATGTCGGACAGTGAGGAGGATGAAGAGGATGTGGTACTAGAGGCAGAGACTTAACCTGGGCCTTCAGAACCTCCAGAGGCTTCTTCCAGTGGAGAGAGTGAAGTGGAGGAGCCTCTCCTTAATGCTCGAGCACACAGGGCTGCCAAAAGGCAGGAGTGGCTACACAGGAGGAGGAGGAGGTCTCCTTGAGAGTAAGGTTTGAGGATAATTGGCCACTCCCTTAGCCTATTTAAGTCCCACACAGTTAGTAATTTCTTGCTGGAAACAACGTGTAATTATTACAGAGCATTTTGGAGAGTGAGTGTCTTACCATATCTTGTTTTCTGGGCTGGTTGCCAACCTTTGCCGGACTTTGTTTATTCTTTGTACGTTATAACTTTGATAAGGACTGTTGGTGTGTGTCACAATCCTTGGGAATCCGGAGCTGGGGCAGAACAGGAAGTTCACTGTATGTGGGTATGACCCTGACATATATCAGCAGCCTGCCAATTCTTGCTCTGTGTCAGTCTTCTCCAGTACAGTGCCATTTGCTCTTCCAATGATGTGAGGCTTCCATTCCCAAAATTTTTGCCGGCATAGCAAAAGTCCATGCTGCTGAGAATTTGGAGCATTTCATTGAGAGTGCTCTTGGAGGGCATCAGGTTTAGGAATACCGCTGCAGATCTTTCAATTGATGTTTAGTTTGATCCTGTCAGATGTCTTATTTTCTACCCCACTCTTTCTAGCCATTTAGGCTTTGCACAGTTTAAATGATGGTGCTATTTCAAAACCTGCTCCATGAAATAGTGTGTTGGAGAATATTGTGGGAGATAATCATCAGATTCATGAAAAAAGCATGGTTGCTGCCCACTGTTTTGTAACATTGCTTCTATAGCATTCTGTCATGTGCAGGAACATTTTGAACAGCAGCCTAAACAAATAAAGAGGGCTTTTGCGGAATTTATATATTCATAAGATTATAGTGCCCCAAATAGGGCTCCCACTTTCCTAATGTTCTTCGGAATATAAAAATTACGTATCTATTTATTCAAGCACTAGTATTTTACATAGATTACATGTTAGAAATGACTAAATGCTCACCTAGTTTTAACAAGTCAGGGAAGGCTGGGTCTTTGGCAATCCTTGTAATAAAGGCAATCCTCCAGTACTTAACTCAGAGTAGGAGACAAGTTGAAATTCAAGAAAACATTAAATTGTTATGGGTAAATAAAACCTGAACTTCACAAAGGACTTTTTATAATCTGAAGTGCGTGTTTCAACTTGAATGAACAACAAATGAGTCACTTCTGCACACTGCATCAAAATTTCAGACAATATGCATTACCCCATCAGTCTTGTTTATCCTTTAGTACTGTACATTGGTCACATACCAAACCTCCAGAAATAAAACCCACACTGAAGAGTTCACATTCAGCCAGAGTTGAAAAGCATTGTGCATCAGGTGACACAATTAGTCCAACAACTTTAGGGAGTCTCATTTTTCTCACCCATAGTTGCTAAGGATTTTGTTATCTCTTGTCTTCATCCTGTTTGGAATATAATTAGCAAGACCCTGAACAAAAGCCAGAAAGTAATCCAGGATTTTCTTGCCAAAATTGCCAATCAGAAATCTTTGGGAAATAAGCAAAACAGGATGACAAAAGTGTTTTCTGGTTGTGCTCCTCAGCATACTGCTTCTGAAGGTTTACTTTCTACCATTTAGTCGTGCCCAGTTCTTGGAGATTGGCTGGACAAACTCCTGCAGTTTTCTTGGCAAGGTTTTTCAGAAGAGGTTTGCCATTGCCTCCTTCCTAGGGCTGAGAAAAAGTAAGTGGCCCAAGGTCACTTAGCTGGTGGTGTACCTAAGGTGGGACTAGAAGTAACAAACTCTTGTTTCCTAGCCCAATCCCTTAATTAGTATCCGAAACTGGCTCTTCTAAACCAATATCAAATAACCATAATTATTACTTTATTAAATTTGGCTATCCCCCTTTTAAGTAGCAACACATAGGCAACTTTGGCTGATATTGAAAAAAAAACTGAACACAGTTGAACCTAGTTAACATTTGGAAGGGAGACCACTGGAGTAGCCCAGGATTATAGTCTAATTAAATCTCCCCCCCCCCTACACACACACCATAGATGGTAGCAAACATCAACTTGCTTTGATTTTGTAGCTGAGGAAAATATGTGGATGTCTCCGTGGACTAACCAGGAAGAGTTAGTGTCAACTTGGAGGACTCTGACAAGCTTAATTATTTTCCTTTTCCTTTTACTACAGTAGTTCACTAATGTACTGTAAACTAAAAATTCCCAAGCACTGCAGCTTTCTCATTCAATAGGAGGAATTGTTCCATTCCTCTGAACCTTTTGTTTTTCTGTAATGTCTTTTTCAATGTCAGCAATCACCCTGCCCGCAGTATGAGAACCTTCAATCTTCAAAATCATTCTTTCTGCAAACTGTAGTATATACATTATTAGTTTTTTTATCACAAATGAGCACCAGATGCAAATGTTCAGAATAATAAGATATTTGTAGTTAACATGAATCTACTGATAAGGGGTGGATTTACCCTGTGAGTCTCATGCATTTATACTACTTTAGTAATTTATATTTTATTTTCTTTTTAGTTTTTTCTTACTCAAGCTCAGAAATCTTATTTATACATGTTGTGAGTATAACAATGCAACAGCCAGAGAAGCAGAAAGTGTTAAGAAATAAGGTAGAGCTCCTGACAGCATGGAGTCCTATAGCTTTATTAATTATAAGAGTTGTGCATGACTTTGGCATTGAGGGGAAATAAGTTCTCCAGTGTGTGTGAGTGTGCGGGTATACATGTACACAAGGAGAGGAACATTTGTGCAGCCTTGTCAGCAACTCCTGATAATCACTATGTTTTTTCATGAGTTCTTGTGGTCCTTAGCAGTAGCATAATCCTGAAAAATGATGCAGCTGCTGTAAGAAATTACCATCAGCTGCTTATGCATATGTTGTTGGGTGCTCCAGAGTATTTATTCCCATTAAAATCTAGAGCACTTCACAACTTTAATAATGCATACTATTTCAAGAGCTGAAAACTATGTCAACATGCAAATAAATCAAATTTTGTTGGTATGAGCATATTCTGCTATCCTAAGAATAGACTTTATATGAGGCATCTTGCCAAAAGTACTACCAAATAATGTATATTTTGAATTTGTTTCTATGTGTGTGCTGATACCATTAATTTTGGCAGCTTCACTGTTAGTATTGATCCAGGAATAAGTATAGACTGTTCCAGCACCGACTTTTGCTAAAATGTTCCTATTATTAGAGATGGGGTTGACAGAAAGCTAGGTTGTTAATTAAGCCAAATACTCTTATGAAGCAGATCATATTTTTTTAGATTGTTTCTTGTAGGCAAACTACATTGGAATCCAAGGAGTTATGTTGAAAATGTTTAGAAGCCCCACTGAGTTTGGTGGCATTTATTCTTAGGGTGTCACTTTTGACATGAAGATATGGAAGATTCACTGAAAGGTAGCAGCTTAATTTACGAATTTATGGAATTGTATGCCCTTTTGTGGAGTGTCACAATTATATTCATTTACAAATTATAAATACTTGCAATTTAATTCTATGAACTGCTCTTATAAAATGGGTAGATCTGAAGAAACACCTTCATAATACTATGCTGAACCCTAGAACCAAGTTTTCCATCCCATGAGATACCGTATTTTTCGGAGTATAAGACGCACCGGAGTATAAGACGCACCTGATTGGTGGGTGGATCAACCTCCCGGAATACCCACAATCAGCTGTTTCCAGAGGTGAATTTTAGCAACAGGTTCATTGGTTGTGAGCTCTGTGCCTTGCTTTTTTTCCTGCCTCTGAAACTTCTGAAACTCTGTTTCAGGAAAAAAAAACAACTTTTTTTTCTGCCTCTGAAAGCCTCTGAAACAGAGCTTCAGAAAAAAGAAGGCTTTTTTCTGAAGCTTCTTTCAGAGGCTTTTAGAGGCAGAAAAAAAGTTGTTTTTTTTTTCTGAAACAGAGTCTCTGAAATCTCCGTTTGCAAGGCTGGGTGGGGCTACATTCGGAGTATAAGACACACCCAGATTTTTTTGGGAGAAAAAGGTGCTTCTTATGCTCTGAAAAATACAGTATTTTATCCACCTTATTTCTTAATACTTTCTGCTTGTCTGGCTGTTGCATTGTTATACTCATAACATGTATCAGTAATATTTCTTCTAGAAACTACTGGACTCAGATGTTATAGTGACTAGGTTATAGTGTTTTTGGAAACTGTACTTGATTGACAATATTGTCAGCCTTCTTCAAATAGGCAAGGGTCACGATCTATCCAGAATTCTGTTTAGGTACCATTCTTAATCTCCTTTCCACAAGAGAAGTGTCCATTAGTGTCCCACTGTATTTTATTATGGGTCAATAGCTGCAATTTATAGTAAGTGTATTGCGCAACCTGGAACATAACCTGTATTCCTACCCATATCTATTAGAAGACCCATGTAAGTAAAGCAGTGACTGGAAACCACTTTGCAATTATTTACTGAATGACTTTTAACAGTGCTGGCCGCTTCAAATCTTGTTTTAATGGTGTTTGTTTATGAAATATACATCCTGTCTATTTTCTAGGAGTTCAAGGCAAGTATCTCTGTTCATGTTAGCCTCAATTCTCCACTGCTGAAAGAAATGGGGAAAAAATCCAACAGTCATTCAGTGAGCCTTTAACCATTGTACTACGCTATCCTAAAAATGGGGGGAATGATTTGTGCCAGAAACCATGTATACTAATTAGACAGTTCATATTCATGATATATCACAGCTATGATTCCCATGACGCCCAGGAAATTTATTACATCAATTTGTATGGATGCCTAAACCTGCTACACTCATGACTAGACTGGGATGCTGGCTAGAAACTTAGTCATGCTGGGAACTTTGGGTCCTGATCAATGCTGTTGATTTTCCAAAGCACACTCAGAGTGCTAAAACAATTATTAATTATTGAATGGAGAGAGACAGGAAGGGGTGCTTTCAAAGAAAATTAATAGTTAATTGATTTGACTATAAAGCATGCAAATATATACAAATGTGACCTCAGTTCTAGACTGCAAAAATATGGACCACCAGTAACTGCAACAAAGTGATAAAATGTTATCCATCCTTCATCCATTGTTTTAGATCTGAGAGTTTATATAAAAAAAATGAATTTGCCCATTAGCTACAACAGAAAGGTGTGTTGCTAACCATTTTTTAAAAAGACATATCCATATAACATTGCCATCATCTTATCCTGAGCTCACCAAAGAAGCATCTTAATTAATTCATCTTTAGCTGTTCTAGTTTTAAAATACTATTTTTCTTCTTCTTGCAACACAAGCTTTGCCCTATACAGCATCACAATGATAATGCTGGGATTTATCCAGCTCCCTTTGGCCAGTTCAGGCTTATCTCCTCTTTGATCCCAAGACATTTTGCCTTGGGCAACAGTAGAAACTTAGCTTTTACAAAGCCATCTTCCCCCTGTAATGTTTGAATGGTGCTTTCCAGAGCATTACTCTGAGTTAGGCAAGTTACTTATAAACCATTCTTTTGAAACGTTTACAGTTATTTTGAAAAAATAAAAAACATTAGAGCTATTCCTTAAAAATTGAGTTGACTTGGGATGTATGCATTGCATACATGTGGGATTTTGATGTAGTAGTGCATCAGGTCAGATTATCATAGGTTGGAAGATACAGTGTGGAAAAAAGTGAGATGGGATGCCATATCCTTTATTCCACAAATTTAGGGCAGCCAAAATATCTATGCAGTCTCATTTTACGCATAGTTTTTCAAAATTAAGGCTTGGTGTATTGTAGGGAATGCAGAGAATCTTACTCCCAATTGTGCTTCTTCTTCGTAGCCATAAACTGTAGAAATTGCAACCTGTGTTTGAGTCATTGGGTTATTGTTTGGCAGGACCCCAATTCCTATCTATGGTGGTTATGTTCATATAGTTTTACTCTCTTGATCTTGCAGGCTGGTGAATGTTCACTTTAGGAATTTAGCAGAGTGCCTTCTCTATTTTCTGACTGATTTGTACTTCAACTGCAAATCCTATGGTCTGGAGGAGAGGTGGAAGTGGGAGGAAGGGAAGGAAACGAGGTGGGTAGCTCTGCGTATCTGTGTGAATGTATGCAAGACAGGAGAAAGGAAAGAATTGTGCTAAAAAGTTCCACCCATTCATTTGATATAGCTAGATGTAGATGTAGAAAAATGTAGAAAAAATAAGCAAAGTGTATGCCCTTTTAAATGATCATCCTGCACACATGTATGTAAGAGAGAAAATGTGTGTATAATGCAATATAGCTAGTGTGATTCTCCATGCTGGCAGTAGGGAAAAAAGGTTTAGCTCTTCATATTCCAGACAAGGTACCTCTTTCTTCCTTCCTAGAATAGTTGGCAATTTGCAGATGAGTCTCTTCTAAAGATTTCCCTTGGAAGGAACTACTGCTCAGTTTAAGAGCATTGGATAAAAATCTCATTCCACTGCCTCAGGTTTTAGCAAAACAGTCACATGTCAGGATGGAAATAAGAGAGAAACAAGTAGATTTTGAAAAAGGACATTGCAACCAATGCTGTTTGTTAACTCTGTATAAATGTCTATAGTTTGCATTGATCTACAGATCAGTAATAATCCAAACTTGCAAATACAGTTTTATTTAAATCAAATGTGATCTTTTGGTTGAATTTTTTTTTAAAAAGAATTTCACTGGACAAACTATCTTGGTTTAATGATCCACTGGTTAAATTAATATACATACTTGTATTTGTGAAAATCAGAGCAAGAATTGGTTATGGCTAACTCCATCAGTTTAGGCTTCTAGACTTTTCTTTCTCATCTCTAATTCAAGGAAAGAAAAATTGAAGGAATCCCCCAGTTGTTGCTCTTAAATTATTCCAACATGAAAGTTTTAAAGACATCACCACTCAGCAAAACCAAATAAGAGCAATTTATGCTGGCACTGCCCAAAACAAATATTGGAAAGACATAGTAGGGCTGTGAAGAAAAACTCAGTGAAAGAAGATTCACGTTTCTGAATCATCAGTAAATTATTTAAGCCCATTTAAACCCCCTATCAGTAATTTAGGAGTTTATTCAATGGGAACTTAATCTCAAGAAAATGTGAATCATAGATCTGAATTGTTTCTACCTGAAGCTCAGCAGGCCAGATGATGTAATGGGATAAAGCTTCTCCCTTATGCATTGTTACTAACAGCTTTACTGCTTCAAAAGATTAAGCGTCGGTAGCACCCTTAAATCCACACAGGTTTGTAATTAATTGCAGGATCTATTCTAAGAATTAGATTGGGTATTTGAAGGGTAATTACATTACCTTTTTTCAACTAGGAACTAAAAATACTCCCTGCTGTTTCTGAACTTTTGCTGACTTCTTAAATTTTCTGCCACTGTTTTGCAAATGTAATCACTTCATTTATGGAACCTTGAAACAAAGCCAAGAAGCACTAAAAAATGACAGTACTTTCATTTCAATTTACCTACCAGGCATATTGGTAACAACATTAGTTTGTTTTCATGATCAATCGTCTCCCAGGAATAATATAAAAATGAGTTTTATATTACAATTTTGCCTATACAAAACTGAACAGAACTTCTTTTAAAAAGTCTTGCTTATTTGTCAGAGCAAGTTAATCATATTACACTAGTGATGCTAATTATGATAACGTAAGCATGGACTTGTATTTTACAGAGGCCCATTGTAGGCAGAAAAACAATATTCCTAGATAATATCTGACTCTTTATTAAATCACACTATAGTCTGTCTATCTATCTGCTGATTTATTTATTCAACCAATTTAGGCAGTCACCCAATCGACCTGCAACTCAGGGCAGCATACACAAATAAAGCCACACACAATGAAACAACAATAGGAACAAACATTCAAAAGTAATAAGGCGATTTATCTAAAAATCATTTAAAAATCTATAATGGAAGGCTCCAAAACTGGGTGGTGACTGGCGGAAAAACCAGGTCATAAAAGCCTTTTCAAAAGGCAGGCAGTGTCAGGGCTAACCTGAATTTCAGGTATAACTTCTAGATCTTGCCAGATGACACATGCACCTAGAACATGTCCACTCTGTCAAATTTTATCTGATGGACAGAAGTAATTGCAGACAAGTGATCCCACAGATAAGCAGGCCCTATGCCATAAAAAGGCTTTATGAGTCCCAACTAGCTCTTGGAAATCTACAGACAACCATGCAGCTTGGAAAATAGCAGTGTTACATGGGCACTCTGAGGTGTGCTTACAACCCCTTCTGTCACTGCATCAGGGATGAAATGCTCCTGGATCGGACTGGATCACCCCATCCGGTAGCAATCCAGTAGCGATGGCGGAGCAAAGCCCGGGTGTCATTACTTCCTGGTTTTAACCAGGAAGTAATGTGTTTTTTTACCTTCTGCACATGTGCTTCTGAACCATTAAGGAAGGTAAGTAGATTTCACCCTGCACTGCATTGTCCATTTCCAAGTTATAATCATTCAGATCAGCAGTCACTAAGACCCAAGTGATTATGGGAAGGGTCTCCCAGTCAAAGAATTTGTAAGTTTCAGCTGTAAGTAGTGATGGTTGCAAAGCAGGTTACCATATATCCGTACCAGATTTTATGACCTTTTTTAAGGAAGCTGTTAAGCGAATGTGGCAGTTGTCCAGCACACATAGTGCTCATAAAGGGAACATTAAGCAAACCACTAGGGGGCAGTTTTTGCTGGAAATTAGAAGTAAATGCCAATGGCAAGATGCTGCAGATGACATAAATGTGGCCCAGTTAACAAGTGCCCAGAATGATCACATGATCATGGGGGTGGAGTGAACATTAGAATTTTGAATCTGGATCACAAATCCCTTTTCCAGGGTCTATCATAACTTTGAACAGTCGCTAAAAGTCAAGAATTACCTGTATCCCAGATGCTAAAAAAAGAGACCCAGACTGTTTTATAAGTCCTAGATTAGTTACTTCTTTTGAATACAAATATAGATTCCTCTCCCAAGATTTTTCGTTCAACTTTAAATACTAAATGCAAATTAAGTAGTGGTACCATGGGCTGTTTTTCTCTGATGTTTGAGAGAAGTGGATGGCTGAAGACATTCTTCAAAGGTAAAGGTAAAGGTTCCCCTCGCAAATATGTGCTTAGTTGTTCCTGACTCTAGGGGGCGGTGCTTATCTCCGTTTCAAAGCCGAAGAGCCAGCACTGTCCAAAGACGTCTCCGTGGTCATGTGGCTGGCATGACTAAATGTCAAAGGCGTACGAAACACTGTTACCTTCCCACCAAAGGAGGTCCCTATTTTTCTACTTGCATTTTTTACGTGCTTTCGAACTGCTAGGTTGGCAGAAGCTGGGACAAGTAACAGGAGCTCACTCTTTTACGCAGCACTAGGGATTCAAACCGCTGAACTGCCGACCTTTCGATTGACAAGATCAGCGTCTTATCCACTGAGCCACCATGTCACTCAAAGGAAATAGTTTCATTTATTTTCCAACTCCCCTGATATCTACCAGAATCAAGTAATACTATGTTAAGAAATGTCCACTGAAATGTTTTTACAGGTTTCTTTGTTTTTGAAATAAATCATAAGTCAAGTTGTTAGGACTGGAAAGAGATTGAGAATAGAGGTGGGTGGGAGAAAATTGCAAAAGAAATCATGATGGGCTTCTCACTTGTATTGCAAACTTTGGTCTGAGACTCAGCCAAGAGGAATTTTAAGACCAAATACTTTGCACATGTTCAGAGTTGATTTTATAGTTGCATTTTAGGATGTGCATCCAGTACTAAAAAATGATTTATAATCTGTGGCCTGATGTATTTTGCTATGAATTCACAAAGGCAAAAAATTAAAGAGGGGAAATGGCTGGTTTATAATCAGAAAGAGAAGGGGAAAAGGAAGGTTCTCTTTTTTTAAAATTCAGTCTTCAAAATATATAAAATCAGTTGTACATATAACCTGATATCATTGCTAAATTTTCTAAATTTATTAATGTGATTATAAATATGCATATTACACTTCTTGCCAATTCACAACAGTCCCAGTAAATAATGCCATTCTATTTTCTATAAGACCTTATTCTAAAGTATTGCAAAAATGGGAAAAATATTTTATTTTTCTGTTAACTTACTGTTACTATGAAACTGTACACTTTAACCCCCCTCCCCCCATTCCCAGTATTCAGTCTCTAGATCAGGGGTGTCAAACTTGTGTTGTCATGGCATCGTCACATGACATATCACAACTTTTTTCCCCTTTGCTAAACCAGGCATGGGCGTGGCCGGCATGTGACACATTAACACCCCTGCTCTAGATCTTCCATTTGTTTCATTCTTCATCAAACAGTAATTGACAAACAGGTCCTTTATTTATTGAAATATAATGGAGCTCAACCATAGTGAGCTCCACATAATGTAGGTGTCAACCTCGCTAGCTTTGCCTTGCTGCTTCGGCTGTCATAGAAACGGAGGGAGGGGGGGTTTAGGCTCACACGGGCTTTGTAAAATCTGAGAAATGAAACCATTTCCTAAGCTGTTATCAGACCAACGGACACTGCATTCCTGGATGCTGACATGGCCAGACGTTTGATCCCACCTGACCTCTGGGAGACCTGTGGATTGGATGATTTATGGTGCACAGGGGAGGGGATGCTTTCTAATTGTAACTTTCGCACGTTTTGCTTCAGAATCCTGCTTTCCACGGTTGCGTTCATTTCATATCTAGTAAAAGTACCAGTCTTTAACCTATAATGAAGTCTGGGTCTTCCTTTCCTGGATACTGAAGGAAGCATACCTGACAATAAGTAGGATTCTCACCTCAGCCATCCCGGACAACACCGAGGGGGCTGAAAACCACAGAATGTCTGATCAGGAAAGTGATACAGATCAAATGGGGGCATATGGTTCGGCTATGTCTTCGTACCAGCCACCAGAAGAGACTGCAGTGTGGCTGGAGAATTTACAGCTGAAAGAGCCGAGGGAAGAACCAGCCCGATGGTCAACAGGGGTCGGAAGGTTGCCGGAACTGGGAAGGACCCCCCGTGGAGTAACAACCTCCAGACCCCGAAAAGGAGAAGGCGTGTGGCTGCAGGAGCAGAAGGAACGTCTCATGATGGATCAAGCACTACAACTCATTCGCGATGTTGAAGAAAGCCGGAAAAACCGTGAGTCTTATGCAAACCCTGGAGGGGGGGAAAAGAGAAGACTCCAAAGTAGATCCTGAGGAAGGAGCTTGTGGGGGAGAGGAAGAGAGAGCTGACGAAGATACATCCCAGGCATTGGGTGGTCAAATGAGAGATGCAGCAGTCCAGGGGACCCCAGCCTTGCAGGCCCCACCCCGCAGGCGCAAAAAACCTAAAATTCCCCCCCTTCCTGGAAAATATGGTGGAGACCCGAAAACTTTGGGATTTTTTTTTAACCCAAGTGTGGAATCACATGCAGGACTGGGGGGAGGATTATTTGTCGGATGCAGCCCGAGTGAGATGTGTCACTAGTGCCTTAGAGGGGGTGGCAGCCGAGTGGATGGTGGTACTCCACAATAACAATTCCCCCCTGCTGTGGAATTACAACCAGTTCATGACGGCCCTTAGGAGGCGTTTTGAGGACCACCTAGCTGAGCGGAAGGCGAGGCTCCGTATGAAAAGTATCCAGCAGGGCCGAAGATCGGTAGCAGAATACACCCAAGAATTTTGGGAGCTAGCGCCATACATGACAGGGTGGTCAGAGATAGCCCTGCTGGAGGGTTTCAAAGACGGACTGAATGAAGAAATCTACCACAACTGTAGAGCGCGGTGGGTTCCCGAAGATCTGGACAGTTGGTACATAGCAGCTGAGGATGCGGAAATTGAGATAAGCCGCAGTCGACTCCGAAGAGGGCGTGCCGGGGAGCCTTCATTCTCCTACCACCGCAAGAAAGCCCCAAAGATGGCTGGAGGAAGGGCGGAGTCCAAACCCAAGCCGAAGCCCTTCACCTGCTTTAAGTGTGGCTTGGAAGGTCACCGGGCTGCTGAGTGTTCCTCCAAGCCAGTGCCTAAAACTACCAGCAGAGGGCCAAAGAAGATGGACAAAGCACCCGCAAAAGTTCGTGAAGCTGCGCTGGAGGGGGAAGTCATAGAGTTCGCTCCCCGGGCCAAGGGTGAGTTGGGAACTCCGACCAACGCGGACGACAGCGAGACCAACTCCGAATCCGATGATCTGGTGAGTCATACTGAGGGGCCCCTGCTCATCCCCATAGAACTAAAAGTGCCATCCACAGGGGCCCATGCACAGATGCCAGCCTTATTAGACTCTGGGTGCACCAGGTGCATTATCAGCCCAAAAGTACTAGAGAAGATGGGCCTGGGACTTAAGGAACTGAAAAGGCCTATTGCATTCTGCCAGCTAGATGGGTCGGTGGCAGGGGGGGCCCCAACCAGTTTCATAACGGAACCCATTGAAATGAAATTAGGGGACCACGTAGAGACTCTCAGTTTTATTGTGGCCCCTAGCATGGAACGACCCCTCATTCTTGGCTTGCCCTGGTTACGTAAATGGAACCCGTGAATTAACTGGAAAACAGGGGTTCTGCACATTCGTGCTGGGAAGCCACCACTGGAGGGGAAGAAACCCTCCCTTGAAGGCAGAGGGGAGCCTGAAGAAGCGGAGATGGCAATAGACCACATAGAGGGGGAGGAGAAAATTCCAAAAGAGTATTGGGATCTCCGTGAAGTCTTTAGCGAGAAAGCCTCGGATGTGCTGCCCCCCACAGGGCTATTGAGATACTCCCTGGAGTGAAGCTCCCTAAGCCAAAGATTTATCCTATGACCCCTCGTGAACTGGGGGAACTACGAAATTTCATTGACAAAAACCTAGAACGGGGTTTCATCCAACCAGCTAGACCACGGGTGGCCGCACCAGTTCTGTTCAGAGAAAAGAAAGATGGTTCCTTCCGTTTAGTAGTTGATTATAGAAACTTAAACGCCATTTGCGTGGAAAATGTCTACCCCTTACCCCTCATGAAGGACATGTTGGCTCACTTAGGAAAGGGGAAGATTTTCACCAAACTAGACTTACGGGAAGCTTATTACAGGGTGCGAATCAAGGAGGGGGATGAATGGAAAACTGCATTTAACTGCCCGTTGGATGTTTCCAGTTCTGAGTACTCTCTTTTGGACTACAAGGGGCTCCTGCAGTATTCATGCAATTGATCAATGAAATTTTGCATGAACATTTGTATAAGGGGGTGTTAGTTTATTTGGATGACATTCTTATCTACTCTGAAAACATGGCCGACCACGTGAGATTAGTACGCACCGTCCTGAAAAAACTTAGAGCTGCTGAACTGTATGCAAAACTTTCTAAGTGTGAATTCCACCAAACCAAAATTGACTATCTTGGATATCGCATCTCCCTGGAGGTAATAGAAATGGACCCTGCAAAGGTTCAGGCGGTGTTAGAATGGACGGCACCACGCACCCGCAAGCAGCCGTAACTGTTTTGCAACACGCCCATGACTCCAAAGTGGCAGGACACTTTGGATTTGTCAAAACCTTACATCTTGTCAAAAGACAGTTTTGGTGGCCTGCACTCAAAAAGGACACAGAAGCATATGTAGCGAGCTGTTCAGTGTGTGCCTCAGCTAAGAAACCTCCCGGGAAGGCACCTGGTCTTCTCCAAAGTGTGGCCAGACCCACTGCCCCTTGGAAAGAAATACCCATGGACTTCATTGTAGACCTTCCCAAAAGTGGGGGGTGCACAGTTATATGGGTAGTAACTGATTTGTTTTCCAAACAGGTGTATTTTATCCCATGCTCTAAGATCCCATCAGCAAAAGCCCTTGCTAAGATGTTCATTCAACATGTATATAGGCTACATGGAGCGCCAAAACGTATAATTTCAGACAGGGGAGTGCAGTTCACCTCCAGCTTTTGGAAAGAGTTCCTAATGTTGATAGGCTCCGCCCAAGGACTAAGCTCCGCCCACCACCCCCAAACCAATGGGGCTTGTGAAAGAACCAATGCCGTGCTAGAACAGTATCTGAGATGTTATATAAATTACCAGCAAGACAACTGGGTAGACTTGCTGCCATTCGCAGAAGTGGCATATAATAATTCCATACATAGCAGCACAGGTTTCACTCCTTTCAAGGTGGCTTCTGGACAGGAGTTTGTGCCAATCCCAGAGTTACCTCATGATGACCCACAGAACCCTTCTCTAGTTGAGTGGATCGATCAATTACGAGCGACTTGGGCAGTAACTCGAAAAGCGTTAGATGATGCTCACCAAGCCCATAAAGCCCAAGCCGACAAAAGGAGATGCCCTGCACATGTTTATAAAGTGGGGGACATGGTTTATCTGTCTACCAAGTATTTGCAAACTCCTCAGAAATCAAAAAAGCTTGGATCTAAGTATGTGGGCCCTTTCCCTGTGACTCAGATCATTAACCCAGTCACGGTTGAATTAGATCTACCCAAGAACTTGCGACGAATTCACCCAGTGTTTCATGTTAGCTTACTGAAACTGGAACAATCATCCCCTCTACGTCCGTCCAAAGAACCTCCTCCTGTTCCCATCCTCATTGAAGGGGAACAACATTTTGAAGTAAAAGAGATTTTGGACTCTAGAAAACATCATGGAAAAGTGCAGTATCTCGTAGCATGGAAGCACTTCCCGTTATCACAAGCTGAATGGGTGAATAAACGTGATGTTAGGGCACCTAGAAAAGTGCAATTGTTTCACACCAAATACCCTGATAAACCTTGAGACATGATAAGTGTTAATTGTTGTGATATTACCTCTTCTTTTCTCTATTTCAGGACTAGAAGCTTTCTTTTCTGAAGGGAGGCCGAATGTCAACCTTGCTAGCTTTGCCTTGCTGCTTCGGCTGTCATAGAAACGGAGGGAGGGGGGGTTTAGGCTCACGCGGGCTTTGTAAAATCTGAGAAACGAAACCATTTCCTAAGCTGTTATCAGACCAACGGACACTGCATTCCTGGATGCTGACATGACCAGACGTTTGATCCCACCTGACCTCTGGGAGACCTGTGGATTGGATGATTTATGGTGCACAGGGGAGGGGATGCTTTCTAATTGTAACTTTCGCACGTTTTGCTTCAGAATCCTGCTTTCCATGGTTGCGTTCATTTCATATCTAGTAAAAGTACCAGTCTTTAACCTATAATGAAGTCTGGGTCTTCCTTTCCTGGATACTGAAGGAAGTTTTAATGTTAAATTGTGTACTTAGGAGTCCTTGGTGGTCCCTGAGCTTGGTTGTTTTCGTGCAGATGTTTTATTACCCAACAAGGTAACAACATCAGTGCTTGCTGATTGTGTACTGCTGTTTATTTGACATTATACTTTTCACAAAGATATTTTTCATATCTTTATTATAGCAAAGCATACCATATGCCAGTGATGGCTAACGTTTTCCGGACTGAGTGCCCAAAGCGCACGTGTGAGCACCCAAATGCGTGTGCACGTGTCTGAACCCCCATCATGCAATGCACATGCAGCCCCTGTGCATGTGCCCCTCCCATATTGCCCCCCCCACATGGCCTGCCCCCACACATGCAAGTGGGGGCCCTACACTCCACACGCCCCCACACTTGTGTGTGTCCCCTGCACTCCCCCTGCACACACATGGCAGAGACCCGAAGACCAGCTGGTTGGTGGGAGTTTCACGCGAATGCGTGGTAGAGCTGAACTGGGGTGACGGCTTGCATGGCCACAGAGAAGTCATTGCCTGCCACCTCTGGCGCACGTGCCATAAGTTTGCCATCACGGCCATATGCTTTCCTATAATAGTACATCTTGTACCTTCAGTATTTTATCTGCCACTTCTGACTTTACACTTGGAAAAACTGAAATGAAACCCATCAGAAAGATACTCCACCCCAAGGGCTTATTCTAATAGCTAGAGGCAGAAGTAGCATGTCCATCTGTGACCATTTTCTGCTACAAAGACTATGGGTAGAGATTGAACACCTCCCTTTCTTGTTTTGTTGTTCCAAAGCAAACAAAGCCCGTAGTGGTGATAAGTGCTAGTCTGTGCCTTGGCAGTGCAGCTGGGGAACAATTCTTGGTATTCTTCCCAATTTTGAAGCTGGGAAAAGAGAGGAGATCACCTTGCCGTTTGCTGGATCATCTGTATTCATCTCTGACACTTCAGACTTTGTTGCTTCTAATAGTAGAGCTTATTAACTTTGCCAGTGGGTAGCATTGCTTTGGCAGATGTGGAGAGTGGATTTTTTCCCCTTAAAACTTTGGCTCTTTTTATTTTTGATTTAATTTCTTTGGTGTTACGTGTTCCCTAAATATGTATTTATGTGCACATGAATTAGTTTAAATCTGTTTAGTTGAGGGCATAATATTCTTCTGAAATGTACTTCCAAAAGCTCTGCCATATATTTTTGTAGGAAAAGTGCCCTTGGCCTTGCTTCATTGGGTTTTAAATACTTTTATGATCCCCTGCTTGATCTCTTATTACTTTTCCATTATGTATGTGTGTGGGAAGGGGAAAGATACAGTTTATTAGAAGAAAAACCTCTACACGAAGCACCTTTTCATTATCATCTACTTTTTCAGGTTATAGATTTTCTGTCATGGGTTCACTGGCTTCTTTGCTGGGTCAGTAATTCCAAAGGTATAATATGAGCTGATAAATGATGTAAATGCTATGTAGTACTTGAGTATATATTTGTCTTGCTTATCCTTTGCCTAGTGTTCTTTTATTTGGAGTGATCTGCGTGCATGACTTCAGATTGCATTTCAGATAATACATTGGCCTTGCAATCACCCAGTAGACTTACTAGAAGGAGTTCATTCACTCTTGCATAGAAATGTCACCATTTTCAATTGGGAAACTTTGGAAGGCATGTAGATACTGCTGTAACATAGGTGTCAAACTCGCTGTGTCACGTTGCTGTCACGTGATGTTTCGTGATGTTTTTCCTATTCTTGGAGCTGGGGTGGGGAATGGCCTGCGCTTGATGCATCAGCCCGCTGGCCGCCAGTTTGACACCCCTGTGCAATAATGTCTGTTTTATCCTGATGTGTAGTTCTCCTCTGTGTTTTTTTCTTTTCTATCTCCTAGTTTATCTTTGCTTGCAAGCCTGTAAGATAACCAAGCAGAGAGAAACTAGGCTGTTTTTGTTTTAATTCCTCTTACCCAGTAACACAGCCAGAGGACTCAAACTTACAGTTAACCTAAGCAAGGAATGAAAGAATAATGAAAATAATCCCCTTTCCCTGCAAGCTATTGCTGAGTGATTAAAAGCAGTATCATGACACTCTTCAACTGGCTAATGAAAGCAGAGGAACACACTCTTTGCAGCCATGTAGCCTCTCCTTCCTCCTTCTCTTAGTTCTGACTATTATCATGCCTTATTAGCTATTGCCTTGCAGCCAAAACTGATGCTACACTAAGAGCAAGTTCTCTTCAAGAGAACATGAAAGTGTTGCCTAAATTATGGTACTACATAATGATTTAAGGTGTAAAACCCAGTTCAGCCGAAGGTCAAATCCACTCTCAACTATGGAAACACTTAGGACCAGACACACATGCTCTTAGCCCAAGTTTACAAGTATGAGTCACTTTATTGTGAGATGGATGGCTATACAAATATGATAGACAGACATTTGATTTCTACCTACAGTACAGCGTGAAACAGTATTACTTCAAGAAATATACTATGTGGAATTTCAAGATTTTTTAAAATTTATTTATATAGTTGTAGTTTTGCACACATTAAGAAAACTAAGATCATGGCATCTGGCCCTCTCAATTCCTGGCAAATAGATGGGGAAGAAATGGAGGTAGTGACAGATTTTATTTTTCTGGGCTCCAAGAGCACCATAGATGGGGACTACAGCCAAGAAATTAAAAGACGCTTGCTCCTGGGGAGGAAAGCTATGGCAAATCTAGATAGCATACTGTGTCATTTCAGATGACACAGAATGCAATGGCAGTGTACAGTATATTACATTTCTGCTCCACAAGCTGCACTAATTGCCTGTTTGCTTCTGAGTCTCAATCAAAATATTGGTAGATAGATAGATGAGAAAAAGAGAGGGGTGGGGGAGACATCACCCTGCCAACAAAAGTGCATATAGTCAAGGCCATGGTTTTCCCAGTTGCAAGGTATGGTTGTGAAAGTTGGACCATAAGAAAGCCTTTGAACTGTGGTGCTGGAGAAGACTCCTGCGAGTCTCTTGGACTGCAAGGCGATCAAACCAGTCAGTCCTAGACAAGCTCAACCCTGACTCCTCTTTAAAAGGCCAGATCCTGAAGAGGAAACTGAAATACTTTGGCCACCTAATGAGAAGGAAGGACTCACTGGAGAAGAGCCTAATTCTGGCAAAGATTGAGGGCAAAAGAAGAGGAGGACAGAGAATGCAGTGGCTGGATGGAGTCATTGAAGCAGTAGGTGTGAGCTTAAATGGACTCCAGAGGATGGTAGAGGACAGGAAAGCCTGGAAGAACGTTATCCATGGGGTCGCGATGGGTCGGACACAACTTTGCACTAACAACAACAACAACAAGTTTTGCACAATTGGAAGATCCTCACTGAGCTTTTATTTTGAGAAGATGTTTTAGATATTTTCCATTTTTTCTTTTTCTTTTTTGAGATGGGGCAATGTTTTTACTTCAGAGGAACTATATATTCCTAATAAATCTTGTGTCCTTCCCAGAACTTTATATAAGTTGGTTTATATAAGTTCAAAGCTGAATCTTATACTCTGTGGCTTTTCCTGCCAAAGTTTCTATTTCAGTTAAAATATACAGGATTTTAATGTATATTTTAAGAAGAAAAATCTGAAACTCAAAGGGATGGTTAATAAGATGGGATTTTTTATGCTTATATCTACCTCAGTTTCTGATGTCTAAGGATTCTTTTGATCATCAGTTCTAATCCAGATAAGAAAGGGAAAAATACACCATTGATCTTTCATAATGAAATTGATTTTGCCTATTTCTTTTTATAACAGCCACTAAAGACTATGTGTAAATTTAGCAATATTCCCATGCATTTTTTTCAGCATGGTGTTTCGGCATGAAGACTGTGCAGCTATTTGCCATCCTTCAACTCCCTGAAGAGCTTTGCACTTGGTAAAATTAAGGAGACACATTGTCACACAGCTTC
Source organism: Masticophis lateralis (assembly GCA_030761175.1). Classification (NCBI taxonomy): domain Eukaryota; kingdom Metazoa; phylum Chordata; class Lepidosauria; order Squamata; family Colubridae; genus Masticophis; species Masticophis lateralis. The sequence continues at coordinate 115,118,217 of JAUDYJ010000002.1, forward strand.
ATGAACAGTGAGCAATGGAACCTCCTACACTTGTTTAAATAGGAAACACTTGTAGATGTAATTATGAGTGCACAAGAACTTTGCACTATTTGTCAATGGCAGAACAAATTACTAAAAAATAGAACAAGACCTTATGTATTAGATGAAGCAAAAGGCTTCAGATGGCTCCATAAAGGCTGATAATGATTATTGAATCAGTAGAATTTGGACATTGGTGTCTGAAATGTTTAGCAAGTCATTTTAAAGTATTATCTTGCAATAGGCTCCCATCTGCTTCAGTGTATAAAATGATTTGGGCCAAAACTGGTAAGAGATAAACATACAGTATATTACTTTTGCATATGGAGATGTACTCTCTCACACACATATGATTATTTGGAAAGATGTATAACTAAAGGAAACTGTAAATATATTAAATCTCTAATTGGTTAGGGCGTGGGAATGTGGATAAAAGCATAAAGGAAAGTCTTTGAGATCTTTAGATTAAGAAAGAGGTGACTTAATAGACATTTAATTCCCATCCTGATGTTGAAGAAGTCACAAACTACTATTTCTAGACATGCTGAGTAGAATATCTCTGGTTTATTAAGTCTGGGACATATTCCTTGTTAGGCTGCATTGTTTTCTCTCTGAAAGAGTGATGCAAGACATAGATAAAGTTTTTGTTTTGCAGCTGGCCTGGTTGTTGCCTTGTGACTCCCTTCAAGGATTACTAAAAACAACAACAGACTGTTTTGTAGAATTTAGAAGGGCAACAAAGCCCTTTATTGAACTATCTTGCCAATATCATAAGAGTGTATCCATATGAAGAATGGTATACGATTGGCACAGAACCATTCAGCTGGCTGAATAATTCCTGAAAGGTCATCAGGGGCCATGTGGCACCATAATATCATCAAATTCATGACATACCCTAGTACTACTGTTGAATGACATCCAGTCATAGCTATTGTAGCATTGCTTCAGGCTCTATTGATTGCTTTAAGGAATAAAAGGAAGTTTGGGCTTATTTCCTGATAATATAAAATTTCTGAGGTGGGCGGTCTTTGTTCAGCAAGGAATTCTATCAACAGGGAGAAGAAAAATCTCAGTTTAATAGGTAGAAGTTGTTGGTTACTATAACAACAGTAGCATATCTATTTGGGTGCTCACATGTTCCTTGTTCCAGTTTCTAAATATAATCTTAATCTCACATGGTATATCTGGTGCCATGGAAACCAAATGTTCTACAAAGTTGCAAGAAACAACTAAAATTTCAGCTACATGAGCACTAAGGGTGCTGAGGAATGATGTGGACATTACCACAGTGATAAAATTATTCTTCACTTCCCATGTGAGACTGCAAAATATTGGTTATTTGTGTGTGTGGTGGGGGAGAGATTTCTTGGGTCATGTGACTTTTCCTGGATTATTATTTTTTATTGGATTTGGTAAACAAGCAAAACATTTACATAGTTGTCCATGTATTGTTTGTAATGTGTTGTATTACAATATGAGACAAATGCCATATTTGTCATAGTTAGAGGTCTTCAAAATTGGCAGCTTTAAGACTTGTGGACTTCAACTCCCAGAATTCTGGGAGTTGAAGTCCACAAGTCTTAAAGCTGCCAAGTTTGAAGACCTCTGCTCTAAGTATTGATCATTTCTGTTATCTGAGTAATAAGCTGCTTTATATTGAATCGGACTATCAGGGTTCTATAGGCCAGGATTCACAATACTTGATTGGTTTTTCTTTTTCATTCTTATCCCTGTAGTAGTTTTCTACTTGAAGGTGCAAAAGGTTGAACTTTCTGCAAAGCATATATATTGTAAACCTGGTCAGCTCATTTTCAATACCTGAAATTTTGAGATGGAAAGGATTTAGGTCAGCTTGTCCCAGTTCGATTTGCGTAATATTTTCAGCATCACTGAAAGAACAACCAGAAATTATCTGCATTACACACTGTGCTACAAACAAAGAATTGAAAAAGTTAGGGTTTTTTTCATGCCAGAATTCTTTAGAAGACAGTAATTGCTGTACTTCATGTAATAAAATATATTAATATGCTTTATGCAACTAATAATCACCAACCACTTAGCTCAGACCTAAAGTGTATTTAATCCAATCATCTATTCCTAGATCCCTATGGGAAGCCCACAACACATGAGTATAATAGCATCTCCTTGCTCATGATCCCTAGTAAGTGGTATTTAGAGATATTACTGACATGGAATGTGAACATAATATATTTTCAGTGCGTCTGGTAGTTATTGATAGCTATATATTCATAAAATTGTCTGATCCCCCTTTAAAGCTAGCAGTCACTGTATTTTTTACAGTGAAGACTCACAGTTTAGACTAGACAACCCATGGCCCAATGGTTCATGGTTTCACAGATATTCCTTTTCCTTTACCTAAACAGAGAAACAGAATGACCACAGATGGACAACATCATCATCAACAACAACAAACAAAAACAACATTGGGAGCAGGAGCGACTTCCACCTTCCTGCTGTTTTTCTCTACTGAAGGATCTAAGGAATAACAATTCCTTGTTTTATTGAATTGAAAAATAGATTCAAATTAGATATATACAGTGGATGTGAAGTGCATATGCACACACACACAATGTTAAAATGCCAAATGTTTGAGATATAAAAAACCAGACCAAGATAAATCACTTCAGAATTTTGTCCACCTCTAATATAATCTATAAATTATATGATTCATCTAAAAGACAAGCTGAACTTTTTTAGGAGGAAAACATATAGTAGTAATTTGCTTGCATAAATGTGCACACCCTTAAACTAATACTTTGTTGAAGCACCTTTTGATTTCAGTTTGTTTTTCAATTGAATTATACAGCTTACAGGTTATATGAAAGAAGAAAAGCAGCCGAGGTGGAAAAAAATTCTAAAGTGATCTTTCTTTCTTTCTTTCTTTCTTTCTTTCTTTCTTTCTTTCTTTCTTTCTTTCTTTCTTTCTTTCTTTCTTTCTTTCTTTCTTTCTTTCTTCCTTCCTTCCTTCCTTCCTTCCTTCCTTCCTTCCTTCCTTCCTTCCTTCCTTTCTTTTTTGCAGTCTAATGGCTTTACTATGTTGATTAAAGTATAAGTCTTTAGACAACTTTCACCATCAAAATTAAGATAAATGTTACATATTGTTTGAAAGCTTCAGTTATAGTGAACCATACAATCTGGTATATAAAGGGCTGGGAGATGTCTGCGTTGTGTTTTGGTTTGTGTTTGTAGTTTTTTAAACAATTGAACATGATGCTTCAGATTTCAGTGGTCAGCCTGGTATAATATGTGTCATATTTGTTCTTTTTCTACAGATTAGTAACATGTCTATGTATATGTGCTTTGCATGTACATCTGTACACGAAGGTGAATCTCAAAATTAAGCCCTACAATAAGGTCAAACAGTGCTTTCCCCTTCATGACTTTCAGAATTGTTATCATGAAAATAAAGCAGAAATTGTTGTAATGGTAACATTTTAGTAGAACAAATCCAGTAATATGAAGCACTTTCCTCTTTTGTATTAGTCAGTATAACATGTGGGAGTTCTGTTCTTCTTTCCTGTGTGTATGTTTTCCATTTTTTATATCTTCTTTGTAAATAAAGTTAAAATGATTTGAAATATTTAACCATTTAAAGTTTACTCTTCCATAATGGTTAGTGCTGCTTCTTTTTTAAGGATTTCTATTGAAAATAAGATTGTGAGGAATAGGTAATCTTTTTCATTACTTCACTTCAAATATGAGATATAATTGAAACTAGAATGAAATATTTACATATAAATACCTTATATCTATAAGATGATGCCTATTTAGTTAAGAAGCATTTTGCTCATTATAAATAGAAGCAACATTGAATTGGCATTTAGTGGATACTTGGAAGAGAACAGCATACAAATGATTCCAGTGTTTCCAAATATTTAAACATATAATTCATAATTATATGTTTAAGTAAAAAGGAAGTCCCTGTGGATTTGACTCTGCTAATCATTGCTGACTATAGGGGTTAGTGCTCATCTCTGTTTCAAAGCCATGGAGCCAGTGCTGTCCAAATACACATTTCCACAGTCATGTGGCCAACATGACAACACAGAACACTGTAACCTTCCCACCAAAGTGGTACCTATTTATCTATTTGCATTTGTATGCTTTGAACTGCAGTTGGCAGGAACTGTGGTGAGGCTGGTACCCACCCCGTCACTTGGAACTCAGGTCTTGAACCTGGGCTGCTGGCTTTCTAGCCGACTAGCCCAGCATCTTAACTACTTAATCACCACATTGCCCCTAAATGCTTAAGTATAGTATGTAAATTATTATAGTATGTAAATTATTAAAACATGTATCTGCTATGGCTATTAAAAAACATTGCTTTGTGCTAGCAATATTTCACAGTTCTAGAGTATTGTATTGCCTACACATTTCTCTATATCTAGAGTTATTTGAAAAATTGGCCTTGGATACTAGCGAATTCTTAGGATTAGCCACCTCATAGTACAAAATATATTCCCTTTATGAATACACAGATGTTTCCTCTTTAGGATCCCTGTGTTCTATGACAGGGTTTCCTGTAAATGAGAAGTATTTTTTCTGTTGAGCAAGTGTTGAACTTTCACTGTGAAAGGGTATCCTTTTCAAGATGAATCAGGAAATCATGTGAAGCCATTTCCGTGGCAGATTCATCTGAGGAATCAGCATATGCAGCACTAGTCATTGTCATGACTAGTTCATTTTATAGAACAAAATTTTATAAAATGTATCTTCTGCTACTGACCAAGCAGAATACTAATGGGTATATGCAATAAAATCATTATTAAATTAAAGTATGACACAACCACTGAGAGTATAGGCTTCATGGAGTTATTTTCTTGTTTTTAATGTGGATGAATAAAAATAAAAGGGAAAATATAAAAAAAAAACACAAGAATATTTTAAAAAACACCAAAACATCTTTTTTTGAGCAGGATATTTCAAATAGTTGGTGGAATGATCACTGATAAGGCAATTTCTTTTCCCAAATTAATGATTAACACTAGGTACAAATGTATAAAATAGCTTTGGAGGCTTTCTCTCACTCTTTTTCTTCTTCTTTTGTCGTAGAAAGTTACAGTACTTTTGATTTTGAGCTGCCAGTATGATACTAAAGTATCCTCTCTATGCGGAAACACATCAAATGGGATCTTACGTTACATTTGAAATTTCAATTAAAAAGATTGGTTGATTGGTTGATAGATTTGATTTATAAGGTGTTTGAATTGTTTCTCTTTCCTAAATTCCTGTTCCTGATTTCAAAATGACCATGTAAAAGTCTTTTAAAAAAACAAAGCGAAACGAATGTCTGTTGGAAAATACACTATCAATATGATGACAACAGAGATAAATATTTTCAAGAGGTTTAAAACAGAAGTTTACATTTGTCAGGAAAAGAAAATAGTGCTTCTGACACAGTTCACACTGAATTTTTGAAATGTGGAAACTGTAACCAGCATAAGATGATGTACATCTTGTACATATTGAATCAATACCTGAAATTATGGAAATGTTGACTGTTAGGTTGGTAGCATCTTTGAGACCTTTGTCTTCAGCTCTTTTGTGCCTTAAGAACGCTTCTGTTAATTAAAAGGTTGCCAATATCCTGCCGATAGTACAGTTTATAACAGTTCAGACTTTCAGTATCACTGTAATATAATATATGGAGGAATTGGACAGTCACAAAAATTCCACAATTTTAATTAATTGTTTCCACAATTAATTTTCCACCAAAATTAATGCTGTGCCAAAAGATCTATGAACTTTTTTTCCAGGAAGTGTGGAATTCAAGCTTGTGCTGCAATATAGCCTTACATTTTGTCATATCACTTTAATTCAAGGCTATTGTCAACAGCTACTGTTTCTCTAAAAGATTTTAAGCAGGACTATACCTATACTATGTTATAACACTGGTTATGTATTGACGTTAAAAAGTCAATTCACAATGAAGGCAGAAAGCAGGATGTTCTCTTTCTCTTGTATAAAAAGGCAATGCTGCAAACATTTTTGTTCACCTTTCGTCTTTTGGAAGATAGTGGAGGTAAGGGCCCACTTCAGGACTGCATAAACAAACATAATTCATCCTTTATTTGCTAGGTCTTGCATTCTTACAGTGCCCACTGAATCATGTGATGGGGTTTAATTTTGCAACACTGTTTGGAAGTTGGGTTATTCTGAGTACAAAGACTTGGTTTTATATGAAGTCAGGGGAAAAGATTGTAGGGAGACAGACAGGCTATACAAAAGGCCAAGGAAGCTGGGACCGGACCAAGGAAAGCTGGACAAAGCCTGTCTGTATATAGGGAGCACTAGGTCAGTGATACAGACCCTTGCTTTGTGCTCTCCATCACCTACACAGACATTTGAAAATTGGCAAGACTTCCACTAGCTTTCCCATCTGGAAAGCCTCTAGAATGCACCCTTTTGATTTTCAAAGAACAGAGTGAAGTGCTGAAATGTGTTGACACATAAAAAGAGATCCCTTTAAGTAGTTGCTCTTCCTCTGAGTTTTCACATAAGGCATTGGCTGTTTAATTGTGCCTGGACAGCAGAACAGGCAGTGGGGAATTTCCGTCCTCATCTTGCAAACAGAAGGGAAGGTTTCAGTCAGTTCTGCTTGGATCATAGATTCTACAAGAGGATTGGCAAAAGCTCCCATTGGTAAGATGGCATTCTGTAGGGGTAAATTTGATATATTGAGAAATGCTTGATTTGATATGTCTATAAAAGATGATTCAGCTTGAAATGTAGTCTTACTAAATTTTTGGACACAGTTCTTATCTTTTACCAATTCCCAAATCTGCATGGATTTGGGAATTGCAAAAGACCTCGATCAAATTCTGAGAGTCACCACTGTAAGATATTTAGTGGTTCTGATTAAAACATACCACACTGTATGAAGGGTCAGGATGCATCTAATTTTATTACTTGTTAGAAAAAGCACTTTTAAAGGAGTATCTTTAATCCGGGCTTAGTGCAGTGTCCATTAAACAGTTACAAAGAGCTGTGTAAGAATTGCTGAAAGAAGTAGACATAGGTTTTATAAAACAAGCTAAAGATGTGGCTGAATAATGACGATGAAAAAAATGTTGGGATTGTGTGGGAGAGTGAATTCTTTGTGTTTGGGAACATATAACAAATTGGGGCAAATTTGTGGGTTGGCAGGAAGCTGCTGAGTATGATTAAAGCAAAATATGTCCTTGGACTCCTAGAGCGAAATTCTGATGGTTGAGATTGATGGTGGGAGGGCAATATTCTGTATCTTTTTCGAACAGATTATGTCAGAAGAAGCTAACTGACTTTTAAAATATGCGATAGCGGCATTGTTCATGCAAAACACCCATATCATATCCACACCCGCCGCTCCCTAACCCTCTCCTGCCCCAGAATTCTACTAATATGCAAAGAACAGAGGAAACACTGTTAGACCTCCACACACAAAACTGTGCAAAAAAAAAAAAAAGGACTGTATTACAAACAACAGAAGAATCTCATTTTCTGTTCTGCATAGTAAATTCACAATCCATTTCTTCATGAAGTTATGCGCTGTGTGCAGGGATAGGCATTATCAGACTGCATTTACAATAGCCAGTTCATCTTCTGGGACTCACTGTGAGGATCTCAGTGTTTATATATCCAATTGTTATAAACAATACTTTTGGCACACACCGTTCTCTCATTTTATTTTAAACATCATTGCTTAATGGACAAATACCTCGCTGCCTCTTTGATGCACAATTCAAGGGCTATTTTGAGGGAGAGATGACAAGGGAGTTCTCCTGATATTCAACTCTTAGGCATTCTGTGTATTTTTTTATAGAGATTTGTGCTCATGACCTAATCAGACTATTTCCAAGAACTATTGGAGAAGCTCTCTGTGAGGGTTGCACTGAATTGCTCTGTGAGGGAGATGGGTGGCTTCCAAATGTAATAAACAAACAAAATAAACAAACAAACAACTTAGCAGTTATACGTGAACATTCCACAGTAGAATTGTAATCAATTCCTGTAGAATGTGCTATTCCCAGTTTTTGCCTCTAATTTGAAAGATTCTTTCTTGGTGCATATTAAATGAAAGCACTGATGTATGTAAGAGGGAAAAAATAAATCATTATGTCCTCCAAAGTTGTTTTTACATTCAGGGTAAGAAGTCTCAGTGTTTTAATCTTGAAACATGTTTTCAGAGATAAATAAAACATAGATGTACATTTCCAATACTTCACCAATACTGCTGGATAACCTCAGCTAGGATCCACATAGTGAGTAGTAAATAAATCTTGTAGATAAGAGTAATTCCCAGGCTCATTTGAGTCCGGAAACATCTGGGCTACATTTTTAGGATTGACTGATTATGTTCATTGTAGAATAACTTTTTAAAGAGAAACCATATAAGCAACAGCCCTATATTTTCCCCCTGTAGTTGTATTTTTTTAAAAATAGTATATAACATGCCGTTGTTGTATTGATGATTGTTCTTCAATCATCTTGTGAGATGATATCTTCTTGTACACTTGAATAGAAGAAAGAGACTTGCAGTAACAGTCTGTTTTTGTCAACAGCTGAGCATCTACTAAAAGTTCAACAGTACATGTGTTGTGTATTTGCCTGGATTCTGCTTGAAACAGAAACCGTTCACAAGTTTGTTTTTTTAAATTCTACACTGCTGCTTCTATAGCCCTCCTTGGAACACCAATTATTTTCTTCAAGCTGGCTGATGTATAGTTTAATTTCTTGGCAAAAAGTAGCAGCCCCACATGATGCTGTTATGGAAAGCAGCATATGCACAGATTGAGTATGTGTAGAAATGAGTCTTTCTGCAGAAAGCTAAATTGTTCACTTTTTTGCATGGACAGATGTACACAGATGGGTGCTAAGAGAGAGTGCAAAATTGCAATTACTGAATACGTAGACAGATTTATTTTCATGATTGTAACTGGACAGTGCGGTAGCTTTATTATACTTGATTTTATGATTATATATTGTCATGCAGCTGTGACTGATTGCAAATACACGGCTGGGATTCTAGACTATGGATGGAATGATGACCTTAACACAAGAGGTTCCAAACTCAGCATTATTATTGTTCGTTTTCCTCCAACTGGCCACTGGAAGAGGATTTAAGGGCCCTCTATTAAGTGTCTTGTACTGTCCCACCTGCTTGGTTTCAGGAAAGAAAGCCTAATTCTTCCATTTGTCAATAAATCCCAGAGATTTAATTAAGGACTTTAGGGAATGGGGTGTGGGCTCTTCTTATCAACTCAAAGTGTTTGCTTAATGTCAAATTGTTATAGTGCCATAAACCTGAATATTCCTCTGCAATCCTCATCCCCTCCAGTGTGTATTTATTTGATTTATATCTTTGGTTCTTTATATAATTGATGGTGGCGTACATAATGCACTTCCCCCCCCCCCAAACAATAGCCCTTTGAGGTGGATTGGGCTGAGGGAGACAGGGAACAGGTGGCCCAAAGTCATCCAGGTTTCTGTGCCAGAAAGAGGATTGGAATTCACAGTCTCTCAATTTCTATTTCAGCATTTTAACCACTAAACTAAACTGGCTCTCATTTTAAGGAACATTTCTATGTGAATATTTATTACAGACATTTTAATACAAGAGTTCTTTCACAGTAGCCCATCATTTAAAAATTAATAGTACAATAACAACCAAAACAGTAACTATAGCCACAAATCTTTATAATAATCCTTGAAAGTTAAGAAGCAGTATAAAATACAGTGAAGCATTAACCTAAAATTAGTCAGATAATATTCCAAAATAGATCAAGAACAATAATTAAGCCAAAAATAAGTCTTTAGAGAATCATCTTTAGGCATTAATGATAGTAACAACAACAGCAACAACAATGCTAAGTACATTTCTTGAGGGAGAAGTCTGTACATGAAAAGCTTTTCCTTGTGTAATGCGTATATATTGTCTACAGGCAACTTTCCAAACAGTTCCTGAAGATACAAGTATTCCATCAAGTAACTCAGTGCCAAATTGCTACAGAAGTTAAAACCAGTTGAAAATATGTGGAAAACAAGAGGCAGCTAGAGCACTCACATAATATTGGCGTGACATCTTCCAAGAACCTTACTTACCAACATAAAGTCTCTCACCCAATGACTAGTAACTATTCATTCAAATACTCAATACTCAATACTTGCTTTTGGTTTAATACCCAATCAAATGTCCATAAGTTCAGAGTTTCCCTGTAAAAATGGCAGTGAGGTAGAATCGCAAATTCATTTTTTATATATATATATTCTCTTCCGTCTCTGCCCATCCTCCACTTTACCCATGCATTCTTTCCCTTTACTTTGGAAGGAAAAATACTGACCAACAGTCAATATTTCCTTTCTGTTGCTATTTGGCTAGGGAAAGACAAAACAAATTCTGTCTTCCAAAACAATGTTGTGTATATTGTGTGCATGGAAGAATGCCAGCAGCCACATTGAAGTTAAAACTGAAGAGTTTGTTATGGAATTTCCACACGAGTCTTCTGTGACAGGTTGCAGGCTACCTGTATATTCCCACAATACTAGCAATGTTGGAATGTGGCTGACCTGATTTACAGCATTTTTGATTCAGCCTTGTATAGTTGAAACCATCATGAAACTGGGTGGGGTTGTTTCTTTGAGGTAGAGTGGCTTCATTTGAAAGGAACTTTTTAAATGAAGGAATTCTTTCTCACCCTTCTTCCCAGTTCCCAAATTTTGGGTCCTTAAAGGAAAATGGTAGCTTGAGAGCTCTGCAAGTCCCCTTCAGTAGCTCAGGCAAAATAAGCAGATAATTATTTTGTCAAATTCCCCTTGTTTTCATTACTTCTTGCCTGCTTGCTCTTTCCACTGAAGTCTGAACACTTTCAAAATGTTTCTGAGGTTTGGAGAAATTAAAATAGTAATAATGTTGAAGTGACCTTAGCACAGAATGTAAGGTATGTATCCAGTGTATCCTGGGGGAGCAATTGCTAGTCAATGTACTGTATGCAATGCTGAACCGGATGGACCAAATATTTTACTTGTAAAGTTTCTCATGTGTTAGAGGTAGTTAGAAGAGGCAGTCATTTAGCTTACTAAGTAAGACCAGTCCATAGATGTAAAATGAAAACAGAAGCTAATGAACTTTAATAAAATCTAAATTTTAATCTCTGTTACTCTCTGTCCTCACTGGTGAAAAGTCTTGAAATTTTTCATTGTGGCTCATTCTTCAAGAACATCCCACACACCTGTTCTACCTGCTTCAGTTCTGCCAATCTGTTTTTGAAAGGAGCATGAACCTATAGCATTAGCACATTCCAGTTGAAGTAAAGAAACCAAATCATTGCTGGGAGTTCAGATTCCAAAGGTGGGTTCTGCTTATGGGAAAGAAGAGATCCTACTTCCACCAGGGAAGCCCTAAGACAGTGGAATATATCTGTGGTCGCAGTGACCTAGTGGAATCTTTCATGAATGCCTGATTTATATGGAGTGTTAAACACCTGGTAATGAACGACAGTATTGTGCATAGGAGCAGAACTGAGTCATGTGCAGCACATACCATTCTAATGAGTAATACTGTTAAGCTACTGTGATAATGAGACTTAAGGGCCTTAGTATTATGCCTTTCTTTCCCTGCAGCCTACTCTTGGAGCCGGAGTAGTACTGTAGCTGGTCAGAGAAGAGCTGGCCCCAAGTCTCCCAGCTGTAATGGACACAGCCAAAAACTATTAATGCACAGCTGCTTGTAATCAACTTGGAACAATGCCCAGCCATATTTCTGCCTTGCAACTTGTTGTTTCTTCCACTGCAGTTGCATAGGGATGTTGTAAGATGATGAGCTGGAAGTCTAATTGATTTGTTCTCTCCACCCCATTCCATGCAGCCTGGTAAGAGAATCCATAGGCTGCTTTCTTTTGCATGGCACTTTGTTCCCTTGTTACCAGGTGCGGTATGCACTTATATTGTATAATTGCAATAATGGGAATTATGATTGTGGATTTGAAAAAAGGCTGTTGGCTCTACTTGTATAATTGGCTCCCCTAATTGTATTTCTTCTTTTGTCACACAGATGATTTTTTTGCAGTGCTTTGGTACTGGGACACTACGTGGCATTAGCTTGAGTAGAAGTCTGCTTCTGTCATGAGAATTGTCCTTGCTATCTTCTCTAATGCAGTATACTACATACCCTTCTGACCTGGATAATCCCACTGTTCCCACCTCTGACTGCAGAGCAGATTTGGTTGTTCAGGAAGCTTCAGGAAGAGATGTAACTTGACACATGAGCTACATCAATTCTTCTGTTGACTGAATATAATTGGATATAATCTTATAGGTTCAAGTGTTTTGCTGTCCCCACAGATTCTCTTGCTTCTGGTGCAACCGGGTTCACATCTTATTTCTTCCATCATTTCCTGCCTCTTCCTTTCTCAGATCTGCCATCTATATCTCAATGTTTGTATATTTCAATGACCATAGCAGAAGTCTCTGTTGGACAATATATGGCGAATTATGTCTTGAGAATGTAGCAATATGCCGTGAGGAACTTGAGTAGTTTCCTGATCCTAAAGTGTTAGGTCGATAGAAGCAAAATTCACAATTTAAAACAAGTGAAGCTCAGTTGTGAATCTGCAAGATGATACTTGTGTTGTTGTTTTAGGAATCCTTGTACAATGGTTTTGGTTGATTTGGAAAGACGTGAGCCACTTTCATTGTATCTAATCTAACAAACAGTTTAGGATGAATGTCACCAGCACAATATTTATATAACTGTTGGTCCCTGAGTTCTGCAGAATGGTTTTATAGGGGCAGCATATAGTTGCTAAAACTCATCTAGTTGGTGGATTTTACCAACATTGTTGATGCACAAGGATAGTATAAACATAGACAGTGTATGAATTTGCCTTTCAGGCAGGGCATGAAGTATGTTTCTTTTCCAACCACCATAAACAATAATATTGTTGACTTGCTACAGTACAGGTTCTACAACATTCCATTATCTTCCCTGTTTCCTTGGAATGTTTCTTTTATGAAAGTCCTGATTAGATTTCCCAAGCTGCAGATGGTAAGATAATTGGGATGTTTGGAATCTAAAAAGTATTGAGTGCTCAAACTGCTATATTCTGTTCTCAGGAAATTTTAAGGGTGTGTTTGAATTTCATTTTATAACCTCTTCAATAAACTCTTTTGAAGATTCTCTGAAAAATCTTGCTTTTTCTGTCATTCTTTCAACAGAAACCTAGGAAGGTCATTCCTCAAGTTGGAGAAGATTCTCAAAATGGTCATCTTCCACCTGGCTGGCAAAGTTATATGTCTCCTCAGGGGCGAAGATATTATGTGAACACCTTCACCAATGGTAAGCTTTATTTATACACTAGTTTTCTTTTTTTAGAAAACCCTCCTCCTTTCCTCTAATATCGAAGGTAAAGAAAACATAACAGTATGAAGAGTAGCCAAACACCTTGTACAATCAATAAAATAACCGTGCTTCTTGGCTGGTCATTGTAGACAACCTGATTATCTGCCTTTCTCTAGATTTCCAAACTCTTCTCATATTATTCCCAGAATAAAATAATTTATCTCAACTCTTTTTTTTTCTTTTTTGCCAAAGAAAGTGATATCCTCTGTTCTCTTACCAGACATTCTCTGTACAATTTTGGGACAGAATGTTTTGAAAATGTTCTATTTTCCATCTTGATTTGTGCTAAACTTCTCCTGGACCATGCCATTCTAGCAGTCAGTTTACTAGTATACAGAACTAAGCCAGAAATTGTTTGAGCTGCTTTGGGGTATCTGACTAGGATTCTTGCCAAAACTCTAGGTATGGGACATTCTGAACCTCTTCTGATTCAAAGGATTTACTTCTGGAAATTTTTAAAAACTGCCTGCCGGAGTGGTACATACCAGAAGAGATTCAGTACAGGCTGCAGTTCTGCAAAAATATTCCATTCTCAATCTGGCGAATTTTGTAGGTCTTACTTTGTTTCCTCTCAAAAAACTGAACGGTTTTTACTGGCGTTAGGAATTAAATGTAGACAGTAAGAATGAAAGAGCAAAGCAACCATACTGAAAGCCATTTTGAACAGAGCTGACTCCAGTGGAGCAGCCTATCCCAAAGGGGCTCATACTTTGAATTTTAAAATTTCTTTAAAAATTCCTTTTTAAATTTCTCACTCATCCTTGAAAGGCCAAATATATTAATTGCACAGTAAATGATAATAAAATTTATGAGCTCATAGTTGTCAACATTTTTAACCAGTTAATTCTGCAAGAAAATGAATCATTTGGATGAGTTACTTACAGGTAGTCCTTAACCTACAACCACAATTGACATCAGAATTTCTGCTGGTAAATAAGGTGGTTGTTAATCTTACAACCATTTTTGCAAATAGCTGCAGTTGTTAAGTGAATCATGTGGTTAAGTGAATCCTTCTTCCCCCATTAACTTTGCTTGTCAGACATTCGCGGAGAACATCTCAAATGGTAATCACATAACACACACACACATACCCAGACTTCTGCAATTGTCATAAATGCATGCCAATTGTCAAGTGCCTGAATTTTGATCACATGACTGTGAGGACGCTGTGAGAATAAGCTCTCAATCACTTTTATCAGTCCAATTCTAACTATGAAAAATGACTAAATAAATGGTTGTAAATTGATGACTACCTGCATTCTGCATCATAGCAGGTGGTAACATCTAGCCAACTTTGGGTGAAAAACTAAGCAGGACCAGATCCCTTTAGAATGTAAATGCAAGGCTGTGAAAAAGTCCAATCTGAGAAATCAGAAAAGGATTCCAGAAGAAGGCAGTGGCAAGTGACAATTTCCATATAGTTTCTAAAAACCTTGGTGGCGCAATGGTTAGAATGCAGTACTGCAGGCTACTTCTGCTGACTTCCAGTTGCTTGCAATTTGGCAGTTCAAATCCCACCAGGCTCAAGGCTGAATCAGCCTTCCATCCTTCTGAGGTAAAATGACTCTGTAAATTGCTTAGAGAGGGTTATAAAGGGATCTATAAGTCTAAGTGCTATTGCTATTGCTAAGAAAACTGACTAGCCATATCCATACAGTCATTGGGAGTCAAACTCCATTCAAGGAAGACTTTATTTGTTTTGTATCTTGCATTTGGATATCTAAGAATTGAATGTTAACATTTTCTGGGTTGCTATGCATGTAAATATGCAAGTAGTTATGAAATTATGAAAATATTCAGCATAAATCAAGCTTAGCTAAATCTGCTGCACCTAAAACAGCCATAATAATTATGTGACATTTTACTGATTTCCTGTTTAGAGTCAGACCTGGAAATATTTAGTGCTTAAATTTTATGTATTCCCTTTTCAGTTCTCAAGTGACCAAATAATTTGGATGTTCTTAAACAAAAAATACAAATCATTTTTGAGAGGATAACTCCTGGGGAGAGCAAACTTATAGTTCAGAAATTCTAAACAAATGAAAAAGAGCTTGAAATAACTGGTTAAAAAGAATTTAGGAATGTTTTCATAGAGTTTTACACTATAATGGACAGAGCTTAAAAACTTCAGAATCTTTTAATTCCTTTCTTTCCTTTCCTTGAGTTCACAGTTCATCTGTAATAATCTCTCTTAGCTTTTTGCAAGCACAGAGGCAGTTTTTGTTTTTCCCTGGAAAGTTAAAAGATTTCACCACTTCCCCATTACAAAAAATGAGGAAACAGAAGTCCTGTTTGCTGCAAGGCAGGTAAATTAATGAAGGGATTAGCATATCAAAGTGATGGAAAAAGTTGCAGGTAGGATCATGCAAAACCTTTTAGCAAATTTTTTTATACATGGGGGAGTACATATGAAACAGTACTTGTGAATCATTAAAGCATATGCTTCTTTTCCCAGATTTCAGCATAGCAAAGTGGTGTGCATGCTTATGGGGAGACTTATTTCCAAAACAGCAACATGCATTTGGCAAAATATATGGTTGCTATATAGAGTAGGAAAAAAAGAGCTTTTGTATGTGCTCCCTCATGTTTGAAGCACATTGCACTGTATGTACAGTATACAAATAGTCATTCATTCAGCAACCTTGAAATTATAACAGCACTGAATGAAGGGCCTTATGAACTGGACCAAAGTTACAGCTGTTGCATTGCTCCCATGGTCACATGATCACATTTTGGGTGCTTGGCAATCCACCTACCCTTATGATTGACATTGCCCTCATGGGGGAATGATAGGCATCGTTCCCCTATCCCACATCATTGAATCCTTTGGGCTTACCTTTCATCTGGCTGGGCCCCCATAGTCCTTGGCCCCCCTTCCAGCTTTGCTGGTTCTCACACATTTGGGCCTCCCCTGCCCTATCACACCTCCCCCATGATAAATACAACACTAATGACAGTACATGGATTTTATATTTTTCAAGATTGGAAATATCTCACAATTTCACAGATTTATATCTCTCTTGAAAAACCAGGTGATCATACAGTGTCTTATAGTCAAAGAAACACTGCAGAAAAGGAACAACATCTGCATATCTCTTCACACTGCTATTAATGTGTGGGACAGTTTTGGTGTTAAATAAAATGGCAAAGTTAGATGGCCAGTTTGGTATAGCGCTTAAAACATCAGATTAGAAACCATGAGTCCGTGTGTTCTAGACCTTCTCTGCTTAGGTACAAAGCCATCTGGGTGACTTAGTCCAATCACTTTGTCTCAGCCCTATGAAGGAGGCAGTGTCAAACCATTTCTGAAAAATCTTGCCAAGAAAACTGCAGGGACTTGCCCAGGCAGTGTCTGAGAATTGGGCACAATTGAACAGAAGAAAAAAAAAAGTGGAAGATAATCTATTCTGCAAAATAGATCATGTAACATCTATGAGTCTGATCCTTATCCATCTTCACATTATACGCAGATGTCATAATGCAACGTATTCATTTTTATTTTCCTTCTCTCATTGAAAATGGGTGTGGATTGAACAAATTCTTCTATTTCAACTTGTAATACTACTATTACTACTTCTATTTTTTCCCCTCCTCCCAGCTCTTCTTCTTCCCGAGGCATCTAGAAAAAGCTAAGCAGGTCAGAGCTGATCAGTACATGAATGGTACCTCACTAGAAAAACGGAGGACTATAGGCTAGACTAGGAAAAAAATGAAATAAAACCATGGGAAATCTTTATTGATTGATTGATTGATTGATTGATTGGTTCGATATATATGCCACCCTTCTCCAGAGACTTAGGGTGGCTTACAATATGTTAAGCAATAGCCTTCATACTTTTTGTATATACCTGCTTAGTAGGGCTTTTGCCCCCCCCCCCCCCGCCAAGCAGTGTTCTTTTTTATACAAAGTCAGTTTATTGCTCCCACAATCCGGGTCCTCATTTTACCTACCTCGGAAGGATGGAAGGCTGAGTCAACCTTGAGCCTGGTGAGATTTGAACTCGCAGTAATTGCAAGCAGCTGGCAGCTAAGTGCTAATTAACAGCACTTTAGTCTGCTGTGCCACCAAGGAAGCTAACTTCCATATTATTTCAAAGAAAATTACGTTGATGCTGTCAGAAAGTGAAAAAAAATAATAAAGAGGAAAAACAGGAAACAAAATCAAAATATGGGAGTTATTCTAGTTTAATGTCATCCATGACAAAGAAACTTCTCAAGTATGGCTTCATAGAAAACATAGTGCACGAGTCAGTAGGATGTACTACAGTTTGAGGGTAAATTATCATTAGACATTAAAGACTACAAGTTAGAATCAAACCAGATACTGAAATTTCCACTTAAAAGGGGAACAGTGTCCACAGTTGACCTGAAATAAGGAAAGTGTGGTATTGAAATGTTTTGCAACTGTAGTTGTATTGTTGAAATATCATCTATTCCATAGAATAAAGGATATTTGGTAATTCCAAAAATTCCTTTTGCATCAGTGCAGGCAAAAATTTAACACATCGTTTTTGGGGGTTTTTCCTCTTTATGAAGTATTTATTCTTGTTGTGTATCTTACTCATATTCCATTCTGCAAAATTAAGTGTCATAATCAAGCAACATTTGTTTTTAACATGAAACAAATCCCTAATCCTAATTTTATGTGGAAATTCTGCTTTGTGGACTATCTTTAGTTGTATTTAGAAAAGTCTCCAGGATTTCATCTCAGTCTTGCAACAACCAGATTAATCTTGTCTCAAATTTTAGGGAAGCCTGTGATAAATTATTGCTACATAAATATTTAGCAATATTCCTATGAACATTCCTATGTTCCTTTTCATAGGAATGGAATCATATGAAATGTTAGCTTTTATACACCTAACACTTTCTATTCTAAGCAAATATAAACTTCAAAGGTAAAAGAAAAATGCTTTCAATAGTTTTGATTAGTGATTAGTTTCTACTTCCTTCTGTTGGGTCCAAATGTGATACTAAATTAATTAAAATAAATATGCTTTTCAATGAGAACACCTGATATTAAAAATTAGGTATCTCTTAACATAATCCATTCTAAACATTAAGATAGTACAATCATTATTTTACAATTCTGGTTCTCTGTCTCAGAAATGGAACCAACATTTGTGCATGGAGAGATGGAATATAACCTTTCTAAAACACTTTTCTAGTCATCCAAATCAGTGAAATGTTATAATGAAATATAGCAAGGCTGCCATTAATAAGAAACATACTTGCCCTGAGCAGGACCATCACCTGGGATAAAAATGAAGAGCAAAGGGTTATACTGTTATCTTGGCAATAAATTCAAAGTAACATTACATTATTTTCATGTGGAATAATAATGGGATGTAGGGATATAAAAAAAGTTGTGGACCAAAGAAAATGGATGTGTGATAGCTTTTCATTAATCTAATTAATCACAGACAATTGCTCAGCTTTTGTCTGAGGAGGAAAAAATCCGGGCCACATGATTCCATACATTAGCCAACACAACATATATGACCTTTCTGGGTATATATGGTTTTGAATTACAATGGCGCTGAGAAAAATGATCTGATCTTGAAGTTGCAACTCTTGCACCACTCCACAGCCATGTGATCATATTTACAACCAACTGCAGCGTTTTGTGGCTACATGATCACAATTTGCTACTTTCCTAGCCAACTTCCAATAAGCAAGGGTAAGCCTGTTTTGTTTAACAATGTGTTAAAAATGGTCATAAAATTGGATCTGGTCACCTGATGAGTTCCTTGATTTCCATTTTGCTTATTGCTCAATAGAATTCTTTATTGGTCAAGTGTGATTGGACACACAAGGAATTTGTCTTGGTGCATATGCTCTCAGTGTACATAAAAGAAAAGATACATTCATCAAGAATCATAAGGTACAATACTTAATAATAGTCATAGGGTACAAATAAGCAATCAAATCATATTAGGAAACAGTCAATATAAATTGTAAGGATACCAGCAACATTCATTTTCCAATTTTTGTCATAAGTCGAGGACGATAGATAGAGAGATGTAGATAAAGAAAGTGAACGATAGGCTCCTTTCTGTATTCTGTATTCCTCAATGCAGTCACTTTCATGGGGGTGGATTTATCTCTTGAAGGAAACCTTAAGAGGATAAAATATTTGACTGTAACATGAGAATATACAGAGGGGAGCTTATTCCTCCTCCCACCCCAAATTCTTGTTAAGATAAGACCATTTTTCAGATTTTCTTAGATTATCAACTACGGTTAGGGATAGCATGTCAGCTATAAATTACCTATGACTTTCTAGTCAGGAACAAAGAAGATCAAAATTGCAAAGTGAAATATATATTTCATCAGATTTTATGTAGCTTTACTTTCAAAGAGGTTTGAACTTTAAAATTAATAAATGTCCAATGAATTTTACCCCAGAAAAAGTGCCCTGTGACTCTGAGGGGGAAAAAATGCTTTACACTTTTAAAAAAAAATAGCACTGCATTACAAACAATAGGTTGAATTCGGGCCAAGTGATGCTTAAAGTTAGAGCCAATGAAACCAGTGGGACTTTAGTGATGATTAACTTTTCCCATGGACTTAAATCAATACACACTAAGCATGACTTTGTCTGGAGTCAGCCTGGAATGTATTTGCTCTAGGGGGTTATTCCTAGCCAGAGCCTGACATTCAATATGCTAGACTGGTTAAAAGTTGCATTGACTGGTTGAAACATAAATACAGAGGCTGGGGAAAGGGAAGAAAAGACAAATTATATATAAATGAGAACTTGTTTTCTTTTTTAAGGTTTTAAAAGAGAAAAAGGAAGTTGGTTTTCCTAGCTGGTACAAATATAGATCTTTTCTTCTCTGGGGAGCTTTACTTTGCTCCCCTGTTATGAGCTGCTGTAAGTGAAATCTATAAATTGCTGTAAATTAAAGCTGGATAACAGCAAACATAAATTGCAAAATTGTCCTGTAGTAATTCTTACTGCATCAAAATCTTTTGGCCCCATGTTTAATGAGATCTAGCAATTGTGGGTGAAATAATATTAGATACAACAATTATCACCCATTTAGCATTAGCAGTGTAGTTACATTTTGGAGATTTCATCTTAAGTGTATGCACATTGAAAATTAATTAAGAGTTCACATTGACCTATAATTAAAATATTACCTTCCTTTCTGGATTTTTAAAAAGTAATCATATTTTTCTTTTATTGCACACAACTGAAAGTATAGAAGTACAGGCCAGGGTTCTATGAAGCAACAAAATTTAGGGCACCTTTTGTAGCCCCTTCTTTTTACTATGGAGGTGAGCAGTGTGATCCTAAAGTGGGCTGCTCAGTCACTCAGGTCTGTCGAAGCTGTTGCCTGGTGTATGGCCCAGGGGTGAATTCTACTTACCTTTACTACCGGTTCGCAACGGGATCACACATGCATTCTTCCTTCACTTGCACGTATGCCTTGCTTCTGTGCCTGTGCAGAAGCTTCTGCGCATGCGCAGATCACCAATTACAACATCCGGGGCGGTGGACAGGGCCTCCCACTGGTTTTACTACCAGTTCTTGCGAACCGGTCTGAACTGGGGGCAACCCACCACTGGTGTGGCCGCTGCTCATGATACAGCTACTAGGAGCCACAGGAGAGGGATGAGCGACAGGTGGGGACCAAAGATGGACGAGCTGCTCTAAAAGCTGCCCTAAAATGAGCTACCCTAAAAGGACATGAGAGGCCCCTACACCAGAGGTGCTACCCCTCCCTGAACATCCCATACACCCCATTTGATAATATAGGTAGTCCTTGATTTACAACCACAATTGAATTATGTTTGTAAGGCATGCCAGCAGTGTTAAGCAGATCACCACAGGAGTGCACTTAATTTTATAACCCTTTTTTTCCAACCTTTGTTGTTAAGCAAACATCATGATCATTAAGCAAATCCATTATCTGCAGAAGGCTTTTTTGAGGGCATCAGAAACTGGAAATAAACATCAATTTCCAGTAAAAAAAGAAAAGAAAAATTGTGGCCACCTAATTGTTGGACGCTGGAATCATCTGTAAATGCTGGCTGGTTGCTGAGCATTTAATCACCTGACAGGTGGTGCAAGTGGCAACTTTAAAAGTTGCTAAGCAACCAGTCATAGATCAAGGACTACCTGTATATCTCAGATGACAGATGTACTATGTTATTGATAATAGTAAACTAAGTGCTAGTAATAGAAGGATGATATAAAAACAGCACTTTTTTAAATAGCTAAAATTGATGCAATAGAAAATACAAGGGGTCACTCAGCTCAATAATTAGCATTGCCATATGATTAGAATAAGCAGTTGTAGATAGAAAATAAAAGTGGGATTCTTGGCACTATTTTGGGGATAGTGACAAGTGAATTGTTTTGGTTCTGCTATGGTCTAATTCTTACTTGCCGTCTATTGAGAGCTGCTTCCAGAGGAGAATCTCAGAGTATGGTATTAATTCCAGGTTTTCATAAAAGTCGTATCATCACTCTCAGTTGGTCTGGGGAAAGACTTAATCTTAGAACATCGCTACTTACAAAGGTACAGAATGTTCTCAAGAATGAATCCTTATTAAAAACCAGGCTGTTACTTTTGGGAAAAGATGAAGTTTCTGAACAACCCTTGAAAGACAGTTTCATGTTCAGCACATTCAACCAAGGCTGTACCATAATATTTGTTCCCATGGTGAAATACTACATGGATGTTGCTGCATTGGAGCATGTCCCACTTTTCAAACAAAGTCAACGCAGAAAGAGTTTCAAAGACTTTCAATTTTTTTCAAACAGTTGGTTCCTTGCGTTGCCCGTCACAAAATATACTTTGCTGCTGGTGGGAATTTGATTCATGTTTCTGGTCTACTGCTGTTGTGGGGTGTTTTCAGTGACTTCTGGTTCTTTGCTAAGGCACTGAAAGGAAAAATTTACTTTTTTTGGCCAAGGGCTAGAATGCTAGATCTGTTCCTCACAGCATGCCATGGGTGTTTAAAGGATTGAAAAGGGAAATAATCTAATGTTCTTTTTCTGTTCCTTCTTAATCCAAGGTTATTTCAAACTTGGCAGTGAGTCCAAACTGGAGTCTCTCTCTTTGACATATGATATAAATCTAAAGGGATGGAGTGTATTGAAATATTTCTCTTAACGTGTTTCCAAACATCTACTTTCCTTCCACATTCCCTTATATTACAAATGCATTGAAACTACTACTAGCACGTTTTTGTTTCTAAGATAGGTAATCTTCAAATTACGACCGTATTTGGGAACGGAATTTCAGTTCATAAATTGAGGCTTCATAAATTGAGGCATCCATATGACTGGGCCTGATTTTATGACTGTTTTTACCCTGGTTGCTAAGTGAATCAGGCAGTTGTAAGCACAAGTTACATGGTTAAGAGAATCATGGGTAAGGGAATTATGAAATAAATTCATTCTCCCGAGTGGGCATTTTTTTGCTAGAAATTGGCCCCAAACCTCCATAAACCAGCAAAAAAGTCTCACAAATCACAGATGTGAATGTGGGACATGCGAGCATTTGTAAATATGAGCCAGTTGCCAAGCACTCAAATACAGTCATGTGACTGTCCGGGTGGGGGGGAGGAGAGCAGTGCAACATTTTATGATAGCCATAAGTGCTTTATTGGCGAAATAGCATGAGGTTACTCCAAACATTTGTTAAACGATCAGTCATAAATTGAGAACTACTTCTATATAATTCTGCTATTGAGGAACCTAATAGTACATGATATAAACACAATTGCCTCTGATGTGTCAGACCCTCTCATGGAAACTTGTATACTTCGTACCCAAGAAAGAGAAAATACACTCCTTTCACAGAGTGTGGGGATTTCATGCTCAGTTATGGCTTACTGCTTTGGTGTCTTTGATTGTTTGGAAAATGAAGAGTCCTTAATCTTGTGTTGTTACCCTTGGAAAAAAAGTAATGTGGCTTTTAGAAAATATTACAACTTTTTGCAGTTTTCGAAAGAATGGCAGAATCTGCCTGTTTTAAAAATAAAACTAGTGCCCTCCTGTCAACTATTGTTCCTAATACAAGTAAACCTGATGCTTTCCTATTTTTGTTTTGACAGTAGTTTCCTAGCTATTGTATGTTTCAGTAGACATCACTTTTCAGATGTCTACCCAAACAGCCATTTCTCCTATAAGAAAATAGAGTGCTTTATGTCTTTTGAAGGAAGAAAAGATGCCCTACAGCTGCCCCTGATTTATTTGCCACTCCACAGTGAGCTATGTGAGAATAGAGGAAGTGGTATGGAGAAATGTATGGTGATCATAATATTAGCCTTAATATAATCCTTCTGAAACTAAAATAGGCATCCTCTTTAAGTATTTCGTGTCTGCAGAATTAGCTCACCTGTTCAGGAACAAACTGCTATGGAATTCTGATGGGACAATTTATGCAGGAAGGCAGTTCCAGTTTTAAGAAAAATTACTTCAGAAAATGCAGAATTTGGTTGTACAGAGTAAGCAACGGGAGAAGCTGGGGCACCCATTTCTGAGGATTGAACACCATTTACCCCATAAATGTATTATCGAATATCAGGAAGTTTCTCTTTGGAAACCCTATATACATGTATCTATGTTTATATTTGTGGATAATATTTTCTGCTCTCCGTCTCATACTTCTTAGATTGTCTTATACAGGGAGAGGAAAGATAAAATGAAATTTCGTTTTTTTCCTTTTTGATAAAAGCAACTCCACATCCCTGTAACTTAATTTTAAAAGTATTATTTCCCTTAGCTTTTGCCATAACAGGTTCTCCAAGTTCACTGTGATATTTATCCTATAGTTCCCAAAACACTGGTTTTTAATATGACCCCCCATGGCCTGTGTTATTTCTGTCTGGAGATCATTTGGGGCCACTTAGATATTGTGTTGTCTTTAAGTAACTCCTCAGCCATTATCAGTAGATTCCCCCCTTTTTTAGATGAATCAAGCAACATCTGTGTTGTGTCAATTTATGTCAATCTAGAGATTCTGCTTTGCTGGAATTTCAGGAATTATATAACTGGGCTTGGTCTGATTGCGAAAATTGTCCTTTTGTGAACAAATCAAGATTGACAGAGCACATACGTAATGCAATGACAGGAATGAATGTAGAGATAGTTTCCCTTTCTGAGACAGAAGTTAAATACTGGATGTTCAAGGCTGATGTCTGAGATTAAAATCCAATTATTTCAGCATAAATCATTTTTTCAAGAGAAACAAGGTAAGTTCAAGCAGAGAAAGATCCTTCTTGAGCTATATGTTTTTTCTTTCCTTTTCATTATGCTTTAAGATGGACTCTAAAGTGGAAAGTTAATGGACAAAAATCAATGTGTCCTAACCAGTTCCAAATGTCCAAATATTCTTGGTGACTTAGAATTTTGAGACCCATCAGTGTAAGTTTGAGATAAATTGGAGATAAATGTTAACTGTCTGTACTAGTAAAGTTAATTATGTATTGCATGTCAACTATTTATCAATTTTTAATAGAAAACCTTTTGTTCAGCATCAGGGCAAAATCTCAGTTCATTTCATGAAGAGGAAAAAGTATGTTTTAGCTTAAGGCAATTACTGAAAACTGCAGCAAATGGTAGGTGTGCTTGTGTAAAAAAGGTACAGATTGCAAAGTAGACCTAGACTATATATGTTCCATTTATTGTTGCAAGAGAAATGGCTAGTCATTGCCCATCTCCATAAGTGAGGAAGACTGAGGCTTACTTCTCAGTGCTTCTCAAGTGCTTCTTCTCAGTGGGAATGCATTAGTCCTCAGTAGCTGAGATTGCCATCTGTGGATTTTCCATAAACTTTTAAAAACTCAAAATGTCTGAGAGAGCCCGTGGAAAATAAAGTGATGCAATCTACTTTTATTATTGCTTCACTTTTATGACTCAGGTTTATTATTTTTACAGTTTGGTTTTGTACCATGGACCTACTGTAGTATATACAGTATGTATTGTATAATGTATACTACGCTGGCTGGAGAATTCTGGGAGTTGAAGTCCACAAGTCTTAAAGCTGCCAAGTTTGGGGACCCCTGTCATAGAGTATGAAGCATGCCATCTGTGGCTAATGGAAATGGGATCCTGGAAAACAGTTTAAAGCTAGTAATCTTTCTCAGTGCAGCACTTTGTAAATGTGTTTTGTCAAGTATCTGTTGACAGATTTCATAGGACTCAGACTCTAAATACCAAATTGGCTTGTTATGGCTGAGTACCCCACTTTCCCCACCCCACCCCACTTTCACTTATTTCACAGGTGGAGAAAAAGGAGAAATAATTGAACATGTTTTCAGTACTGGATGAAACAGAACACTGGGGGGCAGTGAAAACTCACACATTCTGACAACAGTGCTATTACTCATGGGAACTGTTGGCCGAAGATAGTCTTGTTTGTGTGTACCTACTGACAGGATTCTTTGAAAAAAATAGGTGTTGACCATAATCTTTCTCCAGTGGATCTCTCCAAATGATAGTTCACTGTGGTATTAATGTTATGGGAAATGTGTTTTCAGGGGGAAAAAAGCAAGTGCAGCATTTGCAGCAGGAAAAGCATAGTTGTCATCACTGCAAAACAGGCAGTTGTAGAAAAAGTAAAATGGTAAGGCTACATTATCTTTCCTGCCCTTGAAATTCTAGCCAGATGTCCTCAGACTATATAGATTGTTCTTATTTCTAACCTATTGAGTTATAATTTGGGCAGCTGTCAAGATCAGAACTGAAAAATATTGTTTGATGTCTGTGGAAAATACAGTAGGTGTGCATGATAATAGCTGTGACTGCTAACTCACCAAATCTTCCATCACCTCCCTGCTATTTAACACTTTCATCTTTCATCCTAAAGAATAAATAAAGGCAACTATTTCTATGAGTTGACTTCTTGTTTCCTCTTGTTGAGATCCCCATAGTCCAGGCATCCATTGAGAGTTGTTTGAATTCATGGAATTTCAGATTAAAGGCAAGGTGGATTAATAATTCATTGTTTGTATATTTGGAAATGATCATCTCTGATGTCTCCTCCAGATAGCCTATATCTTTGTATGACTACTACACATTGTTAAGGAAGTTAATACAGTAGTTAATTAAAGTACAACAAACAATTGTCTGATTCAAGGTTGAGTTGATTTAGTTCTCAACCTTGCTGAAACTATATTTGATTCCTCTTCCCTCTTCCTTCTTTCATGGTCCACTAGTAAAAGAATGGAAGTGGTTAAAGTGTTCTTATTATGTTAGGAAGCTGGCTACAGTTTTTTATAGTGTGGGTGGTGTATTCAGCTGGAAGGGTATTTTTCTGCATTGGAGGACTTTCCTATAGTTGTTACTGATATAATTCAGCTGTGATCCTTGCACTATGCAGTTGAGGGATAAATCCTTCAGAGAACACATTCATTCTGTCTCTAGACAAAAAAAATAGTTGCTTTTTTCCATTCCCAAGAGTGTTTTATTTTTTTGGATAGAATAGAATAGAATTCTTTATTGGACAAGTGTGACTGGACACACAAGGAATTTGTCTTGGTGCATATGCTCTCGGTGTACGTTAAAGAAAAGATACATTCATCAAGAATCATAAGGTACAACCCTTAATGATAGTGATAGGGAACAAATAAGCAATCAAATCATATTAGGAAACAGTCAGTATAAATCATAAGGTTACAAGCAACAAAGTTAAGTCATACAGTTGTTAGTGGAAGGAGATGGGTGATAGGAATGATGAGAAGATTAATAGTAGTGCAGATTTAGTAAATAGTTTGACAGTGTTGAGGGAATTATTTGTTTAGCAGAGGGATGGCGTTCGGGAAAAAACTGTTCTTGTGTCTAGTCGTTCTGGTGTGCAGTGCTCTATAGCATCGTTTTGAGGGTAGAAGTTGAAACAGTTTATGTCCAGGATGTGAGGGGTCTCTTTTTGACTCGTGCAGTATACAGGTCCTCAATGGAAGGCAGGTTGGTAGCAACTGTTTTTTCTGCAGTTCTAATTATCCTCTGAAGTCGGTGTCTGTCTTGTTGGGTTGCAGAACCATTTTGCTTTGTTTTGTTTTTTACTTTATAGCGAATACCACCCAGAGTCATCTAGAAATTGGCAGCCTTTCACTTTAAATAAATAAATAAATATTTCCCTTCCAGCTTTGTCGAACTCAAGATAGAACACATAACACACACACATACACACACACACACAAACACACACAATATTAAAACCCCAGTTCAAAATAAAGAAATAGAAGTTAAAAGAGCCATAAATTTTGCCAGCTAACTTTGAGGCAAGACGGCAAATTATTATTTTTTTTAAATGAAGCAACTCAAATCTCATTGTTAACTATTCTCAGAAGGTGCAATTCTCAGCCTTAATGAGCATTTTGAAATTTCATTTTACACTAATAGGGATACTACCACAAGGCTTATCTCTGTGAGACCAGGATGTCATGTTACATAAAAAAGACTAATGAAATCTTCCCTATAAGCAATTCCTATGGGTTGGGGGTGTTTTCTGGTTCCCCAAACCTGGCATGAAGAATAAAAATAACATCAATACTACTTCTCTGAGTTGTTTTTATCGTTATTCATGCTTTTATCATTATTCTTCTCCCCCCACCCCCCATCTGGTCATATAGTCATAATTTCGTACAGTTTGTTTTTCTGGAGGACTGTAGGCTAGCCAGGATTTTCCTGTTGACTATTTGCTATGTGTATTAAACAGTTCTAGGGAGTGTCTTCTAGGCCTGTATTTGGCTCTGGTTCAGTCTAAAGAATTATATTGCAAGAGGTTTTGCTAGACAGTACAAATTCAACGGGGTGTTTCTCTTACTAATGCTATTGCATAAACTTTGGTGTTCCAAATGTTGCAACCAGCCAGCTACTCCAGTATATACTGCTAAAATGTTCTTTCCTCAAATCCATTGCCAGTAATATTTAGAAGAAAACTTTTTTTCTTAAAAAAAGAAAAGAAAAAAAAGAAGCGATTTTGCTGAAAATCAAATAAAGTCAGATTTTTGCTACAGTGGCTTCCTTGTTTTATTTCACCATGAGATTGATTCAGAGCAGGGGTGGGTTCCACTTACCTTTACTACTGGTTCACAGTGGGAGCGCTTCTGTGCATGCGCAGATCACCCATGATGACATCATGGCGGGTGGGCGGAACCACCTGTTGGTTTTACTACTAGTTCTATAGAACTGGACTGAACCAGGAGCAACCCAGCACTGATTCAGAGCTCAAATCAATACGTTTTCAAAGTTTCAATCCCATATCATGGGGGAAGGTAAGTCCAATGGATGGACTTCCTTGGATAATAGATAATATTAACATTAACAAGATTGGCTGTGCTTGGTGTAAAGATCCTGCTGAGGGCATGATGTGCGTAGTAATATTTTGCACACATAATACTGTGTGCACTTATCAAAGTATGTGCATCTGTCCTATCTCTTTTACCTTCTTTACCCTTTTTTTCCAGCCTGTTGAAGTATTACATGGTTATCTGATTATCATAAACTTCAGCATAGCAACTATATCTTTTAAAGTCTCAATTTAAGGCAATTAAATGAAATAATTGCTTTTGCATTTTATCCAGATTTGCATAATTTAGAGAAATTGGATTGTCTTTTTCATCATTCACTTTCTTTCAAAACAGCTAGTTTAGCAAAATTAGGCTCCCTTGAAACTCTCTTCAGATTCTGAATTATCAAGATTTCATTTATTTGTTTGTTTATAACTCGCCTTTATTATTTTTGCAAATAATTAAAGGTGCAAACATATCCAACACACTTCCTTCTCTTATTTTTCCCCACAAGAACAACTCTGTGAGGTGAGTTTAAGCTGAGAGAGTGACTGGCCCAGGGTCACACAGTTGGCTTACATGGATAAGCAGGATTAGAACTCGCAGGGTCCTGTTTTCTAATCTGTAGCCTTCACCATTAGACCAAACTGTCTGTTATTGCCAGAATGATATTCTTTTTCTCTTCACATTATTTGGTTCAATCAGTACTTTCTTGCTAGTTCAGTTTCTATTTCTACAAATTCTAACCAAAGAAATATAGATGGTGTTTTAATCAACTGCAGGTAGAGGCTTCGGATTGTATGAAATTGAATTAGGTCCATGACTGGTTGGAGCTAAATATTTTCCAGCAAATACATCTGCTGTATCTTGATGCTAGCATGCTAATCATTGGATGACATTGCTGTATCTTGGTTAACAGTAACAGAGTTGGAAGATACCTTGGAGGTCATCTAGTCCAACCCTTGCTCATGCAAGAGACGTGTACTAGGGATTTGAACCACCGAACTGCCGACTTTTCTGATCAACAAGCTCAGTGTCTTAGCCACTGGAGCCACCTAGTCAGGCTTTATTTAGCTAATAAATTCCATAGTACAGGTAATCCTCAATTTACCACAGTTCATTTAGTGACTGTTCAAAGTTACACCACCACTGGAAAAAGTGACTTATGACCGTTTTTCACAAGTATGACCGCTGCTGTGTCCCAGGGTCATGTGATCACCTTTTGCGACTGTTAGGTTCAGCCTGTAGCTTACTCCTAAATTGTTGGCCAGGCAATATATCTGTTTCTTTAAGAAACAACTGAGCCACGTAATCAGGGTTTGCTAAACCCTGTAATTAGGCTACAGTGTATAAATAAGCAGCGCAGAGAAGTGTTCTTTCTTCTTGTTCTTGATTGTTCCTTACTTTACTTTACTTTACTTTATTTAGATTTATATACCGCCCTTCTCCTTACGGACTCAGGGCGGTGCACAGCCAATTAAAAAACAAACATACAAAAGTTAAAATTTCATAAAATAACAATACAAATGGCCATAGATTAAAACTACTTCGTATTAAAATAAAACTCTAAAATGATAAAATACTATAGGAATCAGGCTAAGCTCCTGTTGCTTCCTGCGTCTTACTGCTGATTGGTGTTTGACTGGATCGTTATATGGTACTGTATACCAAGAGTTACTAAAGTCTGTTTGCTTTGGTAAGGGGAGATACCTACTGGACTGATATTACTGTTTATGACCTTGGACTGTTTTACCTACACCGAGACTACTTATTATCTTGTATATAAAGTATTTTTCTCACACGAGCTGCACGTTTATCTCCTTCCCTGTGTGTTTCTGCTCTGCTCGTTGCACAAGCAACAAATACTTTTTACACACACCCTAACAGCGACCTTCTGACAAGCAAAGTCAATGGGGAAGCCAGATTCACTTAACAACCATATTACTAATTTAACAACTGCAGTGATTCACTTAATGTGTTAAGAAAAGTCATAAAATGAGGCAAAATTATATTAATAACAGTTAGTAATCATGGCTATGTGCAATTTGCACTTAGATTTTTGGCTCATTTTTATATTTGTTGCTTGCATTGTCTTACTCAAGTGATCTGCCTATTTGGAAGTGCACTTCTTTGGTGAGCATATTATCAAATAACAGAAGTGTTCTTCAAAACCTTCCTTCTATAGTCTGGCTTTTCAAGATGTTACAAGATGTTGCTGAGTTGCAGAAGCAAACAAAGCAGTTGCTCTGACATTTGATAAATGAAAGGCTAAGGTAGCACTTGTTCCCAATTTATGGTGAAGATTCATTAGAAGCAGACCCATATTGAGATGATAAAAAGCATGGTTTTTTCTCAAATAAATACAAGCAACTAATGACTCATTAGGGAAAAGGATAGATCCTACTTTTGTGTGTGTGTGTGTACAAGAAAAACATGCACATTTTCAAACTTAATATCTGAAAACACCTCATTTACTTGGGGAATAGTATGTTTCTGAAAATATTTTCTTCTTGTATCAATGAGACCTGTAAACTTTTAAACAGTTTTTTGTGGCTTGTCACCTTTTTTATGCCACTTATTTTTCTCTTGAGCTATGAGTACCTGTTGCATGAAAAAGTGCAAAGAATCTACAATCATGTACAGATCTTGTCAACAGCAATTCTTGGAATCATAAAGACAGAAAAAAATGTTGCTGATTGTATGAGGCTCATTGCCAATTATATTTCCTATCTGCCATTTAACTGATAAATAGGATCAATCCTGTATAGGAGTTGGCAATACCTGGCAACATTTAGCCAATCTTAGTTGTCTGAAAGAAGTGAAATAGGTAGGAAATGCAGGGCTAAAGGCTAGCCTGGAAAGTTTTTTAAAAATCCAGAAAAATGTGGTAGTAAACAACTTCTGAACTACTGCTAAGCAAGCAATATGGATGTAGTTATATATGTAGTCTCCAGGAGCATAGCTTCACTCAAGGTAAAGTTTACTTGGCCAGCATTCTTAGTATTAAACTAGCTGAAGATTTATTTAGACTCAGAATTGATGAATCAGTGAATAGTGATCTAAATCTGTCTTAGTAGATTTTGTGGTACTGAAACTGCATATGTTGGTGACAGTTGATTGAGGGCCAAATGGATAGACTTCTATTATTCATCTTATTCCTCTTATCTTGGCAGGACATCTTCAAAATGTTTTACTGTTATTTTGCAGAGTTGTCATAAATATTCTCAAAACTATACAGTTCTGACTCTAGGTAAAAGGCAATACATAAAATAATAGTTACAGTTAATCATGGCAAGGGCCTTTTATTTTGGAATCAAGACACTATGCTAATATGTACACCACTTTCACCAATAAATTGCAATGAAAGAAAATATTTTGATTGTGTTTAAATGTTATGATTCAGAGAGAAGTGTCTTCTTTATCTCCATCCATTGGTGAAATAGGCGTAGGGATTTGTGCTCTGAAGGTAAACAGTTCCAAAAATGAGATGAGACAATACAAGGGAATGGGACCATGCTGCAGTAAACATCAGAGCTCACACTTCAATTGCAAACCATTTTAAAGCAGTGCCTGTTGATGCCTCAGGGACAAAAATAAACTATGTAATTTTAAGATAGATACTGAGCTTGGCAATCTTCTGCTAGAATATAGAGCTCAAGGTCCAACTGTGGCGTGTTTGGTCCTCTCTGAGCTTGGTTGTTCGCTTGCAGAAGTTTCATTACCCAACTAGACAGCATCATCAGTGCTGGTGAGTGTGGGTTTTGCTCCCTGTTTATATGGAATAGCTTGCCTTGTCAAGGTTATGGTTTCCTCCTTGGTAGATCCTTGATTAGGACATTTCTTGATTGTTTATTTTTTAATAAAAATCATGCTTGAATGACAACCATCATGATTGTTAAGAGAACAGGTACGATGTTCCAATAGAAGAGAATATATGTAGCTTAAGGTTGAACTGTGAAGTTTCTGGAGCTCCTGTGGAGTTCTCTGAGCCTGGTTGTTCGCTCAGAGCACTAATGATATTATCTAGTGGCATAATAAAATGTCTGCAAGCAAACAACCAAGCTCAGAAAGCACCAAGGACTCCAAGGTATAGTGCTATAATGGGTAATTCTTGATAAAGAACTGATTCTACAAGAATGCACTTGGAGAATAAAAAAATATTCTTTCAGCGATTCTGCTTCTTTTTCTTGAAGTGCTTGTAAATAGGCAGTTGAGTATTTAGTTCAGAGAAGGGAATTCCTGTTGGAAGTTTTCAAATTATGCTTTCCTGTGGTTTTATTTCAACAGCAACTGAGAATGATTTTTAATTGAAAAATTTCTAAACCATCAAATTTACTTCCATTGCAATTTTTGGTGGTGTTGCCAAATTCTTTTTTTTTCCTTTTTGTAATTGCTAGAGAAGGATTTTTATATTATATTTATATTTTGTCGTATTTCTATGCCACCCCGTTCCCAAGGGACACTGGGCGGCTTACAACAGAGAATAAAACAATGCAACAATATCCTATACAAAAGTTAAAAGAAGACATTAAAACATTAAAACATTAAAACACATACACTCCAATTTGTGACCGTGTCTCGCAAGATCACTGTAATGAGATCAATGGCCCCAGGCCTGCCGGAAGAGCCAGGTCTTCACCGCTTTGCGGAAGGCCAATAGGGTGAGTGCAGTCCAGACCTCAGGAGGTAATTGGTTCCAGAGAGCCGGGGCAGCCACAGAGAAGGTCCTCCCCCGTGGGCCTGCCAGCCGACATTATTTAGCTGATGGGACCCGGAGGAGACCGACTCTGTGGGATCTTACCAGTCGCTGGGAGCTATGTGGTAGAAGGTGGTCTTGAAGATAGCCTGGCCCTGAGCCATGTAGGGCTTTAAAGGTAATAACCAACATCTTGAATTGCACCCGGAGACTGATAGGGAGCCAGTGCAGCTTATGGAGAATTGGCGTAATGTGGGTGTATCTAGGTGCACCCACTGTAACTTGTGTGGCTGCATTCTGGACCAACTGTAGTCTCCTAACACTTTTCAAGAGTAGCCCCATGTAGGGTGTGAGTTTTCCCCTTTTGATAGCAGTGACACGTTTTATATTGCTGTAACTATTCTAGTATAGGCAGTTATGACACATTTTATATTGCTCTAACTATTCCAGTATAGGCAGTGATGAGAAAGAGAGAGAAAAAAGAGAAACTAACCATGGATGACCAGAAAGAAATATGTAAAGGAAGTCAGGTTAAATCTCAAGAAAAAAAGAGCAAAAAATCTAACTAGTCGGGCCACTTTCTTATTTCCAGCAGGGTATAGACAGGGTTGTAGAGTAATTTAAAATACATGAAAGAGCAAGTGCACTAAACAGTTGAAGAAGAAAAAAGGACATTGAAAGAATATCTGAAGGATAGTGAAGACAGTACACTGAAGCTAGTATAAGCAGGATGGTTTATTGAGTACTAAAGAGATCAAACTATGAATATATAGTATTAATTTTGCTATTTCAGCATATTATCCAAGTTTAAGTTCTCAATCAGATATTGTGAAAATTATATCTTTCTTCTACTAGTGGGCAAAATTCAATCTTGTATTTTACTTGAGAAAATAATAATATGACACCTAGTGGAGTATGAGATGTTACTTTTAAAAAAATATTGCATATGTTTAAAAAAACCTTGCAACATGATTATTTTTTAAATCTTAAACACAAATTAAAAAAACCAATGTATCCTACAATAATATAGGTTTTTATATTTCTGATATATTATTTGCAAATCAAAATCAGAATTAGGATCAAGTGATAGTTATCACTTGATAACTATCAAGTGATAGGAAGTGGAATAAGGGAATCCTAAGTTTAAATCCACTCTCAATATGGATCTCCATGGATGACTTTGTCATCTTCTCTCAGACAACTCTCTTCTTCAAGACAATCACTCCCTTACTTCAAGAAAGGATCGTTCAGGGGAAAACAGAAGGAGGGGATGCTACTGATATCATCTTGAGCTCATGGAAGCATACATTTAATTAATTAGTTTCTGACCCACAGTAAAATACATGGGAGATGGAAAATCCCATTGCCAATGAAAATAAAATTAGGATTAGGGTTGGAGTCAGGGCTGAAAAAATGATTTCAGGGATAAATTCTTAGAGGTTCTCTAAGGAAAGTGACAGTGACAGCATTTCATTCGGACTTGTTTTTGGCCCACAGTAAAATTCATGGGAAAATTCCACTGCCATTGAAAATTAAACTATCACCATGTTTAGGGTTATGGTTAGGGTTTTCATCCCCTTGGCATTGGGGCCTAAAACCGATTTCAGGAACAGATACATAGTGCTTCTCTAATAAAAGTGATGGTGACAGCATTTCAATTGGACTTGTTTGTGGACCACAGTAAAATATATGGGAAAATTCCATTGCCAATGAATATGAAATGAGCCTTAGATTAGGGTATGGTTATGGTTAGGACTCCTTAGAGACAAAGGCAAAAATTTACTTAAGGGATAAATTGTTAGTGGTTCTCTAAGGAAAGTGATGGATTTCATTCTGACTTGCTGTTGAGCACAGTAAAATTCCTGGGAAAATCCCATTGCCAATGAATATTAAACTAGCCTTAGAATGAGAGTTAGGGTTAGGGTTAGGGAGTCCTTGGAATCAGGGCCAAAACTGGGATAGATTCTTAGATGGTCTCTGTGATAAATAACAGTTACAGCTTTTTGTTCAGACTTGTTTATGGACCACATTAAAATACTTGTGAAAATCCCATGTTAGGGTTAATTCTCTTCGATGTGATGGCCAAAAACCCAGTTGGGATCATTCTAACTTCTGAAGGAAAAATATTCCATAAGGCAGGGGCTACAACAGAAAAAGCCAGTCTTCTAGTTTCCACCAGCTGACACTCTTTGACTAGTGGGAATTTGCAGGATAGTCAATCTCTTGCATAGGATTATACTGGTAGAAATTCTTGGAAAAAGATGGTCCCTCAGCTAACCTGGTCCCAAGTCATGGAGGTCTTTAAAGGTGACAACCTGGAGCCAGAAGCAAACTAACAACCAATGCATCTCTTGTAACAGTGATGTCATATATGCACTTGATGGGTCTCCATAACTGTCATGCCACTGTATTCTGTATCAGTTGTAGCTTCAAACACTTAAGGATAGCCGCATATAGAGGGTGTTGCAGCAATCCAATTGGAGATAACCAGTGCATGAATGACTGCACGAAGGGACTGGTGATCCAGAAAAGGATGCAACATTGCTCTCTAAATCCTGCCCAACTCCTTTCTTAGTGAATTGCTGTAGGTCAGATTATGAGATACTACTGGTTATTTGTCTACTAACCTGCTAGAGTTATGTGCTGGTCCCTAGTTTGTCATCTGCCTCTGGACTCCTTCAGAGTAAGAGCCCTAATAGAAATACCATTCTATTCCATTTTCCATTCTATTCCATTTTCAAGTGAGATGAAAACCATTCTATTCCATTTTCAAGTGAGATGAAAATATAGTATCTTCTAGTATCTTCTGGAACTGCCCACATTGATCATTAGAGTTGAGGAGATTTTTTTTTTTTTTTTTGCCTAGAAAAGGAAGATTGATAGAAAGATGTCAGTCTGGTGATGATCTCTTCAGCACAGGACACATTCATTGTTCTGAAATGGAGCTGGCAGGCTGCCCCCATTCAAAGAGGTATCAGTTGTCTATTCTAATAATGGTGTAGGCTTTTGGTGTGGGTAGAAGCTTTCTCAACTGTGAAGAATGTGAACTGGAGTTCAAACAATTTCCACTTTTACCAATAACAGGTCACTCTCCTGATTTGCTATACTTCCTCTTGGGAAACAGAGAGATTTTTGACAGTCAGTTTGCTTTACTTTGGATAGTTTCTCGCATTAAAAATCATTCATAAAACAATTTGATTCTATTCTTGTCGCTCGTTAGATATGTTTCTAGTGCAATTACAAAAACTACTTTTGAAAATTCCCCATCACAGTGCAGATTCATCCTATATTACTTTGAATAAGATTTCACATGGTTTACACTTCAGACTAACATTAAGCATTCCTTCATTTTCATTAATTAGCCTTCTCAACATTTTCATGAACAAGACTAGACTCATTACACTAAATAGGTCTGTAACTGGTTTATTAAGTATATAAAGTTGCCACTGACCTTCTATGTTCTGCACTCTTCTAGGTTCTCTGTAAAATTTCACACTTAAAAGCTTTAAATTAAAATTTACTAGTCATACCTCAGTCCTTAATTCATTTCTTGATATGTCACATGTAACCCGGGGATCATAAGTTCATATGCTTTATCCGTGAGTAGCTCCTGGCTCATTGAGATGCTTGAGGTGGTGGAACAGTAGGATTAGTAGTTTGAGAAATGTTGGAGGAAGAAACCAGACATTCACTAACACATACCTTTAAGGCTATGTCAGAAGTTAGACTTTGTAGCTTCCCTCATTTGTCATGAACCATAATTCTCAATAGTCCTAGCTAAGCATAGGAATAGTGATGGATGATAACAATTTCTGCTTCTCTTGTTTAATTATACATAAGCCTACATCAAGTAGTTTCTGTTGTCTGAAGACAAAATCTTGAGTACTGAGACTACTATGATTCTTGCACTGTGTCCATGCAGCCAATCTCATGGAAGAGCTCTGATTAGTTCAACTGTATTGGAAGTACATTATTTTCTAAGATGGAAAATAATTCTTGTAGCTTTCAAGAAGGCTGTGGAGGGACCATTTTTTTAAAAAAAGGAAAAGAAAAGAAGGAACCAATTCTCCTTTTCTCAACCTGCTGATCCAGTAATTTTAGACTAATGTCTAACCTTCCTTATTTAGGTTTTAGAAAATTTTGAGCATTCAATGATACTACAGTGATACCAATCATTTTGATATTTGTCAGTCTTGTATTTAAGCCTGTTAGGCATTTTATGCCCCCTTAGTTATATTTGCTGACATATGAGTATGTGGCTCTTTTTGTTGAAACTTATCTTATTTAAAAAATATTTTAATAAACTTTTTCAGCAAGAAAAAGAAAGAAAGAAAAAATACAAAAAAGAGAAATAAAAAATAATAAAAGAGTGAAAAAAGAATTATGATTCATTCTTTTTTTAACGCCCATATAAGGCTTTCACTCTTTTAAGTTTTTATCATTTTTTCCCTGACCAAACTGGTAAACTTTACAATTTTTGCAAACTCTGTAATTTTATAATTCAATCTACTAATGTTTCATTATTCCTCCATCTTTATGCATTGAATAATGCCACAGATACTATTCACAGTATTAGTTTACTCTATTTCTTTTCCAGTACAGTGTCCATAAAATCCAATAGAAATAATTCCAGTTTCATTGCTTTATTAGTCCATAATATCTTTTGTACCATTGGATAAATTTGCACCCAGAATTTCTTTGCTTTTTTACAAGTCCACCATGGATGATAAAAAGTCCCCTCTTTCTTTTTACACTTTCCACACCGACTTGATGTTGCTTTGTAGATTTTTGATAGCTTAGCAGATGTCATATGAACTTTTTGTTGATATTTTTAATCATGATATTCTTGTGGAGGGTCTTGCTATAATCAAGAACTATGTTTATGTTTGGGTATACAAATATATGCAATATTTCCTATCTTTTGAGAAGTGTAAAATGGATGTAAGCCTTTTTTTTAAAAGAAAAATGTGCTGTCCATTGAAATCATCTTCTGACTTGCCTCCAAGATCCCCAGCAATTACTTGGAACTTCTCCGACTTTGATTATCTTCACAGTGGCATTGATATATGGTTACACTATCCTTGAAGAAGTTTATTCTACTCTCCATCCTCCCCTCCTGATCATTGAATGCCAAACTTTTAAGAAATACTTTTGAGAGTTTCCAAATTTGACATTTTCGCGGTTTGTTGTTCCCGTTGTTTGTTTCCTGCTGCTGAATTTAATTAGTTATCAGTTTCCTGTTGTGTTCAAGCTATTTACTTTGTGTGATTTTGATGATTTACTTTTGCAATATGGATTTTAAATTTTTGCACACAGCATTTTAATCAAAGTATGGAGTAGGAATGTTTTTGTAAATAAAAATATTTGTCATAGCAAAAAGGCCACAGTCAGTTTGGTATTCTTTAGTAAAACTATAATATTTGAATTTTAAAAGCTACCCAATCTTTTTAAAAATCATAATGCAAACTACAAATCTGTAGTGTGGCTGTATTATAAAAGCAAGAGGGAGGCTCAATATAGATTGCTTTTTAAACTGATGGGTATATTTTAAAAATTCAACATTTGATAACCATTCATCTTTATCTAATTTAGAGAACCACATCCTTGAAAACATTTTCATGAAAGGATACAAGGCATACAAGTTCATTCTATAGTAGTAATAATTCTGATCCAATATATGGTTGATTATTCCAGAAGGAACCAATTACATTTGTATAAAGCACCTTAATATAGAAAGTTTGCTGTTCTGTTGGGGAAATCTGAACAAATATCTTAAGTGTTGTAAATCCTTTCACTCACAGCTGAGCCAATAGGTCAAGGGAATGAAGCTAGCCGCAGACATTGCTGCTGGCCCTTTTTTGCATTCAGTGCAAAATGTACATAGAGTATTTACAATGTATGATTGATTGCTCCTTTTCCATCAGGTCATTGTTGACTCTAGCAACCTCATAAAACAGAGATAATTATCACATATGCACAAATTTGAAAAAAAGAAGAATCATGCTGTAAGCAGGAATCAGTTACAGATTTCACTATAAAATTCATTGCCCTCTTTTTTATCAACAAAAAAGCTGGAAGGGACCTTGGAGGTCTTCTAGTCCAATCCCCTGCTCAAACAGGAGACCCTATACCATTTCAGATAGGTGGCTGTCCAGTCTTTTCTTAAAAACATCCAGTGATGAAGCAGCTACAACTTCTGAAGGCAAGTTGTTCTAATTGCCCTCATGGTTAGGAGGTTTCTCTTTAATTCCAGGTTGCTTCTCCAGGATGGATAGTTTCCATCCATTGTTTTTTGTCTTGCCTTCTTGTGCTTTGGAAAATAAATCAATCCTCTCTTCTTTGTGGCAGTCCCTGAAATACTGGAATATTGCTATCATATCACCCCTAGTCTTTCTTTCCTGTGGATTGGCCATACCCAATTCCTGCAACCATTTTTCATATGTTTTCATCTCCAGGCCCTTAATCATCTTAGTTGTTCTTTGCACTTTTAGTCTCAACATTTTTATTCTAGCAGGCTGGTCTGACCTGACTTTCCCTTTTAATTTGTTTTTTAAGTTTTGTACAAATTTGGTGTTTTTACATTTGTATTGGGCCAAAATTATTTAATGTACTTTTAAATGGTTTTTAACTTTTGTATTATGTACTTTTATCTTGTGGCTGTTCACCGCCCTGAGTCCTTCGGGAGTAGGGCGGTCTATAAATTTAATAATAAAAACATCTTTTTTGTAATGTGGTGACCAAATCTAGATGTGTTATTCCAGGTGTGATCTTATTAAGAACTTATAAAGTGGTACTAATACTTCAAGTGATTTTGATTCTACACCTCTATTTATACTACCAAGGATTGCATTAGCTTTTTTGGCTGCTGCCACTCTGCTGGCTCATGTTTGTCCATTAGGACTCAAAGGTCCCTCTCACAGTTTTTGAGCCACATTCTGTAGCTTGTACCCTTGGTTTTTCCTGCCTAAATGTAAAACCTTACTTTTCTCCACATTAAATTTCATGTTGTTGGATGGAGCCTATTGTTCAAGTCTGTCAAGATCTCTTTGGATCCTGAGCTTGTCTTTTCATGAATTGGTTTAGGATCATCTGTAAATTTGATGAGTTCCCCTTCTATTTCCCCAACTAAGTCATTTATGAAGATATTGAAGAGTACTGGGCCTAAGACAGAACCTTGTGGTACCTTCTTTCCTTCCATGTAGATGTAGTCCCATGAAGGACTACTCACTGAGTATGATTTGTCAGCCAGTTACAAATCCATCTGGTAGTGATACTGTTTATCTCACATATTTCTAGTTTACCAAAAAGTAGGTTGTGGTCTACTTTATTCGAATGCCTTTCTGAAGTGTTAAATATTTCATTCATAAAGAATGAAATAAAATTGCTTTGGTGTGATCTGTGCTGGCTACTAATTATTTGTTTCTAGATATTCACAGCTCTGTTTTTTGATTATCTATTCCATATCTTTCCAGGTATTGATGTTAGGCTGATTGATCTGTAGTTTCCCGGATCTGTGTTTTTGGGTTTGTTTGTTTTTTTAAGATTGAGACCACACATTTCTAATCCTCTGGCAGTTCACTGGTGCACCAGGATTTTTGAAAGATACAGTACAAGGGTTCTGAGATAACATTTGCCAGCTCCTTCAGAACCGTGGGATGTATTCCATCAGATCCCAGTGATTTATATTCATTAAGATCAGAAAAGTGTTCTTTTACCATTTTCTTGCTTATTTTAACTTTTATTCTAGTCTGTCTTTTATAGTTAGGTTTTTGGTAGGTTGGGCTAGTTTCTTTTTACGTGAAGACTAATGCAAAGAATAAGTTAAACAGCTCTGCTTTCTCTCTACTGCCTGTTACTTCCTTGCCATCTTCTCTCTTTAGAGGTTTCCTTGACTTTTTTCTTGTTATTTATATGTTAAAAGAAAAGTTTGTTTTTATGATCTTTGACTTCTGTTGCAAGTCTTCGTTCATTCTAAGCTTTTGCTTTCCTGACTTCATCTTTGCAAATTTGGGCTATTGTTGATATTCTGCCTTAGTTATGTGTCCCTCTTTTCATTTTTTGTACCTATCCTTTTTTCTAATGTATTCCACAAAATTGTTTTAGTTTTAATTGGTGGTCATAAATGTAGATATTTATGATGAGCAAATAAAAACATATGTAGTGGATAGAGAGAGATCCCATCCAAATATTTCAGATACTGAAAAAAATAAGGAAAAACAAGTTGACTTGTCAATTCAGGTTTTGGGCAATGTGATTAAAAGCCTGAGATGGTGGGCATGAGCATTATTTATTCTTTTTTTAATTTGGTTCATTGGGGTTTTTTTCTTGATGTTTTATTCCCCCCTTTCTTTATAGGAAAAAAATAATTTTGTTGTAGATTCCTCTGCCCCCTTTTTTTAAAGTATTTCACAGCAATATGAAATCCTAATGAATGGAGTGAAATAAAATTCAGGTAAATAAAATCCTGATAACTCAATCAAGTGAGGTTTTTGTCAAAAAGATTGGCAAACTCCATTTTATTTTTGTCTCTTAAGAGGGCTTTTGGCTGGCTGAAAACGAAGTAAGAAAAGAAGCTCTATCACATCTGGGTTAAAGATAAGGGAACAAGCCAGGGAGTAGTGAAGGCTAGATGCAGATCAGGACTGGATTTTATTTTATGAATTACAATTTGAGTTGTAAGAAAGAACAGCAATTGAAATTAACCTCTGCAGACACCACTGTTCATTTCTTCTTTTTTCTTCTTCTCTTTTGGTGCCTTTGCAACATCCTTTTGTTCTTTAACCCTGATAGACACCATAAAGATACGGTCTTAACAAATCAATAACATTTATTCTGGGGAAAGACTTTAAGCCACACCCTCATCTTGCATAAATTATGATGGAAGAAACCACTTGTCTTCTCCCTGGATACAGAGGGGTTTCTCTGGAGAAAATTGGCTGGTGGAAACATGTCTGACAAAGTTGTGGGAAGGGGGAAGCAGGATTGTTCCAACATGGTTTAGAGCAGGGGTCCCCAAACTTGGC
Organism: Masticophis lateralis; assembly: GCA_030761175.1. Lineage (NCBI taxonomy): Eukaryota > Metazoa > Chordata > Lepidosauria > Squamata > Colubridae > Masticophis > Masticophis lateralis. The sequence goes on from JAUDYJ010000002.1 coordinate 115,160,605, forward strand.
AGCTTTAAGACTTGTGGACTTCAACTCTCCAGCCAGTCTCCAGCCAGTCTTAAAACTGCCAAGTTTGAAGACTTCTGGTTTAGAGCCCCCCTTAAAGATTCCAAGGAGACACATTCTGTCATATCTAAACCAACCACTTTAAAAAAAGGTACAATAACTGTATCCTTCCTTCCTTCCTTCCTTCCTTCCTTCCTTCCTTCCTTCCTTCTTTTTACAGTGTAACACATTCCATCATATTTGACACTGGGGAGAGTACATCAAAGTTAGCTAATTGCAAAAATAATAATAATTAAAAAAATAGTAGTATAAAAGGTCAAAGTAAACAGTTAAGCAACATGATTGAAAGACTGAGTTGTATTTTAAATAATAAGAGCAAGGCACTAAACCAATCTAGATAGGGAGATTTTCCTTTTTATAATGATTTATTTGCATTTAATAAGTATTTAGAGGAAGCTGTTGCTGTGCATAAGTATATTTAATGCAATATCATGCAATTAATTAGTTTCAATATCTTGCTAAAAAGATGAAGGAATAAAACGGTGATTTTTTAAAAAAAATGTGTGGGATAAGGGGTTGAAGGTTTGTTTGACTTGTTATTGTATTAAGTAATTTAAGCTGAACAATGTAACTGTTAAATTTCAGCCAATCAATTATTCTGTCAGTTTTATCACTGTCAGGAGACAATTTATGGATTATATTTAACAGTATTCATAATTGTGCATATGTTTTTCTGTTTATTGAATGTAGCATGTAGCACCTTACTGGAGTACTAATATTATTTATTACTGATACTTATCACATATGTCAAGTTGATCTAATTAGGGTTTTTTCCCTAAAATAAATTCTGGTGAATTGAGGTGAGTCATGTTACATTCACTGAGAAGAACAGAAGGTGCTATTGAAAGCCATGAATGGGTGAACATTTTAAATAACTGCAGACAAAGTTGCTGAAAAGATTGTGAGGTTATGTTATAACTAGAAGACACAGTAGAGAGAGGAGGTTTCATCTGCCACTTTTCCAAAGGAGCTTTATTTCAGCCATGGATTATTGTGAGGAAAATCACTTTATTAGGTGTGGACCACATAGGGATAAAAGACAACTTCTGAAAAAACCCTTTCTTCATGGCCATCTTTTTCTTATGTTCACTAGCTATATGATGTGGAAGTTGAATTATGCTAGCACTTCACCAAAATGAGGCCTATATATATAAACATCTCAGTATATAGAGGTATCTTAAAATCAAACAAAATTTCGCTTTATGTGGAGAATATCTTTACACACAGAATCTGTTCTTACTGATGTCAACACAGTTACTGGAGTATGTAATTACCCAACCAGCATAGCTAGCCAAGTGTGGTTGTCCTCCCCATATTCAAAGTTTAAGGAATGGCATAGGCATGCAGGGGGAAGACCAAAATCTGCAAATTATTGGGCATGGCATCATAGTTCAAGCCACTTTTTTCCCGTGCATGTAACATCAACACACAAGTGGCACAAAGATTGGACGTGAGACCATGCTTCTGCCATGTTGTAGAGATGACATTTCTCCTATGAAAATTGCTGGATAATTCTCTGGGTACTTTCCATACCTGTCTCTTCTGAGATTCTCCCCCCCACCAAACTTCCCTCTATATTTATAATTCTGCCATTAAACGCTTCTCCACTCCATTTTACATAATCCCCTTTTCCAATAGGTGCTCATTTCACATGATATATGGCATTATGCCATCTTGTATATTGAATACATTTACTAACACTCAGGAGCAAGCTAAAATAATTCACTTGGGCTTGGCTGCCAAGTCGATTAAATACAACAATTTAGTGCAAAATCATTCTATATGCCAGTAGGTGACACACCTTTTCTAAAAAAGCAGGATTCTTCTAACAACTGCTGTAATATGGAGTGCCTTGTTATTTTAGTACTTGCCATTATTCGGCAGTGTAACACTGCAGGTTGACATGGAATCGTTGGTTACATAACAGCTAGATAGCGGTGCCACTATAGTTTATCTTTTCATGTGTAAAATTCAGAATGTTTGGCTGAATTATTTTTCTGTAAAAGCATGAAAATACAAGATGTTACATCTGAAAGGACAAAAGTGCTATAATTCCCTTCAAAGATTCATTTCTTTAAGGTTAGGAAGAGGAAATGAGTTTGCTCCTTTTAAATATTTCTGAATTCTTTTAAAACAACAACTATATTAAAATTAATATGTCTAGATCTGAATCATAAATAATAATAATTTTATTGTCATTTTACGTGTATACACAGTATACCCATACAACGAAATTCACTTAACACCCAAAGACCAGGTCAAACACACATAATAATCCCCAAACACACACCCCATCCACCAGAAATTCCCCACCCCTAAACCACCCAAACATCCACACAACAGACCAAGTAATGCTCTCCAACAGCTCACTGATGGTGACCCTTTAGTTCATTGTTGAGTGCAATTATAGCTGTGGGATAAAAGCTATTCAGAAAATGTGTGGTCTGAGTTTTAATTGTTCTGTATCTTCTGCCAGAAGGCAACAGTCCAAAAAGATTGTAAGCAAGATGGGAAGAGTCTCTGAGAATGTTATGCAACTTCCTCAAACAGTGAGATTCGAAAATATCGTCCAGGGCTGGTAGCTGGAGCCCGATAATATTCTGGGTAGTTTTAATGAGCTGCTCCCATACCATACAAGAATGCCATAAATCAGGATACTCTCAATGGTGCTGCAATAGTAGGACAAAAGTAGATGCTGAGATAGATTTATCTTCTTGAGCATAAACACATTCATACAGATAGAATGTAGAAAATAAAAATTGATTAGCATTCAGTACTGAAAGGTTTAAAAAATAAGCAGGGTTGGCTTGATTTATTTATGTAGTAATGAAATTCATGTGACATAATTTGCAAAAATATTGAAAAACTACCGTCACCACCATGGATACATATTGCATTGTTACTGGGGTATCATTTGAGCAATTCCTTGAGGTTAGATTTTTGTTATTTTTGTAATAGGACTATCTGTATCAAAATAAGGTCTCAAAACTTATTTAGGAAAGATCATTCTATCTGCTCGCTCTTTTACACACTATTTACATCCCGGGGTGGGGACAACACTTATAGCTTGAATTGTCACATCTTTTCTAACATGGACAATGACATTGATTGCTATGACTTAAATGTTTTACTTCATCCCTAACTTTTTTCAATAATCATAAAAATGAAGATAAATTCTTTCTTCTTTCTCTGTGGGTTTTCCCACTTCAGCCTTTAGCAGCTTGCCTTCTGTAATTAAGCTGGCTGAAATAAAGCCAGCTTCTGAAATCTCTTTCCAGATTTCAACCCCGTCTTCCTTTTGGGCCATGCTTTTGCTGGCCAGGTGTTCTGTCCAGCCACCTTGAACTTAGCCTCTAAATGGTGAATTGCCTTGCCTCCCTTTCTCTCCCACTCATGTTAGAAAAGCAAGCACAATCATGTTAGAAAAACACAAGGCCTACAAAGTACCTTCAATTTTATGGTCGCATGGTGGTTAGAATGCAGTACTGCAAGCTATTTCTCTGACTGCCAGCTGCCCGTAGTTTGGCAGTTCGAGTCTCACTGAGTCTCAAGGTTGACTCAGTCTTCCATCCTTCTGAGGTCAGTAAACTGAGGACCCAGATTGTTGGGGTCAATATGCTGACTCTGTAAAACCACTTAGAGATGGCTGTGAAACACTGGGAATATAAGTCTAAGCACTATTGCTATTTTATTTTGTTAACAGTTCTCACTTTCAGCCAATTAAGAAAAAGCCAGCATGTCACCATTCCACAACTTAACTTAAAAAAGGAACTCCACCCTTTCAAGGCAGGCAGCTCATATGAAATGGTCATCAAGGTAGAGAGTGGGAACCCGGGCAAGGGCAAAGTCACTTCAGAAGAGACCAGGGCATAGGGGTAAGATGGAATGAAGTGCAACAGGTGGATTGGCTTCCTAATGTGTGACAGAAGGAAGAAAATATTACCTTTGGTGTAAAATAAGAACCATTAGGTAAGTCACTTTCCCAGCAACAAGCTGAAAATGACACCATCCTTTCCTGCTCTTCCTAAACTGTAGGGTGACCTGTCTTCATGCAAAAAATGCAGATCAGTCCTGAGTCTCTAATGATTATTGTATCATCCTATCAGCATTTGATGCTCTTCCAGTTAGTTGTTCTAGCAAAAACTATCACAGTGGGTAAATGTCACTCTCATTTTACGACCAATTTCAAAATATGACCAATTTCAAAATATGAAAGATTTGCTCCTTGTTGGCTAGTAAATCTAAATCTAAACTAGTTATCTTCTCCCATTCCTGTGGGTCAAAAAGTACTCTACAAAGTAGAACATCCTTCAGGTGCTAGATTATTTCCTATATAATTCCATTTTTAAGGCAGATCCTCCTAAGAGCTCTCCTATTCTGTTTTACTATTCTTGTGCACAATGATCCCAGATTTGAGTTAACTTTTATAAGTAGTTTACTCTATTCAGTTTTCAAAGCATTTTCTCCTGTGGAGATGGGTATTTTCTCAGAGAATTAACTTCTCAAGAAAGTTTTTCCAATAGCTTCCCTCAGTGTTAAAACAATAGTAGATGTGTTCGTTACTCACACTATTGCTGTGGAATTTAACTCCTTTGCAACTCTCATGGCTTTTCTTATGAATCTAGGAAGGCTGAATATTTCTTTATCAAAAAAGGACATATTTTCTGGGAGTAATTGGAAAGCTATAGCCTTACAATTTTCCATGGAGAACAATTATTACCATTTTTAAGGCATAAACTTATGATCTACTTTCTTATCATGAAAGGAACTGCTGGAATGGGTCTTGGGTAGACCCATTCTATCTAGCTAGCTATCTACTGTCTATTCTATCATATCTAAATTCCATTTTATTAACATCAAATACACCATGTGCAACCAGAACTTCACATGTAAATGTATAAATACATATAAGATTAATAGTTTACCAAGAAAGGATGAAAAATCAAATTTAATCCTAAAATAGCTAGATATATTTTAATATTATCCAATTAAGGGACAATAGCAGAAAACAGAAGAATGTGAAGATTTCAGCAGATAGTTCAGGATAAGTTAAGATTTCAGAGACAGAATTTATTGATTTTTCAGGCTCCTTGAAGACTACTTATTCAGTGTTTTCTTTCCATCTTCAAATCGCAAATCATGCTAATGCTTCCTCACTTTAATCAAGTACTTGTATTCTGTACTCTTCATTCTGCACTGCAATAACCTATTGTGACTCACTATTACCATCTCAACACTCTGCAGACATTCCAAACAAGTCTAAAATAAAAGCTGCTAACTCAGACAGTTAAATAGGAAATGGAATGCCAAGCAAATTTTAGCATTAATAATATTACACTTGCTAATTGTTTGCCTTCAGTGCTGTTTTATTTTATGTTTTAACCTGCAGAGGCTAATAATTTGCACTTGAATGCTTAAGCCAAGAATATTTTTGCATCACTGGCAGCAATGCTTTTTTTTTTTTTTTTTTTAAGAGTGTTCAGTTAACAGAGCTCCAGGAGGCTGACTAAAATGACGGATGTTTGGCTGCTGAATGACTAGTACTGAAAACTAGGGCTGTGCATATACATACATTTGGGGAGATCCAGGGAAGTTTATAGTATAATACAATTTTCCACTACTTAGCAACCTCAGTAATACAAATATACTGAATTACACTTCATAGAATTCTCAGCCAGTATGTTGGAAAGGCAACAAGTTTATCCATAAACTCATCCACAATTCAGCTTTTGCATCCATTTATACAACGGCTATAGGAATAATGGTCTATCTTCATACATTATCTGGGCGAATGGGTTCATAATCTGAATCACTGGAAACAAGTGAAAATTGTGGGTTTTTTCATGTGAACTAGAGGTCTGCTTTCTAATTGTAGTGTACTGAAATGTAATGATTCATGATGGATGATTATGATCCATCAACCACAAACATAATTTGGAAAGAAAAGAAACCCCAAGCGTGAGAACATGTGAATAATTACTTAAGGCATTTCCATATAGAGCTTTTCTTCGGTGCTGTTTTTATGGTAGCTTTGATTTAGTTATGCTGTAAGTGTTATCACATCTTTTGTTTATCACTTAAGATAAAGGACAATATGTAAGTGGCAGTGCCACTGTGCAGTATATTTACAGGTGTCATGATTCATATTGATACTTTGTCATCTCTCCAGTAGTCAAAAGGTCTTAGCAGGCAGAATTGCTTCATGAAATCTTAGATTTTTCCAGTTGAAATATATTGTTCTGAAAAAGTAGAATGTGTATTAAAATCTGCATAAAAGGATTTTATCTTTTATTCTTTTTAAATGGTAGCAGCAGGCTTAGAAAACGGTATTCAATAGCTAATGCAGTTGTCTGTCTTGTGTTTTTAATGCCCTCTTATTCACGTTTATGTACTGCGGACCAGGAGATGGTGTTTATGATACGTGATAGGATATTTGGAGGGAATTCAGTTGCAAAACTGGGTACAGAAAACTGTGCTATTGTTGCAATAGAAGCAGAACAAATCATGCAATCAGTGAGTGATACTTGTCCATTTTCCATGTGAACACAGTGTGATCTGGCAGGAAGACATTCTGAATGTTTATAGTTTACTATTAGGTAAAACCAGTGAGACACACAAAATCTGATATTATGATGCCACAAGATAGATTGCAAAGCAGGAACTAAGCTGGTTATGCAGGCTACACAGATCAGCAATTAGCACAAATCCATCAGTGTCCAAAGAAAAAGGAAAATTGAGAAAACAATAACTGGAAATCTAAAGAAAGAAAATAAAAATAAAATAGGAGAAGGACAAGTCAGCATAGTATTTTGCTGACTTGGCGTAGTATTAAACTACGCAGATATTTAATTTATAGTTTTGGATAATTTCATTGCCCATCATTCACCAAATCTTGCTGGTACATAACTCTATTTTTTCAGTAGTCTGTAATCAATTATTATGTGTGTTGGCTTATCAGTCACCTTTCTTCCAAGCTTTTCCTCACTATTTGGGGTTTTTTTTTTTTTTTGCAACATTTTCACATGTAGATTTTACATGTAGATTTGCTCCCTTCTTTGAATACTACTTGTTTGACTCTTAGAAAGCAAGCACCCAGCTTCTAAATACAAACACTTGTAGTAGATGCTTTAAATCATCTGTACTTGCAGCAACTCCTGATCTGCAGAAATAACCTGGAAGGTGGAACTGCAGTCTGTGGTTAATTCAAAGTGATAGCACCATCTACAGTCAGAGATGTTGTCTGCAATTATCATTTGGAAACAGCTGCCGTGATTCCTTAACACTTGTTTCCATCCCCATTCAGCCCAGATGTTATGAAATGCATGATGAAATAGATGATGTTTCAATGTCCCAGTAGCTAAATAAAGAGACATTTTTGCACTCAGCAAAAAAATGTTCGATTTGAAGTAGGAAAAAAAATGTACATCAGTGAAAGGGGACATGGTTGCTGCTAAACAGCTGGACACAGGCAACCCTTATTTTATTTTCTAAAGGAAAATCTGTTGACATTGTAATTGTGATTCTTCAGTTGAATAGGAAATGCACTCTACCTATGCTCTTTCCTTTGCATATTTCAGGGCAATTTGATAGCTCAGTTCTAATGAGTGTTGACATATTGTAGAAAACTGTAGTGGTTGGCTAATATAACAACAGATAAAAACAATCCCAGTCTGTGGGTTTGTAGCATTGAGGTGTATTCTTCCAGCTTTTCTGACTCCCACAGTCTAGACGTGTAGGGTGTTTCAATCTGACACATAACTGACTAGAATCACAGTAGGCTGTTGAGCCTGTAGAGCAACTTCCTCCTTTAAGTGGGAAGACTGCCTAAAGGGATCTTAATGAATACCATTTTCTCTGAAAGAACTGGCATTGAACACTATATGAAAGAGCACATTTCTTCATGAATTTAACACTTTTGTCTGGTGATGATTGGCATTTATAAGTACATTATGTGTGGTTGTATAGAAGTGGAGTGGAAAACAAAGGTCTTATGTGCACCTATTAATGATTGTGACTATTGATACTGATATTGTTACTATTTTTAACAGAGACTACTTGGGAGCGACCAAGCAGTGTTCCAGGGACTCCAAAGAATTCTGTGAGCCAGAAAAACTCCTTGCCTACAGGTAGGGGACAAATCATCCACATGCAGTTACTTTCTCCAAAAGGGAGGGGATCATAAAAGCTTTTACTATCTGCATTAAATGGGAAAATCCCTGTGATATATTTGCCTATCTTTAGAGAGAAAGTAGTACTAGGAGAATGCACAGAATTTCCTTGGCAGAGATATGGCTTATGAATAATATTTAAGTACCATCCAATCAGGTTCAAACTTCAGTCACTGAATGCAGTATGCTGTTTTGCCAAGAGTCAAGGCAGTGATCAGGTACCCCGTCAGTTGGTTATTTTGGATCCAGAGACAATAAGCACACCTGCGAATAAAGAGATTTTTAAGCTTTGTTATGAACTCAAAGAAATTTAAAAGCATAACATAAAAACAGGGATGGGTTGTTTCTCAATGCACATGGCATCGAGAAACTGGCAATTATATAGGACATGATAGCACCAGGGTGGGTGGGCAGGCCCAACCATGGTCAGAACTACCAGTTCGTTTGAACTGGTCTGAACCCGCAGCAGCCCACCACTGCGTAAAAAGCATATATACCAAACAAGATGAGATCAAAATCTCTAATAAGCTGTCAGAAGCTCCTTAAACATGAGAGCAGAGAACTCCAATTTCCACATTGCCCAGTGCTAGGTTTTGTGCAGAGGGTCCCTACAACCAACAACAATTCCAGGTTTTGATAAAAAACAAGGTTTTTATCAAAACCTGACACCATGACTTTCTGATCCTTGTATGGTCATGAGACTGTAAGACCTGGCTGTAAGACACTCTCCTTCCCTGTTATACCTTCTCTTTTATTCAGTAAATAAGAGTTTTAAAAACAGGCAGGCTAACTCAGAATAAAGTCTAAACTTCTAGACTTTTCTTAATATGAAGGAGAGATCAAAATATGTCACCAAACCCCTCAAAATAATAATAATGGACTTCTGCCTTGCCACTTGCCACTTGACCTATTCTGAATCTGCAATCTTGAAATGATCTTCCTGTGATATCCCTGATCCTGATTACCTACCTTATATGTTGCCTTTTCATTCTTCCATTCCTTGTTGAGTGTTGTTTTTTCTACTCCTTTATCCACTCTTTTGAACCAAAGTATGTGCTTGCTGTTCAATTTCCCCAAAGGAGCAGTCAATCTTTATTCCTTCCAGAATTGATTCACAGTCTTAGTAACTATCTCCAGATCCATAATTCATTGTCTTCTTTTTTTTCAGTGTCCAGCTTTCACAGCAGTACAATTTTTAATCCTTGCTATTGTTGGAAAATCCTCATCATTGCTTTTATATATGTGTGTGTGTTTGTGTGTTGTGTGTATATGTATGTATACACAGACACACAGACACAGATAGCTATACATAGACATACAGAGAGACGAACGTTGTGTGTCACTTCATTACCTAATTTTGCCATATGATTTTAAAGGCAGTAAAGGATTTATCTACAATAATCACATTCTACTAAGTGTGTTTTAACAACTGATGTTGCTTTTTGTTGCAAAATCTGAAAATAGTTCAGCAATGTCCTGTTGGTGATGCTGAGGAACTGTTTTCAACACTTAAACAGGCATGTCCAATTCACCTCCCATAAGCCACATGCAGCCCTGGACATTCTGTTTGACTTTTTTTCTAAAAAATTCCCTGACCAAGAAAGATGAGGCTTTTCAATGTCAGGTGACAAATCCCATCCTTTCCACTGTACCTTAAAAAACTGGAATCCAAAAGAGCATAATCATGGTAAGATAGGATGGCTGAATACGTTCAATTTTTTTCCCATAGTCCCTTGCAGAGAGTTTTAAGCCATCTGCTCTCATCTCAATGCTGTTCTTCAGCGGCATTTGTAGCAATTTTTCTAAGTGACTGACAAGGATGGGGGGAACTCCTTTCCTCAAAAGACTAAGGGGGAAAAAACCCCTCTCTTTTCAAGAGAATAAGCCTTATTCCCTTGCCAAGAGTTTTTGTTCTGTAGTTCCATGCAGAAAGGTTTTTCCCCCTAGTTCTGCAGAAGCCATTCAGATCATTATAGATCTCTTCCATGAATAGAGTTTGAAAAACCCCAAATTCCCAGGTTATACAGGAAATATCTTTTGAAGAGATACTTTTCCCCAGCACCTTCATTTCTACTCAGCTATGCTATCTTCTCCTTTGGGTTAGGGGTTAACCCCCCAGTCTTTTAGCATCTAGAAAAAACATCTTTTTAAATTTGATTTTTAATTGCTGGATTATTTATTGCCTATGTTAATGGTAACTGTAATCTGTTTTATGTTTAAAAAACATTTGAAAGCCCTCCTCCCCACCCCCAGCATGCACAGAGTACGTTAAATAAGCAAAATAAAATAAATATTCCTTCATTTAACAAAGAGGTGGATAGTATCTGTGGAATACTGTATTTCATTTACTGAATTGGTTCTGGAAAGTGTTAAATAATATGTTAATCACCATTTAGGAAGGTCAAGTAAAATACTTGATTTTAACAGAGTGACTTAAGAGCCACCCCCTCCTTTCTTGCCTCCTTGGTCTGAACTTCATGTCTTTTTCTTACAGTGAACGGATATCACATACCAGGCACGTTGGCATCCCAGCTAGAGCCAAGCCACATGAGTCTCCGCAAAATCAGCAGTGACCCTCAGGTAAACTCACATAATGTGCTTCAGGATTCCTCCCTTAATAAATTTAGCTTTATTTAGAAACAGATTTAGTGGTAACTTCCAGTTCAAGGAAGCTTGGAAATTGGTTTTTTTTTAAAAAAAAATGTGAATCACCATTACTCCACAGCAAAGTCCAAGCTTGTACTGTGAATCTCAAAGTCATTATAGTTCTGAAGCACCTCCGTCCGTCCCTCCCTCCCCCCCAGTAGTGGGTTCCACTTACCTTCGCTACCAGTTCGGAATTGGGAGCGCGCACGTAGCACTTCTGCACATGTGCAGATCCTTCACAGATGCACAGAGCATCTGTGATGATGTCCGGACAGGTGGGTGGAGCCTCCCGCTCCCACTGAAGCCCACCACTGCTCCCCCCCTCTCTTTCTATCTCTCTCCATCTCTCTCTGCTGTTTTTATATGTCAAAGCTCCTATTGATCTTATTCAGTTTTAGCCATCTGTGATCATTTGGTAGCATGAAATGCTTCAGGCAAGTTATGCAATGTACTTTTTTTCTGTCCAAGTTTTAATTGCAATTACACTAGCTGTCTGCTTACTCTTTGCTCTTTGGTCGTTACCTCATAGATGGCGTGTTTTTTTTTTTTTTTTTTGTTATCTTCAATCAAATCTATGTTTCTCACATTTTTTATGATATGTGTGAACTCGGGAAGTGGGGGTATTGGAATTCCTCCATGAGTCTCTTTTATTGCTATTTTGGAACATGTTGAAAGATGGCTTGAAGTTTTCTTGCAGAAAGACGTGGTTTAGACCTTTAGGTCAAATGTGCTTCAGAATTCTATGTATAATTGTTGTGCTCAATATAACAGTGTGGTGATAATGACAGTCCTTGACTCCAGTCCAGCATGTCGCTGTGCTAGGTGGCTTTTGAGAAATTTCCACTTTCCTACATTTTAAACCCCAGGATCATCCTGAAGTGATCTTTGCATCACTAAATTGCAACCCAGCACTCCCTGTAATTTCCAGGCATGTTTGTAAGTGTTATTCATTAACAACTCCGATTGATTTTATAAAATCACAGAATGGGAAGGAACATTTAGGCCACTGAATTTAGCCCCCACCCAGCTAATTGGAGGGATACAAATTAAAGCTTCTCGGACAGAGAGTTGCCTAGAACTTATCCAGCAAAGGAAAGGACACCATTATTCTGGATAATAATAGTTTCCACTGTCATAAAATTTCCTCTTAATGATTAGCCATTTTTTTCTAATAATCATTTTACATTTTAATTCAAATTTAAGTCCATTACACTGTGTCCTTACCTCTGAGACAGTAGAATACAGGTCTTAACCTTCTATTGTGTGACATCCTTCAGGAATTTGGAGAATTCTCTTATATTTCTCTTTGTTCCAAATCTACTCAAGGTTAAATATACCCAATTTTTCAGTGGAAGTTATTGTTTCTAGTCCCCGGATATCACTGGCTGCCCTTTTCTGACCCTGCACTACTTAACAATAATCTGAATTCCTAAAGTGTAGTACTTTAAACATAATGCCTGATCTGTGAGCCAACCAATTCAGAATAAAGTAAAAATTGTAGTACCCACGAAACCTAAAATTGTAGTAATTTTTATTGCAACCACATCAGACTTTTGATTCATATTCAACTTGTAATCAACACCTATTCCAAAATATTTTAAGTACTATTACAAAGTCATACATAAACCAAACTATACCTATACGTTTAATTTATACTTCCTAAGCATAAGTCTCTGTTAAATTTCATTTTTAAAAAAATCAGCACATTTGTCTACTACAAGAAGATTTTTTTTTCTACGATACTGGCTATCTCCCCTTCCCCTAATATTGTATCATGTGCAGATTTAATCAGTTGCATTCCATCTCACCATCCAAGTGATTAATAAAAATAAAAAGTACAAGTCCTAGAAATCTTCTGTCACTCTCTTCAGTATTTCCAGAGTGATGAGGAAATTGCTTTGACTGTTCTGCATGTCTTAAAAGGTGAGACACGATGACTAAATATAGCTGAGTTATAAAGACCTAGTATTCTAGAATGCAGCACTGAATCCAAAATTTAAATCCCCATTTTGCACCTGTGTGGATTAAAATGTATTTGGTCGTTCCCAACCATGACATTGCAAAGTAATTTTGGCAGTTTACATGTCAATTTCAGTTTCTCATTTACAATACCCACATTGTTATAATGGAGGAAATGTGACATCAAAGATTACAATAGCATATTAGAAGTGTAATTATGAATCTCTTCCTAAAGCCTATCAGATCCTTTTGTTATTTTATTATTTGGCCACTGATAAGATACAGCTCTTTCCCAAATATTAATGGAAAGCACTTGCAGGCCCATTTCACAAGTGATACTTGATTTTTGCATTTTCTCTACATATTCTTACAATAAAAAAGCTATATTGACTAGGATATGCATTTTACCATTTCTTCCTTTTTCCATTTATTAACAGAATTTCAGACAAATGTCAGGGAAAATTTATATAGTTCTACATCTACCAAATGTTTACATGATGATTATGTGAATGATACAGCAATCTTAGACCAAACACTACAAACAAAACATCAGTCTAAGCTACTACCTCCAACATAATATGTTCCAGCTCATAGAATTTAGTTATATTTTGCCCTGGCTTTCCTCTATAGATATGAATACTGTCTAATACTTACATTCTGGCATTATTCAGGAAAATAGGCAAATTAATATTATTTGCTCAGACTAGCTAAACCTTTGAATAGCAATATGAACCTAAGCTTCTCCTGTTTTTTTTTTAAAAAAACTAGCTGTCTTGTTGCCATTGTTAAATTCTTGGATATCTGCAAGGTGTACCTTCTGCAAGGTATACCTAGGAAGCACCAGATTTTAGGAAGCTCCTCTAAGTTATTGAAAGGTTCATTGTCATCATCAACATTTTGTGAATCCCCTTGGATGTACCGTATTGCAGAATAGCAAATCAGAAAGTATGTGCTGCCAACACAATTAATTCGTTAGAGGATGGTGGTTCAGAAAAATTTGCTATTGTAAGCTTTGATTGAGTCAGCAAGTCAAATCTTTTAGAACATGAAGAACTTGGTCAAAACAGCTCTGCTGGCCTTCTACACTGTGTGGGCCCTCAGTCTCTCCTCCTCTCAATCTTTCCTGTCTCCCCACCCCCACCCCCAGTGTTGCCACAAGCAGAGGCCCCACTCACAGCTGAGATATCTTCATTCTTAACATTATCCAGTATTTTTCCTAATGTTTGCAATGTCACTGTACAATAGATGAATTAATTTTGCCTTTGCAACATGAAGCATGTTAAAGATGCTAACAGGATGGACCCCAAACAATGAAGTTTCTGTTTTTAGAACAAAAATTAGGCCCTTGTCTTTCTTTCCATAACTCTTGGACTAGATACTGTGGGGGATTCTGCTGATGTTTAGCCTTTCACAAGGCTACACCTGACTCAGTCCACAGCAGGTCTTTTGTACACCTTTCTTTTTACATTACCTTCCTGAGGTGTCAAAACAAATTTCCTCCCCCTCCTTTCTACTGGGTAACTTTATTGAGGTCAGTGCTCCTGTAAACACAGTGGACAGTCCAAATTATCAAGGACAAGGGCTGCTTCTTATGCTCAACGTTTACAACATCTATGACTACTATAGCATAGGATAAAGGAAGTGATAAATGGAAGCTGTTAAACAATTAAATGTGAAAACTGAGAGGATAATTTAATTCTAGAGCTGTTCATCCAATAAGGTTAAAATTCAGGGTACATAAGAGGATGTATTTCATATAGCAAAACATATGAAGAACAGTTGCAGGAATGTGGTATGTCTAGTTTAATGAAAAGAAGGACTAGGGGAGACATGATAGCAGTCTTCCAATATCTCAGGGGCTGCCACAAAGAAGAGGGAGTCAAGTTATTCTTCAAAGCACCTGAGGGCAGGACAAGAAGCAATGGGTGGAAACTAATCAAGGAGAGAAGCAACTAAGAAGAAGAACTAAAAACTAAGGAGAAATTTCCTGATAGTTAGAACAATTAATCAGTGGAACAACTTGCCTCCAGAAGTTATGAATGTTCCAACACTGGAAGTTTTTAAGAAGACATTGGATAACCATTTGTCTGAAGTGGTGTACGGTTTCCTGCCTAAGCAGGGGGTTGGACTAGAAGACCTCCAAGGTTCCTTCCAACTCTGTTACTCTATTCTATTCTAGCGTATAGAATATGAAATTCATTGCTGCATGTTAGGATTTGACTTCCAACTTGAATATCTTCCAAATGAACAAATAAAAAAAGATAAAGTTTTCAATTTCTATCAGTAATGTTGGCTAGTGTGTATTACCTGTAGTGTTAAAAGCAATACATCTCTCAGTGCAAACTGTTGGCTTTACACTGAGAGTACAATGCAAGTGTGAAGATTTCTCACACCTTACTTGTGGATTTCCTGTAAGTATTTGATATTTCCACTATGGAAACAGAATCCTGAATTAAATATACCTTTCATTTGATGCATGTAGAAAATCACAAAGTTAGCATACAAGAGGAGAAAACTAGGTCTGAAATTGAGTATATTCTCCAAAACTTTGAATCTAACAATCACCTGAAATAAATGCATTTTTAAAACAAATGCATGGTTGGAATAGGTCCACTGAACAAACAGATTCTGCATCTAGTTTTTACTTTTCTTGAAGACTCATTCTTTCTAGCTGAAAAGGCAGATTAAATAGTTACTATATTGTGTATCTTCCTTTATGTCTCTGGCATATCTCACCACTTTGAACACTTTGGGAGTGAACCTTGCTTTGTAGATACTTCTTGTGTGTGTCTATCTTGATCTTTATTGTTGTTGTTTTGTAGCACCCAGAATACGATCACTTTCAGTTCATCTGTTCTTGGTGTAAGAATTTAAATTAAGGATTTTTCTTTTGGATTTATTGAGGATTGTATCTGAATGGCACAGAATTAGATGATTTCTGAGCACATTATTCTATATAGATTATTCATTATTCTATATACAGTGCATAGATTTCACATTCACATTAACTGTAGGTGATTTGAAATGGCCAGACAGTCATCAGACCAGTTTTATGCAAGGCTCAAGTGATTTTTCTTATACTGGCTTTGAAATGCAAGACTCAACCCAGTCAGCCAACTGGAAAGAATGGGGAAAATGGAATATCCTTAGCTAATGTGATACAAACAGTTGGTTCAAAGAAGTTTTGATATTAACCAAAGCAATTTGCTGGTTTGAAAGCTCAGATAATTTAGGTTTACTACTGAAGCTGCTAGCAGTTTATTGAGCATGAAAGTACATTCCATTCAGGCAAAGCTGGTAGCTTTAAAGCGAACATTTTTTGTTATTTTATTCTGCCTTTTTTTTAATACGTAACTCAAGATTGTGTATTTCCCCCAACAACAACACTGTAAGGCAGATTGGGCTGAGAGAAATGACTGGTCCCAAATCATCCAGCCAGTTTTTCATGCCATGGCAGGTCTAGAAGTCACAGCCTTCTTGTTTCTGGGCCAGTACCTTCAACACTACACCAAACTGGCTCTTAATGATTATTTTTATAAAGAAAATAGAGGATTTAGAATTCTTCATTAGCTGGTTCTTTCCGGTAAAATTAGCAATCAGCCCTAACTTTGTTGTAGAACCAATACTGGCCTGCTGCTTGGTGATTCCTTTTCTGTACATGTAAACAACTAATGCTAACAGTGTTATTTTTAAAAAAATCCCTTTAAGTTATGAATGTGTGAGAGACTAAAGTGTTCCTTGGCGCTTACATTCATGTCCTGGATTAAAGATTGATAAAAGATGTATTTTGTTTTAAAATGAAATTAAGAGAAGCTGATTCACTTACATAAGGATGCTTTGAAGGAAAAAAGAAGAAATTCTGTCCCAGAAATCAGAGAGAAGGGAAGAGCATGATGCTCTATTCCAGATTACACTATAGTGCAGATAAGGATGGACTGGCAAGATGCTCTAAATATGGCCCCTAAAGAATTGGTTATTCTTTGTATTAAATCTGTTTCCTAGATTTTTGTTACTATTGTCTATCATTTTATCGTATGCAATTCAAAACAGGTGGGCTCTGTTTTTGAAGTACTTTTTTTTGTTGCTCTGTGTAGTGCTGGGTAATATAGTGTACATTTATTTCTTTATTTTGTAAGAGATATAGACAATAAATGAACCTTTCAAGAATAATGGATGCAATTAAGGAGGCAGCAGGACATGTCAATCATGCTGTTGTTAGCTGTTGCATGGGGTTTGAGATGGAATAACAGAGCAAATGTCATCTTAAAACATATAGCTGTTGTCTCCTTGATAGAGCGTTGCACCAAGTGCTTTTTGTTTAGTTCATTTTGTGTCTGTCAGTTTTATGCAAGGAATGCTTTGTAAAGCTTTTAGTCTTTTGCAAATATAAGTAGAGGAAGCCTGAGGGACAGCTGCATTGTGGCTTAGCTTCACATGCAGACAGCTATAGCTGGATGAAGCAGTTACTTTTGTTCAGGGTTTAATGTTTTCAGAGTAGTTCATTTTCACTTGTTTTTATAACAGTTTGCATTTTAGAAGACCATATTTTTTTTTCCTAATGCTGGCTAGCTGTGTTTATTTAGTTTCAAGCTGGGTGTAAAAAAAATGTGTTGGATTTTTTTTTTTTTTATCAATACATGCATTTCTGTACAAATCATTCCATTAAAGTAAAGACCATCCTATGCACTCTTTTGGAGAGCTGCATCTTGACATTGAAACAGTGTAGATTTTAATTCTGGAAAATGCAAATTAGATAAACTTGTGTTAAATGAATTGCTTCCCTATCTCTACTTAGGAAATAGATCTTTACCTCTTCTGACTGAGTTTTCAAAGCCGTCATAAAGGGAGGGGGGGATGAAAGGTGTCAAAACATTGTTTATATATACCAACTGCAGTGTATACCTGTGGCATTTCTGATAACTCTTTAGACTTAGTACCGAGAGTCCAAATCCAGTGTTGGCGTGCAGTTGAAGGGTTAATTCCAAAGCAAAGCAGTGATTGGAAGGGGAGGGGTCACCCTCTTTCGAATGAATTATCTGGCCGTACAGCGCTTATGTGCTGCTTCAGTATCACAGTACAGAACTCTCCCATGCAAAAGCCCAGCTGCCAAGCTGTGACACTTCCAGACATGGGAAAAGGCTAACCCAGGAATCAAGCAGAAGGGACTCTGCTCACAATTGGCTTGCGTTCAGCTTTAAAAACCACCTTTATACACATATCCGTACATATACACAATTTCCCAAGAAACATACCATGTCGGATGTGGAATGCAGTTTTGATGATGCTTCTTGCCTCTCTCCTCAGAGTCCTGGGTCTCCATCACCTACTCGAAAGCAAAATAAGGAGAACACCTTTACGGTAAGTAGAATCCTGGAGTGATAATCACTAATCCAGTTGCTATGGTGATCCAGTCAGCAAGTAGCACTGCAGGCCAGGCTGGAGGGGGGTGAAGACAGGATTTTGTGTGCTGGGGTCTGCCTCATGTTTTCCAGATGTAAACATGTTCTTGCTCTCCTCAGCGGTAGCTGCAATGAAGCCATGTTTAAAAGGCTGAAGCTAGCAAAAAGCCTGTTACACAGAGATAGGAAAAAAACATCAGAAAGCAAAAGAGAGGGTGGGAGACCCTTCTGCGGGCTGGGATTTTTAAATTGCAGTTGGAGCAGTTTTCGTTCATTTCGTTCAAGCAATTTATCGTTAGTGAAGTCATCTAAAGAATGGAGCATTCTTGTGAACAGTGTACATAATGCAAAAAGTTGACACCAAGATTTCATGAAACCTGTTTTCTGCGATGGCTTTCCTTTCAGATTTCAGTGACTAGAGAAAAATAATTGTGTGTGTGTGCTTTTGTGTGTGTGTACACATAGTTATTTTTCTCTAGTATACATACATACATCAATATATATACACTTTCAAATTGTTTTTCAATGTGGATGGCTGAGATATTATATTTTGAATTCTGGTTTTTTAAATCAATGTAAACTTATTCTTCACACCATTGTCACTTAAAAACATGGGTCACATGTTCAAAATTTGTGATTAAAAAGCTATAAATGGTTCTCTGTTGAAATGTGAGGTCTGCCTTTTTGCTGCAAACAATAATGGAAAGAAATCTGTTGAAGCAACATGACATCCCTCAATGATTGAGTAAGAGAGAGAACACCAGGGAACTAGTATATGGTGGAATGATTATTTATATAGGTGTTGATGTTCTCTTTTGATATCCATTCAGTTTTTATAGGTTTGAAATGTAATTTTAGTGTTTTATCAACTTAGACCTTTTAGGATTTACACTGGGCTGTGAAAATACGGGCTCGTTTGGATTTTTGGAATGCATCTCTATTGTGGAACTGTGATTTTGGATTTGTTTTGATGAAGGGCTGCAATAGGATCAGATTTACTGAATGAATTGCAGATTGCTCCACTTCTCAATGAAACTGTTAGCAACCAAAATAAATACCTCACATTGATTTCCAACTAGCAGTTTATTGAAACAACAGCTCCAAATTTTGACAAAGGATATTCATTTTTATTTGGTTGCCTTCACTCTGTTGTTTATTTGTGCTTTAGACTACTTCAGGAATTATTTCACCAGAATAAGTGTTTAGTAATGTTAACTCGGCTAACTTTACTTAACAGTTCTTCTGAAGTCATTGTTCCTGAATTTGCCTGAAGCAATGTCATTTTCTGGCAAAGTCAGAATAATCACAGTAAGTCACAAATGAAACGAAAGAAAATTTGTATTTTATTAATCCTCTTATATCCTTTATCCTAATTTCTGAAGTGGACTGATTTTGCACCTCCAATACTACAGATTTTCTTCCATTCCTTTCTTAAGTTCCAAACTCAACATTGAGAAACATCATCATTTCTAAAGGAAATGTCTGAAATGGCATAGAGTTTCCTGCTTGAATGTGGGGAGAGGGTTAGACCAGAAGACCTCCAAAGTCTCTTTCAACTTTGCTCTTTTTGATATCTCAGATGTTTACCTCTGACTTCCAAAGACTGAAATCCACAAACTATCTGTTGATTTTTCTTGCTTCAGAATAAAAAATTCAGAAGTTGGGGGAGCTTCATCACTGGAGGCTTTCAAGAAAAAACTGGACTACCATCTGTCAGAAACAGTGTAGGGTCTCCGGCTTAGGTGGGGGGGTTGGACTAGATGACCTATAAGGTCCCCTCCAACTCCAACTAATTTAACAGTTCATCTGTTAAATCTATTAAAATATATCAGATGATCAGGAGACTTTGAAAAGTTCTCAGAGAATGTGGCTTATAAATAATATGAAATCATGTTTTGGAATTAGAGATACTAGCACCAATTATTGCTAGGCTCACTTGTCTGTCCCCATCTTGTCTTCTTCTTTGTATATCAGAATTCAGAATGCCTGACTTTGGGCATATCAATAAGATGTAAGATGGTATTAGTATCAGAACAGCCAAATAATGGCAGTGTCACCAGGTAGGCACAAACCATTATTTGGTTTGAAGAAAATTGGAGGTTTCACAAATGTTTGACGTCCTGCAGGAGGAGGTGCTTTCCCTGGATTCATACTAAAATATGGTATGAAAACAGCTATTTTGTTTCTATGGAAAATACAGAGTACTTACCAATTCACTGAGATTTTTCCCAGTGAGTGATTCTGTGGTCAAAAATTAGTTCCCTATGCTCCCTTTACTATAATCTCATTTAAAAAATTGTTCCTCCAAATAAAATATTGCAGATATGGAGTGGATAAATCAGATATCTATAAATATATCCTCATTGTAGTGCTGTTGAACAGTGACATAGATCCTTTGTCCCAAACCAGGTGGCTTTTTATGCAACCAATTCTTGAAACTTAAGAGGTTAAATACAACATTCATGATAAGAAGGAATTACGCTTGTACCTGCTGGTACACAGTGTATGAAAATGGGAAAGAAGAATCAAATTATTTATGTAGTATTAGAGGTGGAACTACACAGCCTCCTACTCATATGCTAACAGGAATCTGTAACACTTGAAATATCTTGACTCTTGCCCAAATTTTTTTTCACACAGAACAGTGTTAACTTTAGGCAAATGTTTCAAAGTAGCATCAGCAAAGAACCTTTGATGTGTGAAAATAAAGATTCTTCTTATTCCTTTTGCATTTTCCTGCAATATGTACGTTGTACACCTGCACAACATACAGTACATATTCCAAGTAGGTATGCAGCTGTGACTTTCAGCATTTGCGTTTCCAGCAAGTTCATAGGAAATTGTGCTTTTGGCACTCGGTCACATTCAACACTGACACTCTGTTAAAAGGATTTAGTCGGTATTTAAATCATCTGGAAATGGCCCTGAACCACATAATGGCCAAATGATGTTCCATTGGGCAGCTACATCCTTCAGATGCCAACAAGTGTTCATAGAGAAGTCATGGCTGTAAATGAAGTCATTCAATATTTCTTGGAATCCTCATGAGAGGAACTGCGAGCAAGAGATGTTGGACAAGATGTTGTCTTTCAGAACATGCCTTGGATACTATTTTTAGATAGCTTTTCAACTGTCCCCAGTGATGCTGTTCCGAGGCTTGAATGAAGCACTCATTATGATTTTGGCCTTTGCTTCAGGGATCTTCATATATTCTTCTTTTCCTTCTCTAAAACAGCATAATAACCTTTTTTAAGGGAAATAAACAGCTATTATGCTATTTTTTTCCCCTGTGATGTTATTTTTCAGGTAGAAAACAAGCAATGATTTTTCATAGGTTCAGGGTATTAAGAGTAATCTTAAAATGGACAATTTTACCATTTTGTGTTTATTACTGCCTATCAAATTCTGGTCAATCTAACGTTCTCAAAGTTTTATAACATTTCTGACCTGGAAAACATTTATAAAACCCTAGAAACATAGGCAGTGCCACTACAATCAGGAACACCTATGTTGAGTATGAAGGAAAGAGATGCTTCTTAGATGTTGCCCATGTGGCTATAGCACATATAGCCACCATATAAAGATACATTCCAGAAGTATTTTACATTTTAAAAAATTGTTTATGGACATGAGCACTCCCATAACTCTACAAAAATAGAACAATAGCCCATGCCTTTGGCAATTTGTTACAGAAATGCCTTTTTCTTAAAACATTCTATTTCTCCATCTTCCTGCAATACTTGATTAAAAAACCTATTCTGCTCGAAGGAAGATTTTCCATCTTATAAAAGTGCTACAACCATCTTGGGTTTATTGCTTCTATAAAATCAGAAGGTAATGCTTGAGCCCTTAGGTACTTTGAATTTCAAGGCAAAAAGGACTTTTGAGATATACAGGAAGCATCTATCTGTGGTTTATTTGTAACCAAGCTTGAGATTTTGCTGCAGTTGAGGACTGTTGCATGATCCTGAGAAAAGATGCAGCTGTAGGGAATTGTGAATAGGTGATATTTGAGTGTCCTCACACTCTCACGATTCAGGTCTTGAAACACTAGACAGCTCCAATAACCATACCTGTTGCTCCACAAAAATAATCTGTACATTTTTTATTTCTTGTTTTGGAAAAATGCTCATACATATTTCATGTCCATCCTACTAGACAAAATGCATAGAATCATATGTGGTTGGAGCAATGTCAAAATTGCACAATTATTATTGGTAACATTGGATAATATCAGTATATACTCCATTATATGGAGAAGGCCTGCATTTTTCTTTTCTGGAAAGAAAAGACAACAAAGAGACTTGTCAGCTATGTTGAAGAATCTGAAAAAAATGGAGTAGGTTTATTCAGGCTGCCCCAAGGACAAAATAGGAAGCAATGAATTTAAATACAAAGGATTTGTATTTGGTTAAACATCCTAATAGCAAAAGCTATTTAACAGTGAAACAAGATTATCTTGGCAAGTGATGGATTCTCATCTGCTGGAGGTATGCAGGAAAGTCTATCATATTGGATTCCTCTATTGAAGAGGAGATTGAACTAGATAATTTACAAGACCCACTCCATAGTGGTTCAATGTTCTATAATTATGTGATTCAAAAGGCATATAAAGAGCATTCTGATGTACTTTGTGTTTCTGGAAAGCTTGTATATCTAAAACAATGATAATTAGAAACTTAGGTATTTGTTTTGGTATACTTGTTTTTCCTGAAATGAAGGAAATAAACATTCTCCCAGCAGCTTCATAATTTTAACTAGTGAACATTTCCAGAGATCAGTTGTACACTTTAGAGAAAATAAGCATGAAAATGAAACCCTTAATTGTTCTTCTTTCTCTCTCTCCTAAGGACCCAGAATATATATCTGAAAATTATTGGAAGTCACTTGCCTGTAGTGATTTATTCATAACTCATGTGATATCATTGTCAACAACCACATAAAACAAATATTACATTTATCATTCAGCTAAAGAGATTATATGTGGATTTTTTATCTACCCGTGGGATTCAGAGAATACTAATACCCTAGCAACTTTCAGAGAGAATTTAGTGCCCTGTTGAGTTCTAGGTATATAGATTATTGAATAAATATACCTTAATAACCATGCGTTTGTGATTAGTATATTCTGATAAGCAGCTTTCATGTGTTATGCCATCTTTTTGGGTTTAACTGTTTTTAGAATTAATTTCCCTGAATATTTCTGTACACATGGTTTGTAAGAAATAGCTTTGTCTTGAAGGGTTTCTAGATTTTTCTGAAGGAAAAAAATGTAATTCAAATTGTGGCTCTATCTTGCTCGAGGTCTTTTTTCTAGATATTGCAGAAGCTTTCAGACTGAGGAAGCCCTTTCCACCTGCTTTTGATGACATCTTCTGGCTGGAGAGAGAATCACTCCAATAACTGCCTTTATCTATGTCCTGTTTAAGCATCCAGCTTCTACATATGTAGCGTCTCTCTGTTGCTGAGTTGCTTTGCATGTCCAGCATATTTATATTACTTTCTTCTTTATTAGATAAACTGTGTGACTTTTCCCCATCCTGACACAATGCCAGAACAGCAGTTGCTAAAACCTTCTGAATGGAGCTACTGTGATTATTTCTGGGTAAGTGAGCAGCTTCCCATATGCTGTTTACTGCAGCAGTTGAGCTCTACACAGGATGAGACATATTGCTAACTTCTCTGATAGCAAACATGATAAAATTCAAGCCTAAAAGTTGATGCATAAGACACTGCAAAAGTTATTCTCTTTCTTTATGTATGAAATCCAGCAGAATCATTATACTGGAAAACCAGAAGTCTGGAATGAAGTAGAATCATTTCCTAGCCTTCCAGCCTGCAATACTCTAAACAAGAGATGGGTGATTCATAGCTGTAAAAGGTGTTTCCCCACCTATCAGGCAGCAGATCACTCAGCAAATTCCTATTTTATGTTAATGGCTGGAGAAAAACAATTATTTTGAGGAGGGAGGGAAGAAAAGGAGAAGGAGAAAAGAGCCTTCCTTTCAAAAGTCACAGATTGAACACTTGTTATCCAGTAATGTCGATCAGGTCGCACAGCATAAATTCTCCCTCCTCAATTTCCCATAGTGTAAAACCAAAAATCTGAAAGTTGCATTACATCAGGACAGTCACAAGTTTTTTTTTTCTCACGAATGAAGCCAAATATACGTATTCCAGGATAATGTTGCAGGATCCAATCTAGGTTCGTCACCGAGACCAGAGATTTTGTCTTTTGAGCTTTCGGAATTGTGCTGGAGCCCATCTTCAGGGAACTTCTCTCTAGCGGAGTGTAACACACTCTATGTAAACACATAGAGAAGTTCCCTGAAGAAGGGCTCCAGCACGAGTCCAAAAGCTCGGAAGACAAAACCTCTGGTCCCAATGACCGACCCAGATTGGATTCTGCAAAAGTCTTCTTTGCTTGTCTGTTCTATTTGTTGACCATATGTCCAAGTTAAGAGGAAGAGCTCATGTGTGTGTGTGTGTTTGAGAGACAGTGGCTGCATAAAAGTGGGTAATGATCTCTATTCTGTAATCACTGTAGCCATTAGAGCCATAAAAGTGTGTCCAGCCATATTTGAACCTAACATTCCATATAGATCTGAGAAATAGTGTTTTATGTATCATTCAGCTCATTTGCATCTATCTCATCATGTCTTATTCATCAGAGATGGTTTCCAAAACAGTTATAGTAAGAAAGGTGTATGTGTTGTGAATATGCATGATCATGCCTAAATGGGTGAATAAAATATTAAGTCTAGGTTGATATCTTTCTCAATCAAGTAACCAATTTCATGTTACTTTAGAGCATCAAGAACTCTTGGTTAATTTTTGGTTGACGCAGAGACAGAGAAAGTGAAATTTACTAAATGCACTATGAATGGTCTACCTCCTTTCTCATTTGTCATGTTCTCCTGGATTAATGACCTATAAATGTCAATTTGTCTGAGCCTGGTATTAGAAGCCTCATTGTACAATTCCTCCCCTCCCCCACCCGTTTGTATTCAAACTGTTTATACTCACTACTGACCACTAGGGGGACTATACAACCAGTTTTGTTCTTGTTGCAATTCATTTGGCATAGATAACCAATAGATAGGTAGGAGGTCAACTCTTTACTTGGATTTGAACTTGCCTACCTGAGGTGAGTTCACCAGTTTGCTAAATCTTTCAAGTTTGTTTAATTTTTAATGCTGGGTTGTAGGCATTCTTGAACTTTTGAAAAGTGAGGGTGAAGATGTTCGTAATAAAAAAAGGTAGAATTTCCTGGAAGTTGCAAACTCAGAGAAGAAATACCTAGAACTGGAGACTGCATTTAGGAAGACTTATTGTTGATTTTAACTGGATTACCACTGCCTTTTTCCAACTTCCCAGTTAGAGCCCTTCAGGGGACGCTTCAGGGGAGATGGTTCCTTTTTCAACCTGTACAATCCCGAGCAATCCATTATGAGATCCTTTTATAATAGTCATTGTCAGTTCTTGTAACTGTAAAATACCCTGCTATTGATTGCTTTTTTCCTGTATGCAAGAACAAGCTCAGGTGCCCATGACTTGCCTTTAAAAAAAAAAAAAAGAATTCCTGGCAGATTTGTTAGCACCAATTATATCTCTGTTATTAGGATGGAGGAGAGGGTGTTATGACAGCTGGATATCTCCCGGCATATTTGCAAATGCCTATTACAGTGTAAGGATGTGATTGCATTTTCTAACACATCTCACCTGACCCATTCTTTTGCTGTTCATTTTCTTTAGACTGATAAGAAGGACCCCCAAGGGAACAGTACAGTCTCGGGATTTGAAATTCTTCTGCAGAAACAACTGAAAGGGAAGCAAATGCAGAAAGAAATGGCAGAGTTTATTCGAGAAAGGTAACTTAGAAAACTCAGTAATTGACTCCGTTGTGGTTTGGGTTTATGGCAAGACTCCTGATTCTATCCACGTACAAGTCTAGTGGAGCATTTTCTGTTAAACACAACTAATATTCAGAGATCAGACAGCAAATGGAAGGGTGGGTTTGTTACCCTTTTTTTACTCTAATAGTTTCATGTATATATTTATTGATGAAACGTATGCGGGTGGTTACATCCATTCATTCAGTGACCGTTCAAATTGTAACAGAGGGCTTACAATTATCACTGCATCATGAGGTCATGTGATTACCTGTTGCAATTTTCCTTACTGACTTCCCTTAAGTAAAGTCAATGGAAAAACTGGCAGAAGTTCAAGTCACTCCTGCTGCTTTTTTTCCAGAGGAGCCTTTGATGGCAGGGGGATCTTGTGCTCCATAGCTCCCACTTGCACTCTGTAGTATCCACACACACACACTTATGCCCACCTATAGCACCTATTTACACACTTTCCTTCACCTCCTCTCACCTGTAGCTCCCACTCGTACCTGCCTGTAGCATCTATCTCTCCATCTGCCTTTACTTGGTCCTGTCAACCCACGCTCCATGACTTCCACCCATTCATAGCTCACCTTGCTTGCTAGCCACCTAAAGACTTGCTATCAACAGCAACAGGGGCTGCTGGGATTGTCAAGCAGTGTGGTCACATTGTCCTTTGCGACCATATAAATTAGTGGCAGAAATTCCAGTCCCAATTACCGTTGTAACCAAAGGACCCCCTGCCTCAATCCAAACAGACTGCATGTGGTTTACAGCATATATAATAAAACATGGTAGTATGTTTGTCCTACAAAGTAAGACAGCTATAAACTAGAATCAATGTCATTATAATAAAAAATGAAGACAGGGTTCCACAATCAATCCTAAAAGGCCTTCCAGAAAAGCTAGAAAGTCTGTAAGGGCATGGATGACCCAGAGTTGTGTTGAGGATTCCGTAGGAGGAAAGCTGTGAAAGAGAATTCCCACCTGCAGGGCCCCTCCTGTCATGCTACCCAAGAGTCCTAAGCAGGTATTCTATGATTGGCAGGATCAGGTTAGCAAATTTGATCAGGGAAAGACAGTCTCTGAAATATATTAGACTTTAAGCCATTAATGGGTTTAAATATAACAACCAATGCTGTGAATTGTACTAGGAGATCTAGTAGCAGCAATGGAGTAAGATAACAGTATCTTACTCCACTGTAAGATACAATAGACCAATGAGATGTGAGTTGCTGCATACTGGAGCAGCTGAAATTTCTGGGTGGTCTTTAAAAGCAGCTCCATCTTCAACTAATTACAGCCATCATGTGTAGAAATATCTTCTCACTTTCCGCTCTCTCACTTTGTATACAAAAAGATATCTATAGTAAGAAAAGAAGCAAAACATTTTTTTCTACGTAGCAAAATATCAACAGTCAAAAGTTTGTAGCAACAGAAATATTAAGTTATTTTAATATTAAATATTAAATTTTAAATATTTAATATAATATACTTAAGGGTCTCTTAAGAAAATTCCATTATCTTCAATTAATCATACCGGTCCCTATCTATCCTCATATTGTTTTCAAGCGTCTTTTCCTTCTGATTTTCAGAGAGCGCAGCAATTGAGAGAGGGAGGGAGTTGGCAAAAATCATTGCCTCCTCGTTCCTTGGTAGGAATTTCAATCTCAGGAGTTCTGTTTCATAATGTCATTGCTCCAGGCTGGATGGATTAAAAACTAGCAAGCGCTATGTTTCCTCAGGTGGTTTTTTTTTTTAAACAGTTCTTACAATTACTAAGGACCCGTTTAAATATTTGCTGCAGAAAGAGAGGAGTACAATTTGCTTGAGTTCATTCCGAGTCCAGATGAGTCATGCTTCTTGCTGATTTTGACATATCTCAGAAATCTCTCCACCCACCCCCACCCCCACCCCTTCCACCCAAATGCTCACATTAACTCTGGTCGTTTAAATAACTTAAAACGTCTGTGTGACATGGAAGGATAAACCAAGAGAGAAAGATAAACAGTTATTATTTATAGCTGCTCGTTATTTATAATTTTTCTTTTAAAAAGAGCATTCTTCTAAATCGTTTTCCACATAATAATAGGAGGGAGAGAAACTTGCAACTGGCGATTGGAACATTCTGTTCCATGAATGGACTTGTCTGCCTGATCAGAGAGGAAAAAAAATAAAAGGACTGCAGCATCAGTTTACTTCCTACAATTATACTGGCGAATTAATAGTGAAATGCTCTCATGACTCAATGGAAGCTTTTAAGTATAAAAAATGTTTACCATCCCTTTGATAAAACATGGGCACCAACAGATCTTCACTCTTCAGAGCACAGGGAATGCTTTTTAGCTTGAAATCTGCTTGTACTTGCTAGACTTTGTAAATCTTTCTTTGCTTTGCTCTTCGTTCTTTCCTTGTGCATGCAAGGACCTTTTTTGACAAATAAGTATCAGTGGAAACTTTTGGAAAGAAGTGGGTAAATACAAAACTTGTGTATTATAATTTTATAATATATAATTTCATTAAACTTATGGATATCCTATATAGGATTGTGATTATAATCCATGAGTTTAGTTAAAATATTAAATTATTAATTTTCTTGGCAAACATTGTGGGTAAAACTATAAATATACAAAAATACAGGTTCCCAAGAGGTGAGTTGCTAAATGTACTGCATTTTATTGTAATTACAAGCTACATTTCTAATTACATAATAGCTTTTGGCTGATGTCACTGGTGGGTCTTTTTTTTTTCCAGAATAAAAATTGAAGAAGAATATGCCAAGAACCTATCTAAACTATCACAAAACTCCCTGGCTGCCCAGGAAGAAGGGTAAATTTGCATTTTTGTATTCTAATTACCTGCCAGATTACAGTCTGCTCTAAAATTGATTTCATTATTAGGGATTCATCTTCTCCTACAAGAAGAATATTAGCCTATTGGACCATCTTGTCTAATTCTTCTTCCATATATGACTATGATATGTAAACTATATATTATAGCAGATGAAGGAAGAATTGAATTAGCAAAGATATTGAACTAATCAAACTGGTTGGGTTTTTTAAAATGATGTCCAAAGTTGTCATATTTGCTGCAATTGAAATAAGATACTTAGTTGACCCACAGTGACTCTTTATACAGTAATGTCAAAGTATTGGGACTTTCTCATTAATTTTTAAAATAAAAGCATTCACTATAACAAGTTTATAAAATGTCATCCATGCAGAAAGAACAGAATATTTTTCAAACTCTTTAGAACAGTCATATATGGAATAGCAATACACACATCCCAAATATTTGTGAATATAATTTGTTTGAATAATTTCACATACTCGTGTACTATAATATACATCTTATATATTAATAAGGCGCTTTACATTTCAGAATGAGTAGATTATCCTTAGCTCTTGTTTAGACATTTTAGAGGAAAACGGGGAGAAAGCCAGATAAAATGCATTTGTCACTTACATCCTATCTTTCTTTTCATGATGTTGCTGAAGATATTGTATTGATTCCCCATATGATTTCCCATTCAGGTTTTAAACTAATCTAGATCTGCTTGCTGTTGTTGTTTTGTGGGTCCAGAACATGGCCTGCTCAACATGTTGTAATAGTTATTCTACTGAAGTATTCTAAGTGCCTATAGAAATATTTCTCCTAAATTTTTCATCTGTTGTATGTGTAAAAAGTGCTCAAAATATAGATACTTTGGTAAATTTATCATGTACATTCCACATGCTAAACTCTTGGCTTGATATTTTATAATATGTAAATATGACAGGTAAAGTCCGATTCCATAGATTTGTAATTTCCACTGTTACCTACTGAATTATATTACATAAACTGCCAAAGGATTATGGGCCCTTATGCTTAGAATGCATAAAAATTCATTTAACAAATTTAATGTTGACAAATCTAGTTTCTTTTCAGTCATCAGAACAGATTAAAACCTGTGTTTTTATTATTTATTTCCAATCATTTTACATTGTAAATGATTTTGCCAAAAGAATCAAAATACCCTCATTAGTTAAATCATTAAGGTCCATCCCTCTAAGCCAGGGGTATCAAACTCAAGGCCCATGGGCCAAATCTGTCCAGTGGGGTGCTTAAATCTGGCTTGAGGGGCTATCCTGGAAACAGCGAAGGACTGACCCACAGTGCTTCTCCCAATGAAAATGGAGCTCAGGAGAGCGGCCCTCCCGAGCTCTGATTTTATTGGCAGAGGGTTGCAGGAGACTGTTGCAGCTGAAAATGGAACCTGGGAGCCTGTTTTTGTTAGCAGAGCACTTGGGCTCTGCTAACAAAAACAGATGGGCACCCCTGACACGAGTGATGTCGAACTGGCCACGCCCACCACAGCCATGCCCACCTGGCCCCCCCAAGATCAAATACAACCCTGATGCAGCCCTCAATGAAATCAGGTTTGACACCCCTGCTCTAAGCAATCTTCAAGCTTAAGTTTAAGGGAGTTTTATAGAAAAATTCTCTGGAGTTAATTCACATTTTATAGCCAGTTCATATGACATGTTTAAATTTAGATTTAACTTTTGGTTTTCCAAAAGTATAATTTTATTCACCAAAATCTCCTGTTTCATTTGTTTCATCTTCTGAATCTAAAACTAAGAACACAAAAAAGTTGATTGTTTATTTGGAATAAATGTTAGTTTTAAGCCTTATATTGTGAGTTTCATTTATTAATACTGAGTTTTGAATGAGATTTTTCTAAATATATTCATGATTATGTCTTAGCTGAATTGAAATAGGAGTATACATTTAGAGACAGAATTATTGAGAATAATGTTAAACATTGTGCTTTGGCTAATAGTTAATCCCATTAGCTGTGGTAATGATGAGTTTCAGATCCTAATGAAGAAGTCATTTCTTATTAACCAGCCTTATGCATTGCAGGACACTTGGCGAATCTTGGTCTCAGTTAAAAAAAAGCATGGCTGATGAAGCAGAGGTTCATCTTAAATTTTCCTCTAAGGTATCAAATCATTTTCTTTAAGTTATTAAATGTAATCATGTTGTTATGGGCCTGAGATTACCTGAGATTGCGTTGTTCATTCCTGATCCTGACAAAATTTCATTCCCAAAAGTTATGGGTTGTGATAGAATAAATTTAAGTATGTGCTAATGTTTATCAGTGATTGGACCAGGGGTGTCCAACTTGTGGCCTGCAGGCCGGATGCATCACGCTTTGGCCACACTTACTCCTGGCTTAGCAAAGGGGGGGAAAGTCACGATACATCACATGACGACAACATGACACTGCGAGTTTGACACCCCTGGATTGGACAATATCATTTCTTCAGTCCCCCCCCGCCCCCCCCAAAAATATCCTAGTGCTCATCAAGATATTAATAGTAGTGGTAGTAGTAGTAAGAACTGGCCACTTATTAGGTAAGTAACCTTTCTTGTTTTCACAATCGCATACAAGATTGCAATCTCAATATTTTATAATTTGATGATATTTGGACAAAGGCCTAAATAACCATGTACTGATTCAATTTGGATTGTAGCTAATTTACGGTTAAGAAATTAACTGATTCCTCTCTGAAATGCTGAAATTTTAGAATAGGCTATTCTAAGTGGCAGGACTCAAATGAATTGTATCCTAAGGGCTCATTTTTTGTTTCAGAATTTGCTATCCCTTCCCCCATCCCTGAGAGAGAGACAGAGAGAGGATTCATATATATATATATATATCTCATTGTAGAAGTGGCAATTGCTTTGAAATCTTCAGGATTATGTTCTTCCTTTCTTTGCTTTGAAGTCTTTGCTTCACACAGACATCTGAAGATCAAAACAGATATGAAATCCATGATTATATCACTTAGCTTTTTTCTTCTTTTCAGAACTTTCTACAGTACTTTCCAGTTCTCCCATTCAAAAGGGATAGCATTTTTTTTCAGGTTAACTTTAAGTCCTAATAACTTCATCTAGTCCTAATAACCTGTCCATCTAGTTTTCTTGACAGGAGGATAGAAATAGGTTGGACTTTTCTTTTACTCTCTTGTTTAGTTCAAATTACCGGCATTTCCTAGGTTTTTTTTAACTATAAACCAATCTGACTCATTTATATTAGTTTTTAGCCAAGATTGGTTATTGCTACCTCACAATGTGTGAGGTAATTGGCTCTAAAGTTCAAAAAGGAGAATTATCCCCATTTCTCCTACGCTAAATCAAAGTATTTCTCCCCCATCCCCGCCCCAGTTCTTAGCATCTAAAACCTCTTAAATCATTTTTTTTCTTTTTTTCTTTATGCCAGCTCCAGGCAGAAGTAGAGAAACCACTACTCAACTTCCGTGAAAACTTCAAGAAAGATATGAAAAAGTATGACCATCATATTGCTGATTTGCGAAAACAGCTGGTTAGTAGGTATGCAGCAGTGGAAAAGGTAAGAATGTCTCATAAATAAGGCAAAACAAGTGTGCATGCTCAAAAGCTTGTCATAGAAATCCTTGTGGATGGATGGATGGATGGATGGATGGATGGATGGATGGATGGATGGATGGGAGAGATGATAGAGGACAAAGCGATGGATGGATGGATGGATGGATTGATGGATGGCAGGCAGGCAGGCAGGTATTTAAAAAAATAATCTGTATGTAATTTGACTGTAAGAAAAATATGATTCTTCAAGCTGTAAGCCACCACTCCAAGTGGTGTGGTTGGCCATACTAGTGGAGTGCCAGTCACCCTGGGAAGAAAAGAAAGTGCCAGGATAAAGACAGGAGGGCAAGATTATTTATGCCATGCTCTCTAGTCTATATTTTATGTCCTATGTTCCAACATATAACAGAAGATGCTGTCCTTGTGTCCTATAAACAATACTGAATATGTTTAATTACTATGTTTGGTCAACTTTGATAAGTGAAATGAGTAGGTCAATAATTTTATCCTTTGCTTCTGCTGGCAAAAGGTCCTGAAAAGAACCAACTTGTGGAAATACAATGTAATCTATTTAGCAATGTTTTAAAGTGACTAAATAAAATAGGATTCCTAAGAACAATAGCATTTAGACTTAAATACCACCCACTGTGCTTTACAGCACTCTCTGGGCTGCAATGTCAGCATTATTTGCATATTGTCCCCAATAATCTGGGTCCTCACTTTACTGACTTCAGAAGGATGGAAGGCTGAATCAACCTTGAGCCCTGTCAGGATTGAAGTTCAGGCTGTGGGCAGATTTTTGCCTGCAATACTGCACTTAACCACTGTGCCACTAGGGCCCTCAATAGTGTCGCCTTGATACCACCTTTTTTCAGACACTGGTGGTACTTTGGTTCCTAATAGTTTGGTGCTCAAGGTCTCATCCAGGAGATAGTGCACCTGTTCATTTCCTTGATGTTCTAGCTACAAAAGTCATAGCACGTACTCTGTTTTTGCAGTGATTTAGTCTGTAGAAGAATAAATCTTATGGAAAGGAAAAGGCAGATAGATATTTCTTTCTGTGGAGAAATTTATGACTCTTGGTTTGTTTCAAGGCTCGAAAAGCATTAACAGAGAGGCAAAAGGATTTAGAGATGAAAACACAGCAGTTGGAGATAAAACTGAGCAACAAGACAGAAGAGGAAATTAAAAAGGCCAGGCGGAAGTCTACTCAAGCTGGTGAGTGTATGTAGAATGAGGACACTGTGCAGTACAAAGACATAGAAACAAGGAAATTTGAATGTCAAAGGGAAATGGGGTATAAAAAACCTTCTATTGATTTAGCTAGGAAGAAGAGCATGATTCATTAAATTCTGGCATTGATTGAAACTGCATTCTTTAAGTTTTTATCTATATTTTGTCTGATAAACCATATATGAAAAACCAGTTTGGATTTTCTGGCCCTGTTGATACTGTTTCCAGGATTTAGTTCTTTTGTAATAAAGATTATCCCATACTTTCACTTTTAAGATGCATGTAAGGAAATTAAATTAAAAGGGAAACAGTGGCTAAGATGCTGAGCTTGTCAATTGAAAGGTCGGCAATTCAGTGGTTCGAATCCCTAGTGCTGCGTAATGGGGTGAGTTCCCGTTACTTGTCCCAGCTTCTGCCAACCTAGCAGTTCGAAAGCATGTAAAAAATGCAAGTAGAAAAATAGGGACCACCTTTGGGTGGGAAGGTAACAGCATTCTGTGTGCCTTTGGCATTTAGTTATGCCGGCCACATAACCACAGTGACGTCTTCAGACAGTGCTGGCTCTTCGGCTTTGAAATGGAGATGAGTACCACCCCCTAGAGTTGGGAACGACTAGCACATATGCGCGAGGGGAACCTTTACCTTTACCTTAAGGAAATTAAGGAAAAGTAGCCAGTATTGGAGGACATGAGTCTAGCACAGTCTTCAGCTGGGCTGGACCATCTCTTATACCCCAGGCCACGAAGGCCTCCTTGGCCCTATCAAATGGATTTGAGAGTCTCCAACATACTTGGACAGTATCAGCTGCAGAAGGCAAGCCACACCTATGTCATCACTGTATCAATATTTCTTAAATTAATTGAATCATGTGAACATTTTGGTACCGTGTTTCCCTGAAAATAAGACATTGTCTTATATTTTTTTGAACCCTGAAATATTCTTGTCTTATTATTTTGGGGCACATGGAGCAAGATGGGACTCCTCTTGCTGTCTTACCTGATTTCTGATTTCTGTCTCCCTAACCTAACCAGAGGAAATGGCAGGGACCAGCTACGCATGCATTTAAATATTTTCGGGGAGGGCTTATCTTCGGGGAGAGGCTTATTTTAGCGCATGCGCTCAAAAGCCAGATTGGGCTTATTATCGGGAGATGTCTTATTTTAGGGGAAACAGAGTACTATAGAGATAAATCGATTTAAAGTATTTATCTTTTTTATGTATTTATCTGAACTGTATGATAAACAGGATTCAGCTAATGTTTATATTTTTTCAGTTTGAAATTACTTACCTTTGCTTTTGTAAAAAAAATGTTACTGTACAGTAGATGGCAGGAGAGAGAGTCAAACTATCACCTAAGTCAACTTTACAATAAAACATATGTATTATTGTATACAATTAATACAGATCCTACTGTTCTATCTCAATGCAGAATTTGGGACTTTTTGAATTACTGGGTTTGAAAGAAACAAGCATAGAAAAGCCACTGAAAAGTGTGTTTGTTTCAGTCAGCAAAACTGCCAATAGGCAAACAAGTTGGTTAAATTATCCCCCCATTTAGTTTTCTGACTTGTGCCTCTGTTTACAGCTGCATGCAAAGTTTATTTACTGCTGGTCAAATCGTATGTTTCATTGAATCCTGAAGGGAACACAAGTTGACACAGGCTGTACACGGCTGAGGTTCAAATTTAAACCGGACATCTTTCTGCAAATCTGAACACATCCTTACTATTTATGTGCGATTCTCCAAGGTAGAGTGGGAAGAAATTTCAAAAGAAATGTGAAGGCTTCTATTTCTGCCCAAGAAACAGTATTTTAAAGTACTGAGTGGCTGTTTCATTATTTCAAATTCAAATCCACTATTCACAAATAGGCAGTATGCAATCAAATCGCAATTTAACTTCCATGTGGAAGCTGTATCACCTCTGTTCACCTAAGGATTCTTTGATAGGTATAACTTGATCACTAGTATCTAAACCTAAGAATGCAATTTATAAATTGGAATCTCCAAAGGAAGGAAACAATATTTTTTCATTTGTAGTCAAATATTATTTTTCATTATTCTTTGGTCAGGGAATCCTAGGGAGATTCCCTTAAAGGGGAAAAAGAGTAGGCAGTAATAGCACTGAAGTTTGTTTCTTCATCTTCTCTTAAACTTCCTTAATATGAAGTTAATGAGACATGCCAACCAACAGCTGAATTTGCAATATGTTTCTTAATGACTTTCTCACTTCTAATAAGGATGAAGAGATTAGTTTTTGCTTTTTTCTTAATTAATTTGAATTAGCTACTAGGGCTGTGTAGTGCAGTGCTTCATATTGAAAGGCAGAAAAGTGTTTTGCTATGCAAGAAGGCAATTATGTAATACCTGCCCTGTCACATAGCATTTCCTTAAAGAAGCAGCATCTTTCACTAAAATTGCACTGTTGCTCTGCATAACTGCAATACAATCCCAGGAAAGATCAAAAAGTGAAATCATAAAGGCATTGATATTAATAGTAAAGCACCCCTTTGAGTAGGTGAATGAATTGCAAGAAGAACTCACATGATGGTTTGGGGAATCTATTTTCTAGGAGATGATCTCATGCGTTGTGTGGATTTGTATAACCAAGCTCAGTCAAAATGGTTTGAAGAAATGGTAACCACCTCTCTGGTAAGTTAAATTTTAGCCTCATCCTACAATGCATATTTCAGAAGTAAAGTGTTTTTTCCCCACCTTGAATGTAATTACACACACTAGCCCATTTTATATATAAAACAATGTTTCCAATTCTGAAATCCCTGTACTTGAAATTTTGCTCAAACTTGGTTGTATGGGGCTACCTTTGGAACCAGCAGTCTCATATGAATTTATATCACATGTTTAGAAATCCCCACATTTACCCTTTACATTTCCTAGCCTTCTGTCTAGAAAGTGCCTCGTGTCATGTCACTATGTAGTTCCCCCACTTGAAGCAATGCCTCTTCCTATATGAACCTCCATGATTTAAGAGATCACTTGAGGAGGTTTGTCAACAGTTGCTGTGAGGTTGTCTGGTGGTGAGTCAAGATTAAGCCTTTTTGGTTACTAACTCAGCTCCTTGGAATGCATCACCTGAAATGTTGAAGGGTTTGGCACCTTTATTAACTTTTTAAAAAAATGCCTTTAAAAATATATTCTTTTGTTCCAAAGGCGATGATGAACATTTTCAACTAGCTTGTTTTAATTGCCATTTTAACTGTTTTTAATGTCTTCATTTTAAAATTGTTTAATATTATAAAATGCTGAGACATTTTGATAGCCAGTGGGATACCATGTTAAATAAATACATGGTAAAAGAGGTCAGAGCCAGTTTTGCGTGTAGCGGTTAAGCCACCACACTAGAGACTGGGAGTTCTAGTCCCATCTAAGGTACAAATCCAGTTGGGTAACCTTGAGCCAGTCACTCTGAGCCCTAGGAATAAGTCAGTGATGAACTACTTCCAAAAAACCTTGCCAAGAAAACTGCAGAGACTAGTCTAGACAGTCACAGGGAATCAAAAAGCTGACTTGAAAGCACAAACATAAACACATAAAAAAATCAAGTTGCATTTTTTTCACACTATTGGCTTATTTAGCAGATATATGCCTATCTTCAATTTTACAATTTTTGAGAAAATATTTATTTGTCCACTCATATCAGAACTATGGATTATATTTGAAGTGTGGAAAAGAAAAGAAAGGAAAGGAAAGGAAAGGAAAGGAAAGGAAAGGAAAGGAAAGGAAAGGAAAGGAAAGGAAAAATTTTCAAGGGGAGTCACAATAGTGTAGCATAGTGAGAAATTTTGATTTGTTTTGCTTGTATTGCTGAAAGTTAGAGTTCAATAAAATAATATATTTTAAGGGATTAAACCTATCAAAGAATTTGATGATCCGTTTCTTTTATTTTACTTTTTAATAAGCAATCACACCTAGCCTTTTAATGAACAATCACACCTAGCTAAATCATGATAGCATGATTTTGGGGGCTCTCAAAGGCCATAAAAATTGTCCATTATTTTGCTTTAGATAATGCCCATCTTTGCTTTAGGGAGCAATTACAAAGTACCAAAACAGACTAAAGTGAATAATCATTTGCTTTATATTTGATTCACAGTGGTGGGGCTTTATTCCTTATCCATTAATGAACGTATTTCATTCTTTCATTTCAGGAACTTGAAAGGCTAGAAGTCGAGAGGGTGGAAATGATTCGGCAGCACCTTTGCCAATATACACAGTTGCGACACGAGACAGACATGTTCAACCAAAGTGTGAGTCTGCTTATCTTGGAATCCTTTCTCATGCTGTACTTCTGCAAGCTTTGTAGAAATCTGAAAATTTATGTAGGATCCTCTGTGTGCTAATGTATATGACTGCATAAAAACAGATAAATCAGCTCTCTCAATAAGTACTGTTTACTTATTGTTTACTGTTTACACGTGGAGCCCTTGAAATGAGATTCTTGACAGTATAAGGTCAG
The DNA here is from genome assembly GCA_030761175.1 of Masticophis lateralis. Classification (NCBI taxonomy): domain Eukaryota; kingdom Metazoa; phylum Chordata; class Lepidosauria; order Squamata; family Colubridae; genus Masticophis; species Masticophis lateralis. Next base: position 115,198,824 of record JAUDYJ010000002.1, read on the forward strand.
GATTCAAGACCCACATTGGAAGTGGGCATTTATAATGCCTAATTCCATAAAGTTAAACCTAAAAGAACAGACCTGCATGTTGAAGAAGAAAAATAAATGGTCTCATCATGTGTACTATACTCTTAACTGTCTACCAGGTATTCATTTGTAGATATTGGGAAACAATGGCATGTGGCCCTTGTGTTTTTCAGACAGTGGAACCTGTGGATCAGTTGCTTCAGAAAGTGGATCCAGCCAAAGACAGAGAACTGTGGGTAAAAGAACACAAAACCGGTAACATCAGACCTGTGGATATGGAGATATAGACTTCCGTGACCAGGTGGGCTTTTGAGTCCATCCCACTCGAGGGATTTCCATATAGCTTCAAGAGGAGGAACAGGAGAGATGTTCCACTGTTAGCTTCCGTATCTATTTATTATTGTCTGTAGGGACTATTTCTGTCATGTTTGATCATTATTCCATTCCTATATTGCTATGCCTTAAACATCCAACATTCCAGGGTTGAGAAGCTACTCTTTTTCCTTCTTTTTGAAACTGGCTCCTAGCAGCCAAGCACGTGCAGCTCCCAGGATCCATGGGTCTGTTTGCTGGTACAAAAAGAATCTTGCTATTCTGTGGTTATCTATTTTGTGCTACTCCCCTTGCATGATGCTCTGTTTTGTACTGTAATGTTAAGACACAAATAAGGCTGTGCCAAACCTATGGACGGATGAGTTTGAATGTGATTCTGGAAGCAGGGAGATCCTCCTGAACGTTCTCACTGAATTAGGTGGGAGTGGGGAGGTGGTTTTAAAGCCCCCCCCCCCACCTCCTCTCCCACTTACACTTTATGAAATGGAATTCATAATGCTTACCTACCTCACAGGGATGTTGTGAGGATAATATCTGTGTAGAGTGTTATGTTTTAACAATTATTGTCTCCTATAACTGCAAATACTATTGCAAGGCTACAGTGAAAAGGCTTTTTTGAGTAAAGAAAAGGAGGCCGTGGGTCAGGAGACAATGTACCCAAAGAAGAACGCTTGGGTTGGCCCTCTTTTATACTGTCTCAGGTACTTAACTGGCTGCAGTCCTCAAGCTACTTGTGATCTTTTGACTTCTCCAGGATCTGCAGAAACAATCAGAGAATTGGAACCATTGACACACACACAGAGAGACACATCCCAATAGAAAAATAGCACTTTCAAGACACAGACAGTTGCCTCTTGTCATGCATGCTTCAAGAGCCTTTGGAAGAGTGCAAGAAACCAAATTCAAAGTGTATGTCAAGCTGCAAAATAACCTACATGAGTGTTAGGTTATTTAGAGGGTAGGATCTTGCCTCTGCCAGTATGTCTTCCCTGATTTCCAATTTTGTGCTCATGTCACAGAGATCCCTGCATTGATGATACAGCAAAATTCAAGTGGAATTTGGGTACGGGGGAAGTTTTTGCAAGCCTTTGGCTCTTGAGTTCCCACACTCTGGCAGCTATTTTTTTTAAAAAAGTGTTTTATTTATAACAGAGTTCAGGCCATATTAAGTCTCATTATAAAACTATTAGATGGTCAAAAATCAGCACAAGTAAGTTAAGAAGTGACTATATGAATCCAGCCAAAGATGCATTATACAGCTAGATATTTTCAGAAGTGCAGCTATTTATGATGGTACTACAAGGCCTTATCAATTGATCCTGAGCTCCTGTATTTCAGAAACTGTTGGGGAAAAACCACCGTGTTCTTTGTTCCCCTCCTTTTTTCATTTGTCTTGCAATGGTGTTTGTACAGGACAAATATTTGCTTCAAGTATCAGAGCTTTAATTTTTTTTGTACTGCCAAGTATTTTGTTTGAACATGTGTCACAAACATCTACTATTCATTTCTTTATTTCTTAAATCTTTTTTTTCCCTGGAATGCATCTGTCAGTTTTTTGACCAGACTTTCCATCAGCACTATAACTCTTGTCCTTTCTATTTCCAAAGTAATGATTTTAACTTTAACTACAGAAATGTAATATAGATAACCTGAGTTTCTTAAATTTAAAAACATATAGGAAGAAATTTGGGATAAGAGATGGCATTGTTTTTGCTGGATTATTTGATGCTTACATTATTAAATACAGTATGAAGAAAACTGGCACACAACCTATTCCAGTTAATTACCACTCAAATGTGCCCTCATTTGATTCATTGTCTTCCCTTTCCCTTTGGCTTGTTTTCTATTATCAACAAAATCCTCTTTTTTCATCTCCAAGGGCATCACAGGTTTATAATAAAAATATATATTTTGTCTTTTTCCCAAGAAGCTGACTGTCAAGATTCGCAAAAAGTACAATTTATCCTGCTGGTATGTGTGAGTACATTAAGGCCTGGATCAAAAACAATATAAAAAGAATTTCTAAGGCATCTATTCAGTTCCTTTCCTGTTTTGAAGCTTGTGATATTTCAGTATCCCTTGCAACCTTTCTCTAACTGACTGTTTTCAGAACTTTCTTCAGTTGCTGCCCATTGATTTCTGGGCTTTTTCTGTTTTCCATACTTGATACTGTTTCACTATATGTTCTTTTGATAAAATGGACTGCAATTCTTTGTACATTCCACTCTAACTTTCTTCGCAATCATCAAGCAAGCTGCTCGTGGCATATTACAAAAATTGCTCTTTCCAAATTGTATTTTAAGATTCCACTTTAAATCTGACTGAATTTAAAATATCTATCTTATTTTTCTAGATTAAAAAAAGTAGTCAAATCACCTTAATTGTCAGTGTAAAACACTGCCTGGATCCTTTCGTTTTCGTGTATCTGCTGCTTTCTATAACTAACCATTGTCTCTTTTTTTATTTTTCTATATCTTTCATGATTATCTTACCCATTACTTTGCTTTTCTATTTTCTTCTTTCACTGAAAGCTCCAGTGATTGCTGATGGCAAAATGTAATTTGATTGCAGAAAAATCCCCAAGATTTTACAGAAATTTCAGTGGTGGGTTGCTACCAGTTCGCACCGGATCAGGCGAACTGGTAGCGGTGGCAGGAGGCTCTGCCTACCCATCCGGACGCTTCTGTGCATGCACTTCATGAGCACCCATGAGCAAACCAGTAGCGACGGGTTTTGAAACCCGCCCCTAAGAAGTTTGTAAATAGATTTGTAAGTCTCCGGCTGTAATTATTTGAAATACTACAGTGTATTTCCCTGACTAGCTTAATCTATGTTTCCTTTCAAGTTCTACATGTCTTTTAAACATTATTATTTTATATGAAGGATGAAAATACACAATGTTCACCAGACTCCTTTTTATGCTCCCCAGGGTTTGGGTGAAAAGTTTGGAACCATGTCTATGTCTTTGTGGGATTTGAGCTATTAAGGGCCAACATGAGGGCTGTAAACCTTGCAGTTGCTTAAGATGCTAATTTCGCCACTTAAAATTCCTCAGGCCACCATGGTGTTGGTACTTTTCAAGTTCAGCAGCCCTCAACGGGTCATGCAATGCTCAGATGCTCTCAGTCTCATGATAGCATTCCATGCAATTTATGGCAATCATGCAGTCATTCCTGTATGGCCATGGAGTGATAGCGAGAGAGCAAGGTCTCAGTTGATGATCTACTTAAAACATCTGTTATTTGGGATCCCTTACAGGCGATCCTCCACCTCTGACCACAAGTGAGCTAAAAATTTCCGCTGATAAGCAAGACATTTGTTAAGTGAGTTTTTGACCTATGTTATGACCTTTCTTGCCACATTTGTTAAGTGTATCCTGGCAGCTGTTAGGTTAGTAACATGGTTGTTAAGTGAATCTTCCGTCTTTGCTTGTCAGAAGGTCGCAAAAGGGGATCACATGACCTCAGAATATGGCAGCCACCATAAATATGAACCAGTTGCCAAGCATCTGAATTTTGGTCACACAAACATAGGGATGCTGCATCTTTCATAAGAATGAAAAATAGTTTTCATTTTTCAGTGCCATTGTAACTTTGATTGGTCACTAAATGAACTGTTGCAAATTGAGGACTACCTGTAGTTATTTGAAGAAAAGTAACCACCAATCCCTTTGTTTGGGCTTGGTAGAAGTCTTTTAACCAGTTTCTTCAGAACCATTGAGTTTTCAAATTTATTTGGCCCATCAGACTCAAATCACTGGTGCTACTTTTAGTATTCTTTTTCCATTCCTTTTTTGTAGGACAAGATATAACTCACTTGAACGTTCTTGCTGAAGTTTTCTTTCACCATGGAAAGCAGTTGTGGGTGAAACCTGCATATTTCCTCTTAAGCTTTGCTCTTTGGAACATTCCAGTGCTCAGTTGCATTCTGATTTGTGTTTTGGACGAGTGATATGTCTACATCTAGATTTCCTTGAGTCCAAAAGGTAGAATGAAAAAGCCCATATATTAGGGACACAGAGGAAGAAGAGGATTAGCATGTCAGATCTTGAGACTCTTTTTCTGTTTTTGAAGTTCCACACCTCACTGCCTTTTAAATGTGCCTGTTATTATTACTCTTTTATATTGCAATGGATTTGCCACTAGGTTGTTTTTTTCTTTGCAAATCTTACTCACTGCATTCCTATTACGTGACATTTTGGTATGACTTACAATTGTGGGATGATTTGCAAGTGTACTTTGTGCCTTTTGCTTCACGGAATGTTTATATCCGTTCATATTTAGCTTGGATGTTCATCAGATTAGCCAGACGTTTACAACTTGATTTTGTTTAATGTGGTTTCTAGCTGCTTAATCTTTCTTAATTACATAGCTCCCATTCCTTAAACACTCCCAATGCTCAAGATTTGATTTATTCTCCTTTCAGGATTCATAAGATAGTAATGCTTTGTGAAATTCTCTTTCTAATCAAGTATTTTAGAGAGAAAAATATGAAGAGAGAATTGCATTTTTTTCCCCAAAGGAAGCACTTTGGATTACTGAAATAGAAGTGGAATATTTGGCATATTTTTAGTTCCATGTCAGCTTAGAGATGAATGCAAGCATAGATCAACAATGTAATGTAGTATGAATGACTTCTTATTTAATATTGTGACTATGCCACTCTTTTACTTCTCCAATCATGATTACATGTTCACTGGACATAGTCTGTTCTCACTAAGCTATTTGGAGGGTTCCTTCCCAAAGTTTTGCTATAAATATCTTTGCAAACTTATACAAACTTTGTACAGATTTTTAGCATCCGAATAGAAAGTAGTATTTTGGGTTCTGTTTGGATTTTCATCCTGTATTATCTGCCCACAATGAGTAGCTGATCCTTATTATTTTATTTTGCTGACTAGTTAGTATCTAGCTTATTCACAATGCTTGTCAGTGTGATTTGTCACAGATCAGATCTGGAGCACACAGTTAGTTTGGTTCTTCAAATCTACTGACCACAGCAAATCCTCTGCAATGTAAACTCAGTTTTGTTCTCTTGTGAACTTCATAATATAACAGTACACCTCTGCTTTTTTTACTTTAATATTGTGTCTCTCTTGTGAACGGGGCTGAGCAGACTTAACATTGAATTTCCAATTCTGTGAAGAAAGGTCAAAAATAGGTATGGTTTCTCTATTTATAAGTTTCTTTAAATTATTTCTGTTTTAATACAGGTAGAAAGCTTAAGCAAATAGGTTTACGTTTTCTTAATGCAACCCTACTTGCTCTTCAGAATTACATTCTCCTGTATTGGAATTGAACTCATCTTTAAGAGAGCAATATTTATGGCTCATAAGGAAGGAAAAAGTAACAGTGTTGTTGTTAAATTGCTGAAATTCCAGCTGTAAGATGCACAGCTTTGGAGGCACTCAGAACCTTTCTTTCTTATGCTTTTAAGGCATTGTCCTCCCAGGCTAATAAAAGTATGAAAAGGTTCAGATTCTATGTACACCTCTCTCTTTCCTCTCATCCTCTGCAGCAGGGATGAAGATTCTTAAGATTCTTAAATCTTATCAAGGGGCATTTTCTTCTATCGGGTTTTCCTGCATGCAGCAAACATTTCTGCTCTGTTTAGCCCAGACCTATGGAGGAATTGCAAGGTAAAGCCAACTACTGCCTGCCAGAAAATGCAAATTTCTTCTAGACTTTGATGGGCACTGATGGTAGTCAACTACCATCACAGTTGCTTTCTGCTGGCATGGTGAGTCTCCATTCTGTTACTAACCCAGGGTTAGATGTGAAAGTGGCAGAGAAAGGCCATCATAAAAACAGATTTAAGTTTCCATCTTTCAAGAAAATTGAAAGAAAGGAAAGTGACAGACAAGACCAATGTCTCAGAATAGCCAGATTATTATTTTTTTTAAAAAAGTCATTCTGTGGATAACACAAGAGAAAAATATCCCAAGCAATTAACCCATGAAGGAGTTTGGATTGAGCTCTTTAAATATCAGATTGATTAAAAGAAAATGTTTAGTAAATAAATGGGAGATATGTGTCAATCAGTAAGTAGCTGGATTAGCTTTTCTGTACAGTATTTGCTCTTTTTGCAGGAATTGGAATGACAAACCTGCTTGCTCTGTTTTGTTCAGATTTTCCTCTTCATATTCAGAAATAGCCACTATCACATACAAGATTATAACAATTGTTCTAAGATTATTTTTGAGAGAAACCAATATTAGGATACTTTCTGATCCTTTCCCCCCTCATAGATTTATTTGCAAACATTTGAAATTTAGAAAATAGACGTTTAGACTATTAATATATTAATGGCCATGTATGCAAAGAATCAACAATATATTTGCATGTGTTGTGATGCCTCTGATTTGTTACCACTCAAACATGGAGCATGTTGTACAAAGCAAGTCACTGATGGCCATAGTGGAAAATTAACATTTGAAACACCCTCCTAAGACTTTTTAGATTGTAATTTCAATGGCAGATAGAATTGGTTTTTTTCAATGCCTAAAGGAATTTGGTGTCTCCACTGAAACATTGATTTGAACCCAATATTTCAATTTTCAATCCGTATTATAGTGTCCATGCCTAAGAAAGCTACTTGAAGTATTTTTAAAAGTTACTTAAACATTGCATCATATGCCTCTAAATAGACGGATGAAATGGGATCATCTGGAATGCTGTTGTGCTTTTCTTCTGACAGCAGGACGAACATTTAGTTAAAGACAATTTTCCCATATAAAAAATGGGATTAAAAGCTTGCACTTCAAGTATTTTGATGGAAATTTCTATACACCATGTGTATTTACAAGATTTATCCACTGAAAAGCTGTAGCTTCTTTCAAAGAACCTTGGAGTTAATAGTTTGGTGACAACATTTCATTTGAGATTTTTAACTTCCTGTTCAGAAGCATAGTTTCCAGAGCTACCAGAAGAGAAGTATCTATTGGGATAATTTAGGAGTATAGTTATGAACGTTAATACCAGTGCTTATGTAGATAATGTGGATAAGGATATGTGAATAGTGTAAATAAATAAATTTTATGCAGTCCAATACCTTGAATTTTTTTTCTGTCCACCAGTAAGATATTCTTTGATTTGCTAATGTTTTGCCAAAGCATAGCAAAGAATTATTATGGGTGTTATTTCTGCTGAAAGCAGCTGGAAAATAGCTAAATATATTGAGATAAGCCCAAAGATGCAGAGATGATTTTTTTTGGCCCTAGCATTTATCAAAATAGATTTTAAACTTCAGAGACATAGCATTCACACACAGGAAAAGACAAGAAGAGCTATGTGAAGTTTAGGTGGGAATTGGATTTAATCATTCTTTGAATTGTAGGATTCAGTTCAGTTTTAGTTGCTTTGGGCTCAGTTCTAGAGTTCCATGGGCTTTTGTGCAAAGTTAAATTGAATTGATGATTCAGATTGAACTGACCATTTGAAACAAATCATGGATAACTTGCACAACGCTCTCAAATCATTCTTAGCAACTTGATGGGCATTTGCTATTAAGTGTAGTCTTGCACACTATATATTTTACCAGGAGGTGGCACTACCACATGGCATCTAATGTTGCCAATGCTATATGGATTTTCATGCTTACGTTTCTGTAACTTTCATTTGCTTTTCATCTAAGTATGTCAACAAAAAATATTTTTAACCCAAAATGGATGTGAAACATCTTCAAAGATGTCTTGGCAGTTTGCCACTATCATTTCCTGAAGGCATGGCAATAATAGCTATAAAAGAAGAGTAGTATATCCTTGTTAGTTTGATATTTTCTACTGCAGGAATCTTATAGGTTTCTGTTTTTGAGACAATGAAGTTTTCTGATTATGTTTATATATACTTTAGCTACTCAAAATATTTAATTCATTTTTTGGGATGGTGGGTGGCATCTTTTCAATCCTCTAGCTAGACGAGTGCTGAAATGCATTCTCTATTCATGTACCATGATTTGTTTGCTAAATCTGTTGATGGACAATATACAATAATTTCTCGTCAAGTTTATATATTACACTAAGCCAAGATTAGATAACTTGCAGACCTTGGTCTCCTTCCTCCTTACTTTACTTTATTGATTAGGCCTGGGCCATATCAAAGTGCAAAGTTCGAGACACAAATTATTACTAAAATCTGATAAAAGCAATTTAAAATGGAATTGGATAAAATACAGTTTTAAATGAAATGCTAAGGAGCCCAAGTAGTAATTTTAGCATATCATTAAAATTGGGTAGCAAAGTGGCCAAATTTCATTGTGATTCTTTGGGTTATTTTTCTTGTTTGGGAGAGATTTAAGAATAGGAATGGTAGTGGTTGCTTTCCAAGGTTCTCTGGTCATTAAATAGACATACTAGCCAAAAACAAACCAAAATATTTCAACCTCTAACCTGAATTGTGGCTCCTGAACTTTTAGAAGTTGTCACCTCTGCACTAAGCTTTAATGTCATTTGTTTTATTTAGCTTAGGTGTTCCAAGGGGCCCATTTTTTTATGTTTTAAAAATATGCTTTTTATTTTTATATATATAAAAATATAATACAATGTGTGAACTTGTGCGTGTGTGTGTTTTTTTAAAAAAGAAGCCTGATTAAAACTAAAATAGATTAGCACGTTATATGTGATTGCATTGATCTTGACATATTCTTATAATAGAGTCAAATACTGGTTTTTTGCTAAAATTCAGGTGCCAATTATGATGTTTTAAAATGATTTGTTTCAGTCCTGTTCAGTGCAGAAACATGTTCTATTATATTTTCCTGAATATAGATGAATGGGATTATAACTAGAGACTATAGAGAATTTGCACTTGTGAGGTAAAAATCCACTTTGTGAATTTTAATAGAACATTTTTTTTTACAGATTTAACAATAATAAAGTAGTAGGTGTAGACTTCAGGATTTTTTTTACAACTGGTGCACATCATGCTTAACCAGCAAACTACAGGCTTGGTGATCTTATAACAGATGCTGTTTACAAATGATTCTGCTTATTACCTGGTTTTTTTTTTTCAAAGAAATGTTTATGGAAGGTGGTTTGAATCAATTATATTAGATTTTTTTGAATCTATAAAGGAACATAGGTCTTTGTTATGCTATACAATGATCTTTTGAACTGAAAACATATTAGATCAAATCTAGAAAAAAAAGAGACCATCTTCAATGTTTGAGTACTTGGTAGTAGTCATTCCTATGTAGTAGCAATAACATTGGTTGCCAAACAAGCAAGTGAAAATGGTTGTAAAAATTTAGCAAGATGAATTTATAACCCATTACAATTAACAAAACCTAAACCCTATGCATATTTACTACTCCTAGGCAGTAAGCATTATTTCCATTTAAGTGTTCATAGGAGCCATCATCATGCTTAATATGTGTCCGTTGCTTTTGAAATAGGGCAGATAAAAACTTTATTCATTTCTGAAACTAATTTTCATGAGAATCTATTTTTCATTGCTTTTCTCTAAATTATCTAAATTTGCAGTATATCCTTGATATCAGAGCAGTTCGTTTTACTCATACATGTATTTCCAAATGTTTTAGACTTAACACAAGCTATAGGTATAAACAAATTTGGATAATGTATTCATTTTCATTATCCCAGATAATTGTTTTTCAAATATATTAGCTTGGGAGGATAGATTTGGCCAGCCACCAATTCTCCTCCAAGGCAGATTTTTATAACAAAATAAAATAAAATGGCATTGCCTATCTGGTATTTTTATTCTCTACCCTTTTACTAAACACTTTCTAATTTTTTACAATAAAATATGTCTTTTGCCAGCGGTAATGGCTTTGAGTTTCATAATACTTTACTGCTGATTTTTGGCGAACTACATATAGAAACCTAATTCTACTGTAAGCCCTCTGTATTAATAATAGCGATTAGTCTTTAATCATTTTGAACACTGTTATATGGCTTTTTGTCCCATGCAATTGTATCATTAAAATACTGTGGCTGAAGAGGTAAATGCTTTTTAAGATTCAAGGGAAACTTTGTTGGTTCAGGTATGTCTCCTGTGTGTTAATGTCAATGGAGTTGCACTGATTTACCCCAGCTAAAGATCTATCCTTTAAATGTTGAAAGTATTTGCTATTAAAAAATTGTTTTATGTACAAACATTTCCATAAACTTTGTATTTTCTTCCTATTTTAGCAAATTTGTATTATGCACTTGAAAAGCTTTGTCTCATCTCATGTAAAATAAACTGTACAGTCCATTAAATTAAGTCCTGAATGATTATTTTTATTATTGTTATTTTATTATTATTTTATTATTGATTATTAAACTTACAAACACTTTTCCCACAACACATTTTACAATGTCAAACTCATCCAAAGGTGACGCATCAGAGTACAATATATAGGCCATATAAAGAAACAATATATGAATTAATGGAACCTTATATTGAAACTAATATCTTAAAGAGGTAATTGCAATACTACTATTATTGGCTGTTTGTAGGGATGATGGTAAAGCACAAAGGAAGCCAATTTACCAGTTTTCAGTAGTGCAAAGCAAAGTATTTGGTTTTCAGTGACAGAATTTTGTCTACTCACTATGGTTGAGTTAATGGGCATCCTTTTATAAGTTATTCTTTTTTTGTGGTCTACATATAGAAGTAAATGATATTACAGGCCCTGGTCAGGCCTCATGGACTGGGCCTCTGGCTTGGTTGCTTATTTCCCAGTTGCCTTGATAATACTGGTTTATGATACAATTTATTTTATTTCTTAAATATGTCCTCTTTCTGCAGGACTTCTAGGCAGTGAATATGAGCATCTTTTTCCATATAGCCTTAGGCCCAAGCCACCACAATAGTAATGGTGGCAAGATATTATGATTCTCCATCTTTATCACATGAGTAGAATGACATCCTATTATTAATAACCTGTATCTCTGTGGGGAAAGTGGGCTGGAAAATGTTCCTTAAGGTGCTATGACACGCTTGCTAAATATTTCACTAATAAAATCATTCACATGGGCAGAATCAAAAGGAGTAATTAGGACTCCTGCATATAGAAACTGATTAAATTGAGTTTTCTCGAGCACAATCTTGGCCATCCATAACGGTTACCCCATTTGGCTCCTTCAGGTAGCTCTGGGTGGGAGGGTTCAAGAGAGGATTAATTCCTTTTTTAGAGAAATGGTGAAGAAGACAGTGGTGGTAAGCCTCTACTTAAAGAGAACATTTTTCTATCCAGTGTTGATGACAACTCCCTCTCATCCAGTCCACAAAGTGGTGTTGGATACCATCAACAAGGGTATTTTTCTTGAGAACCTGCAAGGATAGGGAGTTGTGGGTCACTGTTTTTCAATACTTCTCTTTCCTAAGTGGGTTGCTCTAGGTGATTTTAGTGGGGAAGGAATGGTTGAGTCCATTGTTAGTTCACTATGGGGTGCTACAAAGCACAGTAATGTTTCCCATATTTAACATTTATATAAGTGTAATTGAGAGCTCATTCATTGGTTTGGAGTGAGGTATCATCAATATGTAGATGATACCCAGCTATATATCTCCATCTTGTACTATTTCAAAAATGTGGATGTTGTGTTCTCACCAGTAAAGAATCTGGATGTGATAAAATAGACTGTAACCGAATCACCATAAGACAGAGTGGTGTCAGCAGATCTCTGGTCGTCCCTAAATTAACTCTGGATGGCATTGTATTCTCCTTCAAGGAATAATTTAGGACTCACACTTATGGTTACTAGTGTGCCAATTGTAGATTATTATTTTTTTTAAGTGGGAAGCTTCAGCAAGAGTTACTTCAGAATCAAAATATTCCAGTGGTCTCAATTTGGGAAGAATGTTCTTGAAGAATACAAGTAGTCCTCAACTTACAGCAACAACTGAGATCAGAATTTCCATCACTAAGAGATGCAGTCATAAAGTTGTACTCAGAAGCTTCAACTCATGCAACATGTGGTCCACATGAGAACTGAATATTGATACTACTAATTTTATAGGAGTTGCATTGGCTGGAGTTTGTTTTGGGTTTATATTCAAAATACTAATCATTATTACAATAAAAAAGCCCTATATGGCCTGGGTCCAAGTCCTACAGATTTGTCTCCTCTGAAGAGAAGAGAAATCATCCATGCAGGCATTCCAAATATCTACTTCTTGGCAGGTCAAGAGGGAGCTGACCCAGAAGCAGGCATTTCTGATGCTTTGTGGAGTCTGCTACCCCACTTGAATGTGGGTCTGCCTGATCCTAGCCCAGCACTGTAAATGTTACATCATGCTGGCTCACTTCATAATTTTCATAAAGGTAGATACACTTTTCTTCAAAGCATTTATTAGTTTAACTTACAGCACACTTCACCCCGAAGACTTAAGAGATACTTTATGGCATCCCCTGGTTCTGTGAATGAATTGAGTAATATGAATCAACCCTACACAAATACTACCAGCAAAGCATTCAATTTAGGATCGCTGGACTACAGTCTTATTGTGTAGCAATTGCTCTTTTCTCAATACACAAAATATGACTTAGTTTTATTTCCTGACTAATGGGATGCTTTGGAATAGTGTCATATGACACAGGTTCTCTTTGTAATTTACACCATTTCCCCCCTCTGGGCAGGTAGGCTGTTACCTGCAAAAAGCATATGCTACAATATAGTTAATTTATTTTCAAGTTGTTTTGGAATAATTTAAGAGAACACTGACATGGTTTGCCTTGGGGGAAGTTGTCAGGATACATTTTCCTGAGGTTTGATCTTGTAGGCAGGTTCTCTCTTTATGTAAAGTCATAAATCTTTACCTTAAAGTGGAGAGACATCTTTTCATTGATACTGGTATGTGCTGCAATCTTTTTGCCCTTTATAGTCCTCATGGTCTCAGCAAAAGTAAACATTTCAGGGATAAAACTTCAAAAAAAAACATACTTGGCTTACCCCTGCTTGGAACCCAGCAATTAGTGATAGAATAAACACATAGATAGTGCTCAATTTACGTCTGTTCATTTAATACCCATTTGAAGTTACAACGGGGCTGAAAAGAGTGATTTACAGCTGGTCCTCGCGCTTATGATCATAACAGCATCCCCAAAGTCACATGATCAATCGCACTTAGCAATAGCACTTAGACTTTTATACCTCTTCATGGTGCTTCACAGCCCTCTCTTAGTTGTTTACAGAATCAGCATATTGCCCCCAACAATCTGGGTCGTCATTTTATTGACCTCAAAAGGATGGAAGGCTGAGTCAACCTTGAACCAGACAGGATCAAACTACAGACTGTGGGCAGAGTCAGCCTGCAATACTGCATTCTAACCACTGCACCACCAGGACTCTTGGTGCGGCAACCAGGATGTATTTACAATGGTTGCAGCATCCCTGGGTCACACAATTGCTACTTATGACTTTCCCAGGGAGCTTCTGACAAGCAGAGTCAATGGAGAAAGCTGGGTTCACTTAACAACCATGTTGCCATGTGGGGAAGGGTGTGCAAGAAGTCCCAGAGCCTCAGCACCTTACTGTGTGTAGCCAGAGTGGTGAGCCCAGCAGAGGAGAGGCAGACAAAGATGATGAAAATCAGTTGGGGGTGGTGGTGGTAGGGGCAAGAGGGGCTGTTATAAATGTGGCTGGCCTGAACATTTATCATATAATCACATAATCAGAGGACTGTAATGGTTAACATTTCAAGGACTAGTGGCAAGCCCATAAGTAACTGTGTAAATTGCTGAACAAAGGGACATTAAGTGAGGAGTACCTGTGAGCACCTTGTAAAAGTAAAACTCCTAAAATACAACTGATCTCTGTAAAATGCAAAACAGAACCGCATTCCAGTTATTTTGCCTCCCTTCAAATGAAATGCAGAATTAAAACGTGGCCCCTTCTTGAAATAAAGCAAGTCATCACTAATATGATAATAAATACAGCAGAATTGTGGTCTGCAGGATTAGAGGTGACCTAATGTCACTTCTATAAATGGCCCCTGAATGAATGACAGAGAGATGCAATTCTACTTTCTCCAAGCTATTCATTATGCCCTTCAAGTGTGTAATAAAGATTTGGTTGGCTGGAGGACCATAGAAGGTCCTCTGCTTAGTTCAGCAATCCAAATTAAAGTGTCTGTGCTGCAGAGGAGAGGCAGACAAAGATGATGAAAAGCTAGTTATCATCAGAGGTGGTATTCAGCAGGTTTTGACCAGTTCTGGAGAACCGGTAGCAGAAAGTTTGAGTAGTTCGGAGAACCGATAAATACCACCTCTGACTGACCCCACTCCCATCTATTCTCTGCCTCCCAAGTCCCAGCTGGTCAGGAGGAAATGGGAATTTTGCTTCCCCAGGAGTGGGCTGAGAATGGAGATTTTACAGTATCCTTCTGCCATGCCCACCAAGCCACGCCCACCAAGCCACACCCACCAAGCCATGCTATACCCACCAAGCCACGCCCACAAAACCAGTTGTAAAAAATTTGAATCCCACCACTGTTTATCACCTTTAAGAACTACTTCCTTCAGGACTTGTCTCCCAAATGAATTTGTTTATCCTGTAATAATTGGGAGACACCTTCTGAAATGCCCTATTTCCAAATAAATTCCACTTACAGATATTTTGCAACAAGGTTTTTTTCAGTGGAGGTATCCCTCCTGTGGAAAAGCTCACCCTGACATACAAGAACCACCTCTTCCCAACTGAATTTCTGAAAAAAATGGGCAAATCTAATACTTTGAGATAGTTAGATTTTCATTTATGGTCAGCCTATAGCCATTGTCTATCCACTGCAGAAGGATGAAGGCCTTTTCCGCATGTTTCCAACCAATACGGTCCTGAGCTTTCTTTTGCCAGTTGGGCCCACAATACTTGCTGATGTTATCATCAGCAAATATTGTGGGCCCAACTGGCAAAAGTTATCATCTTGGTTTTGGTCTCTTTTGTGGAGGCTTTTTACCAAGTGGAATCCATTCTATGACTGCCTTGGTCCACCTGCCATCAGTTCTTCTTGCTATGGAACCTGCCCATTTCCATTTCCATTATTTTGCTCTCTTGATGATATCATATACTTTCGTTTGTTCTCTAATCCATGTGCAAGTCTTTCTATCTCGTCTTGCGATGCCAAGCATGTATCTTTCCATGGCTTTTTGCAGAAATCACAACTTTTGTATTGATTGTGAGATTAGTGTCCATGTTTTACTGGCATAAGTTAGAACAGATAGTATACACACTGATTGAAAACTTTTGCCTTCAGGCATAGACCCCCCTCCTGCGCGAGCTGCACTGGCTCCCGTTGGTCTTCTGGATGCGCTTCAAGGTTTTGGTTACCACCTTCAGAGTGCTCCATGGCTTAGGACCAGGGTACTTACGGGACCGCCTTCTGCCACCAATAGCCTCTCACCAACCAGTTCGCTCCCATAGAGAGGGGCTCCTCAGGGTGCCATCGGCCAAACAATGTTGACTGGCGGCTCCCAGGGAGAGAGCCTTCTCTGTGGGGGCACCCACCATCTGGAACGAGCTGCCCCCTGAGATAAGGAGACTTCAGGACTTACGCACCTTCCGCCGCACCATAAAAATGTTTTTATTCCAACAGCTGGTCTGGCCTAAGTCTCCCCTTTTAAATTGGTTTTTAAAATGTTTTATATAATTGCATGTTTTAAATTTCATTTCTAAGCCCAAATTATTTAATCTATTTTAAATAACTTTTAACTTTTATATGTTATTGTATTTTATTTTGGCTGTTCACCGCCCTGAGTCCCTTTTGGGAGTAGGGCGGTATATAAATTTGAATAATAAATAAATAAATAAATAGAGGGAATATGTATCTTTAATATAGATGTATTATAAATAGTGAAATATTAAGATACACACACACCGTATATAGTCACTATCTTAATATTTTTAAGTTCTATTTCTATTGTACTCTGCTCACAGCACTTATGGAGGATAGCAGCATGGAAGTATCAGAAAAGAATGAAATTGGATTTTTTTCCTGCTGATTGTTCCTTTCAGGGTTTGTTCAGCCTACAAAGTCTAGTCATCAAAGTCTGTGTCAACACAGACAAACAGCAATGACTTCTTTCCCATTTTCCATTCCTCTTTTTGTTTAGGAAGATTCTCCAGGTATTGCTAAAACACAACTACTAAGTTGCCTCATCATGGATCATGTTGGCCAGACCTGCTGAGAAGTGTGGTTTAGGAACATCCAGAAGTTTCTTTAAAAACAATTGCATGACAACCCAGCAGTTATGCTTGGAATCCAAGGAGGGGAGAAGCCATGTGGAATGTGGCAGCTGTTCTCCTTCCAGAATTCAATAAAAGAAATTGGGGAGGGGGGAGAGGAAGCTAACCTGGCCTTTCTCTCAATCTTCCTCTTCTCTTTTTTTTTCTTGGTATGCCTTCCTGGGGATAAATAAGGATTCCAAATGGCTATTATCATGCTCCTGGGCATGAACAAGGATTTCAAATGTTATTATTTCAAATACTCCTACAGATTGTTCAGACATGTCTGTATTTGGGGGAATGTGTTGGGGAAAAAAAGTTTGAGAAAAAATTTGTATTCCCTTTCCAAACCTGGAGATTGCTGGTGTTTAGGACGATATATCAATTGGTCCCCTCGCTGTGAATTTCTTATGTGACAGCCATTTTGTTTATTTCAATACCTTATGCATTTGGGAGCCAGTGACCCACACATCACATAAATTCTAGTTGACAGCAAGGGAGGGAGAACTCATTTTTCAGAGGGCAGTGATTCATGGGGTGATTTTTACTAGATGATATTGCTAGGAAGATGAGGGCTCTCCTCTTGATGCACAAGGTCAAACACAGCTTTTTGAAAAGCACAGCTAGATAACTGGTGACAGAAATGTTTTGTCTCCAGCTTGAATCTGTTAGTACAGGCATATAATGATCATAGGAATTATTTAAGGATTGGATTTCAGAAAAAATTATTGCTTTGTTCTAGTTTTTATCAGGTCTGTTGTGGAATTTAGTCTGGCTTAAATTCAAATGACTTCTTGATGAATCTTCTGAAGCTTGAGGAAAGGAATGAAGGTTTGAGAGGAAATGCCAAGTAGAAGATAATTCAATTTAGCAGCCTTTCCACTCCTATTTTAATTTCCTATCTCTGTGCAAAGACAGATCTCTCTGGTTATCTGGTAACAAAGAAAATGGGAGAGAAGCACTGAAACAATTATTGATGTTTTATAGACAACATTGCATAGTCAGGGATTATGAGAATTATAACCCATGAAATTTTGTTATTTTTTAATTCATTAAAAAAACAAGCTTCTGTAGCTCTCATTCTCTTAGAGACAAATTTGAGAAATCTGACATATTTTAACTTTCAAAGCTTGTTAGCTGTTACGAAATGTCTCAAAATGAAAATCCATTGCCTTTTATTTTTAACATTAAAGATATAGAAGTCTATTGTTGAAAGGATTAGCTTATTTCTAAAAGCTTTCTTGGGCTTAGTCTACACATGGTGTCAGCTGAATTATGTAAAAGCCATCTTATAACTAACATAAAAGAAAAAAATTCAATAGAAAGGGGGCACCTGGCCAAAGAGGAAAGATGGCAAGTATGTCAGAACTCAAAACTTAAAGTAGATGGAGAAAGTATTGAAAAGTTAGTCTGTACTATTTATTTTGAGTGCATAGGCATATTCTCCCTCCCTAAAATTAAATGTATCTTCTTAGATGCATTATTAGAAATATTTTACATTTCTCCTTTCAAAATAGCAAAAAATGTTTTTATTTACAATTGAAACTTCTACATTCCTGAAATCAGCTCTTTGAAAATGTTTACAGTAAACCTACAGGTTCTTGTGGTATTTGCTCATGACTTTTCTGGCTATAATAAAAATAAAGAAATTATGTAAATAAAAGTAATCATATAGGTAATTGAAGAGATGTATTCCAAGCTACATTGTTTATCTTAACATTGCAAACCAAATTTACCTTCTTTTGATACACACTATAATTTGGATTTTTTTGGTTGGTTGGTTGATTTGTTTACAGCATGTCTGTCTGACTCTAGAGATATTACTTTTCTTGCCTCAAAAATGTATTTCCGAAAGGAAGCCAATATTTAGTACTTTTAGTGGTGACCTTCAAAGTTGATGTTTAGCTTCTTGTAATGAAATATCTAAAGTGCCAAAAGTATAGTAAAGGCCATCTTATTCACTTGAAACAATTTCAATGAGAACATTGTGGTTCTTTCTCTAAGCTACTCATGGTAGTCCTATTTAATGTGGCAATGATTACATGTGTCAAAAAGATGTAAAAATGGTCTTTGCTTATAGCACTTGCAAACAAGCACTTTGCTTGTTTGGAGCAAGGGATCATCATTGGTTCCTCACGGAAGTGTAGTGTGGCATTAAATAATGTGTCAAAAGTTTCAGTTCTGTATGCTTCAATTTTTTAAAATTAACAATTTGAATGAAGATGCTCATCCAATTTGTAGTCTATGTAAAATTGGGTGGAATAACTAATACACTCTTGAAGACAGAAGTAAAATTTAAAATTGAATTAGAAAACTAGAAAAATAAGCTGAGAATAACAAGGAAAATTAACAGAGACAATTACAAAGTTCTTCAGTTAGGAAATAGAAATCAGATGTTAAATTTGAGCTACATCGCTTTGTAATATTTAAGAAAATACATTGGAGAGCAACCCATCCCAGATGAGAAGACAGCTCAAGAGCCTGGACTCACTACACTAGATCTGATTCTCCCCGCTTCCACCCCAATGCCTTTGATCCTTATCTGGTCATTCTCGGGTAAAAGCTACCAGTCTGGAGAGGTTCCTGTATAACAAACAGAGAACAATGAAGTAGTTAGTATGAATTCTACTCATGTAGGTTTGGTTGTTCACACCAGACAAATGATCTTGAAAGAGTAATTGATTTCAAATAGCATTATAGAGCTATAGGAAGGCTCGTGAAATTTTAGGCAGCATGAACAGAAATAGAGTTTCCATATCACAGGAAATAATTGCTTCCCTTTACTCTGGGGATTGGCAATGAAATCCTATGAAGGCTGAAAAACTGGGCATGCTTAGCCTGGGGGCTAAGGGGGGCCTGAGGGGGGCAGAGAGCTTGAAGTACTCAAAGAAGTTGCAACGAAGAATCTCAAGACTTGCTCTCCCTCGTTCCAGAACACAGGACAAAGAATAATGGGTGTCCTTTTACAGAAAGCCAAATTCAGATTGAATAAATAAATTGTGCTTGTAAGAGCAGTTCAAAATACTGAGGGATTCCATTACTTCAGGTGGTGGGATTCCATGCTGTGGAGACTTTAAAATGGAAGCTTGATCAGCATCTTTGGGGTATGCTTTAATTTGGATTCCTGAAAACTGAGCAAAGGCTCTAATGGTCTCATCTAACTGTTAGGTTTTGGATTTCAACAGCCATTAATCCCAACCAGTAGACCAATGACAAGAGGCTGTGGAAGTTATAGCCCAAAATTGTCTAACACTGTACAGTCTTTCTATCAATAGGTAGCATTAAGATCTTATTCAGGAAATAAATTTCAGCCAATTATTAGTTGCATCCATGTTCCTTACATTGGTCCCCAGTAAATGCACAGACCTATAGTAACAAATATATGCTGCACCCATAATAACACAGCAGGATGAGTTTCTTTCTGGAGTTGTTTCCTTTATTTTTATATGCATGGACATAAATTAATTTAGGTTTAAAATAAAATTAGTTGGTGAAGGAGTGGTCAACCATTACCAGAGGTGGGTTCCACTTACCTTTGCTACCAGTTCACAACGGGAGTGAGTGCATGAGCAGAAGTTTCTGTGCATGCACAGCACGTCTGTGATGACATCAGGGTGGGTGGGCAGAGTCTTCTGCCACCGTTACTACTGGTTTGCAAGATCTGGACCGAACTGGTAGCAACCCACCACTGACCATCACCCACAGTCCACAAAGCAAGAAATACTGAGAGTTGAAATTTGGTGGTAAAATGGCTAGATTGTATTGTAGCAACATGTTTTTTGGCCCCAAACTATGAAAATAAAATTGGGGTATTTAAATCACTCTAATTCACCTGGACTGACTCCTCTATCTCCCCAAACAGGCCAATTGTCATCCCACAATCCCACCCCTGGAAATGTCACTGTATAATGGGAAGGCCTCTTGCAGCCATTCAGGCAGTTCTAAGTTTGAGTCGCAGCTTTGACAGAAAATGTTGCCCATTCACCAAGGAATGAAATATCTATTGCAACACAAACCTCACTGTTTACCGACTGCTGCACAAGTACGAAAAGGTGCAGCTGGTGTGATGACATTACAGCACAGATGTTATCATTGTGGTTATGTTGAATGCTTCTACCTACTCTAATTGTACTATAATCATATTGGATTTTATAAAAATTGTAATATCAGCTGGCAATACTGACCAGAACTGGTTCTATCATTTCAGAGATAAGAATTATCTACAATGTCAACCCCCAAGTTTTCATGGATTTTGACAGTAGAAGAAGTTCAATTCCTTCTACATGCGTCTTTCTTAGAAATATACCCTCTGTATAGAATATAGAGTGCAAGACATATCCACATGCCTTTCCATTTTAGGTACATCTCTCTCTCACACACACACACACAGAGAGAGAGAGAGAGAGAGAGAGAGAGAGAGAGAGAGAGAGAGAGAGAGAGAGAGAGAGAGAGAGAGAAATGTACTTGCAAACATATTTTCCAGAGGCAACAGAAGCCGGAAGCTGCAAACTATTGATCTCAGCGGATAATTTTTCTGATAGTTTTTGTAACAACTTGGAAAAGTTACTAAATGGATTGTTAATAGATTTGCATTTCCTGGGAAAACCAGGACTATTCTCTAGAGAGAAAATAGCTGAAGGCAGAATTTGAACCTTTCAATGTTTTGAACTGCTTCTTCAAACATCAGCTACATTTCTTATCTGATTTTCAGTCTACTTACTGGAATGGCAATATTATTGGCAGACAGTGATGTTGGAGACAGAGGATTGTGAGTAGATTCTGACAGTGTGCAGATCCCCACAGATGTTTGACTCTGACAGTTTTTGCATTTGAGCTTGAGTGGAAATCTCTCCTTCACTTCAAAGGAAAACAAAATCAAGCGATAACTTCGAAAATATAAATCCTATTCCTTACTTTCTCTCGTCCGATGAAAGATTAAAAGACATCCAGACAGTCTAATATCTGTAGACTGATGTACGGTCAATGTATAACACAAAATTCAGTATTCATCATGTTTAAGAACAATTTTATTTTGTTGTATTTTATCAAACAAATAATTTTCAGCAGATCCTCAAACAAAGTCAATCTAAAGCAATGGCATTGTTACCTATTCTGTGTCTCCAAGGTGATCATTAAAAACCCTCCTGCCCTTCATAGACATATAGACAAGTAGAAGTCTGATGGGTGATGCTCTAACTACCTGCCTATTTAGAGAACACCAACAGAAACCCTGCTAAAGGACTTTGTGTACAAACCACTCATTCTTCCTTGACCAGAAGGAGAGATTTGCTTATTAACTGGGGAGTCTTCTGACCAAAATAATGATATAGAACAGGGATGAGTGGGATTTTTGCCAACTTCCCTTGTATAAACATTGCTTCAGCATTTCAGCAGGGAGATGAATCCCAGAGTGTGCAAGCTTGCCTCAGAGGAGCCGATGTTTTTAGCATGTGGGGCACATGCTTGTAAATGGAGTTGCGCAGAAATAAGTTCCATTAATTTCAGTAGGGTTTGAATGAAGTTTCTTTGGAATACGCCCAGTGTTTGCAATTCAGGTGGCCATTTGGGGTTCATCTCCTGTGATGATGACATAATGTTTTTCTTTACTAATACTTTGTGCTAAGAGATGAGGGGGGAAATAACTGCAAGATCCGTGACAGAAGGAAAATTGGTGCAAAGCAATTAAAGCTAAAAAGAGAGAGAGAGAGAAACAAACAGGTCCTCCCTGCCCTGAAACAAATCCCAAAACTTTTGTAGCATTCTATGTAGAATCCAGAGGTGGGTTTCAGCAGGTTCTGACCAGTTCTGGAGAACCGGTAGTGGAAATTTTGAGTAGTTTGGAGAATCGGTAAATACCACCTCTGACTGGCCCCACCCCCATCTATTCTCTGCCTCCTAAGTCCCAGCTGATCAGGAGGAAATGGGGTTTTTGCAGTAACCTTCCCCTGGAGTGGGGTGGGAATGGAGATTTTACAGGATCCTTCCCCTGCCACGCCCACCAAGCCACACCCACAGAACCAGTAGTAAAAAAAAAATGAAATCTACCACTGGTAGAATCCCACAACCAGCGGCAAATGTTTGCAAGTGAAAGTAGACAGACTTCTTGAAAACTATTTTTATCTGATCTATAACTCATTTGCAAGGTACACACATCCCACTGGATTTTGAATAAGCCACAGCCATTCAGATCATACTTAATACTAAGCCATAGGAGATTCAATCATAAATCATACATTATAGTTGAGCCCAAGAGTGTACCAGCCAATGTCTATCAAGAGTTCTTGGTCTTATATACTCATAGATGTCATAGTGAGCAGATTGTGCTCAGTCAGATTTCATCTATCTTCCTCACCAACCCCTTCTACAGACTACTAATTTATTCAAAAGTCATTTTAGCGTCTGTTCTTTTCTTATCTATTTGTCTTTTTTTTGTGCCCTGTTCTCTCCATTTAAATCCAGTGTGTCTAGGACATTTACCATGCTTAAGTTTCTTTCCAGATTCTGATATTATTAAATCATCTCTTTTTTTGCCCCTTGAATCAAGATATATCTAGTATATCTTGATTATCTAGTACAGTAATTATACTACTGTTTCCTCTTTCTATTCTGTATTAGAAACAGCAGCGTTCTATTAATTAGGAGTAAATTTTTTTTTCATTTCATTATACTCCTTTTTCTGTTGGTAATGAAATGCTAACTTTGGATTCCTTGGTCCTGCCATTAAAGCAAAGGCTGCAAAGGGAAAAATGTTATTACAGCTGCAGGCTATCTATTGACTGTTGGACCTTCTGAAGTTGGTATGGTTGGTATTTGCTCCACTTAGCTTTCATTTAAGTCTCTGCACACTTTTCCAGCCTCCAATCACCAACTACCCATAACACAAAGTCAATCCATAACACAAAGCCAACTCCTTTACATTAAGAGAATGGGTATAAGTAGGACGTCTTTGAACTTCCCTAGGAGCAAGGGCAAAAGGCATCAACTGGCAAGAAGAGAAAACACCACAGCACCCAGCTACTGGCCAATGTATGCAGTAAAATAAAAACAGGTAATCCAAAACCCAGGATGGTGGAGGAAGAAACCTAGCATTTCTCATGAATCCAGGGACAGAATGCAGATGATTCTGGCTAGTATGGAGCTTTTTCTATTCTCTCTCTTCTGGAAAGAAATACAGTTAAGGACAATGTGGAAAAGGAACATAGACAGAAATGAAAGAGATAAGAAGAAAGAAATGCCATTCTTCCTTTAAAACAAAAACAGAATCAATACACATCCCTAAATGAATCCTTTCCAACTGCTTGCCAACTCCCTTGATTCATCTTGCATTTTTTAAGTTGTATTTCAGCTTGTCTGGCTATTTGAGAAATAAGATGTGTTCATACAGCAGTCTCTCAACTCCCCATCTTGCCTCATTTTTTTTTCTCCCATTTCATCCAGCTGTTTCAAACTTCTCAGATTTTTCTGTCCTGGATAAGTCAAATTAATTTTCTAATTGTGTAATGGAGGTCATAGTGATTCGCTTTATAGATATATTGAAAGGATAACAGAAATTAGGACTTGCAAAGTATATTGCAAGACAAAGCATTAATAACTGTGTCCTAAAACATGGTAGCTCTGATTTAACTATTATTTTAGCAAAGGCTGAAAAATACAGTTTCAGATGTATATGTGCAAGCATCTAAATATATGGGGAGAAAACTGACTCTCAGGCCAGATCCTTTATTCACTAGGTGCATTTAGCTAGTCATTTCAGTGGTATCGTAAAAGCCCTTTGTAATCCTGAAGTGCAGCCTCCTGGGATCAGATCCCTAGTTCAGTCAGAGTAGCAGTCAGACTTTGGTGGACCTAATACTGGAAGTTTCAGAAGGAGCAGCAGGCTGTCTCTCTCTCTCTCTGTGATCACTTTATCCCATGTAGTGTTGATATCAGATCCAGTTCCTGAGAACTAAGAAAAATGAACTGTTGTGGCTCCTAGCATATGCCAATATTTGTTTTACTGACAAAATGAAGAATGGATGGGGGGGATGTACGAAAGCTGCTTTCATTTTGCCCTTTCCATAGGATCTTTAATTCCAGTTGCTTCCATGCAAAAGATAGATCCCAGCAAATTCATTTTTCTCTTAAATTTCTAACCCTCATTTTCCTCCAGAGCCTCTTCAATGGTCTCTCCATTGGCAATTTCTTCTTCGCTGCTGTCAGAAACGCTTGCCCTGAGGTTGTGTCTTGTTGTGGGGCCTCGTTCCACGTTGCAGCATGCTCTCACCTTGGGCGCTTGCTTTTTGGGAGGTTGCATCACCTCAAGGGAAGGATCGTTATTGCTCAAATGCTGCTTATTTGGACAGTTCCTTAGGTGTTTGATGTTCTTTCCAAGAAAGCAGGGCATATAGACAAAAGGGTATGCTAGCAAGAAACGAGACCATTGCTTGTGTAGTTCAGCCTTTACCTGGGGAAAAAGGGGGAATAAGTTGACAGTTAGGATTATAGCAGTCTTTTCCAACTGGGAATCTTCTAAATAAGAGCTGTGGCGCAGTGATTAGAATGCAGTATTGCAGGCTAATTCTTTGAGATGGTCAGGATCAAACTGCCAGCAGTTTGATCCTGACCAGCTCAAAGTTCACTCAGCCTTCAATCCTTCCGAGGTTGGTAAAATGTGGATCCAGATTGCGGGAGGCAATGCTGACTCTGTAAACCACTGAGAGAGGGCTTTAAAGCACGGTGAAGCATTTAGATATAAATCTTAATCTATTTATGCTACTGCTAACACAATATAGCTATTATATAGCATGGCTATTGGTGACTACCGAATGATTGATTTCTGTCTCTGTACATTCAAATGTACATACATCCACCAGATTAAACAATCCCATATTCATCTGAATTAATCTGTTAATCATATTTTTATTTTGCCTCAGCAATTCTGCATGACAAGTGAAAGGCATCTAACCAGTTAATGTGGAAATGGGAATGGGAATGAGAATGCATTCCCTCCCAACATCCCCAATATCACTACAACCCATTTTACACCATTTTGCAAAGGGGCATGAAAAATCACTGAACAACAGAAGGAGGGAAATTCTTGAATCTGCTCTGTCAACTTGGATTATGTCTGCTTTTCTCTACTAAAGAAATGGGCAGTCCAAAATGTCTCTCCATAAACTGAGGCCCTCCTAGGAAGGCTATTGGCTTATTCCGTAGCATGACAGACTGTGCATGATTCTCACAAATTCATCTGTTCTCAGGTAGGTGGCCAACTTGCTAGGTCAAACCGGGTCTTTTCAATTATTACAAGTAATATGATGGAAAAATTAATAATTCTTTAATCAATTTTTCCATAACTGAATGATCATAAAGAACCATAAGCCAGTGTGTTCTGAGCAACTGGGGTTGGGATGCAGGGCTGAACAATGAGAAATGAAAAAGATGATGTACCTCGCCATTATAAAAGCAATATAAAAGTGCTACGAGAAAACCCTGGAAGAGAAAGAGAAAGTAAATTAGATTTGAGGAACATATGCCAAAGTACAATTTGACTTTATATAATCAGAGAATACTTTTACAAAAAAGCTACCTGAAATATGAGCCATCATGCTGGCAAATTGAACATAAATGCAACTATTTTCCTCTTGCTCAAGAATCATTTTTGCCTCTTAACAATCATAAAGGTTTCAACCTGTATCCTTCCTGAGTAATCTGCTTAATTTTACATTTTGCTGGAGAAAACGTCTGGCTTGCTATTTTAAACCACAATGGTTGGTTACAATAAAATATATCATTTCTCCCTAATCAGACTTTTTTTTTACCTTATACTGTGCAGGAAAACTTGTAATTTAAAGTTTAGGGCACATTACATTTATGCCTGTAGAATTACATCTCTCTAGATTCTAGAATGTGGTTGTGGAATCTTGAAAGGTGAGCATTAAATTTAAAAAGTTTTCCAAAGGATCAGTTCATTCTGTTTCTGCACTTATTATGCACTTTTAAAATTATCTTTTCAGAACTACCCATATTGGACTGATATAAATCTAATTTTTGTCTGTTAAGTAACAAAGATTCCGTTTATTGAAGGCATTGCTAATTGAGAATTATCATTATATATATTAGCCAGATCTGTTCCTCGAACTTATGAGGAAACATAGAAAATTTGAATTTGGCACTCACTACTGTACTTGAAGATTGTTTCAAAAGACTCTAGCAAATAATTGAAGTGACAATAGTGAAAAATCATGTTAGGTTTGGAAAGAATTCTAGACAAATAATTTAATGAGAGGTTGGTATTTTTAAGATTATGCTAGATATTGTTTATTCAGTGGTAGAAGTTTAATATTTGTATTAAATCCTATTTTAAAAATATGTATTAAAATATATTTTAAAGTTTCTTTTATTATGCATCATTTATTAATGAGCTGTGATAATGGTTTTTTATTATTATTTTTCTCATCTGCATTCTGTAAAGTTGGTATTAAATTTGTTTAACCCACTTCCATTACCATCCCAAACTTACATGGAAAGAGCCAATGGTTAGCTGGATGAAGGTTTTGACATTCCTGAAGAATCCTTCAACATGATCATCCATGATGAAACTAAAAATAATCTCATGAATTCCGAGTAAAGGTATTAGCACGAGAGTTGACCTTGCCAACCTTAAAATAAAAACAATCACCAACATGAATTAAATTATTGAAATAAAACTCAACAAGAAACACATAATGTAATTATGACAGTCAATTTCTTGAGACATTGATTTGGGATTAATATTAGATTGGGATTAACGTTAGTAATAATTCCATAATAAGACTGCAGCCCTGTGATATTTGGAACAATGTCTGAGTAACTTTAGAACCAATTGTTTCTCCCTTTCAAGGTCACAGACAGGGCCTTCCTTGGTCTTGGAGAAAGAATCTGACATTGCATCCCCAAACTTTGTGAAATTGGGAAAAATCTAAATGACTAAAACTCTCCAAAGGAACCTAATGAGGGTTGAAGGCAAAGGGCCTGGGGAGTAAGTATATTTCATTTGTTTCTGTTTTAAAATACTAAGTAAACCAGAAAGAGTGGATATGGCTCTCTTTTTTCTGCCCTGATGATACTAAGTAGGTATAGTTTTAATGACATACACCAAGGTTAGAATAGTTCTATGTTTTCTTAGAGTTATTCCTTAATCCTTCTACTTTATGATTTCTACTTTAACCTTCTTCCTGATATATATTTACCAGGTGTACATTTTGAAATTGTGGGTTTATTTGTTTGTTTGTTGCATCTTACATTTTGTGCAAAGTTGTCTAACTGCTATCCAAAATGAAACATGATTGGTACAGCATATTGTCCCACTTTTCACTTTAAAATTAGTATCCATTTGGTTGCAATTTCAGTTTCTTTAAAAGCAACACATTCTTCTTAAAGAAAAAAACAAAGATTCTTCTGGACCTTTAATAACAAACGCATTTAGCAAAGTAAATCAATGTTTCTCAATCTTGACAACTTTTAAGATGTGTAAATGGCTGGGGAATTCTGGCAGTTGAAGTCTACAGATCTAAAAGTTGCTAAAAAACTTTGATATAAATCTTTGCAGATTTTCATTTACATTATCAGGTGAGTGAAATGTCAAACAAATATGTATTACAATGTTGGCCAAATATATAGACTCCCATATGGCTGTGAATCAAATCCAGTATTTTTTTTTTTAAATGGTGCAGAAAATTATAAGAAAGTAATATCTACCTGAACTTATAGTCACGAAAGGTCATCTGCTGAGCTTTAAGTTTGGAAAGTAACAGTTTCAGAATGTTCAGGAAGATGCAGAAATTAACCTTAGAAAACACACATCAAACATCACAGTTGGTTTCTCCAAATACAATAAAATTTTGTTTGTCCGCAAAATTATTTCCAACAGGGATTTCACAAGGGCAAGACAACTGCCAACTGTTTTCAATAATTTTAATGTACTGTATTGAGTCTCGGCTTTCAAGTATTTCCTATGCAATCATGCTCCGTCCTGCTTGTTATTTTGAAAGCTCAGAGCTTACTGATTGGAGATTGGGAAGGAAAGGGGTAGTAGTGAATCAAAAATAAGAGAAAAATGCTGAGATTTAGTACTAGTGGTTAAGTGGCTGCTACAGAAGATAAATATATACAAAATATCCTTGAAAATAAAGAATTTTTCAAATGTCGTATTGCCACAAAAACAATAAATAAACATGTCTGACTTTTCTTACTAATTTAGAATGACGATAGTTATTGGACACAGATCCTTCCTGCTAAGTTGCTGCTTGGCAACTCTGGACTCCTGTTAAGGAGTAATTACAACTTAACATTGATACAAGATATAATATTTGCAAATATCTACAGTCTTTTGAACTACATATTTGCTACCTGAAACCTGATAGCAGAACAATAGGAATTCTTCATGCTTTTTTTACTTTGGAAAGGCAACTCTATGTAAATGGAGGGTCGGTATGTAAACTGATGACCTGATGTTACTTATGATTTGCAAACAAGTTGTTTATAGATGTTGGACTCTAACTCAAATTTGAAAGCTCTTGCTGTGCCTCACTGATATGAGTATTAATCATAGCATACAGTAAAGAGTTTTCCAATCCAGGGGTCCCAACTGGATTGATTACAAGTCCCCATCATCTTTTTCCTTCTCCTGTCATTACATCCCCTTGAATTCTGTAAATTATTTAAGGTGCCTCTTTTGTCTTTGCTTATCTACTAAAGCATAGGGAAATAAAAACAATATTATATTGGATTTTCTGCACAATACAATAGTAAGCAATTTTTCAATGAGCCTTACAACAATGGAAAATAATATGGGTCCTCGAATGATCCACCAGACTATCATGTTCTCATTTGTTGACCAGCATCTAGAAAACAAATAACATTTTATTATGTCATATAATAACAAACGATAAACATTTGTTATTATTTTTTTTAAAAAAACTTTATAATTCATCTTGGTGAACTATAGAATTGTATCAAAACTCATATGAAAAGTTTTAAAAGCTTCAAGGAAGATCAGTAGAACTGCTATTACAAGCAAGATCTCTCATCCCTAAGACTTTATGTTTTGTTCTCTGGGAAAATAATCCATTGAAAAGATGGATTACACTTTTCCGCCAATGGCCACCACAAAAAAGAAACTTAGCACTCTAGCCTTCCTCTTATTTATTTATTGGTTCAAATTATATGCTGCCCTTCTCCAGAGACTCAGGGCGGCTTACAATGCATTAAGCAATAGCCTTCATACTTTTGTATATACCTGCTTAGTAGGGCTTTCGGGCCACCCTAGGCAGTGTTTTTTTTAATACAAAGTCAGTTTATTGCCCCCACAATCCGGATCCTCATTTTACCTACCTCGAAAGGATGGAAGGCTGAGTCAACCTTGAGCCTGGTGAGATTCGAACTTGCAGTAATTGCAGGCAGCTGGTGCTACTTAACAGCACTTTAGTCTGCTGCACCACCAATTCCTTCAGAACCTCTGAAATTGAACTCATTTATTCATTGTAGAGGGATGGACCTAGAATCACTTAAGTTAGAAATTATTCTGAATCTCTGACAACTGATTCAGAATGTGATAGCTACCCATCCCACTTCTGGTGAAAAGGAATATAGTGTTATGGACCAGAGGATCAATAGCAAGAAGAAGAGGAGTCAGGAATTCTTCAAAATATTCAAAACCCAGCAATGGACTGATCTCCATTTCATGAGAATTGTTTGTGGCATAGAATAAAAAGTACCATCTAGATTTTTATACCACTAGACTTTACCAGGATGATAATATAAATAAGGTATCTCTTTGGCACACTTTAGTGTCAAAATTTGTTCTCAGTTCTGCAACACTTTAGAAATTAAAACTAAACTTGATATGCAACTACAGGGATTTTGGAAGGAAGAATTGGATCAGCTCAATACTAACCTTTCTTGGTTTCTAACAAATAATCCACTGGAAGTTTTCAAGAAGAGATTGGACAATCATTTGTATTAAATGGCATAAGGTTTCCTACCTGAGCAGGAGGTTAGATTAGAAGACCTCCAAGGTCCCCTCCAAATTGGTCGTTCTGTTATTATGTAAATCCCAAATTCTTCCCTCCCATTTTTTAGACTTTTTAAAAAAAATATCTGATGGCTTTGGCTGTAGCAGACTATAAAAACAATTTTGTATTTATAATGGGAATGGAGTTTGCCAATGGATTGAGTGAAGAATAGTCTGCTATTAGGCTGGATAAACATGCATTGACTCTAATCTCAATGTTTTACCATTTGTTTAGGACTATTCACAGCCTAAGATATCTTTGTGTCAGTGCTATACACATCTTTGCAATCTGATTTCTGTTTTAACATGATGAAAATCTCTGTCCTTTCTTATCGTTCCTTGTTTTCTGTCCTTTTTTCCCCCCTGCTCCTCTTTCAGTCTGGAGTAAGCCATAGAAGTGATTTTTGCTGCAGTCTAACCTTTCTAGTTGGTATATTTTTAAAAGTTACAATTATGCCCTTAATCAAGAATGTGTTTAGGAGGCTGCAAACTTTTTTCGTATTGCCTAGCAATGCAGCCGCCATAACAAATGGTTGCTCATCTTTAGTCTACACATTGTGGGAAAATAAACAAAAGGCTCTTTTTCTATTGGCACAAAAAAAAGGCAAGAAAAGAAACAGTGAAACCGATTAAGGGAACATTTAAGACAGTAACTTACACATTATGCTCCAGATGGTATTTTAGTATTCCCCAAGGAGCTACAAATAAAACTGGAAAACCTGAAAGGAAAAACAAGAGGCATTCTTGTATGACAAGGCCTAATATGATTTCTGAGGATATCAAGTCTTTTGAGTTAAAAAGCAATTCTTCTAATTTGATTGGTTTACTATTTCCCTCTTCTATTCCCCCCCCCCAACTTCACAGTTTAATATATTATTAAATCAATATAACAAGGATAGCTGATATATAAGGATTATTACTAGTTATGTAAATAAAGAAAAGACTAATGGCCTCAACAATTTTGTTTTCCTTAGAGTTTGTTCCTTGTAAAACTCCTTTTTTACCCCACTCAACAAATATGTTCATATATATTTGCCTCATGGTTTGTATGTGCTATGAAAGTCTCCAAGCAAATAATGGCAGCAGCAAACTTCAAGACTTCCATTTACCTAATTATTTGATGTAAAAATCAAGAGCAAGTTTAGCTTCCTATGCTGACTGAAATATTTTCAACGGAATAATAAACAGGTAATAAACCAAAGATTAGTTTTGACTGATCCCAGCGGAATAGCTGAACCAATCATGAAATTGACCAAAAGATGTAAACCTATCCCTCTATCTTCTTCTTGGAAAAGTCCAAGCTTACCCCATCCAATGAAGATGTATCTCAGCAGCTGATGTTTCTCAAACAGCACAGTAGCGACTAATAACCTGTAGAGGTAAATTCCCTCTACTAAAAGCCAGTAAAAATTTGCTCCAACAACATATTGCATGAAAAGAGGACCCATCTTGCATAAGGCTAGTTTCTGCAAAAATGAGACAAAAAGAAGAATTAATAACACTGTGCAGAATCACAGGAGGGATTAATTTATTTTGCCCTTGAGTTTATTGGCTGTAAGAATACATGCTACTTGTCTGGAAACAATTTGTCAGACATTACATTTCAAGTCCATGGGGAAAAGAGTTACTAATACTAAGCAGATCGGTTGAAAACTCATTCAGAAGTTTCGTGTTTGAATTTTGTTCCTCTTTCCTTCTCCCTTCTTTTAAACTGCCTCATTTTGGGATATCATGTTTTAATTTATTGTGATGTGGTGCCGCAGTGGTTAGAATGCTGTATTGTAGGCTAATTCTGCTGACTGCCAGCACCTTGATTCTCACCAGTTCAAGGTTGATTCAGCCTTTTATCCTTCTGAGGTCAGTAAAATGAGGACCCAGATTGTTGGGGGCAATATGCTGATTCTGTAAAACCACTTAGAGAGGGCTGTAAAAGCACTGTAAAGCAATATATAAGTCTAAGTGCTATTGCTTTTGCTAGTTTTTCTAAGGATTCACAGAATAGTAGTCTATAAACAATATATACAGACAAAAACAATTTTAAACTGCTTCCTGACCTTGTTCTTGTACATCAATTACTGTTGCTTAAAATTAGCCACTAAATCTCAGGCGGTAAACAAGGGATGACCATCATATAAACACTACAAATGAATGTAGCCAGAAAATATAACCCTGCAACTGTTATTGTTTCTGAATTTAAAAATGGATGTGGGCAACAACAGACATCATTCTTGCTGCTTCGGACACTTAATATGAACACTGAGAGTGCCTGCTACAATACCTCTGGACTCAAGGAAGAAATCCATCCACTTTCATCAGCTGGCCTTTCTGACTCTGAAGAAAGAAACTTGTAAGTACTGCGTGTTATGCTGTCTTTTATTAGAACTCCTGCAGCTCGGAGGATAAACGAAGCAAAGAGATTCATATGGATGTAGTTTCTTGTGCAATGCAGTTTCCTGAAGGGGAAGAGAAGCACAATCTATAAGAATGTGACAAAGTTTGTTATAATTTTATCCGAAGATGTGTTCTTTTCCGGATGCAAGTGGGAAATTATACTCTTCTTTGAGGATGAGGGTGGCTTGACCAAGAAGTGTTTGCTTAGCTAATTGTGTGGCAGGTAAAACTGTATATGATGCCATAGCTAGGGTGTGTCAAATTTTTCAACTTTCAATTTCCAAACATTAGGCATGCTCAAAAGTCCCAGCGATCTTTCCCTGCATTTGGATTAGGAGCTTTGATTCTCCTGATGTCGTGTTCCTCCTCCCAAGACAATCAATTTTTCCCAGTTGCTGCACAAATTAATTTCTGTTTAAAGGTTCCGTTGTAAAGAATCCCACAATGCACCGTTCCCTCCATAAGGTGATCAGATCGTGATAGGATGTATAGGTAGTCATTGACTTACAACAGTTCGTTTAGTGACCATTTGAAGTTACAACAGCGCTGAAAAATGTGACTTATGACCATGTTTCACACTTATGATCATTGCAGCCTCCCCATGGTCATGTGATCAAAATTCAGACTGCTTGGCAACAGACTCATACTTATGACTGTTACGGTGTCCTGGGGTCATGTGATCACCTTTTTTTGTGACCTTCCGACAGGCAAAGTCAATGGGGAAGCCCAATTCTCTTAACTACGGTGTTACTAATTTAACAATTGCAGTGATTCACTTAATAAGTGTGGCAGGAAAGGTCATAAAATGTGGCAAAACTCACTTAACAAATTTCTCACTTAGCAACATAAATTTTGGGCTCAATTGTGGTCATAGGTCAAGGACTACCTGTACTCAGATGTTGATAATCCTGTCCCTGCCTACTCAAACTTTCTTCATTGCGTTCCTCTCCTGTATGCTTCTAGTACAGCAGGGATGGTAGAGTTCAGATATTTTAAAGGGGGTGGAGGAATGAAATCATCATTTCAAAAAGCTCAGACTTTTAGCACTACTTGAAACCTCCTATCATAATATAATCACATTAATATCCCTGTGTTTGACAAACGAAAGCTCTTATTTGCAACATAACCAGATTCCAAAGGTCAATTAAGACAAATTAATGTACTGTATTTTGGAAGAGTCCTTATAGAGGAATGGTTCAGATATAATTTGCTAGGCAGTGGGTGACTTCATTGTGCATCTCCTTCACCTCCTGAGGACCTGTGTTGCCTTATGCATAGCAAGAATAAATGTTGATTTAAAACAAAAGAATTATTATTTGCAAGACATTCCTGCTACTGTTTATGTACTGGAAAATGTTCTTCTAGTCTGAACAGAGAAAAGGAAAAGGTAGCTGTTTGGCTGAGAGTGTAATAATGTTGATGATTGCAATCAAATTGTCAACGTTGCAGTATTTTCAATTTTTTTTTTTAATGCATGCAGATATATAAAACTGAGCAGGACTGAGCAAAACCAGAGCAACAAGTGTTGCAGCTCGAATCAAAGTCATCACCACTCACCACTTACCACTCATCGCTCCAAAAGTCTACAAGAGTTTGGTAACATTAAACATTACATTTGTTCCTTGGTTCTGGATCTTTTCATTTTAAGGTTAGCCCAATTCAGAGCAACAAAAATAACATAACGAAATTGAAGCTTGGTCTAGTACTAAAAGGTAATGTATACCAAATACTAAAAAATAATGAGATTTTAGATTTTTATGAAAATATCCTTATTTAACCTTCATATTATAAAATCCAACTACGGGAGTGATCATTTGTACATTTTAATATGAGAATATTTTTTCAATTCTCCTGACATGTTTACAATAAATAGCTGTGATTTCTATAAGCAACACATGTCACCAGAAAGGAAATTGTGTAAAAGAGAACAAAACTCAGAACTTGTGCAATAGTCTGGGACGAACGTTAATACCTTTGCCTAATTAGAATTCAAGGGAAGTTCTGTTGGCTAGCATTGATCCACAAGGAATTGGCATATTTTGAAAAGCATCAGTGAAACAGGTACAACAAAATGTGCCTAAACTGTAGATTGTACATAGAAAGAGTCTGATTTTTGTTGTGCTTCTGCATCTTTGAAGCATTCAAAGATTATTTGTCTGCTATCTAACCAAGGATCATAAACAATCATTAGAAGACAGCCCTCTTCCTTCCAAATACTTGGCCCTTTAAAACGAAATGATTGCTGTACTCTTCATGAATTATATAAGCATGTTTATATAATAAACTTCAAGATAACTAAAACTCTAAAATGATGAAAAACATCAACAACAACTCTCACGCAACATTGAAGAAGAGTTCAAAGTACAATATACAAAGTTAGAAATAAGCTTTGGAGAAAGACTCAGTTCCATAGCATATTGTTATTAAGCCACACCTGTATAAAACTGATTATATTTTCATATGAGAGCCAGTTTGGAGTAATGATTAAAGGCACCAGGCTAGAAACATGGAAACCAGGAGTGTTAGTCCAGTCTTAGGCAGCTGTGTGACCTTGGACCAGTTTCTCTGTCCCAGACCCAGGAAAAAGGCAAGAGCAAACTACTTCTGAAAATATTGCAAAGAAAACTGCAGGGACTTTTTTAGGTAGCAACAGGAGTCAAAATTGGCTCAAAGATATCAAAACAAACCAATCCCCATATGGAACTATTAAGATTTCTTTTCATTTTTCCTGTTCTTTCTGTTCCTATTCTCCAGACTATATACTTCATTACATTAAGTGGCCGCTCATTAAAGTCTTTGCTACATCTTTATCTTCTATTAGCTTATTAATGTTACTCTTGTATTATGTGCCTATTCTTACTTGGTTCATTACTGATATGATGTAGCATACTTCAAACACAACATGAATCCCAAGGCTTTGATGGCTTTGTGAAAGGGTACTCAACACATCACTCTAATATTTAGCACAGTCAAAGTTCATTTTTTAAAAAAAGAATAATGTTCTTGCCATCAAGTAAGAATATTAAATCTTTTAGGCAAACTTCTGTGGGTTTTTCTATTTTCTCAAGCTCAGTAGTTGATGTATTTCATTGCTTTTATGTGTGAACATAAAATCATACAATGCAAATTACAAGGGAACTGAACCAAGTACATGAGGTTCAGGATGTTTTTCACGGTCAGTTATAATTCTGTTCAGTCAAAATGATTTGAGAGAGTTTGGATTCTCTCCTCTCCCTTCCTTTCATTACAATCTGTACTGTCCTATTCTTGGTAGTAAAATGTTAATTGTAATTTAGGAAGTCCATTGTTCCATTTACATATGGATTTTACTAACTATCTTCCCTCTTGAACTCATGGTAAGGTTGTTCGCTTGTATTTAAGCTCAGCTGTAAGACTATTCCATTCTAGATCATCAAACCTGAAAATATGCGAGGCTGACTTGGCAGTAAATACTTGTTTACAGTAATAGCAATAGCACTTAGACTTATATACCATCCCATAAACCTTGAGCCCTGACAGGATCGAACTCCAGGCTGTGAGCAGAGTTAGCCTGCAGTACAGCATTCTGACCAATGCACCACAAGGGCTCCTAAATAAATAAATAACTGAATGCAATGATTCCTCAGCAATTCCTTTAATTTCAGTGTTGGCTCTCTGTGGTTGACATTTCCAAACTAGTCATGACTGTCACAGACTTATTTGAGGAAGGATGTTTTAATTCTGATGCAAATACTTTTGGCCAAAAAATTTGGGTGATAGGGTAAACCTATTTCAAATATTTTCAATATTTGATATGTCATTGACAGTCATCAAAAACAATTATTTTACTAAGGCATGAGATATGAAAAACATTTTTTCATTATTCAAGTAAAGTCTATAATTTTGTGATTCATTCCTCTGACCCTCTCCAAATTCTCCCTGAATGTTTCCCTCATCTATTTTTCCTTTGTTAATATCTAATTTGGCCATTGTAGAAAGACATTTTTTTACCTCTTTGTATATTTCATAGTCTGTGATCAAGGGAAATCCTTTGGGAAGGTCTGACATCATCTCCTTCTCTGTTCTAACATATGTGGTGATGCATAAATCAAATAAATAAAATATTCTAATGAATAGTTTAAACAGACCATATTCTACTGAAAAAGAAAATGGTTATACTGACCTAAATAACAGCAGAATGAAGAGTGCTAAAACAAGGGAAACAAGAGAAATAGAATATCCCACAGTAGAAAGTTTTTCAAGCACCATAAACAATGTAAGGTCTTCTGGCTGAAAACAACAAAGAAACAACATAGTTAATGTAGTCAAGTTTTCCTGAGAGAGATAAATTCATAAATATCAGATATATGTGCTAGTTTCCAAAACAGCTACTACTATGTTGATACATACAGCTGACTGCAAAATTTTAGGCATCCCTGGTCAAACTACATGAGTGAGAACTATCACTCATACTACGGTCATCATCCATCCATCCATCCGTCTACCCATCCATCCATTTATCAAAATTCTTAACTACCCATTTACCTCATAGAAGGAATACGGTAATTCAGATGACTGTAATTCACTCTCCATGGCCCTTTCCTTAAAGATCACTCTGAAATTTCAGCTGCAATACCTCTGGTTTATTACCCTTATTGTAAATCACTTTTGAGTCCATTTCCATTTCATTCTCTATCACTCTATCTTTTTTAATTCTTGGGCTTTTCTCTTAATAGGAGAAACAGGCAATCAGAGGAATCATATTAAGATACAAATCTGATTGCCTAATGCTACAAACAAGGAGGTTAGTGCCTACTTCATGCCATATTTAGAGAAACACTTAGCAGCCAATAATTGAAACAGAATGCTATATTTGATTATTGCTTCTCCAATGACAGCTCCTTATGTGCTCCAAAGTGCCAGGACAAAGGAAACTCAAAAATGGGAGCTAATAGCAGTCAATTAATCTTTATGATGGTCAAAACTATTATAAACATAAGTTAAAACAACCCAAATACAATCCCAAAAATATAATAACATTTTAATACTTTAACACAGGATGTGCTTCTATTAACAAAACTGGATATGATGCAGTTTTATGGCTAGTGCACAAAACTTAGCAATTAAAAATGTGATTTTAGAATGTCTGTCATTTAAGAAAACTTCAGCGTGGCTAGGCATTCTTTCCATTCAAGGACACATTAATTGAAAATGCAGGTGCACATATAATTTATGCTTTACGAAAATATGTTCTAGAGTTTCAGGTTCACCAGAGGAACAAGGACATTGTTTAAGTACTAGAGGAATTCTATTATATCTGCCATTCATAACTACAGTAGAGAAGGCATTAAAAAGTGCTGTGCAAAAAACCTGTAATGGGTGTCAGTAAGAATTATGATCTTGCTACCAAAAGAAAAATTCTCCATCATAAAAAGGCACTATATTCTCTGCGTGTGTTTTCCTTTCTTTCTTTCTTTCTTTCTTTCTTTCTTTCTTTCTTTCTTTCTTTCTTTCTTTCTTTCTTTCTTTCTTTCTTTCTTTCTTTTTCTCTCTCTCTTTCCTTCCTTCCTTCCTTCCTTCCTTCCTTCCTTCCTTCCTTCCTTCCTTTCTTTCTTTCTTTCTTTCTGTATAAGAGAGATTTGTTTATTTTGTTTTACTAGTAAAACCTCCATTCTATATTGACTTCCCTTCTTCTTTATATAGGACCATTGTGGAAAATAGATCATATGTGCTATCTAATCACTGTGCATATTCCTGAGTGTTTCTATATTTTGTCCCTGGGAGCCGTAACATTGTTAAAACTATACTTCTGAACTCATCTTGCAAAAAAATCATTACAAGTTAAGGTTCTTTGGGGTACAGAAACCCAGTATGCAAATTCTCAAAGGAGGATGTTTAGTCAATAAGGAAACTAAATCAAATGTGGAATCTTGTTAAGTGTATTTATGGCTTGTCTCTCAGATTAGTTTGATGTGCTTCTTCTGAATAAACTCTGTAGTCTGGAATCCCAAAGGAGAGAGGGAAAGGGACTCCTTTAAACCTCCAGTCTACATCATGCTAACCCCCTTTTCTCCTACCCATTTTCATGCAAGGTAAATTGCACCATAGGTGAGCTGTAATCGCAGTACCAAATAAGACACAACATAGAATAATAGAGTTGGTAGGGACCTCAGCGGTCTTCTAGTCTGGCCCCCTGCTCGAGCAGGAGACCCTATATTGTTTCAGATAAATGGTTGTCCAGTCTCTTTTTGAAAGCCTTCAGTGATTGAGCAAGCTATTCCAATTGCTTTCACTGTTAGGAAATGTCTGCTTAGTTCTAGGTTAATTCTCTCTTTGGTTTTCCAACCATTGTTTCTTGTCTTCCGTTTTGGTGCTTTGGGAAATAGTTTGAACTACCCCCGCCCCCGGTCGTCTTGGTAGGTGTCCCTCAAATATTGGATCAATGCTATCATATCCTCCCCCCCCCCACAGTCCTTCTTTTCATTCATCCCCAATTCTTTGTATGCTTTAGCCTCCAGCCCCCTAACCATTCTTTGTATGTTTTAGCCTCCAGCCCCCTAATCATTTTTTGTTGCTCTTCTCCAGAGTCTCAACATTTTTTTTGTATTGTGGCAACTAAAACTGGATACAATATTTCAAGTGTGGTCTTACTAAGATCTTGTAAAGCAATCCTAGAACTTCACTTGATCTTGATTTTATCTCTTTATTAATGCAACCTAGGATTGCATTGGCTTTTTTGGCTGCTGCCGCACACTGTTGGCTCATATTTAAGTGACTGTCCATTAGGACTCCAAGATCCCTCTCACAGTTACTGGCATTAACCCAAGTTTCGCCTAGTCTATATTCAGTAGGCCAAAAGTAGATATCCAGTAGGCCAAAAGAGGATTCCCAGAGAAGATTAATTAGTGACTGTGTCTCCCATAAAAGATGACCCTGCTCACTTTTACTTTGAAATGATTCTCCTCAAGGCATTCTGAGCGATTATTCCAAATTTCTGTTGTATTTTCGATATTTTGCCAAATCCCTTGGTCCAAGCAGACTCTGTATACGTTCCTTGCACTTCCTAAAAGTAAACAGACACAAGCACAAAGGTCAAGCCATGCATTTCATTTTTCAGCCCTGGTTTATTGCTGTCACCCTTTCATCCCATGTGTGGAAAGACCAAAAAAAGGAGACTTGGCTTACTGTAGGGTAACTCTTTGTAATGTCTGTTTATTTGGGAGGTAACTGTAGAAAGCTTAATATTTCTCAGTGGATTAACACTGCCAAATCTGCACAATTCCCTATTTTTAAATATTTTTAAAAGCTTAAACCCATGGGATAAGACTGTATTTCTTTAAACAGCTTTTAATATCTTTGTCATGCTTCAAATGAATTGCATTTGCGTTTACAAAGCATTAATTAATTCAAAATAATTGGGGTCTTTTTCTATGGAAATGAATCTCTGGTCAAAAGTATCTCTCCATCTCGACTGTCTTTTGATGTAATATCCATGGGTAATTTAAGGCATCCAGCCTTCCTTCAAATGTATCTGTGTCCTAAGTGCAGCTGATCATGAACAATTCTCTCCAAAAACAATTATATTTGAAGGCATATGAACACTTCCCCCCACCCTGTTTTCCATGATTCTTAGATTGTTTCATGTTGTTTCTTTCCATCAGTTACTGTCGCAATCGTTTTGTGATGATCATGCTTATATAAACACAGCCAACTGATCTTTCATTTAGCCAACAGAAGACTTTCTAGGTCTGCTACTTATGTTTCCTTTAGCTAGAAATAAAAATGTGAATATATCAATCTTGTATTCTGCTTCTGGGGGAGGGGGGGGGTTGGAATGTCTTTTAATTTCGTTATGTTAAGCATTAGCTAATATCCTAAGAAAATCACTCTGGATTTGCCATGTTAAGCACACAGAACTACTGGTTTTGCATAGAAAGAACTTTGTACTGGCATAGACGTAGTAGAATGCCATACCATATCTTTACGCCAGCTAAGAAATGACACAATCACTCCTATTGAAACAGTTATGGGTACAGTACTTCCAAAGACTACTGAACTGCACCCAATTTTGCTAGCAAGTGGTAAAATCTGGAACGAGCTTCCCCCTGAGATAAGGAGGTTACAGGACTTAACGCACTTTCCACCGCGTCTTAAAACGTTTTTATTCCAACAGGCTGGTCTGGCTTAAGCCTCCCCATTACACTGGGTTTTAAAATGTTTTATATAATTGGATATTTTAAATTTGTTCTAAGCCTAATTATTTAATTTATTTTAAACAGTCTTAATTTTTATATGCTACTGTATTTTATTTTGGCTGTTCACCGCCCTGAGTCCCTTTCTGGGAGTAGGACGGTATACAAATTGGAAAAATAAATAAATAAATAAATAAATAAATAAATAAATAAATAAATAAATAAATAAATAAAAATATGATGGGAACTGTAGTTCAGGACATCTGGAAAGTCAGAGATGCCCCCTCCCAGGCTTAGATGTTCAGTTTTAGGGACTATTGCAAATGTAGGAAGGTAATCAAGTTCAGATCTTAATACCACCTCTTTTATAATTGCTATACTCTGTACTGATGAAAGCAGAATCAGATTGTAATTTAGTTATTTTTCCAAAAGCTACCAGATATTATTAGCCCAGAAGAATTTCAT
This sequence comes from Masticophis lateralis, assembly GCA_030761175.1. NCBI lineage: Eukaryota > Metazoa > Chordata > Lepidosauria > Squamata > Colubridae > Masticophis > Masticophis lateralis. Next base: position 115,240,399 of record JAUDYJ010000002.1, read on the forward strand.
TTTAGGTCATGGTGTGCCCAATATAAAACTCCAAAAAGGATGGAAAATTATATAGTGTATTACAATTTAGCAGTTTCCAAGTTTGCATTACCATTTTTAAGCCACGGTAAATAAGATGGACAAGCAACGGAGACATTTCCTGGTGGCGAATGAGGCCAGCAAGCAAACTGATCAAAACTTCCATTACAATATATTCCTGTGAAGAAAGAAAGAGAATATATTTGAAAGTTAACTAAATGTTACAAGAAATTGATCAACAAGGAATGCAATATCTCTAAACTAAGCTCTACAGTAATTACATTAGTAATATGTAACTTTGTGTATTTGTTACTTAGTGTGAACATAAATTTACTTTTTGTAACCAAGCTACAATAGGTTTCTGAAAATAGGTTTACATGCTGACCATAAGTAGTATATTAAGAGCACCAGTTTCCAACTTATTTTTCTTTCATAAACTAAACAGATATTGTTGAGACCAAACCAATTTTTAAATGAAACCACCTCACTTTTTATTTCTTTATCACAAACTTATTCTGTTACTGTTTTTAACACTAACATTGCACCATATTGCAAACCAACATGGTTGGCTGAGATTCCAGGTAGATAGAAATGGTAATTTCATTTAGGACACTCAGCTGATTAAACTAACAATATCAAGACCTATCAAAATAAATATAAACTGTCAGATCGTAACCATGACAAATAAATTTAAAAGGCATGGGAGTATAAATATAAAATAAATTTCCTCTCTTTGTCTTTTCCTCTCTTTTCCTCTTTGCTTTTCCTCTCTTTGTCTTTTCTTTATCCTTTTTAAAAAAATTATATATATCTTGAATGTTACATTTTTTAAAAATCCATCTCTATATATATGTATATGTATATGTATGTGTGTGTGTGTATGTATATGTATATTTGTGTGTGTGTGTGTATGTGTGTGTGTGTGTGTATACACACACACATACACACACATACACTTTTTGCTTTGTTTTTCATTTTCAGAATATCTTTGGCCACATACTAAAAGCACTACAATATGGTAAACCACAGAAAGTAATTCAAATTGTTCCCAGGAGGCCAAAAGGTTAGTCAGAAAGTTTAAAAATGAGTTAACAACCAACATTAAGTAAGGCAAACAAATAATCTTTTAGCTAATTATCATCTTGGTCAGGTCAGAACTTCATGTTATATGTCAGTAGGATATAAAGATGAGTAAAAGGAAGCTAAGAGAGAAATCAGTAATGGTTGAAAATATGAAAGCAACAACAGCTCATTTTTTATTCCTAGTAACTAGATAGAATAGAATAGAATAGAATAGAACAGAACAGAACAGAACAGAACAGAACAGAACAGAACAGAACAGAACAGAACAGAACAGAATAGAATAGAATTCTTTATTGGCCAAGTGTGATTGGACACACAAGGAATTTGTCTTGGTGCATATGCTCTCAGTGTACATAAAAGAAAAGATACATTCATCAAAAATCATAAAGTACAACACTTAATGATAGTCATATAGTACAAATAAGCAATCAGGAAACTATCAATATAAATAGTAAGGATACAAGCAACAAAGTTACAGTCATAGATAAACAGATAAATGTTCTCTATGACAATCTAGCCCTATCTTTGGTCTTTCAGGTCTTCCAAAGTTGCATTGATAGCCACTGTAATTAAATCCATCCACCTTGCTGCCCATCATCCTCTTCCTCTCTTTCCTTCCATCTTTCTCAGCATTAGACTTTTACCAGATAGCTAGAAATTTTAAGTAAGTAGGCTGACTTATTTTCCCATTTTATTAGGACTATTATCTATCAGTTCTTCTTAAATTCAGCATTATGTTGTATATAATAGCCTCTAATAAAAACTTTGCATCCAAATCATTCTTAAAACAATGCCTTCATTTAAAATTAGTTTCAAAAAATATTTTACTTTCTTTTTACAATTCTTCACTATTGCTCCTTTTTATAATAACATTTCATTTAATCTCCATCTAAAATAATATTTTCTTTTATAAACAAAAATCAAGCTTAATTGAAACTAAGTTAATTGATACTAAGCTTTCAAAATGAGATGGGATGAAATATTTATAAAGATGAAGAAAATTATGAAATAAGAAGTCAGAAGGATTTAAAACTCTGTAAAAAGTGGTCTGGAGAAGTAAAACATGAATAACAAAGTGTAGTGGAAGAAGAGGCAGAACCTGAGGGCAGAGTTAAGAGAGGAATCAGCCTTGAATTGTTATCATAATCATACATTTATTTGTCAATGGTAGGCATGCTGGTGCACTTATGCACGCCCCTTACAGACGTCTTAGGAATGGGGTGAGATCAACAGTAGACAGTTTAAGGTTAAAGTTTTGGGGGTTTGGGAAAGAAACTACAGAATCAGGTAGTGCATTCCAGGTATCGACCACTATGTTACTGAAGTCATATTTTCTGCAATTGAGTTTGGAACGGTTTACCTTGAATTTGTATCTATTATTTGCTCATGTATTGTTGTGGTTGAAACTGAAGTAGTCATTGACAGGAAGGACATTGTGGTAGATAATTTTATGTACTATGCTTAGGTCAGACTGAAGTCGGCGTGGTTCTAAGTTGTCTAAGCCCAAAATTTGAAGTCTGGTGGCATAAGGTATTTTATTGCAGTTAGAGAAATGGGGGACTCTTCTCATAAAGTATCTCTGGACTCTCTCAATTGTGTTTATGTCCAATATGCAGTGCGGGGTCCAGACAGACGAGCTGTATTCAAGAATTGGTCTAGCAAATGTTTTGTATGTTCTAGTTAGTAGTACAACATTACCATGAGACTATATTCCCTAAGTGATCTAAGTTTAGTCTCCCTTGAATTTTGTTTACTTATCTAACATCAATTTAGTGCTGATTGTTAGTTGCCTAGATTCTGTTGCATAGGCTTGAGTAATAAGTAAGTTTGACTGGAACTTATCATTTGATCCTGATTCTTTGCACCTGACACAAAGTGGAAATTTGTGAAAGCAAGAAGGACTTACAGAAACAGAGTTAGAAAGAGAATTAGATAACTTGGTTCTATTGGAATTAAGAGTGAAGGAATTTTGTTTGAGATGTAGAGCAATTGCTGAGCCTTCTGATAAACATATTGCAGAAAGGATTAGCTCTAGCAAATGTTTTGTATCGAGAATAGGAGAATAATGAGGCAGAAACTCATAATTTTTACAGAATTGCCAGATTTGCCAGAACTAGAAATGTTCCAGATGTTTTGGTACATAAATGTTCCAGATTTGCCAGAACTAACAATGTTCCAAGGGATGTTTTGATACATTTTGTTAGAAAGAAGGCAAGGGATCAAATTTCACAATGGCATTTTAATATACGATAATTATTTTTTTAAAAATGTTAACAGTTTTACGCAGAAAAATGAATCTTCTTCTTTTTTTTTTTTTTTTTTTTTTTTTTGCTGATAGAGTAAAGCAGAAAAAGATCTTTCCAGACTGGAAAGCATGATTTTTACTTTTCAATAGCAGATTGTTCAACTGAACTCGGTTCTGAAGGCAAGAGAATATCTAGAAAGATTTAAAGAGGAATTGGAGGAGATACAAAAGGAGGTATCAGAAGAGGTTACACAAAATCACAATAGATGCAACAGGAATCTGAAAGAGAGAATGCTGAATTAGATGCTCCATTTATTGATGTTTCTAAATTTTTGGCCTGATCGTGGATTACAAATGTTTTAAAAGAAATATAAGCGGAGGAAATATTCAGCAAAATAGAACAAAAATCATTATTTTATTTTTTTGAAAAAAACCCAAGACATTATTTGCTTTCAAGAAACCCATATCAGAAAAAAGATATAAAATTCTTGATTTATAAAACTTAGGATGAAAAAATTATCTCAGGAGTTACAGAAGAAAAGGAAGAAGTTATTTTATATATTTATCTTCAACTAAAACTAGGACTAGTTTTGACTGATAATCATGGTAGATTTGTTGGGATGGAAATTATTCTACATGTGGTTAAGACATGAAGCTCAGTGTCCTTTATAATTAATTCCATCTCCTCCTATTGGCTATTACAGGCCCTCTCTCCCACCCAAAAAATCTAGCCAATATAAAAGCCCCACACCCTCTTGTTCTTTTTTCACCACATATACTTTGGACAGTGAGGAGAAAAAACAAAGAAAAATCTACGCTCACCCAAAGTAGCAAAGCAAAGTAGCAAAGTAGCTAGGAAGCAATGGGGCAATGGCCACAGTGTTTTACAATTGCTTTCCTACAAGACAGGAAAGACATCTGAGACACCAGAAGATGTCAAAGTCGATGTTTCCAGCAAGAGGGCATCACTCACTGTGCAGGTGAAGAGGAAAACAACAACAAATCTGTCTTTTCTACTTTTGTTCTGGAGCCCTGGCCCAGCTGATGGACTTTTGAAGTGCATTGCCTCAATGTGTGGAGACCATTGGAACATGGTGCAGACATGTAAGAGCTCTTATCTTCATGCTGTTGCTGGTAGATGGTGAAAGATGGATTTCTGGCTTACCAGTGCTAATCCTAGATTCTTGTAGTCTCTTCAAACATTCATCTTTATACTCAAGCCATTTAGCTTTGGTTAGCTCAAAATTTCCTTTGACCTGTAAGTAAAGAAAACATATTTAGCCTCTGACAGGATCCTGCCAATTGCCTGTTAAATGAAGTTTTGAAAACCCACAACCACAACCTTCAGTTGTCCACTCTGCTATTGTGAAAAGATTTACCCCTGCAACCTTTGAACAAGTAAGCAGGACGTGTTAATTGCCATCTGCTGAATTTTTGACACATACTGTAAGCTTTTCATATCCCATTAAACTCTATGGCAGTTTAGCAAAATGGCTGACTTTTAACATTTGACATGAAGCAGAATGTTACAATGTGACAGTCTGAGACAGCTAAAGTAGAGAGGCAAAGCTTAAATAGGCCAGTGTCCTCAGTACATGGGCACTTCAAGCATGCCTCTCTCTGCTGTCCAATGCGATTTGAGATGACACATTGTCAATACCGTTGGTCAGGGATCTGAAGAGATTAAACTTCTGCTGTTCCCTCTGTATTTTCCTCTGATGCTCTTTGATATACCAGCAATGTCATTTTATCCCAACCTTTCTTCAAAGGACTTGTTGCACACTGTCAATGAGAGCTGGGGTGACAAACTTGCTTCTTGTTTTGTTCTGTGGTCAACTGGATGTTTCTGAGAAGCTCACAAATGGAACTTGAAAGCATACTTCCTGCCCAGAAAATAGAACTTACAGAGACAAGTGATCTCTGAAACCAGGAGAAAACATTCTGCACATTCATCAATTATCTTATAGGCATTCCTTGTTTATCTATGGTTTCAGACAAGATTTCTGATGCTAAGGCGTGTGGTTGTAAAGCAATGTGTTATGGTGACCACACCGCTTATGACAACAGACCTAGCAGTTCCATTTGCCATCATTAGTTGAATCTCACACAGACATGCATCCCACAATCATGTGATCACTATTTGTGACCTACTGCAGACTTCCCCTTTGACTTTGTTTGTAAGAAACTGGCAGTGCCGATCACATGACTCTAGGATGCTGCAACATAATAATTGCAAGCCAGTTGTTGAAACAGTGTTGGAGTTCCGGGACTCCTTGCCGCCACTGCTGTCATCGATGCCTGCAGCGGCAAAAGCCACACAGGAAAAGTTTTGGGGCACTGAAGCGCCCGTTTCGACCCCCTGCCCTGCTTCCGCCTGCCTCCGCCTGAAGCTCCTACTTTGGGTGCTGCTGCTGCTGCTGCTGCCGGGGCCAGGCATTTTCTCTCGGGCCACCAAGTCTCACCCTCCTAGACTTTGCCCCCCCTCCCCAACTGACGATCTCAGCTTGGATCGTCAGAGCCATTTAAAAGAAAAAAAGTTTAAAAGAAAAAAAGTTTTTTTTCTTTTAAATGCCTCTGACGATCCAAGCTCTGACAATCCCAGCTGAGTTGACTGATCAGCAGAGGGCTTTTTAAAAACCCTCTGCCAATCAGGCAACTCAGCTGGGATCGTCAGAGCCATTTGAAAGCATCTTTTTACAACTTCTTCACTGAAGAGGTAGAACCGGTAGTAACAAATTTTAGATTTTACCACTGAGGGTGGGAGAGAGAGAGAGAGAGAGAAAGAAAGAAAAAAAGAAAGAAAGAAAGAAAGAAAGAAAGAAAGAAAGAAAGAAAGAAAGAAAGAGAGGGAGAGAAAAAGAGAGTAAGAAAATGAGAGAAAGAGAAAAAAAGAAAGAAGAATGGAAAGACAAGAAAGAAAAAGAAAGATACAAAGAAAGAAAGGAAGAAGGAAAGGAAGGGAGAGAGGGAAAAAAGAGAACGAAAGAAAAAGAGACATAGAAAAAACAAAGAAAGAGAAAGGAAGGAAGGGAGAGAGAGAGAGAAGGAAAGAGGAAGGGAGAGAGAAAAATAAAGAATGAAACAAAAAGAGACAAAGAGAAAGGAAGGGAGGAAGGGAGAGACAAAGAAAGAAGGAAGGAAAGAAAGAGGAAGGGAGAGAGAAAAAGAATGAAAGAAAAAGAAACAAAGAAAAAAGACAAAGAAAGAGAAAGGAAGAGAAAGGAAGGAAGGAAGGGAGAGACAAAAAAGAGAGAAAGAAGGAAGGAAGAGGAAGGGAGGGAGAGAGAGAGAGAGGAAGGAAGGAAGGAAGGAAGGAAGGAAGGAAGGAAGGAAGGAAGGAAGGAAGGAAGGGGAAGGGGAAGGGAAGGGAAGGAAGAAACACAAACCCTGGTACTAGACGTGCTTCAGAAGACGCTTTGAAACAGGACAGCAATCTAGGGTGGAAGGGACCTTAGAGGCGATATAGTCCCACCCCCTGCTCCAGCAAGAAACCTTACTGGATTATTTTGGTGCCTCTAACAGAGAGGAAAATTGTCAGCAAGGAGAAGGAGTTTACTAAGACAAGACTGCCATGCAGAGAAAGGCAGAGATAGTCCTTGATTTATGGCCAGAATTGAGCTCAAAATTTTGGTTGCTAAGCGAGAGCATTGTTAAGTGAGTTTCACCACATTTTACTCAATCCATGATCTCTCCTGGCTCTAACAATCATGTGCAGGCTAGGGAAGTAAATCTGAAGGCATGTGTAATGTTCTAAATGTACAGAAGTTATAGTTAAATGTGTGGCAGAAAGTGGACTCTGGGTGTGTTTTTCCAAATGTAGTAAGTGAGGTTGAATATGTAAAGTTTTATAAGAGGTGTGTGTGTGTGTATGTGTACACACACATACAGTATATATAGTAAATGATGTATCTTTTTGTGTGCCTATACATTATACTATGTAATATGTATGTACACATATGGCATATGTACATAAGATTAAATAGTATATTTGGGATGTTCAGTAGTAGTAAATAAATAGACAGGGAAATTGTATCTCGTTGAGGCCTTTGAGGCGAGGAGAGGCCAGGCACCCTAACCATAACCCTTGACATAAGTGACGTCAAGCTGGCCCCGCCTACCCAGTCACATGACCACCCAGCTATGCCCACCCAGTCATATGACCACCAAGCCACGCCACCAAATAAGCCATGCCCACAGAACCGGTAGTAAAAAATTTTAGAACCCACTCCTGTGTTGAATACCTGAATTGCAATCATATGACCATAGGGATACTGTGACAGCCACAACTATGAGGACCAGTCGTAAGTGTCTCTCATTGTGCTATTGCAACTATGAACAGTTGTTAAATGAGTGGATATTAAATGAGAATTGTCTGTATTGATCAAATTCCAGTCTGGTTATACAGAGAGGGCCTGTGGAAATTTCCCTTCCCTAGCAAAGTCTGCATTGTAAGGCTGAAAAGACAAACCTTTGCTCCAACAGTCCTCACTTTATGGACTTTTCTGTCCCAGAAGAATGTGCAGCTTGCTGCAGTTTCAGAAATAGGTTAAAATAGTCTTATTTCCAAATGTGCTTTCAGACCCAACCAATTGACTCTAGGGGGCCACCTTGCAGTTTAATGATTTTTAATTTTTATTTTGATGTTCTGATTTATTGGTTTATTTATTTAGGTTTACTTTTTGCTGATGTATGCCACCTAGAATCTTTTCAGAGAGAAATAGGCTATAATTACTTTTTAAAAAAACCAGTAACTAAAATATATTCTACTACTTGTAATTATACAATGTGATAAGATGACTCCATGGGTACAAAAGAAACTAGAAATTAGGCAGGGAATCCTACCTAAACCACAACATACTACAGAAAAAATATACAGGTAGTTAAAATATAGATAGCAAAAACATCTTCAATATTACAATGGTTTGTGGCCCTCCAAAGCTCAATCCTTCCCAATAAAATCTTATTTCTTAGTATTTAATTCCTTTTGTTGGGTTTTCTTGGGTATCACATGAGCAGCACTGACTTTGAGTTCATGAAAGATAAACAAACATATGCAAGATCAGCACTGCAAAACTACAGCTAATAGATGTGTCAGGTCTGGAAGCCATCTTTTGCATTGGGACTTCAGACCTACCCACACTTACTGTTGTGGGAAACTGGGAGAGGGGATTGTATGGGTGATATGTAGTCATAATAACATTCCTTTCTCAGAGCGTCAAAGACATCTTGCCCTGCCTCTGGAGGGCTTGAACTAGGAGGCATCTCCAGTTGGCACGGTACTTTGATTGGACCATGTGATGTACATGTGGGTGCTGGGCAGGGACTGGACTTTCTTTTGGATGGGGAAAATTGGAAGCTTTCAGATTCGGGTTTTCCCAGATGTGTTAATATGACATCTCTAATAAAATGGAACTTTGAGGAACTTCAAACCTCAGAGTCTTCTTTCATTGGGCCTGAAGAGTCAGGGAAGATGATAAGATGTATGATCGGAGAACTTTCACTTGATTGTTCAATCTCGAAGTTATATTGTGAATAGTCTGTCCATGCCTATTGGCTTATATGGGCTTTCCTTGTAATTGTTGTTTAAGGTGATTTGAAATGGCAAAAGTGCTTCTCTTTTCTAACATCTTGTACAGTTGAAAGTAGTTAAATAAATGATATAATTAACAAAGGAAAGATACAGAATTGATGTATGTTCAAGAGGAGACATTAAATTTAAATTTACTAAATTTACTAACATCATATTAAATTTACTAACATCATACCAGACACTGAACTTTTAGTTAAAACCTATCAAACTCAGGAATCCCATTGAATTGTTCTTTGGTATGTAATTTTCTTTTGCAAACTGCTTAATTTAAATGTTTCTTTCTCATATCAAGCAAAGGTTAAAAGTTGACAAAAAATATTCCTAAAAAATCCATTTACTTTTTCAATTGTTTTACTTTTGTTGGAAAATAACAGTTTTGAATGATTTTTTTAAAAAATTGATTACCGGTACATTGTTATAACTATTATGTACTTACATAAAATCCTAATTTGTATATATAATTTGATACATTACAATTTACATAACTAAATAAAAAACATTTAAAGTTATCCAGCAAACACAGTTATAAATTTACATTGAAGGCTAATAGATTTTTAATGTTTAACTTTTAATTTAAACGTCCTATTTAGTTTTTCTTTTCCTGCATTGCATAAAAAAAGTAAGTATGTATAAAATTCAACAGTAAAGTAACAAGTAAGAAACATGTTGGAGATTAGCACTTGATAAACTGACATGAAGTTCTTGGAAAAAATATTTTTTCACAGAGGCTGTGATGTGTCTATAGCTACAAAGATCAGAATAGTACAAACCATAATAGTCCCTCCGACATTCTATGTAAGTGAAAGCTGGACTCTGAAGAAGATAGGAAGAGTATTGGTGCCTTTGAACCTTGAATTTGGAGAAGACTCCTGAGAATACATGTAGACATCCAGGAAAACAGACAAATGGATCATCAAAAACGATCAACCCATGGTTTCTCACTCAAGGCACAAATAACCAGGCTTAAATTATCCTACTTTGGACACATTATGTTAGGAGACCTAGCTCTCCGGAAAAGGCACTAATAATGAGAAAGGAAGATGGAAAGAGAAAAAGAAGATGTCTAGCAGCAACTTGATGGATTCAGTTATCCTGGCAATAGTGCACTCTTGGAAGATCTTAAGGATGAAATTAGAGACATATCAACAGGGAGAAAATGTATGAATGTAGGATTTGGCACAGACTTGATAGCTGTCATCATATAGTATAAAGCATAGATATCGGGTGAAATCCAGCAGGTTCTGACAGGTTCTGGTAGCGGAAACTTTGAACAGTTTGGAGAACCGGCGAATGCCACATCTGACTGGCCCCAGAGTGGGATGCGTATGGAGGTTTTGCAATATCCTTCTCCCCAGGAGTGGGGTGGGAATGGAGATTTTGCAGTATCCTTCCCATGGAGTGGGGTGGGAATGGAGATTTTGCACAATCTTTTCCCTGCCATGCCCACCAAGCCACACTATGCCCACCAAGCCATGCCCATAGAACCGGTAGTAAAAAGAATGGATTTCACCACTGATAAGATATAGATAAAATTCATAAACAGATGTATAGCATGTCTATGATATTCAAATTTCATTGAGATCATTAGGAAAAGGCTCCTTAGGGTGGCAATAATAATAATAATAAAAATAAAAATTCAGGAAACCCTGAACTAAGGTAATATGAATGCTTTCCTAGGCAGTGAGTGAAATGATGTATATTTAAATAGGTATCAATTTCACAAGGTTAAACTCATAAAATTTATGGGTTTAACAGATTAACAGAGTTGGAAGGGACATTATAGGTCATCTAGTCCAACTCCTCCCCTCAAGCAGGAGACCCTACACCATGTGTGAAGAACACCAGATTAAAAATGTACTTGTGTCCAAAAGCTAAAGTCATCTAGAAAAACAGTTATAACAAACCCACCCACCCCCAACATTGACATTTCCAGGAGAAGAATCTATTATATATTTAATCTGATTTAAGCCTGAAAAGTAGACATGAATATCAGTGGATACATGATATACAAACGGAGGCCCTAATTTTAAAACAGAATGAAGCATAACATCAAATACTGTAGATTGATTTGAGGGACCATACTTATTTTTGCTACTTCACTGTTTGTGCTGTTGACATGGAAAATGATTAAACCATGGTGTGACATAAATATAGAAGGCCCACTTAATAGAAAGAATGGAAACTGGTTATTTATAACATAATATATAATCTGTGGTTTGTGACAGTAGCGATTTTGCAGATGTGATGAGTGATGCTTTTGGTTAAACTCCTCCATCTGTGTTGTTTGAGTCTGCCTGCTAGAATCTTTGTTTTTAAACAATGGCATATGGATAAATGGTCACTATCTGGATTACAGACTAGTGTCTCAGATGTAACCTGATAAGGAAATACATTTTAGTAAAAAATTAATTAAGATATATCTACATTCCAGTGTAATAAATTCATTTAACACTCTCCTATGATATTTTGTCCAATTTTACTGGGTAAAAATGAAACATCTGGTTAAAGGTCAATATCTACTTCCGGTCTACTATTCTGCGTTAAATAGGTAAGAATCCTCCAGATAGCATGGTGTTAGCAGCTAAAATACTAGAGTAGGAAAAGGAAGATTTGGGGTCCTCTCTTAGGCCCTGGAGCCAGCTAAATAGCTTAAGGCCAGTCCCACTCAGCCTAATAAACATCAAGCTCTGTGACAAAAACTGTGGCAACACCAATTTCTTTTTGCATCATGTATCAATAACTACCCTGCAAGAACTAGGTGCATGCAGTGTCAAAGGGCTTCATACCAAGTGGAACAAACAACATCATAGAGAAGGACTCTTCCAACAAACAAACAAACAAACAAATTTGTCGATCAGGCCAAAGTAAATTCTAGTTAAAAAAATATTTTTCAGAGTGGTCAACTACATGCCTCTGGTATACCTAAATATAAGAGATAGAGACCCCTAATTTCCCCTCCCTGAAAAAGGTATTTGATGGCTGGTGGCCCACAACTAAGTGGTACTAAAGTGATATTAAATATCAAAACTATCAGCCATTGATAGAACTGTCTCCCATGAATTTACCCAACCTCCTTTTAAAATCATTCATGTACTGTAAGTGGCAATCACCATGTACGGTGACAATTATTTCCACAAATTAATTATATGCTATGTAAAAAAAATACTTTCTTCTGTCAGTTCTAAATTTCATTCTAATCCATTTTTTGGAGGACCTTTGGCCCACTTTGAGATGCAGAGGAAAGTTTTCTGCGTACTTCATCTATGCCTTGAGTGATTTTCTACATCTTGGTCATATTTCTCAGTCACCATTAAGTTTCAAATGTATTCCATGTTTGTCCCTTCTCTCATAAGGAAGGTATTTGAGCCCCCTATGTAGTTTTCCAGCTTCATTATATCCAGATGGAGAGAGAGAGAGAGAGAGAGAGAGAGAGAGAGAAGGCATTGCAGTGTTAGCTATTTAATTTTTATTGCTGTTCCTAATGATCTCCAGCACAGAGTTTGCCTTTTTTTTTCACAGTTCCTCCGCATTGAGATGAGCCCAAGAGCTTCTTGATTTGTTACAGACATCTCTAATCTCAGGAGCATATATGTGAAATAGGTATTTTTACTCCAGTGTGCATTACTTTAAACTTGAATTGAATTTACATTTGACTACTCAACTAAATTCACCCAGTTTAAAGAAACTCTTCTCGAACACTTCACAATTTTATTATTCAATCTGAATAATTGGGTATCATATACAAACTTGGCCAGTTCACTGCTCACTGCTTAAATTGAGATAGTTTATGAATAAATTTAAAAGGACCAACCCAGATTTCTGACAGACTCCATTTCTTCTTTCCTTTTATTGAGAAAACTGACCATTTACAAGCAGGCCATTGGGGGATGTCACAAACTGACCATTTTGAGAAGACGTCTAAATTTTCAAGTTGGCAGGAAGATATCAACATTAAAGCCTCTTGTCAACATGGTACTTTTCTGTTAATTAAGATTTCTCTTTCATCAGGTTCTGAATTATACTGCTATTTATTTTAACAGATGGTTGTAGACATTTGTAATGTTATTTAAAGAGTATCATTAAAAGATAATGAAATTAGAATAAAAACCGAATATGACATAAATCCTGCAGAAAAATACATGACTCCAAAAATTTAAAGTACCATAAAGTGTACTGTTAGGGATAAAAATTAGAATCTTTCGAAGCCTGGAAGAACAGAATGGTTTTGATCTGCCATTAAAAACAGACATGTTCATCAATTTGATTTCATACATCATTGGAATTACTTCACAATATCAATATAGGAGCTAGATTATCCACAGAAATGTCCATACTATATTAGCCAAAAATGGAAGATTGGTTGCTCCTTGACAGGGGCCCAAGTTTTCAAGTCAGCCTTTGGAACAGAAGCCAAAGCTTCTAAGCTGTCTTTAGTGACTGCTCATACAGAAAACCGTTCCAGAGAAGAGCCATTTGTCACTTGGCTGAGTTAATGCCCTTGCCATCATGTGAGTTGTTAGCACCTTGGCCAAAATCCCATATATTGGCAAGAAATATGAGCAAATGCCTGCTTTTGCTTCAGCAAGACAGAAATCTCTGTTCCTGAACTAGCTGTGAAATTCTTCATGAGAATTACTGTTCTTTAGAAAGATAGATACTGAAGCTGAAGTTCAAATACTTTGGCCACCAAATGAAAAAAGAGGGCTAATTGGAAAAGACCCTGAGGTTGGTAGAGATTGAGGGCAAAAGGAGAAGGGGATGGCTGAGGATGAGATGGTCAGATAGTGCCATGGATGCAATGAACAAGAATTTCAGGAAACTCCAGGACACAGTGGAAGACAGAGAAGCCTGGAGTGCTATGGTCCATGGGATCACAAAGAATCGGACATGACTTAGCGACTCAATTACAGCAACAATTCAAGTCTTTTTCCCATTTTTCCCCATGCAAACATTCTCCAAGCTTGCTGTCATGAACTTCTAACCCCTTTGACCAACTATTTCTAGCTTTGCTGCTATTTATGTTCATTTTTTCTGACATCCCATCTGAGACAGATGAAGGAGGCAGAAACATGTCTCCAGTCAAAGAAGGATTCCAGTCTCTTCTGCATCTATTCTGGCAACTTATCAATCTAACTTATTATTAGTTGAAGATGGTAAATGGGGTGAGTCTACAGGATGGGTCCATTGTTCATCAACAGCAGTTATGTAGGCGATGGTACACAATTATTTACATGAGCCGTGAGAAAGGAATCCTCCTCTAGAGGCTGGAGTCACTTGGGTTCTTCCTACTCTTTCCATTTGTCCTTCCCAATGTAAGCAATTACTAGAGTTTCGTTGGTCAATGAACCTTATCTTAGAGGAATGGAAGTTATGCATGTGCATTGCTGTGTGTGTGTGTGTGTTTTTAAAAAACTACACTTAACTTAAGGCACAACTTGGCTTTAAAATAAACAGTGGGGATCTTGAAAGGAAACAAAAAATGCTGTTAGTCATGGACCTCAGCTTATTTGCACATGCTATGTCATGTTCATCAGTCATTTGTAGTTTTTTTCCCCCGTCACCAATGGGTTTTGATTTTTTTTTTCAAAATGTATCAGTGGTAGTTTCAGTTCAGAGCAGAAAACCAGCTTAGAAGTGTGAGTTCTTAGCTCTTTTTGCTTCTGGTCGGCTCGTTCAAAGTATCCCCCACATCCTGCTCTCAGTTGCTTTTCTTTTACAGGGGGGAAATGTGCAGGGACCCTTTGAAACTGTCTCCTGATAAATTAATTTACTTGTTTTCAATTAAGGAAAAAAATTAAAATTACTGAAGCTAATATCTTTAAGAGGCTCTATTTATAAACCAGAAGACATTATCATCATGTAGCCCAAGATGTTATTCAAGTCTAATCTGTGTGGGTAGTTTATGATTCATTCCCAGCAAACTGAGTTAATTCCATAAGTTATGGCCAACTATGGCTATGTTGACTCAGCCCCCATGTTGCTGAATTAGCTTCTTGTTCCCTGAGGATGAGGATGGAGGGGCAGGGAGAGAAAAGTGTGGCAATCTCATCTCCCAGCTCAGCCATAAACCAAAAGTTTCAGGAGAATTTCCAGATTGCATTCTGGAACAATATGCTACGTTTGACTTAAGATTGTTTCTGTATTCGACAAACAAAAGCCATCGGAATGGCAAACAAAAATATCAAGAAAAGTAAACTTTTCAACTTTACTAAGATTAATAGATGCAATTGAGTAAAACAATTAGATAGAATAACCATACAGCCTTCCTTTCTCTCTTTTCAAGATTCCCCAACTTTGAACTTCATACAGAGACTTTTACCCCCATTCCACAGCCTACACTCATTAAGCTTTACCAACTCAAGGTTACGGACTAACTATGAATCTTTTTGCATGAATCCTTTCATGGGGCCACAGGCAACTGCTGGGAGCCTGTTGCTCCATTGAAATGGGGGAAGACACAGTGTGCAAACCTTTGCAAATGTATACAAGTCTACCTTAATAATCCAAACAATGTAGATTGAAAAGTTCTGTCTGCCAGTAGCTGTTCTATTCTGCCTCCATGGACCTTTCTTGGGCTGAGTTCACCCAACATACAGACCTATGCATAATTGCACTATATTATGTTGAATCACCCAAGCTGTTTTTTCAACTTTAGCCAACCATATCATCACCTATTTGTGCCATCATATTTTTTGGTTTTCAGGGGTCCTTAAAGGGTGCATGTACCAAAAAAGGGGGAGGGGTGGATCTTCAGTTGCAACACCAATCTTGCAATCTTATAATTTTGACCCACTTACACTGTGGACACTCCTGGTTCCTTTAATGCCTACTTAACTAGAATTCTTAGTGGATGTGCAAAGGGAAACCAGCTAGAATTCAGTACATTCCAATGTGTCAAAATAAACAGTATTGCTAAGATACAATTAAACTTAGTTCTATCCCACTCGCATTGGCTATAGCTGGACTAGTGCTGTTGGATGACAAATTCCCACTATTTGATTCCCAGTTAAATATAGATTACTGTTTTCCAGGCCTTTTATGCTCACCCTGAAATACAAAAGATAAGAGCAAATACTTCCAATGGAGTGAGCCTAGTCTGGTCTCTGCTCTCTAAACATCATCCATAACATATCATTCAGACTAGAGTTTGACCCAAAGCATGTAAGAATTAGATGAGCTTATGCAGGTATTGATCACGGTCTGGATGGGAGTCAATAAATAATGACTAAATCCCAATGAGAGAGCATGATCACTAGATTCCCAGGAACTAAAGAGCTGCTATGTTGCAGAGTTTAAGACATTGGTCTAGGATAAAATAAAGAAAGATCCCATGTAAGGCATTTTGAGTGCCTAGAAATAAAGTAGAATATAAATAGAATCATACAACTGCTAACAGTAATATTGTCTTTGTGAAAGAGCAGCAACAAGCTAGGAATATTCCTTTACTCATTTTTATCACTGGAATTTCGGGTAGTTCAAAATTGTTCAAACAGCTTCAGCTGGTCTTTTGTTTGTTCCAACTGTTCTTGAAAAGTCTATTAATTCTTATCTGGAACATTGAAATGTACTTGATGGGCATTTTCCTTGAAGGTAACCAAGAAGCTATAATAAGGCAGTTTGAGATGACTAAATTATTGAGCTGTTATGTTACTCATTAAAGTAGCCCAACTTTTTCTAGGTGTTCACATGAGCCTGAAGAAAGGCTGCTGGTATTGGCACTACTTTAAGAACTGCCTTAGGTTTAATAAGTCAGGTTGTTTTCACAAAGAGCAGAAAGATGCTATGTGTTCCAAGTGCTTCTTCCAAATTATTTTTGAAGTGCATACAATACTAGAAATATTAGTCTGAAACAGTGCATAGCTATGTTATAAATTTATAAGGACTTCTGGAGTTTCCCAAAATGTTTTTATTCCAATCTTCCTTGGCCAGGGCATCCTTCAGAGATGGGAATTTATAATCCCAGAATTCTACTTTGCATGTGGATTGCTAAATATTCTGGAAGCTTTAGTCCACATATCTGGAGATGAGGAGGTGAAGAGTGGTTGAGGAAGGTCATCCTAATCCCAACCTCACAGGGAAAATGAAAACAGAACACACTAATGAAAAGCAGCATGGAATGGAGTGAGGGGGTAACTTCATTCTCCCACCTGTTGAAAACAATATGTTATATGGAACTACAATAATTTTTTGATTGCAGACTCCTTTTTTCATTGTCAGGCATTGATGTTTAGGTCCATAGAAATATTTAATTTTGAAATTTAATCTGAAGGCAATTCAAATCAACTTTCTAAATTGAGTCAGAAATCAAATGAAATCCAATGTGTCTGGATCGCTTTTGAATATTTTGGTTCTTTCTGCACATAAACTAAGCTTCTGAAAATTTGCAGCAAATCAATTCACTCTGACAAAGTGAATTCAGGGTTTGATGCTAATTGTTTTTCCAAATCAATTTGAATTGGGAAATTGAATTGGACTGATTGATTGAACCAATAATTCAAATGGGATTTTATATTATTTGAACACCCCCACTGATATTTAAGCCTCAAATTAAATCTGATGATTCAGTCTTTTTGGATCCTATACCATAAAATGGTTCTGTGGGGTTAATTGTGTTTACTTTCCATTATTGTTCATTTAGTTTTGTACTGATTGATCTTACTTAGAAATCTATATACATGGATTGCTCTATAAATAAATATCCTGCTAATTTGAAAGAGTTATGGTTTTGGGATTAAAGTTTGTTTTAAAAAGAATTTTCTATTAATCAGAACATAAAAAGATAAATATCCTAATACTATCAATAATTTCTTTCTGCATCTGGATCTTGGTATTTAGTTCCTATTAAAATGAAAAAAGAGGAAATATTAGTTCTTTGAAGCTAGATGAAGAAATATATGCAGGATGGGAGAATCTAGATTTTGCCTATAGCTCAGTCCCAGTTTTAAACATCATGTCTACACAATAGCACTGAATACAAAATGAATTCCTTTCTGAGTAGGAAATGTGGCTTAGCCACTACAGTCCCAATCAAAGATGACAACCTGCCCCCCCAAAAAAATGGGGGTTTTGTTATCTTTTCTCAAAATGCAAAAGAACCCCATTTTTCAGGCTTTTTCTTGAAGTCTTAAATGACTTATTCAAACAGGCTAAATAATCATCTGTTTGGCATGTATTGCAAAAATGTAGCAATATGAGCATCAGTCTCAAAAATCAGCTCAGCTCTAATGGTTTCAAATTGAATTGAGTTCTTCAAGGTATATAGGCCTTCATCCCATGAGGTGTGCTATTAAGCCACTTTACTGCATAACTTGATCTGTGCTCTATGTATCACAACACACAGGAACAAAGATAGAGTTGACTAGCATAATATCACGAGAGAACAGCAAAGCCTATAATAAAACAAGGCTATTGCTACTTGGTGATAGTAGCTGTTGCCAATATAGCAATGCCAACAATGCTATGTAAGTACATCTTTGTTCTTGCTATCAGGGTGATGCCACAGATCAAACTGGGCTGGCATGGCAGCCACTACTTGCCATACCTATGCTTGCTTATCAGGACAGAAATTCAGAGAAGTGCCTCAAATAATCCTCAACAGATTGTCTTTCAACCAACTGAGGTCTAATTAATACTGTGCTTCAAGAAAGAATGGACTTTTACAATAACATCTTAAACACATTTCTAAACGTGAGGAAGATTTTGTGCCATTCACACCAAAACCATTTTTCTAGGCATAGATCTGAATGCGATCCAGGTGTTCAGATCAACTGATTTATCCATTCTAAGGGTGAAAAAGAATACCTTTTTAGACATTTAAAAATTAAATCAGAACATTAAACATGAATAAGTCAACAGCCCTGGAGGTGGATCAAATCTTTAAGTAAAAGTGTAGATCTGGGGGAAAAGACAGTTCCTGGATAAAAAGAAGATCATGACTTTATCTGCATTGCATTTCGGAAAGTCTGAACAAATGGCTGGATTATAATGGACTCTGGGAAGGAATCGCTGCAAAGATTGTAGTAGTGAACCTGAAATATAAAATGTTTGCATCCTAATGACTTATCTTTAGCAGTTATATGAAAGATTTGCATAGGTACCGTTGAAACAAGCAAAAGGGAAATGAGCAGATAAATAACGTTTAAGAAGCTGACCAGCTCAAATAAATGAACTGTTATGGAAAAGCTGAATCATACTGACTCTGATTGCAATTGACAAGAAAAGCCACAGCCAATTTGCAAAAACATCGGGGGATTATCAGGCAAGCAGTGCCCAATCACATAGAAGTAACCATCTACAAATTTCATATTGTTCCGTTAAAGAAGCACTACTTGTGATGATATCCCACCAAGTGCAAACACTGAAAAATAATCTCAGTGGAGTATTCGTAGTTGAAACGGATAATTCTGAAAGTGATTTTCTTACCTCTCTGAATAGAAACAATATTGTGATTGCAAGGCATGGTCCGAGTCGCGTCCTGTAGCACTGGATCATGGCGAAGAGAAGGGCGAGTGTTCAGCTTAATCCAAAAAGGTAAACTTCAAAAGCGATCCCTTCAGCCTGCTTTGCTTTGTGAGCGTTTTCAGACCCCTTCTTTTCTCAGTAAAAAAAGAAATGTATATCACTATCGTATAGCACAGACTTTCCCCCACTTGGAATATTTCCTGGTTCTTATAAAGGTAACAGATAACAAAGTTTGTCCAACAACCTGCAGGCGTCTTGGTATTAGGCTTCCTTTGGCTTCTTCTCTGTTGAAAGAATGAAAGAGGGGAGGGAGAGGCTGGGGAGAGTTTACTGTAAACTTTAGAAGCACATTTATTTTTTGTTGTTTTCTCTTCTTGGCCAATGAGGAGTGAGAAGAGCATCAGGCAGCACTTGGAGGTTTTACTGGGGTGGCCTCTGACTTTTGTCACCCAAGAGGCTCTCTCTGAAAAACAGTTGCTTAAAAGGTAGAAGAGTAAGTGAACAAGGGCAGGAGAGAGAGAGAGAATCCGCCCGCCTCTTTCTGCAAGAATTTGACAGACCAAGGCTGGTCCTGGCTTCTTGCCAAGGCACAGGCAGCTGAGCAATGTTCTTTAACTCTGTCCCTGAGGTGGCTAGACAGGGACTTGAAATATGTCGGTAAAGAAAACCAAGAGGAAATTATGGGCCTTTTTTTTTTTTTTTTTTTTGCATCCTCTTGGGCTGAGGGAGTAGCAAGGGTGTCCAACTTTGGCAACTTTAAGACTTGTAGGTTTCAACTCCTAGAATTCCTCAGTCAGTCATTCTGGGAGTTGAAGTCCACAAGTCTTAAGGCTGGACACCTGGAATAGTACATAGGACTACATTCTATTGACTTGCGTGTGTTATGATCAGATCAGTAAAGCAAGGTTCCCCCCCCATTCCATACCCTGACAATATTTACGTATTTACACCCCACTGATTCTGTAAAGCAACAAACAAGGATTTTGGATCATAATAGTTCACACAACCTGAGCTGAATACTACAATATGTACGGAGGACTTTATCAACAAAGAGGGCCATGTCCATATTGTAGCATTGAACTCAGGTTGTGTTAATCAATATGATCCCAAATCCTTTGTAGACAGAGAAACAAGAGTCATGAAGTGTAAGACTTAGGCCTCATCCAGTAATACCACCTAGCAAAGTTTGGCTGATTGTAAAAACTAAGTTAATTTAGCCCTGGTTAGGACTTGGAGTGCAGACAGCTTGAAATTAGAGACCTAATTAGAGATTAGGTCAAAAAATATGCCAAAAAATAATGGCAAACCCTTCTATAACATTAACAAGGAAACTGCACAGATGAATTAACCAGGAACTGACCTTGACTTGAGAATATAGTAATTTTTACAGCATTTCATTTAGACACAATTGTATACTGTCCCTTAACGCATAACCCTAGGTTGGCAGAAGCTGGGACAAGTAACGGGAACTCACCCTGTTACACGGCACTAGGGATTCGAACTGCTGAACTGCCAACCTTTCGATCAACACGCTCAGCATCTTAGCCACTGAGCTTCTGCCAACCTAGCAGTTCAAAAGCATGTAAAAAATGCAAGTGGAAAAATAGGGACCACCTTTGGTGGGAGGTAACAGTGTTCCATGCACCTTTGGCATTTAGTCATGCTAGCCACATGACCATGGAGACATCTTCGGACAGTGCTGGCTCTTCGGCTTTGAAACGGCGATGAGCACTGCCCTTAGAGTTGGGAATGACTAGCACATATGTGCGAGGGGAACCTTTACCTTTACGTTTAATGCCTATCCCAGCTTCTAAATTTCTTACAGTACTCGGAGGACTATAAAACACTGTTGCAGGCCAAAAGTGAAACATTTGCTAAGGAAACTCAGAGCAATACATCAATTCATTATTATGATTTGTAAGAAGATTGAATCCAAGCACTCTGAGAACATGATATTAATTTATCTCCATGACATTCCAGAATTCATCGGAAGAAGCTTTAACCTTTGCAAATCAAATGGATCTGCATAATAGAATAACAGAGTTATTGGAAGGGACCTTGGAGGTCTTCTAGTCCCACTCCTTTCTCAAGAGGAGACCCTGTATATTTTTGACAAATGGTTGTCCAGTCTCTTCTTAAAAGTCTCCAGTGATGGAGCGTCAACAACCTCTGAGGGCAAGTCATTCCATTAGTTTATTGTTCTCACTTGGTATAGTGAAATCTGGCCTTAGCTTTAGGTTTAGTGGGGATGCAGAAGTGGAGGAATTCCTGCAGAGAATTCAAGACCATTTATTAGCTTCCCATATAACTGTAGCAAGGCTAAAAGTAGTTGTGCTCCAGTACAGATGTCATAGCTTTAATTTTTTTGCTCCAAAAGGTGGCGGAAGTAATTAGAAGCTATTTTAGCACTGATCTTGACTAATCAAGCTGAATTGGTTGAAAATAGAGATTAAGTGGCGAATCAGGAGAAAAAAAATTCATCAAATTTTTCAAAGAAAAAAGGATAGGAGCAAAGAAGTCAGCAAAGACATTTCAATGAAGTTGGAACGATACTTGAATTTCTAAGATGGAATTTCTTGAATCTGTTCAACTATCTCATCGCTATCAGGCTCCCAATGGCTGATGTTTACAGGAGTTGAAATCTAACACATCTGGATAGCAGCATGTTGAGGAACCCTGATAAGTTCAGTCCTGTTTTTCTCCTTTCCTGCTCGATAATGTACAACCCGCTGTGCCTCTGGAATAATTAATTTTTTGAAATTGAATGACAGCTTTAAATTGAGTGGATGGATTTCCCCCCTGCCAGCTCTGTAGGTAGTGTTGCTTACGTTTGAAAGATGCAGACTAGCCTGGGGATTCAGCAGTAAGATCACAATTGTACAATATGTGATGTTTTGTACAACTGCAGGTTTGGTGAACTAAGATGCTCAACAGATGCTGTTGAGCTAAAACTGCTATCACCTTTATCTAATGGCCATACCTGTGTTCAGTATCTGAATATTTACAGGACTCCTCTTGCATTTAGTTACCTGCATTTTTCCTGACTGACAATTTAATCCTAAAAACACCTACTTTAAGTAATTCTCACTGAACTCAGTAGCGTTTTGTGTATCCAGTAATAACTGGAACTGTTTAATTCCTTAGTAGCAAAAATGGAGATCATCCAGTCCACAGGCCAAATCTGAAGAACTAGACTATATTACCCAGCCTGTGGGATTTCAGACCAGCCCTTTTCCTCCATCTCTACTCACTTCTCAGCCATGAAGTACTGCTTTCAAGAGAAATGCAGTGCCCTGAAGTAGGACTTCCTCATGCTTTCTTGAAGGGAAAGGGTGTGGAACCAAAAGGGGGAAAAAAAACCTCTTTGTGAGGTACACTTTCCCAACTTGGAGCACTTTTGACCTTTAGCTTCCCATCATTTTGAGAAAGGAACTAGGCAAAAAGTATCTTCATTTGATTCAAACCATACATTGGCTGAAGGGAATCTGAGTCGGCATTCAATATGGGCACTCACTAAAACAATCTCTGAAAGGCAAATCTGGGACAAGTAAACAGTTGTACTGCCTACACTCTGGTTAATTTCAAGAGGGTTCAGTGTATACCCATGGAACTCACTTTTCTTAGAAAGAAGTAAATGGAGGCAGATCGTGTTTTATGATGAGACAAAGTTAATTTACGTATATACACCATAGGCTTCAACACCTAGCCAGCCTTGAACCTCTCAGAGGAAGTCAATACCAAACCACTTCTGTTCTGTTGCCAAGAAAAACACATGAATGTGTCACCAGGAGTTAAACTCAACAAGCAGTCTTTATCTTACTGTTGCTGGCTGAATGAAAAATGAAGGCTGATTACATATATAGTAGAACAAATAACTGTTTCCTCCAGATTTCTACGGAGAACAAATTCAGTCATCTGGCTCATTTTCAGATCCAGCCCTGTATATTCTCCTGCTATACATGTAAAGAGTTCATTTGACCCCATAGCTTGTTTGATAGAGGACATAAAATTGGTCATCTCTATCCATCAGCTGCATTTCATAGGTCCTTCTAGCTCCTATATTTCTGACTATGATTGTCTTTCTTGATCTTAAGAAGTCTCTCTCAGGAGATATTGTACAGTAATCAACAATGACTGGTTTTACAGAAATTTTAGGGGGCAGGTTGATCTGAGGGATCAACTTGACCAGCCCTACTTACTCCAAGCAGTTCTTTTGTCTGGCCCCAATGATGACTGGGGAAAAATATAACTAAATTTAAAAAGCACCTAAGGAAAACAGTATCTTAATGAGTCTATATTAAGGACAGGAATATGAACAAGTTTTATGCACTGGAAAGAATGGAAGGGGAAAGAGACTTATGTGGCACCACTAGGCATTTTATAATTATAAAAAGTCATAGAAAAAAAAGCAAAGTACAAGCATAACATGAATTGCAATTAGCTAGAGTTCTCGACTTCAGTTAATGGATTTTTTAAAGGCACACCAGAGAAGGATGAAAAAATGTGCCAAGTAGTTGCATCAGGTATATATAGGCACTCTATCCTCCAGTATACCAGGTTTTAGTTAATCAAGTGTAGCATATGGCAACCTATTTATGCCGGCACATAGACACAAAGGTATCCTCTGTGCTAAAGTCATACATTACTTGAGTTCAGAGATTGCACGAAGCTGCCGTTTGTTTTAAGAATGTTTGGCTGAATAATCCACAGAAGTCCTGTTCATATATCACATGCAGTGCAAATTATATTATGGCTAAAGCAATGTATGATCCTTGGCCATAAATTTGGACCGTCCGCAGGACTGGAATTTTTAGCCTCTGAGTTTATGCATTCTCTAAACTCTAACATGGTTTATTTGATTCTGTCTTAGCATCCATTATTTGCAAACACAAGCAACTATTGATTATAAGCCATAATTTTGCCTTAGAGTTGTATATGAATGAAGTGATTACGGTTTGCTAAAACAAGTCATGACTTAGCATAATATAATAGCTGAGCAGCTAAATTTGGCTTCACAAACAAGGCAGAAAACTTTGTTAACATCCAAGTAACTATGTTAATACGTGGGGTGGAGTTTTTGGAAAGAATGTGGTGTTTGGAAGACAGTCCAGCAGGTGTATATTTTTGGCTTCAACTCATTGCTCTTCAAATACACTGAACTACAATTCCCATAAATTATAGGTATCATAATTGTCACAGAAGGGCTCTCATCAATTCCTTTTTGGAACCATTTAGTTATATAAATTATGGAGGCCAAATATTGCATATTGATGACTCATGATTAACTGAATCCCCTTTGGACTAAATCAATTGTGTCATTTCTGGCAGTTTGCCTGACACACTGAACAAGATCACCTGATTTGGGCTGGAAAAAAAATCTAGACAACATTGGATGACAGCAAAGATTTGGATATTCCTGTATCTTCCTGCTCCCAATTAGCAGTCTTCTAGATTTTTGTAGCCCAGATCTTGCAACCTCAATTCTGAATCATAAACTAGAGAACATATACCATAGTTTGCATGTTGTGCCACTCAGTTCATTCACTGATTTATAGTTCAAGATGTTGAATGATCCCCAAATTTAGATTGAGTAAACCATCATTATTTTAACTATGGGTAAGCATCTCCTGCAAATAGAGCTACTGAGGCAGGTCAAACTGATGGCTCCCTTATTTTCAGCCAATGCTGCAGCATCAGCATTTTCAAACCACTGTTGCATATTCAGTAGCCTTTCAAGTGAACCAAAATCAGGTTTGTAAAGAACCTCTCCCTTGTTAGCTTTAATCACTTAAAAAAAAAAAAAGCTGCCCGATGAACAAACAGTGAAAACTGAGGTGTTCCTCTACTTCCCTTGATAAGCAGTTAAAATGCTAGATTGGCCCAGCTTGTAATTATGCTGGTGACCGTACAGTTGTGTACTGTCTCCATTAGCACAACCTAGCATTATCTGCTTTCTCTTAAACTTCTATAACCTTTAAACAGTGACTTGATAGAAACACCGTCTACTTGGCTATAAATGGAGGATGGGGGGAATTTACTTTTAATGTCACACAGAGCAGGGAGGAAGTAGCAGAGATAGGTCTCTGACCTACATTCCTTCATTTTACATGATTATTTTTAGCTAACTTCCATCGCCTTAGTTAACTGACCTAAGCGGGACAAGATAGAAACAAAAGACACCTATCCTGCTATTTCCCAGATGGTCCATTTGAAAAGCAAGATGTGCACACAGAGTCCTACACACAAATATCTGGATGATCCTTAAATGGCAGCAGAAAGATACATAAAATAATAGCTTTTCAATGTTATTGGGTTTTTTACAGATACAACTCATAGTCCTGATACAACCACAGTGGTCGAACAGAATGCCACGTTTTGCAAGGGGGCATATACCACTTCCTCCTCTACTTTTTTCCCGCCACAACAACCTGTGGAATAGGTTAGGCTGAAAAAAAGTGATTGGTTCAAAGTCACCCAAACAAGTTCTTTAGAGAAAGATGGAAGCTAGAAAAAGAATGATACACAACAAAAGAGTCTGAGTAGCGTGGGGGGCTAATGCCTCCTACTAAAGGCAGCAATTAAGATCCAGCTGCCTGCAATTTCTGTGAGTTCAATCCTAACAGGCTCAAGGTCGACTCAGCCTTCCATCCTTTCTAAGGTGGGTAAATTGAGGACCCAGTTTGTGGGGGCATAAATATACAGAAGTATGAAGGCTATTGTTTAACGCATTGTAAGCCGTCCTGAGTCTCCGGAGAAGGGCGGCATATAAATCAAATTTTAAAAGAGAGAGAGAGAGAGAGAGAGAGAGGAAACTGTAAAAGGGCATTTTTAAAAAAAAAAATTCTAAGGAAGCTACTTTGTTTAGAAGAATTTTTGACCTAACAATACTCTGGGTTCAAATTATCCCAAGTGTGAAATAAAAACTGGCTGTCTTGAATGCTCCATCTTGTGCATTGTGATAGTGATTTTGTGACTTGTAACCAACTTTCCCTTTTTTCCCAAAAATTTTTTCCAGCCCTGCCTGAACTACACAGCAGCAAAAACCAGTTCTTAATGTGCTGCTTGCCATCAGTTTAAGTTGGAAAGGTTGATGTGGGAGCAGAGAATTGAAAATTAAACACATAGCCAAGCAGAAAAAAAATACAACATCAATGCTGTTTGAAAAAACTCATTGCTAGAGCAATGTTAGAATTCATATAGGTGGATTGCAGGTGGATTGTGTTGTGCTCTATTTTAAAGTCACATCCTGCAACATGTGTGTTTGTGTGCACACTTGTTGTTCAGAAGAAGTATCGCTGCTGCAAGTTGTTGTCTCTGTATGGAGACAGAAAAATAGATGACAGACAGACAGACAATTGGCACTATGTTGCTTTGGTTGATGAGTTAATTAGTTAAGCTTGCTATTGGTTCATTCTGTATCTGCTAAGGTTTACTGAACTTCAGAGTACTTTTAGAAATGTGTACTTTGAGCTACTTAGTTGAGATTAGTGTGTATTCTGTACATGCTCAGATCATTTCCTGAGCCAATTAAGATTAATTGCTTGGGGCTTCTTCTGAGCTGACCCCATTAGGAGAGCTTGTGCCAGGTATGTTTGGGAGTGTGTATTTTGGTTTATTCACTGGTGAGAAGTTCTAACCCCAAATCCCCATTAATAGCAGTTGGCCATGTTTTTACTGAAGAACTGAACATGGGTCTGATGAAATGTTTGATCCCACACAGTGGCAGGCAAAGCATTATTACTTCTCCTATGTTACATTAGCATATTGTCAGACAACAGCTGTTTTTACACTAAATTTCTTTTTAGGGAAAGAGAAGCAGGAAAAATTCCCATCTGGTTTCAGTGGCTATTTTGTCCAGCATTTGTCAGCAAGTTGCTCACATTTACTAAGTATTGACTCCTGCTCCTGATGCCGAATTTTACATAGCCACCCTGGGCTCAACTGCACATGCTGTCAAAAGTCATGCTCAGAAGCTGCTGAAGTCTGGATGGGATGAAACATGAAACAAGTTAAACCTAAACCCAAGCAAGACTTGGGTTACTATTTGTTCATCGTGGTTCAAGGCCAGTTCCAGTGATGTCTCTCAAGGGGTTGCATTGCCCTTGAGATCAGGAGTCCTCCTTGACTCGTGACTACTGTTAGATGGGCAGAGGAGGCCACAACCAAAAGACCTTTTCCCGGCTTCCTCTGGTATATCTTCCCACTTCCAGGAGTGAGGCTGAGAATCTGGCTGCAATGTCTCATGATCAACCACCATCTAATTAGATTTCTGTAATGCACTTTTCACAGAGTCCTAAAGGTGTTTTTCCAAAAGGTAACTGGATTTTCTTGAGTTTTTTTCCCCTTGAAAACATTTCACTTCTCATCCAAGAAACTTCTTCAATTCTTACATGTAAGGAAATTCAGAACCGAAGAAGCTTCTTGGATGAGAAGCGAAATGTTTTCAAGGGAAAACCAAGAAAGTCCAGTAGTCTTTTGGAAAAGCACCTTTATATGACCTGGATGATTGAGAATCTCCATAGACACTTTGCACGGAGCTGCCTTTAACAACCATTTGAAAAGTGCAGTTGGTTCAAACCGAAGCAGCCTGCTTATTGACTGGCACTAACTGCTCTGAGCATATTACATGTAATTGGCTTGACCTGCATTGATTGCCAATAGACTATGAGATGCTATTCAAACACTTAGTTTTCACTTGTAAAATCATATCTGCCTTGGCACCTGGATTTTTCCAGGACTGTTTACCATCACGGGATTCAGACTGACAAAGGAGATCCTCCCCCAAAAAGCTGTATGTAGCATCCTATTTGTATAAGGTGAAGGGGCTACAAGGTTCTGCTTTGCTGTTATTGTGTCTACATCAGACACATCAGAATAGAATAGAATAGAATAGAATAGAATAGAATAGAATAGAATAGAATAGAATAGAATAGAATAGAATAGAATAGAATAGAATAGAATAGAATAGGAGGCAGTCCTCCCCCAGCAATGGCTTTCTGGAAACTTTGAAAGGCCAAACATTTCCAGAGAGCTTTATGAAATGATTGCAGTTGTTACCTCTTGGATATCTATTTTTTATTGTTACATACATAATCATTGCTTTAATCATTAATTTAATGTTTTATTTTAAGGTTTTAAGGTTTTATTTTTCCTGCATATTTTCACTGCATTTCAGTAGGCTGCAAACCGGCATGAGTCATGATGTTTGGGTGGCATTCATGTTTGATAAAGAAATCCAGGAAATAAATCCATCCTGGAGAGTTGGAGGGAGTGTAGGGTGCTGTGTCATTCATTTGCCCTCTGGTAAATTAGTGAGTTGTGATTGGCAATGGCCCTTTGACAACTATTTTGTCAATAGGCAATCCCTCTTCCAGAGTAGTCATTTTATGAAAAGACACACGATCAAAATCTCTGTGTGCTTCTCAGCCCCCACAAATTGCCTACCTCCAGTTTACACAATCTAAGCTCCTGCATATGATTACATAGGAGAGAATCCCACTGATTTCTTTGGGGAGACAGCATGTACTTCTCCCAGCATGTCTAAAATAAATTAACTGATGCATCTGCTTGCACAATGTAGATATGTAAATAAACTGTATATGCCTGGAACAAAGTCAAAACTTGATCCCAAATCCCTCTTCAAGTTTCAGATCTATATTTCAGGAGCAGAGGTGTCTGATTTAGTGTCTCTCAAGAAACTGTCTGCGCATCGGTTGACCTGCTGGAAAGTGGTGATGGAAAGTCCTCCAGAGCTTTTAGAATCAGGTATGTCCTCTTCTTTTGTGTTATCTCCCCAGCCTCCACTTAAGTTAGCAATCGGTAGCATTAGCAAAAAATAAAAATAATTGCCTGCCTTGGTTTGTCCAGCTGAGATCTGTCCTTGGGTGATGGTTGGCTTGTTCAGGGTGCTTTTTTCACTCTTGACAGGAGGCAGCTGCTTGGCTCTTATGCCTGCACTTGGCAGCCTCTAAAAAAGCACATTTTTCTATCATTTCTTATGTAATCTTTGTTCTCCATAGACCAAAAATGCAAACGCCACTGTAATAGATGAGGTTCATCTTTTATCCTCCCTACTGGGTTTCCTCTCTTAGAATTAAACAAAGCAAGGAAAGCATGTAGGTTATATAGCTTCTGGAATATTACGCAACCCCTTCACCAACAGTGGCTATAAGAGGCATTTGTACTTCCTTCTGGATACCCTCTCTATGTGTCTTGAGAGTACGTCTACTCTCCCCTTAAGTTGTGTCTGGCTGCACTATGAAGCATAGAGCGGCTTGCAAACCCTCCTATCCAGGTCATGTGACCAGTGGGCAAGGGCCTAGAATGGCATAGTGCAGTAATGGCAAACATTTTAATTGTTTTTAACTTTTGTATACCATGTTTTATTTTGGCTGTTCACCGCCCTGAGTCTGCAAGGAGAAGGGTGGTTTATAAATTGAAATAATAAAATAAATAAATAAAATAAAAGTGGGGGGAGTGCAGAGGGATCGCTTGTGTGCGTGCCCACACCTATATTACTATGCTCCTCACACAACCTGCCCCACACGCATGTACAATACAACCCACTCTGCACTGTCCCCCACACACACATGCAAGCATGACCCCATGCACCCCATTTTGGGCCTAGGAGGCCTCCCTGAAGCCTCCAGAGGCCGGAAACAGCCATTTCCTGACTTCCAGTAGGCCTGTTTTTCACCCTCCTAGAGCCTCTGCACGAGCCCTGTACTTATCTGGCATCCAAAACGGGCTGCGTGGAATCTCCTGGGAGGGGAGAGGTGGCATACGGGTGGCTCCCACATATGCAGCAAAGACCCGAAAATCAGCTAGTCGGTGGGAGGCACACATACATAATCTAGGGTGATGGTTCACATGCCCTCAGAAATGGCTCTGCGTGCCACCTGTGGCACACGTGCCATAGATTCGCCATCACAGGCATAGTGGCTAACATTTCAATTGTTGTTCAATCTTTTCTTGAAGACCTCCAGTGATAGAGCACTAACAACTCCAGGAGGTATGCTATTCCATTGATTAATTGTTCTTGCTGTCAGGAAATGTTTCCTTAGTTCAAAATTGGATCTCTCTTTAGCAAGCTTCCACCCACTGCTTCTTGTCCTATCCATAGGTACTTTCGAAATTAAATCAAACCCCTCTTGTTTGGGACAACACTTCAAGTAACGGAAGATAGTAATCACATCATCCGTAATCCTTTTCTTCGTAAAGCTAGACATATCTAATTCCCACAACCGTTCATCATACAGTTTAGCCTGCACATTCCTTATCATTTTTGTTGCTCCTTTCTGTATTCTTTCTAGGGCCTCAGCATTCCCCCCGCCTCCCCTGTATCATGGTGACCAGAATGGTATGCAGTATTCCATGTGTGACTTCACTAGTGCATTATAGTGGTACTATCACTTTTTGTAATCTTGATACCATTTCTCTGTTGATGCAGCCTAAGATTGCATTGGCTTTTTTTGCTGCTACAGCACACTCCTGGCTCATATTTAAGTGTTGTCCATTAGGACACTAAGTTCCCTAACATACTTACTACTGTTGAGCCAGATAGTGCCTGTTCTATACCTGTGCTTTTGTTTTTTCCTGCCTGACTGGAGGACCTTACCTTTCTCACCACTGAACACATCTTGTTGGATAGGGTTCAAAATTCAAGTCTGTCAAGATTTTGATTTGACATGCTTTACCTGTAAGGCTAGTACTGCAACGAACCTGAACCAGAGACTTTCAGCCCACAGCTCAGGTGTCTTGCTAAAAGATTGCTTCTTTATGATGTAGACACAGATTAAGGAAAAGCTTTAACTGGAAGTTCCCTTGCAGAAACTTCTTCTTGATGCTTGACCTGCAGAAGGCTAACAGACTTTTCTAGCTATTTTGAACCTTGCAGCCAACATTGATGGAGGTGGGCTGACCCTCAATAATCCATGTGAATGGCAAAGTATAAGGAGAAAATGGATGAGAAGGAAAAGTTTTTGTTGTTGCTGTTGCTGGTTTGTTTCTTTTTGTGCCCTGAGTCAGTGTTGACTCCTGGCAACTGCCTGGACTAGTCTCTGCAACTTTTTAGGCAAGAAGTTATTTTTCCTTGCCTCCTTCCTTGGGATGAAAGAGAGTGACTAGCCCAAGACCACCCAATTGGTTTTCTGCTAAGGCAGCACTAAAATTCACAGTTTCTCAGTTACCTGTTTGGTGCCTTAATCATTACACCCCTCTCCCTTGGCAACTTTAAGATGTGTGGATTTCAACTCTCAGA
This sequence comes from Masticophis lateralis, assembly GCA_030761175.1. Taxonomy (NCBI): domain Eukaryota; kingdom Metazoa; phylum Chordata; class Lepidosauria; order Squamata; family Colubridae; genus Masticophis; species Masticophis lateralis. The sequence goes on from JAUDYJ010000002.1 coordinate 115,272,055, forward strand.
ATGCTGGTTGGGGGATTCTGGAAGTCAAATCTTAAAAGTTGCCAAAGTTGAGAAATGGTGCACTACATCACATTGGCTCTGTAATATCTAGTTAGGAACTCTTTAATTCCTGTGTTTGTATGGGACTTAATTATATTCCTAGGTCTCAACGGATTATGGGTGCATGTGAATGAACGATCTTCCCCACTGAGTTCTGATTTCATCCATTCCGTTCCATTTCTAGCTTTGAGCAGAGCTTTGACACCATGGTACTAATTTTGGGGGACTAGGATTTCCTGGGCCGTGACATATTCTGAGAGAGCACAGTGCTAAGGCAGAGCCTGTGTGCCTGTTACTTGTCCTGTCTGATCTGAACAATTTTCCTGAGGTGCGTATGACGGGGGTGGTGGTGATGGTCGGGAACTACTCCTGTATGCTTAGAAGAGTGATTGCCAGGTTCTGAACTTCTTAAGCTGATCTCCGTCAGCAGTGACAAGAGCTTTGGAACAGAGCTCCCAGCTTTCAGGTCTCAGTTGTGATAAACTAGGCTCAAATCACTTAGTCCCTGGAGTGTGTGTTGGCATCTCTGCTCCTCTTAAGTTCGGGATTGTCGCTCTGTTGCTGATGGGGAAGAATCAGAGAGGGGCTTTTCAGTGGATGTGCAGCCGAGAGCATCAGCAGTGGGTGTTTCCAGCATCCTTGAATGCTGCCTCCTGCTGCTTTAGAAGGCAGCTCTCAGGCAATGGGGGTGGACAGGCGGCAGAGAGCCTCGGCAGCTCTCTCGCTCGGCTTCCTCTCTTTAATCTTCTCTATCACAGCCTTCAGCAGCAGCTACTGGTGTGAAGGAACCCAGAAAGTAGCCAAACCACTCTGCAGTGAACTCGCAGGTGGCACGCACTGCACTGGGATGAACAGCCCAGGTGGGAATGACAGCAGCGTGGTTCAGTACATCTGGGAGACAGGAGACGACAAGTTTGTGGATCGAAAGTTTCATGCCGGTATTTGGCATTCTTGTGAAGAGATGATCAGTGGAAAAGGTGAGTGCCCTTCTGGGAAACAGTGTTCCTGATTTTCTTTGAGACAGAAGATAGTTGTGTCAATTCTTTCACATTTTGGCTGGGTGGCTGCGTAGCTCTGTGTGCAACTTATGAAAGTAATTTGGTATTGTCTTCTGGATTTATTTTTACACCCCAATATGGTTTATGATTTCTCAGTGGTCTCCCATCCAAATAATAATCAGGTTTGTTGCTGCTTGATTTTTCAGGATCATCCAGTCAGATTTCTGTTTCCACCTGGCAAAAACAATGTTCAGATTTTAGATGTTTCATTCATTTATTCTTTTAGCCTTACTCTTTCATCTGTATAATGGAAGCATTTCTTTTCATATGACCTACATCCCATTTATAAACGAGCTGTTAAATTACACACACCATGTTAGTCTATAATGTGATTTAATTTGACTTTACATGTTACAGTACAAGGTTTCTCAGCCATGATTTATGTGCTAACACATGCAAATGTAACCATGATGATTTGATCAATAAATTGGGGATAAAACAAACCACGGCTTAACGCATATCCAACCAATTCTAAAATAATCTTCAAAGACTATGAAATGCTTTAAGGGAGGATGCAATCTATTACCTGATGGCATCTGTTGCAAAGTTATTTCCCAAAGCTGTGTTGATAATTATTGCTCATCCTTTTAGGCAACTCACAGATCAAAATTTTCTTGCTATTCTAATATGAGGTTGGAAGGGGAGAAAGGATTATAGAGATTAAAATGATTTGTCCCATATTCTCCTTATTCAATACAAAAAGGGATATCATAGAATGCTATTTGGAGCAAAATGGGCCTGTTGCCTGATTTGGCAGAAACTATACAGAGCCTTAAAGTCCAGTCATAATAAATATTTAGACTTTAAAGGGCCATAAGACACTCTATTGTTTGCAAATAATACAGCATTTTAATACTAAAATGAATCGTATTTGGGTGGGAAAGTAATTAAAATTCATAATGTTATCTCTTTCACCCAATTTATAAAATAACTAGAAAAGTGTTTAAAAGAGTCATCTTTGATGAGGTAGATAGCTATATAAATATATTTAATAAACAAACAAACAAGCAAACAAATAAAAGAAGTAAAAGAAGTGGGATAGAAATTGTTTCACTTTGTTTCCAATTTAGGACACACACAAGCACTCATACACACACTTTTATGCAGAATAATAATTGGTGTTAAATCTGGGGACCTTGGAAGAACTTGTATTTTAAAATACAGCATATGATTGAAAAAGATAAAACCTTGTTCCCTTATTCAGAAGTTTGGGGCTACCAGTAAAGATGGATTCTGGGAGAATCAGAGTAATTGCCTTTTACCTGTATTAGCAAATAAGAGGGAGTTGTTGACACCATTCATCATGTTTTAATGCATGAAGAATATAATAGCTTTTATTGGGTATATGGATTCATTGCACTCCTTTATTGGGTATATGGATTCTTCAGACTCTATACATTTACCAAAACATTAGCAGAATGATTCAAATTATAACTGAGCCTAATAGGAAACCTGAGTAGGCAGCCAAGGACAGAATTAATGTTGCAGATCAAGTATGGGATTTCCAAACCTTTATTTTCTCTTCAAATAGAGGCTGAGTGCACGACATTTAGTTGTAATGATAACTGACAATTGCCACACAGCACCCTTTTAGTTACTTGTAATTGTTTTTCCTGAGCAAGAATAAGTCAGTTTATGAGGACATGTGGGGAAATGAAGGGAAAACATATAGATGAAATTTAGGTTTGGAGAAGTTTTCAGGCTGATTTTTCTTTGAGAACTGCTGTCAGCTCCCTCTCTTGCCATAGATATTAATATAAGATGTAGATACATATTTCCAAAAGTTTTGGAACTGTCATTTGCTGAAATGATCTATTCTTTCACCCCCAAAGCATAGAATGGGAGCCACGAAGTCACCTCTTGTTTGACCATACTAGGGCTAGTTGGCCTCTGGAAAGCTTTCCTCTGTGAGCATCAGCCCTGCTGGAGAAAACTGCTCCATTTTACAGGATGGTAGTACTGAGATTCCTAAGGAAATGATGTTAAAACGCACTGAGCCCTCGGAATGTGCTCTTATGAATGCTGTGCCAAACTTATTTGTAGGAGGGAAGCAAAATAAATCTTCCACCATGTTTACTTTTAATGAAAATAATGAAAAGGGGTTCTCCGTTTTCAAGGAATTGAATAAAATAAATACGGTTTTGCTCCCTGACTTCATGACCAAACTGGAGTCTCTGGAGACATGACTGACTGCCAGTTTGTTTTCCTGCCATTTTTAAGCTTGTAGCAATAAAAGTATTATGGGCCAATTCTTTGTTTGTTCAGGTTAGAACAAACAAATTCCTGAAATTTCTCTGCCTCGAACGAAAGAAATAGGGTATCTTTATTCCTGCCAATGTGATGTGACTCTCCCTACTTCGTTTTCCAATCCTCTGTGCTGCTGACCCTCAGTGGCTTAAGACACTGAGCTTCTTGAACTTCTTGATCAGAAAGTTCGGTCGGCAGTTCGGTGGTTTGAATCCCTAATACAGGCCTCCTGCAAGAGCAGGGGGTTGGACTAAATGACTTCCAAGGTCCCTTCCAACTCTGTTACTGTTACCCCTACCCCTACAAGAAAAAGCAGGCCTCTCTTCTGAATGTATATATGGCAAACCCATCCTAGTCATGGTGCTACATAAGGTAAAGGTAAAGGTTCCCCTCACACCTATGCGCTAGTCGTTCCTGACTCTAGGAGGTGGTGCTTATCTCCGTTTCAAAGTTGAAGAGCCAGTGCTGTATGAAGATGTCTCTGTGGTTATGTGGCCGGCATAACTAAATGCCAAAGGCACACAGAATGCTGTTACCTTCCCACCCAAAGGTGGTCCCTATTTTTCTACTTGCATTTTTTACGTGCTTTCAAACTGCTAGGTTGGCAGAAACTGGGACAAGTAACGGGAGCTCACCCTGTTACACAGCACTAGGGATTTGAACTGCTGAACTGCCAACCTTTCAATCGACAAGCTCAACATCTTTGCCACTGAGCTAATGCTTCCCTGTGATGCTACATAAATCCTCTCAAAGAGAAGATTCTAGAAGTTTTGGCTCCACCCACTCTGGAGACAACTCCGTGGGTCACAGATGAGGTACTGGAAGCCAGTTGCTAGTCCTGCCCTGACAGCTCATTTTCTTTCTACCAGATTCCAGTCAGCCCTCATTGCATCCCTGTAGATGGAAGATGCATATCACTGTTGCTAGTCTTACCACTTGGTCTCTGGCCCATGGATCACAACAGCTTTCCAATTTTTGTTATCTTTTTTTAATATTAGATCTGATTTCATCAGGATGGCAAAACACTCAAGTCAGTTGCCTACTTCTGCAAATTACCTGCTGTTGGCAAGCTGAGCACCCATTCACATATCTGCTCTTATTTCTTTGAGTCCTCGGCTGCACCATGCATTGGCAATCATTGTGAAAATGCAACACACTTAACAGTTTCTATATTCTTCAAAGAAGTGCTTTATATTTAGTGCTTTATATATATATTACATTATTTCTGAATCTCCTTGTACCAAGCATACAGAAAGTACAGAGGGATTTAGATCTGGCTTCCAAAAGAGGATGGAGGTGAAACCATGACTGAGCCTTGAGAAGAAGAAAAATATGAGACTCAAAACCACCCTGCCTTGATCTTATTCTCTCTCTCTCTCTCTTTTTTTAAAGGGGGCAGCAAAGGTTATGGACAGACTTTCAAAATTCTGTTAATATACCTTACAACAATAGAGTAGCATCACTGGAATTCCAGTAGTAACTCTTTCTTGACCTGGCCTGTCTCAAAGCAAATTTATCAGATTTTCCCCAAGAGAAGATGTTTTTCACAGCAGGTCCTGCATATCTCTTTCATGGGACTGGACTGGCAAGATTAGAATTACTCAAACTGGAAAGATTTATACAACAATTTACCTAAAGTTTTCTCCACACTCCATTCCATTCTAAGCAGTATTCCACTGAGTGACTCCAGAGGCAATTTGCAGCAGTGCAGGGGTGTGATCATAGGTTAGCGCAAAACATTTGGGCCTATATAGCACAAGGCTCACCCACTTTGATATTCAGATGATTCCAGCTACAAGATAAAATAAGCAATGCTAGGAGACAACATCATCCACTTCAGCGAAGGACAGTAGACATAGAAACCACCTACTGCAGAGGTAACACATAGCTTTGTCCTTCAGAAGACTGACAGCTGCTTTCCGTTCTATATCATCTAATAGTAAAACAGCTGTAATGGTCTGAGGTGATTATTATTACAGTCATAGAGAAAGATATTGTACTAAGGGGCAGAGAGAGAAACTGGACCAAATTCTGGGTTTGGGGAAAAAAAAAGGTGTCAGCCACAGTTTATGGAGTAATCTTTGGCAACAATTACAGCTTTTCAGCTGTTAAAGTAAATGGCTAAGAATAGAATAACAGAGTTGGAAGGGGCCTTGGAGGTCTTCTGGTCCACCCCAAACAGGAAAAGAACTTGAAGAGGTTTAGAGAAAGGGAAGAGGTTTAGATTTTTCCAGGGAAGGAAAGTCGCTGAGAAAATTAGAAAATTAAAATAAGAACAAAGGAGCTATGAGATAAACTCTTCAGCGTGGGAAACGTTTCGTCCATCAACTCCAAAACCTAACCTGTGGAAAAATCCAGATTAAGGCACCCACGACAAGAGGTTGTCTAGCCTCTGAATAAACACATCCAGGGATAAAGAGACTCCCATCTCTCTGGTCACAAAGCAATGTTTCCCTTTTTGTTATTATTATTTTATTTAAAATAATATTTTATTTAAAATACAAAGATGAAAAAACTAATACAAACTAAGGAAATATAAAAAAGAAAAAAAGTAGAAAGGGCAATAAGAAAAGAAAAAAAGGGGGAAGGGACAATACATTTTAAAAGAGATAATAAAGAAATACAGAAAGAAATGATTTCCCTCTTCATCAATACAAGCAAAACACTTTCTTAACACCTTCTCTAATGCTGCAACTAAAAAAACCATCTCATCTATTGGCAAATAATACAGCCACATTTTGCAGTTAGCAAAACATAGCAGAAATAACAACAACACACACACTATAATATATATGTTATTATATATACATTATTATATACCCTTCAAATGATGTCCAACAAAATTTATTTCTTATCATCTTTTCCTCACCTCTCAATTTTAATACCATAGCTTGTCACTTTCTCTAAAAATACCACAAAAATTCTCTTCTTCCCATATCTTATCTACAAACAACTCTTAAAAGCTTCATCATTCAGTCCTAGTCAAGAAAAGCTGTTAGGAAAAAAAAAACCTCATATAGTCTAACCTTGATCAAATAAGCCAATTTTGTAAACATTTATTTTACTTTTAAAAGTCTTGATATTTATTCTTTTTCAGTAATGCCTTTTCTTTCTCTCTTTTCCTTTTCTCAGGAATTCTTTCATAAATATAATACATCTCTTTGGATTTACTTTGGATTTATAAAACATTTACTTTGGAAGTAAAAAATTTGTCCAAATCACTTTTCTGAATTAAAACATATTTATCCAAGTCACTGTTTTGGCTTATTATTTGGGTGTCCATTATAACTGATAAAATCTCAGTCGATTTCATTTGTTAGTCCTATATAACTTCCTTGTCAATATTATTCTTGCATTCTGTCAATTTTAAATCTGAATCCAAACCAGCCTGATTGTCAGTTATATTTTCTTCGTTCTTATTGTATGAGACGGGTAACAATTGGTACATTGTTATCAAACATCCTTGAATGTTTCCAGAATTAAAATAGGTTTTTTTTCTCCATTTTGTATTAGTGAATCTTTTCCTTTAATTATAATATTTAATTTTTTTAGTTGCTTCTAGTAATGAACCTTCATAGTTTCCTCTTATTATGTTTTTCTCTCATCCAGAACATTTCCCCAGTAAAATACTTCCTGTAGTTTGTTTAAAATCATATTAAAATATAAATAAATATATTATTATTTAATATATATTAAAGATAATATATATATATCTCAGAATCTTTATATATTTCTAATATGATTTTAAACAAATTACAGGAAATATTCCAATTTTTCTTTTTCAAAGTTTTGTTTCCAGTCAATCTGGACTCGATTGTTAGTCCAGTTAAAAAATGCCCAAAATCCACATTTTAATTGGGCTTTTTCCACTTATTTCCAAATAAAGAGCTTTTTTAAGTTTTAAACTTGCATAAATCTTTCACTGAGGGTTGGAGGAAAATCACCCAGTGTAATAAAATTTGTCATTCTGAAGATTGTTAGTATACATTGTTAGAATTTACCCATTTCCTGTAAATGTGATTAAGAGGGGAAGCGGGCAAATGTATTATCCTTTTGGGCAAAGCTGCCTCTCCCAGTTCCCAGACTTCTAAAATCTACCACAGACCACTGTTCTATGGTCTTCTTGCAGGGACCATCTGTAAGGAGTATTCTTGGCAATCCCAAGTCTTCTCCTTGATTCAAAGAGAAGTTTGGAGACCCAATTCCTTCATCAGTTCCATTTTCTGCTGCAATCATGAGCATTGCTCAAAACAAAGCTGTCTTTTAGTCCCCTATTGCTTCTTCAGAAATCCTAAAATAATTTTTTGCAATCTGTCTGTGATGGAATTTTATGCAACCTATTGGGGAAGGTTCTTCTAAAATAGGGCTGTCAAACTCCCGGACTGCAAGCCAGATGCATCACATGCTGACCATGCTCAGGCCAGGTTTATCAAAGGAGAGAAAAGTCCTGATATGTCATGTCATGCTGTCATGACAACGTGAGTTTGACACCCCTGTTTTAAAAGCTAGAAAATAATATTGAAACATACCAAGGTTATTCAGGGTTTATCCACTGAGTTGTCTCTCTGAAGATGCTTATGTTTTGGTACAATTGTCTACATTTCCATAAATAGGAGTTACAACTGGTTATTTGGAGAGTCTGTGCTACTGGGTGATAAACTGACTCCCTCAGGGGAGTTTCTGATGAGATAATGTTATCCTGGCATTTGAGAACAAACATAAAAGTGCTGATGGATTATATTACCAACAGCCCCTTTTGTAAAAGTGCAAGTAACGCAAGTGAGAAGAGATGCTCCAGAACAAAAGCTGCCTGGTTATATCTGCATTCTGCTACCATAAACAAATACCAGAATAAGACACATTAAACCAGGTGGATGGATGCTTTCCCAAAAGATGACTCCATAGGGATTTGCATTACAAATAAAACAGTAGTGGAACATTTTATCTCGGTGCTTCTGGCTTCCCCGCCATCTGCTTCCAACTTGCTGCTTGTGGAAAGCTCTTGTTCCTATAAATGTTAGGAAGATAAGAACCTGAGCGAGCAAATATGACGCTTGTGTTTCTTTTTTAAAAAAAATCTTTAATTTTCAAGTGTTCATTTTATGTGCCTTATAGGTGAGAAATGCAGAAGTTTCATCAGCCTGACACCCCCAGCAGTTCAAGGTAATTATATATTGTCAGTGTTTCAAGTTCTTTCTATATTTATATCTAGTGTTCTGAATCACAGGGGAAAACAATCTTTTAACACACACTCATGCACACATCCAGGTTTTATGAAACATACATTGCCTTAGATGGATGTTCAGAATTTTTGCTGAATGTCAAATTTGGGCTTGGATGAGACAGCCCTTCATTCTCCATGCAATCAGCTTATATGTCAGCTTAGAGATAAATCTTAAACAAGTCCAATCTGGCTTTCTAATTTGGAAGCAGGAAAAGCAAGACTTTTCTGCAGGCTGAGTCCAATCCTCATGGCAAATTGATGGCAGAATGCTGATAATTACTGTCTCAAACATCTGACGAGTTCCAGATTGGGGGAAGTGGCCATACTCACCATCCTTAAAATAAATTGCCAGTTCCTCTGAAAAGAAATCAAATTTGATAACCATGTACAGTATGTAGCCCTATTGCTGGTTTATAGAAACAAAATATGTCTTTTAAATGGTCTTGGTGCACTGATTTGTGAGTGTGTGTATATATATGTATATTCCAGGTGTTCTATGGTTGTCCATTGCCGCAGAGATCCTCTATATTATTTTACTCCTGATGGGCATCACTCTCATGTTGATTGAAATCTGTCATTCCATCAGCATTCTGGATGGGCTGAAGCTTAATGCATTTGCTGCTATATTCACTGTTTTAGCAGGTAACAGTTTGGTATTGCTTCTGTTGAGAGCTAAAGTAAGCCAAAGGAAAAAATGAACAATAGAAAAAAATATATACTCTGTTTTCCCTAAAATAAGACATCCCTGATAATAAGCCCATCAGGCTTTTGAGCACATGGCAATAAGGCCAAGCGCTTATTTCAGGGTTCAAAAAAATATAAGACAGGGTCTTATTTTGGGGAAAACATGGTACTAGGCATAAAAAGATCAATTCTTAAGGATGGGAAGAGTTTATTTTGTTCTAAGAGAATTAGCTGCTGATACTCAAACTCTCCACATTAAAGGGTGTTTTTGTGTGAGGAAAAACTGCCACCCATTGCAACAAAGGAACAAAAGATTTCTGGGAAGTGATGGCTGCAATGACAGTCAAGGAATGGACAGAAAGTCCAAACAAGATGAAGCACCTGCTTTGAATGTAAAAGTTTCCTAGTTCATTTCCAGTTAGTACAATTCCTCACACCAAAGACATTGAGGTGGATGAATTAGTTCTCTACTTGTCATCTTCTGCTTATTTATCTTTTACCCTCACTGTAATTTAGCTCTGTTCAAATATGTCTCCCCCCCCCACCCCTTGGGAAATTCACTCAGTACTTTACATGCCCTAGAATCAATTATCAAGGAGTAATTTGTTGAAACTATGATTGACTGTTACAGGTCTACTTGGAATGGTGGCTCACATGATGTATACAACCGTATTTCAAATGACAGTAAATTTTGGTCCGGAGGATTGGAGGCCTCAGATGTGGGATTATGGCTGGTCTTACTGGTAAATTTTGAAGCAAAATGTATCACAAAAAGTTGGGCATGAGTCAAACTATTCTGAGGGAGCCATTAAAATTAAAGCTATCTTTTTTTATTTCTTATCTCAATGACAAAGTACTGTAGCCATGTTTGAGAATAGAATCATAAGACCTTGCAGGCTTGCTTCTCAAGTGTATCACACAGGTGCTTAATATTGATGGCAACATCTTAATAGCAACGGGTTATGCGTGAAGTTCAAAAATGAAAAATATCTTGTCTTTCTCTGAGTACAGAGCGCTCTGTATTAAGTTATCTTTCTCCTATCCCTGAGGTTTTGCAAAATAATGATTCTATACATATATTGACCCCAGGAATTTCATCAAGTTGCCCAAAAGAGGTACAGTTGTGGAGTGGCTGAAAGGAGATGAGAAAATGAATCTTCCATCTGCATAAGCATTCTTAGATTAGCAGCCAAGCCAATTAGAGATCTGCTGGAAGGGATATATTTTACAAATATATTCAGAACCTATAAAAGGGTATTAGCTGCTCAGTAACCATCCCCCCCATATACTAGTAATAAATGTGCTTGTGCAGCCATTTTAGTGTTAGGATTGTCAAAAGAAAGATGATCCTCAACCGGCCTAAATTGCATTCGGTGGCATTGCTATTGATTGGTGGTTGAAATATCATCAAATCATCTCATTTGATGCATCATTTTTCATTAGTTGGGGGTCATGTGGTGAATTAAAAAGAAATGCTAACTGAATGACAAAACAATGTCACTAATGAAGCCTAGTGGCATTCCTACTTTTTCACTGGTGCCATGAACATGTGAAGCAGATTGGCCTCTTCCCTCTGCAGAATTTCCCTGTAGAAATGTTCATGTGAGCTCATTCATCCGAAACGTTAGAATCAATGAAAGATAAAGGCACGAATGTGAAATAACAGTGAATTTAATTGAAAACAAGTCCAACAGTATGTTCTTACATCATGGAGAAACATTTTAAAAGATAGGTTGTTAGAAATAAGTGTAAATTCTTGGACTGTATAAGAGATCTGTGGGCTGTTCAGTCTGGGGGTGGGCATGTGTATGACTGTGTCCTGTCATTTCCCCCCTTTTTTTTCTCAAATTGACAGCTTGGCGTGGGTTTCCTTTGCCTGCTGCATGGCTTCCTCTGTGACCACAATGAACAGATACACAAAAACTATTTTGGAATTTAAATATAAACAGAAAAAACTGGAGAGAAGTCTACAAGCTAAATCCAATCCTCCTGTTCCAGAAAAGGCTTGGAAGATGTACGTTGACACCCTCCAGAGAACAACCGAGGACTTCATGCATCCCTTAACAGACATTCACAACCCATCCAGTCCTATGGGATTTGCAGAGTTAAATAACATTCCTGTGGCACATTGTGAAGAATATTGTTAAGGAGGAGATCCAGGATTGTTAATTTTGTTTTGTATTATGGAAAGTACCAATGTACGTATGTCACATTTTTCTTTTGTATGTTAAGAATTTATCTTCTAGTGGGAAGCCATGGTGATGACCTACAAAGGAAATACTTTTAACATGTCTAATTTTGGGTGTTCTCTTCTCTTTTGCTTTGACAGCGCTAGTTAGGTAGGGAGAGAGATTGATAGCATAATCCCATGCAGGTATCCTCAGAAGAAAATTCCACTGATTCTAGTGCGACTTACAATTCATTTGCACAACCAGTTTGCTCCAGCATGAATATGGATCAACAACCATTTCTTGAGGAGCTCTAATATCAGATATGTTGATAGCGTTGAGGGTATAACTTCCCTCTGCACAGTAGGCAACAGACCGGACAGCAAAGAGATACGTTGCTGAGTAAACACACAGATACTCACAGACTCTGAACAGTGAAAAATGAAAAACAGTCTTTAATCTTTGTGAAAAAACAAAACTTGGTTTCTCAAAAACAATGATAACACGTCTTAGAATAATTACTCTCCAACACAAAACATAGTTTGCTTACAGTTCTCTTCAGTCACATACAGTCCCTCTTCAGGAAATCAATCATCAAAAACAGGAGCAGGGACTCCCGGGCTTCCTGTCTACTTTTATGGCTGCCTTCTAACAGTATAGCCAATCAGTCTTCTCATATCATTTAAAGCCATAAACATAGTTTTTCAATATATTAACTACCCAACCGTGGGATGAATATCCAACAGGTAGCATCCTCTATCCACACCAGCCCATTAGGTAGTTAACTTCTGCCTGTCTTTCCCTGTGTGCATCAAAAGTAGTGGTTTCCGACTTGTGCTATCAACTTCATCTGTTGACTTCATTTCATTGTTGGCACATGGTTCCATTTCTGTTGGCTACTACATACTATTACAGGAACCCTTCTTTTCATCTGCTCATTGTTACTGCCTTCCATGACCATTTGTGCCAAGCTACCAATCCACTTCAGAAGGGACCTCAACCAGGGAACCTGTGGTTTTTTTGTACTGGTTTTATTCATTTCATCAATGGTCCAGTGAAAACCAATCCTTCCTTCCTTCCTTCCTTCCTTCCTTCCTTCCTTCCTTCCTTCCTTCCTTCCTTCCTTCCTTCCTTCCTTCCTTCCTCCCTTCCTCCCTCCCTCCCTTCTTTCTTTTTTCTGTCTTTCTTTCTGTCTTTTTTCCAACCTTCTTTCTTTCATTTTGGGGATGTGGTGCTTAGAATGCAGTTTTGCAGACTGACTCTGCCCACAGCCTTCAATTCTGACTAGTTAGTAAAATGAGAACCCAGATTTTTGGGAGCAACATGCTGACATTTGTAAACCACTCAGAGAGCATTGTAAAGCACTGGGGAGCTGTATATAAGTCTAAGTGCTGTTGCTATTGCTCTTTCTCTTCCTTCCTTCCTTCCTTCCTTCCTTCCTTCCTTCCTTCCTTCCTTCCTCCTTTCCTTTCCTTTCCTTTCCTTTCCTTTCCTTTTCTTTCCTTTTCTTTTCTTTCCAGATTTAACTATGAAATGGCAAATCTTTCTTTTTTAATCTTTCTTTTTTAACCAGATTACATTGATAAAACTGTTCCACCAGTTTCATCTCCTAGCCTAGTCATTTGGAAAAAGTAGTAAAACCATATTTTCAATTGTTTAAATTTCTTACTGGTCCACTGATGGACATACCAGATGGGAAATGTCTCCATGGAAAACTAATGTACTACAGATCTGCCTGCTGGAGAGAAAAAAAGGGAGGCTAATGCTTGATTTCTTGACGTGGGCCAGACAGATGAGAAGCAGGAAGGGGCTCATAGTAAGCATGGTTTATATCAGGCACCATTGTGACCAAAGTGGAGGAAAACAGCTTTATTTTTTTATCTATTTATTTTTTAAATCCCACCTTTATTATATTTATAAATAATTCACGATGGTGAGTATATCTAATACCCCTTCCTCCTCCTACTTTCCTCACAATAGCAATCCTGTGAGATAAATTGAGCTGAGAGAGAGTGACTGGCCCAAAGTCATCCAGTTGGCTTTCATTCCTAAAGTGGGATTTGAACTGAGAGTCTTCTGGTTTTTAGCCTGCTGCCTTAAGCATTAAACCAAACTGGCATTATATTGAAAATTTACAGCTGATATATTTGATGTGTGTACCAGTAGTTAATAATATTGAGAAAGTGCTAAATATTTCAAAAGGGATAGAAGAGGAAAAGTACTTCTATGATTAATCATACATTTTGATGAAGCTAAATACAGAGCAAAGAAAACTTTTGTGTTTTGTCTTGTTTTGATCTGTCCTTTTTTCCTTAAAAAGTCTTTAGAGGTTTCAGCTCTGGGTAACTTCAGTATACCCTTCTTATTAAAAGTGAAGTTTTATAATTCAGAATGGAGTTTCACTTCCCAAACCACCACACACTTTTAATAATGCCCAGAGAGGCACCAACAAAAGTTCCCTTCTAGCAAGTAATTAAGAAAACTTTCATATTTTAACTTTCAGGTGCCAAGGGATCCTTTGAGCAGGTAATTATTATCTGGCAAGCAAATCTCACCAACTGGGTTTTATACTTTTGGCTGCAGGCAAAGGTGAAATAAACAAAGGAAGTAATTATGAAGTGTTTAACAGCTCAATCTTCTTGATACCGTTCTTGGCCTTAGATTAAGAGTTCTGTAATTTTTGCTGTGAGTGACAGTTAAAGCAGCCTTTTGGCTATTATTTGGATAGGAGGACAAAATTATTAAATCATCAAACTTTACCAAAAATGTCCAAGGTCTTCTTACCATAAGATAAAACCACTTAGGATTTAAGCTTCTCTTCCTGAGCCAGGTTGCAGGGCTGCCCTTTCCATTACCAATGTACAGTGCAGAGAAAACAGTGATTTGACTATAAAGGAAGGGGGGAAAAAAAACCTGTGCCCAGGTTTTTTTCTCCAGGTTACTTCTCCAGGGGTTTGGGAGAAGAGGTGGAGACAATAAAGGAGAATATTTATAACTCAAGGTTAAAATTGAGGACCCAATTTGTGGGGGCAATAAGCTGACTTTGTATAAAAAATATACAAAAGTATGAAGGCTATTGCTTAACGCATTGTAAGCCGCCCTGAGTCTCCAGAGAAGGGCGGCATATAAATCTATTTTTCTTTTTAAAAAAAAGGGGTCCTTAGTGCTCTCTGATCTTGGTTGTTTTCTTGCAAATGTTTCGTTACCCAAACTAGGTAACACCATGAGTGCTAGCTTCAGAAAAGAATCTCTAATAGATTTCAGAATTCAGTAAGAAAAGTTCATGGTTCAAAGCTCACCTATGGGTACCATTTTCCCATCTTTGCATTAGACGGGGTAAAAGAACTCTATTGTATTTTACTCTTACTGCTATATGCCTCAGATGTCACGCCCTTTTGCAGTTCCTCAGCCTGGATCAACAAATGATGCACAAAATGTCAAAAAAAACACTATTGATCCACAAGATATAGTAAAAGATTTTTATATATTACTCTTAAAATTCTATTTCTGGTGTACTAAAATGCATTAAAAATTCGTACAAAGCAACTTGTATAATCAGACAGTGTTCTAACATCTAGATGTCATCCCAAATGTAGTTTAGAGGAAATATTGTATGTCCCCAGATTTATGAGACAAGTGTAGCAAACTGGCAAACAGATATGCTTTAAATGGGTTTTACTTTCAAATAAGTATGTATAGGATTAACTAGACTGAGCTTGTGGAAATGTTGGTGAATTTATCATGCCAGATGACACTGATATGGAAAAGAAGGCATCACTGTGAGTTCTGCTTCAAAAAATCATCTGTCTGTTTTCAAGGCACAGTGTAAAACTTATATAATAAATGTTGCGGGTGGGGATTGTACTTGATTTGCAAAACCCTCCCCCAGCATGTTTAGCTGTCTCTCTGAAATAATTGGAAGTCCATATTAACCTAAACTGAATTTGGCACTTAACTTCAAATGTTCAAATTACGATGGCTATGCTTGAGGACTGAACTTTTTTCATGTCGTCTTTTTACTGTATCGTCTTTTTACAAGTGTAAAAACCTTTCTTCACTAGTGATGTTTGGTGGAATATGATTCTTGGTGTGCATTAAAAAGAGCTGCACAATGCCTTGTCCCAATTCTCCGGGCTCTTTTTGTGGTTTGAACTTGGTAGATGTTTTGCAGTATGAAAACATTACCCTAAGAATACATAAATCATGGCTGGGATATGGGGTTAGACTGAGGTTGGCAAACGATTCTGTGTCATTGTGAGAAAAGATTTCAAGTCTGTTTTCAGATCTCACGCTCCTCCATTTCCAAACTGGATTTCCCCTACATGTATTTTATCTTTTTCTTTATCAAATAAAGTCCATGAAAGTGGAGAGGAAAGAAGGGAGGGAGAGAGGGAGGGAGGGAGAGAGGAAGGAAGGAAGGAAGGAAGGAAGGAAGGAAGGAAGGAAGGAAGGAAGGAAGGAAGGAAGGAAGGAAGGAAGGAAGGAAGGAAGGAAGGAAGGTAAGGAAGGCTAGCTGGATAAATGTCTTGTTTGGTAGCAATATGTATTTTTTTCACAAGAAGCAAATAAAATCTATTTCTTAATAGGTCTGGAATAGCTTTGTAGACAATGTGGGGGAGAGAGTGGTCAGAATGATGTTCTGAAAGCGAATGCCCTCCAGATGTATTGCTAGAGGGAATTTGGGAATTTGTAATCTCATAATACCAAAAGGACAGCAAGTTAGAGGTAGATAGGGCAAATCAGCCCTTTTCTAGTTTTCCTCCCCCATTTTCAGTTATTTTCCCTTTTCTATTTTTGATAAAATTCCATATTGCAGTAATTTTTGCAATTGGGGGATAATGTTAGCAATCTGCTTCTGTGTATAATACAAATCCTGCAATTAATTCTTGGTTTGCCACGGATGTAGAAACTATGCAGCGCAGCATGTTCTATTCTGAAATCTTTTCAAACCTCGGTACAGGATGGCATGATGTCCCACTGTGCTTAAGAAGTGTGCTAAGCTTCAGTTATCTTCCATTATTGGAGAACTGGGGAAATTCCTATAGATTCGATTCAGTTTTCAGAATTCTTTGTGGGCGCATGAGAGGTGAGAGAAAGTGACTTCGGCTTAAATTATTGTCTTTTCACCAGAAATGTCCCATTTCTTGATGGAAACAACTGCAATGATAATCAGGAGGAATAATAAATCAGAATGGCTATGCTCATCTCTTAGAAGGTTGCATATTTATATTCTACTCCATCCATTAAGGACAAAACGTACGTCAGATGTTTGTTCAATCTGTTTTTTTTTCCCCAGTTCTTCTTTCTTTCTAGCTTTAGTTTATATTAGCAGTAATGTTAATGACCATTTTGCATGAGAAAACATCATGAAACCTTTTTTTTTTTCTCCCCTCCAACATCCCTTCTGCTTTTGATACTCTGGAGCAAACTTCTTCACCTGCTAAATTAGAGTTCTGTCTACCATAGAAATGGCAAAACTACTTTCAAGAGCTTGTGCCTGTACCAGTGGAGCAATATTAGGAAATCTGAGACACATACACTTTTTACTTAGTCTTGTTTCCTGTCAGATCATAATCATTTTGGCCATTTGCACATTTTATTAATTTCTGAGTACCGCAGCATGTCACTGGAAAAAGATATGCAATCCTTATTTTGCAATGATTTTACTCATATCTTTATATGGCACTTTGGAAAGATAGATGTAATGGCTATACACTAAAGATGTTTATAGTTTCATGTTCATACAGAAAAAACGCAAAGGATATTAGAAAATAAAATGATGGATAAGTGGATAATTAGTTCAACAAACATATGTTGCATTAGCTACAACAAGGTATATGATTAATCTGGTCATTGACTGAAAGAAAAAGAAACTAACAAAGTCTAAGACATATATGACAACAAATAAACCAAAGGACCAGACAATTTTTTTTAAAAAAAGAAGAACATGATGGATTATATTTCTCACTCATATTAAATCAATTGCTGAATCCAGAAAAGGATTAACTTTCCTAGTCCCTTTTTCGGTGTTCTCATGAGCTGAAAGAGAGATAAAGAGGGAAAAGATATCATATTGTTGATATCAACCCTAAGATTCTAAGAATCTTTTCCAGCAATCTGTGTAGATAAAAATACAGGTAGTCTTCGACTTACGACCACATTTGAGCCCAGAATTTATGTTGTTAAGTCAAACATTTGTTAAGTGAGTTTTGCCCCATTTTACAACCTTTCTTGCCACAGCTATTAAGTGAATCACTGCAGCTGATAAGTTAGTAACCTGGTTGTTAAGTGAATCTGGCTTCCCCATTGATTTTGCTTGTCGGAAGGTCACAAACCTTGGGAAGATCACATGACCTTGGGACACAGCAACGGTCACAAATATGAACCAGTTGCCAAGCATCTGAATTTTGATGACATGATCATGGAGATGCTGCAAAGGTCGTAACTGTGAAAAATGGTCATAAGTCACTTTTTTCAGTGCTGGTGTACCTTGAATGGTCACTAAGCGAACTGTTGTAAATTGAGGACTACCTGTATGAAGGATGAAATAATGTGCTGAAAAAAAACTAGTATAAAGGCAGAAGCATCCTGTGAAAATAATTGTTGGGAAGATAGCTTCTTTTTCTTTTCATCAACACTGGATACCAAACTCTAATAAAATAATTGGCATACTCATCACTGAGCCTTTCCTAAAAAATTTCCCCCAAACATTACAAGCATATTTATCAAATGCAATTAACCTCTGGATTTCTAACCAACCCATTCAGATGGAACAGACTCCAGAACAGCACAAAATGTTCTGCTAGACCAGTCCAATATAACTCATCTGGTCCAGCATCTGTTTTGTCATGGTGATCAAGCCGGAAGCCAGAATATCAAACCACTAGTACCTTTTGCCTTATACACCTTAGCAAGTGGTATTGAGAACTATATTATCTTTTACAGTATGTGAAAAGTGACACAAAGCCATCATGACTAATAATCATGGTTCCCCGTGCGTGTCATTTTCTGTTGAAATGAAGGGGGAAATTGCATCTGTCCTGAATGTCCCATCCTTCCATTCAGAAGATGGATGCATGCCTTTCCTATGATGGCTGAGAGTACGCCTGCATAGATCCTCTGGGAATGAAAACTCAGATACAATACTGGAAGCAGCTTTAATCACATGATGGTTTTGTAATCATCTAAGAAGCTGAATGTGTGTTCACACATCACGTACACATGTGGCCATTGAATCTTGTTTTCAGACAAGATACCTTTCCTTTCTTGACTGTGGATTAAAAGAGCAGCAGCTGTTTAACCATCGTGCCTATTAATGTTTATCAATCCATCAACTGGGGTAAGATAGCACTACTAGGGAAGGAAAAGCAACAGCCATTTTCCTGGTGCCTGTTCATCGTGACGGCTATTCAATGTTCAATATAGGCAAAGAGGATCAGCCTGGAAAAATGACAATAGATAAAGAGAAAGCAGTTGAGAGAGAAAGAACTTACTGAGAAAGGTGTTCTGCTAATAGATAGATTTACAACCCCAAGTGCTTTCCCCTTCCCTGGATTCTCCCATCCATTTGCACAATTTCCCTGGGCCAAGAAAGTTTTCCTCACTGGAAGGTTAATGACTTCTATCAAAATTCCTAAGAAAAAAATATTGTTTACTTAAAACCGTTGCAGAGAATAACTGAGAATGACACAGACATCAGAATAATATACTTGGGGAGACATCTAAAGGTGCCCCAATGTACTGCAATATCTATCTATCCATCTATCATTTAGCTATCTAGTAATCTAGCTAGCTAGCTAGCTAGCTATTTCTATCTACACATTATCTATCTATATTCTAGCACCTTATCCATCCATTGATCTATCCAAATAATGTCAGGCAGACAGTCACTTAAAAGGGATATCATACATTAATTTCCAGTTAGAAAGGATACTCCAATCTGACTATAAGCAGCAAGCAAGCATGGGGATCTATGTATGAAAAAGAATTAGCAGACCAGAATAAAACCTGTATATTATGAGAATAGTGCTGGGTTCTGGCTCCTATTTCTCATCCTCCTGTCTTCCGCTCCATCAAAGCTGTATTTTCATATTTTTAGTATAATCTTGACTCCAAAGCTACCAATTCTATGAGGCCCTTATAGCTTATGGCAAGGTACCACTGGTTGTCTTTGCATAGGACTCTAGGGATGTTGCCCATGCGCTTCAATAGAAAGAATGAAACTTAAAAATTCCACTTAATTTTGCATGTCTCTACAAGGATTACTTTCACTTACTAAATGCAAAGTAGGGCAATACTGAAGCCTCCTGCGTCTGGCAGTAGTCTGGATATGATGAATTGCTATATTCTGGGAAATGATTTTCATATACCTCTAGCTGTGCCAATGTTTTTAAACTCGATTTCCCCAAACAGAGGACTTTCAGAATATACATGTTCACAAGAAGAAGGGAGGCACTATATCAAACTCCATGTTTCTTTACACTTACTTTAAGGGGAACTAATCTTGTATAATTTAACTCTCCCCTGTATCTGAATGAAAGGATTTAATTATAATCAATATATTAAACTTCTTTATGATATGATTTCACAAAGACAAAAGAAATATTTGTTTCACTTGAGTTCAGCATGAACAATGCTGAAGATTTCAGTGTGAAATGCACAATATTAAGAAAATTTGAATTCATTTTGTTGAGGCAGCTCTTTTTTAAAATGTTCTGGCTCTCAGCATTCGGAACATGTCACTGTGGCTTTGAAGACCCTACATTGGCTGCTAATTGGTTTCCAGGTACCTTTAAGATGCTGGTTTTGACCTATGCAGCCCTCCAGGGCTTGGCACAGGACTACCCATTCCACCCAGTCTGACCAATTTGAACAATGACAGAGAAAACATTACAAATTCCACACTTCCAGGAAATTCACGGGACTGAAGCAAAAAGATATCAAAATAACAGAGTTGGAAGGGACCTTGGAGGTCTTCTAGTCCAACCTCTGCTCAAGCAGGAAACCCTATACCATTTCAGACAAATCCGCTCTCTAATTAAAAAATCTCCAAAGTTAGAGCACCCACAATTTCTGGAAACAAGTTGTTCCACTGATTAATTGTTCTCGCTGTCTGGAAATTCTCCTTAGTTTCAGGTTGGTTCTCTCCTTGATAAATTTCCATTCCTGCCTTCAGGTGTTTTGGAGACTAGATTGATCCTCTCTTCTTTGTGTGTGTGTTGATGTCAATGCAATATTAAAAAAATTCTCAAACTAGTCCCTTTTTTATTGATCTTTCAAAAACATCCGAAGACAGTTTTTCAGAGAAACTTCTTTGACTTATGCCTGATTATGCCATCTGCATTTTTTTTAGCAATTACCTTTATTAATCTTTCAGTTGGCAGGTTTATTTATTCTTTATTATTCTTTCATTTGGCATGGTTTAATGGCGAGTTAGGATACTTTTGACTAATTTTGAACTTTATTGTGGATGTTCCAAATTGTTTTTACTATAAACGATATAAGATACCAAAGCCTTTTTGTTTGCAGGGGAATGGGAAAGTGTTTAATAAATAGATAAATAAAGAAATAAATTACTCTGGGTGAGCTGCAGAGCTGTTCTGATCTGGAAAAGCTTATGGTCAACTCACTGTGTAATCAAACATTTTGCTGTGCCAAAAACGCAATTCACAGCTTTTCCTGACCATCATGTAATTATTTTTTCCTCAACTTGGTGTTGACATACAGAAATTAATCAAAAAACAAATCTGTTATGTAGAAATTAAAGCTTGGAAAGTTTTTCACAACAAACAATTAAAAAGGAAGGGAAACATCACCCTGAAAATTCATGAATTGCAAACTGCTATGGACAATTATGGAAAAACCGCACTGCCAAAACTTCATTAAAAATACGGTTTATATTTACTTGCATTTGTTGTATATATGTACAATGACAACAAAGGTTATTATTATTACGCAAAAAAGGGGACTTTTGAAACAAACCAGGTATTTTAAATGTTTCTTTTTAAACTTAAATATTAAATAAACTATTAAATATTAATAAATTTAATAGTTTATTTAAATATTAAATAAACATATGGGCCATTCCACAAGACAGCTCATTATACCATAACTTAAAGGTTCTAGATACAAGGAATTAAAACATTTTTACACATTTTTGGGGGGTTATGAGTCAATAGCAGAAAACATGTATTAAAAAGGATTACCGTAAATGGTATTACAATAACCTACAGTATGCTATCCTTTACTATTCTACCTATAGGAAGCTCAACAATAATTTAAAGCTGAGTTGGAATATATGTGCCTATGCTGCGTTGTTTCTCTAGTCTAGGACATAGATTTTCAGCTAATTGTAACTTGCTCAAAGCACATTCTCACTCTCCTCAGTTATAGAAAGCATAACATAAATTTTCAAATGGTCCTTTAGACACTGAATCTGCCGGCTTGTACTACTGTATATACAGTAGGTGTTTTGAAACAGGACAAATTGTTTAACAAAGGCCATGAGGAAGGATTGAATAAGAAGAAAAGATCATTTTTGGCCAAGGGGAAACCTGTCTTGAATGTTCTCCTGAAAATGGAAATTTAGATATGGAAAACTCATCTGCTTCCGCTGATGCCCTTTTCTCAGAAGTTCTAAGGGATTTTCTAATTTTGCAGATAACTTTTCTGGGAAGAAAGAAAATCTAGTCTTTCTTACCAGTAAATACAGTACTAAGAAACTGATTAGTAAGCCTCTTGGAGATCCAAAATTGGTTGGTCTGGATTTCTAAATATGTATAAAAGACTAAAAAGGAATCTTTACAGGAACTTTCAAAGATCCTTTCCTTTACCAATCAAATGTTCCCTTTTCCTGGCTCACTACAAATATGATGCTTATTCTCGGCCCGCCATTTTTGAACAGAGCTGAAGACAGGCCCAGAGTCAGGTCTTTGGAGAGGTTGTTTTCTTGCTTAATAATTTCCTTAGAGCACCCTTCACCTCCTTGTTTCTAAGGCTGTAGATGAGGGGATTCATCATGGGGGTGACTACAGTGTAGAACACAGACACAGCCTTATCCTGGCCTGTGGCAGAACTGACCAAGGTGGGCCTCATATAGGCAAAGAGTGCTGTGCCATAGAAAAGGCTCACCACCAGAAGGTGTGAGTACAGTATGGCAGGCGCAGAGCAAAAGCATTGACAATGAAAGAATTGAGGAACCCACTCAACCAAGCAGCTCCTGTGGTCCAACTACAGAAGTGCCAGTTCATGATGGTGGTATAGAGTAAAGGATGGCAAATTGCCACGTAGCGGTCATAGGCCATGAGACCCAACAAAACACATTCTATCATACCAAACACCAGGAAAATATACATCTGGAAGGCACACCGGACAAAGGATATGGCTTTATTCTTAGAGAGAAGATGTACCATCTGTGGGATGGTAACTGAGGAATAGCAAAGGTCCAGCAGGGACAAATGGAGGAGGAAGAAGTACATTGGCTTGTGTAAACGATGTTCAACCCCAATTAACATTACCATTGTGCAGTTGGGGGGTGAAAGGCTCCCAGTTTGGACCGGATCACCTGATCTGGTAGTGATGGTGGCGGGTGGTTCGGAGAACTGGTAGCAAAAATCCCAGAACCCCCCCCCCCCATGCTCAGCTGAGTCGCACAATCATCCGAGGCTTTTTTTTTATACTTTTCAAAGCATTTTTTCTACAACCTCTTCCGATGAAAAAATGCTTTTAAAAGTAAAAAAAAAAAAACTGATGATCATGCGGCTCAGCTGGGATCCTCAGAGGCTTTTCAAAGCATTTTTTTCTGCAACCTCTTGGCTGAAGAGGTGGTAAAAAAAATGCTTTGAAAAATCTCTGACGATCCCAGTTGAGTTGCCTGATCTCCAGAGGCTTTTTTTAAAAAATTAAATCTTTATTAAATATTTACATTAAGATTAACACAAAATAAACATTGAAAAACAATATAAATGGTGAAATGTAGAAACACATAAACACAAGACTAAAACGAAACGACAAACATGACTAACCGGGAGTTAAGCTCACTCTCCAATTAATAATAACTAGTGTCATCCAAACCAAACATTTCAATAGAGTCAATTTCTACTAACTATCTACAAAAGAGTTAGCCTGTTTTTGTCGAAATTTTAAGAAATCATATAGCCTAATAAATATCTAATTAATCTAAATAGACGATCTTATCACCCCTTTCCTAGGTTTAACCTTCTTTTGAGCCAGAAAAAGCATTTGTCCCAACTTCTATTATATATTGAATCTTTCTTGTCTTTTAAAATATACGTTAATCTATCCATCTCAGCACATTGGAGAATCTTGTTTATTATCAGATGATCGGGAGGCGTATCTACATCCTTCCACAGTTGGGCAAATGCCATTCTCGCCACTGTTGAGACATGGACAAATATATACCAATCTTTGTTATCAATGTAGTCCAGAGGCTTTTCAAAGCATTAGAAAAAATGCTTTGAAAAGTTAAAAAAAAAAGTTGGCCACGACCCCCCAGTCACATTAAAAAAACCCCACCAAGCCACGCCCACAGAACCGGTAGTAACACATTTTACATTTCACCCCTGGTCCAGTTGCCTAGTAGGGTAAGTAAGTATATGACCAAAAAGAAAACAAAAAGCATAGTTTCAGTCATGGCCCCTTCTGCCAGGCTCAGGAGGATGAACTCAGCCATGGAGCTCTGATTGCACCGCTCCATCACATGTGTCAGCCAGGCAAATCCTGCAAGAAGAAGAGTTAGAGTGAAGTCATATCCCTCCCAGCATTATTCAGTCATTTTGTACATTGGTACATTGGTTAGGTCACCTATTGTACAGTGTTTTGTCCAGGGGTGACTCTAGAATGAATGTAAAGCATCTCCTAACAAATGGATACCTCCCACACATAGGAACTTTTAAAAAAATCATAGTAACTTTAAGATAGGCGGACTTCAATTCTCAGAATTCCTTAGCTAGCTTTGCTAAGAATTCTGGGAATTGCAGTCCATCTGGCTGAAAGCTGCCTAG
Organism: Masticophis lateralis; assembly: GCA_030761175.1. Taxonomy (NCBI): domain Eukaryota; kingdom Metazoa; phylum Chordata; class Lepidosauria; order Squamata; family Colubridae; genus Masticophis; species Masticophis lateralis. The sequence continues at coordinate 115,296,497 of JAUDYJ010000002.1, forward strand.
GTTGGGAAGCACTGCCTTAAATATAATTTTATTTTTTTTCTCAGTACAGTTGCATAGAATGGTAGCAGCCTGGTATTTCTCTGAAATAAGTCACAACTCCCTGGTTTACAGAAAGAAAAATAGACAGACCTTTCCCTGCCAAAACATGGTCATCCTCACCATGATATTTTGTTTATACTAAACATACAAGATCTGGCATAACAATGGTGTAATGTGGAGGAAATTCTGCCTCCTGCCTTCCAGATGTAATTTTGCCCACAGCTTTACAGCTTACAAGCCAGCTTTTCCCTATCAATCTAGCTATGCACCATCTTTGCACAATCACTTTGTAACTGGAAACATTGGCTGGGCAATTGCTTGCTGTTGTTGATTTCTCTCACAATCCAAGCAACAAGATAGTTTATTTAAGGAAACAGCTGCAGACAAACAATTTCTTCCCCCTTCCTCCCCACCATTTTTGCACAAAAACCACATAAGCAGAGAGACATCTAAAGGTGCTTCAGTGTATTGCAACAAGCAATGGTTTTGCTTTATAATATAAGCCCAGTCACTTAATTGCCTACTCATGCCTGAAGTTAATTTATCTATTACCTTCTAGTTCTAAACAAGCACTCTTTGTGTATTTGGTGAGATATATAAAAAATACCGATTAGAACCATTTCTAAATCCAAATAAGGATCTGATCTCCATGCATTAGCAAAATAAACAGCGTGAGCTCTCTTGATTTGCAGTTCTTTTTCAAATTGCCTCTTTACATATTCTGCTTTTTGCTTCTCACGTGTCTCGTACTCTCTGCATGAATGCAGAAAATGGAGAGCCATCCTAGTGATTATTTTGTGAATTGCAATAGCAAAGGATGAGCTACTTTCCTTTGAAAGAACATGCACAATAGGAAAGTTTGTTACATCCTGAGAACAGCCAACTCTGGGAGCGGAATGGCTTAGAAAAAATTCAGTCAGAAAGAGAGATATTTTCCTCTCCTTCCTAAAGACTTCCATGGCTTTCTTCTTGAAGATCTACACTACAGAAAGCCAATCTGATGTGTATCAAATTGTGTATTACAATGTGTATTACATTTGCATATCGCCAACACCACCACAACCTCCCCCCCCCCCACCGACACCTTTAGATGTCTGGTTATGCTGACTGGAGCTAATAGAAAATGCAGTCAAAACATCCAGTCATTTATCTGTACTGCTCAATTCTAGAAATGAGGCAATGACAGCTAGAGTATAGGAAATGATAAAATCCTTTCTAGAACAGACCAAAGATCTGCCTAGGTGTCCAAATAAGAAGGCTCCATTAGATGTCTTAGTAAAGTCCAATCATGGAATAAATACCATTTCAGACAGATAGTTGTCCTTCTGAAAAACTTCCATGCTGGACCCCCCATGATTTCTAGAGGCAAGTCATTCTACTAATTAATTGTTCTAACTGTCAAGAAATTTCTGCTTAGTTCTATATTAATAAGAAGAGCTAGTGTGGTATGATGTTAAAGTGCTGGAGGCGGACATAGGTTCTCAGGACAAGACTCAGATTCTACAAATAGAATAACAGAGATGGAAGGGACCTTGGAGGTCTTCTAGTCCAACCCTCTGCTTAAACAGGAAACCCTACACCACTTCAGACAACTGGTTATCCAATCTCTTCTTAAAAACTTCCAAAGTTGGAGCATTCACAACTTCTGGAGGCAAGTTGTTTCACTGATTAATTGTTCTGACTCTCAGGAAATTTCTCCTTAGTTCTAGGTTGCTTCTCTCCTTGATTAGTTTCCACCCATTGCTTCTTGTCCTGCCCTCGGGTGCTTTGAAGAATAGCTTGACTCCCTCTTCTTTGTGGCAGCTGCTGAGATATTGGAACACTGCTATCATGTCTCCCCTAGTCCTTCTAGTCTTCCTTTATACATTGAAGCCATCTAAGTGCCTTTTCCCTCTCGCTCATCCTGAGGGAATAAAAAATGTTATCTTCATTGGATCAGCCTGAAAGATTATGGTCTCTACTTTAAAGCAATCATCCCTATCTTCTAGAGGATAGGACATCAAGTCTAATCATCCCAAGAAAACTTGGCCATGCTGGCGGGGAAGGGGAAGCCTGTTAGGAAAATGTAATATATTAGAATGCACGGTATGCAGTTATTCTTTTATTTATCTTGAACATCCTATTCATGGATGTCATAAGGAAATTTCAAAGTCTACCATGTAGAAGAAGACAAAACTGCCTTCTAGGTATTTTCTCCACATTGAGAACAAAATTACCTCCTATCTTATCACCTAAAGAATAATAGTAATAATAATAATAGTATCACTATTTTCACTCAATTGCTTTGCTTCAGTGTCTTTTCTCCCACTTTCTGCCATATCCTTTTTGAAGTGGGTGATCAAAAAAAGCACAGGTTATCAAAATACAGCTCCAATTAGTTTGATATAAAGATCTAATGTTCAAATGTATTTTAGGATTCTTTATTGTTAATTTCTAGAATTGTATATTTCATTATAACCATATGCACCATAATTCCTAGATTTCTGTCCTGGATAGGGAAAACGGATAAACTCATTGTTTTGTGAATAGAATTACTTTTAGTTTTCTTTCTTTTCATTGCGCTTCCTCTCCACAATTGCTAGTAGAGAAGGAGGTACTTTATTAATATAGTTTTTTGACTCATTGTGTTTCTTCCTTTACAGATAATAAAGCTACTTTATTACAGATAATACCGAGCTACTATGAAATACTATGTAACTTTTAATGATAAACCAGGAGAAAAATGAATTGGACTTAACATCTGGTTAATATGATTACTCCTACCTGTACATATAAAATATTTTCCTCCTGCTGACACTTAAAATATACAGATTGATGAGATTTTTTGAAAGGACTTTAGGGTTTATCAGAAATCTTAAACTCTGCACCTTTGCTTTATGATTAATAAAATCAAATTGTTTTATTCTTGGAAAAACCTGTTTAAATCAACACTGTGTGTGCTATGCAAAGAAAAACCTTTCTGAGAAAAATTATCCTACAAATCTATAGAATTTTAAATTTTTGAATCTATAGGGTCACTGATAATTGGAGATATTTCAAAATAAAATGTTTGGGAATGTCATGAGATCTATTTGAATTTTTTTAGAAAAAATACATTTATCATCAATGTTCACACAATTCATATCAAGATATACAATCCTATTACAGTGAAACGAATCCATCATTTCATGATACTCAAGAATCTAATAAATACCTATTGTCTGAGATTTCTGAGATTATCTGAGATTACTCAAATAATCCAATGGTCAAACAATGCCTAAAGAAAATAAATACACAAAATATACTGATCCCAAGTATAAATTTACTTGCATTATTTTGGTTTTCCAAGTATACAGGCTTCATGAGATCCAGAGATGGAAAGATTTCAATGCCAAACGTATTTGATCTTTCAAATATCAAACAAAAATGGAGTGATCATGTAGCATGAAGTCCCATGGTGTCAGACACAGCCCATTATAAGATGAAAGTGCTAGTTGGGAAGTCCCAAAGTGCACATATACTTTTGTCATGAGCTGAAGGACCAAAGCATCTCCTGGGGACTACAGGAACAAAGAAACATGAACTTTGTTCTACCTTTGACTCATATCCACAGCTAATAATGATGGCAAAGTATTTTGAACTCTATAGGGGTTGGTTGAAGTGGCTTGTGGATTTTGAAAGTCTAATGAAAATCACTTACCAGAAACAAGCTCAAGAGGCTATTTCTCAATTTCCATGTTTTTGAGGTACATTGTTATTATCCATAAAATTACAAATAGGCAGCCATTTATATCAAAGTCCTCTTAGGATTTTTTTGCAGGAGTTTTGAAATGGGCACTTTCATACTATAATGTTTTCCCTAATCTTGTTGATAGATCAAATCTTCCTTTGTTTCAACAGATACCTTCCTTAGAAGGATTTTAAATTGACACCTAGGGAAGAAATGGCAAACTGGAAATGGTTCTATTAAAGAGGAGCCTACAACTGTGATGGAATGAAGAGCTAGAGGTCTCTTTGTAATTCTACTCTGGGTAGGAAGAGATAACCTATAAGTGCTCCATACAGTTCTCTACTCAAGGAGGCCTCAAGATAACAGTCTCTGACAAGGAGATGAAGGAATAGCCATCTTTTTGTTCAAACCTTGATTGGCACTTTCAAAAGGACACTAGGTTTGCAAACTTCCTATTGTAATTGTTTTTGGAAATTGATTTTTACTTGCGTATCAGATACTAGCAACTTTTTGATCAACACGTTTTACAGCACCAGGTGAGTACCAGGTCAATCCTTAGTGAAGTAAATTTTAAGTACAAAAATTATTTTTAAAAATATTTTGGAATAAGCAACTAAATGGTGATTAGAATGCTGATTTTAAAAAGTTACAAATGGACTAAGGACCAAAGTAGATTTGAATTAATATTTTGGAATTAATTATACAAATGCTTTCTTAGAAAAAATATTTTTGTTTTGAATTCTCTTTAAATAAATGATAGGATGAGACTTGGAACTAGAAGGGACCTGAAGGAAGTAAAGATTATAATTAAATGAGAAGAACATTTAATTTGACTTAGTAATACAGAATTTAGCAAAATTGGGCACACTGAAAGGTATTTGTGAAGAATGGATCCAGAAGTGAATTATAAAAATGTCTGTCATTGCAGAAATTGTGTTTAAAAAATGTTATGAAAGAAGAACAAATATTATCAGGCAAGAATGACACTGATCTGAAAATGGATATAAAAATGAGAGCCTGCAAGAATGATATGCAAAAAGATGTTTTATTGGACATACAAATGAAATTGGCTGATATCTTAATAATTGTAAAGGTCATAGAAACCATAACTATAAGAATGACTTGAATAACTTTTCTATAGTGGATTTTCAAAAGAGGCTTGTTAATACTTTCAAGAATTTTGTGAGAAGAGACAAAGGCAAACAAAAAGAAATCAAGTTTAAGAACATTACTTGAAAAAACTAAAGGCCAAGATTGTTAAAAGGAAGAAATATAAAGTTGTCTTATTTGATCAAGGTTTGGTAATCCTTAATGGATATTTACTGACATTGAGACTAAAAGGCAACATTTTAAGGATTTGTTTATAGATTAGAGATAAATTATGGAAAGAAGATATCATTAGTTTTATTTTACGAAAAGGTGATAAGTTATTAAATGTGTTTGTACTTGTGATGAAGGCGACAATCTTTTATTTATATACTTCATTTCTTTTTCTTTATTATAATCTTAAATAGTCACGCTCTTCTATTTTTCTTTCTATTTCTCATTGACTATTTTTTCTTTTTTAGTTTTCATCTTTTTAAATACTATTAAATAAATAAATAAAATAAAAATACTATTAAAAGTACTGTTAGCCTAGTATTGTTAGTCATAACCACTATTATAGTGTCATTCCCACCAATTCCAGATACCTTCATCCTATTTTTTCTACCTCTGATGCAGGGGTGAAATGCTCCTGGTTCGGACCGGATTGCCCGACCCAGTAGCAATGGCGATGGGCGGTTCGGAGAACTGGTAGCAAAAATTCCTGCCCACCCCCCATGCCCAACTGAGCCGCGCAATCATCAGAGGTTTTTTTCTTTATTTTTAAAAGCTTTTTTCTACAACATCTTCAGCCGAAAAAATGCTTTTAAAAGTAAAAAAAAAAAACTCTGAGGGTCACGCGGCTCAGCTGGAATCGTCAGAGGCTTTTAGAAGCATTTTTTCTACAATGTCTTTGGCTGAAGAGGTTTTAGAAAAAATGCTTTTAAAGGCCTCTGACAATCCCAGATGAGTTGTCTGATCAGCACAGGCTTTTAAAAGCTTTTTTTTTTTACAAAAAAAAAAATAGTTTGAAAAATAAAAAAAAGTTGGCCACGCCCACCCAGTCACATTATGCCCCCACCAAGCCATGCCCACAGAACCAGTAGTAATAAATTTTACATTTCACCACTGCTCTGATGTCCCAATTTATCTTAGCTTTACATAAAAGCACCGAAAACAAACCAAAAGCCTATAGAATGGCAAAATGAGAAAAGATGCCTGCTAGAATTCCTGTTCAACAATGGGTTGCCAAACTAGAGTGCATCGGAGTATCAGGTTTACCCTTAAAGAATCCTGCAAAAGTGTCTATGGGGATTCTCAGTCAATGGGACTTCCAGCAAAGGAGAACATTTCACCTCTCCAAACAACCTACTCCACTGATAAAGTTGTAATAAAATATCAAGTTCAAATAAGACAGCATTTCCTACTTGGCATCTTCCAGTTACCTTGAAACATTTCCCAGAATTCTCAAGCAGAACAATATCAGCTCTACTTCTCAGCTGATCTGAATTTGAACAAGGTTTCATTGGTGTGTTTTTTTAAAAAAAAGTGGGGGGAGGAGTTAATGCAAACCAATGAACCATTGGTTTGCCATCAATGGATTCAAACCACAGATTCCAATTCTGGAATGGTTGAACTTCATTAAAAAGTTATTGTTGTATTTCACTTGAATAGTAGTTCACTCATATTTAGTGACCCTTGAACTAAATTAGTGACACTTGAAAAGGTTTATTCTATTGTGACTGATAAGTAGACAATGAATATTTCAGGGTGCCATTTTTTCTAACTCTACCTCTTTTAGACCCATCTACATTTTGAATTGGGATACTGAATGTCCTTCTCCTTTGCACTGATGAAGTGTTCCAGGTGTTATTTCTGTGAAAAAAGCCCATACAACCAATTGTGGGTTTGTAAGCTGAATCCTTTGTGTTCCATACTTAGAATAGAAATTAGAATAGAAATTCTGCCTTTTCTTCTATTAGGTGTCATTCAGTTTGATGAAAGAAAAGTTACTTAGAAATTATCTAACATCGGGAGAAAATTAAACTCTCAGAGATGATGGTACTGTGCTCATTTAGTCGGTTGGTCACCAAGAAATGTGTGAAAATGTTTCTCTGTCCTTCTGCAAATTTCTTTCCAGGGCATTATAGTTTTCTTTTTCAGCAATTCCAAATAAAAAAGCTTGAGGGAAAAAAAAAACTCCCATGGGATTTTTCTATAATACTGCTGTGACAGATGGATTTTGATTTTGAAAAGATTTTTTCCTGCCCAAACAGAAATTGGTTGAAGTCATCTGCTTGATTTCTTTTTCCACAAATTTGACAGAAATCTTCAAAATGTCATTTGCACCTAAAAGATGTGAGGTAATTCTGCCACTGCAGTTTGGAAAAATGTCCATCATTTAACTTACACAAGAGCTACAGTTTGTGGACTACTTTTCCTTTCCAAAAATGTCTACAAGTTTAATTAAACTTCTGGAATAAACCAGTTGGCAGGATACACCACCTTATCGGCAGGCTGACTGCTTGCTTTCCCAGTAAGTTATTAGCTTTATTGCAGAACTGTAGTTGGAAATCAAATGGGATTAATGCCTGCAGTAATTGCTTTTTGGCCTTTTATAATTCTAAGAGGAAATACTTCAATGGTTTTTTTTTTACCTCTACTCTTTTCCTTTCCTTTTTTCCCCCTTTGCATTGCAATAAATGAATGGACTACTGCATGCAAGCTGATTATAATATAAAGCAAGTAATAAGGAAATGAATACATGGATTTAAATGGATTTGTGTCATTATCTTGATTTTACAAGATAAAATCTTATAAAAATGGATTGCATTGCAGAAACAAAAAAATAGGGTTTGTGCAGTTTTGAAAATCTCCATATGCACTGAAAGATGCTGAATTTCCTATGGGGTTGAGTCAGAATGTGTAATATATTGCTAATTGTCTTGCTCACTGACCTCACTGAGTAAGCATATTTTGAAAAGAAAAATAAATCTGTGTGGCATGTACAGTATAATGGACTTCCTGTGTGACTTTAATTTGTTACCTTTTTTGCTGGGGTATTTTAGCTATTCTATTTCTTCCACTGTGCGTTTGTGTGAGTGAGAGAGAGAGAGAGAGAGAGAGAGAGAGAGAGAGAGACAGACAGACAGACAGACAGACAGACAGACAGACAGACAGACAGACAGACAGCAAGTGGACTTTGCATAACTCTTTTACTGGAACTGGACCAGGATAGAGAGTGTAAGATCTAAGAAATCTCTTGATAAAAAGGTTGAGATCAGGCGTGAAATCCAGCAAGTTCTGACAGATTCTGGAGAACCGGTAGCGTAAAATTTGAATAGTTTGGAGAACCAGCAAATACCACCTCTGCCTGGTCCCACAGTGGGGTGAGAATGAAGATTTTGCAATATCCTTCCCCTGCCACGCCCACCAAGCCACGGCACACCCACCAAACTACTTTCCACAGAACTGGTAGTAAAAAAAATTGGATTTCACCACTGGTTGAGATTATTCCAAATTGTAGACAGCTATCTTAATCTATTCTATCAAATTGCTTAACTTTATTGCCAGGTTCCCCTTCTATATAGTGCATCCTACAAGAAGATTATGGTAGGTTTTTATGAAAGGGAGAATATTTTCTGCTTATTTTCACATAGAGAATTATAATTGTGTTCCTTAATTTTTAACCCTGTGTTGTGTCTTTGCATGAAAGAGATATGCAAAAATCAAGTTAATCAAGTTAATTTAGTAGTTTGATTCAGTTAATGATTTTACTCTGGGTTTTGCAAGAAAACTGTTCATTCTTTCCAAGCTGCCATTTTGTCTCTTTTCCTGCTAGACAATATTTTTTTAGTTTTCTCTTCCATGTGGCTATTTCTTATGAGGATTTCCAGGGAACAATCACTGCAACCATCATCAACTCATTCTCATTTGGGCACGCTTGCTATTGACATACATTACTCAAATGCATGGAAATGTTGGCTTCCCAGAGTGTGCAGTCTTGCCTTCCCAAGGTGGTGTGGAGAGACCTTTTCTATGGAATACATTTCCAGGAATTCATTTCCAAGCTGGCACAGAGGAAGATAAATCTTTTTCCCCACACCCTGTATTGAAGATGCCAAGTAAACAGAACAGAAATTATTCTCTGGTATCTCTCTGCATTTCTATATTAAATGAGGAATATTAAATAAGTCACTTTTTATCTCACCCAGCATAGAAATGTGCCTGTCCTTACTATAGCAATGTGGCTGGGTTTATAGTTAACTGAGATAAATGGATATTTAGCTCCTGTAGCTGCAGGCTCCTAACTAAGCAGCATATCAGGATTCATAATTTCTGACGATTTCACCAAATTTTTTTGCATATCTCTCTCATGCAAAGAATCTGCTCACTGGAAACATTGTGACTTGTGTTTTCAGAACTATAACCCAATTGCAGTGGTCTTGGATTCTAGCTGTTGCCCTCAATTCCATGCATAAGACTTCATAGAATATATTTGTGAGCAAAAGGAAGTATAAATACGCTTGTTCAGGCAAGGTCTGGATTATACATTTGTTTAATCATCCACAAGATCAGTATTTGAAATGTAAGCAATTACATGGGGAAGGAGGGTTTATCCTGAATATGGGAAGATTTATTTTTCTGTCATTAGGGTTGAATGAATGAGAACAGGTATACTCTATTACAATCCCAATTAATTGAATTGTCCTTTGCTTTATCTTCCAGAATGTGCACAAATATTTCATTCAGGAGGAGCAAGGCTGATTTTGTGTGGGAAACACCTGGACAAATTAGAAGTTCTCTGTGATGCTTTAAATAATACTCCTACTGCAGTAAGACTCTTGTATATCCTTAAAGATTTATATAAAGGCATCAAAAGAGACACTTGATCTAGAATGGCCAAGCAATTTTTTCAGGGTTTTTGAATTAAACATTTCTTCCAAACAAATTAATTACTCACAGGGCCAATGATCCAAGAAGTAGAAGGGAGGTTTCCTTACCTATTTTCATCTTACTTGAACAAATATGGGCGACACACTGTGTCCTTTGCCTTCCTTAAAATATTTATTGGTCTTAGACGTAGGGAAGGAAATTGGTAGCTCATTGCTTGTATTGAACTAAAGATCACTTGCTACACCAGCTCAGGAAGGCAAATATTTTTCCCTGCTTCTACTACAAAGGAACACGAGCGATCAGCATAAATTTGAGAAGGTAGATACAAGTAAAAAAAAAAAAACCAAGTGGTTGAAAAAATTATAGGACAAAAGAAAGTAGCAATAGCAATAGCACTTAGACTTATACACCAGTTTACAATGCTTTTACAGCTCTCTCTAACTGGTTTCCAGTCAACATATTGTCCTCAACAATTTGGGTTCTCATTTTACCGACCTTGGAAGGATGGAAGGTTGAATCATCCTTGAGCCTGATGAGCTTCAAACTGCCAAATTGCAGTCAGCCAACAGTCAGCAGAAGTAGCCTGCAGTATTGCACTCTAACCACTGCGCCACCACAGCTCAAAATAAACTGCTGTGGACAACTATGGTAAAACTACACTGCCAAAACTTCATCCAAAATATGATATGGTTTATGTTTACATGCAAAAAAGAGGACTTTTGAAACAAACCATGTATTTTAAATATGTTTTTATTTCCATATGGGCCATTCCATGAGCCAGCTCAGTATACACCATAACTTACAGGTTTTAGATAGAAGGAATTAAAACTTTTTTGCACATTTTTTCTGAGTTGTGAATCAATAGCAGAAAACATCTATTAAAAAGGATTAAATGGTATTGCAATAACCTAGAGTGTGCTATTCTTTATTATGCCACCTATAGGAAACTCAATGGTAAATTAAAGTTGAGTTGGAATATACGTTGAGGAAAAAAAAAACTTGCACAGACTAACCTGAATGGAGGTTGCCAATGAATTTTTGCCTCCCATTTCTTCTGAGATCAAGTCTTTAATAAGCCCCAAGCTTCATGAATCCTGCTAAAAAAGCACACATCTTCTTCTCTAACTTCTTATTGGTTCTCTTACTCAGGCAAAAGCTGCTCTGAATCTAATCTGGTTTGGGGAAAATCAGCAGGAAAAATTATATGAATAGAATAGAACTGGAAGGGATCTTGGAGGTCTTCTAGTCCAGCCCCCTTAGTTTGACTCCCCTGACCTATACCATCTCAGACAAGTGACTGTCCAGTCTCTTCTTAAAAACCTGCAGTGTTGGATTACCCACTATTTCTGGAGGCAAGCTGTTCCATTGGTTAATTGTCCTCACTGTTAGGAAGTTTCTCCTTAATTCCAGGTTGCTTCTGTCTTTGACTCGTTTCCAACCATTATTTCTTGTCCTCGTGTAGGTAAGAACTCTAATGGTTTAGTTCTTTGGTTTTCTAGTCTAGGACATAAATTTTCAGCGAATTGTAACTTACTCAAAGCACATTCTCACTCTCCTAGGTTACACAAAGTGTAACATAAATTGGCCAAAAGGTCCTTTAGACACTGAATGTGCCGGCTTATACTACTGAGTAGGTGTTATTGAAACAGGACAAATTGTTTCACAAAGGCCATGAGGAAGGATTGAATAAGAAGAAAAGATCATTTTTGGCCAAGGGGAAACCTGTCTTGAATGTTCTCCTGAAAAGGGAAATTTAGATATGGAAAACTCATCTGCTTCCGCTGATGCCCTTTTCCCAGAAATTCTAAGGGATTTTCTAATTTTGCAGATAACTTTTCTGGGAAGAAAGAAAATCTAGTCTTTCTTACCAGTAAATACAGTACTAAGAAACTGACTAGTAAGCCTCTTAGAGATCCAAAATTGCTTGGTCTGGATTTCTAAATATGTATAAAAGACTAAAAAGGAATCTTTACAAGAACTTTCAAAGATCCTTTCCTTTACCAATCAAATGTTCCCTTTTCCTGGCTCACTACAGATATGATGCTTATTCTCGGCCCACCATTTTTGAACAGAACTGAAGACGGGCCCAGAGTCAGGTCTTTGGAGAGGTTGTTTTCTTGCTTAATAATTTCCTTAGAGCACCCTTCACCTCCTTGTTTCTAAGGCTGTAGATGAGGGGATTCATCATGGGAGTGACTACAGTGTAGAACACAGACACAGCCTTATCCTGGCCTGTGGCAGAACTGACCGAGGTGGGCCTCATATAGGCAAAGAGTGCTGTGCCGTAGAAAAGGCTCACCACCAGGAGATGCGAGCCACAGGTCGAGATGGCACGGCGTTGGCCCTCAGCTGAGCGAATGCGTAAGATGGCAATCCCAATGCGGGCATAGGAGGCAGCGATGAGGATGAAAGGCAGCAGCAGAAGAATGGAGCCAAAGACAAACACAACTATCTCTGCCTCTGAGGAGTCAGCAGACGCCAGCTTGAGCACAGCCGGTACCTCACAGAAGAACTGATTGATGCGATTTTGGGTACAGTATGGCAGGCGCAGAGCAAAAGCGTTGACAATGAGGGAATTGAGGAACCCGCTCAACCAAGCAGCTCCTGCGGTCCAACTACAGAAGTGCCAGTTCATGATGGTGGTATAATGTAAAGGATGGCAAATTGCCACATAGCGGTCATAGGCCATGAGACTCAACAAAATACATTCTGCCATACCAAACACCAGGAAAATATACATCTGGAAAGCACACCGGACAAAAGATATGGCTTTATGCTTAGAGAGAAGATGTGCCAACATCTGTGGGATGGTAACTGAGGAATAGCAAAGATCCAGCAGGGACAAATGGAGGAGGAAGAAATACATCGGCATGTGTAGGCGATGTTCAACCCCAATTAACATCACCATTGTGCAGTTGCCTAGTAGGGTAACTATGTATATGACCAAAAAGAGAACAAAAAGCATAGTTTCGGTCACGGCCCCCTCTGCCAGGCCGAGGAGGATGAACTCAGCCACGGAGCTCTGATTGCACTGCTCCATCACATGTGCCAGCCAGGCAAATCCTGCAGAACTGAAACAGGAAGAAGAAGAGTTAGAGAGAAGTCATATCCCTGCCCCCATTATTCAGTCATTTTGTACATTGGTACATTGGTTAGGTGATCTTCTTGCACATTTTGTCCAGGGGCGACTCTATTTTCAATGTCAAAAATCTCCTGAGAAAAAGTTACCTCCCCCACTGAATCTCTTGAACTTAATGTAAAATATGCTATTATTTGGTTTCCAATCTCCAGTGTAGGATGCAAGTCATGCATCCAGAGCTTTATTTTGCTCCTTTTTTAGTTCACCCTCCCTGATCTCTTTGTTCTGGGTGATTCCGCTGCTTCCTCTCAAGCACTTTAAAGAGGTGATTGTCTTTATTAGTTTTTAGTTAATTTAGTTAATTAGTTTGTTAGCCTGTGTATACCTTAGTTCATTTTTCCACCCCCTTTCCCTTATTTGCATTGTTGACTTTTTTTCCTATAGAAAGCTTGTCATCTATAACGTAATAATGCAAGGCATAAGAGTCACTACAGCAAGAAGAGGCTGGACCTGCTTTAGACATGATCCTATTGCTTTGGAAGTGGATGTGGTCCATTGAAATGGTCTCACCCTGACTTGCTGTTCCTGTTCCCAAAACACTCAGATAGCAGCATGACCATGACAAGCATGAATATACATTTAGACATGCACCTATGCTGATCTTTAAAAAGGAAAAAATGGTAATTGTAAGATAGGTGGACTTCAAATCTCAGATTTCCTTAGCCAGCTTTGCTAAGAATTCTGGAAATTGCAGTCCATTGCATTTCCAAATTGCAGTGGAAATTGCTGGAAGCTGCCTAGGTTGGGAAGCACTGCCTTAAATATAATTTTATTTTTTTCTCAGTACAGTTGCATAGAATGGTAGCTGCCTGGTATATCTCTGAAATAAATCACAACTCGCTGGCTTACAGAAAGAAAAATAGACAGACCTTTCCCTGCCAAAACAGGTTCATCTTCACCGTGATGTTTTGTTTATACTAAACATACAAGATCTGGCATAAGAATGGGGTAATGTGGAGGAAATTCTACCTCCTGCCTTCCAGATGTAATTTTGTCCACAGCTTTACAGCTTACAAGCCAGCTTTTCCCTATCAATCTAGCTATGCATCATCTTTACACAATCACTTTGTAGCCAGAAACATTGGCTGGGCAATTGCTTGCTGTTGTTGATTTCTCTCACAATCCAAGCAACAAGATAGTATATTTAAGGAAACAGCTGCAGACAAACAATTTCTTCCCCCTTCCTCCCCACCATTTTTGCACAAAAACCACATAAGCAGAGACATCTAAAGGTGCTGCAGTGTATTGCAACAAGCAATGCCTTTGCTTTGTAATATAATGACAGCTCTAGCTGTAATGACAGCTAGAGTATAGGAAATGATTAAATCCTTTCTAGAACAGACCAAAGATCTGCCTAGGTGTCCAAACCACAAGGGTATGTTAGATGTCTTAGTAGAGTCCAGTCATGGAACAAAGACAGTAATCTTTCCACTGCCTTCTCCAACTGAGCAATTAGAGCTAATCTAGCCTCTATGAATGGATGTAACTCCCTTTATATACATCTTGCTACTACATTGTGTAACAGTGAATTCTTAATATGGCATGTGGTACTACATGAATTTGGAAGGAATTCCCATTGAATAGAATGAGACTTAATTCTGAGAATATAACAGAACAACAGAGTAATGGAGTTGGAAGGGACCTTGGAGATCTTCTACTCCAACCCCCTGCTGAAGTAGGAAACCCTATACCATACCAGATAGATAGCTGTCCTTTTTAAAAACTTCCATGTTGGAGCACCCACTATTTCTAGAGCAAGCCATTCCACTAATTAATTGTTCTAACTGTCAAGAAATTTCTCCTAAGTTAATATAAGAAAAACTATTTTGGTATGATGTTAAAGTACTGGAGTAGGACTCAGGTTCTCAGGACAAGACTCAGGTTCTAGTCCTCCTTTATACATTGAAGCCATCTAACTGCCTTTTCCCTCTTGCTCATCCTGGGGAAATAAAAAATGTTAACTTCATTGGATCAGCCTGAAAGATTATAGTCTCTTAAAGCAACCATCCCTATCTTCTAAAGGGTAGGATAGCAAGTCTAATCATCCCAAGCAAACTTGCCCATGCTGAGGAGGCAGGGGAAGCCTGTTAGGAAAAAGTAATATATTAGGATACATGGTATGCAGTGATTCTTTTATTTATCTTGAACATCCTATTCATGGATGCCATAGGGAAATTTCAAAGTCTACCATGTGGAAGAAGACAAAACTGCCTTCTATCTATTTTGAGAATATTGAGAATTGAGAATAAAATTACCCCCTATCTTATCACCTAAAGAATAATAGTAATAATAAATTAATAAAAAAAATAATAAAAAGACATATGCAGCAAGACAAATTCCTTGTGTGTCCAATCACACTTGGCTAATAAAGAATTCTATTCTATTCTGTTCTGTTCTGTTCTGTTCTGTTCTGTTCTGTTCTGTTCTGTTCTGTTCTACTCTACTCTACTCTACTCTACTCTACTCTACTCATAGTATCACTATTTTCACTCAATTGCTTTGCTTTGAGTGTCTTTTCTTCCACTTTCTGCCATATCCTTTTTGAGGTTGGGTGATCAGAAAAAGCACAGGTTATCAAAATACAGTTCCAATTAGGTTAATATAAAGACCTAATGTATTTTAGGATTCTTTCTTTTTAATTTCTAGAATTGTTTATTTCATTATAACCATTTGCACCATAATTCCTACATTTCTGTCCTGGATGAGGAAAACGGATAAACTCATTGCTTTGTGAATAGAATTACTTTTCCTTTTCTTTCATTTCATTGCAGTTCCTCTCCATAGTTGCTAGTAGAGAAGGAGAAATTTATTTATATAGTTTTTTGACTCACTGTGTTTCTTCTCTTACAAATAATAATTCAACAGGAGCTACTATAGAATGTAGGAATAAGGTTTGGTTCTTTTTTTTTTCTGTGATCATATCTCTACGAAATTTTAATCCAAATTTTATCTCTATCATTAAAGTAACTTTGATTATTTCATTTACAGGATTTAAATTAATTTCTAGTTTAGACCAATATGCATCCAAACAAATGCTAAGCTTAAGCATTGATTATTTTTTCTGAGAGAGAAAGATGAAAAAAAAAATTCAAGAAAACTAATAGTACCATTAAATAGCACAGATCACATTGATATGTTTTTTATTGGTTGCAGTACAAAATCTGCACTTTTGCAAATCTCTTATATTTATC
The DNA here is from genome assembly GCA_030761175.1 of Masticophis lateralis. NCBI lineage: Eukaryota > Metazoa > Chordata > Lepidosauria > Squamata > Colubridae > Masticophis > Masticophis lateralis. Next base: position 115,312,554 of record JAUDYJ010000002.1, read on the forward strand.
CGAGCAACTAGTTGCTGGAGGAAGAATAACACGATATGGCACCTGATGCAAACCCTGTTTGATAGTGGAGGTCAGAAATTTACGGAACACTGAAAGATCTGAACATCTAGGCAGTCACCTTTTTGTTTTCTGAAGCAAACACTGTGACCATGCAACTATACTCCAATCCCCCCAGACATAAAATTTAGAATCTGGGAAAGATTTCAAAATGAGAGTTGGGAATCTCAAGGAGTTACATGCTTTTCTTTGACTCTTAAAACGAGCTATGATCACAGAATAATTGTAATCCCTTTGTGCAGATGTCTTTTCATAAAATATATTGAAACCCACTCCCATCGCAGCTGAAATTGTAAGTCTGCTTCTATTAGAAAATCACATATGAAATTGATCTTCATGTTGATGGGGTCAAATATACCAATAAATGAATCAGAGAATGCCTGTAATCCGTTCCCCAAATATAATAACTACTTTCTTGAAATTCACTGGGAGAAATAAATGAAATAGCATTTGAGGGAGAATCTGTATATTTTACGGCAATAATGAACTGTTTTTTAGAAAAAGCACAGACAAAATTTTAATGGCATACCAAGACAGAAATGAATTGGATTTAAGGTATTTACATCCAGTTTATATGATTACTCTTACATATAAAATATTTTCCTCCTGCTGACACTTAAAATATACAGATTGATGAAAATTTTTGAAAGTACTTTAGGGTTTATCAGAAATCTTAAACTCTGCACCTTTGTTTTATGATTAATAAAATCAAATTGCTTCATTCTTGGTAAAACATGTTTAAATCAATACTGTGTGTGCTATACAAAGAAAAGCTTTTCTGTGAAAAAATATGCTACAAATCTATAGGATTTTTTTTAATTTATGGAGATTGATAATTGGAGATATTTCAAAATAAAATTATTAGGGATTTCATGAGGTCTGTTTGGAAAAAAATGTAAAAAAATACATTTATCATCAAGGTTCACACAATTCACATCAAGACATACAATCCTATTACAATGAAAGGAATCCATCATATCATGATACTCAAGAATCCATTAAATAATACCTATTGTCTGAACTATTTCTCAAATAATCAAATGGTCAAACAATGCCTAAAGAAAATTAATACACAAAACATACTGATCCCAAGTATAAATTTACTTGCATTGTTTTGGTTTTCCAAGTATACAGGCTTCATGAGATCCAGAGATGGAAAGATTTCAATGCCAAAAGTATTTGATCTTTCAAATATCAAACAAAAATGGAGTGATCATGTAGCATGAAGTCCCATGGTGTCAGACACAGCCCATTATAAGATGAAAGTGTTAGTTGGGAAGTCCCAAAGTGCACATATACTTTTGTCATGAACTGAAGGACCAAAGCATCTCCTGGGGACTATAGGAACAAAGAAGCATGAACTTTGTTCTGCCTTTGACTCATATACACAGCTAGTAATGATGGCAAGCTACTTTGAACTCTATAGGAGTTGGTTGAAGTGGCATGTGGATTTTGAAGGCCTAATGTAAATCGTTTATCAGAAACATGCTCAAGAGGCTACTTTTCTGGGTCATTTCCATGTTTTAGAGGTACATTGTTATTGTCCATAAATTTACAAATAGGTGGCTATTTATATCAAAGGATCTTGGGATCTTTTCGCAAGAGTTCTTGAAAGGGGCACTTTTATAATATAATGTTTGACGTAGAGTTAATCTTGTCAATATGATTTGTTTCAACAGATACCTTCCTTAGAAGGATTTTAAATTGACACCAAGGGAAGAAATGGCAAACTGGAAATGGCTCTATTAAAGAGGAGGCTACAACTATGATGGAATGAGAAGCCAATGAATAGACAGCTCATTGTAATTCTTCTCTGTGTAAGAAGAGGATTTGTGATCACCTTTAAGTACTCCATACAGTTGCTCTATACAAGGAGGCCTCAAGACAGGAGATGAAGGAATAGCCATCAAACCAGGGGTGAAATGCTCCCGGTTTGGACTGGCTCGGGCGAGTAGGTAGTGATGGCAGTGGGCAATTTGGAGAACTGGTAGCAAAAATCCCTGCCCCCGCCCTCCATGCCCAACTGAACTGGGCGATCATCAGTGCCTTTTTTTCTTTTAAATGGCTCTGACGAACCAGGCTCTGACGATCTGAGCTGAGTTGCCTGCCGATAAGGCAACTCAGCTGGGATTGTCACAGCCTTTTGAAAGCATTTTTTTACATGGTTTTACATGTAAAAAATTTATTTTAAAAGTAAAAAAAAATGGCCATGCCCACCCAGTCACATTACCCTCCCCCACCAAGCCACGCCCACAGAACCGGTAGTAACAAATTTTAGATTTCACCCCTGCATCAAACCATGATTGGAACTTTCAAAAGGACACTAGGTTTGCATACTTTCTATTCTAATTGTTTTTGGAAATTGCTTTTTATTTGCATATCAGATACTAGAAACTTTTTGATCAACACGTTTTACAGCACCAGGTGAGTTTCCTTCAATCCTTAGTGAAGTAAGCTTTAAATATAAAAGTTATACCCAAAAAGATGTTTTATTGGACATACAAATGAAATTGGCTGATATCTTAATAATTGTAAAGGTCATAGAAACCATAACCATAAGAATGACTTGAATAACTTTTCTATAGTGGATTTTCAAAAGAGGCTTGTTAATACTTTCAAGAATCTTGTGAGAAGAGACAAAGGCAAACAAAAAGAAATCAAGTTTTAGAACATTACTTGAAGGGACTAAAGACCAAGATTGTTAAAAGGAAGAGATATAAAGTTGTCTTATTTGATCAAGATTTGGTAATCCTTAATGGACATTTGCTGACATCAGGATTAAAAGGCAAAATTTTAAGGATTTGTTTATAGATTAGAGATAAGTTATGGAAAGAAGATATCATTAGTATTATTTTACGAGAAGATGATAAGTTATTAAACGTGCTTGTACTTGTGATAAAGGAGACAATCTTTTATTTATATACTTTATTTTTTCCTTAGTATAATCTTATATAGTCATTCTTTTCTATTTTCTATTTTTTATTTTTTTACTTTGCATCTTTTTAAACTTTTAAAATACTATTAAAAGTACTGTTAGCCTAGTATTGTTAGTCATAATCACTGTTATGGTGCCATTTCCACCAATTCCAGATACCTTCAGCATGTTTTTTCTACCTCTGATGTCCCAACTTATCTTAGCCTTACATAAAAGCACCCAAAACAAACCAAAAGCCTATAGTATGGCAAAATGAGAAAAGGTGCCTATTAGAATTCCTGTTCAACAATGGATTGCCAAACTAGAGTGCATCGGAGTATCGGGTTTACCCTTAAAGAATCCTGCAAAAGTGTCTATGGGAATTCTCAGTCAATGGGACTTCCAGCAAAGGAGAACATTTCACCTCTCCAAACAAACTTCTCCACTGATAAAGTTGTAATAAAATATCAAGTTCAAATAAGAACTTGGTTCATTTCCTACTTGGCATCTTCCAGTTACGTTGAAACATTTCCCAGAATTCTCAAGCAGGGCAGTATCAGCTGCACTTCTCAGCTGATCTGAATTTGAACAAGGTTTTGTTGGTGTTTTTTTTAAAAAAAGGGGGGGAGGAGTTAATACAAACCAATAAGCCACTGGTTTGCCAACAACGGATTCAAACCACAGAATCCAATTCTGGAATGGTTGAACTTCATTAAAAAGTTATTGTTGTATTTCATTTGAATAGTAGTTCACTCATATTTAGCGACCCTTGAATTAAATTAGTGACACTGAATAGGTTTATTCTATTGTGACTAATAAGTAGACAATCAATATTTTGGGCCACCATTTTTTCTGACTCTGATTCTTTTAGACCCATCTACATCAAGAATTATAGGCCTATATCCCTGCTAAATTCAGACTATAAAATCTTCACTTCAATACTGGCAGAAAGACTCAAAAGATATTTAAATAATTTTATACACTCTGATCAAAATTGGTTTCTGCCAAAAAGACAGATTAGAGACAATTTGAGGATAATCCTGGACACTTTGGAATACCATGAGGCACATCCAGAAAAGTAAATGGCTTTAATTCTAGATGCACAGAAAGCCTTTGACAATGTGAATTGGCAATTTATGTTATTGCAGCTGAAACAGATGGGCTTTGGGAGAAAATTTATTCAAGCCATAGAAGCCATATGCCATAAACAAACAGCAAAAGTAATGATAAACAGAGAATTGACAGAGTCTATTGAAATACAAAAAGGAACGAGACAAAACTGTCCACTGTCACCTCTATTGTTCGTGTTAACACTAGAAGTATTGAACAGAAATATTAGAGATGAAAAAGATATATAAGGAATGAAAATTCAAAAGGAAGAATACAAATTACAAGCATTTTCAGATGACCTGGTGTTTATTCTTGAAGATTCATTTGAATCAATAGGTATATTGATAAACAAGATAGGAGAATTTGGAAAGGTAGCAGGTTTGAAAATAAATAAATATAAAATGAAGATTTTGACAAAAAAAGTTAAAAAAACAAAAAGAAGAATTGGCGGAAGTATTGAAGATGCAAGTCATGAACAAGGTTAAGTATTTGGGGATATATTTGACAGCAAGATGCAGTACACTTAAGGAGAATAACTATAACAAACTCAAACAACAGATAGTGACAGATTTGGCCAAATGGGTGAATTTACAATTATCATTGATAGGGAGGATATCAACTATTAAGATGAGTATATTGCCTCGAATTTTGTATTTGTTCCAGACAATTCCAATTAGGTTGAGAAAAGATTACTTTAAAGATTTGAACAAAATAGTGTTAAAATATATTTGGCAGGGTAAGAAGGCGAGGATAAAATCAAAACTGTTAGAATAAGAGGAGGTTTTGGTTTGCCTGACTGGGAATTATACTACCAAGCAACAAATTTGATGTGGATTAAAGAATGGATAGAATGTTAAGAAATACTAAATTGTTGACTTTAGAAGGACATGACTTGTTGGGGTGGCACACTTTTTTATGGTATAAGGGCACAAAAACACAGGGGTACTTTAGAAGACATTATATACAAGAGTCTTTGCTATTAAATTGGGAGAAGATTAAAAGACAACATTATTTAAAAACTCCAGTCTGGTTATCTACTATTGAAGCATTCTCATATTCAGTAACATTCAGAAAGGAACAAATGGTCAGATATAGTGAATTACTGAATGAAAAGGGTGAACTTAAATCAAAACAAGAATTAGAAGAATAGGATATAAAGATGAATTGGTTTTCCTATATGCAAATACATTCTAGATATGATAGAGATTGTAAGACAGGTGGTTTTTATAATAACTTGACTAATTTAGATAAAATTCTAACAGGTACCAATGACAATGTAATTAAAAAAACTGTATGGATATTTACTAGAGGTTAAACTGGAAGAAGAACAAGTTAAAGAGACAATGATTGCTTGGGGGGGAAATTTTGGACATGGAATTGATTTAGAGAAATGGCAAAAATTGTGGTCATAAAATTATAAAATGACAATGTCATCTGCATACAAAGAAAATCTGTATAAGATGCTTTACAGGTGGCATCTATCCCCGACGAGAATAGCCAGAATGTTCAAGAATAAATCGGAAAAGTGTTGGAAATGTTATCAGATACCGGGCTCATACTACCATATGTGGTGGACGTGTGTAGAAGCCAAAAGATACTAGACTAAAATCCACCCATGATTGGTAAAAAGGACAAAAAAACACATAGACTTTAAACCAGAGATTTTTTTAAATTAGGGATTGTACCAGAAATATACAGTAGAGAATTGAGATATTTGATTGTAAATGTATTAACAGCGGCTAGAATTGTGTTTGCTAAAAATTGGAAAAATGAGAAAATACCAGTGCAAGATGAAGTTACTAAGAAAATTATGGAATGTGCTGAAATGAGCAAATTGACATTTGAAATTAGAGAACAAGAAGATAAACAATACTATAAAATATAGGATTTATTTTATCAATGGCTAGAGAATAAAACATGGAAATGAAATAGGGATGACATCATTATAATATAAGAACGATGGAAATATACAAAATATAATACAGTTATATGACTATGAATGTTATAATACAAATATTTGGAAATAATTTTTATGGAAAGAGGGGAGAGCCAAAAGTTGAATGACTAATGAGGTTATATTATAAAGATACTTATTAGATTGGTAATATGAAAAATTAGATAATTAGTAGTAATGAATATGGTAAGGAAGCAAAAAAGATTTGTAACCGACTGACACACTGTTTGCAATTGTATGGATGATGGATTTATGTTTTGTTTTTAAAAATTTAAAAAAAAAATTAAAAAAAGAACTCTGAAAAGTAAGCAATTCCATCTTATATTATCATAAATGGGCCCAGTAACCTTGCTAATGGACTGCAGGCTCCTAACAATGATTTCCATGTTAAATAGAAATTCCAAGGGCAAGTTTAGAATTAATTCAAGGTTCCTGCTAACAAATAAATGGCCAAATAAAAGACCATTCCTTCCTAATGTTCAGTTATTCCACTGCAGAAGGACTTGGAAGCCCAGTGAAACAAAATAGGTCAGGTATGTAGCTGAGACCACAGATACTATATTTACTTTTTTAAAGTCTGGGGTGCAGCTGGGCACTATACATAGCTGCTTTTGCTCAAAGGACTAAGCTACAGCTTGTGGGCTAGCTTTTCCTTTCCAAAAATGTCTACGAGTTTAATTAAACTTCTGGAATAAACCAGTTGGCAGGAAACACACGTTATCAGCGGGCTGACTGCTTGCTTTCCAAGTAAGTTATTAGCTTTATTGCAGAACTGTAGTTGGATATCAAATGGGATTAATGTCTGTAGTAATTGCTTTTGGGCCTTTTATAATTATAAGAGGAAATACTTAAGTGTTTTTTTTTTCCTCTACTCTTTTCCTTTATTTTTTTTCCCTTTGCATTGCAATAAATGAATGGACTACTGCATGTAAGCTGTTTATAATATAAAGCAAGCAATAAGGAAATGAATAAATGGATTTGTGTCATAGTCTTGATTTTACAAGATAAAATCTTTATAAAAATGGGTTGCATTGCAGAAACAAAAAAAAATTGTGCAATTTTGATAATCTCCATACGCACTGACAGATGCTGAATAAATAATTTCCTATGGGGTCGAGTCAGAATGAGTAATATATTGCTAATTGTCCTGCTCACTGACCTCACTGAGTAAGCATATTTTGAAAAGAAAAATAAATCTATGTGGCATGTACAGTATGATGGCCCTTCTGTGTGACTTCAATTTATTATCTTTTTTTGCTAGGCGAAGATGGGCATTATGGCTATTCTATTCCTTCCACTGCTTGTGGTTGGAATTAGTGGAATTGTATACATTTATCGGAAAGTTACTCAGCTGATGACAAAGTCTGCTGTGAGGAGCAAAGTTGTAGTAGTCACTGATGCTCTGTCTGGTGTGGGCAAGGGTAAGAGGTGCAGCAAATGTGTGTGTGTGAGAGAGAGAGAGGGAGAGAGGGAGAGAGAGGGAGAGAGAGAGATTACAAAAATCGGAATTTCCTCATAAAAAATTTGAAAATTTTATGAATGGTTGCATTGTGGAAGCATCCAGGAGTCTAAGAACTTCAGCATTCATAAAGAATTCAGAATTCAGAAACCAGTATTATAGACCAGAGTCAAGGCTTCAGCCCTTTAAAACAGTAGGGAAGCCATATAGATATGTGTACTTGTGCAGAAAGGGCCTTCTTAAGTGAGCATATTAAGAATTTCTCCACATTACTCTATTTATTCTTATTCATCAACAAATTTCTTCCTATAGAACACAATCTGTATGTCCGTTGCACATTCTGAAACATTGCCTTCTAATGGTTTGTATGCATTCTGAACCTACTTTAACACCTTGGAACAAATTATATTGCCTGCGTAATTCCAAATATTTCAGTTGAAATAAATTAGAGAAAATAAATATAAACCGAGTGGCATGAAGACACAAGAGGGGGAGGAGAAAGGGGGACTGAATTGTGCATTGACAGTGTATTGACAATTGATCTAGTGTGCAAGAAATTTGATCCTACATTGCTTTGTTGTTTTGTTTGGAGCCAACTTTCAGAATTCCATGCCATTAAAATGATTCACACTTCGCACAAACCGCAAACAGCAATAAAAGCTCTATTTATTTTGAGACTGGCATCCACTTTATCTCTCTTACGATGCAACTATTGAACAGTCCGTTAGAATAGTACTTAGATTCACAGTTAGTTAGAAAAGTGCCTCTACAAATTCTATGTCTTAGGAGAGAGAGAGAAAAATATCTATTTTTAGTTAGCTAGCTGTGCTGTAATGGTGAGAACCATTTGCACATACAGAGCCTATGAAGTGGCAGCAATATGATATAAATAGCTTATTTCTGTAATCCCTAAATTATGCACTAGTGGTGAGTTTTAAGATCTTCAACCAAGCAGTTGAGATACTAAGGGTTATCTTGAAGCAAAATTATTGGCAGACCTTGTAGTGAAAACTTTGAACCTGCAGCCCTGGTTTGGTGAATGGAGGAAAATCATAGCCACAGAAATGTCAGGGGAATGAAAAATGATCCCTCTCGTGGAGATATGCAAGAGGTTTGCTGCTATGCTGCCTGTCAGGTGGGGATGGGGGAACAGGAGATGTCAACTGAGAAATCATCAGGGTCATGTGCACCATTGGCAAACACGCTAGGAGAAGTGCATCAAGTGATAGAACAAGACAATATTACACTTTCATCCCCAATAGTGAACTTTCCTGAACTCCTGTGTTTACTGGAGCTGGACCAAGATGGAGAATGGAAGATCTAAGAAATCTCTTGATAAAAAGATTGAGATCATTCCAAATTGTAGACAGCTATCTTAATCTATTCTATCAAATTGCTTAATTTTATTGCCAGGTTTCCCCTATATAGTGCATCCTACAAGAAGACTGTGGTAGTTTTTTTTATGAAAGGAAGAATCTGTTTTAAATATTTTGTGCTTATTTTCACATAGAGAATCATATTGTGGTTGACTTCGTGCAACCCACTAAACTTATAATTGTGTTCCTTAATTTTTAACCCTGTGTTGTGTAAGCCCAGGAAATCAAGTTAATTTAGTAAAGTTTGATTCAGTTAATGATTTCACTCTGGGTTTTGCAAGAAAACCATTCTTTCCAAGCTGCCATTTTGTCTCTTTTCCTGCTAGACAATATTTTTTTGGTTTTCTCTTCCATGTGGCATTTCATGCTGCAGCTACTGAGCATGCTCTGTGTATCCTAGGCTATTTCTTGTGAGGATTTCCAGGGATGGAATTCTTTCTTTCAATCACAAGGGAACAATCACTGCAACCATCATCAACTCATTCTCATTTGGGCACGCTTGCTATTGACATACATTACTCAAATGCATGGAAATGTTGGCTTCCCAGAGTGTGCAGTCTTGCCTTCCCAAGGTGGTGTGGAGAGACCTTTTCTATGGAATACATTTCCAGGAATTCATTTCCAAGCTGGCACAGAGGAAGATAAATCTTTTTCCTCACACCCTGTATGGAAGATTCCAAGCAAACAGAACAGAAATTATTCTCTGGTATCTCTCTGCATTTCTATATTAAATGAGGAATATTAAATAAGTCACTTTTTATCTCACCCAGCATAGAAATGTGCCTGTCCTTACTATAGCAATGTTGGCTGGGTTTATAGTTAACTGAGATAAATGGATATTTAGCTCCTATAACTGCAGGCTCCTAATTAAGCAGCATATCAGGGTTCAAAATTTCTGATGATTTCACTTATTTTTTTGCATATCTCTCTCATGCAAAGGATCTGCTCACTGGAAACATCATGACTTCCTTGTGTTTTCAGAACTATAACCCAACCGCATTGGTCCTGGGTTCTAATGGTTGCCCTCAGTTCCATGCACAAGCTTCATAAAATCCATTTATAAGCAAAGACAGGTACAAATATGTTTGTTCAGGTAATGTCCAGATTATACATTTGTTTAACCACCCACAAGATCAGTAGTTGAAATATAAGTGATTGCATGGGGAGGAGGATTTATCTGTATGCTAATGCTGAATGTGGGAAGAATATTTTTTTCTGCCGTTAAGGTTGAATGAATGAGAACAGGTATACTCTATTACAATCCCAATTAATTGAATTGTCCTTTGCTTTATCTTCCAGAATGTGCACAAATATTTCATTCAGGAGGAGCAAGGCTGATTTTGTGTGGGAAACACCTGGACAAATTAGAAGTTCTCTGTGATGCTTTAAATAGTGCAGCTGATCCTACTGCAGTAAGACTCTTGCATATCCTTAAAGATTTATATAAAGGCATCAAAAGAGACACTTGATCTAGAATGGCCAAGCAATTTTTTCAGGGTTTTTGAAAAAAACATTTCTTCCCAACAAATCACTCACAGCGCCAATCCTTCCATTAGGTAGAAGTAGGAAGGAGGCTTCCTTACCTATTTTCATCTTACTTGAACAAATAAGGGTGACACACCGTCTCCTTTGCTTTCCTTAAAATATTTATTAGTCTTAGACTCAGGGAAAGAAAATGCTGGCCCATTGCTTATATTGAACTCAAGATCACTTGCTTCTACTATAACGGAACATGAGGAATCAGCCTAAATTTAAGAAGGTAGATACAAGTAAGAAAAGACAAGTGGTTGAAGAAATTATAGGACAAAAGAAAACACATGAAAGATTATAAGATTACATTCCAGCCTTCCCCAGTCTGGAAACTTCCAGAAGATTTAAATTATCATTTCCAGCATGTCCACCTGTGGATGAGGAATGAAGGCAGTAGCGTTCTAACAACTTAGTTTTGGAAATTGTTGGAATGCTGAAGAAGGCAGTTAAGGATTAGTTTACTGTCCTATGAACATAGGAAAATTATGAAATCTAATTTTGTTCCTTTAGTACTCACATGCAAGTAAGTAAGATATGGACCTTGTGTCATTTATTTATTTCCTTGTTTATTTGTTTATTAAACTTACATGTCACCGATGTTGCCAAAAAGACTCTAGGCAGCTTGCAATTAAATGATAACATTTAAGTATAACATAGCATAGTCATGACAACACAATGCATGAATTTGCCAGCTTGCTGGAGAGACACTTGTCTGAAGATAGTAGCAACTTAATAAAACGACATGTAAATAAATAAAGTATTTAATCTCTAATTATCTTGTTTGTGCATCATAAAAAGATACATTAGGAAGACACATCATGTAAAAACCCCCCAAAACCCTAGAAAAAGCATATCTTTCAACTGAATAACTCTTAGGGGTTAAAGGATGGAAATAGACCATAGGCTGTAATATGTAGTTTCAGAAAAATATAGATTAGTATTCAGTATTTAAAATAGTATTCTGAGGATACAGTGTAAATATTGCAATATTTTTAAGGTAAAGGTAAGTCCCCTCGCACATATGTACTAGTCATTCCCGATTCTAGGGGGCGGTGCTCATCTCTGTTTCAAAGCTGAAGAGCTAGCGCTGTCTGAAGATGTCTCCATGGTCATGTGGCCGGCATAACTAAATGTCAAAGGCACACAGAGCACTGTTACCTTCCCACCAAAGGTGGTCCCTATTTTGCTACTTGCATTTTTTACATGCTTTCAAACAGCTAAGTTGGCAGAAGCTGGGACAAGTAACGGAAGCTCACCCCGTTACACGGCACTAGGGATTCAAACCGCTGAACTGCTGATCTTTTGATCGACAAGCTCAGCATCTTAGCCACTGAGCCACGCATCCCCTGCAATATTTTTAGTGTTAGATCAAACCTAACTTATTTCCCAAGGCAGTTTAAAATTAATTTTATTGCCTCTCTTTGCAATTGTATAATTTTGTTACCCCACGGTATTGTCTTATATAATGAATGATCACAGGTTTTATTGGATGCTACTAGAAAATATCAAAATTAAGGTCAGCCTAATTAGTTTGTTTTTAAACGATGAATGAAGGATGCTGCCTTACACTAAAGAGTTAGTGCACATGATCCACATATTTTTTCCATACAAATAATCACAACCAGTTATTTCCAAATTGAAGGCCAGACAATTACCGGTATATAAACTGACAAATAGGTGATCCTGGATTTAAACAAGAAGAGTACTACCAAATCTTTAAAAGTAATACTTTTTTTCCTAAGGAACTGTTACTATTTATACTTTTAATACATCAGTTTTACTTCATCTTTGGATCTGATTGCCTCCTACATACTGTGTTTCCCCGAAAATAAGACCCTGTCTTATATTTTTTTGAACCCTTAAATAAGTGCTTGGCCTTATTGCTATGCGCTCAAAAGCCCGATTGGGCTTATTATCAGGGGATGTCTTATTTTGGGAGAATCAGGGTAGTCATGGTCATCTGATAAACCCCATTTCTTTTACCGTGAGCCATATGACTGGGAACATTGGGAGCAGAAGATCCAAAAATAGGCAAGTCACCAAACTGGAGAAAGTTCTTTATTGTCTCTAGAAATTATTTCTCTTTTTTGTGTTATGAAGTATTATGCTTCAAAAAAGTACTGGGATATCTCTGTTTTATAATACAGTAACCCTCAAACCCTCCTTCTTTTGTAGACATTTTCACCGAAGCTTATCCTTTTAGATCTCGCTGATGTAAACTGTATCCAAGATGTAGCTAAAGAAATCCTGGATTGTTATGGATGTGTGGATATTCTCATTAATAACGCTAGCACAAAAGCCAAGGGGACAGTTCAAAACGTGTCACTGGAACTTGACAAAAAGATCATGGATGCCAACTACTTTGGACCTATAACACTCACCAAAGGTATACAGAAGACTGCCTCTCTTATCTTATCATGTTTTAGGAATACAGGAGTCCTTGACTTACCACCATAATTGAGCCCAAAATTTCTGTTGCTAAATGAGACAGTAGTTAAGTGAGTTTTGACCTGTTTTACAACCTTTCTTTCCACAGTTGTTAAGTGAATCATTGAAATTGTTAAGTTAGTAACACAATTGTTAAATGAATCTGGCTTCCACATTGACTTTGCTTGTCAGAAGGTTGCAAAAGGTGGATCACACGACCCCGGGACACTACGATCATCATAAATAGAAGTCAGTTGCCAAACTGAATTTTGATCATGTGACCATGAGGATGCTGCAACCATCGTAAGTGTGGGAAATGGTCACAAATCGCTTTTTTCCATGCCATTGTAACTTTGAATAGTCACTAAATGAATTTTTGTATATCAAGGACTACCTGTACTATGTTTTTGCTCTTGAAAGTAAGGAATCCTTAGTAATTTTATGTATATACATACAACAAACTATCTCAAATTTATTTCAGTTTAATTGTCATTCCTTTCCCCAGATAATTTCCAGGATGTAGAGCTCCACCCATATCTAATTGCTTCTGGAGGAAATAAAACATTTTCTGTAGGGCAACATGCTTTGATTTCTGATAACTGTTTCAACTCTTACTAGGCTTGACTCAGTGGCATATAACTACTTCAAACACCTCTAGTGACTGTAATCTATCATTTCACATGGAGAAGTGGAGGATGGAGAGAGAATTGGAAGTGGTTAAATAAAGAAAAATGAGGTAGTAACTTTAGCAGCTTGTGCTTACATCTGCCTTGATTGCAAACTCGAGTGCATTGTGGAATTATTCCAAAGACTTGCTGAGTTTGATGAGAGATTTATTAATGAAGGGAATTTGGCAGAATATTGCTTGCTGGTAAAGCATTTTCCCCTAATAGTATATGTATCTAATGACTGGATTGCTGGGCTCAGCCTTACTGGAGGTGTTTACTGTAGCGGGTTAGATGCCACTGAGTCAGCCCTGACCCCTGGGGAGTGTATGGAAAAATACCTGTCATCTTAACCTTTCTCCGCTGATAACTACAGCTGCTTTGGTCTTTGACCATAAAATCAATCCAATCCATTCAACAAGTTGTTCAATTGTTGACTGATTGATAATGCACAGCTCTTCCAAGGACCTTCCAATTCTAATATTAGCCATCTCCAAGGATGTATTAGTTACAATAAAAGGGAACAAATGAAGGTCCAAAGTTGCAGTCATCTTGTGCAGCAGCATTAGCCTGTCCTAGATACAGTGGGGCAAAAAAGTATTTAGTCAGCCACCAATTGTGCAAGTTCTCCCACTTAAAAAGATGAGAGAGACCTGTAATAGACATCATAGGTAGACCTCAACTATGAGAGACAAAATGAGAAAACAAATCCAGACAATCACGTTGTCTGATTTGGAAAGAATTTCCAATAGCCACAGTGTGTTTTGCAGGGAATGTAACCCATGTGTACATTAAGAGTCTGCTATATGCTGCAGAAGCCAAATAACCTGTGGTCTGGATCCATTGGAGGTGTCTGCATCCAGCTAACCAAATGAAGCTTCTTGTCCTTCAAAAAAGACTCTACTCTACACTTTGGGGAGTGGGAAGAATCCATAGGATCTAGCTTACACATTTTGGTTAAATGTAACAAGAATGTCTGAATACACCAGTTCAAAAGCTAGGATTCATTCTATGTGCTCTTTGTTGTAATTCCTCATCCCATAACTACATTGAGCACATTTACACCTTGCCCAATACTAATCCATTTCCACACGCCTCAAATATTTAGGTGCTATGAACTAATCTCTGCAGCAAGAGTTTGACTCTTGGGAACTTTAGTTTGGAGTCCAAGGGGAGGTTAATCACATCTGGATTTGCTCATTAATTTTTCACTAACAACTCTCCGTGGATGATTTTGTTGCAGCTATATTATGTCCTGCTTCTGAGGTCCTCAAAGTGGATTGAAATGAATGCTAACAGTAGACCCCAAAAATAATTATGATTCATCTGTGTTTTTGTGAAAAAGTATCTCAGATGTGGGGTACGGTCAAGAATATAGAGATGTGGCTTATCCAGGAAAAATAGGAGTGACGAAATATATAAACTCACCCATTAGCTGTTGGACATCGTACAATATCATTCACCTTTTAAAAGCTGCTAGTTCTCAGATTACAGTACATCCTGGCTGTTTCAGATTGTATCTTGCCTGCATGTCCTGCCAGATTAATAATGTGCTTCCAGATCACATGGATCTGACTCAAATTTAGATCATAGTACATTTCCAAAGGTTTACTGTTCATTTTATAATATATTCACACAATGTTATTGAGCGTATGGTCCTCCATCTGTAATCATGTATTTCCTCTACTGCATCTTCATCTTTCTTCTCACTATAGAAAATCTGTTTAAAAAGGTAAATGCAAAATAAATGCAATGTTTTTTTAAAATTACTAGTGATATGAATCTTCCATCTGGAATCATCCCAAACTCCTAAGTAGCAATTATAGTGTGGAGAGATCTCATTCTAAAATGAGAAATGATATGGAGTTTCCATGCAAAGGTTATGTCTTATGTCTGTCTCAGGATACAAATTCACCAGTTGAATGGTGCTAGTTTGCTTTCTGCTGGTGCACAGAAAGGAAGAAAAGCCTCCACCAGGTTTGAAGTCTTTGGAAGACAGTCGCTTCCTATGGCACTTCCTGTAGTTCTTCATTGGGTAGACAGCATATCTTACCTTTCAGCAATAATTCGTTGAAAGGGTCTGTGATTGGCAGTAGACAAGAAGAATGCAAAGGAGAAATGGACTGGATTAGCATTCAGTGGGAATTGTTTGCAAACTGAATGGTCTATGGCATGGCCAACCTCATTGTTTTAATTTTACAGGGATATAAAATTCAAGGCCCGTGGGCAGAATTCGGCCTACAGGGTGCTTAGATCTGGCCTGCAGGGCTACCCTGGAAACACTGGCCCACGGTGCCTCTGCTAGTGAAAACAAAGTGGCCCTCCCGAGCTCTGTTTTTACTGGCAAAGGGTTGCAGGAGGCCGGCGCAGCCGCGAATGAAACTCGAGTCTCCATTTTTACTAGCAGAGCACTCAGGCCACCACAGGTGCCCCCGACACAAAGGTCAAAGGTCATAATCTCCAAATTCTCCAATTTTTTTACTCAAAAGTTATCAAAGTGGAAGTACTTTTAGCTCGCCCATAAGCCAAGCTATAAAACAAAATGTACATTATAGCCACTGCTTGAAAACTTGTAAAGCAGGCTTGTTAACGACTTTCAAGTTTTAGATGACATGAATCTTCCTAATAATGATTGACATAAATATTGTGCAAGGAAAAAAATAATAATCTTCCTGAGTAGGAAGCAATTACTGCTACAAAAAAAAAAAAAAAAAAAAATAGACTTTTGATGTTGCTGTGATTAGACACTAATCTATTTACAATGAAAAAGACAGAAGCAAAGATAGGAATTGTCATTTTTAAAAATATTTTTGTTGTTTAATTGCTAAACATTTTAAAAATGCACACAAATGAATTCCAGCATTGTTACCTGGATAGCTAATGGCAGAGTGAATGTGAACTAAGCCAGCTTTGCAAGATAGCCTAGCATTATTATGCCAAACTTTCAAGCAGGGGTAAATGGGATATTACTTCCTACAGCAGTGTTTCTCAATTCCCATGCCGGCTGGGGAATTCTGGGAGTTCAAGTCCACACATTTTCAAGCTGCCATGGTTGATAAACACTGTCTTACAGAGTTATCCACAGTGGTGAAATCCAAATTTTTTTACTACTGGTTCTGTGGGTGTGGCTTGGTGGGCGTGGCAGGGGAAAGATATTGCAAAATCTCCATTCTCATCCCACTTTGGAGCCAGCCAGAGGTGGTATTTGCTGGTTCTTTGAACTATTCAAAATTTCTGCTACCGGTTCTCCAGAACCTGTCAGAACCTGCTGGATTTCACCCCTGGTTATCCAGGACTGTTATTCAGGTGTCTGTCATACTATTTTGTTTTAAGGGATATGTAATGAAACAATTGAAATTAATTTTAGTATAAAGCAAAGACTCCCTCAAGCTGAGCTCTGGTAACTACATGGCTATAATTTTTAGAGCCTTTATATGGAAATAATTTGCTGTTGCCTTGATCTGTTTTTATGATTTATTTCCCAAACTAGCCTATAATCATAGGATTTATTGATAGTTTTCCATCCAAGTATGACCCAGGTCCAAACCTATTTAGTTTTCTGATGGTTGGCACACTAAACTGCAGCAATGTTCATTGAAAAAGAACTGGAGAATTTGTCAGGGTATAAAAGGTTGCAGATTTTCTTTTCCAACTTCCTAGAATGGGGTCTTTTCTCCCTTTGAGGAAATCTGGGTGTTGAGTAGTTTTGTTGAAGATGTGGCTGCTTAATATCTTGCCTCATATTGTAAAGATCTCTACTGGACATATTCAATCTCTTGTGGAATACCTAGAAGAAATTAGATTAATTGACATTGCATTGATGAAAGCAACCAAGGAAATTATTTATTTCTTCATCAGATTGATGCCCTCCCTTCCATCCCCCCCCCCACCATGACATTCAAGGGAATTAGAAATTACCTAACTGCTTATTAATTGAACAGAAACATTTCTGCCTTATCTGCATTGATCAGCAATGCATTTTTATTCATCCCAGACACAATATCAATTGCTATTTTAGTATCTGAAACGTTTTCTCAGCTTTCTGTTCCTGAGGAATCTAGCTACAGGTAAAAAAAAATATTGTCTGAAACCTGTGTTTACCACTGAAAAATGCATATATAGAAAAAAAAAGTTTCATGATTTCTATATACCGTAGTATAGTATAAGCTGATATACTGTGATTTTTTCATTTGCTATTTAGTGGATCAAGAAGTAGTATTTTCATTTTTGTTATTCTGGAAAAATTTTCTCTCATATTTTGCTCTCCAGCTTTTCTTCCCAACATGATCTCCAGGAGAACTGGTCAAATTGTGCTAGTCAACAATATCCAGGGGAAATTGGGTGTTCCCTTTCGTGCAGCCTGTGAGTTTATGAATCTAACTCATTATTTCTTTTTATTTCTGGGCAATTAGAACAATATGAAAGTTGAGGTCTTCCAATTAGAGTCTAAAACCACTCGAGAATCTTAAAATATTTCTGAGTTTCTTTGAAACTAGCTATTATTACAGGAAAGACAAAGAACTTCAGTTTCACCAAGTAAGAATAGGCTTCAATTCTACCACATGCTATCTTCAGTGGTCTTCTATATTTTTCAGAAGTTACAAATGGACTTGATCATCTGAATCCATGTATTTATCCATATTATTACAGACAATGCTATGGAACAATCTTTTCAGTCATCTGAGTACTCCATTTGGATGTAGGCAAACACACAATTTGTCTGATTTTGATTAAATGTATAAACTATAATCTAGGGTATAGTGCAAACTCATGTCATTGTGGCTTAATCATGATTATACACATCATAGTGCAGCATGATTTATGAACCTTGTTATTATCTTCTATTAGTTCCTGTCTTTTAAGAAACTGTGAAACTGGTAACTGCTGATAGTTTTGATTGTGTAGGTTGTCTGATTGGTGGGAGGTTTTTTTGTTTTTTGTCTTTTTGCTGAAATTACTTGGGATAATGGATAGTTTAAGAAATACTTAAGGGACTTGTGAACAGTCTATCCACAAGTCCAGCTGTACAAAATGTGCTTCTCCCACCAATGAATCCAATTTTACAAAAAGCTGGCAAATGCATTGTTCTTACTTAATACAAATCAAGATAAAGAAATAGATTCCCTTGGTTTTATATTCCCTCCCACCAAATGTCACTTTCTCATGGGAAAAAGAATCATCCTCCTTAACACAGGATAGGACAATTTATTGTAAACAGAGGCTCGGAATGGCAAGTTTAGCTACCTGTCAGATTACTCAATTGGTAGACTCTGGGAAGGGCATGGAGAGAAACAGGAGGGAGATTAGATGGAGCTCCTGGTAAGAGCAGCTTCTCCTCCAAACCTCAGAAACATCAGATGAGGAACCAAGAAGACCAATATTGAGTTTATGGCTGACAGCCCCAAAGAAGGAACCATTGAAATATTGTGATTGGCCAGTACATAATAACAGTCATTACTCTGACATCTAGCTTTGTCCAAATAGAATGGAACAGAAAAATGCCATCACATTCCCATCAGGTATTACAAATAACAATGGTGAACTGCATGAACACTGCAAATACAATTGCATAATACTGGTTTTAGAGACACTGAATGGTCAGATGATAGTCACAGCAGCTGTGTATAGGTCCTCAGGAATAAAAGTAGTAAATATAATAACAATTCACCATGTGAATCAGCAATATCCAGATGACAGAAGCCTGTCTGTAACCTGCTTTACACTGACTATGTGGCAGAGGGCTAGCACCTTTTTAGGGCGTTTTTTCTATACTTCAAGACATGGGTTGAGCGTTCTTTCAGGAAGCCCTAAATCTGTGTTGTAAGGAGCCAGCATAAGATTTGACAAGTGCTGCAGCAAGCCTTGGGTCAGCCTTATGGAGTCAGAATGTTTTCTGGAAGCCAGGCTTCTAGCCTCTTCAGCAGCATAAGCCAAAAGGGACACAGAGTTTCCTGGAAAGAGTGTGTGTGTGGGGGGGGGGGCTGCTTGAAGCAGCACAAAGAAGCCAATAAGAACCAGGCAGATCCCACCTGCTTACCACATCAACAGCCATATCGCCAGTGAACTGTGGCAGGACAAAAACTGTTTAGGAAGACAGAAGAAAACACGATTTTGAAAACTTGTACATATAAGAATAACAAACTACCTCAGTTATGGGCTGGAGATGAAAGGGAAGGGGAAAAAAAGCAATTACCAAGGTCTGTTCACGGCATGAGGAAAATGAGGAAGCACCTAAAATAAGCATGTTTTGTAACAAATATGGCTTATATTTTATTTTATTCTTTTCTTGGTATAGGAAATCAGATGAGGTAATGTGGATGGAGGGAGGGAGGGATGGATGGATGGATTGATTTTTGGATGGATGGGTATTTGGTGTATTATAATTAGTATGTTTCTTGCATGAATCTCTCCCTTTCTCCTAGATTCTGCTTCGAAGCATGCTGCTCTAGGATTCTTTGATTGTCTGAGAGCAGAACTGCAGGAATTTGGTGTTTGTGTCAGTACTGTGTCTCCAAGTTTTATATGTTCTGTTCATAATCAGCTGCAGCCTAAGAACTGGGAAGGCGCCTCATGGAAAAGTAAGTCCTTTACACAGGGATGGGGACCAGAACACAAGCAGAACTGAAATATAAAAATACTCAAGATGACAAAGATGATTTAGGCAAATAACTTGCTGACAAAATTCAAAATCACCAGTCTTTGGAGACAAAGACTTACAATACATTCCCTCTAAAGAACCTACTATCAACAAGCTTTGATATTTCAGAACCACGAGTGATGATTTGTAGTTGGAATATAAGGCAGTCCATTAACTAGAAGCATAAATTTTTGCTTTCAAAAGTAGGTGTGCTAGTGTTAACTCTTGGCATTCATACATATTTTTTCTGTCCAATTAATAAATATGGGCAAACCAGTTGTAAAATACTTAGAAAAGACATTATTGCTTGTTCCCTACACAGAAAACAATACATTGGCCATGAACAACTACTCCATCATAAGTAACAAAAAATGAGTGTTTTTGACATCCTTGTGATAAATAATGCAATTCCCTTCCTAACATGGCCACTGGCCTTTTAAAGAAAAAAATGACTTTTCTCTGCTTTTAGAGTTAAAAGTAAGGGAGAATGCATCCTTCATTTTGACCTACTGGAGCAGGTTTTAACATTTTGTTAAAAAGTTTTGAGTCTTCTTTTTATTGTGTAGTCTATTAAACATAACAAACATTAACCTGTCTGCCTATTCTTCTGGAACAATATTTTACCATTTTAAGATTCCTTTCAGCATTTTTATTTATTCTTTTTCTTTGATGTAGTATCTTCCCTTCATTCCTACAAATTTCTTTCCTTTCCTAATCCCCATAATGAGCTTCATATTGTCTTTGAAATGAGATAAGACCATGACACATAACAGCTAGTTATCTCTTTTAATACTTTCTTGTTTGCCCAATTCTCAGACTTCTTCCGAAAGTCAGCTTATGGTGTCCGCCCATCAGAGGTAGCAGAAGAAATTCTACGGACAGTGAACAGGAAGAAGCAGGAAGTATTCATGGCAAACCCCATTGCAAAGGCAGCTGTTTATATTCGCACTTTCCTCCCAGAGATATTTTTTGCTGTGGTTGCTGCTGGAGTGAAAGAAAAACAGAAAATTGAAGTTGAAAACTGATTGCAACAAGTTCATCTCCCTTGGTAAAAGGGTTATGCCAATTCTCTCTCGCAGAGGCTAGAGATAGGCATCGTGGAAGAATGATGTATAAATCCAAAACAAAACAAAAACAAAAACAAAAAAATGCCAAAGTTGTGTTTAAGGATCTGGAGGCAGTGGAATAGGATATGGCTTTTTCATCTATCATTAAAAGTGCACTGCTGGGCTATGAAAGAGAGCAAAGGACATTTTTTCAGGGTGCCAAGTGAGTCATCTGAAATGGGGCCACTAGTTTCCTGGACAATTTGCTATTTCAAGAGAGTTAATAGAAAGCATGAATTGTTTGTGTGTTGGGTGAAGTGTTCAGAGCAGGCGTGAAGGTCAAAAGGTAAAACTAATATTGGAAAAATGAGGAATTTCAGGAATCAGGGAGAATATGAGCAATGGACGTGTGGAAAAGAAATAGAGAGTATAGGAAGTATATGAGGTTCTGGTTTCACACCAGAGTGCATGGATCTTAGAAAGCAGATTGGTTTGACATTTAGGAAATTCTCACAGGAAACAGAAAAAGGTTTCATAGCATTTGCCTTTTTGATGTGATTAACTGAACCTTTCAAATCTGCAGTAATGCTTGGTTTTTATAGCTTTTAGTTCTAAAAAATTAAGCAAATGCCTGGAGTGGGGATGAAACATTCCATGTTTCAAAATGTTGCATTGCTTTCATTCCACATGGGTAGATATGTCCAGTTTGGGGCAACTGTATCACTTTTAAAAAAATACATCAAGATAATAGTGGGGAGCATATGATGAAATGTTATGCTAATAAACATGTATGTTATGACACACCTTTATGGTTTTTACCTGCTGGTGTCAGGTAAGACACCAGAACACAAATGTATAAGAACAGATTATGTATCATAATGTCAGCATGCATGTGTTGTCATTTTTACACAACCCTGACTTGTTGCAGACAAAGCAACCAACCACAACTGACAGATTCATGCCTTTGATGAATATTGACACTGATCTTCTCACACTGCCTCCTTCTCCTCATGCAATGCTACAGGTTCACAGAAATCTCAAAATGTAAAGACATTATAGCTCTAAAACAAAAAGTATATCTTTCCTTAACATTTTTAGCTTTGCTGTGCCATTATAGTAATAGTACAAAGACAGCAGCAACAGTCAAATTATCTCAGAAAGGTACTCCACCTTAAATTTGGAATTAGGGACAGGCATCACAAATTCCAAGTCTTCTCTAATGTTTCAAACTAGAATAGATTGTGACTGGATATTCTGATGAGGCTAGTTATAAATTCAGTACATTGCTAAACCTCCAATTCACTGGTTATGGCTATGAGGTGGTATGAACTTTTATCGATCAGATGATCCAACTATGCAGTTTCTTGGGATTTAAATTCTCAAGTGATATTTGTTGTGATTCATCTTCAGTCAGGCCCCCATACCTGGACTGGAAAAAAGTAAAAGGCACCAGGCTAGATACAAGGAGATTGTGAATTCTACTCTGGCCTGAGCCATGAAAACTGACTTTGGTCCAGCCACTCTCTCTCAGCCCAACCACCTCTCAGGGTTATTGTAGTGGGGAAAATAGGAAGATGAAGGAATATTGTGTATGTTCACCATCTTGAGTTACTTATAAAGTAATAAAGATGGGATTTTTAAAAATCAAATAAATAAAATCAAAATGAACACTAGAAACCCACAAAGTATTAGTGTTTGCTATATGTCTTTGTTGCCATCTAGTGGTCATTAGAATTTTTGGAGCCCAATTTCAATTCTCTTGCAGCGTACAATGTGTTCTGGGTCTGGCTTGACTTGCATTTTCCCTCAAAATAATTGTTCCCCACGTAACCTTGCTACTTCCCCTTCTGCCTGCCCCACACATACACACACACATACCGGTCAAACAATAACTCTTGTCATTCCCAGGCAGCATGGCCCATAGTAGCACCAATGGGGGATGATAAGGGTGATCATGCAGGAGCTTAAGTTAGGGGAAGCTTGAGACTGAGATAAAAACAGTAAAAAGTAAAGGTAGATGAGTGAAGTTAATCAAAAGATTTATAGACATAGACTAGGTTTAAAAGAAACTGGAGAAAATTGGCACTAGTTTGGTTCAGCTATTTTATATAGCAAATCTATACGAGGTTCATCTAGAGCTCACCAGGTTGGGAAAAGTGATCTATTCACCACAGAAATGAGAATGTTTATATTCTTACTATCTGAATATGGTATGTAGAAAGACTATGCACACTTCTGCGAGGATGAGGATGTCCATTGTTAGTGAAAAGGAATGGGAAGTAAGTGGGAGAAAATTTACTCTTTGTGAAAGCGCTGCATATGTTGCCTGAATGGGAGAGGGGGGAGCTGAACTGAAAGATGGCTGCTGTTAGGCTTTTATTTGGTGCAATGTCTTGTAATGTTGGCTCCTGAAGAATGTGCCTTCGGGAGATGTGCTCAATCTTTCTCTGTTCCACTGCCCGTTTATTTCTCTCCCCATCACCACTTGACATTTTGTAATTCTCATCAATAAAAGCAATTGAAAACACATTCACTGATTTAGAAACAGCCATGAGGGAAACAGTGGATTAGCATACTTAAAGTTGTGATCCTTTTTCTTTCACATTTCAGGGCCAACAATCTTGCCTTGGGGTGATATAAATAAAACTCCTGTTTGAATAATGTCTGTGAGTTCTTTTTTCTTGTCCTCTGCTCAGAGTTGCATTTCTGCTATTGTCATGCAAATTTATCTGTTGCTAGTACTATGTCTCAGGGGTGTTTTCATTTACTTTTCCTCTTTTAAACTGAGTGGGTCCAATATAGTAAAAAAAAAAAAAATGGTTACAACTGAAGCTAATCTAAGCGCCAAAGGGCTGCCATACCAGAGCTTAGATTATGAGCTCTGCCAAAGAAAATTAGTCTCTGAAACGCAACCCGCCCCCTCCAATTCCTAAACATGGAGAACCATCAGCTGCAAGATCAAATTGGCTGGGCTAATTTTAATGGGCAAAGAGAGTCCTGAAAATAACCTGAGCCAAGCAATAAAAAGATTTATAGGTTAAGCCTACAGAAAGCCAATGCGGTGCCCATAGTTGTAATATATTTCCACTGGTGAGCCCTATATTGTATATAGGCTGCTGCATTTTGAACCAATTGAAACTTCCAAGTGATTTTTAAAGGTAAACCCATGTTGAATGCATTGCAGCAGTCTGAATAAGCTGTAAAGAAAACCTGATTCACTGTAGTTAGGGCCTCATCTGGTGTCAGGAAAAGGCCCTATTAGCCATGCCTTCTACCTATTATTTCAGCAATAGCTACAATTTAAATAATCCCCAAACCATAGAGCTTCTGGTCTATGGGTTGTGCTACCATATTTAGCTCCCCCAGAGCCACAATGGGGAAACTATAACACCATCTTGCTAATATTTAATTTTAGATTGTATTCTTACATTCAAATCTTCACAGCTTCCAGACACCAAGACCTGAAGAGTATAACCATATGACTCAAGTAAAGATGTAAAACTGAGTATCATCAGCATACTGATGGTATTGAACCTTAAAATGACAGGTGATCTCTTCCAGTTACTTTATGTAGATATTAAATAGTAGTGGGGAGAAGACCAACCCCTGCAGCACTCATAGGGGAACAACTATCAAGCCAACGTCCCCTTTCCTACCATATAGTCCTGGTGATACCAGGATTTTTGTCTGCTATTAAATATGTGATAAAATACAAAATCCCTAAAGAATTTAAAAGAACAATGTATAAACTGATCCTGAGTTTCAGCATATAAATTATGTTTAATTCATCAATTTAGATAATATACCCTATTCAAATAAATGTGCAAATCCTTATTCTAATAATGTCGAAAGATTTAGCTGTTCCATCTCAAAAACTATACTGCAATACCTGAAAGTTTGCAGAAAAAGGAAGAGGCCAATTTTCTAAGGCAAAACATTAATGCATTGGAAGCCTCTTAGTTTATGTGAAACATGCATAGATACAAGATGAAAAAATTGCCCTCTCTGTCCTGGGAAGAATTAAGTAGATTTTTGCAAACTTCCTATCTGTTGGCAGGCCTCCAGGGTGTGGTTAGTAGACAAAATTAGTGATTTGAGGAAATAATGCCTGAACTATGTTGAAAGAAAGCATGATTAAGATGGTGTGGGGACAGAGGATAAAAATAATTTTTATTTCTGTCATAACATTGGAGTTTTGTAATATGTACTTTCATCCAATTATGTCAAGCATGACAAATGTTCTCCTTTTCATTTTATTGGAACAATATCCAAACCAAGATTGTAATTTGGTCCACAAATTGAAGAAGGGAAGAGTTCCAAGTAATCCATGGTGAACTGAGCTATTTTTTTAATCACTAAATATAGAGACAAGTCAAATCTATGTTCTATATATACTCCTTCAAGATGATGTCAGGCATAAATTTGAAAAATCTGTAATGAATTTCTCACAAATTCTAATGCCTTTTAGGTAGAGTCCTTGGTGAAGAATTCAAATGCTAGGAAACCTAAGAGACAGTGCAACAAATAAGCAGAGAGTGAGTATGTTTAAACGAAAAGCAAAATGAAAAAAAAAGGTTACTTATGCACTGAATTTGTTTATATGTCCCATCATTTGCTCTAAAAAGATCTGTGCCAAAAACAAAGATTATTCTTTAAAAGTAAACAGAATAAAACTGAAATAACACTGCTTTCCAAAAAGCAATGCAAAAGAAATTCAAAGAAGAAAAAAATATAACTTTATTGTATTTCTTCTAGTTCTCATACATCTAAAAAGGTACGATTTTTATCACAAACAGCAACTTTCAAACTTTTTTTAATCAACTCATTTCCAATCAGTTGTCAGTAATATATCTGCACACCCAGGTGATTTTATTTATTGTTTATTTATTTATTGTTTTGAATTATATGCCGCCCTTCTCCGGAGACTCAGGGCGGCTTACAATGCGTTAAGCAATAGCCTTCATACTTTTGTATATACAGTCAGATCCAGAAATATTGGGACATCAACACAATTCTAACATCTTTGGCTCTATACACCACCACAATGGAGTTGGAATGAAACAAACACAATGTGCTTTAACTGCAGACTGTCAGCTTTAATTTGAGGGTATGTACATCCAACTCAGGTGAACGGTGTAGGACTTACAGCAGTTTGCATATGTGCCTCCCACTTGTTAAGGGACCAAAGGTAATGGGGCAATTGGCTTCTCAGCTATTCCATGGCCAGGTGTGTGATATTCCCTCATTATCCCAATTTCAATGTGCAGACAAAAGGCCCAGAGTTCATTTCAAGTGTGCTATTTGCATTTGGAATCTGTTGCTGTCAACTCTCAAGATGAGATCCAAAGAGCTGTCACTATCAGTGAAGCAAGCCATCATTAGGCTGAAGAAACAAAACAAACCCATCAGAGAGATAGCAAGAACATTAGGCGTGGCCAAAACAACTGTTTGGAACATTCTCAAAAAGAAGGAACGCACCGGTGAGCTCAGCAACACCAAAACGCCCAGGAGACCACGGAAAACAACTGTGGTGGATGACCGAAGAATTCTTTTCCTGGTGAAGAAAACACCCTTCACAACAGTTGGCCAGATCAAGAACACTCTCCAGGAGGTAGGTGTATGTGTGTCAAAGTCAACAATCAAGAGAAGACTTCACCAGAGTGAATATAGAGGGTTCACCACAAGATGTAAACCATTGGTGAGCCTCAAAAACAGGAAAGCCAGATTAGAGTTTGCCAAACAACATCTAACAAAGCCTTCACAGTTCTGGAACAATATCCTATGGACAGATGAGACCAAGATCAACTTGTACCAGAGTGATGGGAAGAGAAGAGTATGGAGAAGGAAAGGAACTGGTCATGATCCTAAGCATACCACCTCATCAGTGAAGCATGGTGGTGGTAGTGTCATGGCATGGGCATGTTTGGCTGCCAATGGAACTGGTTCTCTTGTATTTATTGATGATGTGACTGCTGACAAAAGCAGCAGGATGAATTCTGAAGTGTTTCAGGCAATATTATCTGCTCACATTCAGCTAAATGCTGCAGAACTCATTGGACGGCACTTCACAGTGCAGATGGACAATGACTCAAAGCATACTGCAAAAGCAACCAAAGAGTTTTTGAAGGGACAGAAGTGGAATGTTATGCAATGGCCAAGTCAATCACCTGACCTGAATCCCATTGAGCAAGCATTTCACTTGCTGAAGACAAAACTGAAGGGAAAATGCCCCAAGAACAAGCAGGAACTGAAGACAGTTGCAGTAGAGGCCTGGCAGAGCATCACCAGGGATGAAACCCAGCGTCTGGTGATGTCTATGCGTTCCAGACTTCAGGCTGTGATTGACTGCAAAGGATTTGCAACCAAGTATTAAGAAGGGAAAGTTTGATTTATGATTATTATTCTGTCCCATTACCTTTGGTCCCTTAACAAGTGGGAGGCACATATGCAAACTGCTATAAGTCCTACACCGTTCACCTGAGTTGAATGTACATACCCTCAAATTAAAGCTGACAGTCTGCAGTTAAAGCACATTGTGTTTGTTTCATTCCAACTCCATTGTAGTGGTGTATAGAGCCAAAGATGTTAGAATTGTTTCGATGTCCCAATATTTCTGGACCTGACTGTACCTGCTTAGTAGGTATATTTTGCCCCCCCCCGGCCGTGGTGTTCTTTTTTATACAAAGTCAGCTTATTGCCCCCACAATCTGGGTCCTCATTTTACCTAACTCGGAAGGATGGAAGGCTGAGTCAACTTTCAATTTTGTTTAAAATTTGGTGAAATTCCTTCAGAAGTATGATGGGAAAATGGTAGAATATCAGTTTCAGGTGGTTTTAAGATCAGAAAGACAACCACTCCAATCCCCTCTTAAAATTCTTGAGAAGAAAAAAAATCAACTCCCAAATAGACCCTTATGGTGGTATCATAGCACCATCACTGAATGGGCTTTCATAATCCTTCAGAAGGTTGAGTCTCCAATCTTCAAACTGCCCATCCTCATGTCACCTTAAATATGTCACCTAAAGACAGCTGAATAGATGAACAATACCCCAGAGGTTGGGTAGATAAATAGAACAATATAATAATGTATTTTTTTTATTTTTTTATTTAATTTAATTTAATTTTATTTTATTTTATTTTATTTGCTGCTCATCTTGGCGCTCGAGGCTACTCTGAATTTAAGAACTCAATTTTGCTCTTTTTGCACATGTCATTGTGACATCACACACATAAAAAAGACAATGGCATTGTCGCCTTGACAAAAATTTTCGACCCTGCAACCGCCTTGGGCTGGGAAAGTTGCAAAAAGGCTATCTCCCACTAATTGTTTCTTTTACAAGTTTATCAGCTCCTTCTTTTATTAAACCTTCTTTTTTTATTTCCCAGCTAACAGAAAGGATTCCCAGTATGTGTTCTATGAAGCAAAGGGTGATTGGGAGACAGCCAAAGCCTGGACTAAGCGAAAAAGCAGGCCTCTTTATCAGGTACCACCCACCTTTCTCCCTCACTGTGACTGAAGATTTTTGCAAAAAAAACCCAGAGACAGATTGTTCTAGTGTTGATGTACCAAGTTTGAAGCCAGGAGATGGTGAGTACTAATCTCGCTGCAGGAATGAAAGTGGCTCTATGACTTTGGGCCAGTCACTCTTCTCTCAGCTTAACCCGCTTCATAGGGTTGTTGTGAGGAAAACAGGAGGAGGAAGGGGTATTTTATGTGTTTGCCGTCTTGAGTTATAATAACAACAAAGCACGATATAAATAAATAAAAAGCAAACTTATAATTTCTGGTTTTGATGACGAGACAAGCTATATTATAAGAAAGAAAAGAATAATGCTATAACTTTAAAATAAGAGGTAAATTTATCATTGTACTTATAACTGCTGTAAAGAAGTTCAGAAGTCATCACTGTGTATTTTTTTCTTTCTTTTCTTTTTTGAAACGTTTTTTTCCTTCCCTGCACTTTTAGCTTTCTTTCTGATTTCTTTCTTTTCTTCTTTTGACTTTATATTAGCTTGTATTCGTTTTATCTTCCTCCTAAAAAACTTGTAATACCATTGCGCAAAAAAATAACGTAACATTAAATAATATTAAATTATTTAAATAAATATTACTAGTTACATAAATATTACATAACTACATACTAATACTAATTACATTCATATATTCTTTGGTGCCAAGTACCCTACAGAAATCAGAACTGTTGGCTGAGTAACCGTGGCCAGCAGCTGCAGGATTACTGAAAAAAAAGATGTTTTCACCTGTTGCAAATTTAAATCCAAGGAGAAGAGGATATCTGAAAAGAATGCATTAATTCTGGAACGAAAGAACTGGAGAAAATCAGAAAATACCAAGACCTGCAAATAGAATCAGCAAACAGTGGCAAAAGAAAGCAAAGTTAGCGCCAATAGCGATAGGCACCTTGGGTGCAATCACAAAACAACTGAACACCATCGCCATTGACAAAATCCCCCGTTAAGTCACTTGCAAAAATCAGCTTTATTTACAACAGCTTACCTCTCGAAACACCTTTAATACCATCAAACAGCAGCAACTGCTTATTCTAGGTCCCTGGGATAAAATCGCTAGGTGAATAAAAACGCCAAATCCAATCTCAACATCTGACTTGTCAGTGCGACGAACCATTTGGTTGACTGTGCGATCAACCACAACAAAGTCATTTCCCTTAGGTTGCATTTGCAACTGTCTTCTGGTCTATTTATGAATGGCATTAGATTCCTCCGGTTGTTTCTCAGCTCACTTTTCACTTGGTGGATTTGGGAGGCGCTGAACTGGAGAGGCTGTTTTTAGGACCAGAGAAGTTTGATCTAAGTAATAAATTCGACGTTTTTAAATTGAAACGAGAACTTCAATCTAGTCTGAAGACCGAGAAAAATACTGTAGGCTAATTTGCGATCGGAGTTAAGTAATAGAGAATCGAAAGCGTTTGCATCGTGGTTCCATGGTGTAATGGTTAGCACTCTGGACTCTGAATCCAGCGATCCGAGTTCAAATCTCGGTGGAACCTGTCGTGAAAATGTTTTTAAGATAATTTCTGATTCTATTTTATTGACGGATGGAGAGAAAAAAAAGGAAGAATTAAGAAAAATATATCTGAAAACTAAGAATAGGGTAAAGATCAATATTCTTTCATTTTGACTTTATGGATAATAGTCGAAAAACCATGTTGTAATCCGGTCGTTTGGTTAAAAGGGCTTTTGAGTTATGTTTTTTAAAAGAATAGGGAATAGCTTTCACTGTAGTATTTCAAATGTGTATTGCTCAACAGAGGATTGTCAATCTGAGAAAAGCTTTATTGTACAAATGTTACACATAGAATAGCAATTCAGATTGCAAAGGGAAACGAATAGGACGTGCTAATGGAGGACTTTTCCAAATAGATGTCCGTCTTGTGGTTCTATGGTGTAATGGTTAGCACTCTGGACTTTGAATCCAGCGATCCGAGTTCAAATCTCGGTAGAACCTAAGCTTGCAACGCAACGTTTTAAACAGACGGTTTTGTTTTTAGATAACAGCAATTTTCTTGGTGAATATGAAAATGTGCCTTTATTTGAAAAGATGTTTTCAATAAACATACTACCTTATAAGGTTTGCTTATTTGCTAGCCACCACTCACTTTACTAAATTAAAGACAAAATCAATTGCTTGGGTGCAAAATGTGTAAACTGTGACTTGCTATCGTTTATGAAAACTATCCAGCTGGGAAATTTTGCTGTGATATTGATTCAGAAATGGTTTTTGGCAGACAAGAATCTGAACGGTTTCCTCCAGAGTTCTTGGCTGCTTAATTTTTACAGGACAGGGGTTTTCATAATACAAGCAAGGATCTTCTGGCTGCGTAAGGGTGCCTAAAAAAACAAATCTCAGGTAGTCCTCAACTTAGGACAATTGAGCCCAAAATTTCTGCTGTTAAGCAAAACATTTGTTAAGTGAGTTTTGCCTCCTTTTACGACCTTTCTTGCCACAGTTGTTAAGTGAATCATTGCAGTTGTTAAGATAGTAACGCGGTTCTTAAGTGAACCTGGCTTCCCCATT
Source organism: Masticophis lateralis (assembly GCA_030761175.1). Lineage (NCBI taxonomy): Eukaryota > Metazoa > Chordata > Lepidosauria > Squamata > Colubridae > Masticophis > Masticophis lateralis. The sequence continues at coordinate 115,343,784 of JAUDYJ010000002.1, forward strand.
GACTTTGCATATCCGTAGGTCCAAAAAGTGATCACATGACCCCAGGGCACTGCAATGGTCATGAGTCAGTTGCCAAGTGCTTGAATTTTGATCACTTGACCATGGGGAATGCCACATTGGTCATAAGTGTGAAAAACAGTCATAAGTCACTTTTTTCAGTGCTGTTGTAGCTTCAAACGGTCACTACACACTACACAAACTGTTGTAAATTGAGGACCTGGGTGTGGGAGGGAGAGTGAGTGGGTGGGTGGTGGGTGGATTAGCTCACCAAGCTAATCCTCAGGATGAAATCTGTGGCTGGGAAGTAAAAGTGTGTATGTTATTAGGAGGGATTTGGGAATCTTCTGGTATAACTGTAATTATCAGCAGGATTAGGGTGGATTCCTTTTTTTTGAAAACATGTTTTCTTTTTTAAATGTTTCTTTAATGCAAGGAGAAACATTCTCACTCTGAAAAAGTGATGACTGAACAGAGACCACCCGGAAACAGAGAAACTGGTCTTTGTAACTTTCTCTAGAGGCAATCCATGTATTTGAATTTAATTAAAGCTTCTGCAATTGGGAAGCCTGACTAAACTTCTGCCTTTAGCTACCAAAATCTGTGGTTGTGACTTACTCATACTACCTGCTTACTCATCAAGAGCACCACAAATATGCATTGTAGCAGCCCAAACGGGGCCAGAATGCAGTCCAGGTTCTTTTAGTTCAGGGGTGTCCAACCAGGGGTGGGTTTCAGCAGGCTCTGACCAGTTCTGGAGAACTGGTAGTGGAAATTTTGAGTAGTTCAGAGAACCGGTAGTAAAAATTCTGACTGGCCCCGCCCCCATCTATTCTCTGTCTCCCAAGTCCCAGCTGATCGGGAAGAAATGGGGATTTTGCAGTAACCTTCCACTGGATTGGGAAGGGAATGGAGATTTTACAGTATCCTTCCCCTGCCACGCCCACCAAGCCATGCCCATAGAACCGGTAGTAAAAAAAAAATGGAAACCCACCACTGTGTCCAACTATGGCAACTTTTAAGACTTGCAGACTACAACTCCCCAAATTCCCAGAATTTATTCCAGAATGAAATAGTGGTTAAAACACCAGGCTGTGAGTTCAAGTTCAGCCTTGGCCATGAAAACCAGCAGGTTGACCTTAGGGCCAGTCACTCACTCTTAGCCCAACTCATCTCACAGGGTTGTAGTTGTGTCACTGCAACAAATTAAGACAGTGGACCTAGTGGATCAGATGCACAGTTGACAAATGATTTAAGATTTCTATAACCTTGAACTTAAAAATATTTTGTTATAATGCAATGATCAATAAAAGAGCTAGGGTCAAGTAAGTCCATAAATCCAATCTAAAAAGAGGAATATTATTCCAATGTTTCCACTCTAGATGCTTAATGTAAGAAGCTCTCACCTTTTAGGGTACTTGCTGACAGTTTCATAGAATGTTATGATTAATAGGTTTATGGTGTAACAGATTTTGTAATGATGACCTCCTGCAGCTCATATTTTCCACAGCCATCATACCTGTGGCTTTTACTTTTTCATAAGTGTTGATATCTTTCTGAGATGCAAAAAGGATGACACCATCCAGTTTTCCATCATGGAAAGACATCAATATACTGCAAAGGACACAAGCTTTGTCCAACATATTATAGACCATCCAGTTTTCCTATCAGGAAAAATATGAATTGTTAGGAATTACTCTGTATTGTTTTTTGTTGGGTAACTAGAGACTCTACTATTAGATCCAAGTAAAAGAGATCCAAAAAGATCCAAATAACCCTAGGAGGTGAGCAGTTTTTAAATACATCTGTTGTTTCTTATTGTGCCTCGTTAACCTAAGCAGGGACAAACCTGGGAAACTGTAGTACCATGGATGTGGCATGCAATAAGAATTTGCCTGGATCAGTGATAGGACTTTTCCAAAACCCTTGATTTACACTGAGCAGCTTCCATTTTTGGTACAAAAAAAGGCATTTTTCCCCAACCACACTATATGGGAATTTATGCTCGCAGAGTATTTTGAACACTGGACCTGTTTATTTAAAAATCTTTTACTGATATCCATATTTTCCAAAGCCTACCATGCACATACATTACAAGCACTTAAAATATGTATAACATCAAGTTAAATTATATAAAAGAGGCTGCATATCCTTTGAAAATAATCCAGAAGACCTGTTATGAATGTAGCACCTCTTCGCTATTCATTAAAGCAGCCTGTCTTTATTCAGGTTTCTATATGAATCTGCAAAAAGATGAATTAAACCAACTATTAAAGACCCACAAAATTCTTGTCTTTCTTGTTAGTGATATGGCTACTTTAATGAACACCAGAAATGGTGGATTTTCACACATTTCTTCTGAACTATTGTCAGAGTGTATAAGCCCTAGTATTTAACATAAGATGTGGCCCATTTGTATATACAAACACATTAGAACAGAATAAAAAAGCCAGAATTGGGGGAGGGGAAACATCCAGAGTAACTCAATGAACAACTCCCCCACCCACAATTAAAAATAAATTACATTGCCACCATAACTTGAAGGTATTAAAAACTGTGCTTCTATGCTTTTGCCTTGCTTCAGAAATTTAGGCAGCCTTGGGTACATTCATCCAAAATTCCTTTTCAATTGCATAACTGGTAAATATTGAAGGTATTCTTAGAAAAGACCAGTATCTTTCAGCTCTAGAACATTCTTGTGATAAAAAAGGAATCTGTGTGTGTAATATGCGGGCCCATCTTTGATACCTTAATGGGCTGATGTACTTGAACACCAAATGCTGTGAAAAAGTAGCATGAAAATGTCCTTTTATATTTTAATGTAGCACTATGCCTATACATACTTCAGCTATTTTAAATTCCTTTCCTCCATGCAGATAAATTGTAGTATGCATTTTTACTCTGGTATTTATTGTATGTTACTGTTTTCTTGTTACAAGGATATTATGAATACAGGCATGCACTTTTATAGCCCAATTCATACGTATTAGTTTGTACATAAAATCACCTCTTCTTCCCAACATCTCTATGCCAAAAAGCAAATCACTTTATGATTGCTTGATTTCCTGTGTCTCTTTCCTCTTCAGTTAGTCCTGGGTAAAAATCAAATGCCTTTGTTGGGAACTGACTACCATTGAACCACCTCACATTTTCACAACATAAAAGCCATAATATCTCTATTTTATGAATTTATAAACTGGCAATTTAAGAACATCCAAAAATTTGGGATTCCCAGTGAAATCACATCCAAGCTTACACATTTTGAGGTAAGAACATCTAATGAAAAAAAAAACAACAACATGGGACAGGCCAAAGGCAGCAGAGTTTCAAAGGATCTGACAAAACAAAAGAACAGAAATGGAACAAAAGAATCATCAATCTTCGTAGCATTTTTTCTTCCTGAGCAGAGCACTCAAGGGGTAACTCTGTATATTTGTTTGAGAGGTATGATTCAGAATAGGGCAAAATGGATTCACATTACAATTTTGGAGCATAAGAACTGCTGATCATTCCTTTCAGTGAGCATGTACTTGAAAGTGCATCTCAGTATTGTATAGGCAGCTCTTAAAATATAAACCTAGCATGTCTACTAAAAAAAAAATCTGGGTTTACTGGGATATCTCCCAGGGAGAGCAATCTTCTTGATCAAGTGCTGCATGAACTTTGAGGATGTGACATCACATGTTAATAAACAGTATTTATATATTCAGCATATGATCCATGGAAACAAGTAAAGAAGTCTTATTCTTGTTCTCCTTTTAGCAATTCTGCTCCAACGTGTTATTTATCCCAATGACATTGGCAGTGTGATGCCAGGGTGAAATGAATGTTCAGGTTTTGCCTGCTTGTGCACAGAGTGACCAGCTGTGAATGGAACAGACCATAAGTGATGAATAGAACTACAACCTTCCTCCACATATTAAAGCATCTCTCTTCATAACTACCTCCTTTAGAGAGATTATCAGTGACTGATCTGCATGGATGCTGCTATCACAATTAAAATTTTAACAAGTCCCAGAAAATCCTAAAAACTAATTAGCATTTCTAGGAAGAAGTCACTGAACCATCTTTTCTTAAAACATCACTTAGAACTTTAGCATTAGGCAAGCTGAAAAGAATTATAGTACATCTTAAATCAAGTGAGCCCTTTGTTTCAAATATTCTGGCTGTATGATGTTTGCCTATTCTAGCTTGACCTTTGCCCATTTGATTTAATGATCTGCACTTACAGTACTCTTTGCCTACTCAGGATTCCCCAATCCATCCAGCACTGTTGATGATGACACAAATCTCCCAAATATAGTTTTGGATGTTGAGGAATTTACCAGGTTTGTCTTAAGACATCAGGATCCCAATATTCTCAAGAAGAAATCAATGCCAGTGAGAAGGAGCGAAGGACCCTGTTCTCAGGGGAGTTGAAGAAGCTACCATAAATAAAGCTGACCAAATGAACATTCATTTTTAGCAGAGGTCAATGTTCCTACTTGTTCTCTCAGACTAGTGTAAACACATTCTTTTTGCCATAATTAAGAAAATAGGTCTTACTTTCTGGACACTACATTAGTAGTGGGAAGTTTTTATCATATTTTGGCATCTTACTATGTTTGGTAATAATATGAAGTCTTAAATAAGTGATAAACTTTAACCTGAAATCATTCTGAGCACACATTCATGGTAATAGATTCTTGGCACACAGGCCTTGAGTACCGAAGGGATCAGCATTGAAGCACTTTGTAGCAGGCCCTGATTTTCCTTCCAATATACCTTAACAGGCATATTGATGACTGGGCTAGAATTCTGGTTAAATAAAGATGCACCACATTTACACTGAGACCAGCTGCATTTTGACTCTGCACAACCCCAATGAGGAAACAAAGGCAGTTCCAGTTCTGAGCATGCTTTACATGTTTGTGCCTCCAATCTCAGTTGCATAGCATAGTTATGACAGTGCTGCAGGTCCATCAACCCTGATGCATGTCTTGGTCACCATTTGATGTCATAACTGTTGGCAGCTGGTTTTTCCATGTTGTATTTAGTATGCAGAGATTCCTGGGCTTTGTGGGACTCCATCCCTTCCAGCCATTCCTGATAAAGCTTCTGCACATGCCCGTTGGTTTCAGGAATCTGAACAGGAACTGTGGCATATACATCCTCCATCTGCTTGAGAAGGGCTTTATCCGGTTTTCCGTCTTCAGTCTGGGCCTGGCCATTCCCATTTAAACAACCTACACACCAATGACCAAAACAAGAGGAGAAATTGGTTTACTCAAAAACACTGAGTGGGTTTATCCACCATGATTCTGTATAGCCTATTTTAGGGGTGAAATGTAAAATTTGTTACTACTAGTTCTGTGGGTGTGGCTTGGTGGTGGTGGGGGTAATGTGACTGGGTTTTTTTAACTTTTCAAAGCATTTTTTCTAATACTTTGAAAAGCCTCTGCTGATCAGGCAACTCAGCTGGGATTGTCAGAGAGGCTTTTTAAAAAATACCTCTCTGCCAATCAGGCAACTCAGCTGGGATCGTCTTTTCAAAGCATTTTTTTTACTACCTCTTCGGCCAAAAGGTTGCAGAAAAAAAATGCTTTGAAAAGCCTCTGATGATCCCAGCTGAGCCGCGCGATCATCAGAGGCTTTTTTTTTAACTTTTAAAAGCATTTTTTCTTTGGAAAAGGTTGTAGAAAAAATGCTTTTAAAAGTAAAAAAAAAAAAAAAAGCTTCTGATGATCGTACGGCTCAGCTGGGCATGGGGGGAGGGGGGAGGGGCCGCAGGGATTTTTGCTACCGGTTCTCCGAACCACCCACTGACATCACTACTGGATTGGGCAATCCGGTCCGAACCGGGAGCATTTCACCCCTGGCCTATTTTCATGTGATCTTTACATCTCCATATTCATTTACCCTGCCTATGACATCCCCAGATGTTCACATAAGTATCTTGGACAAATACAGCCTTCCCACCTAAAATCTGCTAGGTGCTGTTGTAGACAGTAGTGTCTTGACTAGAACCAGCATCAGCATCAGCAACATTAAAGAGTTTAATTACTGTATGTATGCAGGCAGGGGTGAAATTTACTTATCTTCCTTACCGGTTCAGAAGTGCATGCGCCGCACAGATGCACTCGCTTTGCTTGTGCACGTGCTCATGTCACATGCACAAAACCTTCTGCACATGTGCAGAAGGTAAAAAATACATTTTTTACCTTCATAAAAAGACACCTGGGCAGAGCTTTGCTCCACCATTGCTACCGGATCACTGAACCCACCATGACGATTGCTACTGGATCACCTGATCCGGTCTGAACCGGGAGCATTTCACCCCTGTGTTCAGGGCTTTTTAAAAATTATATAGGGTAATGCCGAAGTCTCAGGTTTGGTGATTACCTCCAGGGCAGGCTAAAACTTCAACAAAATGGTAGGAACATTTTCCCTTTTTCAACTTCAGAATCATATTCTGGATATTTCGAAAGCCATAGGCCGCTGCAAAACGTAGCACTGTCTCACCATCCTTTTCTAGGGTAACTTCCTGAAAGTCTTTGTTTCTGAAAAGACAGGGAAAAAAGACTTCCGTTTTGGTCCCAAACAAAGCAAGCAAGGAAAGGAATATAGATAAGATTTTCTATTTCGGCCTCTATATCTGATGACCAGATATGCTTAATTCTATCTGCTGCCACCTTTTGATACTCATTTTTGGAAGGAATATGATCACTCCCTCCAAAGTGACTGAAAATGTAATAAACTTATACATATTTGATATGGGTGTGTGTGTATTGATTTAGGACTACATAATGATGACAAATGCCCTTAGTAGCTCTCAGATGCCTTAGTAGCTCAGCAGGTAAAATAATGAGTAGTTCTTTTCTGTAAAAAAGAAAAAAAAAAGTGGGGGGAGAATGCTGGCAGCGTGACAATACCAATTCTTTATTGTCTGGCCCAGCATTGGTTCTTTATGTTTTTTTAAACTTAATCCAACATGCTGTTTTATACACTTTCTTATGTAAATGAAATACTCTACTATTTCCCCCCCCCCCATACACACACACAAATATTTTTGACTATGGTTTTATTATGACTGATTGTACGATGATTAATTTTATTTGTATCAATCTAGTCTTCATAAAGAAAGGCTAATAACTGACCTTAAAGAGTTTAGGTCTTGGACTTTTATAGCAAGGCAGAGTCTTTGCCTCTCTAATTCAGAACAATTTTACCCTGCAGGCAAAGAAGCCAGGCTCTGACAGTACAGAAAGTAGACAGACTTTCCCTTTGGAATTCTTGTGCCTGAAAGCAACTGCAACTCAGGGGTCACAGCCTTCCAAAGCTTATTGGATTTCTTAAACATTGATTTTAAAAAAACAACCCAGAAATAAACAACGGCTGTTAAGCAATTGCATGCTTTATGTACAGTGTTTCAGAAACAAATCTAATACTCTAAATCTAAATCTCCATAAAGTGAAGGCTTATATACAAAACAAATACGTAAATAAGGTTGGATCAAGGCTTTAAGTAAATATTATAGCCAACAAAATAGCCTAGCCTTCATAAATCTATGCTGCCTTTGTAAAGCTGTACTGCATGCTGTCTTTCCACAGGTATTCTGAAGACTGTGCAGCTCTACAAACAGAGCTCAGCTTTACGAAGGCTCAGGAGTCCCATGAAGGAAAAGTTCGCCAGAGAAACTGGGAACAAAAATGAGGCAACAAAGAGAGTGAAGCTCTCCTGCTTTGGTTGAGGCAGTTGGGTGCAAAAAGCAAAAATCGGCGTGGGGAACTGGGAGAGAAGGCAGCTGGGTGAATGAATGCTTGCTGTGGTTGCCGGGATAGGCTGGATGGCTTGAGGTTTCCTGGGGTGTGGTAAACAGCCCCAGAACCATGAGACAGGATGCAGGGTGGCCAAAAGAGTACAGATGCATGGGGGAGATAGACGGGTGGGGGAAGTTGGAAGCAGTCCCCTAATTTACTGAGGCTCAAAGCCGGGAAGGACCAAGCCCAGAAAGTTTTGGAGTGAATACCCACGATTCTCAGTTAATGACCGCAACAGGGAATGAATGCTGAAATTGGTGCGCTCACATGTCATCTTGCTTTATGATCACAATGACCTACAATGGCCATCCTGCTCCCGATTATTATAAGTTGAGGACTACCTGTGTGTGTGGCTTGAAAAGCAGTTATTTTCTCTTTCTGCTTAACTTTAAGCAACTTACTTTAATATTTTGTAGGTAAGCTCCTTCACTTCAGTGTTGAATAGCTCCTTGGCAGCATGTTTAAAGATGTGCTCTAGGTAACCATCTGATCTTCCATCGTGCCGATTTAGTTCTTCTTTTATGCCACCAAACCTGTTAAGCGATAAGGGAAGAGTGAAGAGGTGGAAAACCAAGGTCACGTTGTATAAAAGGAACCTTGACCCCTTAAACCTGCCTGACTATGCTATCATTCCCAGGCAAAAGGCTGATGCTGGCTGAGAATTATGGGAGCTATAGTGCAGCATATCTAGATTGGGGAAGGATGCACTGTAGACTTTAGTACATATCTGTACATCAACAGTTACAATATACTACCTAACCATAAAAAGGAAAAGATTTCCCCTGTCCAGTTGTATCTGACTCAAGGGGTAATGCTCATCTCCATTTCCTAGCCAAGGCAGCTAGCATTGTCCAAAAACCCTTTCCATGGTCATGTAGCCAATAAGGAGCCTGGATAGCTCTGCAGACTAAGCATTGTAATTAAACACCAGATGTCTGCAATTACTACATGTTCGAATCTCGTCAGGCTCAAGCCTTCCATCCTTCCATCCTTCCTAAGGTAGGTAAATTGAGGACCCAGTTTGTGGGGGCAATAAGCTGACTTTGTATAAATATACAAAAGTATGAAGGCTGTTGCTTAACGCATTGTAAGCCGCCCTGAGTCTTCGGAGAAGGGCGGCATATAAATCAAATTTTTTAAAAAAATATATGCTGAGGCATACAGAACACTGTTACTTTCCCACTGAGATGGTACCTACTTATCTATTTGCATATACCTGATTTTTAACTGCTAGGTGGGCAGGAACTGGGGCAAGTAACCATTGAGCTCACCCTGTTGCGGGGCACTCAGATTCTCAACCATGTGTGTTGTCAGCTTTCCAGCTGGCAAGCTCAGTGTTTTTACCTGCTGAGCCATCATGCCCCTACTTAACACAATAAGAGAATCAAAAACTTCTGCCACCCATAGTCATATTATGTGTATATGTGCATTTCTGTAGCCCTTGGATTGGAATCAACAATTGTTATGTATGCATGACAAATCCTAGTTTGGAAGAACAGCATACAAATGATAAAAGTAACAGATAACTGCAGCTGTGAATGGTGTTTGTGATTTATCTTCCACTTGATCTTGTAAGCATCTCTTTTCTTCCCTAGTTGTTTGGTTTCCTGTGGACTAAATGACAAATTTGTCGTTTCTAATAAAATGGGTAACAACTTTCTTTCAGAAGACAAAAGGCTAAAAGTAGCATTTTTAAAACACTTAAGTATAGCTTTAAAATATAAGAATTGCATTATGGTGGAAGTCTTTTAACACCTAAAAGGCTTCCACCATAATATAATTCTCAGATTTTAAAGCAATACTTAAGATGTTTTAAAAATGCCACTTCTAGCAGTTTGTCATCTGAAACAGTTTTTACTGCTTGCGGGCCCATACAATGTTCGACAGTGTGGAGGCTTCCCACTTATGTGCTATGATAAACATTCTATGATTCTACAGCAAGTGCATCTCAGGACAGGCATGTAGGCCCAGTGTCAACCCCACAAAGCAAAGCTTATGTGTCCTAATAGTGCATGCTGGGTATGCCACTCCATCATCTCTGCAAATAGCACAACAATAACTCTCGCTTCTACACTACAATTCAGGGCATATGGTAGCATTACTGTCAGGGGTTGTAAACTCTCACATTAGCAGAAGTCAACCTATCTGGCAACATCAATATTTCACTTGGATGGGAACTGCTGAACTCCCATCTGGCTCATGTCATCTACTCATATGTTGGAGGGAGGGAAGGAGGGAGGGAGGGAGGAGCTGCTGGCTGCTTCATCATTTTCTTCTTGTGTCTGCTGGTAAATAAGACAAAGGGAACAAGAAGCTGGCTAATACTTTGGTTCTGCAATGAAGAGCAGCAGGACAGCAAGCAAGAAAAGTGATGGGGATGGGGGACAGTTCAGTCCATTTACCCAAATATAACTAGGATCTCTGGATAGGCAAATAATTTTTACAAGGATGGCATGCTGAAACAAACTAATTTTTAACAGGATCATCACTTTATGTAGCATAATACGAAGGCCATAATAATTCATATTTGTACTTCTGAAATGCTTTCATCTGATGGAGATGCATAAGGTGATAGTTTTTAAAGAAATCATGAAACAAAAAGCTCATCAAAGCTACTTACAAGGTATCAAAGGACACCTCACTTATTTCTTTCAATGATATTTTTCTTTGCTCCATCATTTGGAAGACTTCACCTGTATGGGGGGGAAAAAGCTTTCTTAAATACGTAACAAGATTACTAAACATGAATTCTCAAGAGAATTCTCTTCTTTTTCTAGAACAGGTTTTTTTTTTACTCTCCCATCTGGAAAACAGGTTTCAGGTTCCTTAGAGGGCTTCCATCCGAATATTAGCTAAGTGCACTTAGTTGGCTTCTAACTGATTCTTCCCTCAGGTGAGGTAGCCAAACAATGATAGGGCTGACTCTGTCATGTTTCAATGTAAAGAATATGAAGCATAGAAATATGACAGTCTTCTCAATCATAGCTTACTTCACAGAGCCACTCTCAGTTTGGGGTCATGGAAAAGTGGCACATGAAGATTCTAGGAAGTTACATTCCCAGGGGAGAGTGAGAGGATGGCAGAGCAAATTCAGCATCTATGTATCCTTTTGGTATTACAAGTGCATTCCCCCATTGTCTGTTTTATATATATATAATCAGGGCAGATCTTACCAGAAATATTTCCTATAACCATATATGTCCAGCAGACACCAAAATAACACAATATAATATCCAAGATGAAAAATATGACTGTTATCGCAACATTTCAAAATGTAAACTACCCTGGCTGCCAATCCTTCTCCTCTTCTTTTAAAATGCCCAATCATATCTACCCAGCCAACCTTACTGTTACATGACTGTAGGTCCTCGTACAATGTCCTTGTTAAAAGAAATTTGAGTAAAAGAAAAGGCAGTATATTGTAAAGAAGATATTACCTGATGTTAAAACGCAATCTACATCTTGAGAGTTATACAAATGGGTATAAAAGTCTTCTCGTAATGCTTCTAACTTTTTGTCATAGCAAGGGGCCACCACAATATGGAAAATTTTATCAGGGGATAGATTCTAATGGGAAAAGAGAAAAAAAAAAGAAAACACATTACATACATATACAAAGCAACATTTTTTCAGAAAGCGTTTCTTACAGAATTTGGATCTGTGGGCATCTGTGAGGTTGATTGTTTACTTACAGATGTTTCATGGCCTAATTAGGCAATATTACCAGTCTGCACTGATGACGTTACCTAGTTGGGTCATGAAACATTGGCAAGGAAATAACTGAGCTCAGAGGGCACCAAGCAGTCCACAGTTCAATCTTGAGCTATAGATATTCTCTTCTATTGGAATATGGATTTTGTTAGATTGGAAATTAGATTCCATTAATCCTGGTTGGCCTCCATATATGTTTCCTCATGCTCAATCTATAGCTTGCCTGGAGAATTATCTACTTTGAAGGGACAGAGTATATATGGAAAAGTGAATAAATGAAAACCCTTCCTGAAGTGGCTGGTGTACTGGATTGCAGCTTTTGTGATCCAGAACAATTCATGGCTTGTACTTTTAGGCATTTATTAAATGTATATGGCCCCAACAATCTGGGTACTCATTTTACCACCCTTGGAAGGATGGAAGGCTGAGTCAACCCTGAGCTGGTCAGGATTGAACTCCTAGCTGTGGGCAGAGTCAGCATACAATACTGCATTCTAACCACTCCACCACCAGGGTTCTTTATATATAGGTCTTTGCTTATATGGGATGTGGCGATTCTGGAATGCTGACACCAAAGTCTTCCAAGGAGCCAAAATAGAGCAGATAAGTAAATCAGTAAATAAACTTACTGTGCTGCCCTTTTTCAGGAAGATTTCACATGCACACTCTAATGTTTCATTTAATGTCAAGATGACTTAGTAGTAAGGGATGAGTGCTAACAGAAGCCCGCTTGCTCAGGAGTACAAGCTGATGGTACCGAAGGATTCCAAATTGGCTGAAGGCTTTTCAAACGCTCATACAGCATTTACTAGAGCCAGACTCTTTTCACTAAATGGATAAAACCCTTTGTAAAATGATACCAGGAATGAGGATCTAAGACCAGAATGAGAAAATAACACTTTGCTCTCAAAACTGTTGGAAGCCCCCAAATGAGAAACAGCAAACCCATACCTGCTGTCTGGCAAAATAATTCTTCACAAGGGAACCCATGATCTGCTGAGGTGACTTTGCAGTGCAAATATGTGGGATTACCATGCTGGGCAGGACTCTCTCTGCATACTGGATCCAGCCTAGAAGGCACAAGCAAAATTAGTAAAAGAGGGTCTGAAGTGGGTGAGATATTCCTAACCAAAGAAGTTAAAATTTAATTAAATTTAAAAAAAAAACGAACCCAAAGCCCTCTTTCAAAAATACTGTATCACTATCATGATGAATTGATAATAAAGAAAGAAATTATTCCAGCAAGCCACGTGGGTGTAGTTAGTTTTGTTCTCTGACATCTCAACATCACATCACCAAGGGATCACCAGGCTGAAGAAAGTATGAATTTGGGAAATTTTTTTCCAGACTTGGATTGTTACATGAGAATTGGACTAATGTGTTTGCTCCAGAGAACTATCAGCTATAGAAACGATGAATGCCAGATTCATAGGAAAATCTCATATTTGCAATATTATTTCCAGGCTTGATGTTTAGAAAAATCCAAATGATTGCCATAGGTTTTCAGCAAAGATACTTTTTTCCTCTTCAATGCCAGTAATTACAATCCTGCAGTGCCTGAAATTATAGGGCAGAGAGTACCAAGCTTGGTGCCTGGATTTAGTAGCCTCAACTATACAAGGCCACACACAAAGCTATGCATGAATGAGAAAGGAAAATAGATAGAAGGCAGGATGTTGCTATCAGCAAGGCTATATCGTCTTTTGCTTCTGCAGTACCAAATGTTTTCTGCAAATATTTCAGGGCTGCAAGAATATTTTCAAGACATAGAATAATATTTCACAGAAATGTGGTTTTTCCAATTTTTTTCAAGTCTTTTTATAGCCCAGATCTGAAACTTCTGCAACACTGTTTTTAGATTTCTTTTTATCTTCCTACATAACACTATCCATTAAGGGACTATATAATGAAATAAAAGCAACAAATTGCCAGAGGGGCAAGTATTCTCCACTGCACTGAATGGCATTCCACTTAGAATTCCAGTTAGGGCAAGAGACGTAGGAAAAACTATATTGCAAACTGGCTCAGTTCCTAGGAAGCAAAATTTCAATCGTCTTTTTTTCCCCCCCCCCGTCACCACAACCAAATAAGATTCTTACAGGATGTGATTCTTTCTTCAGTAAAGGCTCTACTTAAGGTTCATGTCAGAAGAAGCCATGAAGATATTTTCAATCCATCTGGAAAAACTAATGTCACTTTATTCTTCTCTATTTGCAAATCTTCTTAGTTCCCTTCTGAAAGCCTAGGGTAAGCCGCAGCAACCGGTTGACACTTCTGTCTAAACTTATCTGAACATGCACTTGCTTTTCCTTATCCTGCCTTGTCTTTTTTTGGCTTCACCCCCTCATATCTACACATACATGAATTCCTGGTCCTTTCACATTCGCAGATAGAATGCTTCTTAGCAGAGAGTGAAAAAAAAGTGTATTATGTATAATGACTTTGTTGTAATACCCTGGTACTATTTTGAAACACATACATGTTAACAAGTTATGTAAACAAAATATAACGTGTAATGCAGCGGTGGCTCCCTGAAACAAGGATGGTGGTCCTCAAAATCATTTATAATAATTCATCTGATCAAAGGTGAGCTTCCAAAGTCTCTGAGTTTCATAATTTCTGATCAAACAAGTCTCAGCAAAGTTTAATGAGCTGAGACGAGAACCAGTTTATAGCATGAGTCACTCTGTAAATTGAGTGACCTCCAAGTATCTGTTTTGATAAGAAGAAAAGCAGAGTTCAGGGTATTAAGTCTAGCCTTGCAATTTCACACATTTGCCATTGCATGATCACACAGACTGCCTTGGTGTATAAGGAACAGGCTCCAGAAGGTGTTTATCTTTATTGAAACAAGCACCCAGACCTTTTCTGCAGAGTCAGCTCCAAGGCAGAACTCCAGAAAGTTCTGGAATTATGGAAAAGCTGAAGACCGGACCCAGAACACTTCCTGGTTACCATATAGAAATACAGCCCTTCTGCTGTTCAGAGTCAATGTTTGCCATTCACAACCGGATGTCCTGTGTGCTTTCAACCAAAGCTGCCATTCTTCCCAGCCAGAGCTGTGCCTCAGTCCAACTGTAGTTGACTGAGAAAGAGATGAGGACTCCCAGTGCTAACTTAAGAGTGGGAGAGGAGGAAAGGCATAGACATAGAGACTACAGCTATTCTGGTAACAGTCTTACAGCTAAGGTACAAAATTCAGCTGAAACTTCTGTTGGACAAACTGATAACAATCACGATTTGATTCTGTAGAATGTCAAAAAGCTGAATGTTTCGAGCAAATGTTTTACATATATATCCAGCTGAAATTGCAAGACGCTTTGCAGTAGTAATGCCTGAAGCATCCATTTTCACCTGTTCCAAGCTTAGCAACTATTTACTTGCCAGCCGAAATGTAAGGTAGAATACTAATTGTATTTTGCAACTAATTGCATGTGATGGTTGTTCTTTCTATACAGTGCACCACCCAGTCTTTCTAGGATTGTGTGGCCTTATAAAGTTCTGTACTAAAATAAGACAAATGTGGAATGGTCTATGAATTTGAGTGTTATTGCCATATATATCTCATAAAATTGTTTGGCCCTTTGATCATTTTTGCCAATTCTGTCTGGGCTCAAAATTTACCTAGCTAGAAGGGATATAATATATGTTTTAAAGTCCTTCCTCCCTCCCTCCCTCCCTCCCTCCCTCTTACTGTTTATGATATCCAAAGACACATTCCTGAAAATTAGTATATAGTAGTTCGTCTACATCTGGTTTCTGTCCATATGCTAAAATATTTCTGTACTGTTATTCTAGATAACAATTCTGTATTCTATTCTGTACTGTTCTATTTTTTGTTTGAATTGCTTTGGCAACATCAGTGATCTTAGAGGCAAATATAATGCAAAGGATTGAAAAACAATGCTTTTTTTAAAAAAAATGGGAAGAAAACCAGAGGGAAGTGGCAGGAAATCAGTCTACTTTTGTAATCACATTCATTAAATGCTCCATTACAAGAAAGCTAGGGAATGTTGACGTGCTATAAACAATATTATAGTAACATGAAAGAGTAACATTACGGAGAGAAAAGAAAGGGAAAAAATGAACCAACAGGATGTCCCCTCTGTCAGAATTTGCTATTACTATTTGCTACCAGCTGACAAGCACTATCACAGAACTGAAACTGATACCAATCTTCTGAATGGAAAAACAGAAGTTTCTTTGTTGCTATGTTTTTAAAATAGAAATTAATTTCCCAACACATAGATGCAACACTAAAGCAATTGAGAGAATCACACTTCAGGAAATCCACTGTCTCCATCATTATTGAATGAACTCATCTCCCATTACAGCAAAGATTGGAAAAGTAAATTACAGCATGTCTGGATTTAGATTTCTCACCTGGACAGGCAGAAGAAAACATTGGCAAAACATGTTGTTCCTGATTCTGTTGGCGGTACCGTTGCACAAATTCCTTCTGGCTCTCCAGAAGACTGAAATCAGCAGCTATTGTGGTGTCAAAGACATAATGCACTCCTAGAGAACAGATCAATTACAGAACTGAATTATTATTTTTTTTTCTCTAGGCAGTGCTGGTTTTTGGCATGTGTCCTCTGCATTTCACGTGGAACCTTTATTTTCACATGGAAAAGATTTAAATGGAACCTCTCCATCGACCCATCCAAGAAGCAGCCTAAAAGATAATCTTTAAATCTACAGAATATGTTAACAGACCTTCCTTCCCACTGAGAAATTTGATCAAACCTTTAAATACGTTGTTCCTGTAGCCTACCCCACTTCCTGCTGTTCTACTCTCCTTCCTACCATTCATTCCAGGGTGGGTTCTACTTACCTTTACTACCGGTTCACAGAGGGGTCACACGCACACGCTTGCTTTGCTCGCATGCGTGCGCGCTCTTCTGAGCAAGCGCAGAAGAGTTTTGATGACATTGGGGTCAGTGGGCGGAGCCTCCCGCCGGTTTTACTACCAGTTCTATAGAACCGGTGCAAACCAGGGGCAGCCCACCACTGATGCATTTCCTATGTGGATTCTTCATCATTCATTAGGGCAATGGAGGATGAAAAAAGACTCAAAGACGGAGAATATACATAGTCACATATATCAACTTTCAAAAGTAAAGGGCATTGGCAACTATTGTGGAGGACCACAAATAAAGCATTTTTCTAAAGAGATGCTATGCTCTGAAGGACAAAACTGCAGGAAACATTTCGAAGCTGCCCTAAGACAAAGTATACACCATATATTATTCCTTTCATGCCTAGTATTATGTTTTGCCTGACAGCAGCCCTTGAGAAAAAAATTCCAATTATCTCCCAATATCCTTTTAAATGGAGATGTGCTTGTTGCTGTGTTGTATCTTCTCAGTTTAAATTCTGAAGAAAATGGAAATCATGTTGTATGGGAAGCTGATGCCCATTTTTGGATGCTGAAAACCCAGGTCAAGTCTGTATGACTTTTAATCATCTGCAGCTAGGGCAGGGAATTGGTGATCTTGTATGTTCACTAACAAGATATATATATATATTTAAATAGTGATTCATCCACTGGGTAAAATGTAAAAAGAACACAAGCTTTCAACACCTCTTCAGTTTCATAACAATTTCCTCTTTTCCTGTGCCACAGCTTTCTAGGATACCAGCTTATAGCTGAATTAACAGTAGCTTTTCCCTCTTTTCCTTCAAGCAGTATATTAAATATTTTTTAAAGCTGAGGAGACTATTGATTTATGTAAAAAAATGTCTGTGTATGACATCAGGATCACTTTTGTTCTTGCATTCAAATGATGTCCCCTTCCATATTGAATAGAACAGGAGTGTCAAACTCGCAGCCTGTGGGCTGGATGCGTCACGTGCTGGCCACGCCCACCTCCGGTTTAGCTAAGGGGGGAAAAGTTGCGATAGGTCATGTGACAACAACGTGATGCCCAGTGGCGGGTTTCTACCGGTTCTACCCGGTTTGGATGAACCAATAGTGACAGTGACGGGTAACTCCACCCACCTGCCTGAACATCATCATGGACATTCTGCACATGCTCGTGTACTCACATTTGTAAACCAGTAGCAAAGGTCAGTGAAACCCACTACTGGTGATGCCGCAAGTTTAACACCCCTGGAATATAGGTTGTAACTATATCATCTCTCCCCAAGCAAATGCAGTGGGCAAGGTCCATACAATCAAGGTGGAAGCATGAAGATCTCTTCCCAGGTGTCAGGCCAAATGCCTAGAACTTTAGATAAAGACGGCAAGTAGATGCAATCCTGGTTTTTTCCTTTAATCCTCCTGGCAGTTGACTATCTCCAGGGATGTGCAATTCTTGGAAAGATTTAAAACTCTATACTAGACATTTTTATTCTGTGCAAACTTTTAGATGCCTTGATTATGAACAAAAACACACTGAAAAGATTTGTATGTGTTCTCTACTGCCTTAACTGCCTAATTATATCCCCATTTATAACACTTGTAGTCATATCCATAAACAGCTCACTTATCTCAACCATTTTGCAATCCTTGCCTGTACTCTGACACACATGCTATAAAAAATGTCTAAGGAAGCAATAATGTTTTTTTTAAGAAACAACCGTTTTTAATGCTGTCTTCAGCTTTCCTTTCTTTTTTCATCTAGTAGAAAAACTTACCAAGACTTTTGAGGAAGCCACAAAGCCTCCTAGCTGCTTCTGTTACTGAGAGATTGAATTTAGCAGCAAAATAAGGCAAGGACTGAGGACATATAGACACTGCCAATACTTTGTGTTTTGAGGTATCACACTTCTGGAAAGCAAAATAAAACACATGGGTGTGTTAAGTGCAAACATTTAGAGTGTAGCTTATACAAGAGATGGCTTTCTTACATCAGGCAATGTTGCTTCATACAGAAATTAATTTGTTTTTTTTTTACATACGATGCCAATTCTTACTAAAACAACTGAGTTAGAATGAGACAAAAACAAAACATCCCCATAAAAATAAATAGGCAAATCAGGACAATATAACATATAAGAAAAATAATAATAGAAAACAAATAAAATCCCAGCATTGGAAGGTGTGTAAAACATTCAGAAGATACATTCACAACTAAAAACCTGCTCACAAATTCACATTTAAAGGCAGGAAACTATAGCAAAGAGAGCAGAAGAAAATGGGGTGGGGTGGGGAATCAAAAAGTAAAGTGAGAATAGCCCCCCCCCGCTTCAATCTTAAATAAACAATAATTTAACAAGGTTAATCAAATGACCTTTCTGAATAGAGGTAGGGCCAAAGAAAAAAATACATCCAGTGTAGAGGAGGAATTTTTTTGGATTAGAAAAGGAAAGAGGGAGTAGGAGGTAGATTAATAGAAGTACATAAGCCTGGGTGTGCTGAATGAAAGAAGGTAGGGCAGACTAAACAAATGAAAGGATTTGATTGGGTAAGGCCCTCCACACTGCATGCAGGAAGAAAAAAGGATGCAGGGTAAAGGCTAAAAAGGAAAGCAAACTGCTGTGCAGTAACAAGTAGAAAGAGAGGAAAATATTTCAAATGAGATCAATTGTTCGTTTATCCAATAACACAGAAAGAAATAAGAGAAGCAGGATTTTGGCACTGAAATAAAAAGGTACTTTAGAATTATTCAAAATTTGATGCCGGAAGATTTAGTGATAAACTGGATGGATGGTATTAAAAAAAAGAAGGGAATTTTAAAAATACCATCCAAATCCTATGCCTGGGAAAACAATGATTGTCATTAGCAACATTGTTCTTTTTAGCACTAAGAAGTCACTAATTAGAAGCAATGGATTTGAAGAGTTTTGAATATAAGGAGGAACAGATGTTTGGCTATAATATGAGTATGGAAAGAAGTACCGAAAAATTGAGAACAGCTTTTAAGGAAAGATCTCGGAGGATAAAACGGAAGGCAAAGTAAAGAAAACAAGAAGTTGGATGTACCACTATGTTTTAGAGTGACATGTTAGGGCAGAAAACTTCCTGGGCATGTAAAAGCATATAAACATCATCCCCTTTACCTTATTAAGATTCAGTACACGGAAGAACTCATTTGGATTCTGCTGGTAAACTTTGACTGCTTCTTCTGCTGTAATGCAACTGTCACAAGCTAGGCAGTCACTAAGGAATATTTTAGCATTAGCCAACTTATGGAATTCACTTTTCTGGAAATGAATAAATTTTTAAAAAATCCATCAAGAAAATGTAACGATGAAATGAAAAAAGAACATAGTGCAGTTATTCTTGAAATAAGAAGTAATGAACGATTAAGTACCACACAATAGGTAAGTGTTCTGTCTGTAACACTTGAATTATG
Source organism: Masticophis lateralis (assembly GCA_030761175.1). Classification (NCBI taxonomy): domain Eukaryota; kingdom Metazoa; phylum Chordata; class Lepidosauria; order Squamata; family Colubridae; genus Masticophis; species Masticophis lateralis. The sequence continues at coordinate 115,363,591 of JAUDYJ010000002.1, forward strand.
GGGAAGCAGGTACAGCCCTTAATTAAAACTGTAGGTTCTCTAATTTTACTCCCTCCACTTTAATCAAATTTAGATTCCCCCCAGCTTTTGGAAAAAAAACTGGCTGGTTGAGTGAAAAGCAAAGTGGAAAGTTTTCATCCTGGTTTCACCTCTATAATTTGAATGCTATTATTCAGATGAAGTCTAAGATCCTATTTTAGTAAGGTTAGTTTCTTTTTCGAAGTAATCTTCTTTCTCTGCTGCATAATCAATATCTGTTTTGAATAAAATCCTAGTAACATTTCTCCAATGACAATTTTAAAGATTGTCTTCCCCCAATCCTTGTATGGTTAGAAACCTTAAATTAATTTATTCAGTTCAGTTCAGTTCAATTCAATCCAATCAATTCATACTCTACTGATATGCAATTGGCTATCTCTGTTACCAATCCCTATCCTGTCTCTGTGGCTTTTGTTCCCACTGGACTTCCTTCCAAAGCTGCCAAGTTACACATGTTGAAGCTGACCTTGGAAAAGACCACTTTAACCCTGATACAGCAAAGGAGGATTTAACATTATCTCACACTAGGCTAAGGAGAAGATCAAGGCCACATGCCGAGCAAAGGAAGGCAAAAGCCGTAGTTGGCATAAATTTGGGGCACTGCGAGAGGCAAGTGGGCAAAGGCAGCAAGAAAACATTTACTTAGGCCACCTAGTCACATATTTCTCTACAACAGCAAATAGTTCTGTGAATGATATTTAGATTATGAAGGATCTTAACAGTGAGCTGAGACTAATTCCTGTGACTTTAAAGATTCATTTACATTGAGAATTAAGTGAAGTAATTAAGAAAGATTATTTGTACTGCATTAAATATTACCACTGGATTCTGGGTATGCTTTTTCCCAAAGAGCTTCCTTTAAATGCAGAATAATTTCATTAATCTTTAGCAAGCCGTTAAGAGTGAAATGTATGATTAGGAAAATCAGGATCGTAGCATGGTGGGAATTCTTCAGAATTATAATCTTTTCAATAGTCTGGCATTCAGAAATCTAACTGCTGCACTAGAATTTATCAAACTGAACAAGAAAAGCATGCTGGCTGCAAATCACAAGAATATGTTGCAACTAAATGCTGAAATTAATGGAGGAAGGGGGTTATCTTCATTTCAGCCACCTTCAGAAATGCCTAGTCAGGATTAATTTAAACTGTCTGGGGAGCAATGCAATTCAGAGATTCATCTAAAAGGGATTTACCTCTTTGTTTTCATCATTTGAATTGAGAACATCAACTGTTGGACTTTGTGGATCATCATTCTTCTGTTTTTTACTACATTCCTGAAACATAGCATAAAACATCACTTGTTCAGAAGCAACACAATCACTGATCAAACCCACCTGAGGTAGAATAAAAGAGGATGGAAAAAAATGTCCATGGGATCACCCAACGGGAACTTTATATATCTAGCAAAACTTTACCAAACAACATATGTGGCTAATAATTTATATAATACTACTGATAAGGCAAGGTGCACTTAAGGCAAAAATACCATCAATTTGAACTTGAATTCTGATACATACGCAAATGCAACCTTGCACTTTTCCTGGCAACAACATGGGTTATTGCTGCCTTCTTCTGGAATGTTTTCTACAGGTCTGGAATTTAATAGAAGTCTCTCGTCCAAGTACTAACCAGACTTGACCGTACTTAGCTTCAGAGTAATCCACTGGAATAAAATAAAGGACTTGCTGCCATCTCAAAAGGGATAACAGAAGGAAAAAAATTAAAGGGAAAAAAAAAATCCAGATGATAGGAAATAGACTAAGTATTTTTCTGTCTCCAATGGCAGTAAACATGAAAACTGAGGTCTAGATCCAGTAACTCCAATATACAAGATTGCCAGTTAGCAGCCACTATAACAAAAGTCTCCTAAGGTCTTTGGGAGGTGGACAACTTGCTGATTTCAAACATGAAACTCCTTAGTTTCTGCCTTTGCCAAATCACCAATTAGGTCTCAGGACTGTCACAAAGGTAAAATTTAAAAAATATACATGTCAAAAATGATGATTATTCTTGAAGTATAAACTATGCCCGAAACCTAAACAATTAAATAACTCATTATAAAACAACAGCAACAGCAACAACAAAGGACCAGCATAATTGAAAAGGAGCACAGATGTGTTTGTTCTGAAACCTCTACAAAAACTGCATGTATAATATATCCACCAAAGGGACGTGGTGGCTCAGTGGCTAAGATACTGAGCTTGTCGATCGAAACATTGGCAGTTTAGCGGTTCAAATCCCTAGTGCCGTGTAACGGGGTGAGCTCCCGTCACTTTTCCCAGCTTCTGCCAACCTAGCGGTTTGAAAGCACATAAACAATGCAAGTAGAAAAATAGGGACCACCTTTGGTGGGAAGGTAAGAGTCTTCTGTGTGCCTTTGGCATTTAGTCATGCCGGCTACATGACCACGGAGACATCTTTGGACAGCGTTGGCTCTTCAGCTTTGAAACCGCCCCCTAGAGTCAGGAACGACTAGCACATACATGTGAGGGGAACCTTTACCTTTACCTAATATATCCACCACATAAAACAGATGCCTAAAGTAGTTAAAGTCAATGAACTTTGGCAACTTCCGTTTTCTGCAAGAAGTAGAATAAAAATGTGTACCTCCTGGAATCAGGTCATATTGTCAGTATTTTGTTTTAATTACTACTCACCTCCAATATTTTTCTGAATACTCCCTTATTCTAGTCAAATTAAATTTAGAGCAGATAACAATACTGAGTACAACAGAACTCTGATAAAGAAAGGAAATCAAGCACTTTATATTGCCATGCACCTCCTGTTGCTCTTGGTTCTAGTTCAATTAATGTACATAAAGTTCTTTAAAAAACATGTCAGAGTTACTGGAATGTATCATCCTTCTGTATTTTAATATATTAAACTTATATTAACATTATGGATTTATAATATTAATTGAACTGAAAATCTACATTTGATGCATTTCCTTAATTGTTTTTAAGGAAAGCAATGAAAACAGTCTGTGTGCTAGTTGTTTTCTACTGTATTTTTAATGATACAGAAACCAACTTTCAAATTTGATCAGTTGGTTAATGTAACTTTCCCACTTTCATCCTGATAAATACAACATAGTCCACATTAACTATTTCTAATAATATGTCCCACTCACATAAGGCAAAAAGAGGTTTAAGAAAGGCAGGGGGAAAAGAAGGGATTTTCTTAACAACCTGGACAAAATGATAAAACCCCATCCACATAAGTGGTGAGACTGAAGGAACAGCATTTGTGATAAAATTAGTTAGAACTATCCTGTTTCCCCAAAAATAAGACCCTGTCTTATATTTTTTTGAACCCTGAAATAAGTGCTTGGCTTTATTTCCATGTGCTCAAAAACCCAATTGGGCTTATTAGCAGGGGATGTCTTATTTTGGGGAAGATAGGGTACAAAAAGCAAGATCAGCATACAATATACACACAGAATCTGAGCTTGTCCCCCCTCTCTCCACCCCCCCCCACTCAATAAGAAAAAACTCTCCAAATTTCTCCAAATAGTATTAACTATATGGTCCTAACATCAAAAAGGACCGTGTACTGTCCTGGTCAATTAGAATACTGAACATTATAGAAATGAAGAAGTTAACTCATGAAATTCATGGAAATTCTCAGGTTAAACAGCTAAAGCACTGATGCCATTTATTTCTTATTTATGAAGAAACTATAAATATACAGCAACTTCCCCTAAGCTGGTATCTCCCAAATCTTTCTATAATTTCCAGCCAGTATGACCATACCAGCCAAAAACTATGTAAGTTGAAGTCTAAGATTCTTGGAAAGTGCAGCGTAGGGAAGACAACTGAACAGAGTAGAAATGCAATCTATTTTTTATCATTTCATGCTATAAATGCACATTTATACTTTTGCAACATAGTAATGATAAGTAAAAGATTCCATAATAGTGTTGGTTTAAAATTATTCTCATCTCAGCCATCAATTATATTCTTTTTCTCCAATTCATAAGCCGAGTTTTGGAGATTAAAAGCAAGTATTTTCTGTCCAGATAGGTTATTTTTAATTATCAGCACCCATTTCTTTCTGGATAGGAGGAACAAGCACCACAAGAGCAGAAAGCTTCATGTTTTTCTGAAAATATATTTTAGTAAATTCCATTGGGCTTGTTTTCAAAAGGTACACAGGTTTGTAGGTTTGTTTGTTTGTTTGTTTGTTTATGTATGAATGTATTAGATTTACATCCTAGCATTCTTTCAGGAGCTCAAAACAACATACTTAGTGTTCTCTCCTGTATTTCCCCCAGCATAATCACCTTGAGAAGGCTCAGAGAGAGAGAGCCTGGTGAAAGTTTTTTTGCCCAGTACCGTGCATTGGGACTGTTGCACAATATAAATAATAAAAATAAGACTCACCTTTTTGGTGCAATTTTCACACTTCATTGGTAGGTCTGTCTTTGGTACTTTTTATTTTGGCAAAATTGGGTCTCTTTTGAGTTTCTGCTCAGAAAAAGGAGCCAGTGTTCCTGCTTTCCACCTGTCTGGAATAATAAAAAACAGCAGAAGAGCTGTAGCAGATTCCCCTCATTATTATTCCAGTTTTTCAGCCCTATTCTGCACTTTCTTTTGAATGACGACTTTCTAGAGCCAATAAGGAACTTTGAAGGAGGGAACCATCTGACTGCTCAGCTGCCAGTCCCATTTCTGCTGAAAAGTGGAAGTTTTTAATTCTCTCACTTTGCAGAACTAACATGTTGCCCTCTCAACTCTCGTGATGTGGAAAATCTGTCGAACGAAAATACTTTTTATTTCCTGTCAATGATTAACTCCAGGATACACAATTTTATTGCTCAGTATATAGAAGCATTTTGCTTCTTTGCTATGGGAACCCAAGCAAATGGTTGTTTTTACAGCCAGATGCATTTTTCAAGCCCAGAGAGGACAGGGCAAAAGGCAGAAAGGGAGATTTATCCCCCCATCTTTTATTTAATAGTATATATCATGAATAATCATGAGATGAAACTGTGTGTAAACTAAATCTATTAAGTTATTTTTATGCTTTACTCATAGTCCAGAAGGAGTTCAGCAAACCTTTCTTCTCAAGAATGGGAATGAGTGCCTTTCAAATCTCAGATATGAAAACAGTATTGAACATAGAAAATGCCCGCAAGTCATTCTTGAATGTGGCACAGCAGTGGGATTCTCCTCCAAGAGACCAAAGCACAAGACTATCAGTTTCTTCTCAGCACTTTGTGAACATCAAGACAATTCTGCTACTCATGGAAGAAAAGAACTTCAAGATATCCCTAATGCTGGCCAACAGGTGCACAGGGTAACTCCTCATCCCTGATGCCCTTAAGGCCCCAACATTTTTGTTATGCTATGGGTGTGGGGCCTGTGCCCATACCATTCATGTTGCTGGACCACAATCCTCAACAATCTTGCTTTCTGGATGGCCCTGAGAGAAGCCAGAACATGACAACATCTGACCATGGGTTCTGCCACAACCACTTTACATCAAGTCACAGCTCCACCAAACATGCCCGATGATCTCTCATTTCAGAACGTTCAAGTTCTGAAGTCCAAACAGCACCACAACAGTAGTTACATGGAAGAGTCATTTGTGACCCCTCTCACAGTGCGCACAAGCCTTACGAACTGACCAAGCAGGGATGCACAGAAGCAAATGCCCAGCATCCCTCTGAGGATTTAGGCACAAGCATTTGCATTTATCACAGGAGCAGAATAAACGGATTTATTACAGCAATGACCGGAAGACACCTGATTCCACAGAAGCCGATAGCTTTTGATCAATCCACCCTTCCAATGGCAAATGCCACACGGGTGCGTAATAGCAGGGACTGTGCATAGGCACGACTCTTCAGCTTGCACGACTGACACGCTGACTATTGTGTCTCCAGTTCCCTTACCGAGAATGTGCAGAGAGATTTCGCTCCGCTGGCTTAAAAGCATGGGTTGGTTGGTTGGTTCCTTCCGCCTGCCCTCCTCCTAAGACCAAACACCGGTCTCTGTGAAGGAGCTTCTCTGCCGAAGCGTTGCTGTTTTTTGTTTTTTTAATTCCGTCCCTCTCTCTCTCCAGTTAACAGGGCCAAACCAAGCGGTGCATTTTATCTGGGAGACAGACGACACAGACGACACGCGGGCAGGAGGAGCGGCGTCCTCCGCGCTCTTGGCTGCCACAAACGCCACGCAACGAGGGAATCTCCTTTTGGGAGGGGTGCCGCCGCCGCCGCTCGCTACTTCTCGCCCGCAAAGAGCAGAAGGCGATGCCCGTGGCCGCCGCGGGCGGGGGTGGAGGGCGGGGTGGGGAAAGGGACATCCCCACATGCAGCCAAAGGGGAAAGAAACAAAAGCGGGCACGGTACCTTGCGGTGAATTCCCTTAAGTCACAAAGGGCATGCCTAGGAGGAAGACTGAGCGCGAGCCCCCCGCTGCGGACGGCTACGGCCAGCTGAGAAGGGGGTGGGGGTGGAACGGGGTCAGGAGGCGGAGGGCGTCCTGGAATGACCGTAAACGCGGTGCAAACCGCTCCTGATTTTGGGGTAGTCTCGCTGGTCTTCCCCCTTCCCCCGCCGCTCGCCGGCGTTCATTGTAGACCTGAGAGCTGTCACGTACTCTCGGGCACTGGCTTGGCTCAAGCGAGGATCAGCGCCCCCTTGCGTCAGAAAGGTGAAAATCGTCCCGCAATGATGATGATGCTGATGATTTTTTTTTTAAAAAAAAATATAGAATAGTATAGAATTCTTTATTGGCCAAGTATGATTGGACGCACAAGGAATTTGTCTTCTTGCATACGCTCTCAGTGTACATAAAAGAAAAAGATACGTTCGTCAAGAATCTTAAGGTACAACGCTTAATGATAGTCACAGGGAAGCAGTCAATATAAATCTTAAGGATACCAGCAACAAGGTTACAGTCATACAGTCATAAGTGGGAGGAGATGGGTGGTAGAAACGATGAAAAGATTAATATATATATATACTTGGAGAATCAGAAGCTGCTCTGGAAAAATACAGGTTCTCCCCAAGATTACATTTTCCCCAGCCCATAAGGCTTTTCCTGTGTCTTCTAACCAGTCTTCCAATCTAATTTCTAGAGCTGTCCTTCGGATGTTGGAGGTTATGGGTACCCAAACCTTGTCCAGGATAAGGAATTGGACTAAGGGAGAACCGGTTGTTAACTTTCTGAGCAGTTTGGCAAACTGGTTATTGGAAGAAATCATTAGGGCAGAGAACCGGTTACCAATCATTAAGTTTACAGTTTTCCTTTACTGAGTTTATCTGGACAAACATTATTAAAAAACTTGCTTGGAGTTAAACTGACATCCTGCCAATGGTAATCATTTTGAATGTTCCACACATTTGGCTTAATGGGCCTCCAGAAGTCATACAATTGCAATGTGCTGCAGTAGTGAGTTTGCAAATGTAAATATTACTACATTTCTCAGTTGCTATAGTCCCAACAGAATTAAAAAGATGTATGTTTTCAGTATGGTATAAGCAGTGGTGGGGTTGAAATAATTTAACAACCGATTCTCTGCCCTAATGATTTCTTCCAACAACCAGTTTGCCAAACTGCTCAGAAAATTAACAACCGGTTCTCCCAAAGTGGTGCGAACTGGCTGACTCCCACCACTGGGTATAAGATCTGGTTATTTTTAGGACCACCTTCTGTAATTTTTTTCTGTCTATTGGATCAACTAAATTGTCAATATGTTGATGTTCTACTAGATTGTGGGACCTAGTCTTTCTTTGTTGCTCTTCCTGTCCTCTAAAATACCATTATCCTTATAAAAGCTTTCAAAACCTAGCTTTTTAAATAGACTAGTGTTTTTCAACATTGTAAAAATTTAAGGTAAGTGGACTTCGATTCCCAGAATTCCGCAGCCAGCCTGCTAGATTACAGGCTGGGGAATTCTGGGAATTGAAGTCTACTCATCTTAAACTGACAAGGTTGAGGAACAGCGGACTAGAGACTGAAGGCAATTTGGGATTACACCAGGTTAGTAATGGGTGATTGGAATTTTGTTTATTTCCCCACGAGGCTAGTATTTCTATATTGACTCATGTATTTTTTACAACATTCACACTTCTGAATTTGTACTTATTATTTCTGGTTTAGCAGCTCTATAAATCTAAATAATAACAACTATTAAAAATGTTGAAAAGAAATTCAAACTCCACAAATTGAACTGATAGAGCATTCCTTATTTTTGCTTTTAGGATGTCTCAAAGTTAATTTGAGAATTTTAGATATGAGCTTTTAAATGAAACCTTTGATCCATCGGCACCTGCATGTACTTTGAACTCTTCCCTATTTGTGTTATGATGTGTTACAATATAATTTATGTTTCCATTGGGCAAATATAGTTAAGCAGTTGTGCAAGATACAGAATCAGAGCCTATTTAATGATTGTTTGCACATTCTAAACAGAAACCACAGTTTTAAAGAAGTTTACAATTAAAAAACATTTGTTGTCGTGTATATGCTCCCCTAGAGGGCAAACTTGCAATTTGTAGATCCTCCTGGACTCATGGCTACCGTTAAAAGAGCAGGTGAATGCTGTAGTTAAGAAGCCTTTTTTCAGCTCTAGCTGGTGTGTCAGTTGCAGTCTTGTCTAGAACAGGACATGTTGAAGGCAGTCACTCATGCCTTGCCATCTATTGACTAGATTACCGTCATTTGTTCTATGTGAGACAGCCTTTGAATACCATCAAGAAATTTCAGTTGTACCACAGTGCAGTGTCCATGTGTTCACTGATCAAGTCACAAAACTACCCTTTTACACAGATGTTTCTGGAGCTTCACTGGCAACTGTGTTTCCAAGTGCAACAAGATGCTGATTGCTACCTATAAAGCCCTATATGGCTTGGACCTGGGAATCTAAGAGACCACTGTATACAGATAGGCCCCAATCAGTGGTGGGTTGTTCCCGGTTCGGACCAGTTCTATAGAACTGGTAGTATAACCAGTGGGAGGCTCCGCCCACTGACTCTGACATCATCAGAAGCGATCTGTGCATGCACAGAAGCAAGGCGCGTGCACGAGCGAAGCAAGCACCCGCAATCCCGTTGCAAACTGGTAGTAAAGGTAAGTAAAACCCACTCCTGCCCCACATGAATGGTTAAAGGATACCTGCTAAAAGTTCCCATCTATCAAAAGGCAGTCAGGAGAGGGCTTGTTAGCAGGGATTTTTTCTGATGATTGCCGTCTTTTTGAATTGTCTATTCCATGGGTATCAAACTCGTTGTGTCACGTTGCCGTCACGTGACATTTTGCAACTGTTTCCCCCTTTGCAGAGCTGGGGTGGTGTGGCCTACGTGTGATGCATCCAGCCCGCAAGCCACAGTTTGACACCGCTGACTCTATTCCATGAATCAAAGATTACCCCCACTCTTATGACCTTGAACAAGACCTGGCTTCTTAGAAGACTTTTGGGTATTGATGGTGCATCTACACCAGATGAAATCCAATTTTTTTTACTACCGGTTCTGTGGGCGTGGCAGGGGAAGGATACTGCAAAATCTCCACTCCCACCCTACTCCTGGGGGAAGGATATTGCAAAATCTCCATTCCCACCCTACTCTGGGGCCAGCCAGAGATGGTATTTGCTGGTTCTCTGAACTACTCAAAGTTTCCGCTGCTGGTTCTCCAAACTCCCAAAATTTCCACTACCGGTTTTCCAGAACCTGTCAGAACCTACTGGATTTTGCCCCTGATCTACACCAAATAGTTTTACTGATTACAGTTTTACTGTATTCATTATTATTATGATTGTACTATTTTATTAGTAGTACTTGTACTCTGTCTTAAAACTATCTGGTTTGAAGCAGTAAATAAACTATATCTATAAACAAATAAAGGTGCCAATACTTACATCTGTCAGACTGAACATTTCATATATGTGATGTAACTAGGAACAAAGAGATGGAACAAAGGGACAGAATTGTATAGATCAGTGGGAATGTTGAGGCTGGAATGGAATGAATGATATAGCTTTGGTCATAGTGTGCATGTTAATCTGTTAAAGAAATAGTTATTTTTTATAACTGTCAATATTCTACTTAATGTTATTTCACAGAAGGTTTTACATGCTTCCATTAATGTCATTCCTATATAATCATTGCCCCAAATTTTTCATTCAAATTCAGAAGTAATTATGGAATTCTTTCACTACGCAGTTAAATTATTTTCTTTTTTGCCAATAGAGGACCTTTTTTAAAAGAAGTCTGTTCCAGTAATAAAAGAATATTCTTGACTTTGCATTTTTAAAATATGGCATTTGTCTCTTGTCCATATTTTTGTCTGCTGCTAATGACAAAACGTCTTGTCCAAAAAAAATTTGCCTGAAAGGCAGCTGAAATGATTAGTCCAAACTCTCCGACAGGTGAAAACATTTGATAATGCTTATCCAAATATTTAATGCACTGCATAAAGAGAAAATTAGCCAAGCTACATTAATTTAACAATCCGCTGTAAATGCCTCCTAATTTATAGCAGATCCGCCAAGAATTTATTTTACTAAAGATTTACAAGGTTACCCAATATATAGATAGTTCTACTCTAGGCGGCCTACAACACATACGCACACAAAAAATCAAAACCTTAAAGTATATTATTCAACAACAACCAAACAAAACATAAATACAAATTTTTAAATTATTAGTCCGCCTTGACAAAACCGCTCCACCGTGCGCTCTTCGCTCGTTTGCCTAACGTGGGAAAAAGACTCGAAGCCGTGTAGGAAACTAGGCAGCAAGGTTCACGCTTGCTTCAAAGGTTCCCTCTGTTTTCTCGACGCTCTTCGTTTTTTTAAGAACTTCCATTCATGAGCCTCGCCTTGAGGAAAACTAAATCAGAAAAGGAAGTGAGCGTTGTGCGCAACTCTAGACTGCATGCTTCTATTGAACTTGAGGCGCGGTCTACTTTTCAAAGCTCGCTGCCCATTTGAGTATAACGAGCTGTCTTAGTTCTATGGTTCTCCGGCATCGCGTTAGTCGCACTAAAGACTTTGGGAAAGCGCCGGGCAGTCACTTAGGTGAGCTTGGCGAGGATGCGGCTCCCGCGGGACCGAGACACACCTGACGCCGCACAGTTCTCTGAAGGGTTGGGAGGACTAAGAAAGGGAAGCTCCCGGGACTAAACTAAACTAAGGGACTAGCACGTGTCCGGAAGAGTAACGTCTGAAGGGCTGTAGAGAGAGTGAGAAATGCGGTGGACCGTTTCGGTTATTCAGGATTGTACTACTTAGAATGGATTGCTGGCGGTGCAGAGAAGTGATAAGGGAGGAAGTAAACCATTCGTCCTTACTTCCCGTTTGCTAATTGCACCCTTAAAACGCTAAATATTAAAAATAATATAATGAAGTTTATCCATTTGCTGTTGGTTTGGAGAATGGAAAACTAGAGCGTTGGTGCTGTTCATATTGGGGGAGGGATGCATTTGGTTCGGATAGCGGAAAATGCTGGAAAGGTGGACAATTGTATGGGGGAACAGTTCCTGCCAAACTGCAGTTTGCTTGAAAACAATAACTTACTTTGGTTTCCTGCCTTGTTGTTCTTTAGGTTTTGTGAGTGCTTTGTGGCACTGTAACTTCCTATCCGCTGCCAAAGATGTATATGCAGGTCGAAAGTCATTCAAACACACGCCTTCACTTGAAGAGATCCCCGGGCATCAGATCTTGGTCTATCCTTGTAGGTAAGCCTGTTTCTCCCAAAACTTCTAAAATAAAGCTCAAATGACATGTCCATTTAAAAAAAAAGTGTGTCAATTTTGACAATTTTTTGCTGTCTCTTCAGGGCTGAGATTGCAGCAAATACTGTATAAGAACAAGACTGCTTGTTCCCATCTCCTAGGCAACGATTTGAATATATGGATGGATTTTGCATGTGGATTGTAATCAGAATTTTGACTTTCAAGTCATTGATCTGGGATGTATTTATTGAGAGCATCCCTCAGTTATTCTAATACAACTTCTACAGAATCATTCTATTATTGCAAACAGTTATTTGAGTTGATTCAGGAAGTTCTTATCATATAATTCAACAAGATAATAGTTGGCACTATGCTATTTCTAACTGTCCTTTCATTACTATATGTTAATCCTTTGCAAAATCCTCTTAGCTCAGCAGGGAAAATAGTGGGAGAATCAGGTCAGAGAGAATTTTAATGTCTTTTTCTTCTAGAACAGGTGTAATAAAGATTTCACTACTCTCTGAAATATTAGAATGGATCAGATATATTATCAAATTGATAGAAGTGGGCAAATTCTGAAAGTGATGGTTATATTTTATGCTAACTAGCTCTAAAGCACCAGATACACAATCTAGATTTCCAGGGTGTTTTTAAGATAAACAGCCATTGTATTGAGTTCAAGCTAGAATCAAATTTTTTTAAAGGATTCTTTGGAAGTTAATCTCTAAAAGGCCTCTAAGTGCAAACATAACCTTGTATTTTTATATAGTTTAATCAGATATTTAAATAGTAGAATTAAATTGCAAAATAATTCCTCTCTTTTTTCTCTATAGGGATATCCTCCATTGGCATAGCTGCTGCTTATTATAGTGAAGGTAAATTCACTAGAAAAAATTAGTTATTTGTTAATATCTTTTTTAAAAAAACATGCTCACATTTCTCTCTGCCGTTCTTTAAATTCATTATGTTCTGATCTGTGCTGTGCCTTATCTAGTGGGCTCAAGAGGAATTAGTTGGCAGTTCTGAACTCTGTAGTATATATTTCCATTTTTCCTAGACACCTCACAAAAAGAGAGGAAGTGTGAAAATATTAAAAAATATTGATTCAATGAACAGCCCCCCCCATGTAGAATGACTGATTTTCTAATAAAAATATAAGAGGCAAAATGGCCAATTTTTTGTTAGTGCAGTAGCAAATGTTGATGGGGTCTTTGCCTTCTTCTCTCTTACATGGCCGTTCACAGTATTTGCTTCAATAGGCTCTGCACAAGTTTCTCCACTGTTTTCTTTTAGTTCTGTATATTGCCAGTTTTAAACATTATTACCAGTTGGAATATATAAGTTTATCATTTTTGTATTAACATTTTGTGCGCTGGTGAAAACATTTGTAATTAACACTAGCTGGCCTTAAATTAGCCTTTACTCCTATTCATTCTCCTTTTAGTTTTGATGTGATTGTTAAGTTTTTATCTTCAGTCACATTTTAATGCCTACAAATAATTTAAACAAAGTATAAATTAGAAATGTATTCATAATTTGAAGTATTATTTTGTTATTCAGATACCCTGGGATGGAAACTCTTTTATCTTGTTGGCTGTCTCTTTGTAGCTGCACAAAACCTAGAGGAGTGGGAAGTAAGTACTGTAATGTCTTACAAAAAAAGTTAGTTTTATTGGCCAGATAATAAATTGGGGAAAGACAAAACATTCAATTATGGAATGTGTTGAATCCAGAATAGATTGTTCTCAAACTTGTCTGATCAAAAAAGCACTTCTGGTTTGGAAAGAGGCATTTCAGTTGTTCTGGAAGTGATTCAACAAATTAGAAAGGTTTGTTTCAGAGTCAAAACAAGTAAGAAATAGCTCATTCCAAAATTGGAATAATCCAGTTTGAGATTCAGACTTGATTTTTTTTCTGAAACAAAGAGATAAAGAGGTTGATGGGAAATATGAGATTTTACTTTTTAAGGAGAATCTGAGACTAAATTTATTTACATGATCCAGAGATTTAGAGTAATAGTCATTGTATATTGACTCTTTTAATTATTGACATTGTTACAGAAAAGAATGTTTATACTTGTCTGACAACTATGATTTTTTTCTTCTCATCCAGTAAATGGTTTCATAAGATGATTTATTTATTTATTTCACACAGGAAGCTATATTTGAGAAAGATGCAGGAAAGGTTTACTTAAAGTCATTTAGCCTTTACAAAAAGCTGTTGACCTTTTCAAGAGCTGGCCACGAACAAGGTAAAGCAACAAGTGCATGCTGTACAGAAAGAAGTAAGATATTTACTTCATCCTGACATATGTAGTTTAGTTTACTTTATTGTCATTGCACATTGTACAACGAAATTAAATGCTGTCTTCAGTGTACATTATAACTATAAAAACACACATAAATCCTTTACATTCTGTATAATTGAAATTGAAAACCCAATATTGCAGTAACCATACTGTAGAATTCAGTATGGTTATTGCCCTGGGATAGAAGTTGTTTTTCAGCCTATTTGCCCTTCTTTTTATTATCCTGTACCGTCTGCCAGATGGTAATTGTTCCAAAAAAGGGTGCCCAGGATGATGGATGTTTAAAAATGTTTTGAACTTTCTTAAGGCAGCGGGAGCTATAAAGCTCTTCCAAATAGGGGAGAGGGCAACCAGTGATTCTCTGGGCAATGACGTTGGCCCTCTGGAGTGTTGTCCTATCTGCCACTGGCAAACCATACACAGATGCAATAGGTTAAAATACTCTCTATGGTGCAGCGATAGAAGGTCACCAGCAGTTTTTCATTCAGTTGTTGTTTCCTGAGAAGTCTCAGGTAGTGTAAACTCTTCTGGGCCCTTTTGACCAGTGCTGCAATGTGAGTGCCCCAGGTCAGGTCCTCTTTTATGATAACATCCAGAAACTTAAAACTGACCACTTACTCCACTCGGTCTCCATTGATAAGCAAGGGCCGGATGTTTGATCTATTCTTTCTACAGTCCACTATAAGCTCCTTGGTCTTATTTGTGTTAAGGATCAAATTATTGTCTCCACACCATGAAAGCAACCATTCCACCCCAACTCAATAGGCAAACTCATCCCCCTCCCCTCCCCTCCCAGAGATCAGTCCCATCACTGTTGTATCATCTGCAAATTTAATAATAGTATTACTAGCGTGAATGGAAATGCAGTCATGCACATAAAGAGTATATGTTGTGACAACAGTATAGAGTAAGGGACTCAACATGCAACCCTGGTGTACCAGTATTAAGAATAAGAGCTGAAGAGATACGATTACCTAATCTGACCCTCTGAGAGCAGCCAGACAGTGTACACATTGTAGTAAGGTATATTTAGCTGTGGTCATAACTGTGATTCTTGAACCTGTTTGCTTAGGCAGATTAAAGTTTTTCCTCTGCAAAAACCTGAAGAAAAAGACAACTTCTTCAGAACCCTGCAGAGGCCAAATCCATCTTGCTACAAATTTCAGTTCAATGTTGTCTTTGGTTTTGAGAATAAATATTTTTGTTTTCAAAATAACTAGTAGGTTGGTTGTTTCCAATGGTTGCTGAGACTTCAGAGTTAAGAGTTTTGCAATTACTATTCATTTTGTCCTTGCATGATGTGGCAGTACTTGGCTCACCTTGGTTGATTTTGAAAAAAAAAAAACTTAGTAGAATTAGATCAAGTTAGTATTTCAAAGGGGATCCCTAGGAAACATTACAGTTATCAGCTAAATGAGAATGTAAAAGAAACATCTTAGAAGGCACTATACTTGTAAATACCCGTAGTTCAACTCTACTTGAAACATTTTTTATTTTATGCTGTAATTGCAAGAATACTAGAATGGTTGGATAATGAACAAGTAAACTTCTCTATTTTCCATCAAGAGTTTACTTATACCTACTACCATATTTGCTTCATATTCCATTAATCTGTGCACAAGAAAGCAGTACAATTTTACGATGCAGTAGTGTAGATTGATTTATCATAGGATTTTGAAAACACACATATTTAATTCTTTAAAACACAGAATTCCCTGTGTAACAGTTGAAAGTGGACAACTCTTTTATACTGTTTGAAAAGTTGTCAGCAAATTCTCAAGTCTTAAATCTCTAAAAAAAAACATACACTCATCTTTCCCAAAAAATATGTATTAACATCAAAATGACATGTCTGTAAGCTAGTAATCATTTTTTTTATGAAAGGGCAACTAAGAAGCTTGCTTGCATTCTTGTTGAAAATACCAAGGCACTTCCTGGTTGAAAGGATTAGCTTTTGTCCTGGGGAGGGCTCAGAAGGATGGCCCCCTCCATACCTCCAGAGAAGCTCCGCGGCGGGACTGTCCTCCGCTAAGCAATTAGCGGAGCCAGACGCTGGAAGCAACACCACATTGTCTATGGAGTAAGCTGAATAAGAAAGAAGCAAAAGAAAAGAAAAGAAAGAAGCAAAGATGAAGCAAGTATGGATTTTTAAAACTGATTTTTCTACTGATTTTTTTGGAAGAGTAACGAGAGGAGGGGGGAAGGAGAGGAAGAGAAGTGAAAGTTCCTAAGAAAGTTTTTTTTAAAATGGCGACTGGTCTTAATTGAAAGAATGCCAGAGCGATTGAAAACGGAAGCTTTGAAATGAATGCCTTGCTATGGGAGAGTCACTTAAAGTAAACAGAATTTTTTTTTTTCTCTCTCCCCTTTTTTCTTGGATATCTTTTTTAAAGTAAAGTATGGCAAAGTGAAGTAGTATACTAAAGCCATTTAAAGTAAAATAAAGATGACTAAAGGAAGGGGGGGCTCCCCCTTGAGCCAGTTAAAGAATAAAGCTGAGATGATGCAATTGTCTGGATTGGCAGAAGGGGACTTAAAAGGACTTATAACAACTCCTTTATTGAGTGTAGTTGACAAAATTAAAAACTCACAAAAGAATCTTGTGGATTTGATTGCTGGAAAGCATGACCAATTAAGTCAAACTATTGTTAAAGTAATTTCAGACCTTTCAAATGTGGTGATTGAAATGGAGGAGAAAGTAACTGAAATTAGCAGTGAAATTGGCTCCCAGATTCAAGAAATACAAGAAAGGTTTGTGAAAGCTGAGATTAGTAATCAGACTACACAGAATGATATTATCATGCTTCAAATTAAAACTATGGCCTCTGCTATCAGAGTAAGAGGTATTAAAGAAAACCAGAGAGATTTAAAAGCAACTATTGCAAAGGTTCTTGCTGAACTACTAGAGCTTGAGGATGAGATAATTCTTGGTTGTATAGAGAAAGCTTACAGAGTCAACTCACGAGTAGCTAAACAAAGGAACTTATCCAGAGATGTTGTTGTCTACTTTACTGATAAAAGGTTGAGAGATGACATCTTACAAAGGTCCTACTCTGCCAGAGTGCAAGTAGAAGGTGAACAAATTAATATTTTTAAAGAATTACCATCGAAGGTTTTAAAGAAAAGGAAAGAATTTGCTTTCTTAACTAAAGAATTGAAGGAAAGTAATATCCCATTTAGATGGGACTTACCAGCCGGTATAATTTTTAGATATCACGGAGTGAGATACTGCTTGAATACTATTGAAAAAGCGGAACATTTTTATAAAAATATTTTTAAGGGAGCTTCGAAAGACCTTAAGAATAAGAAACAAGAAAGAGAGCTTGTAAAAGGTAAACAGAAGGATGAGACTCAAAGAATGAATCAAAGAATGTTAAAAGAACAAGGAGCGCAATCTGGTTTCTTGGAGGATCTTACTATGGACTTCTCAGATGGGAAAATAAACTACATCAGTGAACCTAATCTAGGAGCACTGGACCTTGAACTGCTGGAGCAAGATTCAAGAAATACTATTATTCAAGATGATCAGCAGCAGAGGCCCAATGCTCCGCAAGAAAAGGATGGTGATATCGAACAGCAGGAACCAGATTCCAACGAGGAAATTCGAGACTTAACTAATGAGTGTCTTAAAGTCCTTCATCAGATGCAGTTGTTATCAGAAAGCTTGGACAATCTTGGATACCGGTTATAAAATTCCTAAAGTTTATATGGATTTGAAAATACCAAGGCACTTCCTGGTTGAAAGGATTAGCTGGTGACATCACTATTGACTGGGGAATGCCCATTAATGTGGCTACCAAAATGGTACCTATCTATCTACTTGTGATTGCATGTTTTTAACTGCTAGGTCAGTAGGAGCTGGAGTGAATGATGGGAGCTCATCCCTTCACACAGCAGCACTCTGGTGAACGTGGGCTTGCCAACCTCCAATCCAGCATCCTAACGACATAGCCACTACACTCCTCACTGCACAAACTAAATTTATGATTAGAGTTTGAGAGATTCTTGGAGTCTGTTGTTTTTTTAAAAAAATCACTACATGAATGATGAACTCCATTCTTGCCCTGAAATGTATAAATCATCTTTCAAAAATGCTGGGAGGAGAAACCTAAATTGCAGGAGGGAAAAGAGAGCTCATGCTAGTATTTTCTAAAGAAGAATTCATAAAATCTCCTATCTAGGGTCGATGCTTGTTAGCTCTGTTGGCCCTAAAATTAATAGGAGGCAGTTGAGGGCATGCAAGGAGATCCAGATAGTTTTTACTACTTTTTTGTGTGAATTGTACGTAGCATTGCTTGACATTATTTTACTAACAATTCAGTGTTTGCTCTTTGCAAATAGTGGTTGTTCCGTTGGATGAAATACAGGCTGTGAATGTAGAAGAAGAGAAGGTTCGTTACTTTGGGAAGGGGTACGTAATTGTACTGCGATTTGGCACTGGATTTTCACACCCTCTAACACAGAATGCAGTGATGGGCTGCAGAAGGTATGTATGAACTTTCTCCTTTGTCATTATTTGGAGTATGTTAGGAGGTATCATTTAACCTGAGATTGGCAATCACATTTTCAACAACCCAGTTGTCCTTTTGTTACTATTGTTCTTTTCAAATTCTTCAGTTGTGCATTAACTTACATTTTCTGGTTAAAGTTATAAAGTTATAGTAATAGCAGTAGTACTTAGATTTATATTCCGCTTCCCAGTGCTTTTCAGCCCCCTCTAAGCGGTTTCAGAGTCAGCCTATTGACCCCAACAATCTGGGTCCTCATTTACTGACCTCAGAAGGATGGAAGACTGAGTCAGCCTTGAGCAGGTCAGGATCAAACTCCTGGAGTGAGCAGTGAGTTAGCCTGCAGTATTGCATTCTAACCATTGTGCCACCATGGCTCATTTAAAGTTATGGCATTTCCATGACTGCAGTCTATTCCAGAATGAATTTTAAGTGTATTTTGTTTTGAAATTTTGAAGTGTAGATGTCAGAAATGTTAACCTTTTTTCTGTTCTCCAATTAAAATGAGTTTAGGTTTTTAATTATATCTGTTATAGAACATATAGCTGATTTTTAAGGCCCTTTTAAAAAATGTTATATACATCTTCAGAAGAAATAAAGCTCACCATTTATTGTAATGAAAGCGTTTTAACAATTTTTCCATACATTCTATGTATCTTGTTTCCTGCCAGTTAGCCATTAGATCAGTAGGTTAGCAGGAAAGGCATAGTGCTTCAGGTAAATCTAATACTTCTTAATTATATATCAGGAAGTGAGTTGGCATTTGAAAATCCTTAAAATTAATTAATTTTGCTTAAATATTTTTATTAGACTGAAACTTAATTTAAGTTAACATTATAACCCTGTTACAAAAGTTAACATTAAAACCCTGTGATATTCTTTCAAACAGACATGGGAATAATAAAGGCCAGAGATTTTGCTGTACGTTTTAGTAAACATTTTACCTTTACTAGATGGATGCAGTTTCATAGTTTTGTGACCAGCTCAAGTAAGCATTGGATTCATTAAATCTTGCCTATTATTTTTTTCTTCCTCAGTGATGTTGAGGCTGTGGCCAACGTCATTGTTGGTTTCCTTGAACTGAACAAGTTACAGATTGATGAAGGCCTTGAAACGAGTAGTGGAACTGATGTTAGTGATGAAGATCAAGCAAAGGACAAATAGTTACATGAACTCTGATATGTGGAAACCAAAAATTCTCTGAATGGTAGAAAACTTGAATCTGTTACATTCTTAAGTTCTAACTTTTTAATTGTTAACCTCCTGTGTATAATGTTAAGCATAGAGATTTCTAACAATCAGAAAGGAATTTAAAAGTCTTCCATATTTTCTAGAGCCTAGACCCATGATGGTAAACCTATGGCATGCGTGCCAGAGGTGGCACGCGGAGCCATATTGGTGGGCATGCGCACGTTGCCCTAGCTCAGCTCCAGCATGCATGTGTGCGCTGGCCACCTGATTTTCGGGCCTTCTGGGCCTACCAGAAGTCATCAAATGGGCTGTTTCCGGTCTCTTCCACCCTCTGAGGGTGTGGGGAAGGCCATTTTTGCCCTTCCCAGGCTCCTAGAAAGCCTCTGGAGCCTGGGGAGGGCGAAAAACGGGCCTACTGGGTCAACGGTGCCATCACATGCCAAAAGGGGGAGGAGCACGGAGGGGGTTGCACGTGCATGCGGTGGGTGGGGCGCATAGAATTATGGGTGTGGGCACGCGCAAGCGCAACCACCCCACACCCCCCCTGATTTTGGCACGCGATGGCAAAAAGGTTAGCCATCTAGCCATCACTGGCCTAGACCTATGGATCTTTTAACTGAAAGATTTTCAGATGGGGATACCATTTAGACATAATTTAGATGATTACCTAATTCCTGGTAAATCTTGAACCTATTTCTTTCCCCTTCTGTACTCCTTGTGATTATTTTAAATTTCCATAAAATCCTCTAGCGAGAGTATCATAAGGCCATAGACTTTGAATGTGGGGCGTGCTATTTCTCAACTGCACTTCTCCAGGAAGAGCAATGTAAAAGCTTTTGCTTCAGAGCAGACCAATTTGGCACTACACCCAGATTCTGGGTTGTTTTTTTCCTAAACAAAAGGGAAAGAACATTCAGAAAGCAGGAACAACTCCAGAGAAGACCCACTTGCAAGTCATTACCAGTTGACAAGCCATAGACATGTTACATAGTGCAGAAACTCTTCTAATTGTCTTAGCAATCATGGAGATCTGTAATTACACATGGAATTTATCCTGATCCCAGGTTGTTTTAAATAAAACTTGACTTCTGCTTGTAGTTAATTGGCAGTCTGTAAACTTGTGGTTACAGTCTGTGATCAACAGTAGTTAAGTTCTCCGTATCTAAAAAAGAACATAAATGGGATTCCAACTAAAGGCTAGCTCTCTAATCACAGCCCACAGTGGTGATACAAGTCTGTAATGGTAAACTATAATAAATAGTATCTATAATAAATTTTAAAAGGTAAAGAGCTGAAACTGAATGTTTTGAATGCAGCTTTTCAAAAAGATGCATCTTTGATTTGATCCTTTGCGGTATATTACTTTTCCACAGGAACCACATTTGATACTGCATCCTTAAAATTGATAAGTACAAAGAAAGTTTGTATGTGTGTGCACATGCTTGTGTGTTTGTTTTCAACTCATGATTCACATTATTATATCTGTTTTTCTAATATTAGTTTGATGGTGATTTTATTTTCTACTGGGCCAAGTACCAATAATGTTTTTGTTAAAGTTACCGTAGTTCAAAGGAAACATCCAGTCTAATAGATAATTCAAGGATGGATTTTTATTTTAAAAATGTGGAAAATAATATATATCAGATATTCCTGTTGAGGTTTTTTTTTTAAAAAAGAAAAAATATATCAAAAAGGCTTATCCAGTATATTTTATTAAACTAAAAAGGTGTTAGGGTCATTGGTTTCCATATATAAAAATTAAATACCTCCCATTCTAGAAATTCTCAAAATATATTGATTGTCTTGGCAATTATTACTTTAGTTATTTTCTAAGTGTCTTAGAGTAGAACCTTGTTGAACAATAATTGTCAAAAGGACATTTTTGTTCAGATATATCGGGTTATTTGAAAAGTGTTAAGATGTTAATTGGAAAGTGGATGTGCTTTATAAAGTGGTTTTTCAATTGTATACTTCAAAAATTATTGCACTGTTTCATACTCAGTATTAATATTTCTTGTCCGCTATTCAAATACCATAGTAACATATTTTAATGCTTCCTTTTTAAAACTACTTGCTTTAAAAAAAATAACAATGGTTTAAGAAGAGTTATAAACTCCATTCTATAAATATTTGTTTCCTGGCGATAGGACATTAGAAATTAAAAGTTTTTTCTTGCATAATTAAGCAATAGAACTATGTCTACAAATGTGTGCATTTTTAAAAACTGGACAATAATTCACTGAAATTGATATAGTAGAAGAAATATATATCTAAATGAGATTAGAATTAGAACATTAAAATAAATGATTCTATATCATTTTTTTAAAAAAAAATTTGATTTATATGCCGCCCTTCTCCAGAGACTCAGGGCAGCTTACAATGCGTTAAGCAATAGCCTTCATACTTTTGTGTATTTTATACAAAGTCAGTTTATTGCCCCCACAAACTGGGTCCTGATTTTACCTACCTTAGAAAGGATGGAAGGCTGGGTCAACCTTGAACCATTGAATTTAACACAGACTTGTGTCTTGGAGATGGTCAGAGAAGCTGAGCTGCATAAGGAAATTTAGGCATGAGGGTGTCACCTGTTCTGGTACATGGAATTTAATGTTCACTGCTCATCTCAGAACTCATTACAGATGGTTATTTGGGGTCAATATTAAGATATTCTGCTGGAAGCAATCTGACAACTTCTTGGAAATGTGATTCGTATCTGTGACTAGGATAAGACAGGCACTCTTCTTTTATATAGTTCTGAAAAAAAGTCTTAAGTTCAATATTTATTTATAAACATTTGGGTTGTAAATCTTAGCCAGGCAGTTTGATTTATTGGAAAATACTATTTAATTAAAGTTCTTGCCTGGATGAACCTTAATACTTAAAATGGAAAGCTGCTTGTCTGAAGTTAAAAGTAGAGTTGCTTTAACAAAATTGCATATTTTTCCTGTATTAAATATTGGCAGAGGAACAGTTGGAACATACAGAGGAACATACAGAGAATCACTGTATGTTCAAATGCACAGCTTCAAGAAACTGTGTAACAGATGCAAGATTACTTGTCAATGTATAAATAGACTTAGTTAAATAGAAGAAATTCTCTTGTGTGCTCTTTCTCACACATTACAATCTCGTGTAAAATCCTCTGTTAATTTGTACAAGCCCATTTTTAAAGTGTCTGTATGCTAATCCTCACTTGTTTTTATGAATTCCTTAAAATTTTTGGTTGCATGACGATAGTCCGTTTGCGATATCCTGAATGAGTTTCCTAATCATTGCAGTACTTTGAGAAAAAAAAATTTAACTTTTCTCACACTTCAGGGGAAATATTTTAAGCATACTAATAATATTTACTTAAAGTGTCTGCATGATTTTTAAATTTGGAAATTTTACAGTGTATACCTTTACACCGAATATGTAGAAGCATGATAGAAAGAAGACTCATATCTCTTATAACCTCAGACTTTCATCATAATGCCAAGCTTATTAAAATTCATCTGGACATACCCCATTATTTATTTGCTTGATTCTAGCTGAAAGTTGAGTTTCCAATTAGCAAAGTTATGTATCAAAATGCTAAGACAGTTCCTGTACTGCACAGTTCAGATCATCTACTGTTCCTTGAAGTCTTTGAAGGCTTGGTTGGACATTTTCTTCTATCCATTCTTCTATAGCAGTGCTGTAGAAAATCTTTTTCATGGCTGTTTGCAATTCTTCTGTTAGAACAGTCCATTTGGTCAGAAGCCTAAACAAAAAAAAAAAGTGATGCCATATGTTGAATAAAATACCTTGTACTACAAAGAAGATGCACATAGGAGAATATGCAAGGGGAGTATGATGTGGCAGAAGTTTTCATTCTCTAGTTGATAGTCAGCATTAAATAGGACATTAAAATATTACTTTCCACATTACTTTTCAATTCAATGTGTTCCCTTCTTATTTAAGCTTCCTTCTTGTCAACTCTATTTCTTCAATTATGCAACCTTGTTCTCCTTTGTACTGTGCAAGATTTGCTGATTTCTATTTCTCTCTAAAGAGCCTGTTGAGAGTTACTGCAGTCAATATAGATAATACTGCCTGGAGGGCCCAACAATCTGATTAAATACCATCTATTTCAACGTGTTTCTCATCTCTGAAGTCGTCCATGTTTCTAATTCTTCTTTATTCCTGTTTTCTCTCTTGTGTATTCAAGATTCTGAGATCTGAAGAGATTCTGCTCCTCAGCCTGTTTCTTTCTTCAATGCTATCTATGCGTGTTTTTTTCTCCACAATTGTTTCTTTTATCGTTTTCTAACATCTAATATCCAATCGCATTCCATATTTTTAGTTATGTCTCATCCTTCTACTAATTCTCTTATCTCTAGATATTAACATTTCTGCCTAGCTAAATTCACCTTTCACGTCCCATGAAGGACTAGCACTTTGTCAACATTATTTTTTTAAGCCTTTTAAGTTGGCAATTTAAATTTCCACAAATAATTCATGATTTCCAACAGTCCTGTAGTTCAAGGAAGTTCAAAAATAGGAGATATATTTGTTTTTATTCATCTCTCTGCCTTTAAAGTGTGTTATTTATTTGATACATACACATACAATGACATACGAGTGAATCAGTGAATAATTTACTTTTATTAATAAGGTAATAAGGGAAATATTTTGCTATTTCTGA
Organism: Masticophis lateralis; assembly: GCA_030761175.1. Classification (NCBI taxonomy): domain Eukaryota; kingdom Metazoa; phylum Chordata; class Lepidosauria; order Squamata; family Colubridae; genus Masticophis; species Masticophis lateralis. The sequence continues at coordinate 115,387,986 of JAUDYJ010000002.1, forward strand.
ATTTGATACGTTATAGACTCTGTCAGCTGACCAAAATTTACAATAACATACATAACTATATCTGAGCTGATGTACCTAAATGAATGAGATATATTTGTTATGGCTAATAATATAAGTTCCATTAACTATGGCTCTAAACCTGATTGAATCTGGATTGAATCCATAAAGACCATCACTTAAATCTCAGCCTACAGGACTGCCTGTATTGATGGGTTTGAACAAGAGTGTAGACTTATAGCCATCTGTCTGTCCCAAATTAAGTTTTAAAAATGCAGACTTTGCGTGAAATCACAGATCTTGAATTACCTTACGGCATCTGGCTGAAAGTGATGAATCATTATAGGATGGATCTTCTTTCTTTTTCTGTGGTAGGGACTAAACCAACCTGTAACATATCTAAAAATTCAGACTGATATGAATGAACAAAAACAAACAAATGAGTTGAGAGACATCACATAAGTCCATTTATTCTATTTAAAATTTAGAAGGCATTTATTCAGGACCATTTCACAGAATATTGATACTCTTTAAATGCCACGTAAACATGATGTATAACAAAATGATACTGTATTTTATACAAATACAAATTCAATTATATATAAGAATATCTAAGAATGTGTGTAATAATTTCTCACCTGTTATTTTCCAAAAGTTCATCTACTGAAGATTTGAGGCAAAACGCAATCTGAGTCACAAATGAGAGAATTTCATTTCCTGGAAAAGTCCCTGTGATATCACTGTTTCAAAAAGAGAATCTGCATCAGCTTTCATAATAAATAGCTAGAAAAAAACATTTTATTCATTGTAAATGACTAAATATCATATTGTTCATTTGATTGTGAATTACTCCGGGCAGCCTTTTTAAAAGGGAATTTAAAAAAAAATATTAATAAAATATTGGGAAAGAATGAGCTTCCTGATCATTTAGGCCTTTTTGGATGATGCCTGAGCCTTATTCAAGTATGTATTAAATGAGGGAAGAGGATAAACCTTGGTCTTCTCTAATCAGTAGAAAGATCAATCTTTAGAAGGAAAAAATGTATAGTTGTTGACTTCCTCACAATTAAGAACTTCAGTAGCAAAAACCTCACTTGGCACAAATGTCCTTGCCATATTTGCTTATGTCTCTGCTAATAAAATATCATTAGTATATCCTTAGAGGAAGAATGAATGAGTGCTAAATGAGTTGTTAAAGCAGAAATGGTTTTCTATCCAATGACAATGAACAGATGTTATCAAATCTTCAGAAATGGAAGACATATCTTTGTCTTCCCGCTGGCTTCCTCAGTTATGGAAAGTCAGCAGGAAAGGTCACAAATTGTGTTCACATGACCATGGGTATAGCAATGGTTGGAAATTCGAGCCAGTTGCTGAGTGCCCAGATCACAATCAAGTGACCATGGGAATGCTGTAATAGACAAAATTACAAGGACCCATGGTTAGTACCATTTGTTCAGCATCATTATATCTTTGAATGGTTACTGAACAAATTAACATAACTCAAGGATTACCTGTAATTTAATTAACCTTGATTGGATTGCTAAATATTTAAGACAAGGATGTCAACTTGTGGTCTTATATCTCCTTTTTCAATGGCCTCACTATCCCTCCAAGATGCTATTATCCTTGGAAAGCCCTTCCATGTAAATTAAAAAATGTATTATGCAGCTTTGCTTACTTCTAATTTAGGAGAAAGGATGTGCAAAACTCACTAACTTGATAATGTAATGTTTAAGAGAAATCTCGAACATCGCCCCCTCAATCCATGCCATTTTGGGTGTGGTTCAACAGTTTTATGAGTTGTGATATCTCAAACCACTTCTGCTTTTGGAGGATTACTTCCAGAAAGAGCTGAACTGTTCCTGAAATGCCACAGTAAAGGGATTTTGGCACAATATTAAGGCAAAACAAAATGTTGTAATTCTCTAGAATGTTCCACTCTGAAATCCTTATTTTGAAGATAAGTAAGAGTAGATTTAATTTGTAATAATAATTCAATAGTAATGAAAAACGTGGGACTTTTACCTCATGAAGCTGTCTATTTCCAAATGGGAGAGCCCGAGTAATTTTTCTACATCTTCTCTCACTTTTTCTGAATAGCCACCTTAAAGATCCAAAGAAGAGCTTTTTTAAAGCATAAAATTTGGAAAAGGAAACAAAATTGGATAATTATCTTGTACAGCAATTTATTACAATGGTAATGGAAAGTTCAGGAATGCCAAAAATGTCTCATTACTGTTCAGACATGCTCCTGCTACCTCATTTCATGTTGGTGATAATTGCAGTAAAGGTCCTGTTCAGATGTTCCTCAATTGGACATGTGACTGTATCAGTTCTCTGGATACATCTTGCCCATCCCTCTCCTGTTGCTGAAAAGATGTTGATCCTATAAACACTTTAACATGTGGGATCTGTAATCTCCTTCAGATTAGATCTGTCTCTGAAGTTCTAAATAAATATGTAAATATCTTAAAATTATCTGATAATCTTCTCTATTTGATGCATATAGGGAATATCTAAGATAGGGCTCAAATATTTAAGGGAAGTATTTCCCTGGAGTTACAAACCACTTTATCACTGCCTCAGGTTCCAGTCTGTTATCTCACATATTGATAAAACAATTAGCCATATAAAGTACTAAATGAAGTGAAAGAACACAGCTGCCTATGATAGACTCAAACCTAAAAAAATATGGGTTAAATTATATGTGAAAAGGAATGCAGAATTTTTGGTATTAGTAATCCCAAAGTTTCCTTGCAATGCTGGCATGGTTTAATTTTGTGAGCTATTGTAACTTTTGGGAACAATATTTTAATCCAAAAATGTGGAAATTTACTGTTTTTAGGAAATTTGGTTATCAGGCATGAGGAATGCCTCATTAAGAGCCTTATTTTGCGATATTAGAAAAGCAGTACTATTCTGAATAGTAAGTACTGGAGTCAAGATGTGTAATGTATCTATTTTTGAAAAAGCATTCTACTAGTAAAAAAAATTTCTTTGGCACAGATTTCAAGACATTTTACAAGGTTTTTTTTTTATTTGAAATGTTGATACATTGTTTAAAACTTGATACACAGGGTTTGCCTAAATTGTTTATAATTTTTGTTGTTTATTGTGTTTTTATTTTTGCTTATTTTTGTATTTTTTATAGTTTGTTGGTGTTTTTTTTTTAGTTTTGAATGTATGTTTTATTAAACTTGTAATAAAATGAAATAAAATATATTTTGTGTTTTTATTGTGATGCTGTTAAATGGTTGTGAGAATAACTTCGGGAAACAGGAGGAGGAACATAGAGGAAATAGAGCGAAGGGACTCTTCCTAGTTCTCTTGAAAAAAAAGGCGGAGAGGGGAGAAGTGTTATTAGACTTGCAAGATTCTGTTACTATAATGTTACAATAAAGTTAGTGTTAGTACTCATGGTTGTGAGTTCCTGTTTGGATTATCTCAAAGAGCTGATAGATCCTAGGCATGTTTTTAACTGACTGAAGAAAGAACCATACTGTACCATTCTTTAATGCTTGGAGACATATGGCTAAGGATGGAATTCCCACAGGCAGAAGTTCACACAAAACAGAGAAGTGATCATACCTAAAGAAGAAAATGCAGGCCTGGTGAAGCAGTATAGCAGTAGCACCTCAGATTGCAAGAACTTTAGGAAAACACACTTCTTCAGCTAACACAAATAACACATCTGAATGTGTTTTTCCAGTGTGTCTGAGCACCTTCATGTAATACAATTATTAGGAGTTGAAATATGAAAGGAAATCTTGGGTTTTAGGAAATCTGGAACTAAGGATAGTTGTGAAAATGATACAAACAGAAGATGCCAAAGAAGTTTGGACTCATTTGGAAACAATCATTAAATTAAATGGAGAAAGTGGAAATTTTGTCTCAAGTCCCAACACAATAGTCCCAACACGATCAGGAATTTAAAGCTGTTTTTTTTAAAAGCTAGGACTTCATGATTATATATGATAATTTACTATGAAAAATTGGCCCAAACCAATTTTAAAAGTGCTCTACCAATTTTCAATATACTAATAATGCTATAATATCTACTGATCTGTATACCATGTAGTTACCTTTGCCAGCCAGTCAGAGTGATTCCTCTTATGATACCAGCAGGACAACTCTTAGCCACTTTCAGCCATTGCTCGTGGTTTTTAAGATGATGTCCAATAAGTGTCAAGCACTGGTTTACTCCAGTGGCTCCTTTAAAGGCACTAGCAAACCAGAATTTTGAGAAGTTACACTTCTGGTACTTTTCAATGAGATTGGCTGCATAAAAAAGAGACAGCAATGACACGGGTTGCATGAACTATTAAAAGGCAAGGGAAAATTTATAGGCAAAATTTATGAAAAATTTGGGATGTTCTTACAGCTGATTTGCAACAAGTACAAACCTAAATTCAAATTAGTAATAAAGTATTAAAAGATAGTGATTCTATGGCTCTGTCTACAGAGCTGATAAACTCAGTTAAAATGCGGGATCTGAATTTGCCTAATATTAACTTATTTTTTCAAAAACATACCTCTAAGCACTACTACTTATGATTATGATTTCATCTAGGTAATAATTTTAAAACTTTTGAAATGAGTGGGGCTTTCCCACAGAGATTTTTTTCTTTGCACTGATAGGTTTCTTATTAAAACATGCTTACTTTCTCTTTCCAAGACCTTTTTAAGAATAATTGTACAAATTGTACCTGTTGAAATGAAACTGTAAAAAAGACTTAGAAGCAAAAGAGTTAATTATTTTTTTACTTATGTCAACATGAAATAAGCTTTCACTTCTTGCTTATATATCTTGTCCATGAGAATAACTGTAAGTTTTGTTAAAATGATAGAATGGATGTGGTTCATACATGTTAAGCCATGCAGTCCGTTGGTTTTGCACATTGTGCAAATTCAGACTGTCAGACCTTAATTAAAATTTGTAATCATGACTCGATCCATATCTTATCCCAACCAAATAAATGGATAGCTTATAATTAGAAGCCATTAATCTTTTGGGAAAAGAGCAAAAAGAGCGAAACACCAGCAAATGGGTTGTTTCTGTAGCAATATTTCTGCTGCTTCCATCTTGGTTTAATTCTAGACTGTGTGTATGTTTCTGTGTGAGCAAAAGGGGACTGTTGCTAAACAAGCATATTCTGACAACATCCAATGACCTTCCTGCCTAAATGGAGATTTAATCCCAATTTTAGCGTAACATACTATCTGCTGAATGGAGGGCTTTGGGAAGCTGTATTTACTCTGATCATCAGGACTATGTATTTTAGTTACATTTTTTCAAGTGAAAACATCCAGGTACAAACCTTTAGTCGCCACATCAAGATCAGGAGAATAATCCCAAATCATCAGTTCTATCAGTTGTGCTAAACCAGAATCTGGAAAGAAGCAGAAATGTAAATGATTATGAAGATCAAACTTTTGTAATGTTTGATCTCAGTTTTGTATGAACAATCCTTTCCATAATTTAGAGAACAGATTCTGAAAAGAAAGTTCCTGCCTCTCTCAGAATGGATTAATGAAGCCAGGAATAAAGTGATTTTAGCAAAACAAAGGATTTTAGCATGCAGTCGTGAAATAGTAGAAGATATGGTGATTTAACAATGTGTTTCCTTTCTTACTGTTTCAAATTATTTTAATTTTAAACCAGTTCTGAATAATTATAGAAAATGTGGAGATATACGTCAAATTCTTGATCCCAACACCAAAAATGGTTTGTGAGGGCAAGACTGAAGAAGATACAATCCTCTGGCAATTTCTCAGTTCTATATCAAATCAAAACTTTATTTACCGCTAATTCAACAGTATCTTTAGTATTATTCCAATTCATTTCCTTAAGGTATTTCTACATTTTGAAATAATTTCCTATTATTTGAAGCAGGAGCATTTATATAGTTTTGGGATTTTTATTTTTAAACTGTTTCCCTATTCACAATAGACATTCTTGTCAGTGCTAATTATAATAATTATAGGTTTAAATGCCTTGTGTATTTTTTGTATGTATGTTTTTAGTATTCCCAAAAGAACTTCACTTCAAACAGTTTAGCAATCTGACTTTATCCATCTTTTTAAAAAATTACTAGGTTCAAGTGCTTACTTTTTTTTATGATGTTCAGACTCCAAAATAGTAGGTAGAAATAGTTACTAAACAAACATACCTTTTTATGGAAAATGCAAAAGTCTTTTCCAAATGTTGAGTTTCATTAAACATTTAGAATAATTATCTCCACCATGGAAAGAAAGGAAATTTTCCTTTATAGTTATTATAATTGATCTTTCTTCTGCAAAAGTACCTCAAAATCCTTGAGAGACTATGAGATTATAATGTTTATATTCCCAATACAATGCACAAAATAAAGTTTGGTTGATATTTGTGTGCCCACTGGCTTGTTTTCAAGAAACACAATTACCAAATGTCCATACATTATGTAGGTTTTTAAACAGCTAATCTTACCCAGATGCATGTTCCTTCCTGATCAATTTAGGTAAAGATACTAGTCATAATTTATTTATAACTATTTCATACAGATAATTTCAAAAGGAGATAGTGTATGTGAGAGACCCCAAACAAATACAGGTAGGAGATCTGGTAGTCAGGCTATTCTGGTCAGCAGGGACTTTTTATTATTATTATTTCAACTTATATACCGCCCTTCTCCCCAGGGGGACTTTCACATTAAGCAAGCCTAATAGCTTATTATTTAGTGCAAATGTGACTAATGAAAAGCGACTTCTCAGAAATCATTGAGTTTGCTCCAATATTCCAAAATTGTATCTGGAATTCTCCTAAACTGACTACCTACCTCTCAGTGTTTCTTTGCTCGTTCTCCTCAGCATGTCATCCCACACAATTGGTTTCACTGTGGGATGGGTTGAGACTACATGACTGGCCACTGCTTTCATGTGGGCTAGGCACAACTTTTCAATAGTATTTTCTTCTTGCTGCAGCCATTCCTTGGATTCTTCTCCTTCACCAAGGTAATACACCTGAAGATATAAAATCAAAATTTTTGTTCAGTGATATTTTTTCTTTAGGGTACCTTCTATATTGCTATGCCATTTGGAAACAGGTTTTCCCAAATGATCAAAGAGCTGCTTTTCGCATTTAGAATAATTATCTTTACCATGAAAACGAAGAAGGAAACATTTCATTTATTACTGCTATTCCTTCTGTCAGGTCATGTTAAAATGGACTAATAAATGTGAAAACCAGGAAAACCCAAAATTCTAAACCTGGAAAATTGATGTGGACAAGGCAGAAATCAAAAGAAATCTGGTTTCAACACACACCTCAAGTATAAAATTATTGTACTACTTTGCACTAACAGCAGGCAATCAACCACTCTGTGTGGCTTCATTCTTGTCAGAAATAAAGATTCTAATTTAGCAAAGCCGCATCTGGGAATCTTTAGCCATGTCACAGTGAGGAGTCAGGCTCAACTTTTACGTGCTTAGAGGTCTCTGATTTCCCTCACTGAGAAATCCTGCAGGCATTATTAATTGTATCCCAATGTTTTTGAAGTAGTAAAGTTAAATTATACTGTGTTGTTTGTAAGAAAATACCTCATGATATCAGACAATTGCAGGATAGTAGGAAGGATGGATAGGCAAAATTGTTATTATTAGTCTAAGTATAGGTGTGAACACAATGGAAAATACATTTTCTTGCAAATATGAAATAAACCATGAAATTACTCTGGGTGTTGACTGAAACAAACCGAGTAGAATTACGTTGTTTTACAGAGTGACTAGAACAATGTCAGTGTGCTATCTCATCTCTCTGCATGGACTTTGTGATGAGCTGCTTGTCCATCTTTGTACTGTTTCCTTTTTCCTCTCAGCTACTTCTACTGCCAGTGTCCCAATTTGGCCTATTCCACCAGCCTATGCTTTCCCTGAGCTGTTGCTACTGCACTTTTCCACTCACCCCACCCACACTTGTGCTCAGAAAAACACTTTTTAGTCAGTATCTGGAACAAAGAAGCTTTTGTGTTTTGTGTAGACCAAAACAACTGAAACACAGATAATTTGTTTCAGGAAAGCAGCTAACTGAAATATATGTTTTTTTTGTTTTCAACCTTGTCTTGGAAGGAGGTTTCTTCATCTTCCTTACACCAGGGTGCAATCAAAGTAAAAGAAAAGTAAATGGCAAGTGGCTAAAATAAAAGATACAAAAGTGTAAGTTTTGATGCATAACAAAAGCTGATCAGAATGATCCCAGGGAAGTTAACATGAAGGGAAACATTAAAACAGCCTCGAGTAGCCCCAGGGTAAGATAGGCGACAAATAAATTTAACAAATAAATAATTTAACAAAAAAAAAAAATCCTACAAGGAAACATATTAATTTGCCGAACGCTATGACCACTGCTAAACGGCCCTGTCTTTTCTGATCAAATTCAGCTCATGTTTCCAAGCATTACCTCATCACAGCCAATGTGAAACCATCGGAGATCGTCATGTAATGCCATTACTTGCTCTATCATTGCAATAACCAATTTCAAGGAATCCTCTTTATGGGGGTTCACTGTGTTGGGGAACATTGCCACTTCCCGGAGGTGGCAGAATTCTTTGTGCTTCAAAACAAACTGCAGGAGAAGCAAGAACCAGAGACAATAATCCATAAACCAAAGCAAATCCAGAAAATTGCATACCTACAAATGCAAGTCTGTTTAAGTAAACCTATCAATAAAACAACTCAGAATTGCAAAAAATAAAACAAACAGTGGTGAAACGTCCCTAACTAGGAGCTGGCACTTACCTCCATATGTCCAAACGTCTGTATTAAGGGGATAACTTCTAAATCATGCGACTTTGCCAGCTTTAGAATCTCTTTAACCTCAGCAGGACTAGAAGGAGAAACATTTATTAATAAATTATACATTTAATAATTATACATTTTTTTTGTTTTGTTTAGAATTCCATTATACATGGATGTGTTTCCTTTGCATAGCGGACAGATTGCATCTACTTTATGTGTCCATATCTGCAGCAAATTTAAACTAAGTATTAGATACTCTAGATCAGGGCTGTCAAACTCCCTGTCCTCGGACCAGATGCGTCATGCGCTGCCTACACCCATGCCCGGTTTAGCAAAGGGGAAAAAAGTCCCAATACGTCATGTGATGCCGCCGTGATGATGTAAGTTTGACACCCCTGCTCTAGATTCTAAACCACTACCCAGTACAGAGCAAATAGAAGAAATTAGCACTAAATGGGATTGTTTTTGAGGGATATTTAACAAAATAGTTTGCCCCTCAGTAGTAAATTTATATCAGTTCCAATTACTTGGTACAGCTCTATAAAACCTGAGATTTTAGTGAGACAAGAGAACCAGAGACTATGTCTCAATGTTGGCTCTTCTGAGATGACCGGCTGGCTAACATACCTGTATGCATCATTTGCTCGGAGTGGCTTCAGTTCTCCATCATAAGGGTACATATCCTCATATTCAAGGAGAATACCATTTGCACCCAGGACATTGAGCAATGGGAAGATCTGTTGGTTGCATAAAACATCTCAAATCTCTAGTCAGTGGTGAATTGCTATATTTAATTTTATAAGAAAACAATGGCCTTAGAAAATGCCTCCTGGATATATTGATCCCTAGCCTTAGATCTTGTGAGATAGCATTTTTAACTTTTTTTCCCTTTTTAAAAAATAGACAAGCATAGAGCGGAATCTACTTCAGTATTCTCCTTTCTTATAGAGAAACTATAAATCGTATGCATACAATTTGGGAAGAATCAGCTTTCTTCTCTCAAAATGCTAGAACCCATACATTTCAAGTGATTGTGGGAGATTCAGAACAAATAATAGGAACAATACATATACAATACAACAATACATTTAATGGATGCAATGGAAAGATGGTTGGAAAATATGATCCCAAGGTGGGAGGGATTAGATAAATTCACAGAAGATAATGGCTAATAGTCATGATGGTTACATAATACAGGCAGTCCTTGATTTGTGACCATTTGCTCAATGACTGTTCAAAGTTATGACAGATCTCTCTAGGGATTACTTATAAACCAGATACCCAGATCTGACAGTCGTCCTGCCGTATTATTTCACTGGACTTCAAGAGCTCAGCAACTGGAATACATTTATGGCCATTTGCAATCTCATAACATTTGCAAATATTTGACCATGTTTTATAACATATTTTGCCAAAAACGCATTTATTTCAGATTTTTGGAAAAACCATATCCATAGCAAACTACCCTGTTTTCCCCAAAATAAGACATCCCCTGATAATAAGACCAATTGGGCTTTTGAGTGTATGGCAATAAAGCCAAGTGCTTATTTCAGGGTTCAAAAAAATATAAGGCAGGGTCTTATTTTTGGGGAAACACGGTATTGATTTGCTTAATGATTGCAGCATTCATTTAGTGATCACAGCAGAAAAAGTTGTAAAAATCTGATTAGTCACATGGTTGACTCAAGTTACAATCGTAGTAAATTACAACATGATGGGCAGGCCCCATTACGATCGTACTCAAGTACTCTATGATAGTACAGTAACTCAAGGATTACTGTGCTACCAGCATTTGAGACAATAAATCGCTGCGGAAAACAGGTGGGAAATGCTCCTATGCTGCCAGAGACATTTAGTTATTTAGTGTGGTACTAGAAAGATGGGTAGCCTAATTCAGCACAACCCTTAAGTTCTTCCTAATGTCACTTTTCAAAGCCAGTTATAGCTGATTTAGAAGCCATTATTTCTAAAGTATTATTTTCCAGGCCATTGTTCTTCTTAATTGCAGTTAACTGAATTGTAGTAATACTGCAGCTACTCTATACAAAATAGATATAGGAATGTTACTGTGACTGATTGACTGATTGATTACATTTATTGACCACCAGACTCCTATTGAATTCTCTTCAACAAATATAGAATTTATAGATTGAAGACTACTTTTTTGAGCTGGATGGAGCTAGAAATCAGTTCCCTGATTATACATATAAAGACTGTGTTACCTCTGCCAGGTATGAGACTCTGGGTGGAGCCCCCTTGAGATCCAGATGCACCAGGTGCAATTCAAATGGAGATGAAACCATCATTATATTTTCTTCTGTCTTTGCTGTAAGAAGTACACCAAATGATATACTGGAAAAGAGCAGTAGCATTATCACTTGCCTCATTTGCCCCATCATTAAATAGGATAATAGAAAGTTGCTACAAAACAACATTTTGTGAGTCCTTATTCTTACAGGAGGGCACAATGTCAAAATAAGCAACAGTCATATTTTCTTCATGGTTTTTACAAAGCAAATACCATGACCATCCTATTATATAAATGGAAGCAAACTTTCAATCACTTCACCCTTACAACATGGGTCGAAAAAAAATGTTAAATTAAACCTTGGATCTTCCATATATATGGTCTGAGTCTTATTGTTGACAATCACTAGCTTTTTGTTTTCTTTTAAAAACCTTATAATATTTGATGCTCTGAATCTCTACCTGCATTCTTTTTTCAGAAATAGTTTGGGAGAAGCCTGATGCTAGTAGCCTGAGAGTGTTATCACACTGATTATCCTGCCTCATAATTACATTTAGTTATATAAAGCTCTTCACTCCAAGGACGATGTTTGTTCCCATAAGAGATTAATGTTTTGAAGCTGTCCTTTCTGAAATAGTTCAACCTCCTGTTATATGCCTAACCTTTCCCACATACAGGTAGTCCTCAACTTACAACAGTTCATTTAGTGACTTCAAAGCTCCAATGGCACTGAAAAAAAATATTTATAGCCATTTTTCACATTTATGAGCATTCCCATGGTCACATAATCAACATTCAGATGCTTGGCAACTGACTCATTTTTAAGACAGTTGCAGTGTCCCGGGGGTCATTTGATCCCCTTTTGCAAACTTCTGATAAACAAATGTTAAACCAGAGTCAATTAACAACTGTATTACTAACTTATCACCTGCAGTGATTAACTTAACTTGATTAACTTAATAACTGTGTCAAGAAAAGTCATAAAAAGGGGAAAACTCACTTGACAGATAACAGAACAGAATTTTTGGGCCTAATTGTAGTCATAAGTCAAGAACTAATTGTATTCCTATTTCCTTTTCATCTTCAATCCATAAGCCTCATTCATCTCAAACAGCAAATTTGTCATTTAGGTCAGTATAGGATGATATAAATTTTCCATTACAACTGAAATGTCTGTGCATGTTTCTTTGAAAAAAGCCACATCACGTTCAGAGAGTCTTCTCTCCAAGTAAAGGTTGCTGCCTTATAGCTTTATTTTATTTATTAACATTCTGTGAAAGTTTAAATGTTACTGAGCCATTTTATAATAATTTACCAGAAAATAGATATTAGGGAAACAGTTGCACTAATATTTTAAAATCTGACATATTGCTAAATCTAAAAGCTTCATGACATTTTACAATATACAGCTGTCAATAAAGGAGGATATTTGACATAGTAAACTGCTTTATGGCAAATTCAGAATATTGATAGCTCAGCATGTCAACCCAAAGTCTCTTCTGAGTTAAAATTCTGGTGACTTCACAGACACATTCATATAATTTTTTGTAGCATTATTGACCTAATTTGCTATGAACTTTTTCTAGGATGTTTTCAAATTCCCAAGCTTATGTTTCTTTATGGTCTCCCATTCAATCACTTAATGTTTTGAGAACCAGTCAAGAACCTGGCCATGAACAAAAGGCTCAACATATCTGGAAGGTACCACGTTAACTGAACCAGCTTGCTGTTCTCTCAGCCCTATCTGGAGATGCCAGGGCTGCAACCTGAGATCTTCTGCGTGCAAAGTGTATCATATACACTGCAGTTATATAATATGCAATACATGCCACATTATTGGGACATATTGGGGGAAAACCCTATTTAATAAATCCATTTCTGCATGCTTTAGAATGTATTTACATTCATTTATTTATTAGATTTACAAGCCACCCAATGCCAGAATGACTCTGGGCAACTTACCTTTAAAATAGAAAAACAATTTTTAAAAGAAGCCTAAAAATCCAGACCATCTACACATCAAACACTACCCACAAGGCCTAGGAGAATAACCACATTCCGAAGACTTTCTACAAGGATTTAAGGATCTTTAGAAGTTGTTAAAAATTAAGAGCAGGTCACAAATGGGAATAATAAATACGACAATAAATTTGTCCTCGAGGACGTCAGACGTTACCCGTGTTAAGGTAACAGCGTGAAATGGGTATATTTTACAGAATTGCAGCTGGTGACTTTCAGTTCTGAGACAGCTGCAACTCGGACTAGCCAAACCTCCCACGCCCTTCTCCAAGCGCAAACTGGCGTCCTGAATTCACCCCTTCGCATCTCCTTACAGACAAAACGGCACAGGAAAAATAATCAGAGTAAATGCAACCTCTTAGATATATTGTTCATGGCTCAAGCCCCATCCCCTATCCTGCGATCTCTCTCTCTCTCTCTCTCTCTCTCTCTCTCTCTCTCTCTTTTAAATTCTATACCTTCTTCCGAGTAACCTTACCGCAGCGGACGCACCTCTCCAGCAACTGCTCACCTTTCCACCTCCCCCGGCTTGTCTTCGGCTGCTCTAGGCTGGATTGAGCATGCCTGACCGCTCGCGTTCTCCGAGATCAATGGCGCCTCCCTGAGCTTCCGGGTCGGGTGCTGTGAAAGCCTATTGGCCGATGCCTCCCTCCGCCCCCGCCCCCTCCACCCTCGTAGGTAGCATCCTAAAATCCAGGTAGAGCCTCTTTCATTGGAACAATGGCTCCTCAGCGGCGGCCGGCCGGAAGGGCTCCGGAGAGTGGCGGTGCAGGTGCGGCGGTTCGAGCGGAAGAGCGTCGTCACTGCAGCAGGTACAAAGATGCCAGCGACGTTTGGTTGCTAATAGCTGCCCTTTACGGCTCGGTATTGCGCATGTGAGAAGAAGGGAGCTCTTTGCAACTTCATCTTCCCCATCCCGCCTGGCTTCTTTCACTCCTCCTGCAGCGCTTTGCCCAGCCTGGCTCTCTCTTTCTCCAGGTGGACAAGCCTTTCCAGCATATATGCACCCAGGGACAGAGCTGGCTGTATTTAGAAGCCCTTGGGGACCAGATTGGAGGCTGCAGTAAAGTCACACATATCCAGAGGGTTTCAGTTTGGCAGTATTTTGTGTGGCAAGGTTCAGGGCTTCTACCGGCATGATGAATCTAGAATATACAAACCAGCTCTTAATAATTTCTAATTGGACCGAGTTAGATCCTTGCACTAAGGTGACAGGTTGGAATCTGCTTGTAATTCCAGACATTGTAATTCCAGGCATTGAAAGGAGGTTTCTTCTTTTCCCCTTTGTTTAGGGGAGGTATTGATAGCTGGATTTTACAACACGGCCTTACACAGTTTACAACCACAATTGAACCCAAAATTTGTGTTGCTAAGCCAGGCATTAAGCAAGGCATTAAGCAAGTTTCTCCCCCCCCCCTTATGACCTTTCTTGTTAAGTGAACTGTCAAGGACTACATGTATGAGTTCCCATGTTGAGAATATCTATGCTGCAGAAAAAGTAGAGGAAATTATAATATTTCAGCTGTGCAGATAAATACTTATGAATCGCATTCATGACATAGCTGAATAAATAAATAACTCTTTATGGAACAGTTTGTTAAATTCATTAAAACAGCTTCAGCTTCCTTTTGATGCTTGTGTTGTTACTTGGCCAGTACTATCTTTTATGTAACCTTTATGTTTCTTCTGGATCATGGTGTTCCTCTTTCCTAATGAATTGGCTTAATTACCTCTGGCTAGTAACCGTACTGTATTAGCAGAGCATTGGATTTAGGCCAGAAATACCCTAACTTTATTTCCTCACCCAGCCACAGACTTTTCTTTGGATAATCTTGAATTATTTACATGTGGGCAATTTAATCTTTGCAAGTCCTTGTGAGGATATAAATAGGAAAGGCCATGGCGGAAGAGCTAAATAAAAATCTAGCTCAAATCTAGTCAAACTATTCTTCAAAGCACCTGAGGATAGAACAAGAAGCAATGGGTAGAAACTAATCAAGGAGAGAAGCAATTTAGAACTAAGGAGAAATTTCCTGACAATTAGAACAGTTAATATGTGGAACAACTTGCCTGCAGAAGTTGTGAATGCCCCAACACTGGAAATTTTTAAGAAGATGTTGGATAACCATTTGTCTGAAGTGGTATAGGGTTTCCTGCCTGGGCAGGGGGTTGGACTAGAAGACTCCAAGGTCCCTTCCAACTCTGCTATTCTATTCTATTCTATTCTATTCTATTCTATTCTATTCTATTCTATTCTATTCTATTCTATTCTATTCTATTCTATTCTAAATACTATTAAGTACAATAATTATAGAATTCTGCTTTTTCTGTAAGCTGTCAAGGCAGTTTATATGGGGATATCTGCACATTTTGTCTTCACAACAATTCTTTGAAGTAGATTGACTAAGAGAGACTGAATTGTTTTCCAAGTCAAACAGTGAATTATCTTTGTGTGAAACCTTGAACCTGGGTCTGTCCAATGCAAATCCAAATTCTAAACCCCACACTGTTCTAGCTCTCTATAGTGAACTATAATGAAAAGACAGATATTTTAAATTTAAAATAATGATGAAAAAATAATGCACAGTAAAAGTATGAAGGCCAGACATAGGTTTTAAAACTTCATTGTAAAATCCAAAGTCAAAATATGTATTAAAGAAGAGAATAAAAGCATCTTGTTTTGTTTTCAGTGGCGTGAAAGATAATATTCAGAAAGATTCACGGCGAAAATGGTTAACAGCAGCTTTCCTTCTCTCATCTGCCGTGCTGGGTTATCTTTTGAGTAGAAGCTACTTGTTCAGTGAAGATGGAGTTACAGAAGTATTGGCTCATCATGGTGAAAGCATCCCAGACAAATTCATTGAAGTACCCTGCTCAGAGGATTATGACAGCCATAAACGGTTTGAAGGTATTGAATAATATGACTTGCATTGATGCTTTTTTAATAGTAATTTTATTAAAAATTACGGTTACAATGAAAAAAATTAATGCAAATTAAAAGAAAAAAGTAGAAAAATAAAAGAAAAATATGAATATAGTAAAGAGTGTGTGTGTGTGTGTGTGTGTATGTGTGTATGTATGTATGTATGTATGTGTGTATGTATGTATGTGTGTCAGAGTTTAGGCAGCATGACTTATGAGATGAACCCAGGAGCAAAACACAGCACACAGCGCCTTTAGATAATTAACAGTGGTTTTATCTACAGCTAAATATATACAGACTTATATGTGGTAAATACCTTATCATACATCTACGGACACAAGGAGAGCAATGAGATACATGACAAGGGAGAACATGAGGCGAAGGGAGATGCCCTCTAATAGCTTCCTTTATATAGACAGCTTCTTACCCAGCTTCTTAAAGTGGCAGTAACCCTGCTGCCTCATTCCCATTGCATCAGCTTACAGTTGCCTCCACTTACAACCTTCCATCATCTTACAGCTATTAAATCTACATACCCTGACACACACACACACACACACATACACACACTCTCTCTCTCTCTCTCTCTCTCTCTCTCTCTCTCTCTCTCTCTCTCTCTCTCTCTCTCTCTCTCTCTCTCTCGTGTGTGTGTGTGTGTGTGTGTATGTATGTATGTATGTAGGTCTTTGGTTATTCGGGTCTTCTCCAGCGTAAAATTGGAAGTGTCTTGGCGACGTTTCGACGAAGTCTCATTCGTCATCTTCAGGCTGGTGAATCAGAGCACAACCAACCTCCCATCCAATCAGAGCATAGCCAAGCCCCTAACCAATCAGAACACACCTCCACCCAATCAGAACACAGCCAAGCTCCCACCCAATCAGCTCACACCCCCACTAGCAGTTAAAAGGAAGAGACAGCTGCGATCTCACATTGCTCCTGGAAGCACGAAGCCAAAAACACCAGCCTGAAGATGACGAATGAGACTTTGTCGAAACATTGCCAAGACACTTCCAATTTTACGTGGGAGAAGACCCGAATAACCAAAGACCTACATACAAACACCCATGAAAACCTCAGAAAACAGATATATGTATGTATGTATGTATGTATGTATGTATGTATGTGTATATATAATATATACAAACGCACACACACACATACACATACTCCCCATTCATCACAATTATAAACAATTGTTGTAACTTATCACCTTCTCTTAAAATACAACAAATGATCTTTTCTTCCTGTATTCCATCTCTTTATCTATAAACAAATCCTTAAAATCGTGTCATTCCAGTCCTGATGTCAGCAAAACTCCATTAAGAGGTTACCAGAAATAACAGTTCTATTTTAACCTTGATGCAATAAACCAAGTCTATTTTCTTTTTTATTTCTAACAATCTTTTACAACTGTTTGCACACCCCATGGTTACGTGACTGTGATTTATGACAGTTTTACTGGAAACCAGTGTTTGCTTTGTTTATTGCAAAAACCATTCTTAGCAAATAATAGCTTTGCTTAACAAGCAGTGTAAAAAAGATCATTAAAACAGGTTTAGTCCAGTGGTGGGTTGCTCCCAGTTCGGACCAGTTTGCAAGAACCGGTAGTAAAACTGGCAGGAGGTCTTGCCCATTGCCCTGGATGTCGTCATCAGCGATCTGCGCATGCGCAGAAGCAAAGCACGTGTGCGAGCAAAGCAAGGCGCGTGTGCAAGCGAAGCGAGCACGCATGCGTGATCCCGTTGCGAACCAGTAGTAAAGGTAAGTAGAACCCATCCCTGGTCTAGTCTCATGATGATCCACTTTACAATCATCATGATTTATAATCGTAATCGCCAGGCTCAATTATAATTGTAAATCAAGGATTATTGTATAATTCAGTATTTTACAATGGCACAACAATATTTTTATAAAATAAGATACATGTAATTTTTCATGATTTGTACATAATATCCTACCTTATGCCCAGAATTTATATTCAGGTTTAGGGACTTCTAAAAGTCAGTGACAAGGTTTCTAGGTACCACCGAAGTCCAAAGCTAGAGTCTAAAAGATCCTTACATGGGATTTCCATAAACCAAAATAAGAATGCACATACGTGGGCAGAACTGTAAGAATCACAAAATTTATGATGATGATGATGCTGTTGAGCCATGGATCAATGCCAGTACTCTGAATTTAGGTATGAGATTGACTCCAAACCAAATCATTGAGGTAAATTTCTGTCTATAAACCACACAGATAAAATTGCTGATCTATTGTTACAAACTACTGGCATGAAGCATGGACCCTTTATATTTTTACAGAAGATTTCCATCAAACTATCCTTTAAATTACAGATCATTTCTGTAATATATGCTGCAATGAGGCAAAAGCATAACTCTGATTCACTGATGTTCATGAATCTTATATAGGATCCTCTCCAGCATGGACAGATCACCTAGTATGATTCATATAATTAAACCAAGTTTTAAAAAAAATTACACAGTATATATTGTACATTGCAAATATGGCAGAAAACTGTACGTCCATTAGGAAAACATGGACTACATGCTGTGCCATGACATGAAACTTCTTGATATGTACAAAAAACTAAAGTTCAATTGTCAGTGTTACTAATCCAAGCTATGGCTCTTCTGGTTTTTCATAGGAGTTCAAAGATTGTTTTTTCTAGTATCTGGGAGAAGGCTCTCTATGACTTCTTAGTGTTCCCTTTGGAGAATCATAGGATATATTCACGCAGAGAGATGTTATAATAAAAATCATGTACTATTAGCAATATGTAAGTGCAAACCTGAATTTCATTATAGCCTTATATTTTTTGGGAGGGGGGGTTTTACAAAAGATAGTCCTAAAGGAGTGATACCCCTCACAGACTACATCTATACCCAAAGAATGCAGAAGGAAAAAAAACCCTATGCAGTCAGTGCTGCTATGGCATAAAATGGGAAATGTATAAAGCAAACTTGAATCTATCCCAAATAGCCATGGTTTTACACCATGCTGATGATGTTACTTGCCAGTTCTGTTGAGTCTCTGGAGTCAGATGGGATTTTATGGGTGCATGGGGAAACTTTCCCATAAAATAAGCATGTAAAATTTAAAACTTCATGACAACTTATGTCTTGGAGCCATATTTTTTATATGATTCCTCTCTAAAATTCAGGTCCCGTGATTCTTACAGTTTCCTGCTTGTGCCAATATAATCTGATTCAAAAGTTCATCTTCTGTAAAAACATGAGTTTTTGTAACAGTTCATTACTCATAATTGTGATTTTGTACCTTCAGAATCACTAAGTTGAAATTAGAACTAAAAATCAGAATCAAAAATAGTGCTTATAACTGTGGAGCTAGATATTTGATTTCATACAGAATGAAAGAATATATAGGATATATGTCTCTCATTTGTGTTTTGGGGCTTGTTGGATGCATGCTCAGTTTGGAGGATAATGTTTTTAGGTTCAATTTTTGAGAGGGGTCTAATTTTTATTGACAATTGGTTTTTAGGGGTGAAATTACAGTTTTAACATGCTTTCAAAGGGGAGGTTTGCATTTTCAATACTAAAAATGAATTTAATTTTGAAGTATTTTAACTTTTAAAAATATTTTATTTTGACCTATTCAAATACATATTCTTCAATGAATATATTCTGATCATACTCTGCTGCATCAATTCAGTCTGTTCTTGAATGGCTGCTCTCTTTTTTTGCATTTCTGTTGCAATTTTTGTATTACCATGTTTCCACTTGGGGGCACCCGTGAGATGCATTTGACAGGGTTCCCTATTCTGTAATCTGACAGCAATGTTTCTTAAATATATCAAAATTCAGTTTGCCTAAATCACATTTAACTGTACCCTTGATGAAAACACTGGGAGCTGTAATTTATCTCTAGTCTTTTTCAGGATTTATCTATTGCTTGGTAATTTACTGCAATACTATTCCGTCCTAAACTTGTGTAATGCTGCTTTGTTTTATCTGCTTTAGTTTTGAGAATTCTAAAACTCTGTCCAGGATTCCTCAGAGATCTGTATACAATACTATTTGTTCCTAGTTAACATCTATATGGACTCACCAGGTGGGCTCACCTGTTGTCGTGCAGCTAAGTATCACCAATATACTGATGATACTCATGTATGAATCTCAACTCAGGGCCATTCAATGATATATTTTTTTTGTACTCATATCTGGAGGCCATGGGAGCCTGGATGGGGAAGAACACATCTGAAAAGAAACTAAATTGAGTGGCAATGGATTTAGGGGTCTTTGGGTCCTGGGATCTCTATTTGGGGTGTTGGGGTTGCATTTCTCCAGACAGAAGTGGTGTAGATTTTTGGTGTCTCTTGGACTTTGAAGAGCAGATGGCAGCTATGGTAAGAAGGGCTTTAGCATAAAACCGTCTTGTGTACTAGATGGGCTTCTTTCTGGATTGGTTTGTTCATGGTCTTACGCCTTACTTACACCTTGATCACTTTCAGTTTGGACTATTGTAATATGTTGTGTATAGGGCTGCCCTTGGAGGCTATGACGAAGTTAAATCTGATCCAGAATGTGGCAGCATAGGTAGTCATAGTATGCAAAATGCACTTGTTCCCAGTAGACTTCTAAATACTTCAAATTACAGGTTACTACTTATAAATCTCTTTATGATACAGATTCAAGTTATAAATTATTCTTTCTGCCTGTCTGACAAGATATGACAGGATGAACTTGCTTTGGATCCCCTCCATGAATCAATACTATCTAGTAGGGATTGTGCTTTTTCTGTCACAATGCCTGCAGTATGGAGCAGCTGCCCACTTGCCCCTGATTCAGATAGCCCCAACCCTGCTGTCCTTTCATAAAGCCTTGAAAACCTGGTTCATCCCCAGGCATTAGATCATTGGAGTAGATAAGTTCAACTTATGGCTACTGCCGAGTTCTCTAGTATATGCTTCAATATATTTTTTCTTCAAATACCATGATTGAAGTGTCCCCTGAAGACAAATCATTTGTTTTCTCCTGACATTTTTACTCTTTAAGAGTACAGGAAAAGTTGGCCTCCAGAGTCTAATTTATTCTGAAAGATCAAGTTTGTAACTCCGTATTTGTTTATTTCACTTGAAGAAGTTGAATCAATAGTTGTTCCCCCAGATGCTCCTTGAAATGTGATAGTTTTGTAAATGTCCAAGAAGTAAAACCAACAGAATAGAATATTAATTTCAGTTACTTGAAGCTCCTAACAAAAATATAAAGATTTTGCAGAGTTAGAGATAACTTTCTACATTCAAGTGACATCAAAAGACATTAAAAATTGGCATCAGTGGATTCTTCCAAACAGATCAAAATTCTTTTGATGAATTAGGCAAAAAACATTACTTAAATTTCTTACAATGTTTATTATTATAGCAGAATCATTTGGGGGGGAAGGAGAAAGAAATACAGATTTTTTAAACAATAATTTATATAATTTTGAGAATTAGAATGTCAGATTCTTTAGCTACTGCATAAGACCAAGAAAAATGGCAGAGAAAATTGAAATGGATAGTTGTTTTTTCATAAGATACAATAATTATTGTGAGAAATAAATAAAAGTATGTATAATGATAGCAATGTAAAAGTTGTTCTCAGATTCTTACTACTAATGGATCAATCAGTTCAAGCAACTTGATTTAAATCATAATTTTTAAAAAGCAACTGTCCCGCAGCAGCTCCTCCTCTGACCTGCTGTTGACTCACTGACAGTCCCAATATTGCAGAATATAGTCTCATGCTACACAACAAAGCTCCATTTCATGCTGAAAGCCTGAATTATTAATGTATCTTAAAAAGAAAACTATCTTTAGATAGATTTTTACTCCAAAAGCATTTATTAAAATAAATTTGATAAAAATCAAAAAAATCCCATTGAAATAAAAAAAAATCTGATTTAAATCGTTTTATTTATTTTTTTAAAAAATCATCAATTTTTATCCATCTTGGGTGTGTAATATACCTTTAAAGACAGGTTCAGCCGCAAAAAATATTTAAATATTGTCTTCTTTTTTCTTATGCATTATCTAGGCTGTACCCCTCGGAAGTGTGGAAGAGGAATAACAGATGCCATAATTAACAGAGAAGAAGCTGAGCAAATCCGTAGGTAAATATTTTTTTTTTCCAGACACAGAATGTCCTTGTTAAAAACTTTAGAAAGAGTGATGGTGGTGTTTGTTGAGTGACTGTTTGAATTTACGACTGTTTGAATTTACGATGACTCTGAACAAGTGTTAGTTAGGACTGGACCTTACACTTACAGATGGTGCAACATTCCCACAGTCACGTGATCATAATTTACATCTTTCCCTGCTGGCTTCCCACAAGCAAAGTCAGTGGAGATATTGGCAGGAAGTTGGAAGTTGCAGTCATGTGACATCCTTGTTTAACAACCTGTGCAGTTCTTTTTTATAGTGGCATCCAGGAGGGTCATCACTAAGATGGGACAAAGTGATGCAGTCACATGATTTTTCAGTTTATGTCCATTTTACTTAAAAACAGAGTTACCAGTCATAATAGCATCGTTAAACGAGGACTTCCAGTATACATTATTTACACACCATTCAAATGAGACAATAAAAAAAGCTAAGAAGGAAACAAAAAATCCGGAATATATGCTCTACAGCAGCTAAATAACCAGATAAAATGGAATGAGCAAAGGATCAAGCAGAAAACAATCCCTAATCAAGGAAATACCAATGAGAAACCACATCTCCACTAATACTGACAGGGCAAGCTATTGTATATAAACTGGGAGCAAACTCCATGCTCACTTATACTGATTATTCTACCTAGATAGGTAATGAAATGTCTAAAAGAAAACAGCCAAGAGAGCACCAAAGACTCCACATTCCACTAATTTTCCCAGTCCTAGTCAAGAGGACTTTTGGTGAAACATCTGGGAATTCTTGTTCTATAACATCTACAATGTGTTCCATCCTTTCCCCTGATATAACATGAAACATACTTTTTGGTCTGTATTCTATTTACATTCAAAACATGCTGGTGACATAGGCCGCCATTACTATTTCATTTAACAGGTATGAAATTAAGGTCGGGAAGGCCAAATGGTCAAATGTTTCCTTTTAAAACATGAGATTATACCTCCTCTCTAACTGTATTAACTTGTTTATTAACAATAAATAAATTACTGGCCATAATTTAAAACCAGGTTTCCAAATTGTATTTTCATATTTTGGAATTTGGATCAAGAAACCCAGAAAGCCTATCTAGAGTAGTTTGCTCTATC
Source organism: Masticophis lateralis (assembly GCA_030761175.1). Taxonomy (NCBI): domain Eukaryota; kingdom Metazoa; phylum Chordata; class Lepidosauria; order Squamata; family Colubridae; genus Masticophis; species Masticophis lateralis. Next base: position 115,411,208 of record JAUDYJ010000002.1, read on the forward strand.
TAGATTAGGGATGTCAAACTCACGTTGTCACCGTGACGTCACATGACATATCAGGACTTTTCCCCCCTTTGCTAAACTCGGCATGGGCATGCCAGCATGTGATGCATCTGGCCCATGGGCCGGGAATTTGACAGATCTAGATACACCTCCCATGGATGCATACTGTATCTCCATTAATGAGTATGTGTGTTTGTGTACATAAACACGATATTTATTTCAAGTATATGCAGTTTTATACTCTGCACTATATGCCTCTGTTTCAGCATGTGATATTTCTATGAGATGTTGATTAGCTCAGCATGAATATATGTTTTGGCCTTGTTACATAGTATGCTGTTAGGAATATGAGTCGCATATACTACCCTGTTTCCCCCAAAATAAGACATCCCCTGATAATAAGCCCAACCAGGCTTTTGAGCGCATGGCAGTAAGGCCAAGCACTTATTTCAGAGTCCAAAAAAATATAAGACAGAGTCTTATTTTCAGGGAAACACGGTATTTTCTCCCTTGCCAGCCCTATTTCCTGGATAGCCTAAATTATTATTCTTCCCATATTCAGCTGCTCTAAACTTTAGCTGGAAAAATACACCTTGACTAGCCCTAAGATTAGTGTTCAGTGGTAAACACAGAAAGAACTGAAAGAACTTTAATTGGGGGCTTTATCACTTTTTTCAATAAACACGGACAGCTTTTTTCATCACAGAAGGTATTTCAGCTGCTCCCTTTTCATTCTCTCCACTGCATCTTTAAACTCCTTTATTCAGCCTGTAGATTCCCATTTTCCCCACAGAACATTATTTCATTGATAATGAACTAGATTTTCCTATCATTTGCTCACTTGTAATTCAAAACTTGTTGCTGACCTTTGGAGTAATCCTACCTGGAAATGACTGGGTAAGCGCTGAACTCTTGGATTTTGCCATTTTTACTAGCAAATGCTTTGCCTCTTTCTGAGTAATGTATGTGGCACTGGTGCCCTCATCATCTGCAGTATTTTATTTCTCTAATTGTTAAACAGAATCCAGATCATGCGGAAAAGTTTATGTAATTGTAGCTTGGAGCTCCCCTCCACCCCTTTACATGAGCACAATATTCTGGATAGCTTTTGTCTATGCATAAATAATCTCTTTTTAAGGTCACAGCTACAGTTTTTTTTAATCTCCAGTTTGAACCCTTGAGAATGAAGCTCAACAGATAATGAGGGCCACCTGTTATGCTGATTTACCTGCTATGAATCCAAGGGGACTGTTTCTTTTCTGTTTCTTCTCTATCAATGGTGGCAAGTCATATTTCAAAAGCATCTGTAAACAACTGGGGAAAAAGCTATGTTTTGAGATTGTTGTTTCGTCCACAGAATAGCAGAGAGGGGACTATCCCTGGGAGGATCGGATGGAGGGGTGAGCAGTGTCCTGTTACTTTCTTACATTCTTCTGGTATTCAGGCAAGATTCTTCTGATTATGTTTTACACTGTCTTTTGGGGAGAAGTACCAGTCGGACAGAAATGGGAGTCCATTCTCATCTTCATTTATCAAAATGTTCATTTTAGTTACTGATAGGAACCTCAACTGTCTGTGATCCAGTAACATTAAATCCTAGATTTTGCCATTCGATCTTAGTGTCTTTTTTATTAGGAAATGTATAGCCTATTCAATAAGGAATCAATATATCCTTGCTATTGTTTGAAAGCCACAAAGTCTCTTCATCTGGATGAGTGAGAAGGACCCTCTTTCAGTCTGCCTTTCTGTTCTCTTAGAACTGTACATTGCCTGTTCTATGCTTGCCCCCACTGTCTGTCAAATAGGTTTCCATTAGGATATATTAGTTACTAACATCAGTGTGCTCATTTTCTATTATGCAAAATGTGCTCAAGCACAGAATTTTAAACGCACTTGTCAACATCCAAGACAGCACACTGTTCAATGTTGCCACAACGTGCCATTTCAGAATTGCCACACACACACAGGGGGAGGGGGGTGCATGGGGGGCACAAATGGGTATTGGGTGATGGGACTCATGCTGGGAGAGAAGCCAGGAAGGCAAGCTAGCTGCGATCATTTCAGAAGCCATCTGAAGAGTATTTGCTGGAGCCGAATAGGGAGCAACTGGGCTAGAAGAGTACTTGCTGGTGTTGGGCTCAAAAAGTACTTGCCAGGAGCAACCAGGAACAGAGGGCGGGGCATTGCTGAGTCCATATAGCCAACTGGCTAGCAGAAACCAGTAATGTTGGCTAGAAACCATTTTACTTTTAGTGTTCACCACGTGCCAAGCTGAGATGCCAGTAAAGAGACCTGTTCTGCTCATAGTGTGTCCTCTTCTTTTGCTGGCTTAGTTTGGAACCGTGACAGCACTAATGATCGTGTGATTGAGCTTGACTGATTGGCTCAGGAGCTTTCTTCCATAAACAATGTTATTGGTATGTTTACATTGTAATACTTAATAACACAATCATAATAAAGAAAAAAGAATAAATCTGATTTTTTAAAAAAAAAATTCACACAGTATAATATTGAATAAAGCATTTCAAAATAATATTGGGTTAATATTATAGTAATCTTAATTACTGAAATCAAATCACATATCAGTAATTAATAAAAATAAGAACTGATAATCAGAATAAAGTGTATAACTTTTTATCAAATTTAGATGATTTGTCTTTGTCAGACAAAAGAGGCAAGATTTAGTATTTTAAACTGTACCTTAAAAGAGACCCAAATTTTGCATATAGTACAAGTCCATGTACAGAATAACAGGTCAGAAAAAATTTCAAGTTAAAATTATTTTGACATTGATGCATAATCCACAATTTAGTTTGCTGTCCTTTTTTATGTATCATATTTTTCGGTCTATAAGATGCACCCCCCCCCAAAGTGGGTGAAAATATCTGTGCATCTTATAGAGTTAATGTTGCTGAAGCCCTGCCTACCTCCTGTGCCCCCCCTCCATTTTCAGCCTCTGCATGTCCCATTTTTGCCCTCTGTGCAACCCGTTTTCAGCCTCTATGCACCCCATTTTCAGCCCGTTCCAGGTGGCGGAGACTGCTGCTGATCACTGCTGCTGATTGCTGCTGTCAATTGCCAGTGGCAGTGGTGAGTGGTGGCAGGAATCCGCACCACCTGGGACACAGGGAGGCCGAAAGGGGGGCGCTTGGAGGTGGCAATAGGCGGTGGCAATCCCCGCAGCCTGAAACATGATTGGCGGTATTCTGGGAGGCCAATCCTACCGCCAATCAGCTACTCGTGCTAAATCAGGCTGCGATAGTGTGCTGAAGCTGACCAGGCTGTTTGCTGTTTGCTGCAAGGGCACTAGCCAGATGAATACCAATGGATGTTGGGAGGCAACGGCAGATTTTTTTCCCCTCCCCAAAAGCTAGATGGGTCTTATGGTCCAGAGTGTTTTATGGTGCAAAAGGTATAGTACCTCATCTACTATTATGATGGCTTCTAGCTATTTTATTGCACCTAACTATTGCACTCTAGCTATTTTATTGCACCTAAAAACCTAACTTTGATTATATCTGCTAATGTTACTGATTTTGGGTTCCAGCAATATAATCCTTAGCTTGTTCATTTTCTGGTTCATATTTCAGTAATAACTTAGAAATAAGACCCAACAAATGTTTTGAGTTAACAAGTATTTAAAATTCAGTGAAGTCTCTTGAGTATTCTCCCTTGTTTGAACTATACTACCTATTTGGAGATATTGAAACTAATCAGACAATTCTAATCATTCTAAGGAGAGAATCTCTTTTAGCCGTATTTTATACGGATAAAATAAAGAATCTCATCTTTATTTTATCCGTATGAATCTCGATTAGTCAATTTTTTAATATATTTACCTTTAGGAAAATAAATACTTATATTGAAGCAAGGGATTTAGATTAAACAACTGATATAATAATATAATTTGCAGTTCAGTACTACTAATCTATCTCTTTCACATCTTGTAAAATCTTAAATTTTATTGCCAATTTTTTATTTGATCAAATAGAATTAATTATTCATTTCTGATACATATTTAGTACCTTTTCTTCAATTCTTATTGGAATTATTTGAAACCAAAAGTTAATTCTTGGTAAAATATTCATTTGTACTGCACATATCCTTCCTGATCAGGACAAGTTTAACATTCTCTGCTATTAAAATATCTGTTCTTATTTTTTCCCCCAATATGTGAATAATTATTCTTCAATAAATCTTTTTATATTTTGCTAAGTAAAATTCCCAGGTACTTAATTGGCTTAACAGCATTACTACGCCTTTTTTTCTGATAGATTCCATATAATTCTTTGTGTCTTATTCTGATTAATATGATATCCTAATAGCAAGCCATTGTTCTGGCCCCGTGCTCAGAAATAACCTCCCCTCAGAAATCAGAGTCTAATGAACTGGCAGGCAACCTAGTAAGCTGATAACAAAGGTCGGCAGCAATCCACAGCTGCTTGCCAACGTCTTTATTAATAGGTCCGTCACATACACACCACCAAAGCTGAGACGCAGGGCCGATTCAAAACCGAGATCCATGAATCTTTGTTTTGTTCGTCACAAAGATACGGCTACAATCCCTCTCTTATATAGTCTGGGAGGCGTGGTCCACCAGCTAATCACGACCACGCCTTTTCCTCTGCTGGGCTCTCCTGTCTCTCCGACGCTGGCGAGGATCCAACCAAAACTCACTCCCCTCGTCAATGTCCTCCTGTGGCTGCGGGGATGAGCTTGGCTCTGGGCCTATCTCCTGCCCTTCGGTGTCCTCCGGAGGCATTGCCAGAGAGGAGAGTCCTGGAGAAGGAGGCCTTGCCAACTCCTCTCCCTCACTCTCAGAGTCCTCCCCTGCTGATGACGCAGGCTCAGGCAACAGAGCCACAACAACCATAGTGTACTATATCTTCCTGATTGAATGTAGGAAGTCTGTTAGTTGAGTAACTTAAGTACACACAAGATTCTGGTAATGTACCTTTACAATAAAATAGGATTAGTTTATCGGGTTGTACTTCCTGCCCTTTCTCATTCAGCTGGAACGGCTGACCTCAATCTTACAATTCTGAAAATAGGATTCTCCCACTGTCTGTTTTACAGCCCCAAAAGCTAGAAGGGTCTGAATCTTTGCCCACCCATTTTGCACATGCAAACTGTGCTGTCTTTTAAATGGCTGCTTGCTGGACAGAATCTTATGCTATATTGTTGAATTATCATCAGATCCTGGAGTTTTATTCATTTTTAACTTTTTAATTGATTCTTTAGTTTTGACTTCTGTTATGGGTTAAGAGCTTTTTGTTGATCAGTAATATTTAAAATAATATGCCATTCAAATATTCAATTTTTGCTGGGTCAGGTGGCTGTTTGCTATACAATTCCAAAAATAATTGATGAATTGCTGAATAATGTAATTTGTTGTAGAGATGTATCAGGTTCTGTCCCAAGTAGAATTTATCTTTGTTTTATTCCGTTCTTCTAAAATTGATAAATTAACAATATGTCTATTGTTTATAACTTTTTCATAGTATTTCTGTCCAGGATGATTTTTATACATTTCACATACCTCCAATAAATCATGTTGATTCAGTATTGCTTTTATCTTTTTCTCTAAATCCTAAATTGAATGTATGACTTCTTTTCAGTTCTCTCAGATCATTCAGCAAGAAATCTCTACTTTTGCATGGCTTTCCTTCTATTTGATGCAAGAGAGATGGACAACCTTTTCATAAATGCTTAAAATAATTAGTCTCTCATATATTAGTTAAAGGCACATAGGGGCTAGTCCTACTTGCCCAAGTGAAGATTTCTATAGTCAGATGTTATCACAAATAAGATCTTATCCCTAGATGAAGGATGATTGTTTGTTGCTCTAAAATTGATGAGTTTAAGATAACTTTACGTGCATATGTGATCTGCATCATTTACAAACTGCTTTGCAATTCCTGAAGATTAAGGATCAATAAAGGAGAATATTTGTAGTTTAGGATTGAAATGGGAGGTCCTTGGTACTCTATGAGCTTGGTTGTTTTCTTGCAGATATTTCATTACCCAAACTATGTAACATAATCAGTGCTCAAGCTCAGAGAGCACCTAGGAATCCTCAGATTAAGGATTATAATATTCACCTGCTATGACATAAGAATGTCTACCTTTCATACAGATGCTTTCCCTATTTTTTATTTACGCTGGTATATTAATTCTTCCGTATCAGAAGCACCAAAGTGCTTCCATGGTAAAAGGATTTGCCAGTGACATCACCGTTGCCCAGGGGACACCCAGTTGGGGGATCCTTTTGGATCCCCATGAAATTTCCTACTGAAGTAGTACCCATTTATCTACTAGCGGTCATCCACTTTTGAACCTCCAGGTTGGCGGAAGCCAGAGCATGTGACAGGAGCTCATTCCACCCTGTGGCAGCAACGGGTCTCAAACATGAAACATCAGCCCAGCGTTCTAATCTTGTGAGCCACTGTGTTTCTATTTACACTGGTGAGCAGATTCTTATGAATGAATGACTTTCCTGACATTTTGTTTCTATTAATGCCCTTTGTACAGCTAATCACTGAGCACTTTTTTGTAGAAACTTGAAAACTTTGTTTTAAAAGCTAGTTACTTTGTCAGCATATTGTACAACTAAGATTGATTACTACCTGAGCAGGTTCCTATGTCATCTGACCAAGGTCATGAAAGAGAATATTACTGCTGTTGCTCCTAATGTTAATTTAATAAATAAATAAATAAAATGTTCTATGGCTTTATATAAAAACCTGATTCCTGAATAAAAATATACCATGGCTTTACCTCACTAAACAAATAACCTTTGTTTGCATTTTATTTCATATATAAATTCATCTTAAATACAAATATATTGTCAAGCAATTTTTATTGGTCATGAATACTTAAGTGGGATTATTTCTGGATCCCTTCTGAAAGATGCTGATGTATTGCTCTTTATTGTAACTTCAGAGGACTGCTCATTTTGTTTCTGGAGGCTTATTCTGAAAAAAAAAAGAGGTCAGGGAAAAATTCAGGCCTGCCTAATTATAATTCTTATGATCTCTTCTCAACTGAATTGTCTAAGTCTTGGATGGGTTAATTGTTATTAAATATTTTTAGTTATTGAAGAAATTTTGATTTAATTTTTTTTCTTAATAGTGATTTCTATCATAGTTTAAATCACAATTTAAATCAAATCCACTTCACTTGAAAGTTCATAACTTTTAGGCTCACTGTATTCCTAATTGGTAACCATTGTGTATGAATTATGATATCAAAGCTTGACATGTATAAATAAAAAATTCTTGGGGAATAGTTCAGAGTAAGTTTGAATCACTTTTCTTGATTCTTGGGAAATATTTACAATCAACACACTTTTACATTAAGTTCTCAGAACATTGTAGAATAGGAATGTGAGTTCCAAACAGAGTAATCTGTCTTCTTTTTAAAGAAAACAACATGCCTTAAATATTTTCCATTGTCTGTATTTACATAATGAATGTATTATTTATTTCTATTTCAGGCCTCAATTCTAGATTTGCACTCTGGAGCCCTTTCTTTGGGAAAGCATTTTGTTAATATGTACAGGTAAATTTAGAATTGCATTTTAATATATCCACCTTTAGAATGGTTGGTTGATCTTTGTTCTTTTAGCTCTCAGTCTTTTAAATAGGTTTACACAAGCTATTCTATTTTCAGCAGTTTCTCTTCATTTAGCAAAGAATATTTTGGGAATATTTAGCAATATTTTGGGAATATTGGATGTAGAAATAGGCTCTTGTTCATTTTAGAATATTTTTTAAAATAAGCTGTCAGTTTTCTATAGCAATTAGTATTTACTGAAATTGATCTTGTGTGTTAGATTTAATAAGTATTGTTTTGAAACTTTAAACTAATTGTGTATTAAAGTTGTGATCTGAGTAAACAATTTAATTGAAAGAATATTGAAAGTAATTGGTTAGTACAAAGATTTAATCTACATTATCTGTGAATTAGTTTTATGAGTCATTTATTTCTTTTCTCTCCAGTTACTTTAATGATAAAATCCATGACATCTTCACAAAAGAGGATTTTCAGTTATACCGGTAAGAAAATCCAGGTATTATAAAATTTTATTTTTGCTTTCTCCAGTCAAATGGTTAGTATAACTTTGTTATACTAGTACCCATTATTTATGACTGCATTTGAGAAAAATTATATTGCAGCATAATTTCTGAATTGATCTGTGTCTTAACTTGTTATGTAGCAAAAAAAGATGAAACATTTTGCATTGTAGAAATATTAATTCAGGAAACATTTTAATAACTTGAAGAGAAAAATCTTCACGATATCACTGTAGTTTTACCACTAATGAATGAAGGGGTAGCGTACAGAAAGAAATTGGTTAAATGTAGCTTGAGGCATCCTAGACTTTATTTAATGCCAGCATTTGATTTTGGTGCAGTCCACTACTTAAATGGCAAAAGGAGAGAGTCTCTTGTGCAGCTTTCTTTTTAAAGTTTGGAAATACTAAAGATAAGTAAAGTTGATATGAAGATGCCATCATGTTTTAGAGAGAGTTACTGTTTCAAAATCAACCTGTGGGCTTCTGTGGCTGATGATGGACTAGAACTGTAGGCTACTCCTGATCCAGCATTTTAACCACTACACCACATTAGCCTTGGTTGGCATCAGTTGTTCATTCCCATTGGAGGGGCTAAAAAAGGACTGGGATGATGCTTGAATAGAAACTCGGAGGGGGCGTGCTCAGTGAGAGCATTCTGGACCTGTCATTGTTTGTCGGGAATCTTTGTCAGTATGATTGTTTTGGGAAGGATTAATTGTATTGCCATGTGGTATTTTGAACTAGAAAAAGATGAGGTAGTCTTAATTATATTAATCTGATTCATGAATCAATTCTAACTGTATAGATGTTATGGTCACAATTCAGTTTATCTACTTCTTTTACTGGATACTGCCTCTAATATAGCTAGTTGTAGGTAGAAGATTCATTCTGAGAAGGCAGATAAACACAAGTCTAAATGGTGGGTTGATATAAAAGTAACCTTTCATTTTGGATTATCATCTCTGAGCATGGCTCTGAATTAAAGAGTATCTGATGTCTTTTCGATATAATCACAGCTATTGTGTCAGAGAGCACAGAAGAAATTCTTAAAGGATTTTTCAGTACAATTCAACATGTGGGTAGCTTTCAGAGTGGCAGATCAAGAGAATAGCTAAAGAAAAGCCTTATTGTCTACTTAGAGTGCCTGAATTGATTTTTGTCAAATAGACTGTGTGAATAGAAACTAGTTATTGAGGAAGATTTTTAAATGATGGGCAGAGTTTACTGAAAAAACTAGACAAGACTTTCAAATTGATTTGCTTTGGTAAAATAAGTTTCCTGAATAAACTTTTTTGAATAAACCTTTTTTTAAAAAAGATAGATCTGAAATATGGATAATGAAAGAACATAGCATTTGTGTTATGTGCAAGTTTGTGCTGTTAGATCAGTGCTTCCCAAACCTGGGTAAATTATCCAAAATTGGGTAAAAGTGGTTTTTCTTTGAGTAATGACACACAAACCCATTACCCATCATAACAAGGGCTTTTAAATTGACTTAAAGATTGCCATGTTTATTGAAATATATTCAGAAATCTCCCAAAGTATCCCTGTTAAGATGAAAATCAGTAAAATTGACACTAAAATGATTGTTGAGATGATATAAAAATGTTTTTATAACACAGGTAGTCCTTGAATTATTACCATTTGGTTCAGCAACCTTTCAAAGTTACTACTCAAAGTTCAGTAAGACTTTCTGATAAGCAGTTTTGAGTTATGAAGAAAAAGTCTGGGAAGCACAGTGTTAGAGAATTTCTTTTCTTCTAAATCTTCCAGTGTTGATAAAAATTGAGAATATGGACATTGGATATGGAGAAACACTCAAATATTATGCTCAATGGGGAGAGTAAGCATGCAGGACAGCAAGAGCTAAAGAATACAAGGAAGTCCAAAATGGCCGAGATGTTGTGGGGAAGTGAAGTGCATCTGTGGTTTTTAAGTGCAGGTAGGCTGCCAATTTTGATTACATGACTTCAGGGAAGCTGCAATGGCTCTAAATTTGGTGACGGGACTTAAATAACATTCATTCTCAGTGCGGCTGTAACTTTGAATGATTTCTGAACCAAGAGTAGTAACTCAAAGACTACTTAGAGTTTTACAGCATTTGCTTAGATTCTAAGTCTTTTCTTTCCACCTGTTTGAATATTGGTTGATTCTCTTCTGAGCCTTGAAAGCGAGAAATAACTGCCTGATTTTTAGTTAATAGTTCTGTCACCGGTTCCCACTCTGCCTGCTTCAGGCCTTCCACCCAAAAGTGACAGAATTTCTCTTGACCTCCACTTCCATTAACAAAAGTGTTTGTTGGGTGAAAAGCTTTTCCATGGCAAGATTGAATTCACCTGTTGTGATTTATAAATCTGATTTATGACTTATGTGATATGTGAAACTGAGCACAGTTAGAAAAAAAAAATAACAAATTACACTTTTTTTTCAGATTGGAGGTTATAGTAGTAGAGTATAAATTGCAGGTCCTATACAATATTTGTACCATTGGAAGCTTTAGAACTGAACTGAACTGAACTGAACTATGAACAAATTAATGCAATCTATTATCGCTAAGGCTGCTATCAGTGATGTATTATAATTAATTGTGCTACACATACGTTATAGAATTCTTGAGACAATGTGCATGGAGTTCTTTTAATATTCTGTGTATGTTAGATATTGTGAAGTAAAAGAATATATTTAAAATAAATCCGATGTTTTGTGCAGAGTTTTACTCAGTTCTGGTGCTCTTTTCTCATTTGTAGTGATGTGAGACTAAGAATTCAACAAAAAGTAGCTCTTGCTTTTGGCATCAGCTCATCTTCCATGTATTTGACGAAACCAACTTTCTTCTCTAGAATAAATAGCTCAGAAGCAAAGACAACCCATGATGAATATTGGCATCCTCATATTGACAAGGTAATGAGATATTTAAATAATATTTTCCTTACTATTCTTCCAAATATCTACCTTTGGCATTGGTGTCCTGCATGTATAAGTGCTAGCACTCTAATTAAAAGAGTCACGATGCTCTGATATAATTTTAGAATGTAAGTACCATGTGTGCCTTCTCAGAAGTAACCCCTGCTGAGCTTAATGAAACGTATTAATGAGTAAATGGATATAGAATGACTTTTAAATTTGTAGTGTTCCCCTTTTTGATGAGTCAAAATTTATAAATTAAAAACCTAGGGTTGTTTCCTATTAAGTTACATAATTAGTCTGGCTATTCTGTTGGTTCATATTATGTTTTGCTAGATAATATGAAAATGTAGGAACAGAGGATCAGCATGTGTAGCATTTTGTTCATTAGGAGGATTTTCTTATCTTGCTAAAGCTAAAATATTTTTAGTGTAGACTTTGAGGATCTTTGGGGTATTTAGTGTAGACTTTGAGGAGACTTTGGGGTATTTTTAGTTTCTTATTTTTTCTTTTATCATGTTGGCTTTCTACTGCCTTTTGTATTTGTACTATGCAATCCATTATTTATAAAGTTTACATTTCGCTTTTCTGCTCAGAAAAGTATTAAGGAAGTTAGTAGTAAAAATGTTTTATCCAATGTAAGTTCAAAGACTATAACATTCCAATTTATTTTTTACTATTTGAATGAGGCTATTGAGAGTAACTTTAACATTTTCCTCCATCTATTCATACAATAAATAAAATCACTCTAACACTTTTTGCTGCTTTTCTTTGCAAATTCTTATTCCTCTTCAAATAATATGATAGGAATAGTTTGATTTGATTCAGTATGATTTGTTCCTGTAAATTGTATCACTTCATAAAAAGTTGCATTACAGTTTTCCACAAAATGTTTATTTTTTTCAGATATTATCTTGCTTAATTTTAGCTGAGAAAATTATTTTTCTAATCTCTTTCAGATTTGTTGCTATTTTGGCAGTTCCAAAGGTGTTTTTTTTCAATTCATCTTATTTTTAAAAAGCATTTCATCCATCTTATTTTATTGAATTGAACATAGCTCTTGTAATGATGATGATGATGATGATAATGATGATGGAAGAATTGCATAGATGGATAAAAATGCTAAATCCAGTCTAAAGGTCTGGCTGGCTATGCAACAAATCATATTTTTGAAACTTGTATATTTCCCAGCATTCAGCAACTCTGGGCATTTCACAATGATCAAAGACATTACAATAAAATCAATAAAATATAAAATAAAAAGATAAAAGATATTAAAGACTAATCTTAGTAAACAGTTCTTGAAGGATTTTGTAATAATTAGTAATAATTATTAGTACAGTAATAAGTAGTAATAATTTGCATTATACACACTCTCTGGAAAAATGAAAGGAATGAAAGTAGTTTAAATGGAAAGGGTTTCCCATCATTTGAGTTTTCATATGGAGCGCAGTCTGTTTCATTATATTCTCTTCCTTACTTTTAAAAGGAACTCAGAATTATATGCATAGTTGGGTTATTTTTTTATCAGTGCCTCTTTGTATCAATATGCTTTCACATTTAATGGATTAAACTTAATGATTCTTTTAAAACTATAATAAAATAAATAAAGGTTTTTTTTCCCTTTGAGGAAAAATTGCAAATCTTTAGTATAGATTCCCAACCCTTGTATGGAAATTCCTGTTTAATTTTTAGGTTCTAAAAATTGTTTCCTTTGTATGACCAGGGTAACATCTTTTTCCATGTTGCTCTTGTATCCTATCATTTTTACATTGACTGTCAAATTAGTATTGATATTGTCAATTAGAATTTGTTCCTTTTCCATAACATCTTTTAAATAGTCTATCTATAGAGGCAGATACTCTTAAAATGAACTTCTGGATCCATTGTTCAAAAATATCTTTAGTTATTGTCTAATGTTAAAATACTTTGCTTAATTCTGTAATTGCGAGTTTGCATCACCTTTATTTATAATGTTTAATTTGTTTTAGTATCTAATTTTTAAAGTCTTATTACCTTAAAGAAAGAAAGCAAAGCAAAACAAAAGCATTTTCCCACAGGAAGGATTCTTTATAATTAATTCCAAAATCTTATTTAATATTTATCGGAACCCGTAGTTCATTTGTAACCTTCTAAAATCAAACTTTTAAACGCCCTTTTGCTGTTTATTAAAAAAGTTGTTTACATTTTTAAACTTTTAGTTAAAACTTATTTGGCTGAGGATTGAAGGAAACACCTGGTGCTATAAAACTTGTCAAGCTAAAGGTTCATAATAGCTGAAAAGCAGTTAGAAAGTAATTTCTGAAAGTGATTAGAAAAGGAAATTTGTGAACTTAGTATCCTTTATGCCGTGCTGCAGGCTTCAGCCACACACATGCTTGCACATGTAGGTGATTATCAGTTTACTAGGCTGAAAACATTACAGAGAAACGAGGAACATAAGCAAAGCCAAAGCTTGCCTGCAAGGTTTGCTTTGAAAACTGGAGCATGCCAAAGAATCATCCAGAGCCAGCTCAGAGTTTCAAGGTCAGATTAAGGTTATCAGCCAGTCCGAAAGGTTAAAGGCCCAAGAACCAAAATCACACACAAATGTTGTACATGAGCTAGATGGCAGACATTTCCGGCAAAGAAAACAGGCAAAGTATATTCTTTGATAAGTTGCAGCCAGCTGCCACCAATTAGAAGGTTTTCTTCTTTACTTGGCGAGGAGTCTTATAGACCTTCGTTGCTCTCTACATGTCACATGCGCGGGCTGGGAGGCCTTATGTCATTTACTGACTTTTCCAGCTGCTCAGGTGCTGCCTGTATTTGATCGGCCTCATGTGATTGCTCTTGATATATCACCGGTACAGCTGCAGGTTGTTCAGTGTCAGATTAAGACTCAGTACGTGAGTCCTAAGCCTGGTCCATGACAATTTCAAAGACTCTGACTGCAGTTTGAATAAGATGACTATTTCCTCATCATCAAAAGCTGTAATCATGCTGGAGACTTCTGTCTTGCAGTCATCTCATGAGTGGCAGCTGCCTGGAGCACTTGTAATTTTAAGGTTACTCCTTATCTGGACAAGAATTATCAAAAAGCCAGTCTACTTGCCTGTTTTTTATCCTGTGTTGTTGTTAGCTCCTCAGTCCATCATTACTTTCCCAGAGATCCTGAAGTTCTATTCATCAGGAGGAAACTGGGCAGTTCTGTTCTTAATCTAGCCAATATCTTTTTTCTGAACCTTTCTGGTGATTGGAAGAGAGTAATTTATTACTTTCCACTCAACCAAATGTGAGTGATAATGTGGCACTTAAATATTTAGCTCAGCATTCTGCAAAACATTTTGCAACTGAAATTACACTGGTCTGTTAAACTGAACTGTGGTAAATAAGGAAAACAGGATGAAAAACCACCTTTTCTGAGTCATAAAGGTTCCACAAAGATTACATTTGTGACCTTCAAAGCTTTCATTCTAGTGAAAATATTTTTTTCCCAAAGCTGTAAGATTAGAAATACTGATTCAGTAACTTATGGAAAATTGGGTTTGAAACGCCATATGGACATTTCACTCTATATTATTGATTGAGGAAATAGTGGATTGCTGACATAAACATTTGTATGGATTTTTTCTGTATTGTTGGAATACATTTGCACTTGTCAGCAGAGGTTAAGTGGTGCTGAAAATAATTGCAAGTTATTGACATCATTTTAGCTTCTTTTATAAAGCACTTTTAAGAGAAATATCTCAAACCTCATATTTGAAGGCAGGCCTATTCACTTTACTACACAAATTAATTTATGGTAGCAGCAGCTGGTATAAAAACATAGCAAAAGGCTCACTTGGGTCTTTCAGTAAATGATTAGGAAATTATGCAAACTAATTGATCAACTCGGCAAAGATCCCTTGCATATGCTACTGCCTCATCATTTTTTTTCATTCTTAAACTGATGAAGAATATTAATTTTTGGAAGAAAATTATTTTTGTTTGGAACATGCACCACCTATCAGTTTTGTTTCTGAATAGAGATTGTATATGATATAAGTGTAGTATACACTGTATTCTTTTTTAAAAAGAAACAAATGGAGAAAACCTATTTACTGTTAGTGGAACAAGTAGAAGAAAAAATTATTTATGTTCAACATAAACACAAATTGGTATACCAATTGCTTAACGAAAATGGGAAAAGGCAAACAGGAAGTAGCTTTTTTTTAATCTGCTGTTTGGTTCGGTCTTCTCTAACAAGAATTTATGTGCTGTGTAAGGAAATTATGAAGACCAAGATGAAAGCACAGAGCTACAGAATGTCTTATAGATCAATCAACCTGTCTTAGTTACAAACAATGCAACTATTTTATTATTGATGTTAAAAAAATCTCAAGAGGCAAAATTATGTATGTTATACTGTTAGGTGCAAAGAATTAGGATTATTCCTGTTTTGGCTAACTACCGTCCGGTCTCCAACCTTCCCTTCTTGGCGAAGGTTGTTGAGAGTGTGTTGGTGCGACAGCTTCCTGGGTACCTGGATGAAGCTGTCTATCTGGATCCACTCCAGTCCAGCTTCCGGCCTGGGCAAAGCATGGAAACGGCATTGGTTGCGTTGGTGGATGATCTCTGGAGGGCTCGGGATAGGGGTTGCTCCTCTATCCTGGTCCTGTTAGATCTCTCAGTGGCTCTTGATACCATTGATCATGGTATCCTGCTGTGCCGGTTGGGGGGTTAGGAGTGGGGGGCATGGTTTTGCGGTGGTTCTCCTCCTATCTCTCCGACCGGTCGCAGTCAGTGTTGGCAGGGTAGCAGAGGTCGACCCAGAGGCGTCTTGTTTGTGGGGTGCCACAGGGGTCAGTCCTCTCACCCCTTCTGTTCAACATTTATGTGAAGCCACTGGGTGAGATCATCCGTGGCTTTGGGGTGGAGTTCCATCAGTACGCTGATAAGACTCAGCAGTACATCTCCACCCCAGGCCATCCCAACGATGCCCTTGAAGTGATGTCCCAGTGTCTGGAGGCTGTGCGGATCTGGATGGGGAGTAACAGGCTTCAACTCAACCGTTCCAAGACCGAGTGGCTGTGTAATATGGTATGATGATACTTCTTTAAATGAATTTTAAGTCTCTGAGGAATTGCATCCTTGGATACTGAAAGACGTAGCTGATGGTTTGGCAAACCTTTATGTGTTATTTTTAAGAAATCATGGAGAACAGGTGAAATGTCATATGATTGAAAGAGAACAAATGTTCCTATCTTTGAAAAGGGGAAAGAGACCATCCAAGAAACTATCCATCTATCAACGATTTCTATTAACTTGAAAATAATGTGATAGTAAACATAAGCATATATGGTTAGGATAGGTCCTATTAGAATAACTTTTTTTTTTGTTCAATAACTTCATTAGATTGTGAAAATGCTTCAGCCATCAAGATTTCAGCAAACCATTTGATCAAGGATCCCATTTTTTAAAAAAAGCTGCAGAAGTAAATTTATTAAAGACAGATACAAGTGTTTCATAGAGTGGGAAAAAAATCAGATACAGAGATATAGGATGGAGATATCTAGCTTAGTAATAGTGTTTATGAATAAAATGTGACAAATAGATGATTGCAGATGGAAGCTGTAGCGTGATATGCCTGCAAAAGAAGCAAATTCAGATTGAGGAGAACACTGCAAAGCAATGTGCCCCACTCTTCTCTTGGGAACAGTCCAGGAAGATACTATGTTTGATAGTATCAAAAGCCACTGAAATATCATTTAATACCAAGAGGGATACATTCCTTGTTTCACCAGAAGTCAAACACAAATGAAATCAATAAAATCTCATTGCCATACTCAGACTTGGAGCCCAAGTGAAAGGGATCCAGATAATCAACTTCTTTTAGGGCCTATGCATCTGCAGACCCAATACAATCCCCAAGCTTTCTTTTGATATTCAGTACTTTATCTTTCCTTTGTAGGTGACCTATGGCTCCTTTGATTACACATCACTGCTCTACCTATCAGACTATGCAGAAGACTTTGGTGGCGGACGGTTTGTCTTTATGGATGAAGGCGCAAATAGGACTGTAGAACCTCGAGCAGGTAAAACTTTCTTTGCTTTACAGATCTTACTAGATCATGCTCTGTTTTTTATATCTCCTTTGAACACAGCTCTCTAATTTGTGTATCCATGCCGTCAGGATAGAAATAAATGAATTAGAAAGTCAGTCGAAATAAGTGCAAATAAAACTGGCAGCTTTTGTCTTAAGAGTTATCTAATATTTGCATTTATCTTATACTAGTTTTGGCAGTATTACAGCTTTCATCGTTCAAATGTTATATAAGTAAGAATTGTGATTTCTAGCTCCTTTCTATTATAAGGATAAATGAGAGGTAAATATGTATTGTAAGTTGATGATGTTATATGAGGAAACATGGTTTTGAAAAGCAACATTAATTTTTTTTTAATATATAAGCAATTGTTAATGAAAATTAACAATTTGTGAATTGTTAATTTTCAAAGTATTTTGTTGATGGTAAAAAAGAAGACTGAAATAAAAAGGGCGATACTCAGCTAATGATCTAGTAGTATGCTTTGAATTATTGCAAATGAAATATTCAGTCTGAACATTCAGATAGATAAACCTCTATCTATTTTGACTTCATAATCTGAATGACCAAGTCAAAGAGACAGCCAAAATGACTCAATGGATGGCCTACATAGAGGTTTCACTATCCTGTTGAAACTTTATAACAATTTAATGCTACAAAGGGTCACCTAGTCTATCCTTCCCAAGCCTGGAGTCCTTTAGATACATTCCATTGGCCACACTGGATTGGAGTTTTGGCAGTTGTGGTCCCAAGATATCTGAAAGATCTTGAGTTACAAAAAGCTAATCTGAATTATTTTACACCTCTGGGTGACTTGGGACCAGTCATGCTTTCTCATCCCCATCTGAAATCTTGCCAAGAAAACTGCAGAGGCTAATTGAGGTCTTTGCCAGGAATCAAACGATTACCCTCTCTCCATCATCATTTCATCATTACTTAGGGCTTAATATACAGTTTATTTGAAAAACATTTCATGGGAGAAAAATTTCCCAAAATTTTAAAAGTTAAATACGGAAGAATAGGAACGCATGTGTTTCTTTAATTGACATGCCAAGAAGTACCTGGAACTGTTCTGCTGTTCTTCAATATATAGTTTTTAACCAAACAAAGCAAGAAAAAGAATTATCTTTCACTAAAGAGTTCCAATTTTTTCCCTACTACCAGCCTCTTTTTTAAGCTCTTTAGGTCAAGGAAGGTTCCAGAAAAGGACTGTTTTGTTTCCTTGAATATATTTAACAAAAATGTCTTCAAACTTGTCTTTCCCCCAATTTCTATGAGATAGGTGAAATATATCTCTGCTTTTCCCTTAAGCCCTCTTACAGGCTCAAAGAATTTGGAAAAAAAAAAAGAGAAAGTGAAAAGCTACAGAGAAATTCCTGTTCGCCTTTTTCTGAACTGAAGCTTTTGAAGATCCTTAGGAGCCCATTTAGCCCCTGGGGTTCTTCTAGCTCTTAATTGTGAACATCTAAATTTAAGCATAATTAATTTTGTGGTAAATTATGGCCAAGATTTCCACTGAGGCATCAGTGTTATAATCATGTCGACATTTGTGTAGCTTCATGTGTTGCCTTTTTAGCACAATCACACTCCCCAAGCAGTCATTCTAATGTGTATATTTTGCCATTTCAATTAGCTCTATAATGTTAACTTTTAACAATATTTTTTTAAACAAAAGGAGGTGTAATATATTGTGGCAATACCTAAAAGCATTAATAACTTTAAAAAATAGGCATACTGGTGGTAGGTTAAACAGAGGACTATGTCCAGAAAAATGATGTAATTTATAACTGTTGGAGGGAAATGAAATAGAAGAAAAGGAAGACACAGGGAAGGAAGTAGGTGCAGAGTAAAATTTTTAAATCATCATAATCATGTTCCGCGTTAACAATGTGCAGTTAAATAAGTTCGTAATTCTCCTGCAGAAGGAATTTTAATAATTTGATCACTTGGTCTCTGGAAACTATGTCTTTTGCTGGATATAATTGCTTTTCTCCACATATGCATTTCCTTTCTGAACAAGTTTCTGATTAATCTAATCCTTTTCCCCCTTTGAACATTATTTTAATAAAGTAAAATCTTTCTGCACTCATGGGAAACAGTTTTGTGCTGAAGGGATGACATACAGAACATTACACTTGAGAGGTCAGGTCTAGGGGCCCCTTTTTAATGATCTGAAGCTGCTTATTCTGTCACTTTAAAACAAGTCCTTAGGAAGACTCAGATGTATGATCAGCAAGGTATCTTCTTTCTCAGGTGATACCTGGAAGAAGTTCATAATCTCTCTACTACAACCCATGTTCGAAACTATTAAATGGCACGTCCTTCTATTTGAAGTTTGATTAAATACGTTTTATTAAGGTTTTGAAGATGAGCACACTAAGCTTAAGTGAAATTTTAAAGAGGTCAACCCTTCAACAAATGACCTTTGGATGTACCTTTAGGAATCAAGTTATGCCCCATTTCTGTGACTATACAGGAATAAAGAACAACAACAAAAATTAGCTGGAGAAAGAAAAAATACTTTTGTTTTACTTCAACAACAACAAAAGTTTGCTTAATAGTTCATATTTCTGAACTATTTGTGGAGGCAACACTAGAACAATCATTATCTTTTTTGCATTCCAAAAATGCAATTAAATTAAACCCTGTAAAATTTAAGAGGGATGAAACTATAATTCAATAAAAATTGGAAGATATTTATGTATCAATGCATGACTTTGTTATTTGAGGTGCTTTTAAAGCATATGTTCATGGTTGTATTATTGCTTAGGAATAAATGCAAACAAATACTTATTTTTCATTGAACCATATGAAACAGAGAGCCTGGGAAACCTCATAAACTATTACCATTTTGGCTCAAGCAATCACCATAGACAATATCGGATTCTGAAAAGGTCTTATCCAAGAGGAAAGGGCCACTTTGCTTGAATTGGAGGCACTCAGGTAGAAGGTCTTACTTTTCTGCCAGACACATTTCATCCCTCTTAAACTTTCCTTAAAAATCTCTGCTATAACTCTTCGATGACAAAGATGTATTTTGTTGCCAGTTTTTCTTACCCAGGGTTCATGATAAAACATCCAGTGATCTTAGGGAGGATGTAATGAACTTTTTACCACAGGTTTTTAGTCGTTAAGTGATTCTCAGTCAGGGGAGAAACTCCACATATTTAACAGGAAAGATCTCTGTATTGCTTAATAAATACTGTCTTGAGGCAAAAGTTACCTAAAGTGCCAAAGAATAGGAAATAGCTTGGCTTACTTCTACACCAGTCTGATTTTGTGACATTTCCCAGGGGTATCCCTTCAAAGCACAGCCCTTTCTTCTTTATTTTGTTTGGGCATTTGTTTTGAAAGAAAATAAGACTAAGGGAGCAAAGTCCTCTGCCTTTAAAGTAGAGTCTTAGGCATGAGATTGACTCATTCTGCAAGAGTAGTTCTCCAAGGGCAGCCTTCAGAGCAGCATATAAACCCGGAGGTCGGTTGAGGACCACTTCAAAGTGAATTTCTATTTCCAGTCAGCACAGTTGAACTCCCAAAGCTTATATCTAGGTCAAATCCATCAGATTTCCTCAGATTTATAGGTAAAGTACTTTACTATGGCTTGTTTTTGTGAGATGCCTAGATCTTTTTTTAAAAAATAAGGTTTTTAAATACACTGTATAGAAGTACAAAGAAAATACAATGCTCTTATGGTGCAAAGTTCCTATTTCAGATTCTGAAACTTTTTGCATTTGAACAAGCATTTGTCAAACTCATTTGAAATAATGTGGTTTTTTGGGGGGTGACTTAACAATGTTGGGGTTCTCCCCTTATCCTCCCACCATGTGACCTGAATAATAGGTAGCATAGGCTTGTGTCTTATCATTGGAATTTATAGTTGCTTTCTAATTCTGTGGCATTTAGATTTCCTCGCCTTCTGTCTTCCCAGAGAAGGAGCAATAGGCTAGCACATGCTCTCCTATTATTCCCAGTTGCAAGGTCTGGCTAAGGGATTCAGGCATTTTTATTTCTGGGTTACTTGTTATATAAACTAGGAACTTTGGATTGAGAGTCAGAAGTCCGGGTTTTGCTCTTGCTTACTCTAAGTGGAACTAATGTTCTTGATTTTGATGGGGCAATGAACCATACCCAGAACTGGCTAGGTTTGATAGCCATTCTTACTGACAAGTGAATGCTATGATGTTCATTCTTTGATAACCTAGAATTTTAACATACCCTTCCAAGCAAATACAAGTAGTCAGACGTGAGCTAACATCAAGTGTCATATCTAATCATATGCTTTCTTTTCATAGCTCTTGAAACTTTTTTTTTTTTACTGCCAACTGAGGTAGTAGAAAAAGTATTATTTAAAATTATCCATTTTTGGAGAAAATTCTGAAGTATTCTGTCATATATACAGTACATTTACATCTTAGTAATGTGGCAATTTGAAACTGTTTTTATTAAGTCTCAACACGTAGTATGTGTACTTTGAAATAAAAGAGAGTTCTTACATAATTAAATGACTTAGCCTTCTGTTGAACTCCAGAAAATTGAATAAATCTATATTATATTTAGGAGCAGGCCTGATAAAGCAGACCTCCACCATCACTAATCTCTATATTTAAACTTTCTGCATAGGTTAACAATTAATAACTTTACTGCTGTGTATTTCTCACGTTGAGTTGAGATGAGAATCTGTTCATATCTCTATGCTATAAATGCTAAAGGAACATATATAGAGAGCTAAATAACTACATTGTTCAAATTATTGGGGAACCCTTCGTAGGTATAAGGCATGTATTATGATGGCATTTTTAAAAAATTAGTATGCACAGTTTATCCATCCCAAATCCAAAGTTTTTACAGCTTTCTGGGAGGTGGAAGAGAAAGAAGGCTGCATCTTATTTGGGGGACACAGGGGTGAAATTCAGCAGGTTCTGACAGGTTCTGGAGAACCGGTAGTGGAAATTTTGAGTAGTTCGGAGGACCGGCAAATACCACCTCTGGCTGGCCCCAGAGTGGGGTGGGAATGGAGATTTTGCAATACCCTTCCCCTGCCACACCCACTAAGCCATACCACACCCACCAAGCCACACCCACAGAACTGGTAGTAAAAAAAAATTGAATTCCACCACTGGGGGGGCATGCATGAAAGGGGCTTTCTGGTTTCATCTACTCAGGTTGGGGTTAGGAAAAATCTTGTTCTTTGTCTTCCAACTGGGGTAGATTATTAGAAAGTTAATAATATATGTTTAAAATCCTATACTAATTACAAAGTTGGCAAGAAATGAATTATTGTGCAAAACTACTAATTAAAATTATTCAGTAATTTTAATTAGTAGTTTTACACAATAAGAGCAATTTTGTTTCTTTATGGGCATTAGTTACATAAAAGCATTTGTATTTTTTAAAACTCCTTTTAACATATCTTAAACTGTTTTAGAAGAAGAGAAACATTAAAAAGAGTTTACAAATTCAGATACTAGAATCAGGTAAGATTAAAAGCCTTCAACTGTGTCTGCTCATTCCTACCAAGACGGGCCTCTGAAGTTTCTTACCAGTTTTCTCGATGTTTTTCCCATCACTGGCAAATGTATGTATCATAGCACAAACTCCTGCCTATACCTTCTACGAGTATCATTCATCAAGACAACAATTTTAGCAAAATTCTCAACTTGATGTATTGATGTATTCAGATGCATAAGTGTGACAGTTCCTGGGCTTGATTCTTAATCCTACTAATCATCATGTTATTATTATCATATTAAATTGCTCAAAATGCAGTCAATGTAGAAAAAACGAAAATGGCCTTGATGGACTAGAATTTGTAGGCACTAATATTCATATTTTAGCAATTCCCATACTCAGCTTTTCTGCTTAGCTGACAAGAAAGGACAAACGGTACTGAGATAGCAGTATATTCATTACTAACTTACTGGTTCAATATTATAGGCTGGTTAGCCACTTGCTTCCAAATTATTTTTTTACTACTAGCTTGGTTCTGTATCAACAGGAAATAACTCCACCATTGTAAAGGAACTCCTTTTGGAGAACCAACAAATAGTTCAAACAGGGTGGAAGAGGTGTGCCTTAAGTTACTAGAAAGATTATGTGTAATTAAATTGGAGTGATAGCAGGTCTGGCAAAATAGTCTTCATTATTTAATTTTTCTTCTCCAGACCTTTGTATCAAGAGAGTGAGCTTTTCTCATCAAAAGACAGGATGCCTGTTTGCCTTTTAGGCTCATTCCAGACTTTCAGTACAGGGGCTCTTTGAATTACAACAGCTCATTTAGTGACCATTTGAAGTTACAACGGCACTGAAAAAAGTGACTTGTGAGGTTTTTTCACGCTTACGACCGTTGCTGCATCTCCATGCTCATGTGATCAAAATTTGGATGCTTGGCAATTGACTCATATTTATGATGGTTGCAGTGTCCCGGAATTATATGCTCATCTTTTGCGGCCTTCTGACAAGCAAAGGCAATTGGAGAGCCAGATTCAACTAACAACTGTGTTATTAACTTAACAACTGCAGTGATTCACTTAACAACTGTGGCAAGAAAGGTTGTAAAATGGGGCAAAGTTCACTTAAGAAATGTCTTTCTTAGCAACAACAAAATTGGGTTCCATTGTGGTTGTAAGTCAAGGACTCCCTGTATATCCAATCTTTGAAACCCCCTATAGGTGAAATCATAATGGACAGGTGATTTTCAGTAGAGGCTTTGATAATACATACATCTTTTCTAAGGAGTTCTCATACTAGTGACATTTTCTCAGCAAATCAGAAAATAAGATCCCTTCTTGGTTCTGCCTGTAGTTTGTCGTTTTAGGAAACTATACATTTAGAGATGGCAACATTTGAAAAAATTTGCACTGCAGTGGTGTTACTTCTCACAAGTAGTTAATTTAGAACATAGAACAGTAGGGTTAGAAGAACCTTGGAGGTTGTCTAGTCCCTGCTCAAGAGACCTTGTACCATTCCAGACAAATGGTTGTCCAGTCTGTTCCTGAAAACCTCCAGAGATGGAGCACCCACAACTTCTGGAGGGAAGCCATTCCACTGATTAATTGTTCTCTCTAAAAGGAAATTTCTTTTTAATTCTAGGTTGGATCTCTCTTTGAAAGGTTGCCATCTATTACTTCTTGTCGTTTCCTCAGGTGCTTTGGAGAATAAGTTGACCCCCCCCCCCTCTTCTCTGTGTCAGCCCCTCAAATATTGGAAGATTGCTATCATGTCACCCCTAGTCCTTCTCTTCATTAGACACACCTAATTCCTTCAATTGTTCATCAGTTTAAGTAGTTGTTAATTTAAAGCAGCAAAAATCCTTTGATGATGTTGATGAAGATGGGGAGGAGGATTGGGCTTCTGTTCCTCCCAGCCATCTCAGTCCATATGTAGCTGTTGCTTCCCCTGTTCTCCCAGCCATTTCATCTACTTATTACCTTTCTGCTTCTTTTCTAGCCTTCCTCACATGCTTTGCCCCTCTGTCCATCCTTCCCAGCCCTTCCAATCCAACTTCCTTACACTGTCTTCCTAAAGAAAAGTTAGCTATAAGTACTTTAGTATGGAGAACTATGATATTGAGTCCTTCCTTTTTGCTAATGGAAAGTTGGGAAAAAACCACTCAGAATTATCTTATTTTTCCCTCTTTATTTTTTTTAAAGCAGCCTTTTCATGAATAAAAAGATGCCTCTTTTACTATGGTTATAATTTTGTTGTTATAAGCCTCTACACAATGATACAATAAATAAAAGTGACCCCATCACTTTTGAACTGCAACCCTTGAGCTGGCAGAAGTTGTACATCTTCATTGCCTTTTTTCTTTTCTTTTTCTTTTTCTTTTTTTGCGCTGTAAATCTGTATGGCTTCTTGAAAGCCATTCATTGAACCTTGCAGGGGAGTGCAAATAATCATTGTTCCTTCTATTCTGGAAAGATCACTTGGGCAACTAAAGTAGAATATAATGTTCACCTGTAAGTCCAATTCAATATTACAGTGTAAAACTGCTTTTCAGTATCACATTCACTCCAACCATTGAGAATTTGCACCATCAGAAATTTAAGTGATTAGAATTCTGATTTCTATTCTGGTAACTGAAAATGCATTTCCTTTTCATAATGTGATGATTGTATAAGAGTAGGAGATGGTTGGGAAGGTTAAAAGGGTGGTGGCCAGAAAGACAGAGCTGTCGTTGCTAGCATTTTCCTACCCCAAAATGTTTTACGCACATTGTTGTATATTACAGCCAATTTGTTTAATGTGTCTAATATAATGAACTAAAATTATATACAAAATTTAAATATTTATTTTAAATATTTAATTTTATATTGTGCTTGCTGAGTATTTTCTAGCAAGTGGGAAAAAACGTTTATTCCACTTAAGTTATGTGTTGAATAATGAGATACGACCCTGTTGAACCATGTACAGCACCTAAGTTCTTTGTCATATAACCTCATGCTTTTTATAGGAAATTCATTCCTTACAGTATATTTTATTTAGGAAAATTGTACTATGACAATATGGTTTGTGTCTTTTTGTCTAAACATTTTAGTGCTTATTCCTAATCATGTATACAAAGCAAGCTTCTATTTATCTTCACAAAGTGATGCACTATTTATCTATCAGATGGGTACTGGCCCGTCTGTTTACAATTGGTGCAGTAGTCTTTTTGTCGTTGTTGTCTCTCTTGTATGCTTGCACTCTCACAGAACTACTAAAGACTGGACACACCTGAATTGTTTGATTGTACCAGTGTAGTGCTCAATACATAAGCAAGCAATCCAAGCATGTCACATAGCCCACACAAATAGTCTAGTAATCCATTTTAATATGAGATGTTAAAATTCTTTATATGCTAAAGTAGCTGTTGGGTAGTTTTAGTGCAGAATGTAAGAAAATAGATAAACCAAATCTCTTCCAGAAGGTTTTATTCTAGAAAAAGCACACAGCTGAATCAAGAGAAAATTATGCAGTCCTTCAGATTGTACATGAAAAAAAAATGCAGGATCCAATTTGGGTCAGTCACCTGGACCAGAGGTTTTGTTTTCCGAGCCTTTGGAGTCGTGCTGGAGCCCATCTGGTGGAGGAAACTAACCACGAGATTGCAAGAATACAAACAAGCAGTCAGACGAGGAGACCTGAATTTATTGGTAGCCTCACACTGCAATGAACAAGGACACGCATTCAATTTTGCAGCTACTAAGATTGTTGGCAGGCACAAAAACAGCCAGGGAAGCCTCGGAAACAGGCTGCTTGTCAGCCAACAGGAGTACTGATTTACCACCAGCCTACCAGGGATTTAGAAGACGAGGGCTCGGCAGCACAAGCAGATGATAGCTAATGACTTAAAAGGCAGCCATCAACACACCCCAATTAACATTTAAAAAGCCACTTACAGCAGGCACTATAAATACCATCTACAGAACAGCACGCACTCTGCTAGAGAGAAGTTACCTGAAGATGGGCTCCAGGATGAGTCTGAAAGCTTGGAAGATAAAACCTCTGGTCCTAGTGACTGGCCCAGATTGGATCCTGCAACATTGTCCTGGGACACATATATTTGCCTTCATTCATATGAAAAAAAATATATTTGGGGTGTTAAGCTTAGCACTAATTTGCACCTTTTTAAAAGAGTTTGGTGTTTTCCCAGAATCACCATCTATAATGGTTGATTCCAGGATAAGTTGTTGATAGGGGTTACTTTTTCCTCTTCAAAACCATCAGAAGTCTTCTCCACTTAAGATTGATTATGTTCAAAGATTTTCTTTCTTTCTTCTTTGCTCCCCTGCTGAAGCCTTTCTTTTAATAATTCTGGAACTAAGAATGTACATATTAAAAAAAAACAACAACAATCAGGCTTTCTCAAATCCTGTTAATTGCATAATAATATTTTGATCTGGGAACAGGGTAGCTTTACTATTAGATAACAATCAAATCTTGGATGATTGAAGCTGAGTAGCTAACTACAGAATCCTAGGTATCAGCATTCAGGTAAATGATGTGTATTTTGCTCCGTTCCTGACTGTAGATTCTTGTTTTGCAGGACGGGTTTCGTTTTTCACATCTGGCTCGGAAAACCTCCATCATGTTGAGAAGGTCCACTGGGGCACACGTTATGCCATCACCATTTCCTTTACCTGCAATCCTGACCATGGTATCAGGGATCCTGTTTTAACATGACAGGCGGCAGCCAGATGGATTGGCAAGAGAAACTCTGTATGGGAGAGGAGGAAAAAAAACTTTTAAATTACCATATAAATTCCACTGAATTTTATCTAAAGTAAATTGTGTGTGTGTGGTTTTTTTAAAAAAAACTTTGTTTCCTTCTAAGTTTTTGCAAAAACAGTGCCTTAAGGCCCATATTTCTAAGTTTCTTATAACATTGCTTTTATAAGATAGTAATTAAAATGGTTTGGCTTTTCTTTTCCAGCTCTTTTGGGTACTGCACAATAGGCCTGGGAAACAGTATCATTCCATCATGTAATCCCTTCAAATATTCCTTTTCATCAGTTGTTCTCAAAATTATAATTAGTGATGTCCCATGAAATATGTTCATGGACTCTGGAATATATTGCAAGGAAGGAGTTTCATCGTACCTTGTTCCAGATCCCATAGAGTTGTTTATATTTTGGAAAATAAAAATCTGGAATACTTGTGAGCCAACTGATATATGGCTTTAATCATTTGCAATTTTACACAAGTGTATTAGGTTTTTGTTTTATATCCTTATTTCAATATGTTCTTCCTTGGAAGAAGACATGAGCTATGATGATTGAATTTTCTCTGTAGAAACCAGTTGTATATGATCTCAGCCGTGATTTCATATAATCAGCTAAGAGGAAGCTTCTTAGAGTAAAATAAAACTACTAAATAATGTGTTTAATAGTGGTTGAATTTCTCTATTTGTCAGGGGAAACTGGTTCATTAACTTGTTTAATCTTACAATCTTAGATTATAAATATTCAAGTGATTTGCAAATCCATTACAGTTTGCTTTGGAATAAACTTGCTCCTAGCTGCCTCACTTAATCAAGTGCTGCGTAAGTGTAAAATAACTTCAAAGTCCTTTAATTAAAATTGACGGAACTTAAAATGTATTAGAAATGGAAGCAATAGGTTTGATTCATGCAAATTCCACTGCGATTATTAGAATAAATATTTCAGTGGCATTCTTCTACCAAAGGAAAACTTAAGAAGAACCTGCTTTGACTGTATATTCTTTAATTGTGGGAAAAGTTTTTCCAAGCAAGTTATATAGCAAGAGTGTCAAACTCAAGGCCCGTGAGCCGGACTTGTCCCACAAGGTGCTTAGATCTGGCCCTCGAGACTGCCATGGAAACAGCAAAGAACCAGCCCACGGTGCCTCTGCTGGCGAAAACAGGTGTATGCGGCCCTCCAGAGCTCCGTTTTAGCTGGCAGAGCGTTGCAGGAGGCTGTCGCAGCCGGAAACGGAGCCCATTTTCGCTGGCAGAGTACCATCACAGGCGCCCTTGACACAAGTGATGTTGAGCTGTCCACACCCACCCTAGCTCCCCTCATATCCATTCATTTGTGTTTGTTCAAAATTAGAACAATGCTGACTAGTCCTTGTCCTTAGAACATTTCTGGCATCCCTACAGTCACATGACCAGAATCCCGACAACTGGCAACTATCTATTTACAATGGTTGCAGCATTCCAGGGTCAGGTGATCACTATTTACAATGTTCCCAAGAGTTTTCCAACAAGCAAAATCAATGAAGGAAGCTGGATTTACTTTAACAATGGCAATGTTTTTCTTAATGACTGTGGCAATAAAAGGTTGTAAAATCAGGCACGATTCATTTAATGATCATATTGCTTAATGGCAGAAGTTCCATTCCCAACTGTGGTCATGCATCAAGGACTACCTGTATGCAGATTACTCAAGAAATATCTTCACATTTGCTAGATCAGTTCAAACTTTCAACACTTTAAGTCAATGAGAATTCAGGAAAAAAGTGCTTCTACCTTGCTGAGAATAGTCTTATATGCCTCCTTCAAACATAAAATTTGCAATTGTTGGGGACAATGATTTCTAATCAATACGTTTCAGTCAGCAAATGCAGAATCCTTTGATAAAGATCTTGTCAAAAAGCAATTGAGGAAAAAAAATTACTGGCACTTAAGCATTTTCTTCCCTCTTTGTTCTTCACAGCTTTTATTGCCTTGTCCAGTTTTTTCTGCCTGCAGCAAAGCATCCAAATATCAAATCTACATTATATATTCTGAATGCTCTCTCATTTTCTGACAAGATTAGGGCTTTGTATTTCACTACTGATCTTCCACTCAAGTACTTAATGAGAAAATTGTTTTCTAAACAGAATTTAATTTGCTTTCCAGAGAAGAATTAAATTGTCTCATAATTATCATTACAAGCATCCATGTCTGATTGACATAAATTCCTTTGGCATATGCAAACCACCATGAATTTATTCCAAGATCTATGTATAATTTAGGTGAGTCTCTTACTATTTAATTGAATACATCTATAGAATACATTTAGTGAAGAAAGCAAAAATGTTTATTTTCATTCACCATCCATTTTAGGAGTCAGTTTGGTCTAGTGGTTAAGGCACTAGGCTAGAAAGTGGGAGACACTGAGTTCAAATCCCACTTAGCCATGAAAGCCAGTTGAGTGATTTTGGGTCAGTCTCTCAGCCCAACTCTCCTCACAGGGTGGTTGTTGTGGGGAAAATAAGAAGAGGAAGATGTGTTGGATATGTTCTCACCCCTTCAAGTTATTTGTAAAAGTAAGGTGTGGTATAAATAAATACAAAATGCATGTTGCTGACTTGAAGAGTTTTATTTTATCATGCTGCAATTCTTATAATGGTAAAACGTTGATATTTGAAAGTACATCCAATTGGGTGATTTGCTCAGTCTTCTGCAATTCTATTGTGAGATCTGACAATGTCATTGATACATATGCAGAATAAGAGTATATGTTAATGTCTTGAGTCAAATGCTAGAGTGACTAATGACAATGAAGCGATATCTCTCTTTCCTTGCATTGGAAATAGGGCGGACAGAGATGGTACTACCTATCTAGGGAAGAAGCCCTTTCACCAATGGTGGGATTCAGCCAGTTTGGGAGAACCGGTTGCTAACTTTCTGAGCAGTTTGGCAAACTGGTTTTTGGAAGAAATCATTAGGGCAGAGAACCGGTTGTTAAATTACTTGAATCCCATCACTGCCTTCCACTCCAGTCACTTTTAATCAGTAGGGAGAAAAACTGCCCCCTTTATCGGTTGCCCTGTCTCCCTCGTCATACATACTATTGGCCCTGCATCTTCCACTCTGCATTTTCCACTCTGCTTCTTTTATCTCACTCTTTCTTCCGCTATGCCAAACACTGTGAAAGTGAGAGCATTAATTTCATGTGACAGACTGTATTCTCGAAACTGACTGCCTTGTTCATGTCTACTTTGGCTCTGGGATATCTGCAGGTCCTTTTCCTGATCATACTGGCATTTACATGAAGTTACGTTCTCCAACCTACTGTCCTTAATACAAGAGGAGAGAAGCTACCAGTGAGGAATGGCAAATTGACTCCCCACTGAACACCAAGAGACCTTACAGCAGTGATGAAATCCAGATTTTGTTACTACAGGTTCTGTGGGCGTGGCTTGGTGAGCATGGTGTGGCGGACGTGGCTCGGTGGGCGTGACGGGAAGGATATTGCAAAATCTCCATTCCCATTCCACTCCAGGGGAAGGATACTGCAAAATCCCCATTCTCTCCCCACTCCTGGGGGAAGGATATTGTAGAATCTCCATTCCCACCCCACTCTGGGGCCAGCCAGAGGTGGTATTTGCTGGTTCTCCGAACTGCTCAAAATTTCTGCTATGGATTCTCCAGAACCTGTCAGAACCTGCTGGATTTCACCCCTGCCTTACAGCCCACAGGCAGTTGGATGCTGCATCCAGACTGCCATAATGTCTCTGGAGGAAGGGGAGATGTATTTGAAATCAAAACAACCCCAGACAGATGGGACTCCATTAAGCTCAGAGTCATTAATGTAGCCTTATACGGAGCCAAGTTTTGATCAAACCTTTTTAAATCACTTTTGCATTTCCTCCCCCCCCCCCCTTTTACTGCTTGTTAAAATTGAAAATTCTTTAACATTTATTTTTTTTAAAAAAAAACCTGCTTATTAAGATTGAAAACCTTCAGAACTGCAAGTTGGCTTGTATTTGCTGGGTAAAAGAAAATTATGAGTTTAAACTTTTGTAAGAATTTTTTTCCAGAATATACAGCAGAAGGGTGAATAGAGTGCCAATCTTAAAAAGTTTTAAACAGATTAAGGATTCAGATGGATCTGAATTAAAGAAAGACTTTGAAGTTAATTAAAATAATCCTTTCTCATGGGAATTTTTTTAAACTGCTCATAAAATGACTTTGAAGGCACACTAGAGAGCACTAGAAGGAAATTAAATGTATCAATGGCCTTGTAAAAGAAATTTTTGATGAATGATCTAAAGCTGTAATTATAAAGCTATCTGTTATCAAATTGGAAGATGATACCGATGAGGAGAACATTCCATTGAATAAAATCCAAATGGATTTGAATATGGGATTTTTAAATGATAGCTGATAACAAAGAGATGAAATAATGGATTTACAAATGGAACTGGATGCTGATTTATTATAATTACAAAAGACTTAACAAACATCAAACCAGAAGAGTGATGTGGATGACTTCTCTATAATGGTTTTACAAAAAGGACTAGTTGGAACTGTCAAAGATTTTGTGAGAAGTGACAGTGAGAACATGAAGAGTGACAAGGATAATTTTTGTTCATTGGAATCACAAAAGAATCATGAAAAGGATGCCAACACTTCTGAGAGAAAAGATATAGAGAGTATGAAAAATTAAAGGTTTGGACTTTGAGGGAGTTAAAGGAAGGGGAAAAAAAGAATTCAACATTGGTTTATTTGGTCAGAATTAATATAAGTGAACTGCTAGTTTCGGTGACATTTAATGGATTTTAATTGATTAATACAAGGATGATGGTTTAATTGTTATGAAGGTAGTTGTTAATGATTGGATGTGATACTTTAATAATTTTGCATATTTTAAAATCAGATGGCGGATTTGTTTAAATAGAAAATGAGGCATAAATTTAAAATGAAGGATTCAAAGTGGGTTTATTAATGTAACTTTTATAGTATGTTGTTATTTCTTAATGGACTCTTGCTATTTAGGTTGGAGGAGATTATTTTTTTAATAAGAGATTATAATAAAATGTTAATATTGATCATACTTGCAGGGGAGGAAGGAGGATTCTTCTTTTAATGGACCTGTATATTTCTTCTTCTTTTTTTAAAAATTAGATTTATATGCTGCCCTTCTCCAGAGACTCATACCTTCATACTTTGTATATTTTTTATACAAAGTCAGCTTATTGCCCCCACAAACTGGGTCCTCAATTTACCTACCTTAGAAAGGATGGAAGGCTGAGTCAACCTTGAGCCTCGAACTTGCAATAATTGCAGACAGCTGAGTGTTAATAACAGGCTATCTAGCCTGTTGAGCTATCTGAGGCTCTTTTAAAATATATGTTAACTCTGCATAGAGTGTATTACTTTTATTTGTATAACATAATATTTAATAAAATTATTGCAAAAAGAAGAGGCATGGTGAATTCTACAAGCTTAGTCCAATTGTTTGGAAAGGCTGCATTATCAGTTAGTCCTTACCCTAACATATCATACTCATTTCCAACCAGAAAATAAGCCCTATTATGATTTTTCAAGATGCTCGTAATATAAGCCCTAACCCCCAAATAAGCCCCAATTAAGATTTGTATTTTCCCAAAATAAGACCTAACTGGAAAATAAGGTCTACCGTCATGATGGCGAATCTATGACATGTGTGGCAGAGGTGGCAAGCAGTGCCCTCTCTGTGGGCACATGTCCTGTCGCTAACTTCTCTTCCGGGCTCCGTCAGTCACATGCGCGCTGGACAGCTGGTCCGGCATGCATGTGTACTGGCCTGCTGCTCTCTTCCAGGTTCTGGTGTGTGCATGCGTGCCACCCAACTGGTCTTTGCACACTGACCAGCTGGCCAGCGTGCATGCATGCAACAGAACCCGGAAGAGCAGTTGGCTGCAGCGTGCATTCGCACCAGACAGCTGCTCTCTTTCGGGCTCCAGGGCGTGCGCATACTCCAGTTTCAGCATGCGGTGCTGAAAAGGTTAACCATCATTGCCCTAATGCAACTTTTGGAGCACAAATTAATATAAGACCCAGTCTTGTTTCCAAGGAAACACAGTATATGTCCACTGTTCTCCAGCACACATCCCCGAGAACAAGCAGAATAAAAATACAGGGGTTACCACACTAGATACAGTATATGCAGGGTTGAAAGTATGTTCATTTTTAAAGCTAATGGAGAAGGTCACCCTCCTGTGGAAAACCAGACCTCAGCCGATGAGCACCCTTTCTGTTTTGTGGTTGGGAAGAATAATGTGTATTGTAAAAATGAAAGATAGGGTTCTAATTTGATGGTTTGAGTTAAAACTGAAATCAGTTGCACAGATCAAAATTAGCCTCCTACTCACAGATGAGCTATGCATCTCTTTATATAAAAAGCAGTATTATCAGGCAATTGCCAAAACATATGGAAAAAAGAGGATGGTTTGTGTGTTTTATGATGGAACCATACTGAAGCTCTTTATTTGACCAGGCTCAGGTTACAACCCAGAGGAAATTAAAGTAGAGGCATTCTGTTCCCTGCAGCAATTTGGTACCCACTGATAATTTGCTGCTTAAATACCTAATGCTGATATACGTCACTATGAAAATGTTTACAAGATAGTTCAAATTACACAACCCATTTTGGATGCTTTTTTTTTTCTAATTTGTTCATGCTCTCAGAAATGCCATATATCTCTCCTGTCATGGGACTATTTTATCTGTGTAACTGTGATAAAATATAGACACATGGTTTTACATCTCGATCCATACAAAAAACATCTCAGGGTTATTTTAAACCTCATTCGGCATATAATCCATTTGAAATGGTAGAAAAGTAATAATCACCTATTAGTAAAATCCCTTTTAATGGGGTCAAATAGGACCCTTTTATAATTACAATTTTAAGTATTAAACAACTTAATAGAGTGAATTGTGTCTTTTTGATCAGCACAATAATAACAGCGAAACTCTAATGTCACTCAAGCTAATCATGTAAATTTTCTTTGCTATTTTAGTATAATCACTTGTTGATTCTGACATAACCCTTTGGCACAGAGTCTAATCAGTTCAGAATTTCATTTGGATGTAAGCCAACAGTGCAATGTCTCAGTGTCAATAATAGCCGAAACAAGTGGAAAAAATAAGGGAGAAGGAACTTTCTGCATCCCTCACAATGTTTTGATGCATTCCGAAAGCTTGAAAATGTTTTGCATTGAGCTAAAACTAACAGTATAATAAACATTTTAATTTTAGCTTTATATGTAGGAGGATACCATACTTAGCCATGGTTTCTACTGGGTCTTTTCCCGGATAATTAGAGTACACCCTTTATCCTTCTTGGTGCCTAAGAGGCAGAATCTGCATTCAGGGCCTTGGTATGTGTCCAAGGAGCAAGTTAACCTACCTGTCCGGTAACAAGGCTAAAAAGAAGTGGGGGGAAAGCTTTCACAAGCTAAGCACTGAAATTTGGATTGCTTCTAAATAGACAGCTCCTTGCCAAAGTTCCTTATCAAAAGACTTTGTACAACAATCCACTTTTCTCTCTGTAAGAAATGGGGAAAATTCAAATCCAAGAGCTTCAAACATGAAAAGACCGAAGGCAAGGGTACCTATTGTGAATGAAGATTACCTGTTTGCTGGACAGGCTCAAATCCTCAATATACATTCACAAGAACTAGCGATATCCTTTATTTATACACTACCCAAATGTCCTCACCGCCATCATCCCTCTGGGAGACAATAAAAAAAATTGTTTGTTTTAAATCTTGATACTCTAAATAGAGGGTGGGAAAAGCACAGCTTCCCCTACCGTCTTCAGTTCTGAACTAGGAATTCAGAAAGTTCTGAATTTCCAGGAAAAAGGGGAAGAATAGTTAAAAGGAATTGAAGAGTTTTTCCTTTAAGAAAAATGAGTTTTCTGCAGAACAATGTTCTGAAGAGGATTGGCATTTAGATTGTTTTATGTTTTATCATGGTACTAGGTCAGTTTTTTAAAAAAATTCTCTGTAGAAGCTAATAAATTCTGTATAATTTCAACCTTTAGCTATTTTTCAGGATGAACCTGAGGATATTGTTTGTCATCATAATGTTATGATGATTTGTAGCAAACTGAAATCCTGCAACAAAAGGTTCTACTACAAAAAGTTGTGTTCGTAACAGACTAGCACTTTACTGTAATCTGCTTTGATCTGGTTTATCTTCTTTAGGGCAGAAATAAAGGCTGAAACCTCTATAGCATAAATCTATGCTACAAGACCACACATTTATATTGCCGAAAGTACTTACATTATATTGACGTGTGCATTATTTTTCATTATAGCAATAGCATTTAGGCTTCTATATTATCCCACAGCACTTTACAACACTCTCTGGTGTTTACAATGTAGAAGCATTATTTGCACATTGCCCCCATCAATCTGAGTCCTCATTTTACCAACCAGAAGGGTGGAAGGAGGATCAACTTTGAGCCGGTCAGGATCGAATGCCTGGCTGTGGGCAGAGTTTGCCTGCAATACTGTGTTTTAACCAGCATGCCACCATTATCTTTACAGAGTTATGAATTAGGACTTTGAGCAGTATACCTTTTCTTGCTTAGTATATCAAGTCTCTCAGCACAAAGAAGCTCATTCTTTCTGGACACTGGGCAAACCACAAGATTTCCAAATCTGAGATGTGGCGTTGCAAGTACACTTCTGCCCAGATTGGCTGTCCTGTCCATTTCACACGCTTTCTTCGTGCTGCTTCCAGGTATGGCAGTCACTGGAATGCATTTCCTTTCCATATGATTGTCCGTTATTTTAGAGCCAACCAGCTGTTTGAGAAGACCTCATCCTTATTTACCAGTCAGCGAAACTGGAGCAGCACTGCAGCATTTGTCCAATTTGTTATTTTGATATAATCTTGGCAGACATGAACCATGCTACAGTCAATTTCACACCACAAAAGTTAAAAAAAAATATTGGCAGCTTATCTAAACCAAAACCAAAGAATTCTGTCTATGTATGCATAGGAACCAAAACAAGTCATTTCCTGGCCAGAAAATTAACAGGCATAAATCTCTGAATTTAATCTACAGAGAGAAAGAGGACACCGTTCTATTTTTTTCAACAAATGGTAACATTTTCCCCATTTGCTATGCCATTAATGCTGGAGAGAGAGAGGAGAGAGGAGAGAGGAGAGGAAGAGAGAGAGGGGGGAGGGAGGGAGAGAGAGAGACCCAGCAAGAGAAACCAATTTATCAATCAATATGGATTCAGTTTCATATTGTCCTGAACCAAACCCTGCAGCCTTTTTCAATGTGCAAGTACAGCAGCTTGCCAGAGAAGCTGATGCCGCTATCCTTGTAGGGGCTGAAAAAATGGTATCTAACAATTCAGCAGGAGTCATGCTGCAATGGAACTTTTTACATTTTAAATGTCCAAAATACCTCCAAAAGAAAAAGAAAATATAATGCTCCTAGCAGATTACAATATGGTGATAATCCGTCACAAATACAAATACCACAATGGACTAATTAATGGATCTGTTCTATTCTTTTTTTCCCCCTTTTAAAACAGTCAGTATTAGTTTTGGTTCTTATGCTAAGTTTTTTCTTTTCAGGCAAGGCTAAACTGCTTTCGTAATACTTCGTTGGTTTGGTACTGAAAGTGCTGGACATTAGGACAAGACAAAATTTCGTAAGGTGAAAACGTTTTGTTTATCCTTAATTATGTGGAGGTGGAGAGGATTGGTAGTTTTAAATTTCTGGCCATTTATATCTCGAAGGACCTCTCATGGACTATGAATGCTAACATGCTTGTGAAGAAGGCTATACTTCCTGAGAATGCTCAGGAAGATAAATCTATCTCAGCATCTACTTCTGTCCTACTATCGCAGCACCATTGAGAGTGTCCTGACATACGGCATTCTTGCATGGTATGGGAGCAGTGGTGGGATTCAAAACTCTATAGAGAATCATTAAAACTGCCCAGAATATCATCAGGCTCTAGCTACCAGCCCTGGACGACATCTTCGAATCTCGCTGTTTGAGGAAGTTGTATAACATTCTCAGAGACTCTTCCGATCATGCTTACAATCTTTTTGGACTGTTGCCTTCTGGCAGTAGATACAGAACAATTAAAACTCGGACCACACGTTTTCTGAATAGTTTTTATCCCAGAACTATATTTGCACTCAACAATGAATTAAATGGCCACCATCAGTGAGCTGTTGTACAGCATTACTTGGTCTGTTATGTGGATGTTTGGGGGGTTTAGGGGTGGAGAATTTGTAGTGGTGGTGGTGGGTGTTTGGGGATTGTTACGTGTTTGAACCTGGTCTTTGGGTGTTAAGTGAATTTCGCTGTATGGATATACTGTGTATACGTACAATGACAATAGAGTTATTAAATGAAAATGTGGCTATCTTGAGACTAGCAAACTGTAAATGGCTCTCAACAACTTCCCCTTCCCTCCCGCTCCTCCTCCTCTTCCTTCCCTGTTCCCGTCCTCCTCCTTCCATCCTCCTCTTCCCCTAATGTATGCATTTCAATAGCTAATGGCATCAGAATTCAATTTTCCATTATTTTGGGCAAAAAAATGTAAAAAGTGAAGGCTTTATTTAAGGTTGAAAATTCAAGTATCTTCCTCAAATCCCAGAAAAATCACCACTTTGGATGGCACTGTCTTGACTGCTGCAAGATAGAAAGACTCTCAGCCACACAATGTTGTCATCCTGACCTCACACTGCCTATTTCTTCTATTAAGTGTTAAACCATAAGAATTCTCAGACTTCCAATTTAAGAATGCAAGTAAAATGGCTTCAGATACAGAACATACCTTGTAACGTATTGTGTGCAAGAATGATCTATATTAGTATTTCTCAACCTTGGCCACTTTTTGGTGTGTGGACTTCAATTCCCAGAATTTTCCTCAACCAACAAGGCTGGCTGGAGATTTCTGGGAGTTGAAGTCCATACATTTGAAAATGGCCAAAAATGAGAAACACTGGAAGTAAATCTCATCCTAACTCTGCTTCTCTTTATTGTTCATGTCCTGATGGAAGTAAAGATTAAACACCTGTTCCTTAGAATATCCTGCTTCATGTATTAATGTACAATAATTCCAGGAGACAGTTTTTGCTTTATGAATTTTAATGCTTGGGTTTGCAGCTAGGAAAGTAAAGCTCTTACTGGGCATTTCCATGCAAATCTGAGGTAGATTCAAGATAACAGCAGTGGAAAGATTCTGCTGTGTGTTAAATAAAAGTGAAATCTGGCATACAGTTATCAGAAAATAAATTTTGCTAAAGTCAGTGGGATTTCATTTTGAGTGGATTGTACCAGAAAGCTTTATAGTTTTCTGCTTTATTTATATATTGGATTTATAACCCATCTTTTATTTGTGAACTTTAGGCAGCATCCCTCCTATTTTTCCGTACAGCAGTACAATAAGGGTAGATACATTCTATCTCTTGCCCAGCCCCCAGATTTCACTAGTTCCGAGACTGCCTCTTTGCCTCAGCCTGCCAAACAAGTGTCTCTTCAAATTGGAGAAGGCCATGCTGTGTCTTTAGCCTCCAAGCTGAACGATCAGAGGTCAAGGTTTCCCAGTTGTTAATGTCCATTCCCAGGGCCTTTAGGTCCCTCTTGCAGATATCCTTATATTGCAGCTGTGCTCTCCCTCTGAGGCACTTTCCCTGCACTAATTCTCCATACAGGAGATCTTTTGGAATCTGACCATCAGCCATTCTCACGACATGCCCCAGCCACTGTAGACGTCACTGTTTCAATAGTGTATACATGCTAGAAATTCCAGCATGTTCCAAGATTGCACTATCTGGAACTTTGTCCTGCCAGGTGATGCCAAGAATTTGTCGGAGACAGCGCATATGAAAGGTGTTTAACTTTCTTTCCTGCTGTGAGTAAGGTGTCACTCCTGCCCTCAGTGTGGAAGGGATTGCCACTCTCGAATTGGCCTTTTTAGTCACACTAGATGCTGTTTTAGGACCTCTTTCCAGAGCACGATACCATAGTCTCTTGAGACTTTGGGATGCCAATGTAAGTACAATAAGGAAACCACTATCTGGGGCTCCATTCACTCTATTTATTGTGGGTATAGTCCAAGCAAGAAACAACCAACAACCAAACAGCCAAATAGAAGCCTGTTTACTTAGATACTTCTCTACTCTCCAAAAGCCATTGCTACCGACTGTCCTGGGAGGTTAAATTTTTGGAGATTTTTCAAAAGTTTTTTTCCAAATATTTTTGTCTTTGTTTTTATTCTTGCTGAAATTCTCCTAAGATTCTTTTGTAGAACTTACATCGTTAAAAAACAGCATATACATAATTCAAATAAATATATGAATAAATAATACAGACGATGGAACAGAATATATTTTGTTGGAAAATTACACAGCTGCAGTCTTGAGGAATTTCAAATATCAAATTAACAATGAGCATTTAAAAGGGAGGAGAGGAGCAATTAATATGCAAGGCAGGAAAACAAGGACTGCAGGGAGAGCTAACAGAGAAGCAATGGTAAACTCAGAAAATGTCTTTACCAGGTGGTTCATGTGCTATTAATTATAAACATGGCCGCTCACTCTTATTGAGTGGATTACCATAAACACTTGTGTTCCTATAATTTTTTAGTTTCATTTACAAAGCTAGACTAAAAATATTAATGGAGCAGCTGGGTTGATGACGCAAAATGTATGAAAAAATGTTGTGGTTTTTTTGCTTTGGTTGGGTACAAGTTATTTTTTTCCCTTCTTTTTTGTAAATTATACTCACTCTATTTTAGGATTTACGCCCATATTTTTGTTTCATTCATTCACTTTTCAAAGAAATCTTAAGGGTAGGGTTATCAGTTTTGGCCTGCAGGTATTAAAACAGGCCAAAACTGATAACACAGTTTTGGACACAAGATGTTAGAGTTTGGGGTGTTTCTCTGCTGCCATCTAGTGGGCATCCAGAGTTTTGCTCTCCAGCAGGCTTGAATCTTGCAGATCCCTATCCGAAACACCCCCAACTGTTTGGAGGTTTCTTTTGGTCAAACACAGAATAGGAAATCATAAGGAAGGGTTGTTTTATCTGGTCGCAGCTGTCTCAAGCAGATCAAGAGAACTTCATGAACATAATGCTTTCTTTCTGTGGGAAGAAATATTCATCTGGTTCAGTTCCAAGCTGTGAGAAAGGCACTGGAGATAAAATGGAGGCTGGAGACTGACTGGAAAGAAGGTAAATTTATTGATGAACAGGACCGCATGGGTTGTGGTTCTGGTGCAGCTGACCACATGGAGTTGAGAGTGGGGGCTTCTCTTGGGCTTTGCATTGAACTTCCTGTTTCTGTGCAAGAACATGTATTCTGTTGGCTGTTGTGAGACTCCCATGGTGCTATGTACAAATCCTAGGAGTTTGTCTGAGCTAAGTTTGGTTGACGTTAGGGATGATGCAATGAAGAGGCTTGTTGGGCAATTCCTATTGTGGCTGAGGGCGAATCCTACCTTTGTTCAGATCTTGCTGCAGGGAATTTGCTTATGAATAGAGCTATCTATCTCTTTATCCCTTAAGTGCTGATATCTGCTGAGGGCTATTAAGAGAGGTGGGTGCTGCTTTCCAAGATCATGTTTCTCCATTTCTCTCTTTAGGGAAATATAATATTCTGCCTTTTTAATATTTCCTAAAATATTTCATTCTTCTAGGAGAGGGTGGGTGCTAACTTTCTACATTTCAAAAGTCTCTTCTGGTGAGATGGGCAACCATATACCTCCATTCAATCAATACATTCTAAAATATCAAGCAATCATTGAAAATGCATTGTTTTTTTAATCAGTTATGGATAAAATATTTTACATTAAACAAGCGGGAAAGAGAATTCAAAGTACTTCCCTATTTTTCTTTTTTTTAAAAGCATCAGCAGTAAATTTAAGAAGTAAATTAAAAGGTGCTCTTTTGCAGATCAAGATAAAATATGCCATATATATTTTAAACATGTTGTGTTCTCTTTTTGGATGGAACAGGGGACAAATCAGTGGAGTTGGTAATGAAGAAGTTTCAACCAACGAAGGTTCATACAGGAAGAAAGGGAGTAAATATTCAAAAAGCCTACCCAAACCATTTATTTTTTTTAAATGAAGCAGATATTCTTTTAGCTAGTTATTACTTCACACCTAAGAAATAAGGAATATGTTATGTTTCACCTGAATGCACATATGCGGATGAATAAAATGACTGCAGGCATACAGATATCATAACTCCCTCTCTCCACCCCTGGAAGACTTGGGGATTGAGACTGTTTGGGAACATAGACCACTTCTCCTGAATGAGCCAGTGCAACCTGGGGGAACTCCTTGAGCCTAAGCTGTGAGTGGATTTGCAAGCAGCGCTGTATGTCAAGAAGCACTTTTGCAGAAGTACATCAGATAGACCAGCTGCAACCCTTCTGGAGCTGTTAAATTTGGCAAGATTTGTTTTTTTTACCACCTAGGATCAGCCTCTCCTTGGTGATTGCAATATGTTTGATATGAAGCTACCCTTGAAACATTTCCAGAAACTGTTATTGGTGCAAAATGTGGCAGCTGGACTGACAAGTTGTACTGAAAGATCTATATCTTTATACTTTATAAATCTGCAAAATAAATTATGTTTAGTTATCAATGGATCCCAAGTCATATCCCTGAAGCAATTGATTCCAAGTCATATTCCACAATCTTCATGCATGACAGCAAACCCAGATGTTCCCATTTTCTTTCCAATACCATTTTAACATAGTTTGGTGAACTGTCACATACATTGGCGCTTATAAGCAAACCAATTATCGCATTTAAAGAAGGACTGCTTCCGAGTATCATGAAAGTGACTTGGAAGATGGGTAGATTAGATAGATGATGATAGAGATAGATAGATAGATAGATAGATAGATAGATAGATAGATAGATAGATAGATAGATAGATGATAAGATACCGTATTTTTCTGAGTATAAGACGCACCGGAGTATAAGACACACCTTAGTTTTTGGGGAGGAAAATAAGAAAAAAACTGATTGGCAGGTGGATCGGTCTCCCAGGATACCCCCAATCAGCTGTTCCCAGAGATGAATTTTAGCAACAGGTTCCTTGGTTGTGAGCTCTGTGCCTTGCTTTTTTTTTGCTTTTTTTTCTGCCTCTGAAACTTCTGAAGCTCCGTTTCAGAAAAAAACTTCTTTCCCTTTCCTCTGAGGGCCTCCGAAACAGAGCTTCAGAAAAAGTCTCTTCCGAAGCTTCTTTTCTGATGCTTTTTTTCAGCCTCTGAAACCTCTGTTTAAAAAGCTGGGTGGGGATACATTCTGAGTATAAGACACACTCAGATTTTCATCCTCTTTTTGGGGGGAAAAAGGTGCATCTTATACTCTGAAAAATACGGTAGATAGATGATAGATAGATAGATAGATAGATAGATAGATAGATAGATAGATAGATAGATAGAAAGAGAGAGATCTTCAGAGTCAAAAAAGACATAGTGTTGTGCAGTTCATCTGTGAACTCAGAGATTGCTCTGCAGTCTGGCAGCACAGAATATAGCATAAAAGGGGCACTGGAAGTTCATTATAATAGCTATGAATATTATTATTTGATGCCATTAATGGTTGTCTATTCAAACCCAGTGGACGCTTCATAACACAGAGCTCGCCAGCAAGCTGTGTCAGCAGTCATAACTTCTAGTTCCCTTGGCTGGATGTTACAGCGGTATAGGGTTTCTTTCACACAGCATCTTCGTAGCACATGTGTAATGACCCTGAGGTTTCTTTCCTGTCTCCAGTACACTAGAGAGCAACTAGCAGGATATATGGCAGATGTCTATTCTGATGACATATCCCACCCACCATATCGAGTCAATGCTGGTGGACTCCCTGTGATCCAAAACCTCCAGGCTGTGTTCTGCCCCAGCTACAGACCCCAAAGAATGCAGCACACACAAACTCTATACAAAGCTTATTTTACTCAAATAACTTAGTGTTTATCATTCAAAGGCTGTTAATGAACTGTCTTAACAGCCTACCAGAATTCTAAGATAAGGTAATCACAGTCTTACTAGAGTTGGCAGAAAGCCCAGAAGCAATTTTGCAGACATGAAAGAGAGTGAACTAAAGTTGTTCTCTACAGATAGTTGCAAGTGGTGTTCCTTCTTAAATATGCTAAGGGAGTGGCCAATTAGCCCCAAGCCTTACTCTCGAGGAGACCTCCTCCTGAGGAGCCACTCCTGCCTTTTGGCAGCTCTGTGCGCCCATGTATTGAGAAGAGGCTCCTCCTCTTCGTCCTCTCCACTTAAAGGAGATTCTGGAGGTTCTGAAGGCCCTGGCTGAATCCCTGCCTCTGGCACCACATCTTCTCCAGCCTCCTCACTGTCCGACTCGAGTGCCACTTGCACAAGCTGCTGGCACAGCACCACACCAGCCTCCTCATTGTCGGAATCAATCTGCTGATGGGCCACAACAGGCTGGAGACATGCCTTCCAACAAATTTCTCCAGATGTTTGATCTGTCATCGATGCAGAATCCTGGATTCATATCCATATAGGAGACCATGGATAACCACAGCTCTGTAGACTTTCAGATTTGGGGAGATAAGGATATTGTGTTGATTGAGAATCTAGTACAGAGTCTGGTTGGCCTTTGGAGTCAATTTCTTCTTCCAAAGACCCATCACTTGCTTCCCAAGTATTTGAAACATCTTACCTTTGTCAGCTGGGTATCGTCAACAGTGATTTTTGG
The DNA here is from genome assembly GCA_030761175.1 of Masticophis lateralis. Taxonomy (NCBI): domain Eukaryota; kingdom Metazoa; phylum Chordata; class Lepidosauria; order Squamata; family Colubridae; genus Masticophis; species Masticophis lateralis. Next base: position 115,455,183 of record JAUDYJ010000002.1, read on the forward strand.
ATCAAATACTAATGTGATTAGTATTTGGCACAGGTTGATAGAACTACCAGCTCTTTTTCAGGTGGATAGTCAGGCCAAAGAGCATAGCAGTGTGTAATAATTTGGTCACTATCAACTGCCAGCCACTGTCTTTGTGCACTAGGAGCACAGTCATCAGCAAAAAGGGTCTCTTGAATGACTGTATGGAGGCACTTCATTTGTGGGTTCAAGCAGTGAAGTCAAAGAGACCCTGGATGGCATGTGATAATATGCAAGTGAAGAGTAGATTGAACAGGATTGTAGCTAACACACAACCTTGCTTCACCCCATTGGAAATGGCAAATGAAGCTGATGTATCACCATTATAAAGGATTTGTCCAGTCATTCCATCATGAGTAGAAGAATCAACTTCATGAATTTCCTTGGACGTCCATAACATCTCAGGATGATTCAGAGAGCCTTCCTGTTTACAGTGTCAAATGCCTTTGTCAGGTCAATAAAGACAGTCAAGAAGTTTGTTTGTTCAATGTATTTTTGATGGATTTGTTTCATGGTAAATATCACATCTGCTGTACTTCATTCTAGCCCATCACTGTGTCCCTGAGAGGTTTCTTTCCAAGAAGTGTCAAGTTTGTAGAGAGAATGCAGGCAAAAATCTTGCCTGTGATGGACAGCAGTGAGATACCCTGTACTTTCCACAGTCTGATTTTCTTCTCTTAGTTTTATAGAAAGCCACAATGAAGGCATCATAGAATCTTCAGGCATCTCTTCTTTGAGCCAAGTATCGTCCAAGATGTACTGGAATATCTGTAAAGAGTTTGAGGGCTTTGTAGATCTCAGCAGTAGAACGCTACCCTGCCCTGTTGCTTTATTTGAGTTCATATGTAAAATCCAGTGGATTTTACTACCAGTTCTGTGAGTGTGGCTTGGTGGGCATGGCATGGCATGGCATGGTGGGCATGGCATGGTGGGCATGGCAGGAGAAGAATACTGTAAATTCTCCATTCCTACCCCACTCAAGGGGAAGTATATTATAAAATCTCCATTCCCTCCCTGCTCCAGGGGAAGGATACTGTAAAATCTCCATTCCCTCCCTACTCCAGGGGAAGGATACTGTAAAATATCCATTCCCTCCCTACTCCAGGGGAAGGATACTGTAAAATCTCCATTCCCACCCCACTCCAGGGGAAGGATACTTCAAAATCCCCATTTCCTCCCAATCAGCTGGGACTCGAGAGGCAGAGAATAGATGAGGACGGGGCCAGTCAGAGGTGGTATTTACCAGTTCTCTGACTTACTCAAAATTTCTGCAGCCAGTTCTCCAGAACTGGTCAGAACCTGCTGAAACCCACCTTTGATAAAATCACTTTCCTGATCTCATCAGTAGAAGGAGGCAGACCTAGGCACCCAAGACTGGCAGCGGAGGAATGTCAGGATTTCTGTTGTAAGACATCAGGATCAACTATTCAGTAGTTTGGCAAAGTGCTCAGCCCAGTAGTTCTCAGTTCTTCCTGGTCAGTTGATCCGGTTCAACTCCAGGAGATGACAGCAAGTGGGAACATCCTGATTTAGAAGCACCATAAACTACTTATATGGTGCTGAAGAACTCTCCGGTGGCATGGATGTCTGCATAGAATTCCATCTGCTCAGCCTGCTCAGCAGACTTTCTCAGCTACCGCTCAGCCTGCATTTCTTGCAGTTTCTCCTGTACTTTGGACTGCAGATATTTTAAACTGTGTATCTTTAAGATAGATGATAAATGCCAGCTTGCATAGCTTTTGTTTTGGCCTGGAGGGCTGCTGAAATGGTCTCATAGTTTTCATCACAAGCAATCTTGGTACACCCAGGTATTCAGTACAACTACCATTGTTACAGTTTGAGTGATGACATTTTTAAACTGCATCCACTTTTCAGAGCAGGTTCCTACAAGTGATAAATTGTCGGAGAGTTGGTTTTTTTTTTTTTATTAAATACATCTTGAAAACATTGATCTTGACCTGGGTCCTGCAGTCTGATGTTGATGATGTACTGCCAGTCCTTGGTGGCACACTGTGTAAAGGGCTACATGCAGGTTGAGGATTGACTAGACCAGCCTGTGATCTATCAAATACTTGACTATGTCACAGTTCGTCAGCACGACCTCAAAGACGTCGCCATCACCTGGAAAATATAATATAGCAGCTTTATGTTATGGAGTCACCCTACAGTCAACACACTAAAGGGATACACCCCTTCACAAGGATTGTTTCGACACGATTCTTCTTGGTAAGACACTTTGAAAACTGCTCACCACAAAGGTCAATGTTATCACAAACAGACAAAATTATCTTTTAAATTGTCTCTATGCAGACTCCAGAGTAAACAGCACATATCATCACAGCCAGCTTTGCCATTTCCCATCTAGCCCCATGCAGCTCTATATTTCAGTATAAGAAGATCAGCAGGTGATCAGGCATTTGACTGCTGTGGTCTTCCATCAGGGAAGAAAAATCTAAATTGCTTCTTCTTGATTTCCAGTAAGAGAGAAGCTTAGCAGCATGGGGCAAGTTGGAAATGGCCATCTTAAGTCACTGGACAGCTGCTGGCTGGTGGCAAAAAAAAAGGGGAAGGGAATAGATGCAAATTTATACCCTTTCCAAATGAATAATTACATAATTAAAATAATAAAAACAAACACATGATGGATTATTAAAGATAAACACATAAGAACAGGTCCAAAGTTAGTACTAAGCAGGCTTTAAAAGAAATATTGTTATGACTCAGTGATTTAAAATTATTCGGGACTGCTATGTCAGAAACCAATTTGCATCATTAAGTCTAATTTCAGGAACTTGATATCAGTCACTTACCAATTTTCCTCTTCCCTAAAATCTGTATTTTACTAACTTTCTTTCTATTGTCTTTGATCCTCTCAGTGTTGTAGAGTCTCCAGAAAAAACATGCTATGTAGCACATCTATAACTGTACACAACACAAACCATTAAAGGACACGATAGCAGTAGTCCAGTATTTGAGAGGCTGCCACAAAGAAGAGGGGGGTCAATTTATTTTCCAAAGCACCAGAAGGCAGGACAAGAAACAATGGATGAAAACTACTCAAGGATAGAAGCAACTTGGAATTAAGGAGAAACTTCCTAACAGTCAAGACAATTAATCAATGGAACAGCTTGCCTTCCGATGTTGTGAGTGCTTCATCATGGGAGATTTTTAAGACTAGACTGGACTGTCAATTGTCTGAAATGGTGTAGGATCTCCTACTTGAGCAGGGGACTGGGCTAGAAGGTCCAAGGTCCCTTCTACCTCGATTCTGATTCTGAAAGTATAACTCAACAAAGAAGAAAACTTAACAGCAATCTTAACTGATAAGGGTACCAGAGGAGGGGAAAAAAGTAGTGTGAGAGACAGAGCAGTGGCAGGATAAGAATAGAAGGGAACAGGAAAATGGGTGTCATGTCCAAGAATATGTATGAAGGATCCAGATGGGTCCTTCAACCTGGCGGTCTCTTGGTAAATGATGAGCAGTAGAAGCCATAGGGACTTGGTAACAAGGAATGAGACCTTTACCTACAGTATTTGATTTGATTGGGATTTTCTCCTGTGATTGTTCTATAAAGAACAGAAGAGAAAAGCAGAGAATAATGAATAAGGAGAAGCCAGCAACACTTTCTTAATAGTTCAAGTATTTCTGTAATCTGTGAAGATTTAAAAGTTGATTTAGAAGAATCAGTGAAAATGAATGATGACTAATATTTAAAAGGTGAACTATCATCTTTTAAGCAGAACAAAGAGATTTGTTGTTACAAGTTCAAAAGATCTTTATTGGTAATGTGGAGAACTCTGGATTTACTATGAAGGAAACTTGGGAAGTAGGGAAATAAATAATTCAGAGGGCTTGAGGTCTGAATAAAAGCAGTATAGAAAAATGCAGAGAGAATTGTAATGGAGGGGAAGAGGTCTCTGAACATGTTACAGGTTACAGGGGTATGGCAGGAAAAAAATTCAGCATGCAAAATTTCAGAAGTAGGAAAAAAGTTGAAAAACTGGGGAGGGAAGGGTTAGCTGAGAATGAAAAAGATGAAGTTGGGGTGAGAGGGAGAGAAGATGCAAAGGCCAAAACTGAAACAGGCAAGGCTTGGACACCTTATCCAGGCAGCAAATGAGTGAAAATTAGTTAGCTTTCTGTTCCTTTAAGGTGAGGATGGACAAGCATAGAATCCACAGGGCCAGATACAGTCTAAAAGCCTTGGACACAGCTGCAAACAATCTTTTAAAAGCTGCCACCAGGCTGTAATTATTAATGTAACAGAAAAATAAGTGTGAGGAGAAGAATGGCATTAGCCTCCGCACATGGCGGCACTTGCTTAATCTTGTCTAGGCTAGGGAGCTAAGTAGGTTGGTCCTGGATGAATGGAAGGGATTAAAAAATACCAAGTCTATGAGTTAAAACTGCAGGGGAAAAAAAACTTATGAGGAGACAGGAGGCAAGCCAGCTCTGTACTGTTGCCAAGGAACTATATGGATCTATCCATGAAATCACCAAAGAGGAGAGCTCAGCTTGGGGGACACTTTACCTTTTAATTATATTTGTTCCAGATGTAATTTAAAAAAAATCAAATTTAGCCCTTACAGGCTGCTTAAAGAACAAAGATAGGCCTTAACTTTTTAAAAAGTTGAGCACATGTTTTCAGATAATCTTTGTTTTACCTTCATAGCTCAATGAATGCTATGTCAGTTTGTATAATAAAGCTTATCTCATCCCTAGCTTGATTGTGAATGAAAGGGTCAACCTGACATACTTTACTGAAACCTGGCTGGGCGGGGACCCCCTCCCCCTCTTGAAGATGTGCCTTTCCAGATTTCAGGTGTGGCACCAATAGTGATTTCAGGGTAAAAATGGGTATGTGGCTGTAGTTTATCTGGTAGTCTTTGGTGACTCTTAGGGATGTTGTCAGATAGACCCAGATGAGAGGTCCTGTTCATGAAACTGGGCCATTCAGTTGGAGCTGCTGCTTTCCTACCTTCCTCTCTGTAGCAGAAGGGTAGCCATGCCTCTTAAACTATTAAACTATGTGATTTGTGCTAGCACAGTCAACTGAGAAGGGATTCATCTTGCAATGAACTGGTTTAGGACAATACTACTAATATTTCCTGCAATGACACTCTAATGTCATTTTTTGAGGTGGGAATATGAATATGCGTATATTTTTATATTCAGTTGCTATTGCTGGCTGGGGACCAAAATGATTGGAATAAATGTTAGCTAAATTGTATGAAACGAGTATGGATCTGGAAATTAATGTATCCAAGGCCAAAGGATTTGTTTTTGACAGGGAGAATAGAACTGTTGCAAGATATATAAATGGTGTAAAACCAGAACAAAGTGAAACATATGTGTATCTTGGTAGAATGTTTACCAAAGAGATTGAGTTCTTGAAATATTACTCTTTTAAAAGATTAGCAAAATAATTTACCCTGCAATAACCTTTGCCTGGCCCATTATCACTGCATCATTAAAGTTAATATAGCTATTGGTTTCAATATATTGACAAAAAAAGTAAAAAAAAAAAGACCATGATGCACCAGGACCAGCCTTCAGAAACATTATAGAACAAATCAACAAACATGTAAAATATTAAGCCCTGCCATAAAACTGAATGATACATACTTAGGAGTAAACTGCACTGAATTCAAAAGTACTTAATCCCAAGTAACTATAATGTTGCAATTTAAATTGTGGATCTTTATTATTACCTTATGACCCTTAAAATCAGCTACTATATTAATTCATGTAATTCATTAATTTTCTTGTATAAGAAAACAACAAAACCAATACTTATGGGAAATAACCTTAATAATATCTGTGAATAGATAAGAGTGATATTTATGTATCTATTTGCAAAGATTTGTGCCTATTCATATAACTCCAAAGTTTAAAAAAAAAAACCATCTCTGCCTAAATTACGGTATTATAACGGCTGTTCTCTCCAATTTTCTACAATCCCAGAGCTCACCACATAGGATAAGAGTTACTAAGAATTATCTTAATGAATAAAATAAAATTTTCTTGATTTATATTGCTTAAATTTACTCCAAAGACGGAGTAAATTTGTGTCACTTTTAAGGTTAAAATGTACTTCTAATTAATTTTGAATAAAACACAAATCTGTGTATGCTTAACACGGAAGTAAGTTTCACTTTAAAGAAGTTTGCTACTGAGAAAATAAAATTGCTCTCTTGGTTCACCCTGGGCAAATTTCCAAACAGACCACCCACATGGCAAATCTCACCTTACTCGGGGCCCACCTGGATGGTCTTTAGAAACCGTTCCCAACAAACAAGAGGGAGCCGAAGTTCACTTGCAGTCCTTTAGGACAGCCATCCCCAGGCCTTCTGTCCCAGACTCATACTGGGTGCCCGAAGAGGAGGACCGTCTCCAAGAACAGTGCAAGTTGGAGCCCTTCTTGCGAAAGGAAGAGGTGAAGCGGTAGAACTTCCTATGCTGGTTCCGAAGATACTCGCGGTAGTTCCTGGTCAGCAAGATATAAAGGAAAGGGTTGATGCAACTATTGCTGTAGGTCAGGCAGGTGACCAGGTAGTTGATATACTTCTGGATGTGGAGCGGCAGCCCCAGGGGGCCGTGGTAGAGGGACACCAGCTGCCAGATCCAGAAGGGCAAGAAGCAGGCCCAGAAGACCAGCACGATGGTGAAGACCAGGATGAGAACTTTCTGGCGGGGAGAGCGCTTGGGCCCCGTTTTGCGCGGCGGGTTCTTCTGCGACTCCAAGTAAGTGGCGGCCAGGCGGGCGTAGAGGCAGCCAATGAGCAGCCCGGGGGCCAGGATGCTGGTGCTGAAAAGAACCGTCAGATAAAGCCGAAAGGCGGCGGGGCTCCAGGTCGGGGCGCAGATATGCTTGCCGTCGCCGCTCTGGCTCAGGGTGACCATCAGCATCATGGGCAGCGTCAGCAGCAGCGAGATCCCCCAGACGGCGCCGGCGGTGATCCTGCGGAAGCGCGGCGCCCGGTACCGCACGGCCAGCGGCCGGGTGACGGCCAGGTAGCGCTCGGTGCACATGACGGTCAGGGTGAAGATGCTGGCGTGCATGGTGAGCAGGTCCAGGCTGAGCAGGAAGCGGCAGCCCAGCTCGCCGAAGTACCAGTCTTGGGCCAGCGACGTGCCCACGATGAACGGGATGGAGCACAGGTAGAGCAGGTCGGCCAGCGCTAGGCTGGCAATGGAGCCGGACAAAGGCGCGCTCCGGGCGCCCCGGCCCGAGCGCCAGAGCAGCGCCAAGGTGTACACGTTACCCGTCACGCCAGCCACACACATGACGGAGAGGACCGCGCCGAAAACCCAGGTTGCCGCCGCTTCCCCGCTGTTTCGCCCCGCTGCTGCCCGAGAAGACTCGTTGCCAAGCCCTACGCTCAAGTTGCGCTCCATTTCGAGCGCTGGGGGGACGGGGGGGGGGGGCAGTCGCCTTCCCTCCCCGCCACAACTTGCCGCGCGGTGGCCACCGCCTCCCGCTCCCCCGGCGGGGCTCCAGGCGTCCAATGGCTGGCTCCGTTCCCGAGCCTTGCCTGCCCCGAGTTCGGCTGCTGCCGCTGCTTGAGCGACCGCCTGGGACCGGGCTTCTCCTTCTTCTTCAGCGGCTTGACGGTCGGAGTTGAGTAAAAGCTACTCAAGTAGTCGAGGCTTGTCGGGAACGGCACTTGCGCTCATGGGAGGGCGTTTGGATTCGTGGGATTGCCTTGTGCATGTTTTATGGGGTTGAGCTGCTGCTTCCTCTGGAAAGCAACTGGCCTCGGAGGGAAAACTTTGACCAACTTTACTGTCCCTTTGAATGAACACTAATTGGCATATATTAAAGATGAATTTTGGTTGCATGCAGCTCTCAAAGGTCACCAACCTCCAATATACATTACACAACCATGACAGAATAAATAAATAAGTAAATAAATAAATTAAATAAATAAATAAATAAATAATAAACAATGAAAACAAACAACAAAATTATGCTTATACCTACATATATTATATGACACGGAGAAACAACACAGTCTAGTTCGTATGTATACCTGCACATGGCGAGAAAAACCAATCTTGTGAGTTTACCAGACAGATGACATAAGAGAACAAAGCTGTTACAGAATCTGGTAGTTCTGCTAGATATATTTTGAAACCTCCTCCAAGAGGGGAGCAACAGAAACAGAACGTGAAGTGGGTGGGTGTGCTTAGAGCTCAAACAATGCTTTGAGCTCTAAGCACATAGCGCTTATAAGCAGTATCCTGATTGGCAGGGAGCGAGCTACCTATAATCTTCTGGGCTGTTCTTACCGCTCTCTGAATGGACTTTCTCTCTGAGGCACTGCAGCCACCAAACCAAACAGTGATGCCGTTTACTAAAATGTTCCGAATTGTTCCTCTGTAAAAAGTAGCCAGGTCAGAAGGAAAAAGATGTGCTGTCCTCATCTGACACTGGAAATGCAGATTCTGGTTTGTACGCTTCACTAAAGATGACGTGTGGAGGGTCCAGTTCAGATTGTTCGTTATCTGCACACACACACACACACACACACACACACACACAGATACTTAGTACTGTTGTCCACCTCTACAGCTGCATCCTTGATACTGAGTGCAGTATGACTATGCTGGCTCTATGTAGGTCTACTTAGGGCACTTTAGGAATTTACCCCCAGTTTATCAATTACTTAGGAGGCAAGAGCTTGACAGCACAAGGAAACAATCATAATAGAGCTGGAAGGGACTCTGGAGATCTTCTAATCCAGCCCACCAACAACTAATAGCTAACCATCAGCTCTCCAACCTACATCTAAAAAGCTACACACAACAGGCACCATATAAATACCACACACAGAACACCTATTCTACTAGAGAGAAGTTTCCTGAAGATGGGCTCCAGCATGAGTTGGAAATCTCAGAAGACAAAATCTCTGGTCCCAGTCTATAGAGATTCTCAGTCATCCAGGTCATGGTTGTCCCGGGAGGCAACTAGACTTTCTTGTTTTTTTTTCTTTGAAGTCATTTTACTTCTCATCCAAGAAGCTTTTTCAGCTCTGATGGGGTCTATCCTATCTATCCACTATCCTGCCAGAGCTAAAGAAGCTTCATGGATGAGAAGTGAAACATCTTCAAAGAGAAAACCAAGGAAGTCCAGTTGTCTCCTGAAAAAGCACCTTTAGGATTCTGATTCCGGTGACTGATTCAGATTGGATTCTGCAACTTTAGGATCCTGAAACTTCTTCAGTTTCATTAATACTATTTGCCATTCACTGATCCTTTGAGATCTGCAGGAAGATCTCTACTTCACTGTCATAAAAAGCTTGTGAGGTTGTAATTTGGCTGACAGGTAGTGGATGGCCCAAATAAGATATTGTAGGAGGAGAGGCTATGGTAGCCAAAAATTAGAGTGAGTCTATCAACACCCTTTTAGACTAACTTTGGCTTATGATTTATAATTTGATTTTTTGAAAGGCTCTAAATCACCTAATATTCTTCTCCATGAGCTCCATAAGCATAGCTCTGCTGGATTAGGCCAAATTCTTAGTCCAAAATTTGGTTTCTCACAATGGCCAATCAGGAACAAGCAGGAGCTTTTGAAATTACTGTTATTCCCTTTCTCTTGTTATTTCCAAACATGATATCTGGCCCCATCTCAGAAGTATTCTTAAAATAAATAGCCCTTAACCCACCAGGAATCTATCCAACCCTCTTTTAAAGCCATTCAAATTTTGTTTGTTTGTTTTTGCACTTACAAGTCAATCAGTATTGACTTCTGGTGACCGCCTGGAAGAGTCCCTGCAAGTTTTTGTTTTCAGATTTCAGAAGTGGTTTGCCACTGCCCCCTTTGTAGGGGTGAGAAAGTGGCCCCAAGTCACCCAGCTTAGGCTTTATACTACAGGACTAGAACTCGCAGTCTCCCAGTTTCTAGCCTGATGCCTTAACCATTATGTTAAACTGGCTCTTTAGTGATCTTGACCTAACTCACTTCTGATAATGAATTTCTATGATTAATCATATACAGCATGCTTATCTCCTTCCAACAGCTTTCATGGATGACCCTGGCCCTTTGCATTTTAAGCAAAAGAGAAAAGCTTCTCTCTGCCCACTTCCTCCATGCTGAGATGATTTTTATATGTTACAATCGTAGCCTTGCTCAATCATCTGATTTTTATATACTGCAATCCTGTCCTCATTCAGTCATCTTTTTTTTTTCTAGGCTAAAGAGTCCCAAATGTTTGAGCCTTCTCTTGTAAGAAAGGTATTTAGTTGCCTGCTCCTATGTGTTTTTCCACTCTGTAATATCCTTTTTCAAATTTGGTGACTAGAACTATACGGAGTTTTTCCAGATGTGGATGTATATTTGCATAAGGGCTTTACAACATCAGGAGTTTTACTTTCCATCCTAATATTTCCTAGCATGAAATCTGTCTTTTTAAAATGCTTCCAGCACAGTAAGTCAGTATCTTCACTGAACTATCCACTATAGTCCTGAAATCTTTCCCAGGTTATTTACCGACAGCTCAGCCCCAAAAGCTGCATGCAGAAATACCTTTAGCTTTATATGTCAGTGGTGGTATGTCATCTAGTCTGTCTTCTGAATTCTGAAAGAATCTAAGGCAGAATTACTCTTTTGTTTAAACCATGACTACATTGTTATGCCTGTTCAAGCTTGCAGGTAACAAATATAAACCTTTTAGAGCAGACTATATGATAGGGCTGTCAAACCCGTGGCCTGTGGGCTGGATACATCATGTGTTGGCCATGCCCACACTCGGTTTAGCAAAGGAGAAAAAAGTCCCGATACATCACATGATGCCACCGTAATGATGTGAGTTTGACATATGAGAAAAGGTAGTGAGAACTTGGAAGTATCAACGTTCAGGACTCACTTTTCATAACTATATATACATTAATCCCTTAGATCTATAACTTTCAGAAATCCAAAATGCAAATTAAACATTTGGTACAAATGCATTTAAAAAGGTCCAACAGAAAGCTCCAATGGGCATACTGACATTTTCCTGTTATTTTAGACTGCCTCTCCCACAGCTCCTTAATATCAACCAGGCTGATTGAGTCCCATGAGAGTTGAAGTCCAAAAAAAATTTTTTTTTCTTATTTCTTCAAGTCACTTTTGGCTCCAAGGAGCTGCTTGGACAAATCCCTGAAGTATTCTTGGCAATATGGATATAGTTTGTTCCTATCTTTTTCCCAGGGCTGAAAGAGAGTGGGTAGCTCAAAGTCACTCAGCTGGTTTCACTCCTAAGGTAGTACTAGAACTCACAATCTCTCAGTTTCTAGCCTGGTACCTTGATCATTAGAGCCAAACTGGCTTTCCCAAAATGTCTTGCATGCTCAAAAGTACCTAAACCTAACTTACTACTTTGTCAGTGAAAATATTAGGTAATTAAAAAGAAATTACATAGAAGAGTATTAACTATTTCGGCATGGATGCTGTTCTGCTCACTATCTGTCATGAAAAATTCAAGGTATAGAAACATTTATCCACAGATAAATGCTGTTCAATAAAACAGTCTCTTTGGACTGTTTTTCATAAAACAAAATATCCTGGATTTCCTACACAGTCCAATATGTCACTGAAATAACTATACAAAAATATGTTTCCCCTGAAAGTGGTTCTTTCAGTATTTTAGAGAAAGATGTTCATAGAATAGAATAGAATAGAATAGAATAGAATAGAATAGAATAGAATAGAATAGAATAGAATAGAATAGAATAGAACAGAATAACAAAGTTGGAAGGGACCTTGGAGGTCTTCTAGTCCAACCCCCTATTTAAGCAGGAAACCCTACACCACACCCTACACCATATTTTAAGGCATGTAATATTTTAATTCTTTATTCTTCCAGGCAGTGTCCTTAGTATTATAAAAAGTTAGCTTAAAGATATTGTATCTCCTTAAAGATTTCTTTTACACAATTTTGAATTCAAAAGTTGAATTCACAGGGACCCCCAAGTGTTTTAGTGACTTTTCTTCATGGCCTTTAAACGTTGGATCGAAACTAGTCGTGCATCGACATAAAGAAGTGTAATGTCAATTAGAACAAATGCATGATATACTCACAGCCCTTAGGAGGGGGTGGATGGGAAAATAGAGATTTATTTAATATTTATTCTCATTTATTAGGTTCTGGGGATATTCCTGATTGTGGTACATAATTGACTAGCCACAATCAACTCACATTGAATTTTTGATCAATTGATGCAGGTTTCATCATTGTAAGATGTTTGGCTATATTTTTTCTCTTCATTAAATGTAACATTGATGCTATTTTAGATAAGAATAATTGAGAGGAAGTAAGTGCCTGTCATTTGGTTGTATCTATAGAACATATTATAAAATAACTCAGAAACAATACCCAGTATTTACTCTTGGTCCAATTTTATTAACCTTCATTCCTAATATTAAATCTTATCAAATTCATTACATGAGACAATTTTGGGCTCCAGATATTGGAGTTTTATTAGATTATAAATGCCATCAAAATATGGCAGTGTCTTTATAGACACTGCCATATTTATAGTCATAACATCACTTCCTCAGCTCCTACTTTTTCTTTTAACTGGCATATACAGGTTTCATCTTTATTCTATCGACTTAAACTGGAAATCTTGAACAAAGATTTGTCAAAACTGCTCAGGACATTCTGCCACTAATATCATCCTTGAGCAAAGGAGTTGCAAAGGCCGCTTTCATTGCGAAGTAGCTATACTAGAATGTATTAGAAGTTTGAACAACATTTATTATGGGTTAAACAAAGCCAAGGGACTTTTATATTTTGTGCATATAAGAATATGCACAGCATCACATAGCTCATCAATGCATGTATGTCTATCATATCCAACATTTTTTTAATTAATAGCCATTATCGATAGATTATTATCTTGAAGATGAAACTCAAATACTTTGGCCACCTAATGAGAAGGAAGGACTCACTGGATAAGAGCCTAATGCTGGGAAAGATTGAGGGCAAAAGAAGAATGGGACGACAGAGAATGAGGTGGCTGGATGGAGTCACTGAAGCAGTAGGTGCAAGCTTAAATGGACTTCAGAAGATGGTAGAGGACAGAAAGGCCTGGAGGAACATTGTCCATGTGGTCGTGATGGGTTGGACACAACTTCACAACTAACAACAACAACATTGATAGATCATTTGTACTGTTTATGCTTTCTACATTTTAGTGCTGTCTGACATTCTTTTTATTATTTATTATCCCTCCTCCACAGCAAAGTATATACTACAGTATACTCCTCATTCTGGATAGCATTCGATGTATTTTATGAAGCAGATAACGATCCATGAAAGTTTATGTTGTGATCAAGCAGTTAGCTCTTAAACATTGCAAGAATGTTATTTGTCTCTTTTGTAAAAAAAAAAAAAAGTGTAGCAGAGTTCTGATATCAAATTTAGGTTCTCCCAGCCACAAAATACACTTTTTGTTAACCATTTCCTTTCAGCAGATTCATTAAGCATTTGGTAATAAAATGAACTAACTTCTAGGGTTATGATTAATTTCAGATTTGAGAGTAAAAAGTTGCTTCTGAACAGGAGGATCAGGTACATAGCACCTATTTGTAGCTCCTAGGGGAAAAAGCTGGCTACTTTAAAAAGTTAAGGTAAAGAAGAAAATGATTTTAGTTTGTAAGAGGCAGGCACTTAACATTGTAGTGTGTTATATTAAAATGTTCTTCTGCGTTGTTCAATTGTCCTCATTCAATTTTATCAAAAAGAAATAGCTACTCAGGAAGAGTGTTTCAAGAAAATGTTTATGAGTGGTTTGTGTAATTTTTAACTGCACGATGACCAAGGGGCATGACTCTATGTCATTTCTAGATACTTGTAGGCTTCGTCCCAATGCCTTCTTTTGTCTTATACATTTTTAATTAAGTTATAAGGTATTATATGATACAAAATACAAAAGCAAATAAGAGGACAGTGAGGGGGGAGGGAAAAGGGGAAAGAAAAGTGAGGAAAGATAGGGAAAGAAAAAGAAACATTGACTTCTGACTCTCTCTGTTACAGTAGAAAAAAAAATGAATCCAGAACTTTTCCTCTTGGGTTTAATGGAAAAAGAACTGGAGAAAAAGTTTGGAACTTTGTTACTATATATGTTGACAGCAGCAAGACTATTATATGCAAAAATGGAAGGACATTTCGATTCCTACTATGGAAGAATGGTTGGAGAGGCTGATGGAGTTGGCTGAAATGGCAAAATTGACTACTTTAATTACAGAAAAGAATATAAGTACTTTTGTTTCTGCATGGAACCACTTCTGAACTTCGTGCTTGATGGGGAAAAGAATGAAACTTTGATTTTGGGTTTTACAGATTAGCTTGATAGATCCTTATAGAAATGACTGGTTCATACTATTATGATAAAACAAAAAGTTGTGATCTGTTGTTAATGCCTTATTCTCTCTGTAACAGAGAGTCGGCTTTGCCCCAATGCTTCCTGATGGTTTGGCTATTTGACATTTCAATTCCATTGCTGTTTGTGATTTTATCCTGCTTTACTACAAAAGTTACTACAATAGCACATTTCTCTAGGACAAATTCCATTGGTATATCTGTGCTAAAAATTCTTAGTGTTGTCTATGTAAAAGGTAAAGGTTCCCTTTGCACATATATGCTAGTCGTTCCAGATTCTAGTGGGTGGTGCTCATCTCCATTTCAAAGCCGAAGAGCCAGCACTGTCCGAAGACGTCTCCATGGTCATGTGACCGAATTGACTAAATGCCAAAGGCTCATGGAATGCTGTTACCTTCCCACCCAAGGTCCCTATTTTTCTGCTTGCATTTTTTATGCGCTAGCATTTTTTATGCTAGGTTGGCAGAAGCTCGGACAAGTAACGGGAGCTCACTGCGTTGCACATCACTAGGGATTCAAACCGCTGAACTGCCAACCTTTCGATTGACAAGCTCAGTGTCTTAGCCACTGAGCCATTGCATCCCTATAAATCCAATCATAGATAACTATGTTGTCTATGACTGGATTTCAATTTCTGATTTTCCATAAAGCTATGGATCATTCATATAAAGCAAGTTGAGATTTTATTGGCATCTTTTGTTGCTTGGGAGCCATGATTTGTTTTCTTCAAAATCACTGACAGTGGGATAATGGCAATGGGAAATAATAATAATAATAAGGGTGAGAATGAGTTTCCCTGGAAGATGCCTTTGCTAATGTTGACAATTCTTTATTATGGTTTGTTTCATAGTCAGCCAGATATTTAGACTGGATTTGACTTTTTATCCACTTATAGAGTCCTTTGTCAGGATCTGGGATAGGCAGATGTTGTTGTTTGATGGTGTTAGACGTATTGTTGCAGGATGTAAGCTATTCCACATCAAGCTGCCTTTTGTATTTGACTCATGGGGATTTTGTCAATGCCAAATACTTTGCTTTGGCACGTCTCTTTTCTCTATTTGTCATTTACTGTTTCTATGTACTGTACAGTGTTGAGTAGCAATTCTATTTCAAATGATATTTTTTTTCCATACACCTTCAGATCACCCATCTAAAGGAGAAGGGATAGCCTGGCAGATGTTTTGATGTTGATAGCCTTGGCCTGGCTTGTTCACTATTGTTGACAGAGGAATCAGTGCAACAACAAACAATAATGCTATAAGTGAGTTGCCTTGAAAGATATTATTGATATTAATCTCTCCCAGACTATCACCATTACCCAACTGTGTCTTCCATTATGCCATTAATCTTTGCACAAGGTTTCTGACTTTTCTGCTGACTCCTTTTATTTGAAGGCATTTGTGGCAGGGAATCAAATGCCTTCATATAATTAATCCAAGCTACATTCAAGTTGGTCTTCTTTCTCTTACAGTTTTCCAGAATTATCTTGTCAAATAGGAACTGTTTTTTTTACCCCTCTGCTGTTGGGTAGTTTCTCTGTATCAGCTACCATACTGGTTAGCATTTTGAAAGTCATCGGTAAGCAGGTAATTGGTCGTAGTTGCTGCTCTCTTTTTGTTAGATCTTTCATTATCAAGTAAGGAACTGCACTGTTTCTTCTTTGTCAGGTGTTGACTGATTCATAGCTGGATTTTTTTTCTGATTTGACTGAAATTGGGGATTTTGCCTCCAGTCTGCAATTCAAGCTTAGTATCTGCTGATCTTCTTTGATCTGTTATTTGTTGCTTTGTTATTTTCAGTGTTTTCTTGATGTCCTTTGTTTCTAGGTGATCTTTCTTGTTCAGGCCTTCTTTGGCCTTCTTTGTTTTTCAGCTTATTTTCTTTCATCTATTCTAGATTGTTTACATCAGATCTTAACATGCTGGTACTAATTTTCCAGCCTGATTTTCTATTTTGGTGGTACACTCTCTGGCTTTTTTTCTTGCTTGCTGATTTTGCATTCCAGGTATTCGTTTATAACTGCAGCCATGTGATAATGTATAAAAACATTAATTGGCTGGTATTTTTTATTTTGATTCATTGCATAGTCAGCTAGATATTCAAACTGGATTTGCCAGTTTAGCCACCTATTGAGTCCTCCCCAAGGTCCTAGGATAGGCAGATGTGGATGATTGATGGTGTTACAGATATTGTTACAGGATAGAAACTATTTCAAGTAAAGCTGCCTTTTGCAATTGACTGATGGTGAATTTGTCAGTGCTGATGGTGTCCAAGTGCTGATGCTCCAGTTGTTTTTGGATTGCATCCAAGCCGGCTATTACTATTAGTATTAGTAATACTGCCTTTGCTTTATTTTGCTATATTATTATTGTTATTATCTCTTTTATTCATTAAACATGAAACTCAGTCAACTGAACATTTAAAATGTATCACAAATATCATTGGTGCTGATGTTGATACGGGTTGCTGCCAGCATCCTAGGTATCAACCAAGTATCTTCTTAAAATGTATGATGTTCCAAGTAGCACAGTTTTTTGCAGTTCTACTGGTGTTATTGCAGGGAGCTGCAATTTCTTGATGTATTTTGTAAAATTCTTGGACATGGTACCAAGTGCCAAGTGTGATGACAATGGGTATCACTGATACATATTATTATTATTTACTATCATCACCATCCAGAGAATTTGTCCTGTGTGGTCTGCTCACAACAAGAAGCTAGGGAAACTACATTAACACCACCACATCTGGGCTGCAGCATTCCAGATGACCATTAGATGACAGAACTCAAGCTCTTTGATGCAATTTAGTGGTTGTCAGATGACTGCAGCCTTGATATGACAGTCTCACATTAGGAAATCTGCAATGGCTATTTCTCTACCAGTAGGCCAATTGTAACAAGTTCATATTTTGATTGGTCTTTTTTTAAGTAGTAGGCTCCAATGGTTCTATCAGGTTTAACAATTTAAAGTCAAATCTTAATGTAACTCTGTGTAAATATTTAACCTGTAGGTAATTAAATCATTGTTCCACAGACTATTTGAATAAATCAGACAGAGCTACATTTCTTGGTTGTTAGTTACATACTTAAGTATTGTGATATTTTTTGTAAAAAGATCTACCTCTTACTTTTTTATATTTGTTCTTCTGGCCTTTGTACTCTGTTTCCTTTTTTTTAATTTTTTTGCCTAAAACCATGACATGTTGCTTAATTTTTTTAGCTTTAGGGATTTCTGTGAATTGATGATAGCTGACAGTTTTCTGTCATAATATTCTGGAGTTGGCAGATGCTTTCTGTTTGGTTAAGAAACGAATGGGAAATGGGATAAGAAAGGTTTAAGTAAGACCTGTGCTATCGAGTTGTACATAATGTTTGCTTGTATAAGAACGTGCAAATCTTGTATCATTAAAATAAAAGCTGTAGACAAGCAGCTCAAAGAGTCAGATTTTATTATCTGTATTGGTCTGATAGAACTGAGAAGTTGGTGATGAATGTGACAAACGCCACTTAGTGTTCTCTTAAACTAAAATAGCTATACTGAGCAGATGGATTTAATTAAGTTTTTACTGAAAGATATCTATGCTTCCCACATACAGTATTTCAGATGAATACTTTGGAGAAAATGACAGAAGAGTTAATTCAGTCTTAAATTGCTTTTGATATGTGAAAATGGTGTGTTTTTTTGAAAAATAAACAAACAAGAGGAACTCATATCTTCAGAACAAGAAATAGCTCAACTCTACTTACTTTTAGTAGGTCACTTTGTGTTTCTCAGCTTAAGTATCACAGAGATGGATATATTTTTTCATGATCCAGAAAAGACATGGCTAACAACAAGAGATGTTGGAAGCTGTAGCTCAGAACTTAGACGACACCAACCTGCCTTCCCTTGCCCTCTGCTCAGAATATTATTTGATTTATATGGTTCTAATTCCCAAACATTTGAAGATACAAATTAGCAACTATTTTTTAAAGCTCATAATAGACATTTTATTATATTTGATCCGTTGCAGGCTACTGACAGTCTGAATGATTTGGCAGCATGTAGCTGATGAAGAAATTCTGATAAAATGCACAAATGTTGTAGCAAAATATGCAGTCAAAAGCTCATGTATGGGTTTAAATCTCTTTACAGTAACTAGAAACAATTAGCAAGCAAGCAAGCATCTTGTTATTCCAAATAAACCAGCACCATCATCTCTCCAACATCTGTTTCCAGCTATGAAAAATTAGTAGCATTTGCCTCTAAGGCAGAGGTACTCAAACTTGGCAGCTTAAGACAACTCCTAGAATTCTCTAGCCAGCATAGCTATGAATTCTGCATAGTGGTTAGAATGTAGTATTGCAGGCAAACACTGCCCACTGTCAGCAGTTCAGTCTTGAGCATCTCAAGGTTGATTCAGCCTTCCATCATTCCATGGTTGGTAAAATAAAGACTCAGATTATTGGGGGCAATATGCTGACATTTGTAAACTGCTCACAGAGGGCTGTAAAGCACTATTAAGCAGTATATAAGTCTAAATGCTCTTGCTCTTGCTAAATTTAGGATCACTTTAATATATCTAAACCATAATCTCCCTTTCTTACAGGAATCCACACATATACTCACTCACTCACTCACTCACTCACTCACTCACTCACTCACATCCCCCATACCAATCCTTACATCCTGAGGCCAAGAAAAACAATATTTAAAATAAGTATGGCAAAAATTCCACAGCCAAGCTAAAAATAAATAAACTGACATTACATCCTACTTAAACATTCAGCTTTCAGAAAGGCTGATCAGTGAGGCTTACTCTGACATGTGTAACATTTGAAATGTTTTGGAATTTTGCTACAGATAAGGTATTCCCATTCTGTCCTCATATCTGGTTAATATTTCCAGCCTAGCATAAAGCTGTACAGCCAGATTCCAAGAGGGAGAACAGGATTTCTGCACCACTAAAAAAAAAGTATAGGAGCTCTAAACTGTTGTAAGGCAACCAGAGTTATATACAGCACATGATATAAATGCTCTATAAATTGAAATAAATAAGGATATGGGCCTTGGTGGCACAGTGGTTAGAATGCAGTATTGCAGGCTAATACTGCTACTACTGACTGCCAGTAGTTCAGCAGTTCGATTCTCACCAGCTCAAGAAGCCTTCCACCCAGGGGTGAAATGCTACCAGTTGGCACCTGTTCGGGTGAAGCAGTAGTAATAAAAGCTACCAGTTCAGGTGAACCAGGAGTAAAATAATGCTGCCGGTTGGTCTGAACCGGTATTTCTGATGATCAGGTGTGCCGCGCGATTTATATTTGCTAGAAAGCAGGAAATCCTGCACAGCTGCTCCCCCCTCGCTGTTCTACTTAACTTCTTAGGCCTCCTTTTTCCATGCTGTGCTGTAACGCCTGAAGTACGCATGGACGTGAAGCATGTGTTTGGCACGCACTGCGCATGCACCCACAGCGAACAGTTGGTAAACCTCGAAGGATTTCACCTCTGCTTCCACCCTTCTGTGATTGGTGAAATGAGGACCCAGATTGTTGGGGGCAATATGCTGACTCTGTAAACTGCTTAGCAAGGGCTGTAAAGCATCATGAAGTGGTATATAAATTTAAGTGCTATTGCTATTGCTAAATCCTATTTTTCATATGCAGCATGATGACTCAGTGGTCAAGATGCTGGGCTTGTCAGCTAGAAAGCCAATAGCCCAAGTCTGTAACTCAAGCGTTGCATAAAAGGGTGAGCATCCATCTTCGCCTAATTCCTGTCCATCTATCTGTTTAAAAGCATGCAAATGCAAATAGATAAATAGGTGCCACTTTGGTGGGAAGGTAACAGTGCTCCATGATGTCATGCTGGCCACATGACTGTGGGCAGATCTTTGGACAGTGCTGGCTCATGGTTTCGAAATGGAGATGAATGCTACCCCCTATAGTCAGCAATGACTAGCAGAATAACATCTGCAGGGATTCCTTTCCTGTCTTATCCTATTCCTAATTTGCAAGAATTTCAACTTATTTTGTATCTAGTCAAGCCAATGCAGTAGGAAGAATGTTCTGAGAGATGGAGATCCTTGTCAAATCATACTTAACAGATCTCATGCTACTTCTACAGCAAATGGAAAAATATGAATCTCGCCATGTACTTTCTCCAATTCTTCCTGTTTCCTCATTATTCAAATGCCAGGCTCCTCCTCAGGAATGCCATGAGAACTAAATGAGTATGTTACAGAAATAAACTCTGACAGTTATAGGTCAGGATGAAAGCAGGAAAGGGCTTTGACTTACGTTTTTTGAATAATTTCTTTGCTTGCTGAATAATATATTACTGGCACCATATGCCAAGGCCTATGAACGTCTATATAAGTTGTAGTGATTTCATTATTTTTTTTTCCTCAAGCAAACTTTAGTATAGCTTTCTAAAAGGGAAAAATGTGGAATTTTGAGCAATACATATCTTCTTTATCTATTTGTTATATGAAATGGATGTACAATTTTGTATGCTACAACAAAAATTTGAATTAATCTAAATTTGATTAAGTTAAATGCAGCTATTGGGACTGTTCCTTATTAATATTTTTCGCATCCTTACATAAGAAATAAAATCATTTGGCAGCAGATTCCAAGGGACTGGACTGTGGATAATGCAATATCTGATTGTTGTTGAGTTGCTTCTGACTCTTTCTGACCTTATGGATATCATTTTACAAGGAAAGTCTGTCACTAGCAGCTCCTTTGTACTTTTTTAAGCTCATGTTTGATTAGAAAAACAAGAAAACTAAAAAATGAACAGGAAAGAGATTTACCAGCATTATACAATCTATTCACCACTAAAGTTCTCATTGTTTTTATCTGTTTGTATTTTGTAGTCTTAAGTTAGCCAAACAGTGCACTATACTACAAGAAATTTGAGTCAGAGTACCTAAAATACATGTAAAAATATGTAAAAATTTGGGGCTCATGACTCCTGTGGAACTGAATTGCCATGATGTTCACACCAGTGATGTTCACACCAGTTTTGTTCACAAAAAAACTGTGCAGTATCCTGGTGGTTATGTGATTGTCATTTCCAACTCTCCCTGCCAGTTTCACACAAGCAATATCAATGGAGGAGCCAGTAAGAAATCAGAAGCTGCCCCTCCTCCCATTGCTTTTCTGCCCACCCATGGTCATTTGGGTTATCCGTTTAGGTAATTAAATATTGTTATTGAAGTTTGTTTGCCACTACTATTTTTATAATAATTTTATGATATTATGATATTAGTCTTAGATGTCCATGTCCAGCATTTCAGTAAAAAATATGGTCACCTTAAAATTTAATATTTATTCTGGTCACATGAAACTATACTACCTTTCTTTTAAAAGATGAGCCAATCAATCACACAACTGTCTAGTTAAATATGCAGTAAATTTGACAGTACCATTATATGTTTCTTTAAATTAAAAAAAGATTAATATTTCATTATTAAAATCAAGGTTATATGCAATTTGTAATTACCAGTACAATATAAATTATAAATCAACAGAAGAGTTTATAATAATTTCTGCCTAGTCTAAAAATTTCATTCTCATTTAGTAAGTCAGTCTGAAACTTAAAGATGTAATTTGATATTATTTTCCTGAAGTAAATCTGGTGGGATGTTCTACATCAGGCATGTCAAACTCAAGGCCTGGGGGCTGGATCTGGCCCATGGAGTGCTTAGATCTGGTCCATGGGGCTGCCCGGAAACAATGAAGGACCAGTCTGTGGTGCCTTTGCGTGGCCCTCCTTAGTTCCATTTTTACCTGCCCCAGGCTCTGTTTTTGCTGGCAGAGGGCTGCAGGAGGCCATTGTGGCTGAAAACAGAGCCTGTTCTCTGGCAGAGGGCTGCAGGAGGCTGTTACGGCTGAAAACAGAGCCTCAATGAGTGATGTTGAGCTGGCCACGCCCATGCCAACTCCAGTCATACCCACACCCGGCTTCCCGAGGTCAAACACAAGCCTGATGCGGCCCTCAATGAAATCAAGTTTGACACCTCTCTTCTATATAGTCCAACCCTGTTTCCTATACTAGAATATTTACTTTAGAAAATGATAAACCATCCCTGGGATAGGGATAAGGAAAGGGATAGGGATAGGGAGATATAGAGAGAGGGAGAGGTACATTCTGGAGCAAACAGGAGACATTTAAAGAAATATCAGAATGTTCTATGATAAGTATATAATGTTTTGTAAACAACTACTACAATATAATCAACTCCAGAAGCCATAGTTCTTTTATTTTGTTTTGCTTTCTTTCTCTCTATATGAGAAGGTTATCATGCAAGCACTGACATGAGTATTGAAGAATAGGTTATTACTGAAACAGATACTGATAAAATAGGGCAATTTATTTTTTATCTCAAACTGAGAATTAAATCTTTAATCATTTTATGATTCAAGGGTTGTCTCATGGTGTAACTGAAGTACGAAATATAAAATATCTACAAAGAATTTAAACAAGACTTGGCATGTCTTACCTATTGAATTGCTGGGCTGCAACTGCTCTCATGTGTTGGCTGGCATGACATCTTTGCACTATCAGTCACAAAAGCTTTCTCTTGTTTGACATTTGTTGCATCCTGCATATTTGTTCATGCATAATCCCTCAGACATCTCATTGTAGCCAGACTCCTTCGTATATTCCAAGGCTCTAAAGGTGTTTTACATATTTTATCAGCAGATTCTCAAAACACAGGGGGAAATCCACATGAAGTACTCATTGTCTGGTGGATTTAAGGAGGACAGAGAACCGGATTGTAATAATAAGTGATGCCCCAGCTTCACTTCTACAGGTCACTAAGGACTACTAATGGTTACAGATTACCAGCAGTTTTTAACTTAAGAATTTGGCATTTTTGCAATATTTTTGGGAAGAAACATGTCCAATACTATGGGATTTCTCCAACAAAGCCCTACTTTATTTGTTAAATGTATAAACCAAATTATAAATGTGACTCTGTCTCTCATATTGAAATAAAAACTGCCAGGAGTAAACTCACAGATGATTGAGATCACTTCTGGTAAGGTTCATCAGTGACAGATGTTTAGAGGAAATTGTGAGGATGCTCAAAATATGATGCTGCAGAATCCTATTATTAGGACTGTCATTTTGTTGTGGTGAAAGATATTCCATTTGTTCCCATCTCTCCAAGAAAAACAACAACAACTCTAAAGCCCTCACTTCTGAAAGCCAGGATTCAATATTACCATCTTTCTCTTATTAAAACAAACATAATATCCAGTTTTTAGTAACTCCCTTGATCAAACATAAATAGTGAATTTACTTGCTTAAATGCATATTCTTTAGTCTCATTGTTAAACAACTGTTGTTTAACAACTCCTCTTAAGCAACTTGTGAGACCTGGAAGCCATCTTTTGTGTTGGGCCTTCAGCCCTGCCATAATTACTGCTATGGGAAATTGGGAAGGGGGATTGTATGGAGCCTGGGTAATATATATAGTTATAATAGCATTCAGAAAATCAAGGCCGTCTTGCTCTGCACCTGGGCTGCACTTGGGAGGGATCTTCAGTTGGGACGGTGCTTTGATTGGATCATGTGATGGACTTGTGGGTGCTGGGCAGGGTCTTGAACTTTTCTTTGGATGGGGAAAACCTGGAAACTTTCAGATTTGGGTTTGGGTTTTCCCAGATGTGCCAATATGACATTTCTAATAAAATGGAACTTTGAGGAAATTTAAGCCTTGGAGTTTTCTTTTGTTGGGGGTGTTACTTGGATCCCTGACACAACTCTTGGTAAGTTGGAATTGTGTCATTTCATACTTAACTGTCCTGATCTAATTGTCCTGCCTGACTCTCTGGAAGATTTTCCATCAGTCTATTTTTAGAGTCAAACTATATCTCCTCCTCACCTTATTTTCACCCCAAAGTTATGTAAAATAGACACAAATCTCTTCTAAGAAGAGGAACTATGCTATGTCATAGAAACAGTGTCAATCTTAGAGGAATTTTCCTTTAATCTCAGAACTGGGGCTTCCCCTGTTTCTTCACTGGTCTCCAAACCATCCTACTCTCATTGCTTAGTAGCACTTACTTACTGTTCCAATGTCTTCTGCTAATCTGCCTCTAATAGTCTATGGTTTTTTTTTTAGATTTTTCCCATTGCTTCACAATCACAATGGGCAGCATACATTTCATCCTTATTATAGCCATTTCATTGGCTAAGGGGTCATTGCTCCATTATTTTAAATGTGATGGGCAATTTTCCATGGCCTTAACAAAACTTAAGTTTGATTGACCACAAAACTCAGACAATTGCTAAAAGAGCAGTAAAGAGATACAGAAGACTGATGCTTTGCAGCAGACAAATTACCAGTCTCATTTTTGCAATCCAAGTATGATAGCTCTAATTTAGATATATACTGTATGCTCATCCCACCTTAAACACTGTTCCTTTATTGTCTGCTGAACTGTATCTGTCATACTGAAAAACCTCTGGCTTGCTAAATAAAATATCAACTCTATCAACTCAAGCCGCAGAACATAAAGGATAGCACAGTAATGGAAACTTCGGGATGCCAAATAAGTTGGTACCGAGGCTTCTTGAAAAATGAATTATATAACATAAAGAAAGCAAATGCAATACAATAGATGGACAGTTTTAATAAAGAACCTTCATTTTGTTGTAGAACACGAAAATGTATCAATGAGTTTGGTGCTAAGAATGACTTTGGCATTTTTTTCCCCATTGGTATAACATCACATGAAATATTCAGAACATGAAAGTTCTGAAATTAAGTTTGAAATGTGCAGTTTAGATTTCAATGAGATATTTTTGAAAGCCAATTTTTCTGGCAAAACTGGAAATCTTTTTGGCAAATGAAGTGCAAGATCTCAGTGGCAAACAACAGATATTAGGGTTTCCGTTTCATATGAGATTTTCCCATGATATGAGTTTTCCCTGGAAGAATGTGCTATTAGATACCTAAAATCAAAATATGCTAGAAATTTGAGGTGATTTTATTGTGAGTCCAGTTCCATAGTGGTGATGAAGATAAATATGTAATTAAATTTGTATAAATTCTAGCATATAGGCTAACATTAATAACTGAGAATGCTTATAAATTTTTTTAAAAGGTTGACTATTCCAGTGATAAAGCATGACCAAACTGAAGAAGTGACCATGATGCCTGAAAAATGATAGTGCTGTCAGAAATGACACACCTAGGTTGGAAAACCTTAATTAAGAAGGTAGCACTTTGTACTACTTTGTCAGAAATTAATTGGCATCACGCCTCAGTTGCTTTTGCCGCTCTAATGTGGCAAGACTTATATTTATGTTTCTATTCTGTGGACTGAAGTACATAATTAGATACCAAAAGATCCATCCTCTGCAGATGTAATAATCTAGTTAAGTCACCAATTTTGCTGCAGCCAATCTTTTGCTGACTTCAAGAATAGCACTCCTATCAACAATCAAATCATTCAAAAGCTGCCTAGTCTGCTGGGGGAAAAATGTTGTTCCAATGATATCAGAGAGATCCGATAATTACTGGTATGTCCTTCCCTAGTCTCAAAAACTTTGGCATTTGATTGTTAAAAATAGCATTGGACATTCTCAAAGTGCCTTTTCATATAGGAATCATAAAGATGTACTTGGGATGATCCTGAAAAGAAGAAACCAGGAACTGGCAGGTGAAAGTGATATGTTATGTACTGTGTTATGCAAGGTTACTGAAACGACAGATGTTGACGTGGGACATCCTGCACTGGGGCAAGGATTGTGTGAATGAGTCATCTTTAATGGAGCAACATTTTTTTCAGCATTCTGTCTGCAGCATCCCAGATTTCGATGAAATTGCAAAGGAGGTACCAAAAGACCTCTCTCTTGGGTTTATTCCAGGCCAAAAAGGCTGCAGAGCAGGGGAAGAGGAGGAAATTCCATCATTTACGCCAAAGTAGAGTACATCAGAAAAAACCTGCAGAAAGTATTACGTCCTATGAATGAGATAGGGAAAAATAAGTCTCTTTGGCATGGAAGAAAACTTCCAAACACTGCGAAGCAGAAATTTTTAGCACAGTACTTTGTTTCATCTTCCCTTGAAGACACCTATTTTGAGGCAGCTGTCTTTTGGGAGTATCTGTGTTGCTGTTTATTTATTGGTCTCAGATTTTTATTTTCTTTTGTTTTTAAACCTGGTTGTTGTGTACATTCTTAGGAACCATCTACTCCTAAGTTTTCTGCAGCCCTTCCCTGGTTTCCATTTTTTTTTCTTTTAATTTTTTTTCTTTAGATACAAGAAGCTAGAAATGTCTTATTTTAAATTTGATTTCCTCAGAATTCAAGAGGGAGGGAGGGAGGGAGGAAGGAAGGAAGGAAAGAAGATTTCTGATGATCCCTCCCAGCTTCCCACAAAAATACTCAGTAGGGAAATCAGCAGGCAATCAGAAGTTGCTCTTGCTTCCACTGTTTTTTTGCCCACCTATAGTCACTCTGTTTATGTCAGGAAATACCCCTGAAACAATAATCCAGTGAATCATGTAGTAGACATTAAAAAGGATTCTCTGACAAGATTCAGGTGAGTTTCTTTTTTCATGGATCATTTTTAAAGAAATAGAAGGGGGGTAAAGGAGGGGTTTCCTGCCCCCCCCCCGATGCTTTTCTGTAAAGTAATCCACTGGCAAGTATAAGAAATTCCTAACTGATATGAACAAAACATTCATTGTTTGTAATTAAACAGGAGTCTACATTGGCAACCTCCAAACACCTTAGGTTTGAAATTTTCTTTTTAATAGTACAATGTGTCTCTCATCTATTGAGACGGTTAGTGGAATATATTTGAGAGAAAAGCATTAAAAAACCCAACCCCATTGAATTCAATATCTGTTTCCTGTTGCAGCCCTATACATGAGAAGAAGTTCTATTGGCCTTCCGAAAAGCGGTGAAGACCTGGCTTTTCCAGCAGGCATGGGGCCGTTGATCTCACTCTTGCGATCTGATGAGATCTGGCCATGAATGATGTGAATGAGTTTTAATGTTTTTAATGTTTTTAATTCTTAAATGTTTTTTATAATGATTTTAAATGCATTGTGAGCCACCCTGAGTCTTCGGAGAGGGGTGGCATACAAATTGAATTAATAAATAATAAATAAATAAATAAATAAATAAATAAATAAATAAATAAAGTCAATTCTGAGTAATTATACTTAAAATGGCATATTTCTCTCTCAGTCTGGACTTATTCTCCACTCAGAAGAAAGCAGAACAACTGAACATACAGGTTTTTTTTAAAAAAATACCTCTTTACATCTGGTCACAATGAACTATCAGGAACCAAAAGGTCAAGTGACTTCTTTCAGCATCAACCACAGAAAATGACTTTTGTAACACTTTAAGAAGAATAATAAAGAATTTGATGTACCAGTCACCGGTTTTCTTCCTGTGGAAATTCGAGGTACTGGTCATTACCTATAACACTCTACATGGCATAGAGCCTTGTTACTTGAGGAATGCCTGTCTCTCCCCAACCAGTTTGATTTGACAAGTTTGGTGTGTTCTAGGTTCCTTCAGTGAAGTAAAGACAAGGATAGAGAAAGCTTGAACAGCATACTTCAAAATGAAAAAGATCTGCAATCACAACATAAACCTAAGACTGAAAATCAGGCTTGTCAGATGTTACATCTTTTCTATCCTGCTCTATGGAGTAGAGAGTTGTCTCTGACAGAAAACCACTTGAAGAAACTAGAAGCATTTGAAATGTGGATTTACAGATGGCTGTTACATATAAACTGGGTTAACAAAATCACAAATGAGGTGATAAGCCACCTGGGAAAGCGAAGGGAAATCATCAAAGCCATTAAAAAGCAAAAGTTAGAATATTTTGGACGTGTGATGTGACATCCAGAAAAATATAGCATCCTTCACTTAATCCTCCAGGGAAAGATTGAAGACAAATGAGGGTCAGGCAGAAGAAGAACATCATGGCTTCAAAACCTAAGGGACTGGTTTGGACAAAACTCAGCACCACTTTTTCATGTGGCTATTGACAAAAATAGGATTGCCAACATGATCGCCAACATCCAATGACGGATATGGCAGAAGAAGAAGAAGAAGTTTCCTTCAATTAAACAATGTCATCTGGGATCTCAGAAATGTGTCTTCTCTGGAGCACCATCTGCCACCTGGAATGAGGTTCTCCACAAGATCTGGGTGGGCCCCACTCTCCTATTATTTATAACAGCATGAAGACCTAGTTCATCATTTCAGCCTTTGGCAAGGGGGAGTGAAGCCTGACAATTTTCTGTATTTTATCTTGTATTAATTTTAGTATTAATTTCTTGTTTTGAGCTGCCTATAGTCATTGGGAGTAAGGAGGCATAAAGTTAAAATTATTATTAAATACACAATAATGGAAAGTCACAATTGCCAGTTCTTTAGCTGATATTAGCCTTCATACTCATCAAGCTCTTCCCAAGGACCTTGGATGGATATCATATTGTATTGGCATAGCATATGTGTAGCTCCAAATACATTTCTATTGACAGATGGAAGTTTTATCAATGCACAGATTTTCTAAGTGCCATCCAAGATTAGTGTGTTGATATGTACTGGAACCATCACAACCATAAACTTTCTATTTCAATTTTCAGATCTTGATACTTTGTGATTGCCTCCAATTCTTTGCTTTCTATTTTATTATCTCTTGATATTGTCACATCAAGTAACCACACTTTCTTCTTTACAACTATAAATAAATCTGGTGGGTTATGATCCAAGGCGTTATCAGTTTGTAGTCAGAAATTCCACGATATTTTAACCTGCTCATTTTTACTGCTTTTTCAGTTTTATGTTCCTACCATTTTCTTCATTACTGGCATAGGATAATTTTTACAGATGTCCCAGTGAAACTGTTATGACCCGGGACACGGCACAGAGACAACACAGTAAGCTGACAGGTCAAACAGCCCCTTTATTGCTCAAAATGTTTCCCAAAGGCTCCCATGTTTCTGGCAAGTCCCAGAGCAAAGTGATGACACACACCTCCAGCAGCCTCTGGCTGCAAATAGTCCAGCAAAATGCTGTGAGCACAATGGCTGCAAACAAGAAATTCAGCAGGGCAAGGGAACAAGTCAATTAGTCCAGGAAGCAAAGGAACAAAGCAAGAAATCCAAGAAATGTCCAATGTCAGCAACAGAACACAACACTCTATGAGTTCATAGTATGCCTTGTGCCAGGTATGCCTTGTGAAGAAGGGCAGGCACTCCTCCAGAGTCATTGGGTCAGTCTGTTCTCATCTTCTCTCCACTCTCCGTGCTTGAGGATCAAGAGGGTGTGGTCCTTGCTCATTGCCTGAGCTCTGTCTCTCACGTTCACTGCTTAGCCTCTCTTGGTCATCCTGCCCACCTTCCTCTCTGCCTCTCTGCCATCGCAATCCTGAAAGGTCCTGGCTTGACTCGGCATGTTCCTCCCCCATGTTCCTCTGAAGCAGTGGTGAAATGTAAAATTTGTTACTACTGGTTCTGTGGGCATGGCTTGGTGGGGTTTAATGTGACTGGGTGGGTGTGACCAACTTTTTTTTTAACTTTTAAAAGCATTTTTTCTACAACCTCTTTGGCCGAAGAAGTTGTAAAAAAAAATGCTTTTAAAAGGCTCTGATGATCCCAGCTGAGCCGCACAATCATCAAAGGCTTTTTTTTTACTTTTAAAAGCATTTTATTGGCCGAAAAAAAATGCTTTTAAAAGTAAAAAAAAGCCTCTGATGATCGTGCGGCTCAGCTGGGCATGTGGGGTGGGGAGGGATTTTTGCTACTGGTTCTCTGAACCACCCGCCACCATCGCTACTGGATTGGGCTATCCGGTCCGAACCAGGAGCATTTCACCCCTGCTCTGAAGCCAACAAAGCCTCTCCTTCGATATCCGTTGGCTCCACTTCCAGCTCATCTTCCTCCACAGATTCAGGCTCTGATAGGGGCATGGCAAAATCATTCTGGTGACTGTGTTATTTTGATGTTTATAATCTGTGCAAACTTTTTGCAAGAGCTGAGTGTATGTTCTATTGTCTCTTTACACAATCTGTATTTTGTATCATTTGATGATATTTCAGTTCTGGCCTCTGACATCCTAGGTTCTTGGGAAAAACCTGAAGCATATGAAGGCAAACACCAGCCAAAGAACTGACAGCTTTGATTAGACATATAATAATAATTTCAGTTCCTTAGTTATAATTAAAGAATGTTTGAGAATCAGCAATGAATACAAATACAATAGTCAGAATTTTTTTTTTTTGTGAAAAAACTTGCAATATCCACATATAGATACAAATGAGAACAATAAACAAATTGCTTCAGATATTTTTTAGCTTTGGAATTGGCTCAGCCATCTCACTGTTAGAGATGGTTTTCAATGACTGATAAATATCCTTCAGGATTATTTCAGGAAATTTGGCTTTGGTTTCCTGACCTGCTATGTCATTTAAAAATATTACCTAGCAGGAGACCATTTTAATAACTCTCCAAAAATGAAAGAGTGTACGGTT
This sequence comes from Masticophis lateralis, assembly GCA_030761175.1. NCBI lineage: Eukaryota > Metazoa > Chordata > Lepidosauria > Squamata > Colubridae > Masticophis > Masticophis lateralis. The sequence continues at coordinate 115,486,074 of JAUDYJ010000002.1, forward strand.
CAAGTACCAAACTACAAGATGTATTATAGTAGCTAAATGTGTTTGACAGAGCTTTCCATTAGTCTCAGCTACAGATAGACCATGGAAGCAAGTTCAGAAGTACACAGTTGCTTTCTCAGTGAGGCTGAGATGGCATGGGGTCCTAAAATTGGACTTCTGATGCCTTTTCTTTCCTTAAATTGAAAATTGATTGAATCAAGTGAAACAGTTACGGAAACCTTTTTATTTTATAATAAAAAGAAGCAACGATAAAAGCAGTCACCTTTTCTGCTCCTCTTGTGGCTACAAATAGCACCTTTAGGAACAGATAAAGAAAAGGGAGAGATGGTGTGGTAGAGGGAAGAAGAAACAAAGGAGTGATAAGAGGAAGTCTGAAAGAGTTCTAAGAATTATAACATGACAGTACAATGCATTGCTTAGGAGACTCAGTATCCTCTTCACAGAGAATACTCTGGAGCAATGGTGGAATTCAATTTTTTTTTACTACTGGTTCTGTGGGTGTGGCTTGATGGCTGTGGCTTGATAAGTGTGGCAGGGGAAGGATACTGCAAAATCTCCATTTCCACCCCACTTTGGGGCCAGCCAGAGGTGGTATTTGCTGGTTCTCTGAACATGTCAGAACCTGCTGGATTTCACCCTTGCTCTGGACTGTTGATTTTGTGGTAATTTCCATATATTATAGTCACCAACTTTATTATTATATAGGAAGGAATATATTAGAAAAATACAAGTATATCTAAGTCCTTATGGCAGCCTTTAACTGCCATAGTACTATGGCAGCCCCTAGCTAAAAAGGTTCCTAGAGAGAGTGACAATTCTCCTGTACATATTCCTGAGAGATTGCAGATGAAAACTTTGTTACACATAGTCCTGAAGTTACAACCATAATTGGCATCAGAATTTTCACTGCTAAACAAGGTGATTAAGTGAGTTATGCCTGATTTTACAACCTTCTTTTGCCATGCATGTTAAGCAAATAATTGCAGTTGTTAAGCAAATCTGGCTTTCCCGCACTGACTTTGCGTGTTGGAAGTCAAATGGGAAGGTCACTAATAGCAATAGCTCTTAGACTTATATACCGCTTCATAGTGCTTTTACAGCCCTCTCTAAGCAGTTTACAGAGTCAACTGTAACCCCCAACAATCTGGCTCCTCATTTTAACCACCTCAGAAAGATGGAAGTCATCTGAGTCAACCTTGAGCCTGGTGAGATTTGAACTGTCAAATTACTGGCAGCTGGCCGGGACACTGCAAACATCACAAACACTTGCTGGTTGCTAGGACCCTGAATTTTGATCATATGACCATAGAGAATCTGCAATCCTAAATACATGGGTTATTTACTGGTTGTAAATAACTTTTTAATTTTGAACGGTCACTAAACGAATGGTTGTAAGTTGAGGACTTTCTGCATATGACAGAAGTGGGTGGGCGGAGCACTTTAAACAGCAGCCAAACGGAAATTCTAAGTAGCAACATTTCATGATTTGTGCTTCACTTAGGAGAGGATCTAATGACACTTTTTTATTTGGTTAGAGCTGTAGAAAGTGTTTGGTTTGTTACCATGAGGTTTTTTGGTTTTTGTTTTTGGTGATACGAAATGTTATATTTCAAAATGTGATCCAGTTGTATACACTTAACACTATATTGAGTGAATGTAATATAAAACCATCCATTTAAAACATAACAAATAAACAGAAACAAATAAACAGAAACAACAAATAAACAAAACTATGCTCTTCTGGAGCACTTTTAAAAAATTGGGAAACTTTCCACAACCATGCTAAACCCATTTTGCCTTTACAAATGAATAATAATAGCTGAAAACCAAGCAAAGCCATAAAATAACCTCACCTCTAGGGTTTAATTGGTGCAAATGGTATGTTTCTCCAGAGACATGCCCTATCTTGCCTTCCCTTTTTATTATTGTAAAAAAAAATCTAAAATTATTTTTTTTTAAAAAAAAAGAGGCAGGGACTCATGCAGGGTTGCCACCTACAAAGGATTAGTAGAAATGGCAATGTTGACCTGTTTGGTCAGGGACAAAAGAAAAAGTGCTTTCTTAAAACACTGGAAGCCTTTTATGGAGGTTTCTTCTTCTTTTTGCTAAAAGAAGACAAGTATGAAATGAAGATTTAATGGAGTTAATGATAGAAAAAGATGAGAAATTAATATGGGGTTGAAAGGATTTCTGTAGAAGATAAGAGAGAGGAGAGAGGATGAGTATGTCAATATTGATCGAAGAGAAGAAAGTCACTATATTTCATAAGTCATTTTGAGTATCCTTTTTTCTTTCTTTTCTCTCTTTTTCTTTACATTTGTCTTTCACTTTAAGAATATTAAACTGATGATAAAATCCCTAACCTACTAGACTCAAGTATCTTGCTAACACACTTGTTATTTTACAGCACTGGTACTTTTAATGGAATTTTACTAGTGGAAAGCTAAAAATCTTCCATTAATGAACTAAAACGAGAGCTGGTTCTCCATGTAACATAACACTGACAAATATTCTCTACCCTATTACCATGCACCGCTGGCTTCAAGAATCAGCAATAGGGAGTAATAATTTGCATTTTTATGAACTTCATTCTGTGAGCAAATCCTATGATGAGCCACTTTAGTTGTATGATGCCTGGATCGTTATCCATATATAAAAGCTTGTGAAAAGCATAATTGGAAATGGAGGAGAGAGAGAGAGAGAGAGAGAGAGAGAGAGAGAGAGAGAGAGAAAGAGAACTTAAAAAAAAAGAGCAGTTATTACCTGGAGCTGAGAATAATGACAATTGGCTCGTGTGCTCAGCTGTATGCTTTCTCAGTAAACAATCTTCCAAAGTGATGCCATTTAATCTGATAATTGGCTTTACCCAGGCAGGTATGCAAATCTTCCCATCTCTTGATCAAGATAAAAGTTCTGGGATATTTCTTTTAACCATTTGGTTCTCATTCTAGACTTTCAAATTGATATATTTTTGATCCCTGACCAGCTTGTTCTTTCATCTTGATTCCTGGTTGGCTGTGATACCATCTCTTGATTTGAATTTGGAATTTGCAAAATATCCCATGCCCAGAATGAAACATTCTAAAGAAGTCCAGAATATTCTTGTTATGTCCTTATAAGGACATCCGCCGGGGATTGGCTGAAGCATCCCCCGGCGGGAGTTTTGAATCCCTGTCAAGGGGGCGGTGCGGCTGCCGGAGCGAATATAAGGAGAGCTCCGGCAGCGCCGCTCCAGTTCTGTTCCTGTTAATAAACGTTTACATGAACTCCGCTGGTCTCATCTTCATTCCTGCGCCGATCTAACACTGGCGACGAAGGACTAAGAGGAATCGACCGCGTGGCACAAGCGCCATCACCTCCGAAGAGACCGCCGCCATTCAGCACGATGGCGACACAGCAAGCGCTCTTCTCATCCATCGCTCCATTCAATCCCGGACGGGAAAAATGGAGCTCGTACATGATTCGGTTCCGCCAATTCCTCCGCGGAAACGGCCACAGCAATCTCGACGACGAAAGGAAGAGGGCTCTCTTCCTCGCCCACTGTGGATCCGAGGTCCTGGAGATGGCGGTGAACCTCGTCGCACCTCAGGACATCGAGGAGATGTCCTGGACAGACCTGCAAGCGGCTCTGCAAGAACATTACGCACCCACGGGCACCCCCATAGCGAACCGGTTCACTTTCCATCAGAGGAACCAGCGCGAGGGGGAATCCATTAAAGACTTTGTTGCCGCACTCCGTCAAATCGCAGCCAACTGCGAGTTTGACCATGTAGATAACGCCTTGAGAGACCGCATCGTCTTCGGCATGAGGGATGCAGGCCTCCAGAAGAAATTCCTGAGTAGGAAACGCATCCTACTAAAAGATGTCCTCGAGGAGGCCACCGCTGCCGAGTCCTCGGAGCACGCGGCTGCGGAGATGAAAAAGGCGAAGGGGATCCACAAGATCCACCAGTCGACCCCCGAATCGTCTGAAGACTCCGCCACACCATCTGACTCGGATGGCGAGATGGCCGTCCACAAGGTCTCTCAGCCATATCGGCGGGAAAAACCCCAAAATGGCCGACGCGGGGAACAATGCGGCAGTTGCAGAGGCGACCACCCCAGGACATCCTGCAAATGGCGGGACGCGACCTGCCACCGATGCCTGAGGAGGGGGCACATCGCAGAGGCATGCCGAGCCACCGAACCAGCCCCTGAACCACCCAGACCACGGAACCGCGAAAATCGGCGCGACAACCAGAGGACATCCAAACGGTCCTCACACCAACCCAGAGGCGACGGCTATGAAGATTCCCGGCATGGCGCGGTGAATCAGACCACCATAGCACACACCAGCGACAACAGCGCCACCAAGTTCACTGTGACGCTGTTGGCCGAGGGCTCGCCCTGCTCCATGGAGGTAGACACCGGGTCCGTCTACACCATCATCGACTGGCAGCAGCTGAAGAAATTCAAGCCGCAAATCTCCAAGAACCAGCTCAAACCCCTGCAGTCCAGACTGGTGGATTTCGGCGGGAATCCAATCGACGTCCTGGGCAGAACCACCCTCAACATTGCGTTCAAGGAGTTCAAGGGCCAGCTGCCGGTCACAGTCGTGAGGAACAGCCGCCCGAACCTGCTGGGCATTGAGTGGTTTCAGCCGCTGGGGCTTTCCATCGGGGGCATCCACCAGATTAGGGCAGATGAACTCGACGCCATCATCGAAGAATTCAGCGAAGTCTTCGATGGTAAGCTGGGGAAGTACATAGGGAAACCCATCTCCTTCAATCTGGATCAGGGGGTAACCCCCATTCGGCTTAAGCCCCGCCGGGTTCCGTTCGCCTTGAGGCCTAAAGTAGACGAGCAGCTAGATAAGCTGATCGCCCAAGGCGTCCTGGAACCCATCGATCATGCTTCATGGGAGACTCCCATTGTGACCCCAATGAAGCAGGATGGATCGGTGCGCATCTGCGCCGACTATAAGGTGACTATAAATAAGGCGTTGCAGCAGAGCGCATACCCGGTGCCAGTGGTGCAGCACCTCCTGCACTCACTAGGCAAGGGCACCATATTCGCAAAACTGGACCTGGCCCAGGCTTACCAGCAACTGCCAGTGGACGCTAAAACGGCGGAGGCTCAAACTATTGTCACACACAGGGGGGCCTTTAAGTGCAACCGTCTCCAATTCGGAGTCAGTGCCGCCCCGGGGATTTTTCAATCAATGATGGAACGCCTTCTCCAAGGCGTTCCAGGGGTAGTGCCTTACTTCGATGACGTGCTCATCTCCGGAGACTCTAGAGCACAACTTCTTGAACGGCTGAGGCTTGTCCTGCAGCGGTTCAGGGAGAAGGGCTTGAGAGTAAGACGGGACAAGTGCATCATCGGAGTCCAGGAAGTCGAGTTCCTGGGCTATCTCATCGATAGAAATGGCATACACCCCACCAAATCAAAAGTTAAAGCCATCCATGAAGCCCCCAGCCCCAAAAATAAAGGGGAGCTTCAGGCATTCCTTGGATTGCTTAACTTTTATGCAATATTCCTCCAACAGAAAGCTACAGTTGCTGAGCCGCTTCATCGCCTGCTGGGGAAAGCGGTTTCCTGGAAGTGGGGTGACAAAGAGGAAACGGCATTCCGAGACATTAAAGGACTATTAACATCCAACAGCGTCCTCATACAATACAACGAGACGCTGCCCATCCGGCTAACCTGCGACGCGTCGCCATACGGGGTGGGGGCAGTCCTGAGCCACGAACTACCCAATGGCACAGAAGCCCCCATCGCCTTCTTCTCGAAGACCATGTCCAGCGCTGAACGCAACTACAGCCAGCTGGACAAAGAAGCATTGGCAATCGTCGCAGGGGTGAAGCGCTTCCACGAATACCTATACAGAAGAAGCTTCACCATAGTCACGGACCACAAACCGCTCCTGGGCCTCCTCGCCGGCGACAAGCAGACACCCACATTCATGTCGCCGCGAATGACACGCTGGGCCATCTTCCTCGCCGGCTACACCTACACCCTCATTCACCAACCCGGAAAGGCCATCACCAACGCGGACGCGCTGAGCAGATGCCCATCCAAAGACGCCGTGGAGGATCCCGCCCCCACCCTCGAGCTCCTGCACATCGACCACGACAGCAGCTGCCCAGTCACATCTGCAGACGTGGCCACGCACACCAGGAGAGACCCAACACTCCGGCAAGTGCAATCTTGGATCCTGCGGGGATGGCCGGCGCAGCCTGGCGGAGAAGAATACAGCCCTTTCAGTCGCAAGCAGAAGGAGCTGTCCACGATGAAAGGCTGCCTGCTATGGGGAGATAGGGTGCTGATCCCCGCCGCTCTCCAACGGAAGACGCTCGAGACGCTACACAAGGGGCACCCGGGCATCGTCCGCATGAAGGCCCTGGCACGAAGCTACGTCTGGTGGCCAACACTGGACAAGGACATTGAGCAATGGGTCGCCGGATGTAGCCAGTGCCAGGAAGTCCGACCAGCACCCCCCCAAGCGGAGCCCACACCCTGGGAGATGCCCAGCAGCCCCTGGTCTCGGATCCACATCGACTTCGCGGGTCCGATGCAGGGGCGCCACCTCCTCATCGTGGTTGATGCCTTCTCCAAGTGGCTCGAGGTGGTTCCCATGGCATCAACCACATCGGAAGCCACCATTCGCGCCCTCCGCCGCCTCTTCGCTACGCATGGACTCCCAGACGTGTTGGTTTCCGACAACGGTCCCCAACTTACGTCCGTGCCCATGGAGGCATTCTTAGCGGGACTGGGCATCCGCCATGCCCTCTCGGCGCCGTACAGACCGGCCGGAAAAGGCCAAGCCGAGAGGATGGTGAGGCTAACCAAGGAAGCGCTCACCAAGATGGCACCGGGGGACTGGCAGGAGCGCATAGACACCTTCCTCCTCACACAGCACATAACGCCGCACGCAACCACCAAGAAGTGCCCATCAGAGCTGTTGATGGGCAGAAGACTCCGCTCACCCCTCGACAGGCTGCACCCCCAGTACCACTCGGACGTGCCCGCAACCGCCAGCCGCCAGCTCCGCAGCTTCGCCGTAGAAGACCCCGTCTATGCGCTGAACTTCCACGGCTCACCAAAATGGCTGAAAGGAAGGATTCACAGCACAACCGGCCCGAAGTCCTATCGGGTAGAGCTGGAAGATGGACAGGTCGTGAGACGTCACATCGACCAGCTCCGCAAAAGGTGGAGGGGAGTGGACGAACAACAGTCTGGCGAGGTAGGCCTACCACACCCCGAAGAGGTAGGCCTGCCCGCCCCCGACGAGGTAGGCCTACCACAGCCCTACGAGGGAGGCCTACAACACCCAGGGAGAGTGGACGCCCCGGGCTCCGCAGCAGCCAGAGACGGAGCTCAGCCAGTAGACCGGGGACAATGTCCGAAGGGAAACCCGAAGCACCCAGGGGTGGACCGGGATCGACCCCCCGAGGTCCGAGACCCAGCCACTAACGAAGGCAGACAGGGGGACCGAAGCCCAGACGCCCACGACACCCAACAACACCCCTGCGAGGTGGGACCGCACCAGTCCGACAACAGACAGTACCCAAAGAAAGGGCAAGTAGACCGGGGACAACCGAGCGGGGGAGACCAACAGCACCCCCGCAAGGGCGGCCACCGACTCACCGGTGAGGGAGACCTCCATGCATCACTACAGGGGTCTCCCCAACAACACCCCAACCACAACGAAAACCAGCCCTGCGAGGAGGGCCTCCGCCACCCCAGCAGAGGAGGCCAGCGCCAACCGAGCTGAGACGACCGACACCCAGACGGCGAAAGGCGGCGACCGGGAGAAACACACCAACCCCGCAGAGAAGGCCTACGCCACCCCTGCAGAGAAGGCCGCGAGAGTCCTCAGCCGACCCAGCAACGCCACCCCGGCGGAGAGGGCCGTCGCCACCCCCGCGAGGTAGGACAGCACCACCTCGGCGAGAGCGAGACCCCGCGACCAAACCAGCAGCGCCAGCCCAGCAGAGAGGGACTACACCACCCCTGCGGAGGAGGCCTGCGACCCACCGGCGAGGAGGAACCAACGCCAAACCAACCCACCAGCAGCCCCGGGAGGGAACCGAACTCACCCGAGGAACCCGAGGGGCCGACCCAGACGCCGACGCCGAACCAGCACCCACGACCGGACCCGTCCAACCCCGACCCGGTGAGGACCGAAGGGCACCCCAAGGGCTTACCGTGGCTCAGGAGTTCCGGACCGGTCGAACAGCGGAGATCCAACGATCGGAGCAGCGATGGAGAAGACCAGCGTCGCCCGCAGGCGGAGGTCAGCGACCTGGCCGGAGGTACGGGAGCACCGCCCGCACCCTCGACGGCCGGATCCAGCCCGGCTCCCGAGACGGCGACAGGAGCCGCAGAAGCACCCTCCGACCAGGAGGACGGCCAGCCAACGAATGGACTGCACAGGTCGAGTAGACTACGCAATCGGCCCGCCTACTTACGTGACTTTATTGTTGATGGACAGCTTAAGATCTAGGGGGGGAGGAGTGTTATGTCCTTATAAGGACATCCGCCGGGGATTGGCTGAAGCATCCCCCGGCGGGAGTTTTGAATCCCTGTCAAGGGGGCGGTGCGGCTGCCGGAGCGAATATAAGGAGAGCTCCGGCAGCGCCGCTCCAGTTCTGTTCCTGTTAATAAACGTTTACATGAACTCCGCTGGTCTCATCTTCATTCCTGCGCCGATCTAACAATTCTAGTATTCCTTTGGAGACCAGTTCATTCCAGCCATTCCAGTATATTAGGGATTTCCTTTAACATCAATGGAACAACATTCATTTATAGTTTGATTACACATTTTGAAAATGTAGAAACTTTGGAGAGAAATGTGTTATGAACATATTTGTTTTAATAATATAATAATACATAATTGTTTTGCCCTTCTGGAATGTTATTCTAATGGAAAATATTTCTTGAATTGCTGCATGAGTGACTTTACGTTAGAGCTTTCTTCCTTTGATTTCAACTACTTTTTAATTATTGCCACTGTTATAATATTGTCTACTAAATTGTCTCATTTTTTTCCACTAGCAGCAACATTCAAAATGCAAATGGATTCAACTGTACTGCTATGTTAATTTCTTCCAATTGTAAAAATACAATTTTTAATAAAAGAATTTATAACCAGGGGATGCCATCTACATTCCTGTGAACTATGTCTTGTTTATTTCATGAGTCCGTGCATTATGAAACAATTCCCTTCTTTTTCATAAAAAATTCTCAATGGGTGAAAACTTGGGAACGGGAAAAATCGGATTTGAAGTTCCGATGATCATCAACTCTCCAGTCATATGATCAAGCTTTGGGTGCTAGGCAACCAGGCAGCATTTATGTTTGCAATGTCCCAGTCACATGACCACAGTTTACAATGGCTTTACTAAAGAACAGCATTTACTTCCAATTTTCAGCAAAATCACACCCATAGTGAATTTGGTTTGCTTAATGATCATGACAGTCACTTTATGACATGGTGTTGTGACCCAGGTCCACCTAGTTGATATTAAATGCAAAACAGTTCTATAAAACAAACATATTTTATTAAAACAGCTGAGAATTAACTCATTCTCAGCATATTCTAAATGAAATGAAAGCAAAGTCCTTAAAACACTAGTCTTTAGTTTATCTCTGACCTTGGGATAATTAGGCAAACTGCCAAAGGCTTTTCTTGGCAACAGTTCAGGAACCGAAGAAACAAATACTGCCGAATAAGAAGCAATCCTCTCAATGGTTGTTTTCTGGCAAAGACCCCAAGAGCCGTTGCTGGTCTTTTAAGCCTTATGGGAGGGGCCAATCATCTCTTGGCCCTACTCCCAAGTCATTCTCTCTGCTTTAGGTGCTCCTGCCTTCTGGCAGCTCTTCTCATTCGTGCACTAGGAACAGGCTCCTCCTGTTCCTCTGCCTACTGTCAGCCACTGGAAGCTCCTAAGTCTGCATATCACTCCCTGATGGTCCTGGCCCCATCTCTGCCTCCGACGCAGAGCCTTCATCTGGGCCTTTGCCAGCCTCCATGACTGGCCCATGTTCTTCCTCAGCCTCATCACTGTCTGACTCCACTGCCAGCTCCGCAGGCTTGTGGGGGACCACAACACATAGTTATTTGCATAACTATTGCCATAAAAAAAGTTGTGAAATCAGATCACTCACATGACTGTTTTATGACCATTATGGCTTAATGGGCACACTTCATTAAGGTTGTTAGTCGAGGACCACCTACAAACAGTTTTTCTGTCGAGTATGAGGAAAACTTTTGGAGGAAGAAACCAATTTGGATTGGTTTCTGGGACCAGTGGTTTAGTCTTCTGAGCTTTTGGACTCGTGCTAGAGTCCATCCTCAGGGAACCTCTCTCTAATATATTATGTTAGAAGTTCCCCGAGAATGAGTTCCAGCATGAGTCCAGCATGACTCCAAAAGCTCAGAAGACTAAATCTCTGGTCCCAGGGACTAATCCTGCAACATTATCTTGGGACACGTATATTTGCCTTCATTCGTGAAAACCTCTGGAAGCCATACTTGCAAGCTTTAGCTCAAATTTTAGTTTAGAGTTATAATTGATTGATATGGCTGATTACATATCAACGTTTCCCATATAAGTGTAAAAGCATGTCAAATACAGCAGCCCTATTAAAAACAATCAAAGTCTGCACAGTAAATGGTTTACAGACTTGTTGTATGCATCTCAACAGCTTAATAAACAAATTGGTACCATCTGTGACACACATCACAGATTCCAGTCTGAGAAGCAGTTAAGTATGTGATACCTGTCAATTCAAATTTGGGCATTTATTCAAAAATGCATGCATCAAAATTCAGTTTGCTGTTATAAAATGGTAGATTTCATTCTACTTTACCTTTTAAAATTCTTGTTTGCTTGAGTTTACTCACTTGGTTGGGTTTCCTTTCATATTTTTCCTCCCCCCTGATTTGCATCTCTCTCTCTCTCTCTCTCTCTCTCTCTCTCTCATCTCTTTCTCTCTCTCATTTCAAGATGTCATTCTGGGTCATTTGTATATGATTCAAATAACTAGAAAATTGGCACCTGAGTGCTACTGCTTAAATCTAGTCAGATTAGCACCAGGCAGCAGCTGGTAAATTTCTTCAACTAAATTGTTCTGCTAAATAACAATAAAAATCCTTCTCTAATTTGTGTGCACGCATATGTGTTTGCACAAGTTTAAAGAAATGGCCCACCTGTTTCTGAAGGTTGTTTTAAAAAACAAAAACAAAACTTTTGCCTCTTTTGGATTTCCAAACATTTGTTGCAACGAGGTTTTATCCTTCTGCTCTCTTGCTTAATTTAAACTTGTAGAACTCCATGCGATTATTTCAATTCTAGGCTAATTTGCCAGAAACAAAAATAGGTCAGAACATGCAGTGCAGTTACTTGAAGGAGCATGTTGTGTTTCCTGTACAATGGAGAGGGAGGTTGGTGACTTTCTATTCCAAGCCTTTTAGTATCTGGTAATCTCAGTATGAGATGACTATAAGTGAACTATGGCTCTTTTGACGTTTCTGCCCATACAGATTTCTAGGTATCATTCCTCAACATTGTGCCTTCAGATAGTCATGCAAGAAGTGGGGATAATGAGAGTCACAGTCCAACATGTCTTTTTTTGGGTGGTGGTGGTGGCAATGAGGGTAATCAGTTTGACAAAGACTGTTGCAGGCAAAGAGCTTAAGTGACATAGCCTCTGCTAAAATCTCCACTGATATGTCTTTTAGATCAGCAGAAGGAACTTATTATTACTTGTTACAATTGCAACACTACCAATACTAACTTTAAAATTATTTTTCAGGCTGCTTGGAGCTCCTAGGAATAGCAAATTCAAATATTCTCTATCTTGCTTCTAGCTTGATTGTCTGTGGTAGGATAACTAGAGATGCAATGCACGCCTCCACCCTGCTCATGAAAAGCATGATCCTATGCAACCTGGCCATTGTGCTTATGGCCTATGAACTATAAGACAACCTGACCTATGAACCATGTTTACTCTGGAGTCCCTTAATGGAGAAAAGTAAATGCAAAGTGTATGCCACGTCAGAGTATAAGACAAATAATGCTGGATCAGACCGAAGACCAATTTAGTCCAGATTTTGTTCTCAAATGGCCAATCAAATTTCTGATAAGCTCACAAGCTAGACATGAGCAAAGTAGCCCCACTCCTCCACCTCACTGCTCTAGCTCATATTCCTTAATAAGAATTGCCAGACCTAAGGCCTATTGCTTATTGGCACTAGTCACATAGATCCATTCTCAGAGAGAGGGCCAGATGATATACTGAGGGCGGGGAGCGGACAGGGGAGAAGAGACACCCACTTTCACTTTAAATTTCACAAGTACTTGTTAATTCAGTATTTTATAGGAGTTTTAAAGCTTAACTTTGCTTCTATGGATTTAGAAAACTATAATTTCTCTTTATCACCGATCAATATTCCAACTATGAAATAGCAATAGCACTTAGACTTACCGTATATGCTGCCCCATAGAGCTTTACCACACTCTCTAAGTGTCTTACAGAGTCAGTATATTGCTCCCAACAATCTGGGTCCTCATTTTACTGACCTCAGAAGGAGGGAGGCTGAGTCAACCTTGAGCCGCTCAGCATCAAACTCCTGGAGTGAGCAGTGAGTTAGCCTGCAGTACTGCATTCTAACCACTACACCGCCAGGACTCTTATCAGTTCTCATAAATCAGTTGCAAGTTTCTCTGGATCTGTTTGTATAAATTTTCAGTCCTGCACAATAATGTTTTGTATGCTATTTGAAGATATAGCATCTGTCACAGTGCTTGACTGATTGATTTCTGCTTCCATCCATTAATATCATCTGTGATAAATTTGACTAAAATAGTAACTTGATTGATTTATATACAAGACAGTGAATTAGTAATGAAGCAGTAAGCCTTTTTAAACATTTAGATTGTAAATGAAAATATAAGTACTTGCCAAGGTGTGTCCTTTTCAAAATTATGACATTTTCCCTCTTTCTAGATGCATTTCAATTCTTTAGTCATCATGTTTATTTCTCTGTAATTGTCAAATGTCACGGTAGTGCTTTGCAGTAAATCATAGTCATCCAGGGACTTAACCCTCTTATTCTGCCTGTGGCTTGATTTGGCAGAAGACTCTCTGACATGATTTAGCAAGATTTAGCAAGATTGAAAGCTATAGACAAGAATGAAACTTTAAAAGACCTACAGTTGGTTATTCATTGTTGTGCAATCAACTCAGAATTTCCCTGCCTCCTAAAATTTACACCCTAAACTACTTTCTCCCATCTTTCTCAGCTAAGGGTAGTTGGCCAATCTCTTGATAGCAATGGAAGGCAATTGAGGTTTGTGGACACAAGGAATCTGTTAAGGCTGGGAATACCCAGTGCCTGTCCTGCCTGCCTCAGTTCTTGCACCAGTGGTGGGATTCAGTCAGCTCTGTCCGGATAGCGCAAACCAGTAGCAGAGACTGTGGGAGGCTCCGCCCATCCACCCAGGCATAATGTGCAACTACTGTGCATGTGCAGAAGGACCTGTGCATGTGCTCGCGCTTACATTTGCGAACCAGTAGGGAAGGTAAGTGAATCCCACCTCTGCCTTACACCAATTATTTCAATTTACTTTTCAGCACGAGCAAGGGCCCTTCTCACCCTTGGGGAGTAGTAGTACTGAATTAGAGATATTGATGAGCACAATTATAACTTTCAGTTGCTGATCTCTCTTTTCTGTACAATATGCAAATTTTGTATAAGAAGGATCTGCTACATTCAATAATTTCCAGTTTGTTTGTTTTTTTGTTTACTTTCAGTTAATGAATAAACTCCAATGGGCCATGCTTCCTTAGCTCCAGCAAAATATTCTGAAGAATTGTAAGCCGGCTCTTGTTTCTTTCTTTCCAAGCATAAGAGAGACAATTTTATCAGAGGCTTGCTTGGCAGTCAGCGAGGGGCAGCTGTTTCCACTTCCCTCAAAAATCCTGGAAAGAACAAAAGAAAGAGCTTTGTCATCCTCTTCTAGTTTATGACAGAGATACTAACATTCTGGGCCTGCTGCTAATGTTGAAAAAGAAGGTCAGTTTCAGTAATATTTCCTTGTAATTGTAGTCAAACTTTCAGTTAGTAAGGTATTATAGTAAGACACCTGGGCTAGGTACACAGTACTACCTTGGCCATATGCATGGCTGTATGATCTATTTCTGCTGATAATTCTTTTTCTTTTCACATGAGAATGGCACCACAGTTTTAAATTCCTATTTAGCAGGCAATATTTCTGTGTTGTTTGTTCTGTCCACTCTACCAGAGGTGCGGTGGCTCAGTAGCTTAAAGATACTGAAGAAGGTCTGTGCTCTGGCGGTTCAAGTCCTAGTACCCCGTGATGGGGTGAGTTCCCATCATTTGCTTTGGCTGCTGCCAATCTAGCAATTCGAAAGTATGCTACATGCAAGTAGATAAATAGGTACTATTTTGGTGGGGAAAAAAATAATAGCGCCTTGTGCAGTATGCAGTATGAGCCCAAATGGTTCCAGACAAATGCAACGTCCAAACTCAAGGTGATACCGGTGGAGGGAAAAAATGGATGATGCTGCAGAATGCCCTTAGACATTCTGGGTATGGAGCTAGTTCACCTCCTGTGGTGCACTTCTGGATGGTATGCAAGCATGAACCAAACAGACTAGCAGTCTTAGGCAGCTAAGCAACTACTCCTTACTAATGCTCTAGACTCTTGGCTAATGTACCATTGCCATTTACTAAATAAAATAATCCACGGTACTACTGTTTGATTCTCTGCCCTACCCACCAGTGGTGGGTTTCACTTACCTTTGCAACAAGTTCGCTTGCACTTGCGTGCTTGCTTCGCTCTCACGTGTGCCACTTCTGCGCATGCGCAGAGCATATTTGATGACATCTGGGCGGGTGGGTGGAGCCTCCTGCTACCGCTGCTACCAGTTCGTCTGAACCAGGGTGAACCGGTAGCAACCCATCACTGCTACCCACTGTAACAACTTTATGGCAACACTGTCAGGCATGCTCAGAAAGGAAACTCATGTATAACAAGATTGCACAAGGAAAGGCGTGGAGCTACGACTCTTTGCTCTTTTTCACTGAAGCATTTTATATTTACACAAGTTCTGAATTCTAACACTTGTACCCATAGCTTACCTTCTCTTCAGAGATCCTCACTAGATTCATCTTTGGGTAGAATAAGCAGGTTCAGATTAGGAAGAGACTCTACCCTTTCTCCGTCTATATTGTTTTTCAAATAGAAGGCACACATGCAAGAAGTTGTTATTCATTCCTTGAAAAATATATTTCCATAAGGAGGCCAATTATTTGCTGGGAATTTATATTAGAAAAACAATATAGACAGATGATGTACCTTTGCTTATAGATGTACTGGACCTAAGCTAATTATAAATAGAACATAATCTCTAGAACATGGAAATAGTTAAAGGTATGAATACTGGATTCCCTTTCTACACTCAAGGAAATTGATTGTGGCTTCTGAAAGAGTTTATAAAAGGATAAGGAGGAAGGCTAGAGTATAAACAACCCAAGACTCAAAATATAGTACATTTTAAAGAATCCAGGCTAAAGCACATGCTGGATTGAATCAATAGTGACAAAAATACTCTATCTCATTGCTGTATTGGGTTTGTCCCATGCTGGTATGAATTTTTATATGTTTATGTTCAATGATAGTGAATAATTTGAATACAATATTGGTTGATTATATATTGGTTGGTTTATAATTATATTGCAACCTTCTCCAATTTGGCACTCGGTAACTGACAGCCTATAATCTGTGGCCAATATGATCACTGACCACACTGGGTCTAGAATGGGAGTAATAGTCCAAAATATCTGGAGAGTGGCAAGTTGAATAAGAGGTTTAGATTTAATGGATTTATATACTGCCCTTCTCCCAAAGGACTCAGGGCCGTGCACAGCCATAATAAAACACAAGTCATACAAAAATTAAAACCAATTAAAAGAATTAAATAATTTGGCCTTATCTATTTTTAAAAACCCCTCAATTTAAAAACCCATCCAAGTTCTTATTCAGCCAGGCCAGCCTGTTTGAAAAGCAGGGTCTTTAGGGTCCTGTGGAAGGTACGGAGGTCAGGGATCGTACATATCTCAGGAGGTAGTTCATTCCAGAGGGTGGATGCCCCCACAGAAAAGGCTCTCCCCCTGAGGGTCACCAGCCTACACTGTTTCGCTGACGGCACCCTGAGGAGCCCCTCTCTGTTGGAGCGTGTTGGTCGGTGGGAGGCTATTGGTGGCAGGAGGCGGTAAGAGAGCTATATTATACATTACAGGCAGGGAGCAGGTATTCTGGTTATTGTTGTGAGACAAATATGAGAAGGTGTCATTTTTATCTACTTTGGTCCTTATCTGTCATTCCATCAAGCAAGAACAGAAATGCGTTAAAGTTGTGAGCTATGTTCTATATTTTTTAAAAAAAACTTGTTAATGTAACTATTTTAACTGAGTCATTTGCATTAAATCTAGATTTTTAAGTACACTGAGTTTCTCCTGGGTTAATTATAATATACTAATTGAATCATGAATATATTTGTATATTAAATGCTGGAGAGAGACTGAGCAAGCCATGGAAAGGAGTCAAGTGGGGAATTAGTCTGGAATCCCTATGTAGGCACAAGAAAGTGAGGTCGGAACTCTCCTCTTAAAGACCGTTGAACCTTACTTAGTCTTACCCAGGTGCAAACCATCACACCGAGATGATTCCTATATATAACATGTAAGATGTATAAGCTTGAGCAATAAAACAACTAATTGAACTCTTCACATGTGGATCTGGTTGTTTACACCTGACATGAAGGTCAGGAAGATAAATCTATCTTAGCATTGACTTCTGTCCTACTATCGCAGCACCATTGAGAGTGTCCTGACATACAGCATTCTTGCATGGTATGGGAGCAGCTCTGTAGCAGACAGAAAAGCTCTAGAGGGAATAATTAAAACTGCCTAGAATATCATTAGGTTCTAGCTGCCAGCCTGAACGACATCTTCGAATCTCGCTGTTTGAAGAAGTTGCATAACATTCTCAGAGACTCTTCCCAACCTGCTTACAATCTTTTTGGACTATTGCCTTCTGGCAGAAGATACAGAACAATTAAAACCCGGACCACACGTTTTCTGAATAGTTTTTATCCCAGAGTTATAATTGCACTCAACAATGAACTAAAGGGATACCATTGGTGAGCTTTTGGACAGTATTACTTGGTCTGTTGTGTGGATGTTTGGGTGGTTTTGGGGTGGAGAATTGTGGTGGGTGGGAGTGTGTTTGGGGATTGTTATGTGTGTTGAACCTGGTCTTTGGGTGTTAAGTGAATTTTGTTGTATGGGTATACTGTGTATACATGTACAATGACAATAAAGCTATTGATTGATTGATTGATTGATTGTAGAAATAAGCAGGCATGAATTGGAAATAGCTGAAATCATTTTTCACCATGGGTTTCCTTTTTAATCTAAGTATTTACTTCATATGTGATTAATAATTTCTTGACAAGTTGTAAAATTATCTGATTTTACATATACCCTCAGGTTGTAAACATTCATCTTTCATCCATTTTTCTCAATTGGTAAACAGATGAATGTGACTAAATCATTCTTCCTGCACTGAAATCTTTGTACCTTAGCGCTCTTTACAATTATATTCCATCAGAATATAATTGTTATGGGTTTGATGCCTTAATTATTCTGACACTTTTAACTCTCTTTTGCTGATGTTATCAAATGTCAGAAATGAGGAATACTGCCTCAAGGTATTTTTTAATCCTTGAACAGAAACCATTCCTGAATATAATTTGGCCTCTAGAACCAATTTCTAATGACACTTTTTTTAGAGATTATGTATATATGAAACATTAATATGCCTTAGCAATAGCTTCAGGGAATTCTCAGCTTTTATCTTTCAAAAGTCACTTTTTAAACATGGTAGCATTAAGGTAATATAACGGAGAGGGATCTGAGAAACAAATGGTGAATTTGGTGAAGAAAAAGCTCCATTATCAGCCATTTCTTACTTTGCTCATCCTGTCTCCATGATCATACCATAAAATCAGACTGTAAGCCTTATAAGGTAGAATGCAGTATTCAGTTTCAGTAGTTATAGAATCTAAGTTTCTTTGACATAAAAACGTCTCTTAAGGATTGTGCCCCACAACTCTCAATATAGTAGAAAGTCCATTTCTATTGTTTGCCAGTGAAATCAGGAAATCCAGGCAGTTCAGATGTGTATAAAGATTTATTGTAAGCTTCAGTTCTCTACAAGAATCTGAATTACTAACAGTCAAGTGAAATTAGCAGGGATTAAAAATAGAAAGGAACTCAAGGTGGGCTGGACTTAGATGTCTTGTGGGCACATAGCGATGCATGACTGATGATGTGTTTAAACACACACACACACACATACACACACGGGATCTGCCTGGTTATTTCTTACCTGTTTCATATTTTCACTTGCTTGATGAAGATTCTTTTGGAATCTTTCATGATTAGAAAGCAGCCTTTACCCCTGGGATATTGGCAAGTTTAGATCCATGGGTTAATGCTTAATCCTGTTAGCCTGGCATCCATTAAGGGCTTGTCAAAAGATTAGATGTATTTAAATCAATGCAGGATTTAAAGAAGGTATTTCTTTCATAAACATAAAAGCAATTATCAGGTTGTCCCAAAGGTGCCTTCTGAGTTGGTCAGCTTCAACCTGTATTCCAAATGGATAACAGATGAATTGCCAGGTACTTTGGCAGAACCTAGCAGAGAAGTGTAAAATCAGAGGAATAATAAGGATTATGGCCATTCACATTCAATAAATTGAAACCCAAGAAAGTATATTAAGCCTGGAAAAGGTTACTCTTGCTGTTAACCAGTTGAATGAAGTGAGAAAATTCACATCAGTGCCTGCCATTTATTAAAGGAGACTTAACATTTTCCAAACTGAAAATGTTTTCCAGGCTGTTTTCCAGCCTGGAAAACAGATAGATAGATAGATAGATGATAGATAGATAGATAGATAGATAGATAGATAGATAGATAGATAGATAGATAGATAGATAGATAGAGATATATACTTCTGCTTTAAGAAATTGAATCCTTTAAGATACTATAGCCCTTAAGGAATGGCACTTCTTTGCAGGGTCATGCAGAAGCTTGAAAAAAGTCAAGCTGCTTTAATGCATATCAAGATATGAAGCACCTCTTTTGAATCATTTTTAAAATGTTCATAGCCTTAGCTGCCAACCCATGAATCCTTAAGGAATTGATTGTAATCACAAAAACACTATGCCCAGGCTCCCGCATGGTAACTCCAGGCAGTCAAGTAGTCTGAATGGGAAGGTTTAGAGTGTGCTTCAGTGCTTGCTTTTTGATTGAAATTAACTTCCATAACTCTCCAGGATATCTCTTTATGTCTTGCCTGAAGAAATTAAATATACTACTACTGCTTTGAACATGGTGTCTGATTCACATCTTCCAGACATTTGTTTCCACTTGTCCTTTCAGTTATTGATACAGAAAAACTTTATTTATTTATTTATTTATTTATTTATTTATTTGTTTGTTTAAATTTGTATCCCGTTCTACTCCCAGAGGGACTCAGGGCGGTGAACAGCCAAAAATAAAATACACTTTACATACAAAAGGTAAAAATTATTTAAAAAGATTAAATTTAGGCTCGAAAATCTAAAACCACCAATTTATATAACATTTAAAAACCCAATTTAAAACCAATTTAAAAGGGAGAGTTAGGCCAGCCCCGCCTGTTGGAATAGAAGCGTTTTTAGGGCGCGGCGGAAAGTGCGTAAGTCCTCAATTCTCCGTATCTCCGGGGGGAGCTCATTCCAGATGGCATTAATGAGAGTAAATAATTCTTACACTGCCAGGTTGTTGTGTGGGTGTGTGCATACAGAATAACAGGGTTGGAAGACACTTTGTAGGTCATCTAGTTCAACCCCCTGGTAAAGCAGGAGACCCTATGCTATATCTGACAAGTGGCTGTCCAGCCTCTTCTTGAAAGCTTCCAATGATGAAGCACCCACAACTTCTGAAAGCAAGCTGTTCCATTGGTTGATTGTTCTCACTGTCAGAAAATCTGTCCTTATTTCTAACTTGAATCTCTCCTTAATCAGTGTCCATCCATTGTTCTTTGTCTGGCCTGTGGGTGCTTTGGAAAAAATGTTGACCCTCTCCTCTCTGTGCAGTCCCTCAAATTTTGGAACACTGCTATCATATCTCCCCTGGTTCTTGCAACTGTTCTTCACATGTTTTAGCCTCCGGTCCCCTAATTGGTTGCTCTTCTCTGCACTATTTCTAGAGTCTCAACATCTTTTTTATAGTGTGGTGACCAAAACTGGATGTAGTATTGTAGATGTGGCCTTACTAAGACTTTATAGAGTGCGATTAGTACCTCATGTGATCTTGATTCAATCCCTCTGTTAATGCAATTTAGGACTGCATTGACTTTTTTTGGCTGCTGCCGCACACTGCTGACTCATATTTAATTGATTGTTTTACCTAATCTGTATATTTATGTTTGATTTTTCTTGCCTAAGGGTTAGACTTTATTTTTTCTCTGCATTAAATTTCATTTTGTTAGTATCTAAGTCTGTCAAGATCCTTCTGGATCTTGAGCCTATCAGCTAAGGTATTGGCTATTTCTGCCAATTTAGTAGCATCTGAAAAATTGATGAGTTTCCCTTCTCTTTTCTCACCTAAGTCATTTATAAAGATACTGAAGAATACTGGGCTTAAGATAGAACCTTGTGGTACACTCCTGCTTATTTCCTTCCATGTAGTTGTAGGGCTACTCGTTGAGTACGGTTTGTCAGTCAGTTACAAATCCATCTGGTTGTGATGCTATCACTTTTTTCTAGCTTACCAAGAAGTAGAGTTGTGGTCTACTTTGTTGAGTGCATTACTGAAATCTAAACATACTATGTCCACAGCATTTTGCTGGCCTAGTAATTTAGTCACTTTGTCAAAGAATGAAATAAGATTGGTTTGACATGATCTGTTTTTAACGAACTATTTGTTTCTAGATGTTTGCAGATCTGTCTTTTGATTATCTTTTACAGTATATATCTGGGTTTTGATGTTAAACTGAGTGGTCTGTAGTTTCCTGGGTCTGTTTTTTCCCCTTGGTTTGAAAATGAGAACCACACCAACTCTTTTCCAGTCCTCAGGTAGTTCCCCTGGTGCTCCAGGATTTTTGAAAGATATGGTACAATGGTTCTGAGATGACATCTGCCAGCTCCTTTAGAACTATGGGATGTAATCCATCAGGTCCCAGTGATTTATATTCATCAAGATCAGACATATGTTCTTTTACCATTTTTTTGCTTATTTTAATTTTTATTTCTAGTCTGTCTTTTACAGTTATGGTTTTGGCAGGTTGGGCTACAGTATTTTTTTGCATGAATACCAATGCAAATAATGTGTTAAGCAGCTCTGCTTTCTCTCTACTGCCTGTTATTTCCTTGCCATCTTCTCTCTTTAGTGGACTGACTGTTTTCCTTGACTTCCTTGATTATTATTTATATGTTGTAAGAAACTTTTTCAAAATTATCTTTGACTTCAAGAGCCACCTCACAGCAGGCAGGCGGTTCGAAAAACCCGCTCTTTAATTGAAAGAGCGGGGAGAGCTTCTGGGGGTGAAGTTGAGCCCCCTGAGCCGCCCCAGAATTTTTTTCCTGTCCTGGAGAAGGCTCAGGGTGATGGCTCCCTATCCACCCCCAGAGAATGCTCCGCGCCAAGAGGGATCTCCGCTAATTAGCTAATTAGCGGAGCCAGACGTCATGAGCAACACCACGGCTGATTGACAACCTAAACAAGCTGAATAAGGAGTCTTCAGAAAAGAAGAATGCAAGTATGGTTTTTCGTATTGATTTTCTGGAAGAGGAGGGAAAGAAAAGGGAAAGAGAGAATGAATAGTGAAAGTGTTCTTAAGATGGTGACCAGCTCTGTCTGAAGAAAAATTGAGAGTGGAAAATGAAAGCAGAGCTTAGTGCTGAGAGATTTTAAAAGAAATATTTTGACAGTTAAAAGAAATAAAGAAATAAAGACTGATTTAAACAGACTTTTCCTTTTTTTTTATTGAAGTAAGAAGAATTTCTTTGGTCTTTTTGAAAAGTAAATAATAAGTCAGAAGTATGACTCCTAAACCTAAAGGAAGGGGGGGGCTCCCTTATGAGTCAGTTGAAGGATAAAGCAGAAATGACTCATCTCCAGGGATCTGCAGATGTGGATTTAAAAGATTTTATAACAAGGTCTCTAGGGAGTGTTGTTGAGAAGATAAAAAGTTCACAGAAGAATCTTGAGGAGTTGGTTTCTGGGAAATATGATCAATTAAGTCAAACTATCACCAAAGTAGTTTCGGATCTTTCAAGTGTGGTGCTTGAAATGGGGAAGAAAGTGACTGAGATCAGCAGTAAGTTTGACTCCCAGATGCAAGATATACAAGAAAAATTTGTGGAAGCTGAGGCTAAAAATCAGAACATACAGAATGATGTCATCATGCTTCAAATTAAAGCTATGGAATCAGCAATCAGATTAAGAGGCATAAGAGAAAACAAGAGAGAGAACTTAAGAACAATTTGTGCAAAGGTCTTTGCGGAATTATTAAAGCTAGAAGATGAGCTAATTCTTGGTTGTATAGAGAAAGTCTACAGAGTCAACTCACGTGTAGCTAAAAAAAGGAATTTGTCTAGAGATGTTGTTTACCTTACTGATAGAAGATTGAGAGATGATATCTTACAAAAGTCCTACTCTGCAAGAGTGCAGGTAGAAGGTATACAAATTAATATTTTTAAAGAGCTACCATCGAAGGTTCTAAAGGACAGTAAAGATTTCGCTTTTTTGGTTAAGGAATTGAAGAGAAGTAATATCCCATTTAGATGGGATTTACCAGTTGGTATAATTTTCAGATACCATGGTGTGAGACATTGCTTGAATACTATTGAAAAAGTGGAATATTTTTACAAAAATATTTTTAAGGGAGCCCTGGAACATGCTAAGAATAAAAAACAAGAAAGAGAGTCTGCAAAATGCAAACAGAAGGAAGAAATTCAAAGTGTGTTAAAAGAAAAAGGAGCACTAGGTGGTTGTCCAAAGGATTCTATTATGGATTTTTCAGACGAGAAAATTGACCAACCCAGTGACCCTAGAGGAGGAGTACCGGACCTTGAACTGCTGGAGCAAGATTTAAAAAATAATATTACAATTCGAGATGAGCAGCAGCAGAGGCCCAGCGCTCCTCAAGAAATGGGGGGTGATGCTAATCAACAGGAACTAGAAGTTAATGAGGAAACTCGACTGGAAACCACTGATGACAAATTTAAGGAGTATCGTGAACTGTTTGAAATTATTACAGAAAGCATTGAAAGATTTGGAAATAGGTTATAATTTTTTTTAAAGTTTACACTGAGTTGGATTCATATTTGACTTACATATTAAAATGGATTATAAAAATTTTCTACGAAGTTCATTTTGAGGATTCGAGCTATAACTTTTGAGATATATAACGATTTTTTAAAAGTTCATCCTGAGTCGGACTGATATTAGATTTATATATTAAAATGGATTATAAAAATTTTACCACAAAGTTTATACTGAATTGGACTTAACATCCTGAGAAAAGTCAACAGATTGCTGCAATAGTAGCAGCGATCTGTGGTTACCCTATTATAGGTTTTTTTTTTTGGATCATCTAGGAGAAGAGACTGGAAATGAAAACATCTCACAACCCGAAGGGAAGAATTGTAAAGGGCGACAGGATTTGAAAGAGCTTTAAAAAAACATTTGGGAATGCGGTTTCTAGCTTTTTTTTTGCTTCAAGGTTTGAATCTTAGGAGGAGCTGCATTGGCTTTTTCTTTTTTTTAGGTGGTACAGTATAAGCTAGTTTGAATGATTCTACCTAGAGGAGTGAATACCTTCGTGGTTGGATATTATTTACATAAAGTCACTCAGGGGGTTTGTGTGGAGAGATGCTTTATTTTGTTGATGGGGGCAGCTGGAAGACGAAGCTTATTGGAATTGGATTTATGTTGGAGAAAGTATATTTAACTTCAATCAAGATGAAGAGAAGATTGAAATTTGGATTATGGAGATAGAAAAATTCTTTTTTGGATGCAATTGTATGATTATAATAATATATGCATAATTATATATATTATATTGCATGCTTTATGTTTATGTTTTTGTTTTTTAGTTAAGGGGTGTAGTTGGGATAAAATTATTTGATATGGATATGCAGGTGATATATTTTATTATAAGGGGGATCGAGTTTGGTATATGATTAGTAATGTTAATATTAATGGATTACAGAGAGGTATAATATTTTTTTAAATTGGTTTGAATATTATAATGGTTATTGGTTTTTTTATTATAACATTGTTAACTTTAGAAAAACATTAATATTTATAGGTTTATTGTTATACTTTTTGGTTATAAGTATTGGATTTCTTTTGTTTGTTTTTTCTTTCTTTTTTCTTCTTTCGAAATTTCTTTAATTTAGAATTTGAATACTTAATAATTTTTTCTTTTCTTGTTTAAAAAATTTTTTTCTTTTAAAATTTGTAGCGGAAGTCAGGGGGGATGGGGAGGGAAGGGGTTGGGGTAGAGGGAGGTAGGGGGAGGGGCTGGGAGGCAGGGGTTGGGGTGGGGGGGGAAATGGAAAAATTTTTTGTATTGTAAAACTTTTTCATTAAAAAAAAATATCTTTGACTTCTGTTGCAAGTCTTTGTTCATTCTGAGCCTTTGCTTTCCTGATACTATCTTTGCAGATTCTGGCAATCTGCTGCTATTCTGCCTTAGTTATGTGACCCCTTTTTCATTTTTTTGTACTTATCCTTTTTGTCTTTCAGTTTATCAGAGAGATCTTTGTGCAACCATGCTGGTTTCTTCTTGGATTTCTTGTTTGTCTTTTCAATGATTTTGTGCTAGACTGGGCTTTTATGATCATATTTTGCAGAGTTTTCCAAGCTTCTTGAGTAGTTTTTCTCTTTAGGATTTTCATCCAAGGAATTTTTCCGGGGGTGAAATCTAAAATTTTTCCCTACTGGTTCTGTGGGCGTGGCTTGGTGGTGGGGGTGTCCTGTGACTGAGTGGGTGTGGCCAACTTGATGTCACTCACAGCCATGCCCACTCAGTCACAAGACCCCTTCCCACCAAGCCACGCCCACAGAACCTGGTAGGAAAACTTTTTAAATTTCTATTCTGCCACCCACTTGCCACCCACTCTCTCTTCGCTTTGGATTGGGGCCCAGGGCCCAGGGATGCTGTCTTTGGCAGCCATTTGGCAGCCCTTGTTCACCAGCAAGACTTTTCAGGGCCAAGTAAATATATCTAGTATTTTTCTTGAACTCTTGGTGAAATGAAATGCTGGCTCTTTTGTATATATAAATGGCACTAAATGGCTTTTGGTTGTAGCTTTTGAGCAGTGAATAGCGCATTTGGGGGGAGCTCCTGCCATGGTGTGTCTCTCTTTAATCCTAGCTCAATTGGTTCTTTACCTTTGTAACCCAACTGAGTGTACAGGCTACTGGGAAGTGCATTGAATAAGCTAAGGTCACAATACAATATTTACAAGTACCTCTATATCCGTAAACTCTCGCTTCTGAATCACAGGCTTCATTGCCTATAGGCTTTTGAAAATTTCTTAAATAGACTTTCCAGATGTTCAGCGCACATCAAGGTAGAGGCCTCCCACTGCCTTCTGTCTTTATTCCCCAGATAGATCTTTAATAAATAACCAATGGCATCCAGTTCAACAAAGTTCTAGTAGCTAGAAAAGGTGAAGGATTTGATATATACATGACGTGTATCTATTGTCGTGGTAATGTAGGGTACCTTGCAACACTTGAACATGACAGTTCCTTTTGGTTCAGTTCAGTTCAATTATTCCAAATTTTCTAAAGTGTGCTTGCTTCTCTGGTGTTGCTGCTGCTTGTTAGATAATGTGATTTACTGGGTCGTTTTGAACTTACATTTACCTGTGGTTTGGGGGAGTGGGTTTTTGCTATGATAATATTCCCTAAAGCAATGTTTTTCACGAGAATGTCACATGCATGTTAGATATAGCTATGGAGATAATGTATTTTAGTGACCCACAACCATAAAAGTACTTAGGATTTTCTAATCAGCATTTTCTATATGTGATTACTACATGGTTTCTGTAGTATCTAATATAGGTTAGTTGATCGACAGCTCCCACAATCCCATCCCATTATCACTTTCTAAGGGCTGAATACAGTCAAAGGATAACACATCTAACAGACATCGGATTCCTCCTTCTTACTTGAATGAGTACCGAGTGCTCTTTCTGTCCGTGTGTGTATCGTCACACTTTTCTCTTCCTATTGTTTATTGCTTAGCTTTGTTCAATATTAATTCCATCAGTGTATAATGGTATATATAAATCTCTTTACATGGGAAAATATTTTTTATTACAGGGAAATTTTATGTGAGATTAAAAACTATGGAAACATAAAATGGAAAATAAAAAAATAGAAATAAGTGTGAAAGAATAAAATAAAAAGTGCAAGATAACAAGAGAGACACGGAGAGAGAGAGAGATTAAAAAAGACACTTCTAGGCTTCTTTGGGGCACTTATAAACATAGTAATTACCATTTCCACTCTCCTAAATTACATATCCTGGTTCCATTCTTGCCATAAATCATGAAATCATCAATTCATTTTTATCTATTTTCAGCAAAAAGTCCATAATGGCTTTCCAGCCTTTTATAAGGCTAATTGCTGTTACCTCCTTAACTGAACAAGTCAATTCAGCCATGTCTGTGAACTCCACCGTCTTCACAATCCATTCCTCCATTAAGGGTATTTCTGTATTCTTCCATCTTTCTGCATATAGTAGCTTCAAGAAAATTCCGTATATCTTTATTGACAAATAAGTCCCATTGTGTTCAGTGAAATTGGTTTCCAGAAACATGTTTATAAGTTTGCAGCTTTTCTATTTTGTTGAATAAATATTTTATCAGTTTCAGTTGATATTTAGAAGGTAAAATATATGGAGTGGTTTATTAAATTTTTAATAAACTTTATTTCCTCTGTTGATGGAAACCCCAGCATAAACCTATCTAAATCTGTTTCAAAATCTGTTTCAAAAGGGATTCTCAATAGAAAAAATATGGGTGGAAAATACTGTACATTTTATTCTAAACTTGCAATTCAAGGTTTCCCATTGCTACATATTGTTTATTGGAACTATGTTCTTTACTGATCTAAATGCCTTCCCATAAGCCCTGCAGTTGGTTTCAATTATTTTTCTAAAATTGAGAATAGATTTCCATACATTTCTTAGGAGTTAAAGTAGGAACTTTTGCTAGTGAGTGAGTATAATGGCATTCCATGGCTTAGGACCTGGTTATTTACGGGACCGCCTGCTACCACCAATAGCCTCCCACCGGCCTGTACGCTCCCATAGAGAGGGGCTCCTCCGGGTGCCGTTGGCCAAACAATGCCGGCTGGCGGCCCCCAGGGGGAGAGCCTTCTCTGTGGGAGCACCTACCATCTGGAACGAGCTCCCCCCGGATATATGGAGGATCCCAGACCTGCGCACCTTCCGTCACACGCTCAAGTCCTATTTATTCCAACAAGCCGGCCTGACCTAAGTTATTTTCTCCTTTTAATTATGAATTTTAATTTGTTTTAAATTATTGGGGTTTTAATTATCAGCCAAATTATTTAATTCGTTTTATTCTATTTTAAACTTTTGTATTTAAATGTTTTATTTATTTATTTATTTACCGCCCTGAGTCCCCCAGGAGTAGGGCGGTTTATAAATCTAATAAATAATAATAAAATTATAATAATAATAACTGAGAAGTGAGACCGGGGTGAAATGCTCCTGGTTCAAACCGGATCACAAAATCCGGTAGCGATGGCGATGGGTGGTTCAGAGAACCGGTAGCAAAAATCCCTGTGCCACCCCCCCCCCCAATGCCCAGTTGAGACACACGATCATCAGAGGCTGTTTTTTTAAACTTTTAAAAGCATTTTTTCTACAACCTCTTTGGCCGAAGAAGTTGTAGAAAAAAAATGCTTTTAAAAGCCTCTGATGATCCCAGCTGAGTTGCCTTATTGTCAGAGGCTTTTAAAAGCATTTTTTCTGCAACCTCTTAGTGTTGTGGAAAAAATGCTTTTAAAAGTAAAAAAAAAAAAAAGTTGGCCATGCTCACCCAGTCTCATTACCCCCACCACCAAGCCACGCCCACAGAACCGGTAGTAACAAATTTTACATTTCACCACTGTTCAATCTAATTGTACTTAAGGAGTTTACAGAGTTTCCAGATCTGTGGGCCAGATCTAAGCACCCCGTAGGCCAAATCTGGCCCCTGGGCCTTGAGTTTTACACCCCTGGTGTAAAGCATTATGATAAATCACATGTCCCATTTTCTTTGCTACAGCACCTGCAAAGAAGAATTTTGAACCTCCCTGGATGCTGTATAGTATTATTTCTGTGTTAATACTCTTGATTTTTATGCTGGGATTTTATATTGTCTATCATACCAATGTAAGTATGGCTAATATCAAGGTATTATATTAACTAAGTGCCATCAGCTTCCATTCTTTACTGCCAAAAATTATGTCCATCAGTCAAGAAATGTCCCAAGATAATGTCAAATAAGTCCTTTCCTGAATAATTGTATGCCATTGGATATTTGTAATACAAAAGAATTTCCAATTTAAAGGTTTCCAGGTGTCTTTATTCTGGTTTTTCTATACCAATGGAAGGACTGCAGTGGATCCATATAATAACCATAAACACATAAGTGCAAACTTAATAGAAAAGTCTTATGATTCAGCACAACATTAATGTTTGCTATAGGTACTTATCATTGTGACCTTAAAAATGCCCAGCTACGTCCTCTTTCCT
Organism: Masticophis lateralis; assembly: GCA_030761175.1. NCBI lineage: Eukaryota > Metazoa > Chordata > Lepidosauria > Squamata > Colubridae > Masticophis > Masticophis lateralis. Next base: position 115,514,990 of record JAUDYJ010000002.1, read on the forward strand.
ATAATGGCTAATGCTGAAAATTATTCAGTCCAAGACCAGTGAAATAAAAACATGTAGCGTCACAAATCCATTTTACAGTTCCTACGTGTTGATTTTGGTTTTATATAACAATTTTACATATTTCAATTTTTATTTTTTTATTTGTTAACAGTTGTATTTATTTTTTTATATCTTGTTTATGTTATGCTTCAACAGCACTTAGCACACAGAACTCAGACTTTTAGGTAACTAGGAAATATAAAAAACAAGGTGTAATGCATCTTAATTATTGTCTTTTTAAACAGATCAAGAAATGCTTCCCAAAAGGATATGCAAAGACAAAGCAAAATTTTATCTATGAAGACATGACTTACAGCCTGAGGTGCAAAAACACTGAGACTCAAAAAAATCAATATGCTATGTAATATTGAATGCCAAATAATAAAATATTGTTGAAATTCCAACAAATTTATAATTATTTCATTATTTTTTTAAAAAAAAGTGATCAAAAAGTGTACACTTTGAGCACCAGTTTACATCTAACGTGTGAAGAATTTAAAATCTGAAATTGAAACACACAAATAATGAGAAACTGAAGGCATGAAATTCAGTAAACTTTAACTGTGTCTTCTCTGAGGAAAAAAAAGTTGGACAGCATGGATTTACACAGTAATATAGTTTATGAGTTGATTTGACTTATCCATTTTTGTCTATCATAATTGTCTCTCTACCATTTCTTTTCCATTTTTCTCTACAGTGTATAGTTGAGAAATGTGACTATGTCATTGGCAGGAGGTAGAGACAAATGCTATTTGTTTTGCTGATATCTTGCATTTATGTACATCCATATATACATGGCATACTCTATCAAAGAGACTAATATTTAATTCCTAAGAATCCTATCAGTTTGGGCACATTTCTCTTTTCATCTACTTATCCATGTTTCTTGAACTATCTGGAATGGCAGGTAAATGTACAGATGATAATCCATGCCATAAAATCTTTCAACCCACCCTGTGGTAGGATGATCGATGACTCCACTTTGAATATTGAACTGCAGTGACCAATGCATATCAATCTTATGGGATGCCATACTTTATTTTCCAGGCAGGTCAAATGTGCTGCACATATAGTAAGTACATGGTGTTCATACACTCATGTTCTACAAATATTACTGATGAATTGTTCCCTACTCTGGGTTTTAATTCTTGTTATTATTAATTCTTGTTTGTCTTCTTTCTTTGTTGGGTTTTTAAAATTGATTTCATTGTATTGTGCATTGCTTTTGAATTGCTGTGAATAAAATAAAGGTCACATATAGTGAAGCGCAGGGAATGATTGTTGTTTTAAGCAGTAAAATACATGAATGAAGGTGAATATACATGTCCCAGGATAATGTTGCAGGATCCAATTTGGATCGGTCACCGGAACCAGGAGTTTTGTCTTTCTGAGCTTTGAGACTCATGCTGGAGTCTATCCTCAGGGAACCTCTCTGTGACACAGAGACACAGACAAAGAGAAGTTTCTTGAGGATGGACTCCAACAGAATCTGAAAAAGATGTGTCAGAAGACAAAACCTCTGGTCCCAGTGATTGACCCAGATTGGATCCTGAGGTAAAATACATCTCAACTGAAGAACTGCTGCCATCTGGGTGTGAGGTCAAAGAAATTTGAAGCAGGATATATAGTGGCATAGTCATTAGACAGTGGTGCCATATTTCATGCTGCCCTGAAAACAACCCTAGAATCATAGAGTTGGAAGGGACCTCAGAAACCTTCTAGTCCAATCCCTTTCTCAAGCCTTACACCATCCCAATCAAATGGTCCAGTCTATTTTTAAAAACCTCCAGTAATAATGATCCATCAGAAAAATCAGCCACATGTAGAACCATTCTAGGAAGAGCAAGACCACTATTTATGATTTGTAAAGGATGGAGAATACAGAGGTGCGAGATTTGAATACAAATACATATATTAATTCAGATTTTAAAGACTAAAGTACAGTTAAAACCAGAGGCTTTTCTTTTGAAAGCAATGGACAGGTAACTCGAAAAAAGTCATGGAATTTTGTTTTTATATATGACAACTGCAGTAAGACTATTATATGCTCAAAGTGGAAAGGTTCAACACTATCTACCATGTTTCCCTGAAAATAAGATACTGTCTTATATTTTTTTGAATAAAAATAAATGCTTATTACCAAGTACTCAAAAGCCCAATTGGGCTTATTATCAGAGGATGTCTTATTTTGGGGGAAACAGGGTACAACAGAAGAATGATTGGTGAAGATAATGAAATGGGAGAAGACAGCTACAAAATTTCTTAAATTAGAGAAAAGACAATATATACATTTATGGGTGGCTGGAAACCTCTTACAGCCTTTTTGGATGAAATGGAAAAAGTGCAGTTTTATTATTTTTTTAAAAAATTGAATAACAGACAAAAGTAAGCTTTTTATTGTAATCATGTAGCAAGATATAACTTTATAATTCTACTTGTATTTGTGGTGATGAAAATCAGAAGTTTCCTCTTTCTATTTCTTTTTTATTACACTTTTGTCCTTTTTTGCCTTGGGTTTTTTTTTGTTTCTTTATTATGTGTTAGTTTTCATATTCTCTTTTAAAGTTTTAATAAAATAAATAAACACTTGTAAGTCTGAAAGTACATTTCTCCTTCCATTTTCTTTGTGGCCCACATATCACATCAGAGATTTCATGGTGAACCTATCTGTTTCAGGAGAGATAAATTATTGCACACTATTTATTTATTTAAAGTCCATAACATTACTCAACTCATCTGGCCGTAGAGCTTGTTCTTATGATGTTAATTGCTGTTTGAAAAGTACAGGAAATAGATTGGCAATTAATTCCACAGATTTGATTATAATCTCTCTAGAGGAGGCACCTACTGATAGGGCAGTTATTAAGCAATGACCCAAAACAAAATACTTCATGTTGCCTTTTCTATAAAGGTGACACATAATTCACGTATGCCAAAAGCTGAATTATATGGTGGATTTCTGTGTAGTTGAAGAAGTGAGCAGTGGATTATTCCAACAGGTCAACCATTTGTAGGGAATGAGAATTAGATAATTTGTAAACAGCACAGAGGATTTGAGGATAGAAATGCTTAACAGATAATTGTCAGAAAAAGTGAAAAAGCCTTGTAATGCTCACTAAAATTGCTAATACACTAGGGCCGTGATGGCGAACCTATGGCACGGGTGCCACAGGTGGCACGCGGAGCCATATTGGTGGGCATGCAAATGTTGCCCTAGCTCAGCTCCAGCACGCATGCACACACCGCCCAACTGATTTTCAGGCCTTCCAGTCCCACCGGAAGTCAGGAAACTGGCTGTTTCCGGCCTCCGGAAGGCCTCCGGGGGGATGGGGAAGGCTGTTTTTGCCCTCCCCAGGTTCCTAGAAAGCCTCTGGAGCCTGGGAAGGGGGAAAATGGGCCTACCGGGGCCACAGTGCCATCGGGTGCCAAAAACAGGGGGAAATGGAGGGGGTCATGTGCGCATGCGCAGGAGGGCGGGGCTCATTGAATTATGGATGTGGGCACACGCACCCACGACCCCCACGATCTCCCTGCTTTTGGCACGCGACAGCAAAAAGGTTAGCCATCACTGCCCTAGGGAAATAAATAATGTCCAGTTTTACCTCATGGCAAGAAATTCAAATTTGTTTCCATATTAAATAATATCAACACTGAGCAAATTTGCAAAATGACCATACACACGCATATAATATGTGCTGAAATCATGGGAAAGGGTGTCATTTAATCACAACTGTAAGTAACAAGGGACTGAAGGAAAAATTGGCAATGCTACTTGTCCCACCAACCTCCACCCGGGGTGAAATGCTCCTGGTTCAGACCGGATCACCCTATCTGGTAGCGATGGTGGCTGGTGATTCAGAAAACTGGTAGCAAAAATCCCTCCCCATTCCCATGCACAGCTGAGCCACACAATCATCAGAGGCTTTTTATTTTATTTTTAAAAGCATTTTTTCTACAACCTCTTTGGCTAAAAAAATGCTTTTAAAAGTAAAAAAAAAAAAAAGCCCCTGCCAACCAGGCAAGTCAGCTGGGATTGTCAAGGCTTTTAAAAAAATGAAAAGCCTCTGACGATCAGGCAAGTCAGCTGGAATGGTCAGAGGCTTTTAAAAGCATTTTTTTACAACCTCTTTGGCCGAAGAGGTTGTAGAAAAAACGGTTTTAAAAGTTAAAAAAAAAAGTTGCTCACGCCCACTCAGTCATATTACCTCCCCAAGCCACGCTCACAAAACCGGTAGTAACAATTTTTACATTTCACCACTGCCCCACCCCCATTGGCATCTCACTGCCTGCAGTCCTTCATACTGTTCACATGTTGGGTAGTAGATTTTGAATGGAAAACTTGCTTTAAACACCCACATTCCTCCTATGATGCAGGATCCTATCATAACACGGAGAACATCATGAACAAATCAATGCTCCCCCTAGCTATTCAATGGGAGAATAAATAAAATCTTTCAATCAGTATTTTGCTCTATGAATTATGGCATCTCTTAGAATAACAGAAATCCCCTTACCCATGTTCCAGATATAGGGGGGAAAGAAATCCCCTTACCCATGTTCCATATAGGAGGGAAAGTGGCAAACACCGTTCCCCATAATTTCAGTACATGTCATATGCATATGTATGGTCATTTTGCAAATTTGATTAGCTGTCAAGTTGATATTCCTTTAGGAAGCTTTGATGTTAGGCTTAATTTGCATCTAAGTGCTTTCCACCTCTATAACCACTGAAATACTATACTTGTAGTGTGAAATTTCTGTGTGTGTCTGCCTGTCTTGGATGGAGATGATAATAGCTCAATTTAGCCCAGTGGCTGGAGATGGAATGAGAACAAAATGTAAGGCCTACTGCTTATATAATTTGGGGAAAATGTAGGCAATGTTTGTAGGGATTGTGAAATGACTAGAAACTGATAATTTAGGAATCCCAGGTGTGGACCTTCTCAGTTGTTGTTCTCCTGGTCTGGAATAGCAGGTCGGCCTTGATATAAGAAAGGTGTTGACCCTGTTAAATTATTGCACAATTATTAAGATATGGTTGCTTCTATGAGCCTTTCAGTTCTGAATGGCTGCTTCTGTGCCTCCGCTGAGATGTGTGCATATTGATTGATTGATTGATTGATTGATTGACTGATTGATTTAGTCAAGCATGTATTAGATAACAGATATAAATATAAACGTAATTATGAATACATGAAATGGATAGGAATAAATGGTGGACAAAAGGACAGGGACGGTAGGCAAGCTGATGCGCTTAAACACACCCCTTATTGACCTCTTAGGAATGGGATGAGGTCAACAGTAGACTGTCTACGATTACAGTTTTGGGGGTTTGGGGAAGAAACCACAGAGTCAGGTAGTGCATTCCAGCATTGACCACTCTGTGGCTGAAGTCATATTTTCTGCAATCGAGTTTGGAGTGGTTTACCTTAAGTTTGCATCTATTGTGTGCTCGTGTATTGTTGTGTTTAAAGCTGTAGTAGTCATTAATAAATAGGACATTGTAGCAGATAATTTTATGTGCTATGCTGATGTCAGACCAAAGATGGCGTAGTTCTAAGTTGTCTGAGCCCAAAATTTCAAATCTCTTGGCATAAGGTATTCTATTGCGGGTAGTGAAATATTCCTAATTTCTAACTCCTAAGCATTTGGGTAAACTATATTATTAGATTGCTCTTTTACATTTTAAAATTCATTGGGTAAGTTGCTTGGAAACAGGCAAGACTGGTGGTGTACAGTAAATCTAGTAAAATAAAATAAAGAAGAATAAATTGTCAGTGGGTCTGGGGATCGAGAGGCAGAGCTGCGCTTGTGCATGCATTATGTTAACTTGTGACTGATCTTGGCTGCTGTTTTATGTCTGTGGTTTTAGTTCTTCTGTTTTTTCTGCTTTTCTGCTTTTTAAAAAAACACTGTTAGCTACCCAGAGTCATGAACTTGAGATGTGTGGCCATTCAAACTAAATTAATGAATAAATATGGAAGTGCTGTTCTATAAGTTGAACCATATCTGAAAATTACAGCAGTTCATCTATCCAAGAAAGATGGTCAGATGTGATGTTAGAAGTGGTTCCAAAACTATGTGTAGAAATGCCCTTTAAACCGGCAGCTTTTCTTTCTCGTCTAATGTTCAGATTTAGAACTAATGAAATCCAGCTTCTTGTCTAATGTGTCTGGTCACAGTGCCCCTTTGATGATTGCATTTTTAGAAATCAAAGCTGCTGTGTTCTCGTTCCTTTCCTGCTCTCCTGTGATAGAATGGTAATGAAGAAACTTGTCTGAATCCTGTCTGAACAGCAAAGAAATGGGCGCTTTAGAATTTGTGAAAGGCTAGTCATTTTGAAAATGAGGAATGGATAAATTACTATTCCATTGAAAAGATAAAAAACATGTTCTAATTCAATGCTGCAACATATGCTTTGCATCCTATAAGTAAGAATCTGAAGATCTCTATTTGCTGTTGCCTTGAAATACTTAACACTCCTCCATGAGTCAACAGAAAGCGTATATGTTGGTATCCATGGCCATCTGGGAGACAATTGGTTCATTAGGATCCAGGGAGAATAGGCTTAAACCAGAGTGAAATGCCAAGAAGCATTTTATTAATAAATATGATGGAGAAAGAAAAATATACCAATTTGTATTTGCATTTGCATTTTCTCCTCTTACTAGGAAGCTAACAAATGCCAAAGGTCAGACCCACTACAGCCAACTGTTGCGCAATACTTCTTTTTCCTGGGACTTTAAAGCTATGCTGAGGTCTTAAAAAATCTATCTGGGGATTTTGCTATCTTTTTTTACTTTTTTAAAGAGATAGAGAGTATTGACAATAATACTTGGAGATCATTTGGTCGTGAAACATATCAGTCACTTGGACTTTATTTATTTATTTATCAAATTTATATACCGCCTTACTCCCAAAAGGGACTCAGGGCGGTGAACAGCCAAAATAAAATACAATAACGTATAAAAGTTAAAAGCTATTAAAATAAATTAAATAATTTGGGCTCGGAGAAGAAAATTTAAAACATCCAATTATATAAAACATTTAAAACCCAATTTAAAAGAGGAGAGTTAGGCCAGACCAGCCTGTTGGAATAAAAATGTTTTTAGGGTATAAGTCTTGAAGCCTTCTTATCTCTGGGGGGAGCTCGTTCCAGATGACAGGTGCCCCCATAGAGAAGGCTCTCCCCCTGGGGGCCGCCAGTCGACATTATTTGGCCAATGGCACCCTGAGGAGCCCCTCTCTATGGGAGCGAACTGGTTGGTGAGAGGCTATTGGTGGCAGAAGGCGTTCCCCTAAGTACCCTGGTCCTAAGCCATGGAGCGCTCTAAAGGTGGTAACCAAAACCTTGAAGCGCACCCAGAAGACCACTGGGAGCCAGTGCAGCTCGCGCAGGAGGGGAGTCACATGGGAGCGCCACGTCCCTCCCATCACCACCCACGCGGCTGCATTCTGGACCAGCTGGAGCCTCTGGGTGCTCCTCAAGGGGAGCCCCATGTAGAGAGCATTACAGTAGTCCAGGCGTGAGGTGACGAGGGCGTGAGTGACCATGCATAACGAGTCCCGATCCAGAAAGGGATGCAACTGGCGAATCAGGCGAACCTGATAAAAAGTCCTCCCGGCCACGGCTGTCATATGCTCTTTTAAAGACAGCCGTGAGTCCAGGAGGACACCCAAGTTGTGAGCCCTATCCGTGGGGCCAACGATTCACCCCCAATAGTCAGTGATGGCACCAACTGACTATATCAGGATGCCGGAAACCACAGCCACTTGGTCTTGGATGGGTTGAGCCTGAGTCTGTTCCTCCCCATCCAGATCCGTATGGCCTCCGGGGACCAGGACATCACTTTGAGGGCATCATTGGGGTGGACCCTCATCCACAGATATTTTCAAATCAGACAGGGACCCTAGAAGGCAACATCTGAGGATGGTTTGATAATTTATCTTGTCAACTGACCATCTTCTAGACCAGAGGTCCCCAACCTTGGCAACTTTAAGACTTCTGGACTTGGCAACTTTAAGACTTCAACTCCTAGAGTTTCCCAGCCAGCAAAGCTGGGAATTGAAGTCCACAAGAGTTAAAGTTGCTGAGGTTGGGGATCCCTGTTCTAGACAAGTGTTGAATAAAACCTGGGATAATATCTGGGATGGCCTGAACCTGAAGACATATCTGGCCAGTAACTCTGTTCTCGCTTCTTGAAGATATTAGATTAGGGAGCTCACACTGTTCTCTGTATCTTAATTGCTTACAAATAGGAACAGATAAAAGATTAACAGGAGAGAGTGTTTTTCTCATACAAAGATGCAATCTGTAAAGGAATTTATAGTACAAAGCTTGCTAAATTATACATTGCTGTATTATCTAAACAACCCTTTTTACATACTTACATCTTGTATATACAAAGAGAGAAGAGAATTCATATCACAAACTTCTTCCCACTCTTTTGTGATGTCGGTGGCCATTACCTAAGGTTAGCTCAGCCTTCCATCCTTCTGAGGTTGGTAAAATGAGGACCCAGATTGTTGGGGGTGATATGCTGACTCTGTAAACCGCTTACAGATAGTTACTTGGAGATCTTATCACTGTCAGAGATACTATGCAGGTAGTCCTCAATTTACAATCACAATTGAGCTCAAAATGTATGTTGCTAAGTGAAACATTTGTTAAGTGAATTTTGCTCCATTTTATGACCTTTCTTGCCACAATTGTTAAGTAAATCACTGTAGTTATTAAGTTCGCAACAGAGTTGTTAAGTGAATCTGGTTTCCCCATTGAATTTGGTTACAAAAGGTGATCACCTGACCCCAGGACACTGCAACTGTCATAAATATGAGTCAATTGCCAAACATTTGAATTTTGATCATGTAACTATGGAGATGCGTAATGACCATAAATTGAAAAACAGCCATAAGTCAACTTATTGCCATTGTAACTTCAAACCACTCACTAAATGAACTGTTGTACCCTGTTTTCCCGAAAATAAGACATCCCCTGGTAATAAGCCCAATTGGGCTTTTGAGCACATGTGCTAAAATAAGCTTCTCTCACCCGAAAATAAGCCCTCCCCAAAATATTTAAACACAGAGCTGGAAATCAAGTAAGTAAGAGGAGCCCCATCTTGCTCCACGCACCCCCAAATAATAAGACTTCCCCGAAAATAAGGCCAAGTGCTTATTTCGGGGTTCAAAAAAAAAATAAAATAAGACAGGTTCTTATTTTTGGGGAAAAATGGTAAGTCAAGGACTACTAGTATTTCTGCCGCAGCTGTAATGTATCTGCAAAGAAAATATTTAATTTGCAGAGCTGAAACTCGGTAGATCTTGTGGGCATGGTGCTTTCCATAAAACCAGAAAATTTGCCTCATCTTGTACTAGCATCTGAGCTCAGATTAGTCTTCTTCTCCATGCCCATGGAGGTTTAGCTACAATAAGATTGGCCCAAGATTAGCCCTTCTTTCATAGGAATATTTAATGCAACAGAAAAAAAGGGTCTTGGTACCCCTGAAACCATGAGAGAAGCTCATCTTACATTCTGATTCATCCACTCAGCTTTAAGTAGTTATAGTTTAGGATGGCAGAAGCATTTGAACAGCAACTTGGAACGCATAAATATTTATATCATAAATGTTTATTTTATAAGTCTGGAGAATGCGAGAACAAATTTAGGTCCCTGAGCATATCTCTCTTCTTCCAGTTCTTGAGCATCCAGATTTTAAAAAGATAGATAGAAAACTGATTGGTTCAAGAATGAAAAGATGAGCACTAACCCTATAGAGCAGGATTGCTTACACATTTTTTCTTTCGGGACTCCTTCCCGCTTTTAAAAAATTATGGAGGACCTCAAAATCTTTTCTTTGTATGTGTTATAGTTATTGATCTTTACCATATTAAAAATTTAGATTGATGCATTTGCTGCCACTACTCATAATTATTTGATGAGATTTTAATACTGTTTTTTTTTAACATAGACTGACAAAATTTTGATTTTTGTGGATCCCTGTGGAGGACCCCAGGAATCCTAGGATTATGAAATACTCATGTAGAGACTTGATTGTGATTCTAAATCATCAACGCATCGGCCAACTTCATCAATATGAATATCTGCAGCCTTCACCACAGTGGGTTGCTAATGCATTCTCTTCGCCTGACCTCTTTTCAAAGAAAGATAAGTTTAGTCTTGCCAGAAGTCAGTCAGAGGACATCCCTGGCCTAATTGCTTCTTGATATCTTCTTCTCTATCTTGACATGATAGGATTTATTATCTCCTGCTCAGATATAACTGCAAAAGTAAGAGGACATAACACTTCCCAAAAAAGAAGAAGGATATAGGGAATCAATGTATGATTTTCTGGTGATATAGTAGTAAGGAAGATATTTTGATTAACATCATGATGCAAAAATAGTTCTTCAAATGTTGTATCCCTCCTTTATTTTAGTGCTGTATTGTGTCTTTATTTCACAAAGTAGGAAACTTTCCAGGGGAAAGAAGATTGTGCTGTGACTATTATAGTTCCTAATAGATTTGGCAGGCAGGATTTCCTTAAACCTTCTTCATTAAATTGAGTTAGAAAAGACAGGGGTGCCCAGTTTCACTGTTACATATGAGTTTTATATTTATCATTTTGTGCCATGTTTCATCATGTTTTTTATGTTTTACAATGTTAACTGCCAGGAATATAGCATGTGATTACAGTGAGATATAAAATTGAAAAAATAGGCTAATAATAATTTTTCACAAATAATCTCATTTTAAAGGAAAAAAGAAAGATAATTCCACCTGGTTTTAACTGCAGTCAATTCTCCCTTGCACTCTTCTTTTGGATTAACACATGCAAAATAAGGAAAAGGTAAAATACATTTGCTAACAGGCAAAGAAACCCAGATCCATCAAAATGGTTGAAAGACGGAAAGGCTGATTGGTACTCTGGAGAAAAAAAGGACACCTGTCCTTAAAAAAAAACCCCAACACTTTAAAAAACATAAGAGTAAATATTGTTTGTGTTTTTTATAGATGATAGATGATGATAGATAGACAGATAGATAATGGATGGATGGAGGATGGTAATAGATAGATAGACAGACAGACAGACAGACAGACAGACAGACAGACAGACAGACAGACAAAGAGATAGAGAGACAGAGAGATATGGAGAGAGATAGAGAGATAGCAAGGAGCCTGAGTAGCGTAGGGGAGTAATGCCTCCTACAAAGGCAGCATTTAAGATCCAGCTGCTGCAATTACTTGCGAGTTCAATCCCAGGCAGGCTCAAGGTCGACTCAGCCTTCCTTATAAGGTGGGTAAATTGAGGACCCAGTTTGTTGGGGGCAATAAGCTGACTTTGTATAAATATAAATATACAAAAGTATGAAGGCTATTGCTTAACGCATTGTAAGCCACCCTGAGTCTCCGGAGAAGGGCGGCATATAAATCAAATTAAAAATAAAATAAAATAAAATAAAAAAAGAGATGGAGAGAGATAGAGAGATAGTCCAACTTCCTTCTGAAAGCAGGCTGTGGAAAATTGCCACTTTCATGAAACAAATGAATAAAAACAAATATATAGACCTAATACTTTGTAAGCTGGATTTAAACTAATTTTCCTGGGTATTTATGGTAATTATATACCTTATGAGCAGCTGACCTGAAGCAGAAGGTCAAAAATGATAGAGACAGCAGGGATGACTGAAAGCCTGGGCAGAACAGAACCTTTGAGTTAATCCTGGTCTGAACAAAGTGGAAATGCCCAGGTGAGAGACAGGAGATGGAAGCATCTTTTTCCCTCTGCCCTCTGTGCATGTGTTGGAGTGTTTTGAGCAGAAGAGGGGTTGTTTCGTCCCCTGTTGCTATCTGGGGAATATCTGGTTGACAAGTGCTAGTTAAATGACAAGTGTGGGGAAATTGGTATATATCACAGGGAAAACAGAGGTGCAGGAGGACAAGGAAATTAACTCCTTGCTTTTTCCTGGTTGGGCTGAGACCTCAAAGGCCCATCGGCTCATTTTGGGTGTGTAAACTGTTTCACCTTGAAATGTTTCTCATCTTCAAAAATGTCGCAAAAAGTCCCATTTCAAGTGCAAAACCTCTGCTCCAATGTGAAACTAACCACAGCAAGCATTTTGCAAATGTTCAAAACAGGTCCCTCAATTTAAATGGGAGAGAATGGTTTAAAAATAAACACCCTAGGAAGGAAAGAATGGAAGAGAAATAAACATTGCTCCTTCCAATCTACAAATGAGTTTAGGGGAATATCATTTTATTTTTGTAAAAAATAATTTTATTCAAGTTCACAAATAAAAAGATACAAAAAATAGGAAAAATAGGAAAAGTAAAGAAAAGAGGAAGAAAAGTGAAATTTTAGAACAGACATCATAGAAGGGAAAGGAACAAACAACTTGTTCATTCTTTACTGTCCTTCTAATGCCAAATACAGTGTTTCATGCTTCTTTTTATTTTCTTTTTTTTAAATGGAGAGAAAAATATAGTTCTGTCTTAATTGCTGCTATTTTGAGTATTAGTAATAGAGTTGGTGCTTTGCCCGGTAACGTTTTACCAAGGGGATTTTGCTGCCAAAGGTCCTGAGTAGCAAAATGATGACATATTTACCACGGATGATACAAAGCCATAGCCGTCAGAAGGTAATTGCACATTGGCCCTTCAGATGTTGTCAATCTCTAATTCTTATGATTCAAGTCAGCAGTGCCAATGTTACAGTTCATGGTCATTGAAGTCCAGCAACAGCTGAAGCTGGATTATCGCCAGTCAGATTGAAATGGAGAATTTGGGTATAGGCCAATAATGATCCAAGCCAGGATAAACCAGATGGTCATTTTGGTTTTTTAGGACAATAATTTTAAGACATTTTAAAGGAAAAGCCAGGAAAGAATAAAATGGGGCACTTACAAGCTCCCATTATTCCACCAAGGTTTGTGTTACAGATGATGATGAAGAAGACGAGTTGCCACAGGATTATTTCTGTAGCGGCAAAATACCAATATAGCTTCCCCATAGGAAAACGTATCACCTATATGACACTGGTGCTTAATGCAAAAACTCTTGTTAACAAAGAATTCTAGGTTTGGCATTCTAATTTCCTGAAATCATAGATTCCTTTATAAAAGAAAGAAAACTACTTCATACTAGTTACAATCGCTTTTATTCAGTCCTGATTTTGTTTTTTCATGCATTCAGAATCTGAAAAAAACAAAAAAGCAGTCAAAGAGTGTTTGCATGGTAGGTCCTTGTTAACATTTAGGCAAATACTTATTGTGAAATTTGTGTTTCTGTGGTTAAACTATCTAGGACACAAGCCAACTTCTCTTTATACATTCTTTGCTTGTCTGTGCAGTACCATCTGTCAACCTTAGGATGGTAGCAAACGTGTAAAACAGAACACCCATCCGTGAAGAATAGATAGAAAGAAAGCAAAAAATAATTGTTTTTGCTTCAGCACTGTGTTTCCAAGCAATATTGGCACTTTAAATAATTTATGCCGGTTTTTAAAGACTTTTATAACCCATAAAAGGATAACACAGTGGCTATCCAAAAGATGTCAAGAAAGTTCACCTTCTAAAGTTTTATTAGGCAACACTTCTCTTATGTTGCTTGTTTGAAGCAACATAAGCTTCAAATGAACAACTTTAATAGGCAGCAACAGTTTTCATAGGCTTTCAAACCATTTGTTAACATTGGCTGATGGTTGCAGCTATTTTGCCTTAAATGGTAGATCTGTCGATTCCAGTCTTACAAAGTCCAGTCATTTAGAAAGCTATGGAAGCTATTTTAAGTGGCTTCCCTTAATAATGTATTTGAATAATCTAAATGTAAAATTGCCAGCATGGAGATTAATGATAACTGCCACTATTTGCTGACAAAGCAGCCAAAAGGGGAATTTTACCATGACTAAAGACCCTACTGTGCCGACAGGCAGGGCTGTCTAATTGAATGATTTTAAATTGGGTTTTAATTTTGGGGTTTTAAAATTTGGCCAAAACTATTTAATGATTTTAATTAATTTTAACTATGATATCTGTATATTTATGTTTTTAATCTGGCTGTACACTGCCCCGAGTCCTTCGGGAGAAGGGTGATATATAAATAAAATAATAATAATAATAATAATAATAATAATAATAATAATAATAATAATAATAATAATATTGATTTCATATACACGTCTTTTATCCTCATCCTCAACTTATAACTATTCATTTAGTGACTGTTTTAAGTTACATTGAAAAAAGTTACTTATGTCCAGAACTCACACTTACAACCATTGCAACATCCCCACAGTCACATGATCAACATTTGGGCATTTGGCAATTGGTATGTATTTATGACAACTGCAGGGTCCAGGGTCACCATTTGCAACCTTGGCTTCTATTAAGCATAACAACCATTGCACTTAACAACTGGAATAATTCACTTAAGAACCAGGGCAAAAAAAAAAAAAAAGGTTGTAGAATTGGGTGTGACTCACTTAACAACTAGTTTGCTTAATAGTAGAAATTCTGGTCCTACTTACAACTTGTAGTTGTAAGTCAAGGACTATATTAGCTGTATGTTTTCATCCAACAGTCAGAGCTGAAGAAGCTTCTTGGATGATAAGTGAAACAGCTTGAAAGAAAAACCAAAAAGTTCAATTGCCTCTTGAAAAAGCACTTTTGGGACAACCATGAACTGGATGACCGAGAATCACCATAGACTTTTCATGCAACACTTCAGCTTCACTGAAGGCATTTAGAGGGGAAAGTAGAGTTATGTTTGCTGCCCCAGTGTCTGACCGCACACTGGAGGTGAAGGTACAGATAGAGTCTTTAGGTATAGCAGTACCTATAGTACCCATAGTCTCTATGCACACTACAAGGAACCCTGTCTTATGCAAAGTGCTGGGGAGCATGAAAAGAGCTCCTACTGTGCCTTCAATTGATTGGCAGGATTCATACACCACACAAAGCCCAAATTAAACAAATGACAGGATGACAAGGTGTGATACAGATCCAATCACTGTTATTTCTAAATCATTGTTAGGAGAGTTATATGAATTCAGACAATTGTGGTTTAGTCAGTAAACCATGATATATTGGAATAGGAGAGCTATATCACTGAGACAAGGAGCAAGAATAGTTAGGATGATTTTTGTTGCTCATTCTCTATGTCAATATATGAAAAGGGCTTTCAAGTTTCCAGAAAATGTTTGGATATCTTGAGAGGAAACATTGTTTTGCTATGTTGTCAGGAAAGAAAGACGGCAGATTTGGTAAACATCATGCTTGGATGAAGACAGTCATAATATTTACAGAGTGATCAATGAAGGCACCTCATTTACTTATGAAATTTGCTTTGTCACTTAATGCTTATAGAAGCATTTATCAAGATACCCATTACTTTTCCAACTTCTTTGTAATGTTGTACCTGCATGTACCAGAATGGTAGATATATACAGCCCACCTTCCCTTATGTTTTTAAAGGACTTAAGAAAAGATCAATAGGATATATTATTGTGACATACATACAGTACACCCCTTCCTGCATCACCATTAAGCACCAGGATGTGGACAGCTCCTAAAGTTAAAGTGCTTTGTAGTTACCTAAATTGACTGTGAGTTAAATTCCTGGTTGAAGGTTTGAACCCCATAGAATAATATATGGATTTGTTGGGCATTATTTATGCAAATAAGACAAAGTTACAAAAGTCATCAATCCTAACCCAACTGCCACAGGTAGCAACTGGTTTGATACTATGGATTGCTTTAAATATTTTTCTTGATAACACGGGTAGCAATATGACTGTGCCATCTTTGTTGGTCCTCTTAAGACCATTCTGTTCTTCCAGGCATGTGGACTGGAGAATTTGGAGGGTTGAAGTCCATATATCTTAAATTTGCTAAAGTTGAGAAACTCTGTTACATGATGACGGCTATGACTTAAATAGAAAGGTAGAAAACATCCTATAAGATGGTCTCAAAGGGGGTTTAATTAGTCCTTGGTGGTCTCTGAACTTGGTGGTTTTCTTGCAGATGTATCATTATCAAACTGGGTAACATCATACACTGATGTTACCTAGTTTGATGATGAAATATCTGCAAGAAAGCCACCAAACTCAGAGATCACCAGGGACCACACAGTTTAACCCTAAGCTACAAGCATTCTATCAGGGTTTAATAATTTCTTAGTCCTAACAGTTAAATGGAAGTCCCCTATTCAGATTAATATGCTATTTTTAACCAGGATCACTTACCTTAAGCTCCTGTGATTAGATCTCCCAGAAACATTATTTTCAATACTTTAAGCTTTCTAAATAATACTGTATTAATATTCTATAATCGTATTACAGAAACATCACTTTGAAATAATAAAATCATCGACTTATAACAATATGATAAAAAGGAAAAAGGTAATCATGAACAGGGGAAAACTCAACACAATGAAAAAATGAAATGAATTTCATTTGATATTTTAGAGATCAGCAAATTGAAAAGACTGGAATTGAAAATTTTCAGTTCGAAGATCATACTTTTTCCTATGTAGAACATGAAAGCCAAAGAAGGAATAGTTTTGCTTTCATAGTCACATTGATTAGCTATAATGTGGTCAGTGGACTGAATAATATCAATTAAACATGTGGATACCCTTTTAAGATGACAAGTTTATATTCCAAACACTGGTGCAGAAAAGGACGTGGTGAACAGTCAAGTTCAATCTAAAGTTGAAAGAATACACAAGCAAATTGTATTGCTTGTGGCCGGAGAATTGAATGCCAAAGTTATATATAGCATTGAGGTAAACATAATTGCATTATATGGCCTAGGAATCAGAAGAATCACATATCAGTTACTGCCAACCTAATGATTTTCCTCATTAATAATTCTTTCTTCAAACAATCAAAATGCTGTTTATAATGCATGAAAATCATCACAAAGAACATACATGAATCAAATTGCCTCTGTTATTGGTATAAGGAGGTAGAAAAATTCAGTTATAGCTGAGCTATATAGCTAAGCAGAGCTTGGTAGGGGCTAATTGTGAAACAAATTTTGAACTGCTCATGTGTATGTTCTAAGTCCAACTAGTTTCATGTCAGGATCTTGAGCATATACTCAACATTTGCAAGGAGAAGATGAGGAATTGCTTTGAATTACCGAATCTCATTGATAGGGAACTAGAGGAGCCACAGAATGGAAATTAAAGAAGGCAAAACCAAAGATCTTAGGAAGAAACTTAACATAGTTTTTCAGAGAACTGTCAGAAGAAATATTATAGTATTACAAGGACATCTATAAAGACAAAGATAGAAACAAACAAACAAACAAACAAACAAACCCCAAGGAAAATCTTCCAAAAAGTATCCGATTTCAGAAGGTGGTTGCAAACTCAAACTGGTATATTAAGGATGCCAATGGACAGATAGTAATTGACTTAAAGAATATCAAACAAGGATTGAAGGAACATACTGAAATTCAGTACAGTAGAGATGTCAACAACTTAGAAAGATAGTTTAGAAAACAGTCTTTCTTTACAAAAACCATTACTATTAGAAGGTGAAGTTAGATAATTACTGTGATCATTACCAAGTCAGAAGGCTACAATATTTAGAGGAATATTTACAGAAACATGACAAGCAAATATGACAAGAAGAATATGAAAAGTTTCCAACCAAATTATGTTACCAAATCTGGATAACGGCCAACAGTTTCAATGAGGTCAGTCTATAATTTAGCAGATTGTACAAAGCTATCATATCAAATCTTTCATTTCACATGATAGCAAAAGAATGCTTAAGGCTATCCAGTGGAGATTACAACCATATATGGAAAGCAAGATTCTTTTGAATGTTGGTGCTGAAGCAGTTTCCTAGGAATATCATGAGCTGCCAAGAAAGCATACATATCCAGGCTTATCACTTGAGACACAAACAATCAGGATCAAATTATTGTGTTTTGGACATATATGCAAAGATTTAGCACTCTGGAGAATTCTGCAATGCTAGGAAAGGTGGAAGGAAGACAAATAGCAGCAAGATGGATGAACTCAATCACATTGGGATGGAATGCACCATTGGAAGATCTGAAGGACTAAATTTGCAACAGACTGTCCTGAAGCAAATCTATCTATGAGGTCATCAGATTTGATATCAACTTGATGGCACATCATCAAGCAATTATTTTCACTTCCAGGTTAATAGATCTGAGAGAAAATAGCAATAGTGAAAATCAAAACTTGGTATTCATAGGGAGATCTAGTGAATGTGAATCCAATATTTGACAGAAGATAAATAAAAGAAAAAAGAGATGTCCTGTTTCAGAAATCTGGTTCTGAGGAAGAAGGTAGAAGGTGTCCTATCTGTGACACAAGTTCAACTCACCTTAAGCAGAATGATATGACTGCCTAAAACAACATATTTGTGTGGTATAAAAAAACAGTAGATTATTGATTGTGCAGTACATAATAATTAACATTTTTGACTGCATCTGAAAAGTTTGGGCATGGAGAAGCAATTTCTGCATAGACTAACATCTGAAAGACTTTTATTCATGGATCACTTCTGTTTGAAGATTGAGCTTTTCATAAAGTTATTATTTGTTTTAGATTCAAATCAAGTTTTAAAGGAATGTCTGTACTTATGGTTGGACCAACTTAAAAAGAAAGCTCAGTTGATTTCACTTTTTATAAAAGGCAAGTGGTAAGTAAGGGCTGTCAAATGCATATCTTCAGAAATAATTTCCATATAACAACTGAAATGTCATCATCGGTCATGCAGTAAATTGTTACTGCTCAATTCTGCACCATGTTTGTTCTTTCTTTTGTTATGACATGCAGAACTGAGGAAAGAAAGAATAGTTTCCTCATTTAAAGAGAAATATTCAGATTGGAAAACAATGGTTTTTTTTCTAATTAAAAAGTACCTTGTATATTGACTTTTAAATAAAATGTCATAAAAATATACTTTAGTTACATAGTTGGCTTTAGCATATCAGTGACAATTTTCTTTCTTGTACCTTTTTAATTAGAAAGAGAAGAATTTCCATGGAGACAGAGTGGTTTGTTTTGATGCAGAATTTAAACAAAGGGGCAAGAAAAGATTGATGTGTAGTCATGGAATTTGTTTGTCCTTGCTAATTTTATTTCAGCGCCTGTGAGGTCCACCGGTAGCATCAACATTTGAGTTATTTTTCTCTCAGGATATGCATTTATAAAATAATTTCAAAAAAGAAAAATTAGTAGTTGAAAACTTGTAAATTTAAAGCTCAAGTTGTAAAGAAACAACGAAGGCCTACTCACTATGTGTCCCACAACAGTTTATTCTTGGTGTTAGAGGAATACAAGAAATACTTCTGTGATGTCTAAAGAATTCCAGCTTCTTAGGGATTGTGCTAGACATTTGGTCTCAGCTTCAGGCTTCTGAACTCAGGCTTCTGATACAGGAGTTGGAATTTATACAATGGAATAATTCATGGAGCTTTCTTTTCTGTGATTTTCAGCCATTCACCAGCTCTTAGCTAAGCTTATTTTACAAGATGGCGATAGACTGAGTGGGGAGAATGACATATCCTATTGATGACATAACTCTTCCCATCTATTTATTACTCCATTCTAATTTTTTTTAAGTAAAATATTTAATTTGGATGTTGAACTTGGGCTGGAAAAAGATACTTGATGGGGTAAAGCAGGTGGTAAATGCACCTTTATTTCAACACAATTTCTACTCCCTAGACTAGTGATGGCTAACCTTTTTGCCATCACGTGCCAGGAGAGGGGGGCGGGGGAGGGTCATGTGCGCACGTGCTCACATGCATGCACGCACAACTGCCCCTCCCCCACTCCTGGCACATGATGGCCTGGTAGGCCCGTTTTTTAGAGAGTTACTTCTAAGCAGGTTCCTCACCTATCGATATAAATCTTGCCAGACTAAAGCAACTACTTGCATCATTAAAAGTATACTCTGAGAATTGCTTGGGACGCATCTTAACTCTCTTTCTACCAATGAAATTATCTAAACTTCACTGTCTCTTGGTCCTCTAGAATGCACCCCCTCCTCCAGAGAATTGAAACTAAACTGCACCACATTAAGAAATAAAATAAATATAACTAATTAACATGGTAACAAATCTGCACTATTCTTTTGATAATGCTGATTTGGTACCACTAATTAGAGAGTAACACTTTTAAAGTTGCCATTAAAGGCTAGTAGTCTGACAGGTGCAGTCTGTGTTTACTAACAGGATTCCTAACCTCTTTATCCATTATAAAATGAAATATTTATATATAACTCAGGGACAAGTTTTTAATGTAGGTCTTTAGTAAGAACTGTTGCTACCATGGAAACCTATCTTTGCTTTACCTGTTGTGGGAGGAGAAAGTGTGGGAGAGACCAGTAAGAATTGTACAGCCAATTATCGCATCTCCATGACAGACCAGGTGCCCTTTCTCTCCTTTACCAGTATTGGGTAAAACAGAGGTGGAACTGAATTAATTATGTCTATAGAGAACACATTTCCCTCAGGAAACTGTAGGTACTTTGAATGCAATGGAACCTGGCATTCTCCACAATTATAGTGTTCTTTGAAGACAAGCAAACAGCCTGGTAGCTCAGCAGACTAAAAGCATTGTGATTAACAGCAGCTGTCTGCAATTACTGTAAGTTCAAATCTCACCAGGCTCAAGGTTGACTCAGCCTTCCATCTTTTCTAAGGTAGGTAAATTGAGGACCCAGTTTGTGGGGGCAATAAGCTGACTTTGTATAAAATTTACAAAAGTATGAAGGCAATTGCTTAACGCATTGTAAGCTGCCCTGAGTCTCCGGAGAAGGGCGGCATATAAATCAAATTAAAAAAAAAAAGTAAAGGCCAACGTATATATGTACTGTTCTTTCAGCAAACAGCAAACAGTCTAGTTAGCTTCAGCATGTTATCAGAGCCTGATTTAACACAAACAGCTGATTGGTGGTTGGATCGTCCCCCCCGGAGTACCACTAATCAGCTGTTCCACGCTGCAGGGATCGCCAGAGCTCATAGCCACCTCTACGTGTCATGTTCTTGGCCTCGTGCATTGCGTTTTTGGCCTTCACATGCTCTGTTTTAGACCATTTCCATCGCTGCCGATCGCCACCTCTGTGCATCGCATTTTCGGACTCTGGGTGTCACATTTTCAGCCTAGTATGCCCCATTTTTGGCCTCCTCTTGTCACATTTTTGGCCGGTTCCAGGCAGTGGGGATCACTGCCACCACTGCCGATCCCTGTCCTTCCACACAAGTGTCTCAGCAGCAGTCCCAGACTGCATCCTCAACTTGCTAATATTTAAGAGCCATTGGTAGAACAGGTATTATGTTAGCCGTTCAAAGTAGATTAAACTAGGAAACCCGTGTCATGGAGGTCAGAACTACTTGTATTGTAAAATCATAGGAGAAGACTCTTGCAAATCTGAATGTGCTTCATTCTTCCCTCTCTTTCACCTTTATCTTTGTGAGAACTAGATAACTGCAACTGCACATCCACATATTCACATCAGAAAGCTTTTCAATAAGAAATCAATGGCAGCCTTTGAATACTGCATAATATAAAATGACATCCCCAAGTACTTTCTTGATTCTTCTCCTCCTCTACCATCCACAGATTGATGGAAATGAAAAGAAGTCTAATGTATGGTACATGATTTTGATTCCAATCATAAGGAAACATTATACAGATATAGCCTGCTTTTCTTTGTAAGAGTTTTTCACAAGGTCTGGACGCCAGGGATAAAACAGTGAGGCAAAGGTTAGTGAGGGCAGCTCATTCTTCTTTGGGCAGCTGCACTCTCGCTTCTCTAAAGTAAAGAAAGAAGTTGGACTGAATGCCTGTATTTAAGGGCAAAGGTTCTACAGTAGCTATTTTCTGACTGTCTCAGTGACTTGGGGGAGACCTAACTTGCATAAAAAGAAATCTGTTCGGTGCGATAGGTGCCTTGTTCCTGACAACCTACTGTGCAGTCTGAGAGTATAAACAGGAATCTCCCAGCTGCCTGCTGCGTTGAGGTATTCATTATCTCTAATGATAATTGCAGGGCAAGAATTGGTATTTTGGGCAGTAATTACCCATCCTGTACCTTGGGAAGAGAGAAACGCTGGGATGGAAAATGTAAGGGAAGGAGAAAAGCAAGTATCATACCGATTATAAGCTTTGAAAAGATGCATTGATAACTGATAGAAAAAGAAACCATTGAAAAGATGCTGGGTGGGTCAGGGAAAAAGTGGCAATTTTGTCATTTTGCCCTGATCCATGTTTATTTGTTGTACAGGATAGAGATAGATAGACGGACGGACGGATGGACGGATGGACAGACGGACAAACAGACAGACAGGTACAGTAGATAGACAGATAGAAAGAATAGACAGACAAACAGACAGACAGACAGGCAGACAGATATAAATATATACACATACACGATACATATAAACACACACACACACACACAAGCATACATACACACACACACAGAGGAACAATTGCAAGCAAATGTCTCACAAAAATTAAAAAAAAAATGTTTAGCTTGACTGTATCATGGGATTATCAACTGAATAATGGAAAAAAGGAAATAGAAGTTGTTTTTATACCAAACAGAGAAGCTCACAAATTCTTTCCTGTGGAATATACCATGATTTTCACCTAGTACAAGAATGTTTGTGGTTTTTGAGGGGCCAACCATTCAAACATGGTTTCTAGTACAGACTACTTGATGTTTTTCGGTTGCATTGGATTTTAAATTGGAGTCCAAGCATCTGAAGGGCACCAGGATGGGAAATACAGATGTTGCACAACACAGTATTTTTCTCCCACTCTGCGGCCATTGTTTGAGTGATGAGTCATGTGATGGCTTGACTGTTGTTCCTTAACATTCAGTGAATGCTTCTTTTGCGGATAGCTGAAACATAATTTCCTAATGCAAAAATCTCCTTGTCGTGTTCCAATGAGGAGAAAAACAGTTGAAGAAAAATGAAATACTTTCTTGATGGAGGTCTATGTCTGTGAAATGAGTAGAAGCATTTTTTATGAAACTGAGACAAGATGCTAGGACAAACAGGACCTCATGACCTCATTCCAGACATTTTTGAAAGAAAGCTACTTGCCTGCCTGTGGGCCTGCCTCTCTCTTTCTCTCTTCCTCTGCCCCACTCTTTCTCCCACTCTTTCATTTATCAATCTATCCAATCTATATAGTCTGTCTGTCTGTCTATCTATCTATCAGTGGTGGGATTCAAACATTTTTACTACCAGTTCTGTAGGCGTGGCTTGGTGGGCATGGCAGGGGAAGGATCCTGTAAAATCTCCATTCCCTCTCCACTCCAGGGGCAGGTTACTGTAAAATCTCCATTTCCTCCAGATCAACTGGGACTCGGGAGGCACAGAATAGTTGGGGACAGGGCCAGTCAGAGGTGGTATTTACCGGTTCTCCGAACTACTCAAAATTTCCGCTACCAGTTTTCCAGAACTGTCAGAACCTGCTGAATACATCCATCCATCTATCCATCGATCTATCTATCTATCGATCTATCGATCTATCTTCCATCTATCTATCATTTAGAAACAACCAATTTTCCTCACAGAACTATTGATCACTTTCTCCACATTCTCTCAAAAGAACTTCTGATTGATCACATGGTGCTTGGGATACTTCCCCCTCTCATCTTCAAAAGGAAGCCAGTGCTGCCCCTCTAATTTCTCACTATGACATCAAGTTTGATCACAGCTTTGACACAGCAGTTGTTCTGTCTCTGCAGTGACATCTACCTTTCTTGACCAAGGAGCCAAGCTACTGCTCCTCATTCATCATAATCCAAGAATGTCATCTAAAAACTGTTAGGAGCTTGAAGACTTAAGATTTTGAAAACATTTATGCAAGCTGACATGTTTGCTTTCGGAAAAAGCACATTAAAAAGAGTGAGTGAAATTATTTCCCATTTAAACCTTCTGCTGATTTTGCTTTGAAGTGTTCCAAAAGCATTAAGCTAAAAGCCAAATGAGATGTGACATTTGGTGCACATTTTAAAAATGAGGATAGTTGTATCTAATAGAGGGGTGGGGTGGACTGATATTAATCAGAATCATAACAGATGTCATGGCATTCTTTCTTCTCCAGCTGTGGTCCTTCCAAAATCTGTTTGTTTGAGGTTATTATTTGCATTGGGGAAAAAAAAATCTCATTGGCACTCATAACAAATTAAAAATGTGGAACACTTATGAGCACTGTCTAGAATGCATGATATGAAAAAGTTAATCTCTTGCTTCTGCTTGCTATAAGGGAATCAGACCCCGCACTTTGATTCAGCACAATAAAATGTGTTCCAGCTTTTCAGTCTGAGCTCTTGAAACTTAAAGCAGTTGGATTTATTCTGCTTCATCTCATTAACAAAACAACCACAATAATATTCGCTCTTCACTGATTAATGATTAATTCCTGTTGAATTTTAAATGGGTTAATTTTTAATGATGTTTCAGGTCCACTCAGTTATTGAAAGTCATTGAGATTAAATAATTCAGATTAATTATTTCAATTTAGTTGAATTGTCAGAATATGGTCACTAACTTAACGAGACACAGTCAGCTTCATAACAATTCTTATATCAGAGGAATTCTTTTTATAGTTCTGGCTCTTTTACCTTTTATTCCAAGCATTTCTGTTTGGAGAATATTAAAAATGAATACATTTCTTGGCATCTTGCAATAAATGTGAACAAAGTAGCCTCTGAACATTCTGTTAGGCAAATGGCTGTTAATAGCACCAACCAGATGTCCAAATGAGGGCTGTTGACTGCCAAGTATTCCTAGGCAGGGCATTCCTTCAGTGCCTTGCATAGGAATGTTGTTTGCACTGAGTTTTGCCAGAAAACAGCCATAAATGGGAGCGATTTAATATCCATTATCCAACACTAACCAAGGTGCTAAGTCAAATTACTCAGAAAATGAACAACTGATATGACTTGACTACAAAATGAAGACTAGACTGAACTGAACTGAATTGTGTAGAAAGTAGATGGATATTTATTGATGAACTTGACTAAAAACATGACAAGCAGACTATTACTCAACTTGGAGCAGAGATGGTATTACTTATTTAAAACTCTTGATACAATAAACTCTTACCTCACCACACATCTGGGTCAGCTTTCAAAACTTTCTATTTTCTTTCAAGGCCATTTGATTTCAAACCACCATTATTTGCAGTTAAGAGAAAAGAAAACTCGCCAGCAGGAAAATCAAGACCATTGCTCTATTTCTTCATTGTCTGAGTTTCTTCTACATAATTCTTCTTTAAAAAATTGTTCTAAATGCCAGGATTTCCAAATTGTGGAATACTAGATTTAGATAGTAGAACCATTTGCCAATTATTAACTTTGACCAAAATATTTGGAGCTGAATTTATGTTATTCCCCATAATTTGAAAATAATGGTTTGTACATGTAAATACAGACTTTTAAAATTAATATATTTTTAAAAATCTCATTTTTGTAGTTCAGAGATGTTTTTGCTTACTTCTGTGTTGAAGAAATTTAATCAATTTTCATTCAGCTCAGACCTGAAAAAGAACAATAAGCTTATGCCTGTTTAACCTAAATCTTATAAACTTGGGCTAGAAAACCCAAAACTTTTACATTCATGTTTTAAAATATCTAAATGTACATGATATGTAGAATGCACAGTAGATGTATAAAAAATGGTGCCAGAGATTGGTGACCTTCTTTACTCCCAATAAAAAAGGTAATTTTTTTAACAATGGAAAACCTTTGATAAGATAACCTTTGAAACAAGGCTTAATAGAGTAACTGGGAGAGGTTCTTGAAGTCTTAGTAGACAACCAGCTAAATATGAGCCAGCAGTGTGCAGCGGCAGCCAAAAAAGCCAATGCAATCCTAAATTGCATTAACAGAGGGATACAATAAAGATCAAGTGAATACTAATACCACTCTATAAAGCCCTAGTAAGATCACACCTAGAGTACTGCATCTAGTTTTGGTCACCACACTATAAAAAAGATGTTGAGACTCTAGAAAAAGTGCAGAGGAGAGCAACCAGGATGATTAGGGGACTGGAGACTAAAACATATGAAGAATGGTTACAGGAACTGGGCATGACTAGTCTAGTGAAGAGAAGGACCAGGAGAGACATGATAGCAGTGTTCCAATATTTGAGGGGCTGCCACAGAGAGGAACAGGTCAAGCTATTTTCAAAAGTACCTGAAGGCCAGACAAGGAATAATGGATGGAAACTGACCAAGGAGAGATTCAACCTAGAAATGAGAAGGAACTTTCTGACAGTGACAACAATCAACCAATGGAACAGAAGCTGCCTTCGGAAGTTGTGGCAGCTTCATCACTTGAGACTTTCAAGAAAAGATTGGACTGCCATTTGTCAGAAATGGTGTAGGGTTTCCTGCTTGAGCAGGGGGTTGGACTAGATGACCTATAAGGTCCCTTCCAACTCTGTTAATCTGTCTGTTAAAAGTTGTCTGGTGAGCTATAAGGAAACACCTTGATCCTACCCTGCTGTGTGATATGAGAAGCTCTAGCTAAAGGAGAAGGATCTTATCCTTAGATCAGCTGTAGGTTCAGAAAGGGTGGTGTTGTTTTATGGAAAGGAATCACTGGGTGCCCCCACACATTGTAGGACTTTGAGTACTGTCCAAGCAGTATGTAAAAGAGCTGAACTGCTGTTGTTCCATGTCTTCCTTAGAAAACTCTCCAATCTTTGTTGGCAAAATAAAGAAACAGCAGTTGCCGTATGAAGTAGCACTGTACAGAATGGAATGGATTGAAATATCAAAAATCATTATATAAGACAGATGGAAAGGCCATATTAGAGAGGTTGATAGGTCAATGCGGCTTAATGGAAGGCCAAACTGATATTGTATCGTTCTGGTAAAAGGCAGATGCTAATCTGAAAAATCTGTTTGCGCATAGAGGCAAAGCATTTACATAACATTTGCATTCTAGCTATTGGGGGTGGATTTATCTCTCGATTTTCAGGTGCCTTTGGAAGATTGCTTTAATTTAGTTTAAGTCAGTGTATGTCTTCTTCTCCTCTGAAAAACTAGGGAAATAAAAGTGATACCTTTGCCAAATATCCCTGTGAGCTAGGTAGTTTACAATATTGACATTCATGGCAAACCTTGCCCAAGGCTCTATATCTATTGGTGGGCAATTAAAGATACCTGAAATTGACAACTTTTCCTCCTTGTTTCTAAACATTGAATGACTTTCTAACCCAGTACTTCTTCACTGATGTGAATGAATAGTTCATTGCCTTGAAAACAGCTTCATTGCTGTTCATTGTTCATTGCCTTGAAAACAGACTGTATGAATACATACAGTCTATGTATTCAATCTAGTTGAAAGCCTTAGTAAGACCACACCTAGAACACTGCATCTAGTTTTGGTCACAACACTATAAAAAAAAAAAGATGTTGAGACTAGAAAAAGTACAGAGAAGAGCAGCCAAGATGATCAGGGGACTGGAGAGCCGAGGTGGCACAGTGGTTAGAGTGCTGTACTGCAGCTACTTCAGCTGACTGCTAGTTCAGCAGATCAGCAGATCAAATCTCACCGGCTCAAGGTTGACTCAGCCTTCCATCCTTCTGAGGTGGGTAAAATGAGGACCCAGATTGTTGGGGGCAATATGCTAATTAGTATACTGTCGATTGTTGTAAGCCGCCCAGAGTCCTCGGAGAGTGGGCGGCATAAAAATATGATTAATAAAAAAAAAACATATAATGAACAGTTGCAAGTACCGGTACTTGACATAGCTAGTTTAGTGAAGAGAGGGACCAGTGGAGACATGATAGCAGTGTTCCAATATTTGAGGGGATGCCACAGAGAGGAAGGGATCAACCTATTTCCCAAAATACCTGAAGGCCAGACAAGGAATAATGGATGGAAACGGATCAAGGAGAGATTCAATCTAGAAATAAGGAGAGATCTTCTGACAGTGAGAACAATAAAACAATGGAACAGCTTGCTTTCAGAAGCAAGTACTTTCTTTCACTGTATTGCTAAGTTGACAGAGGGTTGGATTTGGGATGATGGGGAGTAGAACACCCTTGGTGGTGGTTTTTTGTTTTTTGTTTTTGTTTTTTTGCTAATTGGGATATCTTGGTGTAATTTCTTAAACATCTTGATTGGAGGAGATCAGAAAATGAAGATACAGGAAAAAGACCATAGCACTTGTGCTTTTTCTTCTTCTTCTTCTTCTTCCTGTAAGGAAAAGTTTCTCACTTCTTTCATTGGCAAACTTAAATATAACTGCAGCATATCTGAACTGAGCATGGTCATGGATAACTCAGGTAGAATAAAGTGGCTGCTTTAAGCAGAAGTTTAAAAAAGACAGCAGATTGGGACAAGCTTCTTACCAGTGGCCCTCCTAATGCACTAGCCAGAATATCTAGTTTATTGTGCCTTCAGTTGAGTGCTTGCTACTCAGCAGATGAAGTTGTCCTGAGGAACATTCAGACCAGTGGTGGGTTTCAAATTTTTTTACTACTGGTTCTGTGGGTGTGGTTTGGTGGGCGCGGCAAGGGAAGGATACTGTAAAATCTCCATTCCTTCCCCAATCCAGAGGAAGGTCAGCGCAAAATCTCCATTTTCTCCTGATCAGCTGGGATTTGGGAGGCAGAGAATAGATGGGGGCAGGGTCATTCAGAATTTTTACTACCGGTTCTCCGAACTACTCAAAATTTCTGCTACTGGTTCTCCAGAACTGGTCAGAACCTGCTGAAACCCATCTCTGATTCAGACCAATGCATTGTAAAGTGGCTAGAGAGATGAGGAAAGTCCATTCCAGACCCGGGGGCGGGGCATCCTTTGTTCACTTTTCCCACCAGACAGCTTGCCTTCTCAATGATTCAGTGGACACTGTGAAATGATGATCCTACAGTGCTACTGCTGAGAAAGGCTCAGTAAGAAGCAGACAGTGATAAATGGTGTCAAACAGATTTCTTGTCTTGCTTGGTTTAGTTGTTTAGATTAATTATGTGGGGGAAGAAAATGAAAAAAAAAATGAAAACCCATAATATTGTAGACTTTAGTATAGACATTCTTAAAATAATATGTGGGTGGGCAATTGAGGGTTTTGCTTGAAAAAATATTTGAAAATATTTTCCAACTTCCACAGAAAAAGAGTGTGTTTTCTCTCTCTCTCTCTCTCTCTCTCTCTCTCTCTCTCTCTCTCACACACACACACACACACACACACACACACGAGAGAGAGAGAGAGAGAGAGAGAAAGAGAGAGAGAGAGAGAGAGAGAGAGAGAGAGAGAGAGAGAGAGAGAGAGAGAGAGAGAACACACTCTTTCTTTTCCTGTGGAAGTGCTGAAGTGCACTTACATCATTCTGGGCCCAAGCTTGTGGTTTTTCTCTTTGCGCTTTCAACCATTTACCAACACTTACCAACACTTTATAACCATATAAGAATTTCTGAGCCTTTGAACATAGGTCAGGATTGTATTTCATAATAGAGGTTGAGACTGATGTGTATGCAACTTGTTCAGCTTCTTCCCTTGGTATCTGATGCTGAGCCTTTTCTTTAAAGTTTCCCTCATTCATCATCAAGCTGTATTTTTCCAAGCTCTGTGGCTATAACCTTTCTGTCACACAGTACCTGCTAGAAAATTGCCATTCATTCTTTCTTTAGAAAAATTGGGCAATTGCTCAAATAAAAACCCTTAAGGATCACCTAATATAGATTAAGGGAAACTGGTAAAATTATTCAATCATGT
Organism: Masticophis lateralis; assembly: GCA_030761175.1. Classification (NCBI taxonomy): domain Eukaryota; kingdom Metazoa; phylum Chordata; class Lepidosauria; order Squamata; family Colubridae; genus Masticophis; species Masticophis lateralis. The sequence continues at coordinate 115,544,774 of JAUDYJ010000002.1, forward strand.
TTCTCTGCCTTGGAAAATGTAGTTTAAAACTGAATATTCGTTCCTTTGCCAGTGTTTGCTTCCTACATGTATGTCTCATTGAACCAAGTGGAAAGGCAGATCCTGTCAAATTATGTGCATGTGTGAGAGAACATTAGAAGGTTTCTGTAAATGTTCAGTGCATTTTTTTTAGTAAAACAACTTCTTAATAAAATCCTCCTTTTGTAGAAGGTAACCTTCTCTCTTGTTATTTTGCTTTTGTATAAATGTTTCTGGAAAAAGTCTTTCTTCAAAGTACAAAAGGAAGCATGCATATGCTATGGAGGCAGTGTTTCAGAAGGTGGAAAAAGGAAAGGGGGGGAGGGAGGGAGGGAGGGAAGGAGAGAGAGAGAGAGAGAGAGAGAGAGAGAGAGAGAGAGAGAGAACCAAACTTCTGCAGTTGGCAGAATTAGCCAGCAATATTGCAGTCTAATCTGCAACGTGGCTCAATGTTTATTCTTACAGCACAACTAAACATATTTTATTGTTGTTGTTGTTGTTGTTATTTTAGTACCTTTGAGTCAATCTTGTTGCCCTGTGATTGCCTTCCTGCATTTTCCTTGGCAAGTTTTCAGAAATGGTTTGTCATTGCCTCCTCAGCTGAGAGAGAGTGACTGGTCCAAGGTCACCCAGCTGGCTCTGTGCCTAACCTGGGGTTAGAACTCACAGGCTCTAGGTTTCTATCCTGATGTCTTAACCACTACATCAAACTGGCTCTCAATTTGAACTTACATTATTAATATAAATAATGAACTATTACATATATATCTACATAGTTTCTTGCAGTTCCACAACTGTTTCTGTTTCCTTCTTCCTTATTTACACAGATGTTCAATTTAAGCACAACTTTTTGAGGCTAACTCCTCATTTAGGGAACTTAGCAGGGCTTTTACTTTCCGCTGTTATATTCTCTAGAGAGCCTGGGAGAAGGAGAGAAAAATAACTCTCACCCGAGCCTGGTGGCAAGCCAGCAACTTTGTTTTCTTATTCCCGGTCTGCATTTTCAGTGCAGCTCTCATCCTTTCAGCAGCCAAGCCACTTAGTAAATGTCATTTTCTTATTCTGCTTGTTCCTTCAGGGCCCTCAAGTCCTCCTTTCTCTGGGAATCCTCTCTCTGACCATGTCGCGTACTTTTCTCCAGCACCTCCAATCCTTCATGTTTGATACATGTACATCCCAAACACAGCAATCCTATTGCCTGACAAATGTGCTTCATATAAATCTCCAGAAGCAGGAATGCTTACTTAATTAATTCAAGAACTTTCTAGATGACTACTTCTAGATAAGGAGTGTCAAACTTAAGGCTCGGGGGCCAGATCCGGCCCTTAGGTATTTAGATCTGGCCCATGGGGCCTTCCCTGGAAGCAGCAAAGGACCGGCCAATGAGCTCCGTTTTTGCCAGCAGAAGGTTGTAGGACACTGTCATGGAGCTCAGGAGCCCGTTTTGGCTGGCAGAGCACTCAAGCCACCACAGGCTCCCCTAACATGAGTGATGTTGAGCTTGCCACACCCCCTGGCCACACCCCCTGGCCACGCCCCCTGTGCCTCCCCCACCCCCCGAGGTCAGACACAATCCTGATATGGCTCTCAATGAAATCAACTTTGACACCCCTGTTCTAGATGCACCTTTTCATAAGGCTGGTAAACAGAGGCTCTAACCTTAAGACAACTGAGCCTTGATCATGGCATCTCACCCTGCCAAGCACCCAGAATTTGGAATTCCTTCAGGAGAGACCATCAGTGCTGGTCTTGCTTTCTCTGAGGCATCACTTCCACAGATATTTTAATGTTTAATTGATAGCCTCTTTCTGGCCAATCAGTTCTCATCTCTCTTATTATCTCAGTGTTATTTCTGTAACAATACATGGCACTTGTTTTTGAAATGTTATATTCAGTCTCCTAGGAACTCTGGATGGTAGGCAGATAGATATCGCACCACTTTAAAAATTATACATGTAAATGATTTATTATAAACTTTATGTTCATTCCTAATACTCTGTTGGGTTAATTTAAATGAACTTGGATTGTTTTCCTTCTCTATAACATGCCTTTCACATTACACTCTCTCCCATATAAGAATTTATAACACATAATTCAAAATGATCTTTGTTGAACCTAGAGCTAAACTTGCTGCTTCAGGAAGGCAAGACTATTTTCATGCTGAGGATACTTAGGTTTTAAGTGACATTCCTACTGACTGGGATTGGAAGAACAACTGATGTTGATTTAATTTACTTCTGATTTAAATATTTTACTTACAGCTATCCATAATTACTCCCCATCTACTTAACCACTTTCTCAGTCTCTCAGATTAATCACAGCTTTTGAAGTTGTCCTGAGGCAGGTGTCTACATCCAAGCCTTGTTGGGAAGGCCCTATTCCCCTGGTCCAGAGGCTGCATGTTCTAATTTTGCTGTTTTAACAACATGGTGAGTCAAGTTCCTTTTCATTTGGAAATGGAAAAATGACATCATCTCATAAAGTAGTGATTTCTGTATTCCTCAGAAAATTGTAAAATCAAATTGTGATGTATGTGTATGTGTGTGATCAAAATAGCTTCTTTTCTTTCAGGGGAAAAAGTGCTAAAGAAATTGACCTATTAATAAAATCTATTCTTGCTGAAGAGCAATTAAATGCTAAATGTTTTGACTGAGAAAGTAGGAAAGAAGCAGAAGAAGGTGGAAGACAGAAGGAGTTTGCTCGCTGAAGCTTAAGATCTTGTTCATAGTATCCTTGGGCAGGACTGGGATAAGTGCCCTGAAGTTTTAAAACTAAGGACTGTGAATACACATCTCATATGGCTCCTGCCTCAAATTCATCCTTAAGGTACTAGCTTGTGGTATTTTAAAATCTCCTTTATAAATCCCATGAAATTGAACTTGGATTTTTTTCCTTCTCTATAACATGCCTTTCCCGTTACACTCTCTCCCATATAAGATTACTGTAATGACAGCATCCCATTCCCCTCTCAGGATGATGGAATATTAAAACTATTCATTCAAGAGACAGAAGAGGAAATAAAATATTACCACTTTACTGAAGATGGTGGAGTGGCTTAATTATCACAGGCACATATTAAGCCATAAGTAATTAATGTTGCTTGCCAGGATGACTGGTAAAGCAAATCTTAATTATGACAGAATAAATTTGCATTGTTGTTAAAAGTAGGGGGGAAAAGCCACCTCCTTTAATTTGAATCTTGGATATTTGGACTATCGAATCTGGGGCATATGTTTATTTGTGAGATTGGCAGTATCACTTTTAAGTGAATTTCAAGATTTGGGAATGAAAATCTCTTCATTTTAAAATGTTTTCCCTAAACAGCAAAGCACTGCCAACAAGACAGCAGAAATTCTTCCAGTTCTTTCGAAAGCTGCAGTCAGAGTTTATGAATCTTTAACTGAAAATATCAATGCAATCTAAACAATCTGAGTGCAGGTTTGTGTGTGTATGTCTCTGTGTGTATATATATTCATGCTCTTTCCTGGATATCCAGCTAGAACAAGAGATTGTAATTATTCCTTTTCCCATGTAGTTCTTTAATTTTTTTATTCCCCATCCAATTGCTTTTGGTTGGGTATGTTCTTTAGGTTAGTTAGCTTACGCTGGAAAATGAACAAAAATTGAATCCAATTGAATCTGCATTATATATTCCCTTTCTACTCCATTTGGAGCTATTACTGCCAGGAATTTTTGAACACTACAGTAACATCTACAGCATACTCTACTTTTGCTGCAGAAGTAACTAGGACCTTCAAGATTTCTCAAAGAGGCATTTTTATTTCATTCTGGAAAAAATGCTGACTTACAACTAACTGCTCCATAGTGCATGCACTAGTCAGGCTTGTAAAATTTGTGATTGATACATATATATTCCTCAAGATGCTTTTGGTAGTGGCCTAGGGGAGCAGTGGATATTATCACAAATGAACTGGGGCTGAAGTAAAATTTTATCACCAGTCAAATAGTCAGCTACATCTGATCATACAAAGCCTCCACCTACCATTAACATATTGATATAGATGGTACGGTAAAGTGATCAAATTAGCTCTGTTGGCATATGTTAGGATAATGATTTAAAGGCTGATCAGCTGCTACGATGATGTAATGCTGGGAATGAGTCAGCAAGGTTTTGGGCTGATATCATTTTAAGACAGTGGTGAAATGTAAAATTTGTTACTACTGGTTCTGTGTGCGTGGCTTGTGGGGTAGTGGTGGTGGTGGTAATGTGACTGGGTGGGCGTGGCTAACTTTTTTTTTTTAACTTTTAAAAGCATTTTTTTCTACAACTTCTTCAGTCAAAGAGGTTGCAGAAAAAAAATGCTTTTAAAAGCCTCTGACGATTAGGCAACTCAGCTGGGATCATCAGAGGCTTTTAAAAGCATTTTTCCCCCCTACAACCTCTTCGGTTGTAGAAAAAATGCTTTTAAAAGCCTCTGATGATCCCAGCTGAGCCGCGCGATCATCCGAGGTTTTTTTTTTTTTACTTTTAAAAACGTTTTTTCGGCCGAAGAGGTTGTAGAAAACATGCTTTTAAAAGTAAAAAAAAAAAAAAAAAAACAGCCTCTAATGATCACGTGGCTTAGCTGGGCATGGGTTGTGGGGGCGCAGGGATTTTTGCTACCGGTTCTCCGAACCACCCACCACCATCGCTACCGGATTGGGCGATCCAGTCCAAACCAGGAGCATTTCACTCCTGCTTTAAGAGCCTGTAATAAGAAGAGGCCCTGTTGTGGCATATCTCTCTCTCCATGTGTGCTTCCATGCTGTAATTGCTGATTGCTATTTGTTTTGAGGTCTGACTAAAGTATCTGTATGTATATAGTCTTTGTAGATAAAATCACTATTGAAATACAAACCTCTGTTTACTGTATTTGCTCCTGGGTTGTCTCACATAGTCACACTGTACGCCCTCTGACAGAGCATTTCATTTGCATTCATTTTATTCTAGAAGAAGGGAGGCAAGTTTTAAAAATATTGGGAGGCACAGTTCACACTGTTAAGTCAATATGTGGGCCTCAGAAGCAGGTTTGAAGATCTGTTATTGAGATATTGTCTAAGTTCAGTAAAAGTAGGTAAAAGTTTATTTTGTGATCTACAGTAGTCACATAAAACAAACTTTAGTGAATCAACTCTATTAGCCTACTGCAACATAAACAACAGAGTGTATGACACATTAAAGACATACTGTAAGGTAAAGTAAAATAGGTTGATTTATAAGAAAACTTAAATCGGGCATGATGCGAACCGGTAGTAAAGGTAAATAGAAGCCACCCCTGGGAAGGACCAAAGCAAAGGTCCTTCATTAGATTAGGCAAAGTAAAGTTGTGGTAAAATATTGAGGCCAGGTTTGGCATGGAAAAATTTGGACAACCACTATGTGGAAGCAAAAAGATACATAAGAAAATGACTGGATGACTTCTGGGCATTCAGATCTGGTCGCTATTATAAAGCAATCAAGGATTATTATTCATTACTTTACTTTCACAAAGTAAAGAGAAATGAGTAAGAAGATAAAGCTGGATTCTTCCTTTGCATGCTATAATGGCTTGAACATCTATGTTCAAGTCTCATTCTGATGTTATGCCCTCTATTGTTCAGCTAAACTATTTCATAGTTAAAATTGGGAATAGAGAATCATGCATGGATGAAGCTCCTTGGATGACGAAAAGGATTTGGTGTACTTTTTAAAAAAAATTCTCTCTCTCTCTCTTCCAAAGTTATAAAAGGCTATGTAGGAGTTAGCAATATACAAGATCAGGCTTTATTTTTCATCTTTTTCTTCATTTTTTCTTTCCCTAATTTTTTTCCTTATAGTGTTTCTGGGGTCTGCTTGTAACCCACAGTCATGCAGATTGATTTGAGTGGCACTCATGGAAGAATAGGCTTTCCTGCTTCATACAGATATGCTGCACATTAAAGCCAGTTTCTTTGCTTGAGGTTGGAAGAAGCAATTGCAAGCTCTTCAGCTGGCACACTAAAGAATTCCAGAGATTCTTATTTCAGAACTTAAAGGTAATAAGAGAAGGCCAATTCTGGGCTGCTGAATGTTACGATGAGCTCTTAGATCTGCTGCTGTGAAGCTGTTTGTGGAAGGTTCTTCTATGTTTCTTTTTATTGGACTTTGGTTTATGTCTCCAAGATAATTATTATTTACATTTTGGCTAAGCCTAGCAAAGGATTAAACAAAATTTCAATGTTATAACATACTTACAAATTCAAATTAATTAGGAAGAATAGTCCTCATTATCCTTTTATTTTATGGAGGTGCATATAATACCATACTTTTTCTTATTAATTTATCCTTCCCAAGAAGTTTCTGAGTTGCTTTCATTTGCTTGCTGAACATCATCAGTGATCAAGGTCTTTCTGCCCAGACCTTTCCACCCACTATGCTGAGCCATTCATATTAAAAATAAAAATACAGTGGTCTCCATGGGAACCACGAGCTATGGAATGAGAGATGCTGCTGACATTCAGTGAACAAACAGAAATCACATCTGTCTGAGATCAAGAGGCATGTATGTAATGAACTGTGAAGGGCAGCAGGTCACCAGTGAGTAAGTAACTTCCTTAGAAATCCAAATATGTTAGTGCATCTCAGAGAAGATTTCATAATATATATAAAATACTAGATAACCTTTCTCAAATATGTTAATAAATAAAATTCAATGAATCAGAAGACACGTGTATATTAACTCATAATCTCAAGGTTCAGAACCACCAGATGCTAATAAATATGGATCACCGGACTATAATTCAGAAAAGCATGCAATCGTTTTTCACTCTCATGCAGTTGAAAGTTGGTAAAAGAGGAAGGAGATTACACTGAACTCTACCATGAAGATACTCTCTTTCTGCTGGGTGAGTATTCCTCTCTTCTCTCTCCCCCCACAAAGATACACATAATTGCCATGTTGCTGTGGAGTCAGATTACTGATAAACTATAAACCAATGCTACATTTTAAGGCAGAATACAATTGCACAAGATAGAAACAGATCAAACTAAACCACAATGGGGAGGTTTCTGAAAACTACTTAACCTCACTTATTTTTACTTTGAAAATGAAGAAGGTAAATTCAGCACTTCTGGGTGCTGTTTCGATTATATAGCTCCCAAAGCTATATTGTATCATAGAAAATAAGTGATTTTACTTCTGACAAAAAGTTGTTAGTTACTCTTATCCAAGAGTAGAACTGTCTCACAAGTCAGTATATTTAGTGAGATGGTTGAACTAGTTTGTAACTAATGCCCCTTGTAAGCTTGGATACCCCTAGATTGAAGTCACCTAGCAATTTCAAACATGGGTGTTCTGCCTTAAGCTAAAACCAGATTTCTTACCGATGATGTTTGATTGATTGCGTATTGATTGTTTGATTTACAACCCAACATTCTGCTGTAGCAGCCACTCCAGGCAGCTAACAAAACCTTAAGCAAACATAATACACATACATACATACCATTAAACAAAACCTAACAAACACAATACACATACATACATACCATTAATGGTAAAAGAAACACTAAACTCACCTAACAAATGAAAGCCTAGTGTAAGAGCTGCATCTTTATAGGTTTCCTAAGTATGTGTAGTAGAATCTCCAGTAGAATGGCAGAAGATGTGAAGAGGGGGGAACCAAACAGAGTCCTTGCATAGCAAAAAATGTGACTGCATTACTAACCTTCCCAAGCATCCCTGAAGCCTTACCTGACGGTTCTCAAGAGAATGCAGTCAGCCTAGCAAGATTCTTACAAATAGGCATTGGAACAATAAATAAATAACTTTGTTCAGCTCATGGTGTGGGATTTGGTCCTTGTGCCTAACAAAACCAGCAGAATATTGTAAGGTAAAGTAAGTATATTCCATGGCTTGAGAGCAATGCAAGAGAAACCCTCCCCCCCGGGTTTCACAAGACGAGATCCCTAGATTGGCCCCCTTAAAAGGGCCATTCTTGCACAGTTAAATAATGGCATAGATTTATATTAGGAAAGGTGAATCAGGGGTCTCCAAATGTGGCAGCTTTAAGACTTGTGGACTTCAACCCCCAGAATTCTCCAGCCAGCATAGAATTCTGGGAGTTGAAGCCCACAAGTCTTAAAGCTGCCGAGTTTGAAGACCTCTCCATTAGGGAAATAGGGCTTGAGCTGCCAAGGCCTCCAAACCAATACCTTAAATTATGCTTGGTAATCAATTGGCAACCAGTGAATGATTCTGTATCTTGAAGTAATTAGCAGCGAAAGGGCCAAATTTCCACAATTGTAACTTCCAAACACTTGTCACTATATGGCAGTGTCCTATAGTGTATCATGCAATAGACAAGACAGGATGTAATCAAGATGGATCTCTATTGCCAAAGTTAATTTATTTGGACAGGACCAAGCTAGTACACTAGATATAATGCATCAGTAGACATACTGATATGAAGTACCATATTTACAGAGAGGAGAGAAAGAGTACCAAGTTCACATACTAGCTAGAAAGGTTGTTCATTTCTTTTTCCTATTTCATAAATCACCGTTTAATTTATTTATTTTTTCAGACAGTTTCACAGCTATCAAAAGAATGCCAGAATTCTTCACCCTAATCTACTTTCTTCATTGTCAATGGCTCTTTCCAGAGGGTGAATGTCTCCTCTCCCAATGATAGGGACAGAAATGGAAGCACTAGCAGCTACTACTATCCTACTCAGAATAGGATACTAGAAAAAGCAGAAGGATTGCCAAAGATCAAGATATCATCCCTGCACTCTGTAAAATGTTGTATATGAAGTGATTTCAGTGCCTTTTTGCCCATAGGGCACTCAAAATTGTTAGCCACTTAAAATGAAATATAAATCTAGAGTACAAGCAGTTAAAATTATAAATACATTGTTAAAAGGCAGGGCTGAAGAGAATGGCCCAATAAATGTCTCATAAGGAAGAAACCAACTTGTATACAGAAACTAACTTTAATTCTCACTTTGATTTCATCTCAGCTTATGTTCCTCTTTATTTATATCAATAAAAGTACTTTTTGTTTTGAGAGGTCTAAAATGATGTGCTTACCACAAGCTCAACATCTATTTGGTCTATCAGCTAACCATTTTACATATAAGGAAGACAGTCAGGAGATGCTGGAAAAGAGGTGCTTAGCTTACTTGTGGCAAGAAACTCCTTTACAGAAATGCCCCCTTCTTGTGAAGTGAATATTTGAAGTGGATAAATGCTTGATACAAAACCCACAAGAGTACTGCAAGAACTGGAGTAAAAAGAGCTTGGATGAGGAAACGAGGCATTTCTTGATTCTTTTCCACTTTTAGGAAGCAGTTATTTTCAAGAAGCAAAAGAAGAGACCTTGACATTTCTATCACAGTATTTAAGGGAGAGAGAGAAAAAAAAATGATCATAGAAGGCAACTGTCTAGGAAAAATGCTTCAAGATGGAAAAGAGTTTCTCAAGAGACAGCAAGAAATATGATGACAGCATAGGGTTAGCATGACTGTGTCATTCTTTGAGGACCAAGTTTTGATTATAAATACTCTGAATCTATTATCAGCATGCATATTTTAGAATTCAATTAACCATGGCTAATAGCTTTCAATCATGTGGCTAATCAAAATTATTTCTGGATTTGGCAACTTACATGCTTGATTTCATTTTATAACTAAGAATAAAGTCAATTTGAGTACTCATGAACAAGGACACATATTTTCTGGGCAACTGTACTCTAAGATTAGCCTTTACTACTTCTGGGATATTTTTTCTTCCAACTTCTCAGATTAGCCTACACCTGTGGGATTTCTTGGTGGTCCCTTATCCAAATACTAGCCAGGCCCAACCCAGGCTGTATTTCTGGTCAGTTTCTGCCATCTACTGCAGACAATTAAAAAAAATAGTCCTGAATGTTTTAAAAAATAAAATTCAAAGAAGAAATAAGATTTGATGAGGACTGCATCCCAGTTAGCCTTCTTTCTTCATATATAATTGATCTCTATAACTCCTTCACAACAAAATTAAAAGAGATAGAGGTGTATATTGTATATATTGGTGAATATGGTTGCATACTTAATTGTCATGTTGTTGCTGTTGTAAAATAGACCTCTCGATTTTTTAAGTTACAGCTCCCATCACCCCTGAACCAAAGACGTGGATTTCCCTCCAAAATATGATTTGGTAAATTTTCCTATGCAAATAAGTAAGATTCCAGTTAGCACATTACTTCAGTATGTTTAGTCTGCACAAGTATTTAGCTATAATATCTGATGGGAGAGAGGGAGAATTATGAGATCCTGCTTCTCAGTATTTAAGAACAATCACCTGAAAAAGCAAATATCATCTATCTTTGAAATCGTAAACTTGTCTGAAGTAGTAAACCTTCTACTGAAAATGTTGAACCCATTATTCCTCTCAGTATTGGAACTGGGCCAATTTGAGCTAAACAGCAACTGAGCATCCATTTTTCAAAACTGTAATTTATGGGAAATAGTGTAACATAACAATGAAGTCTGCCACAGAAGCACTCTTTGCAAGGTACTTTAAAACCAAGTGGTGATTTCTCCCATTTGTCCTCGCCATCTGTATATCTCAAATACTTCAAGCGTAGCGCTATTTATATGCTTATGAGGCTGGAAGTTGCAGAAAACTCTTTGAGTCATTCATTAACTCAGTCTGAGCTAGCAAATAGCTCAGCACTGTGAACACTAGCCAATTAATTCACACTTTCTGCTTCAAACTGACCAATTAGAGAGGATCTGAGTTTCTAATGTTCTATGAATGACCAGATAACCTTTCTGTTGTGATGTCCTTTATCTCAACAAACTTTATAAGAATAGGAAGACACCCAAGTAGTATTTGGATCCCTGGGGATCTTGGTGCACTCTGAACTTGGTGGTTTTCTTGCAGACTTTTCATTATCAAACTAGGTAACACCATTAATGCTAGTGAATATTTGGGTCTTTCCTCAGTTGTGCTATATGAAATGACAGCTTAAAACAGGGAAGTGGGACATGACAGTTCACCTTCTTCATGGGGGGGAAATCATTAATACAGAAGGAATTCATTGGATTGAAAGTTTTATCCATCTCTGAGGTGAGGGAGAGAAAAGTCAATTTTGTGAGAATGGTGAAGAATGGGAAATAGGGCTTTGGCAATTTTATCAATCAGTGCTAGTTTGCAGGCATTGAATGGTTGATAGAGACATGTGTACCTAAGAGATAGGGTAAAATCAGCTCCTAGAAATGTGTAGTGTCTTTATTAAAAGTGAACTAACCAATAGAGCCAATTTGCTGTAGAGGGTTAAGTTGCTAGCCAGGAGACTGTGAGTTCTAGTGCCATCTTCGCCATGAAAGTTGGCTGGGGGTCTTTAAGCCAGTCAGTCTCTCTCAGCTGAATCCATCTCAGATGGTTCTGCTGTGAGGAAAATAGAAGGAGGGAGGAGTATTCAATATGTTTGCTGCCTTGAGTTACTTATAAAATAATAAAGATGAGATAAAATCTAATAATCAGTAGATAGATACAGCATTAGAATATAAGATGAGAAACTGCTTTGCTAGCCATGGTATTGAACAATATAGAACCTGAAAATAAACCGGGGATGTAATTTTAGCTGAGATTTGGAATAATAAATCTTGTGTTAGCTGTGCTGGTTCTTCCAATCTTACTCCTGAACAGATATGTTTAGGGCTATTCATCTAATCTTCTGCTTAATCTTAAATCAAATTGATGTATAGAGGTAATAATGCTGACATGCAAACACATTTATTTTTCCCACTAACTGCATAATTGAAATTTACTAGGTAAAAAGAAATGGCAATTATATTTATGATATTAAGCAAATTGTTATTCTTTTCATTTCCCCGTTCTTTAGAATATAGAGCATGGAATCATAGGGCTGGAAGAGACTTCAGAAGTCTTCTAATCCAATCCCCTGCTCAAGGCAGGAGTTCTTATATCATCCCAGTTAAATGGTTGTCCAGTTTATTTCTGAAAACCTCCAATGATGATATACTCACAACTCTGGGAGACAAGCTATTCCATTGGTCTATTGTTCTCACTGTCAGGCAATTTCTCCTTAACTTCTATTTTAGGTTCAAGTTCCGCCTTAGCCATAAAAGTCAGCTGGGTCACTTTGGGCCAATCAGTACCTCTCTCAGCCCAACCTACCTCTCAGAATCCAGCCCTGGCCATTATAGGCTCTGTCCATAATTAGTAGGAAGTAGCCTTCAATCCTTGTATTCAGGCATACACATCCCAGGGAACAAAATGGTTGTCCACTTGAAGGATGTGTAGAGATTAAAGTATTGATACAGAATTTTTGGATGGGTTTCTTCTTGCTATACATAATATTTATTCTCTCTCCTGCAACTCCAGGAGTGGCCAGCTAACAACTAACAAAATAGTTCTCTAGCAATGTATGTTAAAACATTTCTTTAAAAACCTTATAGATGTGCTAAGCAAGAAATGAAATCACAAATTTTGTATTCCTGCTACCTATCAAAGAGTGGAGATGAGAAGTTTCTTTTCCCACACTCCCAACAGTGTTTTAAGCCTCACTATTCTGCTTTAAAGTCATACGAGGCAACAGTTTTTGCTCCATCTTAGATTTACAGAAGTTTCTGTTGCTTGAATAAATCCCCTGAAGCAAGAAGCACTACTTCAAATGTGTTTTAAAGCAAATATGCTTAACACATCTACCTTGATTGATATCGATGACATGGAAGCCCATAGTGTAAGCTTTGGGTAGGTATGGTATGGGAAAAAATAATATAGTTTGCTGTTATGAATAGAGTAACACTGTTAAGAAAAACTTCCTCTCTTACAACAATGACTTTGAGCTTCAGTATTCATGGAGTGATGGCGGCAGCATGGTACAATGAGAATCTCAAGGCATGTCCTACCCTTTTTATAATAGGATGAGTAGCAAATGCACTTAGGAAAAGGCTAAACTGGTATCATGATGCCCTATTTGCCATCATGTCATTTTGGCCCCTTCCTCGCAAAAGTTGTTGTTTTTATAGGGTGTGGGTCCATTTTCTCAAAAGCTAGGGGGCACATTTTTATGAAAATCTTGGCTACTGATTCATTAGCTGGACAAAAGCCATTCCACCAGCTGGACTAAAGCCATTCCAAAATTATAATATGCTCATAATGACAAGCTAATTCTTATTGATTTTTTTTCCAAACACTGTTTGTGCCCACTAGATGGGCTCATCCATTCTTGAGAGTGAAGTCACAGGGGGAAAAAAAGGCAATTGGACAAAGCAATGAAAGTTGGCATTTTCATTTGGAAGAGAAAACACAATCTCAACTCCCTTCCTCTCATTGCCCCCACCCCAACTTTATGAATAACTGTGTGAAGGAATCCCCTGAAAGAATTTTTTCAAATATATTTGAAGGCTGACCTTTTTAAATCAAGCCCCATTGCATCTTAATTGGTTTCTGTTTGTTGATTTTACAAATCATGAAATGAAGCCTGGGCTTCAGGCAAGAGAGTAAATTGGGATCTTTTCTTAATGCAGTTTCAAGATAAGCTTAAACAGAAAGGGTGGTTATGAACTGATCTCCTGCTCTATAGTCTTATTTATAAAGCTGTCATCGGCTACTGTCTTCATAACCCACTAAGCCTCCAAGTTAAAACAAAACAAAAGCAAAACATCTCTGTTGCATGCATTATAAATCTTCGAATCACAAAATGCAACCATCAGTTGAAAGGATTAATTAGTACATAAGAAACATGAGAAGTAGACTACGATTGCATTGCTATTTAAAAAACATGTCATAAATTGTTCTGTAATTGCTATGCTCTTTTTTAATAAATCCCCAATCATTTGTTCGTATGCTTTGTAGATATATTTGTGGATTGTCATTTCTGATTGGAAAACTTCCTTTTCTTTCTTTGGGGAGGTATCATAATCTATGATAATTCAAATACTTTGGCCACCTAATGAGAAGGAAGGACTCACTGGAGAAGAGCCTAATGATGGGCTCTTGAGGGCAAAAGAAGAATGGGACGACAGAGAAGGAGGTGGCTGGATGGAGACACTGAAGCAGTAGGCGTGATCTTAAATGGACTCTGGGGGATGGTAGAGGACAGGAAGGCCTGGAGGAACATTGTCCATGGGGTCGCGATGGGTCAAATACAAGTTCAGAACTAACAACAACAAATAATCTATAATAAAACATCCTTCAGAATTATTATGTAGAATTACTACAATTGATTTGCCAGCAATGTAGGGCTTGAAAACAATCTTGAAAAGTATAGGAGTAAATTCCCAGGCTGATTTATATTAAGCTTTCTGCTTCTTTCGGATGGATAGATGGATGGACGGACAAATGATAAAATATGTATGTATTGTTTCTTGCAGCCTTATAGCAAACAAGCACACTATGCAACAAATATGTATAAAATATGTAGCTGTAAATAAAGCCATTCATACAATATAATAAAAGATATTAAAAATATAACGAATGATCAATATTCATACTTGTCTTCATTCGCAAATAGAACAAATAGAAGCACAAAATCAAGCAGCCTGGGTGATACACCAGAGTCTTGGCCATACAGAAGATTTGACAAATAAGCATCATCCTATCTGCCAATAGTTTTTCAGCATGGGAAAGACAATTGTCATCCGAGATTCCCTGTAAAGAAAGAAGCAGAGCAGCATGCATCAGAGGGGCTCTGCAGAGCAGTTCCCTCACAGGCATTTGTATTGATGTAGGGGAGTGTTTTTATAATGACCCACAGGAATGCAGAGGGTAGTGTCTTCAATCTGCCAAGGTGAAGGCAAAATTTCAGAACTGGAAAGGAGGAAAGACAGGCAGATGGCAAATGCCCATTTGAAAAAACAAATCCATAGATGATGGGATTAAATATCAGGCTTACATTAGTTACAAAATTTATATCCCAGATATGCTGAATAAGGACAATCTTTGAATTTTCAAACCTTAATGGGTAGAGGCTGCCCAAAAGAAACCTTAGGACTGGGTTCTGCTCTTAGCCAGTTTTTTAAGCCAGTTTAATTAGCCAAGTTTTTCCCATGACCTTTTTTTTTTTTTGAATCAATATCTCATAGACTTCAGACTAGAACCGAATATTACAATTACCAAAGTGGAGTCTGACCAATGCAATTTTTTTTAAAAAAAATAATAAAAAATAATGCTTCCAAAAATTTGGAAAATATTCATCTCTTGATTCAGGTTGAAAGTGCATTTCCAGCATCCTAGTATAGCTTTTCTTAGCCTAAGACGGTACTTATTATTGTGCTGAATTTATTAAAATCCATTTTTAAAGTCCAAGATACTATTTTGACTTTGCCTAGTTTTAATTTCTCTTAAAGGAAATATTCAGTTTTATGTGTAGTTTCCTATTATTTCAACCAAAACTTCAACCACATCTTCCCTATGTAATATCAGATCAAGGAACTTGATTTTCATATGACTTCTACTATTTTTTTTTAAAAAAGTTGCCTTTAGAATAGATCAGGGTTTTCCTACAAACATCATGTTTGGTAGAATGTTTGTCAACAAATGTTGATGTGACAAAAGTCTCCCATCACTCTTCAGGTCTCATGGAAAGAAGTGAAAAAGTGCTTCTGTAAGCCATTATATACTCATTAGCTTGACACCCGTGCTTTGCTATGAAACTATGTGATTGGGTGTGATAAATTGACACTTAAAGCCTGAAATTTAATGTAGAATGTGTAACTCCATAGCATCAGAGCGTGTTAATATAAGGCAACTGGCAGTTGGAACAGAGGGGGAGGGGGAGTAGAATGTCCTAGCCTGTCAAGCCCTGGCCATGCCCACACCTGGTTTAGAGAAGGGGTAACATCAGAGCGTATTAATATAAGGCAACTGGCAGTTGGGACAGAGTTTCTTTCAGGTGGGGAGTGGGAGTAGTATGTCTACCTCCTTAGCATCAGAGCATGTGAATATAATACTGTATATGAAATACTAATGATCTGATTGTTATTTTGAAAAATCCTTTTGTACTGAGCACCTAGAAGCCAAGAGGAACATACATGCCAAATTTCAAGTTTGTAGGCTGTACTGTTCTGGAGATTTTGTGATGAATGAGTGGTATTTGGCTTTTATATATATAGATTGGTTGGATGACAGTAGAACAAAATGATTGCTTTAATTTGCTCCGCCACTTACCTCCGCCACTTACCTCCGCCACTTACCAAATGCTCCCTACTTCTAAATCCATTCATTGCGATTCCAAGAAAGAATGAATATTTTTGACAAATAGTGCATCTCCTCACTTTCAATGCTTCTGTTTCTTTTTAAAAATTGTTAAGCTTTAACTGCCATATTCCATTAAGTTTATAAATGAATTTGCATTACAAAATCAACTATGAATATAAATCTATGTGATTGACATACCAGTATAAAACCATAGTGCTAAAAATGGATAAAGCACCATAATAAATATGGTTAACAGAAAGTGATGACCCGGGACGTGGCACGAAAGCAACCCCATCAGAGAATAGGTCTAACTCCCTTTTATTGCACCAATTGTGCCCCCAAATGTCCCCACATTCACTACAAGTCCTGGAGCTCTCACACACACCTTCAGAAGCCTCTGGCTGCAAATAGTCCAGTAAGCAAGGTTAGTCACACAGCAACCAGGGCCAACAGTCCAATAAACCAGGTTAACCAAAGAGTAACCAGAGCAAAAAGTTCAGTGAAGCAGACAAACCGGGCAAGCCCCACAAGACAGAATACAGCAATCTTCAGGCGTTGGCAAATGCACATGGGGCTCCACAGATTCAACACTTGTTCCTGACAAATGCACCTCCCACTGGCACCTCCTTACATCTCAGTCCCCAGGTGTGGCTTGTGAAAGGGGGCGGGGTACTCTCATCCTTTGTAGCTGATTCAATCTGCATTGATCTCGCCGTCTCTCTTCCCTCCTTGTTCTAGGATCAGGAGGGGATAGTCCTTGCTCTTCTCCTGAGCTCTGTCTCCCCTGCTCCTCACTGTCTAATTCAGAAAAGCCTTTCCTGGACTGACTCTGTCCTTTCCCAGTTTCCTCGAAGGCTAATGGATCTCTGTCACCTTATTCCAGCTCATCTTCCCCCGCAGATTCAGACTCCAATGAGGGTATGTCACAGAATGTAACATCACAGTATTGTCTAAATTGAAAATTAATGGTATTGCAGGCAGTTCTCGTCTTACAGCACTTCATTTAATGGCCGTTCAAAGTTATAACAGCATTGAAAAAAGAGACTTATGACCATTGTTCACAGTTACAACCTTTTCAGCATCCGCATGATCATGTGATCAAAATTCAAATGCTTGACAACTGGTTCATACTTATGACGGTTGCAGTGTCCTGGGGTCATATGATCACCTTTTGCAGCCTTCTGACAAGCGAAGGCAATAGGGAAGTCAGATTCACTTAACAACCGTGTTACTAACACATCAACTGCAATGATTCACTGAACAAATGTCAAGAATTGACAAGAAATGTCGTAAAATGGGGCAAAATTCACTTAACAAATGTCTTATATAACAACAGAAATGTTGGGCTCAATTGTAGCTGTAAGTCTAGGACTACCTGTATTGTAAAACAATGGAGGAAAAAATTAGTTAGAACATAGAAAATGATGGCAGGGAATCTAAAGATTAAAACCTAGAATAACTTCACACAAAGATACGCATGCTCAAACACAAAGATTTATGAACATTGTCTTAATATTCTAAGAGCTCTATGCTTCTTTGTGGCATGAGGAATACCAAAATCATTTTGGAACAATCTGGCATGATGTTTGACCTCAAGCACATTACGTGCTTGTTTTTTCAATAGTCTCATTCATTCCCATGGGGTAGAATTGACTCAAAAACTGTTAAGATCCTCATTTCATTAAGGAGGGAATGAGATTAAAATCTTGTCTGGAAATTCATAGTAGCACAGTGGAGGATTACCTGGAGCATGAAGTTATGGGAAATTATACAGTCTTAAAAGAAAACTGGATAAACTTTTTTTAGTGCTGTAAAAGTGCATTTGACTTTACCTGTTAACTAAAGGCCAATTAAGAATCAAAGTCATAATTATTTAATGTGTATAGATGTTTGTGTTTTTTATAACATAACTAAAAGATAGACCAAGACCCTTGTGGTTAATGTAGCATAGATATCTAAGCCATAATTTTATTAATACTTTACTTACTTACTTACTTGATTTTAATTGTATCAATTTTGTAGTTCACCAGTCTAGCAACTATAATAATAACAGAGCTGGAAGGGACCTTGGAGGTCATCTAGTCCAATCCCCTGCTCATGCAGGAGACCTATATTCGAACCACCGAAATGCCGACCTTTCTGATCAACAAGCTTAGTGTTTTAGCCACTGAGCCACTTTTTTTAAAAAAAATAGATTTATATGCCGCCCTTCTCCAGAGACTCAGGGTGGCTTACAATGCGTTAAGCAATAGTTTTCATACTTTTGTATATTTATACAAAGTCAGCTTATTGCCCCCACAAACTGGGTCCTCAATTTACCTACCTTAGAAAGGATGGAAGGCTGAGTCAATCTTGAGCCTGGTGAGATTTGAATTTACAGTAATTGCAGACAGCTGGTCTTTAATCACAATGTTTTTAGTCTGCTGAGCTATCCAGGCTCCTTACCTTGCCAGGCAGTTTCATATTTTGTATTTCAAACCCCTACTTTTCTGTATATGTATGCAACATTGACACACATAGAAAATAGTGGGCTTTGATTGCCATGCTGTGGCTATCAATTTGCCACTTTTGACATCTTCTCTGGGATGCAACTGTTCATATTGGAAAAATTGCTGTAAGAAGATTACTTGGGAAGAAAAGAGGTCCTTGCAATCATGTGGCCCATAGTAAAACTAATCATCTTGCTAATGGATCTTATTTATTAATGGGTGTACATGTGTGTGTATGTAGTACACATGTATAACACATGCCATACCCTGTTTTCCCCCAAATAAGACATCCCCTGATAATAAGCCCAATCAGGCTTTTGAGCACATGGCAATAGGGCCAAGTGCTTATTTCAGGGTTCAAAAAAAATATATAAGACAGGGTTTTATTTTTGGGAAAACACGGTATGAGTTCTTTCAATTGGCTAATCAGAAATTTTCTACACATTTTCTGTAATTTAAATTGGTAGTTTTAGACAACTGTAGCAAACTTAATATCCAAGCCAGAAATATTTGAAAAACCAATTTATGGAATTCCAAATAGGAATATTTTAAAATGAATGAATTGTTGCCCATTGACTCATCTGCTAAAAAATTAATTTAGTAGGTGCACATCACTGTTTTTCAATTATTTCTGTATAATACAGTTTTCAGGATGTAGTGCTGTCGTATGTAATTTTTATTAGCTTTTTACATTATTGGAAGGCCGTTAGGCAGTCAAGAACAGTTTTTATTTAAAACCAGAGCAATCAAAGTATCCCTATTTTGTCATTTCAGCAATAAAAGTGTTTGAACTCGCAGGTACAATTTTAAGAATGGATTCAAATAAAACACTAATAATCTGTTAATGGAAAAAACAAAATAATAATGGCTATCTCTTTGGAAATTATTGGAATTATGTAATCTGCTACAATTGTTTTTCTTCCTTTTCTCTTCCAAATTCCTATTTGTGTCCCAGATTCCTGTTTTCTTCAAAGCAAACCATAATATGAAAGTTGCATTTCACATGAAATTACCAAAAACATATCTCATTTTTATAATCCATCATCACTGGGGAAATCAGATATATTCATACTCTTAGGCTATTTTGTTTAGATAAGACATTTACAGCAATTTACCTGGTGTAAGTAAAGATCTTCACTTTTCTCTAGCTCTCCATCTGTTTGATTCAGTTCCCTTTTTCCTGTAGCTCTGATTTAAGATCTCCAGAGGAAGGATGATTTCATTACTTGTATCCATTTTGCTATATCAAAATAACATAATATTATTTCCATTTTTCCTAAATAATGAAACCATATTTTGCCTGTACTACATTGGTTACCGTAAATATTTTAATATTCTTAATCAGAAGCTGATGTATATGTTGTACTTATTTTAAAACCATTAGCTTACTGTATGTCTCTATTTCTATGTCTTATTTCTTAAAAAGAAATAGATGGTAATTATTAAGTAAGAAAGATTTGGCATTAACTTTAAGAATATGTAAGAATGTACTGTCACACCATGAGAATGCTATCCATTTGTGTCCTATTCATTGTCATTCTATGGACCAGCTTTTTCCACTTTCTCCAATCTTGTACAACTTCTTTCAGTTGTTTTATGTTGTGGCTGTGTCAGCTTTCATGGTGTCTAGTCACCCTGCTTTTTGGTGACCTTGTTTCCTTTTGCTGCTGACCATTCCAAGCATAACTGCCTTTTCCAGTGAGTTTGATTCCATGACATCGCTGAAATAAATAAGGCAGAATTTTGTAATTTTGCTTTTCAACAATGTACCTGGTTTAATATGCTCCAGTACTTGCTTGTTTCTCATTTTTGTGTCAAATGAATGCGCAGAAGTCGTCTCCAACATTTCAGCTTGATTAAATTTATTTTTCTCTGGTTTAGTTTTTCCATAGTCCATCTTTTACAATCATAAATAGCTGTGGGAAACACAATAGCATGGATTAATCTGCATTTAGTTGCATTTAGTTGCATTTAGTTGGAGGTTGATGTCCTTGTTTTCTACACTTGGTTTATCATTGCTATGCAACCCTGTGTATTTTGATGCTTTATTTCTGGACTGCATTCACTGCTTTGATCAACCTGTGATACCAGAAAAGCAAATTCTTGTACACATTTGATCTCTTCGCTCTCAATTGTTATTTTGACGTTTTCATGCCTCAAAGTGGTCATGAACTTGGGGTTTTTGATGTTCAGGAAGAGGACAAATTCCTCATTCCATTCTTTAATCCTTTCAATCAGCTGTTTAAGACTTTCTTTTGTTTCTGAGATGATAATTGTGTTGTCAGCATAACAAAGATTGTTGATGTTCCTTCTTCCAGTCTTTACTCTGATTTTTTATTCTTCAAGTTCCAGCTTCCTCATGATCATTTTGGCATGCAGGTTGAGTAAGAAAGGTGAAAGAATGCAACCTTGCCACAATCCTTTCTCTGTCTTGAACCAATCGGTGTCTCCATATGATGTTTACACAGAGATTTCCTGATTTGTGTATACACCATAATCTAACTTTTTTTTTAAAAAAAATCACCTGTAATTTTGGTAAACGATGACAATTTTGCTTGAGTAACAATACTATGGACTTCCTTTGCTGAAAAAGATACAAATAATGCTTAATGTGTTCTTTACATTTTCTATATATAATATTGGATTATTCAGAATGCATGTCTAATTTACAAATCAATGCATATTGTCTAGCACCCAAGGCAGCCAAAGAATTTTACTTGTTAGTCTTATGCTAAGATTAACATGTTCCATAGCAGACATCATTTGCCCAGCTGGATTTGGTTTATTAACTAGGCATTTTATAATCCAATAAATTTTGTTTCTGAATGTTTTATTTATTGTCACTTACTATAATGAGGTGCTTTTTTGACTGACATAAAAGTGTGGCAAAAGAAGCTAGCTTGAATTCTGCAATTAGTCATTTCAAACACTCCTTTCTTCCTTTTGAAACTCTATAGGTGTGCCATTTCACATTTTCTTCTTCTACTCTTATCCTGCACCTGATCAGTACCTTGCTGGGCAATCTTAATTGCATGTCTCTTAGGAGGAGATTAGACATGCTCACCCCCAAGTCCCCACATTTTATTTCTTTTTTTGGAGATTGGGTCCCATGAGATATTCTCTGTAGATATACCAAGGTGAGTACTAACACCAGAGGTTGTGCAATTTCACATTGGGTGAAATTTAGAGGGGCAAAGCTACTGTAATTGGCTTTCCAAGAAGGCAAAATATATGATGGAGGAGAGCAGGAATCTTATTAGCAAGCAGTGCAGAATTTTCAGAGAGAAGGTGTCTAGATGTTGGGGTGGGTGTTGTAAACAATCATAATACCCCAAATCATTTATAACTACATGAGCTGTGATGGGACAGTGGTTAGAATGCAGTATTGTAGGTCCACAACCAGGAGTTCGATCTTGACTGGCTCAAAGTTGATTCAGCCTTCCATTCTTCCAAGGTAGGTAAAATGAAGGCCCGGATTGTTGGGGGCAATATGCTGACATTTCTAAACCACTCAGAGTGCTGTCAAGTATTATGAAGCAGTATATAAGTCTAAGTGCTGTTGCTATAAGAAGTATTAAATTCTAGTGCTTCCAAAAGCTTAAATTTGTTCAGTAGGAGATTCAGTATTGGAAAGACTTATTATTTATGAATTTATTCATCATATTTAAATAGCCGCTTATCTCACATATGGATAGTCCTTGAGTTACAATGGCATTTGGGACTTGAATTTCTATCTCTAAGTTATACTGTTGTAAAGTGCTTAGGCACAGCATCCCTGCCGTCCCCATTGTAAGGATCACAAGTCATTAAATGAGCATGTTCTCATAACTTCCTGCCATCTTCCAACAACCAAAGTAACAGCCTGAGCAGTAACACATACCTTTCAGCGCACCCATGTGTCACCATTGCTATGTGAGCTGTAATGGCTGCTGGTTGGCTTTCAAGTGTAATTCAAAGTTCTGGTTATTACTTATAAAGCCCTGTATGGCAGAAGGCCTGGATTGTTGAGCAACTGTTTATCTCCCAACTGCTTCTGCCCACCCAGTACATTCCAGCAGAATGGGGGCAGTCCAGATGCCCTCCATTAAACATTGCCATCTTGAGGGACCTGGAAAGCATGTCCTTTTGGGGCATCACCCCAGAGATGAGGAATGCCCTCAGTCATGAGGTTTAGAAAAGTTTGGAAACCTGCCTTTGGACCCAAGCCTGGGGTTGGTGTTTATTGTTTATACAATGGCCCCTGTTTGGCTTTGTTATTTCTGCTGTCCTTTAGACTGGTCTGAATTGTTCGTGATTCTCAATGCTTTTTAAATGTTTGCCTTAATTTTGTATGCTGCCTATAATCTACTGGAGTCAGATGGTCACTAGATTTAAATAAATAAATAAGTTTTAAAAAACTAAGATCCTAAATTATACTTAGCTGGTTTTTTAAAAAATGGCTGATTAATACTGTGAAAGCTCCAATCCCTGGCCAAGCGCAGTATCTCTGCTTGCCCTCATTTCCAGTGCAACTCTTGGAAGAATTATGAACAGTGTTTCCAACCTGAAGGGAAGACTCACAATGTAACATATACAGAAAATTCCAGATTAATTTCTGATTAAAGTAATGGCTGGGAAAGATTCCAATCTAAAATCCTGGGAGCACAATGATGCCTATTTTAGGCCTGTAGGATCAAAATTGTGACTCAGTGTAAGGCAGCTTCCTAAGTTGTGTTTCTATCATGAGGGCCCCTTTTCCAAACCCGTTAAATTTCTGGAAAAGATGGGCTTACCAAAAAATATCCAATACATTCTAGAGGCTGCTATATCATATTCCCACCATGGAACATGAAGTGTCAAAGTTCACATGCAAGAAAAACCAGCAGATGTATTGTAGTTGCACATACCATGAATGTAAATTCCAATCGCGTCATACATTTCGGCTCTGCAGTATCTTTCTGAAAAATGCTCCTGATTCTAGAACCCCTTTTTCAAACAACATAGTATCTATCTATCTATCTATCTATCTATCTATCTATCTATCTATCTATCTATCTATCTATCTATCTATCTATCTATCTGAAGGAGGAAATTTAAAAAGCAAATAGCTACTGGTAGGTCTGCAGTTTGTTTTGAATAGGGTTTGGACAAACTAATTGTAGATGATGACATGTTAAAAATGTAGAATGCAGAGATGAATAGAAGATGGACTGAGACAGATGTCTGGACCAATACGGAGTTCTTGAGAACAAAGAGAACAGGGAAATCGATTTGGCTGACTGTCCAGTCTCTGGGTAGAGCTCAAATACTTTCCAGGGCTTACAGACTATGACATAAGTTTTTGGAATGAAGAGGTATGAACTTAATTTTTCTTGCCATCTGCTTTCTCACTTCAGTATTTGGTATTCAAAGATTTCCAAAAGTGGTAGTATTGATTGGAAGAAATAATATTTTACTATTAAGAAATTGGTTATTAAGAAATTATATGGCTTGCTTTATTTTATTATCATCACTTGCCACAAGTGGGCTAAACTACTTTATCAAGCCCTCTCCTCTGCGTAATTCCTGGCATGTTTGTCATAACGGCAGCTAATCATGACAGATTATGTAAGATGTATTTATGTGAGACAGAACAAGATGTCCTGTAATTAGTAGCCACTGAGTTTGAAAGTCTGGGGCCCTGTTGTGTTATGTTTCAGAGTCTATTAATTGCTTCCATTTGTGAATCAGCATATTCAACCTCAAAGAGCAAAATAAAAACATTGACTCTGTAGAGATCATCTTTTTTACACTCTTAAAGTGCAATAAAATTATATTTGACATTCATTTGCACAATGTTACAGCAGAATAAACAGGTAGTGAAGAAATAAAATTTTCTTTCATATAGATTGAACAGAGTTATTTTTTTCCTAATGTTCACACTTACTTGAATTTTGAAACATAATTCTTAATTTAAAGATGCATACAACATATGTATTTAGAAAGGGAAATATATTTGATTTGTGTGAAAACTTTCATTTTTACAAAAAAAACAAAACAAAACCAAGATAGAATGGGCTTGTGATAAAACTGACACCAATGACAAATAGATTGGTAAACTAAATTACATAAGAGTGTAAATGCTGTACAAACTGCATTGGCTTCTGGGCATTATTCAGGGTGCTTTTAAAGTCCTGGATAGTACAGAACCAGATTACTTGCAGGATTGTCTCTCTGACTGTTACACCATATCTGACAAGGTAGGAATGCTCCAGTCCAGGTGTGGGTTGTACTTACCTTTACTACCAGTTTGCAACAGGGCCATGTGCAGAAGCTTCCTGATGATGACAGGGTCGGTGGGCGGAGTGTCCCTCTGGTTTTACTACCGGTTCTTGCGAACCGGTCCGTACCGGGGGCAACCCACCACTCCAGTCCCATCTATTAAAAATGCTGTCTTTCAGGACTACAGAGACATGCTTCTCTGCCACTCTGCCTGCTCTGTATAAGAGCCTTTCCCCTGAGACTTGGAGGGCACTGACCCTCTTGGCCTTCTGGAAGATTCTTGCAGCCTGTTTTTCCCCCCAGGTGTTAATGTCAAAATGCTCATTATGTGTGTGTTCATTGTGAATTATAATTTATTGCCTTGGGTTTTGTTTGTACTGGATTATTTTTAATTTTAGTTAGGGAATTTTTAAATAGTGAAACAGTTTAAATAAATCTTTTAAACAAAAAATACAATCGCCTCTAGACACATACAAAAAAAAAAAATGTAATATTTTTTCATAGCCGAACAAGAACTAAAGGTGGCTCAATTTAAGGAAAGAACACTTCAGATAATGAAAATAAAACAGTCAAGTAGATAATTCCAAATGCCAATTTCCCAGATATTATTTGTTGTAGGAGGCCTTTGTTGCAGGATTTTAAAAATAATTTATACTTGAAGCCAACTAACACACACACACACATTCTCTCTCTCTCTCTCCCTCCTTCCCTCCCTCTCTTTCCCCCCCCCTCTCTCCATTCAGTTCTTTCATTAAAAAAGATGACAGGAAACAGTTTACATTTTTTCCCCCATGGTTGAGTAAGTTTATATGATTTTTCACATATATAAATGGTCAGTGTAATTCTCAATTGTTTAGGCTGATGTAGAAAGCAGAATGTGTTTTTTACTCCTAATGTACAAATGTCATCTACAAGATGGAACACAGTGAAAAAGGCTTTGGGCAGATTAATTTTCATTTGATTTACTCAGGTATCGAAACTGTACTTTGAAAAATCTACTGTATGCCTGTTGATTCTAAGGGTACAAAAGTACTTCCATTGTTCTTATTAAAGCCATTTCTCACACAAAGAAAGATGATCAATTTTCTCTTCTTCCAATATTAAAATAATACATTTTAAATCCAGCTAATTCTGAGCATGTTGGTCATCTTTTAATTTATAATATTTTATTATACAAGTGGCTCTCATTTGTGATCATTTGCAGTGATGAAAAAGTAACCTTATGCTCAATTCTCATCTTTACGATCTTTGCAGGTCTGTAAAGCAAAAGAAAGCTGAAGTAAGAAGATAAGCACAGTCACGGTTTCACTTAGTGACTGCTTCATTTAACAACTGAGTTGCCGGTCTCAGTTGGGATCACTAAACATAGATTATCTATAAAATCAAATATAAACATGTCATAAAATAGGCTTTGAAAGTTAAGTCTGATTCAGTTCAGCAGTTCAAATTCATTTTATATTCAAACCAATTCAGAAAATAGATGCAATTAGATTTTAATATTTTAACTGATAACTCCAGCCAAATCCCTTAATGCAAACTGATTTGGACCATTAAGTTTCAGGCACATACAGGTAGCATCAAAACAGTATTTTGATGGGGTTTTTTAAACAATTGCTTAGTAATTCATGTCCTT
The DNA here is from genome assembly GCA_030761175.1 of Masticophis lateralis. Lineage (NCBI taxonomy): Eukaryota > Metazoa > Chordata > Lepidosauria > Squamata > Colubridae > Masticophis > Masticophis lateralis. The sequence goes on from JAUDYJ010000002.1 coordinate 115,571,322, forward strand.
GCTTACCATTTTGGACACTTTGAAATCCCATGATGTGCCTTCCCCTAAAAATCCAATCAAACATATTATGAAATTACATTCACTTTCTCACATGCTACACAATGAAACAAAACACACATACATTTCATGAAGTGTGTCTCTCCGGTTTCTCAATATTTCAAGGGGGTATTTATGATATAAAGGGATTGCTACTGTCAAATTCAGGACAAATATGATAAGATATTTAAAAAGTTTATTTAAAACCTTGGGTGCTGGTGAGTCTTTATCTAGTGACAGAGGAATGAAGACATAATTTTATATTTATAAAGTTTATGTTGAAATTATTGTTTAAAGACACATTTTCTCTCCCTGGAGCCACAATTTGTGATGAATGCAGTTCCAGTAAACCTTTAGGCAGAAGTTTCCAGATAGCGAAATAGTTAGGAAATTTTAAAAGAGATCCAAGAAAAGGTGCCAATGAGTTAGTCATTGCTTGGAAAAAAAAACATAGTTGCTATCTAAAACCAATTATCACACAAGGTTCTAATGTATTTTTTTCAGATGGCAGTTCTGACAACTTTCCCCCCTCCTCCCCAGAAATTATCACCTTTGAAAATTCCCCCCCTCCCCAGTTAGGATTTAACTTTCTGGCCATGTTCACAATAAACCAAGATGATGATGAAAATAATTGAAACAACCTTTGAATCAAAGCCTCTTTGATTGAGGCTTCTGCCAAAAGCACTCTGTAACTTTCGTCTCAGATAATGTTGTTGTAATGATTGGCAAGCACAATGGAATGGTCAAGAAATGAAATGGGGGCGGGGAGTTTGCTGGGCAAGCCATTTAGCAGTTAGCGGGGACATGTGGTGCAAATGGTCCCCCCCCCCCCGTGATTCACATGGTTTTCTGAGAAACTTTATTGCATTTTGAAATGAATGTGAAGATGAATGGTGAGTAGCTAGCCTATTTTCACAAGACTGCAGGCTCCTTGCCATCAAAAGTCAGGCATTCCCAATAAACACATTTTAGTCATAATCAACTACCAGGAAGCAACATCTGTCTGAAGGACAATTATATGCTTTGGGTTGGGTACAAAATGAGAACACCCAAATCCTTCCCCTTCTGCTAAAGAGGAAAAAAAATGGCCTGCTTTTAAAAACAAAGAGAAGAAGAGAAGAGAAACAGGACATCTTCCACCTCCCGAGAAGCCTCAGAATTCACTTACTGGAATACTCAGAGATATGGAGGGATATACAGGAGGAGTTGAGAAAGAAGGAAATTATAAGTCTGTAAAAATGTTTTCAGCTAGAAATATTTCCTTCCTTCCTTCCTTCCTCCTCCCTCCCTCCCTCCCTCCCTCCCTCCTTCCTTCCTTCCTTCCTTCCTTCCTTCCTTTCTTGACTCTCCTTCCTCCCTCCCTCCCTCCCTCCCTCCCTTTCTTCCCTCCTTCCCGTGTCAGATAATTATGATCGCTAATGTTGTTCTCTATACTATTCTGAGTAAAGTATGAACTTTCATGTAGCTTGGAATCTATAAGAGCTCCCTTAGTTTAGGATAAATGTAATTAGCCTAAGCTCATTACAGATGATCTTTACAGATGATTTTCTCTTTTCCTTATTTGTGAAAAGGAAGTTTATTTCTATATATACACCTTGTGGAGATAGATCTATCTCTCAAAGGAGTAGCAGAAGGTACTGATTTCTCTAGCCCCATGCACCATTGCACAGGATGTGGAGATGAAACTAAACTTTACTTCATGTTTATCATATTTTTTCCCCCTTTTGCCATTAGACACATAGGCTGTAGAAGACCCATTTGTCTCCCCTGGCAGAGTTAATGTTAATGGGGTGGGCACCAACTAAACCCAGTGGAAGACAGGTAATGGCAGCAACAACTGCCAAGCCACTAAGTCAAAGGGAGAAGATAGAATTGCTGCATGTAAATCTTGGAGGCTTCTGCAAGAGCAGGGAGAGGCTCCCAACAACTTTATGAGCTTAGCTGTACTGCTGCAAATATACACTACTCGGCTACTGAATTCTCTGATCTATCCAGAAAGCAAAATCTATTATGTCTATGGAGATTCTCAGCCATCCAGGTCATGGTTGTCCCAAAGGTGCTTTTTCAAGAGGAAACTGGACTTTCTGGTTTTTCTTTGAAGACATTTTGCTTCTCATCCTTCTTGGAATTGCCTCCTGAAAAAGCACCTTTGGGATAAAATCTATTACATTTAGAAACTTGGAAACAAAGAAATACTCATTTTTTCCCCCTGAAATAGGAACTTAATTTTTTAAATTAAAACTAAACATTCATTCATTCATACCAAGCAAAGATACTGGGAGGAGGTGAAAGATTTGGCAAAGTACCAGCCTCTAGGCTGAAACAATAGCAATAACTCAATTATTATAATACTCTGACTCAGGTCAACAATTTTAATGTGTACTCTCATCAGTACAATACTGAGTCAACTGTAATGGAAGAGGAAATTAATTCATTTTATGTAATTTATTCTTTCCAAGAAATTATCAGGCTGTCTACTGTATTTAGCTGCAATGTAATCTGTGCAAGAAATGCACAGTAAATCTATGAAATGAGGAAGAGCTCCTGGCCTAGGTTTTTATCCCATTTAGGAATATAAGACGTGCATTAATTTTTTTGATCCAGTACTACCAGAGGTCTGTAGTAATGTCTTTTAAAATATGATTTTCCTAATCTCCGTCAATGAGTTTATATAAATGAATTGGAAGGCTGGAAGAAATTACACTAACTATGCAAGCTATTACTGATTTCCTTAAATGTGGATGCAAAATATTGACAGCAACTCTGGCACATAGATTTTGGAGCATATTAATTACTCTTGATTGACAACCAGTTGGTGTAGTGGTTTAAGGTACCAGGCTAGAAATCAGGAGACCATGAATTCTGTCTCTGCCATAGGCATGTAGCCAGTGAATAAATCAGAATAGGCCAGTACAACAGTCAGTGTTTTGCAGTTCAGTTGCCAAGAATTTTTTTTTAATGCCCATTAATGCATTCTTTATAAAATTGCAGCAAGAAATCACAGTTCTAAGAAAATATTAGCTAAACATTCCTGCTATGAAAAAAATAGTAATCACTATGACTTGGTTTTGTTATATATCTCCAGAATTCATATCTGTATACAAACTATACTGTCATTTGACATTAATTAATGGGAAGAACAGCTATAAATGATGGGTGGGGGGGGAAGCATTTCTACCCTACCATTAATCTTTCTCTGATATGCTTTAGAAAATCACTTTTGCCCCTTCAAAGTAACTTCAGAGGCAGAGAGAAAATAGGAAAGCAGTTCTGTGCAACCTCCTATTTATTTCATTTCTATTTTGACTCAGGCTGCTTCACTTTAATTTCACAACTGAATAGGCTGGTGAAGTTTGAGCAGACTTCTTTTCCGCACGTTACAAGAAAATTTTAACTGTAATCTACAAGCTCCTGTACTCCAAAGCTCTGTGAACCAGATCGATGTGGACCACTTATCAATAAAGGAATAATACCCCGATTAAAGTTACCAGAGGGAAGTGATTTGATTTTTTTGGTACCTGTTCTAAAACAGTGTTTCTCAACCTTGGAAGCTTGAAGATGGGCGCTGGCTGAGGGATTCTGGGAGTTGAAGTCCACCCATCTTCAAGCTTCCAAGGTTGAGAAACACTGTTCTAGAAGATTATAAATGTTTCACTATTTAGGATGAAAAGGCCAAGAGAAAGTCAGTTGATGGTAAGGAAAAACCACCACCTCTATACTTGCTTTATCCAATCTTCAGCAGAAGGAAATATATGTCGCTCAAGGTTGACTTGTGGAGTCCTTGGTGCTCTCCAGGAACGGCTGTTCATCTGGAGGTATTTCGTTACCCAACCAGTAATCACTATGAACATTCTGACATGTAAGCAACACTCAGAACCTGATTTATTCTGTGTTGGAAATGTTATGTCCTTATAAGGACATCCACCTGGGATTGGCTGAAGATCCTTTCAGCGGGAGATTTGAATCCCTGTCAGTGGGCGGTGCGTCTGCCGGAGCAAATATAAGGAGAGCTCCGGCAGCGCAAAGTCAGTTCAGTTCCCGTTAATAAACGTTGTTACTTGAACTCTGCTGGTCACATCTTCTTTCCTGCGCCGATCTAACACTGGCGACGAAGGACTAGAGAAGAACCACCGCGTGGCACGATCGCCATAACGAGCTGAAGTCACTCGACGCGGACTGAGAGATGGCAACGCCGCAAGCGCCGTTCGCCTCGCTGGCTCCTTTCAACCCCAGCCGGGAGAAATGGAGCTCCTATATGATCCGTTTCCGTCAATTCCTACGGGGAAACGGATACAACAACTTAGACGACGAGAGGAAGAGGGCGCTCTTCCTCGCTCACTGCGGCACCGACGTCTTGGAGCTCACCGTCAACCTCGTCGCACCCAGGGACATTGAAGTCATGTCCTGGGTGGATCTGCAGACTGCCCTACAAGACCACTATGCACCAATGGGCACCCCCATCTCGAATCGGTTCACCTTCCGCCAACGCAATCAGAGGGAAGGTGAATCTATCAAAGACTTTGTGGCAGCATTGCTTCAAATCACAGCAAACTGCGAGTTTGAAAAAGTTGACAATGCCTTACGCGACGAGATCGTCTTCGGGATGAGAGATGCAAGCCTCCAAAAGAAGTTCCTGAGCAGGAAAAGACTGTCCCTGAAAGACGTTCTTGAGGAGGCTACAGCTGCTGAAACATCCGAGAAAGCCGCCACCGAAATGCTCCAGTCCAGAGGGATCCATAAGATCCGCAAGTCGTCCTCAGAATCTTCTGACGACTCCGCCACACCGTCCGACTCAGAGGGGGAGTCAACCGTTTTGAAAGTTTCCCGCCCATCTAGGTGGGAAATTCAAAAAGATGGCCGCCGCAACGCTCAGTGCGGCAGTTGCAAGGGACACCATCCCCGCCAATCCTGCCGCTGGCGTGACGCAACTTGCAGACGTTGCCTGAAGAAGGGGCACATTGCTGAGGCATGCAGAGCCTCTGATCCGGTTCCAGAGTCGATCAGGCCCCGGAATCCCGAAATTCGCCGCGACTCCCAGAGGTCATCCAAACGGTCCTCACTCCAGCACAGCCACGACGATCGCAACAGTTCCCAGGGCGGCGCGGTGAACCAAACGACAATCGCCCTGACCAGTAACAACAGTGCCACCAAATTCCATGTGACACTGTTGGCTGAAGGCTTGCGTGCACGATGGAAGTAGACTCTGGCTCCGTCTATTCCATCATTGACTGGCACCAAGTAAAGAGACTGAAGCTGGCACTTTCTAAGCGCCAACTTGAACCCCTTCACTCCAAGCTGGTGGACTTCGGCGGGAACCCCATTGGCGTCATTGGACGTACCAGCCTCCAGATCGCCTTCAAACAGTTCCAAGGCCAGCTCCCAATCACCGTCGTGGAGCATAGCCGCCCGACCCTGTTAGGCGTGGAGTGGTTCCAGCCTTTGGGGCTTTCTATTGGAGGCATCCACCAGATTAGCTCAGGCGAACTCGACTCACTCATCGGAGAGTTCCAAGAAGTCTTCGATGGTAAGTTAGGGAGCTTTACAGGGAAACCCATCTCCTTTAATCTGGACAAGGGGGTAACCCCAATTCGGCTCAAGCCCCGCCGGGTTCCATTTGCCTTGCGGGCAAAAGTAGATGCTCAGCTAGATAAGCTGATTGCCCAAGGCATCCTGGAACCCATCGATCATGCTTCATGGGAGACTCCCATTGTGACCCCCATGAAGCAGGATGGATCTGTGCGCATCTGCGCCGACTACAAAGTGACCATCAACAAGGTGTTACCGCAGAGCGCATACCCTGTGCCGGTAGTGCAACATTTGCTTCACTCACTCGGCAAGGGCAAAATTTTCGCAAAGCTGGACCTGGCCCAGGCTTACCAGCAACTGCCAGTCGATCAGGAAACGGCGGAGGCTCAGACAATTGTCACCCATAGAGGCGCGTTTAAGTGCAACCGTCTCCAGTTTGGAGTCAGTGCAGCCCCAGGCATCTTCCAATCCATGATGGAACACCTTCTCCAAGGCGTTCCAGGGGTGGTGCCTTACTTCGATGATGTACTGATCTCTGGGGACTCAAAGGCACAACTCCTTGACCGGCTGAGGCTTGTCCTCCAGCGGTTCAGAGAGAAGGGCTTGAGGGTCCGATGGGACAAGTGCATCATTGGGGTACAGGAAGTCGAGTTCCTGGGCTATCTCATAGATAGTTCTGGCATCCACCCCACCAAATCAAAAGTTAAAGCTATCCATGAAGCTCCCAGCCCCAAAAATAAAGCGGAGCTTCAGGCTTTCCTTGGATTGCTTAACTTCTATGCAATTTTCCCCCAACAGAAAGCCACTATTGCCGAGCCGCTTCATCGCTTACTGGCAAAGGTGGCTTCCTGGAGGTGGGGCCGCGAGGAAGAGTCTGCATTTAGAGCCATTAAGCAACTGTTGACTTCTGACAGCGTGCTCATTCAATACAATGAGACGCTGCCCATCAGGCTCACCTGTGACGCTTCCCCCTACGGAGTCGGCGCTGTCCTCAGCCACGAACTGCCTACTGGCTGTGAAGCCCCCATCGCCTATTTCTCAAAGACTATGTCCAGTGCTGAACGCAACTTCAGCCAACTGGACAAAGAGGCGTTGGCTATTGTCGCTGGGGTGAAGCGTTTCCACGAATACCTCTATGGACGGCGGTTCACTATTGTCACTGATCACAAGCTGCTCCTGGGCCTCCTTGCAGGTGACAAGCAGATCCCGCCCTTCATGTCACCCCGAATGACTCGTTGGGCTATTTTCCTCGCCAGCTACTCATATAGACTCGTCCACCAGCCGGGGAAGTCCATCGCGAACGCCGACGCGCTAAGCAGATGCCCATCTGCTAACTCCGTGGAAGACCTGGCTCCCACACTTGAGCTGCTGCATATTGACAACGACAGCAGCTGTCCAGTAACATCTGCCGACGTGGCGACGCACACGAGGAACGACCCCATCCTCCGACAAGTCCACTCCTGGGTACTGAGGGGATGGCTGGCTCGAATTGACAACGACGACTTCAGCCCGTTCAGCCGCAAGCAAGGGGAGCTGTCCACCATGAGCGGCTGTTTACTATGGGGAGATTGGGTGCTGATTCCCAGCACGCTCCAATGAAAGACTCTTGAAGCGCTTCATAAAGGACAGCCGGGCATTGTCCGGATGAAAGCTCAGGCACGGAGCTACGTCTGGTGGCCAACACTGGACAAAGACATTGAACATTGGGTCGCCAGGTGTAGCCCGTGCCAAGAAGTCAGAGCTGCGCCGCCTCAGTCTGACCCGACGCCTTGGGAGACTCTTAGCTCTCCCTGGTCGCGCATCCATATAGACTTTGCGGGCCCTATCCAAGGGCGCCACCTCCTCATCGTGGTTGATGCCTACTCGAAATGGCTGGAGGTCATCCCCATGGCATCCACCACAACAGAAGCCACAATCCGCGCACTCCGGCATCTCTTCGCGACTCATGGGCTTCCAGACGTTTTGGTCTCCGACAACGGGTCCCAACTTACGTCCGTGCCCATGGAAGCTTTCCTGGCAGGCTTGGGCATCCGCCATGCCCTCTCCGCCCCTTACAGACCAGCCGGAAATGGACAGGCTGAACGGATGGTGAGGCTCACCAAGGAGTCACTCGCCAAAATGGGCCCGGGCGATTGGCAGGAGCGCATTGACACTTTTCTGCTCACCCAGCATATCACGCCTCACTCTGCCACAAGAAAGTACCCTGCCGAACTTCTAATGGGCTGACGACTCCGGTCACCCCTGGACAGACTGCACCCTCAATACACTTCCGAGGTGCCCGCCACTGCCAGCCGCCAACTACGACAGTTTGCCATCGGCGACGCCGTCTTCGCTCTCAATTTCCACGGCTCGCCAAAATGGCTTAAAGCTACAGTACACAGCACAACCGGTCCCAAATCCTACCGTGTTGAGCTGGGAAATTGACAGATTGTGAGACGTCACCTCGACCAACTCCGCAAAAGGTGGAGGGAAGCGGGCGAAGACCAGCCTGACGAGGTAGGCCTTAAACCACCCAGACGCGGTAGGCCTAAACCACCCTGATGAGGTAGGCCTAAACCACCCAGACGAGGTAGGCCCAAACCACCCCGACGAGGTAGGCCTAAACCACCCAGACGAGGTAGGCCTAAACCACCCAGACAGGGGAGAAGCGGGCACTCCAACACCGAATCAAGCTAAAGACTCAGCAAGGCCAGTAGACCGGGGACAAGGCCCAGAGAGAACCCCAAAACACCGCGGGGTGGATGGCAGCCAACATCCCGAGAACCGAGAACCGGGACCTACACCCTGACAACAGGAGTCGAGTAGACCGGGGACAACCTAGCAGGGGAAGCCAACACCAACCCTGCGAAGTGGGCGACCGACACTCCAAGGAAGGTAACCTCCATCCATCACACCAAAGGGCGCCACAACAACAGCCCGACCGCGCAGAAGAACAACCCTGCGAGGAAGGCCTCCACCACCCCTGCAGGGTAGGCCTACACCAGCCAGACCAGGGGGAACACCCAAACAACGGAAGGTGGCGACCATCACCACAACACGAACCACGCAGAGAGGGCCTACACCACCCCTGCAAGGTAGGCTCGCACCACCCCGACGAGGCCTACCCGTGTCCAACCCGTACCACCTGCCGCCCCGGGAGTGAATCAGACTCAACCGGAGAACCCGGGGGCCTAACCCAGCCACCACCACCGGACTCGCACCCAAGACCGGACCAGTGCAACTCCAACCCAGAGGGAACCCGAGGGAGACCCAGGGACCTACCGTGGCTCAGGAGTTCGGGACCGGTCGAGAGCAGGGATCCGTGCCGGCGACATCAAGATCCAAGCAGGACTGAAGCAGACCAGCATTGCCCGGAGGCGGAGGTCCTCGACCCGGCCGGAGGTTCGGGAACATCACCCGCATCCTCGACGGCCAGATCCAGCCCGGCACCAGGGAGGAAGTCCCGAGCCGAGAAAGCACCCTCCGTCCGGGAGAGTGCCCAACTTGGGTATGAACTGTGCAGGTCTACGCGAGCACGTAGACGTCCTGTGTACCTTAGTGACTTTCTACCTTGATTGACTGACTAAGAACTAGGGGGGAGGAGTGTTATGTCCTTATAAGGACATCCGCCTGGGATTGGCTGAAGATCCTTTTGGCGGGAGATTTGAATCCCTGTCAGTGGGCGGTGCGTCTGCCGGAGCAAATATAAGGAGAGCTCCGGCAGCGCAAAGTCAGTTCAGTTCCCGTTAATAAACGTTGTTACTTGAACTCTGCTGGTCACATCTTCTTTCCTGCGCCGATCTAACAGGAAAAATGACTCTTTATGTTAGTTTTCAAGCCAGGAAAGAAGATCCCAGGGACACTTATGAAAAATCAGGTTTTTTCTTATTAAAAGAGCTGAACTACAGCAAATAAGAAGAGTTGGGTGGTGGCCATGCAGAACCACTGCCAAATTCATCCTTTTGTATTTTGCTTTGTATCCCTTTATCATGCTCATGATAGTTAGATGCATACTGTTTAGGAATGTATTTGTCTTCTTTATTATTTATTTATTTTATTTATTTATTTGTCAAGAACGTATTGAGTAATTTATATAATTATAAGATACATAAAATAGATACAAGTAGAGAAACATTAGGACAGGGATGGTAGGCATGCTGGTGCTCTTATGCACGCCCCTTACAGACCTCTTAGGAATGGGGTGAGGTCAACACTAGACAGTCTTAGGTTAAAATTTTGGGGGTTTGGGGAAGAAACCACAGAGTCAGGTAGTGAATTCCAGGCATTGACCACTCTGTTGCTGAAGTCATATTTTCTGCAATCGAGTTTGGAGTGGTTTACCTTAAGTTTGCATCTATTGTGTGCTCGTGTATTGTTGTGGTTGAAGCTGAAGTAGTCATTGACAGGTAGGACATTGTAGCAGATAATTTTATGAGCTACGCTTAGGTCATACTGAAGATGGCGTAGTTCTAAGTTTTCTAGGCCCAGAATTTCAAGTCTGGTGGCATAAGGTATTTTGTTGCGAGCTGAGGAGTGGAGGACTACTTTGCTTCTTCATCTTATGTTTGCTCAAAGCTCCTCTTGCCTCATCCAAATGGTTTTTCTACTCCATCCATTCTGAAATGCTATCAGTTTTTAAAAATATTCTAACATCTGAAAAGAAACTGCAGGATTGCATATCTTTTACACGGCTTGTTGTTGTGCCACATGCCACTTGAAACAGGAGAACAACCTTAAATACAGAAGAATAGAAGACAGGTTAAATATTGGGCTGGAAACTAGATAAGACCGGAGTTGCAATGATTAAGGGAAGACCTCAGGGTTAATGGAATTTACAACTTCAGATTTAAACTGTCTGTGGGTTTATTCACAGTAAACTCACCTCTAGCTTACAAAGTCTCAGTAAGTTAATGGTAAGAGTGGCAGTGCTCCAGAACAAAAAATATAGTATATTCACCTATTTTAAAATAAAAACCAGATGAACCTCTGTTTATGGAAGTTTCTAGGTCTATTAAATGGGGGAGGGGGGAATTCAGGCTATCATAATTCAGCTACTGCAGATTTCTGCCTGACTATAATAGATTTCATAACTTCCTTATAAATTCTAAACAGAAAACTGTTTAGTAAAAAGTCCCATCCTTTTTGCGCGCATCGTAATGAGGCTTCAATCCCATGAGATAGGTCTGCAATCAAATGGCTGTGGGTACCACCCTGGCCTTTATGATTTCCCCGCAGACATTCTTGGGAGTAAAATATTTGCAGTCAACATCCAAATTCAAAGATAAATGGCTTGAACAAATAGATTTGATGCTCTTTTAAATCAGGCCCACATTAGAGTTTGCTGTTTTAATGTACATGCAAAGAGAGATTTATATGGCACATAATTACAAACACTATGTTCAGTAATATAGGGCAGCCTGTTGGATAAGTCATGTAAAATGGTTGAGTTTATAACTATAGTGTGGTCTTTATTACATTGTATTTTGGGTTAATATATTCCACTGATTATTCTGCTTTTGTTTTTGATCCTACATAGGGCCAAATTGCAGCTCACAAGTTGGGAAGCTGTATTAAGCAAGCAAACAAAGCAAACATACCTCCATTGTGCATACAGTCTTTTTGTCATTTCACTCAGCTTGGTTTTCATAAATATTTCCCCCTTTCTCTTCTTTACTCCATGATGCCAATTCTTGGTTTGTATAACTAGGATTTGTGGGTTTCTTGGTCCCATGCACTTCAACTGCCTGATGGGAGCAAAAAAGCAGCCATCCGATGTAGGAAAAGACATACTTCTTGATCTTCTGTTATCATTTGGGAGATAAAGTTTTCATGTTATTAAATGAAATCTATCACCTTTCTGGGCTTTAATGAAGCCAATAGCCTTTTCCAATTAAAAGTCATGGGAAAGCATAAAGCTCTACCTAAATCAGTCCTAAGAGCTCTGATCAAGTGTAGGACATGTCTAATCTAAAATCCCATAAATGTTCAATTGTATGTATTGAGGAAGATTTGTGAATTCAAGAATAAAGGATTTGCTAAGACCTGGTCATCTCTGGTGAAGTCGTATTCTGCATTTATTATCTTTCTGTGATATAAGGAGTGACTTCCTTGTAATTCGACTTGAGGCTTGAACTTATTTTTCTTTCATTTAAAAGAGAGTGCTTATAAATATCATTTCTGCTCCTGAGAGTAGTGCCAAAGATAATTACATGCAGCTCTGAGCATAGCATGCTCAGAGCGGAGTTCACTTATGATCTGTCTCAAATCATTACAACACAAGAGATTCTTCAAAGGAATAAAATTCACAAGAGAAGAAGAAAACAACAACACACTACTCTTCTTGGATATCCTCATCAGCAAGGGAACTGAGGGCAAACTAGAAATGCAAGTTTATTGGAAAACAACACATATTAACTAAGTGCTCCATTACCAAAGTAACAACCCGACCTCCCACAAGAGGAGCTGTATAAAAAAATTACTCAGACAAGGACAAACACACTACAGCAACCCAAATCATCAGAAAAAGGAACAGATCTAAACACAGTGGTGGGCTGCTGCTGGTTCAGACCAATTCTGGCGAACCTGTAGTTCCGACAATCAGCTGCCTCTGCCCATCTGCTCCCGCCCTATCCTGTCCTATATTTCCTTCTTTTTGGCTCATCTGATTCACGTGGCACAGCTGATTTCCACGCCTCTGCTCTTCTACTTATTGGGGCTGCTTTAGAAGGTAAGCAGCTGAGCTTCAAATTGCTGCATTTTAAATGCTGTGTGCAAGCAGCGCTCACAGAAACGGTTGTTTAACTGGTTGCAGCCCATCATTGCCTAAACAACAGCTTCCAACAAAATGGATATTCCACACAACTATATATAAAAAAATTCAACCTACTACAGCCCAACCAATACAAACAATATAAAGGATAACACTACTATACATAAAAAAACCTCTCAAAACAACCAGTACCTTATCACAACCTCAGGGAATAACTGTAGTACAGAAATCAACTTATGTACTGGTTTGACCTTGACTGCATTGTGTTTTTGGTAAATTTATTTTACTGATTATTTTTGATCCTACATATAGCAAATATCCATTGCCTAAGGAAAAGGTAGAAGCATTTTTAAGTGTACATCAAAATATCATTCAGAAGTAGACTGAATCCACTGTGGTATGAGTAGGAGGTAGAGCAAAATTGTAAAGTCTATACAAGTATAAAGAAGGAGTAGGAGGTAGAGCAAAATTGTTGTAAAGTCTATGCAAGTGTTTCACCTTGTTATTGAAGAATGAATTTACTTATACAGATGACATTTTAATATTCTCCAATGAATTAGATTATGAAAGCTTCTAGCAGCTCAGTGAAATATTTTGTAAAAATACAGCCTATATTAATATTAATTATGGTAAAATTAGTTCTTTTAGACACGAAAGAACTTTTATATATATTTAAAATAGTGAGCAAGAAAAAACATATGAATGTTTGTAAGTCTTATTTTCTACCCTAGGGAATTGAAATAATCATCTGACTACTACTAAACTGTAGATCATCAGTTAGTTGTTCCTAGTTGTTCCAAGTTCTGAAGATCTTACATCATGTGTCCTCATTTAAAAAGGCTTGCAACAATCAAATTTTGGATTGAAGTTTTTGGAACTTTTCATACCTCCTTGTGCTGCAGATACTCAAGAATACATTACTAAAGGTTTTCTCTTTGATGATTCTTGGGGTTTTTTTTGTTTTTTTGTAGAAAAATATAGAAGCTCTAAGATTCAGAAAATAGTCTACTTCTCTCAGACTAGATCAGAAACTTCAGCTTAGACGAAATAGAATCATGCTTCACATTAGCCACTGAGAAAATACCTATACCTGCACAATATATCTTGATTAATTCTGGACTGGATATTGTGGAGTCCTTGGTGCTTTCTGTGTTTGTTTATTTGTTTGTTTGTTTGTTTGTGGGAGGGCTGGGTTTTAAAATTTTTTCCTACCAGTTCTTTGGGCATGGCTTATTTTGTGGGCCATTTTGTGGGCCATCATGTGACAATTATATAGGATTTAGCAGAGGTACTGATCTACCAGGCTTTTAACTGCTTGCAGAGCTGTACTGATCTACCCATTTATTTTTTGCAGGCACTGGTCTACTCATGTATTTTTGCAGGCATTGGTCTACCCATTTATTTTTGCAGGCACTGGTCTACCCATTTATTTTTGCAGGCACTGGTCTACTCATGTACTTTTGCAGGCACTGGTCTACCCATTTTTTTTTTGCAGGCACTGATCTACCCATTTATTTTTGCAGGCACTGGTCTACTCATGTATTTTTGCAGGCACTGATCTACTCATTTGTTTTCTTTTAACACTGATCAGCTGTAGGGCGGCCCTTTGAAGCCCCGTGGCAAGAGTTTAAACAATTTTTTTTCCTCTAGCCAATCTGGGACTCAGGAGGCAGCAATAGATCGGGGGTGAGGCCAAATAAAAGGTAAGAATAATGTGGGGGTGGGGGGCATGGGGGGGAGCAGAACTGGTTTGGTGATGTCATATCATCACTGCTACCAGCTTGGGAAAACCAGGCTGATCCAGGAGGAACCCACCATTGGTTTGTGGACATTTCATTATGGAACTAGGTAACTAGGTATCATCAGAGCGCTGAGTAAACCACCATGCTTAGAGAGCCCCTAGGACTCTACAGTTCAACCTGGAGCTACATATATTTTATTCTATTCGAAATGGATACTGTCGGGTTTGGATTTGTCATTTTTGAAACAATACTGATTTGTTATGAGCTAAATTTGAAGTTCTCTTTAGGAGAAAAATTCTATAATGGGAAAACATTGAATGGCTTTTCCCCCTCCTCCTCCTCCTCCATAGCAAGGATAATAGACCTTTTAGAGGACATTATATCTGCCTCATTTCAACTAGATACCTCCAACAGTTTCACTAGAATAGATTTTTGAAATATTGAACATGAAATTCTTGAGGCAGGGAGAGCATAAAGGGGGCAATGAAAGAAAGAAACAAGAAGTTTGAAAGAAAAAAACAAGAAAGTCCAGTTGCCTCCTGAAGAAGCAGGACAACCATGACCTGGATGACTGAGGATCTCTTCTTCTTCTTCTTGTATCTTGTCCATCATAAGATGTTAATGATTATGTTGGCAATCCTATTTTTGTCAATAGCCGTATGAAAAAGTGCTGCTGAATTTTGTCCAAACCAGTCCCTTAGGTTTTGAAGCCATGATGTTCTTCTTCTGCCTGGGCCTCATTTGCCTTCAATTTTTCCCTGGAGGATTAAGTGAAGGATGCTGTATTTTTCTGAGAATCTCTACAGACCTTCAAATAAGGAATGTTGGTGGGTGGGACCACCAGGTAGGTGGTCCCACCCACCAAAGGTAAGACTTAGGACCCTTGAAAGAAATAGCCTTTGACTGAGGCACAGATGATAAAATCAGAGGGATTTCGAATGGAAAAGTATATACATATATTTCAAGTGGATATATAAATATATATGTCCAAATGGATATATGGATCTTGTTTTAGAGAAGGGGAAAGACAAAAGACACCATTTTTTCTAACTGGCTTTGCATACATAAGAAATAGCTTTTTGTTCACTAGTACAAAAGAAGTATTTTGAATAATTTTGAAAATCAGGAATTATCAAAAGACCTAATATATTACATGATAGGTAATAAGAGGACACTGAACGGCTGTCTAAGCCATTATTAAGGGCCCCTGATCCAAGCAGTGATGTTGCAAGGAAGGAATGTGTAATAGAGAGTTTTATATCCAACTAATCTAAGAAAAATGCTTAAAAAAAACCACACCTAGGGAACTGAAGAGAAAACGGAAAGGAAGGGAAGCTAGTTAAGAGGGTATAGGATTGCACTTGGCTCAAGACCCAGAAAACCCTCAACGTAATCCTTTGGCTCTTAGTGCCACCACTGAATGTCTAATAAGTATAGCTTTGTGATAGAATGAAGCAATTCATGAAATTATAATTTGTGTTAGACCAACAAAGGATTTAAAAGCCTTTAAGCTCTTTGTTTCCTTCAAATGGAATAATTTAATGGAATGAGTTCACTCGAGATGCTTTCATAAAAAAGTGTTGGCTGTTTTTTTTTAATTAAAATATCATTTCTGCTTCTTGGGAATCTCCCACAACTTTTGTGCTATGTGTTAAAGATAATTTTATGCAATCGAAATCCATTCCAGTGCAGCAAAAGCACAAGAGAAGCCCTCCGTTACTGAAACTTAGGCAGAATTGCTCCTGCATTTAGTTTTGAGGAGGTGTAGCGACCAGTAGACTCTTCACCTCTTCTCCTTTTGAACACAGCTCTAGCAGTCCCTCAAAATGTCACACATCTTCTGAACACAGTGATAGCCCCACCACAGTGCCTTGGCCCCTGAGAAGATACTTACTTGGAGATAAGATGAGAACCTACAAAAGGCAGGAAAGTGAGAATGTTTCTGTCCTCTTTTCCCCTTGAAAACAAGTACAGTGCTGGTTGTAGGTGAAGGGAGATAAACTTCAGTACATCTAAAGGTTTAATTTTAATGGTTAATAAGGACTAGTTGCAAGGAGACCTAGTTTCTCTATGTGTATCTGAACACCTCAGCTGTAATACTGTTGAGTGGCATTTCAGTCACATGTTGCATATATTTAAACAGACAACACTTCATCCTGCCAATGCATTCATGTCTTTGCCCTCACATTTATCTATTTTGACTATCAGAGTCAGAATCTTCCAGAAAACATCCAGGTCAGATCAGCCTGGATATTGCTTTCAATTGAGGAGTTTAAGTGATTATTTGTGGTAATCTTTTAAATGTCAGCCTGTGTCCTTTATGTCAAGCGTCACAAGAAGTTAAATGGATTAGTTATCAAGAGGGTTCAAAAGGAATCAGACTGGGGAAAGTTGATGATAAACCATCACAAAGACATCAGGTACTGGACAGCAAACTCTGCCCTGTCTCTGCCTCCTTTTTATGATTGGTGAGCTGCTGAGTTTGAGAAGTGGACATGGCAGCATGCTACACATGATTAAACTGATCACTTTGCTTTATATACCCTGCAGAGACTTAATTGGATCGCCCAATTTCTGCAACTAACCAAACAAAGGCAATAAATAGCAAAAGCACTTAGACTTACATTCCGCTGCACAGTGCATTATTTGCCAGTCAGAGGGATCTCCTCCTTTCTCAACCAGCTTCCATTTTATTTTTGCAGCAGGCAAGACCATGTAGATTTTTGCATGATTTCTCCCTTAATTGGTACACAAGCCAATTAATTTCCATTTTATTTTTGCAGCAGGCAAGACCATGTAGATTTTTGCATGATTTCTCCCTTAATTGGTACACAAGCCAATTAATTTCTTTTATATGTTTTTCTCCTATCACCATATCTACCAACCTGAAACTCATAACCAACATTTTCCCTTCAAGCAAATTTATGTAAAGATGCGCTCAAGTCGGACTCAATTCCTGATGACTCATTCTAACTAGAAATAGACTTCTGTTACATTCTTCTTGGTGGGATCTAAACTAGGTTCCCCAGTCTTGGGGGAACATGGTGGTCTCTACTCAAATGCTAATTACAGCTGACCCAGTTGTGTTTCAGAAACCAACCAATCTAAGTTAATTACTGCCAACAATGGATGCTCTTGCTTTAGGAATTGTTCTTTTTAATCTCTTTTCTCTATTCTTCTCTTTTCTATAATTCCTTGATTTAGAAAAATACCATTTGGAATTAATTCATTCAACATATCCTTACTGAAAACAAAAAACAAAACAAAACAAAACAAAAAACCTAACATCCCCCTCCCCAAAAAATTGTGGTCATACTCTTTAAAATATCAGTTTTTTCCTTCTTTTTCTTTTTGCTGAACATCACAATATCCTGCAAGTTTATGTGCAGTTGACATACATATAATAAGTATGCATGAATGTAAATTAGGATTCTTTGCCATTGGGAGGAGCTGGATAGTTCTCAAAAACTCTAAGAAAATAATGAGTTTCCTCTGGTACAGAGCTTGAAATTCCAGCAGGTGGGGTAAAATTTTGCAATGTGTGGGAATGTATACAAGGCCCGTGTTTAAATGATGAAAGCAGCTGTGTCTTTGTCTAGCTTCACACGGCTTGACTGTGGAAGAGGAAATAGAGGTTTTAACAGGGAGTAGCATCTTTTTATTTTAAATATCTTTATTAAATTTCAAAAACAAACATTTAAATACAAAACTAACATAAAGAGAAAAAGAGGAAGGGAAGGAAGTATCATATTTTTTCTTCCAAAGAACTTGTGCAGCCCTATTATATTATGGTTGGTAAAGTCACGTATTATACTGGGCTGGAGATTTTCTATTTATTAGTAATTGGGATAATTGTTCTCTCCCCCTCTACCACCAACTTTTATAATATTGAAAACCAGCAAATACATTCCTTGCTTCATGACCAGAAAAATCTCAAGGTTTTCCTGGTGCATGGAGAAAAATCTAGAAAACCACTTTCCATGTCATATTGGAGATGACTGCTGTTCCTAATGATGGAGTACTTATATTTTGTATGAAGTAAAAAAATTAATAGACACGCTGCTCATTGACATGTAGAACCTGGCAAGGTAAAAGTATTGGAACCACTCCCACTAAAAAAAAAAAAGATACAAAGCACACCTTTAGTTACATGGGAAATGTTGCAGAATTTCAAAATGCCACAATTCTCTAGCAGCATTGATACAGATTTCTTAGAAAATTGGGGGGTTTTTTAAAATCACAGGATAAGAATACAAGTATTAAAGTGCTTATGGCTGGGTTGTTAAAAAGGGGATACTAGAACCTATCGAAGTCCCCCAACACACCCCTCAAGGGTCCTTGAAATCAAAATTATTTCCAAGCTATTGAAGATACTTGCAAACATTTAAAACAATGGCACACTTCTAGGTTTTTTAAAATTGGTTAAAATATAGGACTTTTTATGGTCAATATTTCATTTATGTTAATATCTCATGTATTTAAGTTATTTTTATGTGATTTAATAAATAAATATTCCATGAATGCATCAATTTCAATTTCTAATATATGGAAAATATAAATATTACCCATATAAATCAAAGCTCTTTTGGAGGTCCTCCATAACTTTTAAAGTAGTAAGTGGTCCTAAGAGCAAAAAGTGAAAAAAAAAACCCCACCCTACTATTTATGGATTGATGACAATATTACAGGTTGCTTTGTGAAATGTGTCTACACAGAAATGCTGGATCCCATAGACTAGAGGTCTCCAATCTTGGCAACTTTAAGACTTGTGGACTTCAGCAAAGCTGGCTAAGGAATTCTGGGAGTTGAAGTCCACAAGTCTTAAAGTTGCCAAGATTGGAGACCCCTGCCATAGACTTCCTTCTAAAAGAAATGAATGGGGTTTGCACAGACACTTGTTACTTAACCTTTCTGCCCAGCCATGAAGCATGGCCCTTAAAGATTAACCTGTTTCACTCTTGTTTATGTTAACCAACAAATACTACACAGCAACTGTTATAACTGCAGAGACACTAAATTATATTCTCTTTGATTTGTTTTCATTTTCTTGTGTATGTCTTATGTTCAGGTAGTCCTCAACTTACAACAGTTCATTTAGTGGCCGTTCGAGGTTACAATGGCACTGAAAAAAGTGATTTATGAACATTTTTTACCCCATGACCATTGCAACATCCCCATGGTCACATGATCAAAACTCAGATCCTTGGCAAGTGACTCATATTTATGATAGTTGCAATGTCCCAGGGTCATGGGATCATCTTTTGCGACCTTCTGACAAGCAAAGTCAATGGGGAATACAGATTCACTTAACAATCCTGTTTCTAACTGCAGTGATTCCCCTTAACAACTGAGGCAAGACAGGTCATAAAATGGGGCAAAATTCATTTAACAAATGTCTTGCTTAGCAACAGAAATCTTTGGCTCAGTTGTGGTTGTGGTTGTGGTTGTAAATTGAGGATTAAATATCTGTATTTATAATATTGCCACATAATATTTGACACTAGAGCTGTGCATGCTTTAAAAAAAAACATGCTTTGGAAAAAGTGTTTTGGACTGCTCTACTATTTATTAAAATAACCCCTGAGAGGGAAGATGAAACTTCTTTGTGGAAAAAAAAAATCCTAAAGAGGGACCGCTTTAAGATTCGTATTAACATTAATGAGTCAGCTCCATAAAGCAATCACAGCACTTTTTCCTCAGGTCCAAATTATGTATTTGCAATTATTTTTTGAAGCATAGAGAGATTCACTTGAGGTGATCAGTGAAGAATGTGCTAGGGGTAAAAGGCAAACAGATTTGAATGTGTAAGTGCACATAAAGCAGTTTTATCCACAAGACTCACAACTGTCAGTGCCGAAAAATCTGCCCGACAACACGTACCCAAGTTTTTAGTCCTTGTATCTGAATTTAGCTGATACGGATTCAGTAGCAAGTCAAGCATTTTCCTCAAATTCCATTTCCACAAAAGTGCCACCTACAGTACCTTCCAGCTTAAACATAAAATAAAAAACTAATTAACACATTTTTTATTCATACCCTTATCTCCCAAATAACTCTGCTTGAGTGAATATTGTTCACAATAGGAATAATAAAATTTCAAGAAGCAAAAACTTACAGTGATATATCATGGGTTGTATGAAATACATAAGGTTTTTTTTTCCTGATTTACCATGATGACAAATATCATCAAAACTCTAAACCCAGCGTGTACCTCTTCTACAACCCCTCCCTTTCAAATGTAATGTTTTCTTTCTTCTTCTTCTGACTTTGATGACAGTTGATTTTGGAAGTGTGCTTCTTTCATCATGGGCTATTACTTCCCCCTGGAATGGGTGGGAGCATAAATGTCTCTGTACAATGCTGGCTGGTTGTTGACAAAGATCTCCCAGAAATCCTTTGAAATCGGTTCCTTCTCTGGAAGTAGTTGCGGCTGCTGTGAAAAGAACGCTGCCTATTCCTCAAATATTCTTTGTAGTTCTTGGTCAGTAAGGTGTAGAGGAAAGGGTTGATGCAACTGTTGCTGTAGGTCAGGCAGGTGGTCAGGTAGTTGATGTTCCTAGTGGCTTTAGGAGACATGGGAAGAGGCTCGTAGTACTGAAAGAGCAGTTGCCAGATCCAGAATGGCAAGAAGCAGGCCCAAAAGACCAGGACAATAGTAAAGATTAAGTAGAGGACTTTTTGATTGGGCAGTCGCTTGGTCTCTTTCAAGGAAGTAGTCTGGGACACCCAGTAGGTTCTTGCTAGTCTAACATAGAGATACCCAATGATGACACCAGGGCCAACAATGCTGGTGCAGAAGAGAATGGTGATGTAGATCTTGTAAGACAACTTGCTCCAGGTGGGGAGGCAGATATTCTTTTCCCCTTGCACCAGCTGGATCATGATCAGCATTGGCAGGGTGAGAAGCAGAGATGCTACCCAGATAATGAGGGCAATTGCTTTCCGATAACTCTTGGATCTCTTCACAGTGTCTAAAGGCTTCAGCACTGCAAAGTATCTCTCTGTGCTCATCACCATCAAGGTGAAAATGCTAGCGTGCATGGTGAGGAAATCCAAGCTGAAAAGGATCCGGCAACCTGTATCTCCAAAGTACCATTCCTGAATGAAATAAGTCCCCACAATGAAAGGGATAGTGAGAAGGTAGAGCAGATCTGCTAGGGCCAAGTTGATGATGTAGATGTACATGGAGGCAGAGGACCTCATGTAGTGGCACATCACAACCAAGGTGTAGACATTGCCTGTCACTCCAATTATGCACATAAGAGACAGGATGGTCCCGATGGTGCAGGTGGCTACGATGTCCTCCAAAGAGCTGGCAGAGAAGGCCTCACCCCATGTGTTGTTGGAAGAAATATTAGGGTTGCTTCTGAGCGGGCTGCCAGTTTCTGTGTCTGTGATCACTCTAATGGTGGAGGAGATAGTGCCATCCATTCTCGTAAAGGTTCTAGCTTTACATGCCTTGAGCAATCAGCAGCAGGCAATATTTGACTCTTTGAAGAGAAAAGGGAACAGAAGGAAATACTGCTTAGCTGAGATTAATTTCTGTTGAAATGTCAGAAGCATCTGTGATCTTCAGCCTTGTATTTATTCTAGAGAAAGGGCAGAAAAAACACTGTAAGGCAGAATAATATAATGCTGTAGCTTTTTTGTTTCTTAGGCTTTCTTTATTTCCCAGGCTTATTAGTAGTTGACAGTTTTTTGGGGGGGAAGGGAGATGGGATGTTTGGCTGCTTCAACATTTGTTTCTTTTCAACTTATTGTTAGTCCAGCTCTGGCCGAACAGCTACTGTATTTGTAATAGGAAAAAAGGACAACTTTGCTGTGCAGTTGCTCTAAAGCATTTGGCCAGGAGAACCACTGTTCCACATCTATGTAACTGAAATGAACAAGTCTAATAATTACAGCCACCATTATATTTTAGTAAAAAAACCTAGATGGCCTTTTGTAAACATTAACTCAGTTCATTAGTGCATTACCTAAGAATACAGTTTCTTTGTGGGTTTTGCTTTCTCTTTTGGATCTCACCAGGATTTTGTAGTTATCTACATGCTCTTATTCTTATCTTCTTACTTCTTAAAAAGATAAAGGTAAAGGTTCCCCTCACACATATGTGTTAGTCGTTCCCGACTCTAGGGGGCAGTGCTCAACTCCATTTCAAAGCCGTTGAGCCAGCGTTGTCCGAAGACATCTCTGTGGTCATGTGGCCAGCATGGCTAAATGCCAAAGGTGCATGGAATGCTGCTACTTTCCCACCAAAGGTGGCCCCTATTTTTTTACTTGCATTTTTTACCTGCTTTCAAACTGCTAGGTTGGCAGAAGCTGGGACAAGTACCAGGAGCTCAACCCGTTATACGGCACTAGGGATTCAAACCGCTGAACTGCTGACTTTTCAATTGACAAGCTCAGTGTCTTAGCCACCGAGCCACCACATCCCTATAAATCCCTATAATTCCAGTCATAGACAACATAGTTGTCTATGGTATGGTATGGTATGATTGGATTTCAATTTCTGATTTTCCATAAAGCTTTGGGTCATTTTGCGTCATTTTTATGTGCTTTCAAACTGCTAGGGTGGCAGAAGCTGGGTCAAGAAATGGGAGCTGACCCCATTACGTGGCACTAGGGATTTGAACCACTGAACTGCCAATCTTTTGATTGACAAGCTCAGCGTCTTAGCCACTGAGCTACCACATACTCTTACCTTCTTACCTCTTACATTCCTCTAAATATTTCCTGGTCCTTCCTGTGACTCCTCACTTTTTCCTTTACTGCTTGATAAATGGATAGGTCAACTCTTCTGGATTCCATAATGTGACCACTCCTTTTATTACCTTGTAAGCCCTTTTTCAAAATCCACCTTTTCAGGGAACTTTTTAAAATAGTTCTGTATTCTAGTATGCAGCTCTGTCAAGATATATACAATAGAAAGATTTTTCCTCTGCTTATCCATTCCTCAGTTTCTCTTTTCCCTCCATTTCCTTAGATCTATTTTAGAGTGTAAGCTCCTTGGGCAGCCAGGTTTATCATATCTCTTCTTTATAAAATGCTATGTACATTGACAGCACATTATAAATATCAGTAGTTCATAATACCTGCATGGTATAAAATATGGCATGTCTGGGGCACCCTATTGTTATTTTTAAAGCAATTCAAAATCATAGTAACTGTTTAAAATCCATATTGTGCTTAGCACCGCTAAAGTAGTAATAGGGAACAATTGCAGTTTGCTCTCTATCAGCCCTTAGAAATTACCTTCCACAAATCTGTTTGGCCTTTCAAATCTACTGACCTAGAGGCTATCAGCAAATTTTATGACAATAAATTCCATACAATTATGATAATCCACCTGGAGTTCATTTGAATAATTTGTTACCTTGAGACCTGAAAGCTTCAGCTCCATAAAATTGATTGGCTGTTAATCTCTCTCAGCCTAGCTTACCTCACAGCATTCATTTATCTGCTGTATGGCTTCCATGCAAATTTGCAAGGACTTGAGTGAATGCCCAATAAAATCCACCTTGCAAATACTGACTTATAGGAACACACACACACACACACACACACACACACACACACACACACACATGGGGGTAGGGAGGGGGGGAAGTATTCTTAATCAGACAGCTGAGTAATATATATATATTGGTAATGTGGATAATACTGTGGGTAATGGTAATGTGGGTAATACTGTAAGATCTACTCCTAAAGCAATATTAATTTCAGAGGAGAGGTTTATGGAGGAAATAATTAATTCCTTTTTCAGGGCCCAACAATTTTCACTCTGCCAGTACGTTCTGCTCTATTTGCTTTTCAAACAACAGCAGCAATCACATCTTCACCCTCCTGTATGTTAAATGTATTTAAGTTTCTGACTCTTTTGACCTCAAGCTCCTGTTAAGTATTATAGCAGTAGTTTTCTGCCAAAAGGTTCCTACGTCTACTGTATCACTTTGGTCGGTTTGGAAAAAGATTAAGAAGACTCAAGCGACAATTCCCCTTCCCCCCTCCAAAAGAGCAGAGCAACTCGCTGTGCAGAACTGATTTTACAACTGAATCAGTTTGTCAAATCAAATTTTCAGCATGCCCGGGGAGGTCTAGAGAAACACCTCAGCAGACACTGGATATAGCTAAGCTTTACGTTTTGCATTAACCCAAGCACATCACACATTTTTCAAGCTACTTAGACAGAAATTTATCTTTCATCTCAGTCAGTCAGTCAAGTAAACCATCCACATTTCAAGGGGTTACCCAAAATAAGGGGAGAAAACAGCAAACAAAGTAAACATATAAAATCTAGATTCAAACCTGACTTCAATGAAATCCAGTTGATGAGGTTTCTTCTTGGGCAATAAAGTAAAATTAAGGGTGGGGGAGAAAAAACCCAGCAGACTTGGCCAGAATGTGACTAAAGGGTCTTTGCAGACAAAAAGAAGCAGCCTGGGACCCAAAAGCTTAAGGCATTTGGAATGGGTGTGCGGAAAAGAGACGGGGAGAGCCAAGTATGTCTGAAATCTGTGCCCTCCCAATCTCCACATTCACTCGTGCTTGCTATTTATGCTGCTCGATGACGCTCAGCATTGTGGAACTGCCTTTGCATAGCGCTAGGTAGGGTTACTTTGAAGAGAAGCAACATTTCAAAAATCGGAGGCAGCCCTCCGCTGCTGAGTCCTTGCTGGCCCAAGAGAGGGCGAGTCACAGAAATGATCTGGGCTGTTTTCCTCCTCTCTAGAAGAAGCTGGGGAGCCATCTCCGGCTCTTTTTCCTAAATGGTGCCTGGAGATCTCTCTATTCACAGCAGACCCTTTAGGAACAAAAACGGTGTCAGAAAAGCCTTTTCCCCCCCTGGAATTGGGGGGGGGGTGTAATTTACCAACAAAGGTTTTTGTACTGAATTTAAATCTTCAAAACGGCTGAGTTTCGTATGGATCAGAAGATTTACGGTGTAGTCTTATGGATAGTATAAAGGAGCTATAATTTTGATGATGAGAAACAGTCCTCTGTGAAAAATAGTTCTCTGGCTTGTTCTGATCCCTTTGTACTCTTTTTAATAAAAAAAAAAACTTATGACAGTTTTCTTTTGGGGAGAGAGAAAGAGGGAAAAGTCGCAAAAGTGAAAGGGGAAAAGCAATTCTTTGTTTCTGACAAAAAAACCCACTTTTTTTTAGATAGGGGCCCAACCACATTCTCTTCCTTCCCCTCTTGTGTAGTGTACTCATTGTGGACAGCATGATGGCTTGGTGACTCCAGTAAATAGAGACTAGAGAAAAGAATCAGCTTTCTCGGTGGTCTATTCATGATGGAGCCTTGGCTTTCTCCCTTCTGAGAGTCTTTGGTCAGAGACACTCTTATTCTCTGAAAAAATGGTGAAAGTGTCATGGTTTTGATGGTCCTAGCAAACATTTCATGTTGCATGACATGCTTGGGGTGAATTACTCTCCCCTTGGTAGAGGCAAATTTGCAGGCTTTGTATTGATTTGCATTTTGACAGAATTACAGAATTGGAAAGGCTTTGGAAGTCTTCTAGTCTAACCCCCTGCTCTAGCAGGAGACCCTATGCCACTTCAGATAAATGGCTATCCAATCTCTTCTTAAGCACCTCCAGTGGTGGAGCACCCATAACTTCTGGAGGCAAGCAATTCTATTGATTCACTGGAATGGTTAATTCTAACTATCAAGAATTTCTCCTTAGTTCTACATTAGTTCTCTCCTTGATTAGTTTCCATCCTGCACTTCTTGTCCTCCCTTCGGGTACTTTGAAGAATTGGTTGACCCCCTCTTCTTTGTAGCAGCTCCTCAAATGTTGGAAGACTGCCATCATGTCACCCCATGGTCCTTTTTAAATAGTTCAGTTCTTGGCAGAACTCTGGTCTACTTCACCTGATTAAAAGAAGAGAAAGAGTGGCTGGTGTGGTACCCACCTTGTATAGTTCCTCAATGAAAAATGATTTAAAAAACAAAACAGCGGTAGAAGGCAGTAGCCAACATTCCTACCACACTGTACGGTGTCCAATTTGCCTACATGAAATGGATCACAGCAGGACATCTGCCGTGTGTGCTGCCAGAAGTCCAAAGAAATACTGCTTTTGACACGTAGCAGAAAAAGATGGTCAGAGGTTGCCTTCCCAGTGGGTGGAGGGCCACTAGAGAACACAATGTGCATTCCTGCCATCAAGAAAAGGTCTGTGGCCCATACTCCCACCAGGACAACTTCATTGTGCAGATCAACCTTGTGATTGGCAGCTTCTGTCCAGAGTTCACAGCTCCATCTCTTTTGCAAAATGTGCCAAATGTCTGCTGCTTTGGGATGGCTAAACTCATACCGAGGGAGAATATTTCCCAATACTGTTACTGGGGCTTAGAGTTTAGATCCTAGAATAGGCACCTTAAATGGTTTAGCTTTTCTTCTGTTGATTGTATGGCTGTGCAAAAGGAAAATCGGGAACTAAAACTTTAGAGGAAATATCTTAATGTAAATAAATCAGTCATTTGTTGATGTGCTTGTTGTGGTGAGGAAAGATACTTTTTAAAAATCGTATATCTGAAAAAAGGAGAAGGAATAACAAAATGAGTCAAAACTGTGGAGTTTTTAATGCGAATGAATAAATCATTATTTCTTTTTCTTCTATTTGTTGCAAATTTATTGGCATTTTCATTCTGGTTGTGTTTGTTTTTCCTTTACAGATGGGGAAGGAAAGAAGGCCAAGAATTAAGAAAGCAGAAGACTTGTTTATTTTTGAAAAACAAATCAAGTCGGAGAGTTTTTGAAGGAGCAGATTATATTTATATAGAATACAAATTATATTTGTTTTGGGGTTTTTTAGGTGTCTCTGTGTGTGTGTGTGAGTGAAGGTAAAACAAGTAATGACCCAAGGAATTAAAGGCAGCATTATAATGGAAATAAATTGACTGTGTCATAGTCTTTGGGCTGAAAAAAAATCAGATGTTGAAAGATGGTAGAAAGGAGATACTGAAAACTCCAACCCCTTGCTGACCTCTAGATATCCTCTGGAGTTTTCATCTGAGATCTCTTAGCTCTAAATCTTATATTTTGTTAGCAAGATGTGATAATAGTTTTAATGAATTTTAATTTGAAATGAATATATTGACGTGTGGAATTTATCTCTGGAATAGGGAGAGGCAGGGGTTCACTGCAATTGCAAGATGCTTTAGCTAGCCTTCAACAATCTGTTGTTTGATTGGGGGGAACAAAATACCCTCTGTGAGAGGAGACAAATTGAATCACGCCTTGTACAAAAGAAAAACCACTACAGGTAGTCCCCGTTTTGGCCACAATTGAGCCCAAAATTTATGTTGCTAAGTGAGACAGTTGCTAAGTGAATTTTGCCTCATTTTGCAACCTTTCTTGCCAGAGTTGTTAAGTGAATCACTGCAGTTGTTAGGTTAGCAACATGATTGTAAATCTAGCTCCCCTGTTGACTTTGCTTGTCAGAAGGTCGCAAAAAGTGATCACATGGACCCCGGGACATTGCAATGGTCATAAAGCTCAGGGCCCACCTGTCCCTGAGCTATACCTACCTTTATTTCCTTTGTTTGAAGCCCAGCTGATCGGCACAGTAGTATGGATTGCCACGCCTGAGCTATTTTATTCACTGGAGCTGCAGTAGAAGGTGCTGTTTTCAAATGTACTGCATGCAGGCGGATCAGCCATTTGGCGCACGTGCGAAGTGAACCGGTTGCTAAACCAATTGAATCTCACCACTGGCTACAATGGTCATAAGTGTGAGAAATGGTCATAAGTTACTTTTTTCAGTGATGCAACTTCAAATGGTCACTAAATGAACTGTCCTAAATTGAAGTATGTAGTTTTGCAGAATATTTTTATAATGTTCTGGTTTTGGCATGTAAACATCAAATGTGATGCAAGAGGCCTCTCCTAATTTACAAAGCCTTAGCAGGTGGCTGTAGTATCCGGCTGACTTTGAGATTAGAAGCTATGTAGGGTGAGGCCCGGCTAGGACTTTGATGGGAGCCCTTCTATCTACTTGGGTAATTTGGTCAGAAAAAGTGCCTTGACATATTGATGAAATGCCCTGGGGTTGAATTCAGTTTAAATAATTTCACTTTACTAATGCTTTAATCCTAAAGTTTTTTTTTTTTTTTTGGTTTGCCTTATGTTCCAAAGACCTGGATTTTCTTGTCCCATCTATTGAGCAACAAGCCTTAATACTGAATGTTACTTCTAAAATGAAATACATAATCTGCCTATTGATAAAGCATTTTATAGCAACGCTGCTCTGCAGGTCCCAGAGATTCCTGGTCCCACTTATAGAAAATATACTTTTATTTACAGCCACTATAGACATCCACCTCCTAGACCCCCCACTCCTCTCCCACTGTGCTCTACTACAGCCTTTTGAATTTCTAGGATAATAGCAATTGAGTAGCTCAATGGGGAATGGATGGTCTTGACTCTTGGCAGGCAGGGGGTCATGGCTTGGCAAGGGAGAAAATGTTTTCATTTCACATTGAATCCACTCTCTTCAGAGCAAATGATGATTTGTCGATGTGAGACAATTTGGCTCATTGAGCTCTATTTTTATACATCATTTCTGTAAGGGTTTAATCCAAAAGAGGAAAATCAATGTGCTAAAAGCCACTGGGTGGTTTAATAAATGCAGAACATGCTTTTTAGTATGGTTTTCCAAATATATTTTATAGTGGTCTCTCTACATGTGAGGCAACTGTATTGGATTCTTTTCTTTTTTCTTTCCTGGCATCTTCTTCCAATTTACCTGAGGTAAAAAAGAAAAAACCTTTTTTCCTTTTTTACCTCAGCATTCCCAGTATCCCTACTGTTCCCCAGAAACCCAGCATTAAAGGAAGTCACTAAGATGAAGAAATGTCAGGTGGGAAGGAGAGACAATGTCCCACAACTGAGATGTTATTTTGTTGAAAGAGATCTGCCACTGAAAAATCCCTTTGTTTAGGATGTATCTTTTCCTAGTCAGGTTAACCATGACTAGACCTTATTCCTATAGATGCTAAAAGGACTGTTTCTTATAGATGTTAGGATGGGAATTTTCTGAAATTTGCTCTCACGCAGCCAATTCTGCTGAACATTTGACTAAAAGCTTAAAAAGTTGCTAGAAGATCTGGAGATTGGCAAGGTTCCACCCCTTTCATTGATTCAATCCTTGCAGGGTATAACTCATCAGGAGATATGACTTTTTCAAATCTAGACATGTCATCTGATTGAAAACGATCTAGTATTTATAGTAGCGACTAATGTTGAAGGAAATTGTAGATCAATAGCCTCTGGTGAGGCCATCAATGCCCCGTCTCCTTTGGAAAGATCTCAAAATGTGGCTACAAGCTTGAAATCTTTTGCTAAACCTTTGCACCAGTAGACAACAGAAAAAAACAACAACAATATACTTAGCATTTAGCGCTTAGACTTATATACTGCTTCACAGTGCTTTACAGCCCTCTCTAAGCAGTTATAGAGTCAGCATATTGCCCCCAACAATCTGGGTCCTCATTTTACCAATCTCGGAAGGATGGAAGGCTGAGTCAACCTTGAGCCGGTGAGATTTGAACTGTCGAACTGCAGCTAGCAGTCAGCTGAAGTAGCCTGCAGTGCAGGGTTCTACTTACCTTTACTACCAGTTCACAACAGGAAGCTTCTGCGCACGCGCAGATCACCCATGATGACATCGTGGTGGGTAGGCAGAGCCTCCTGCCAGTTTTACTACCAGTTCAATAGAACCGGACCGAACTGGGAGCAACCCACCACTGCTGTGTACTAACCACTAACCACTGCGCCACTTCAGCTCTAGGAAAACATCCAATGAAATCATGTGGCTGACCTCACATACCAAGAAAATACCAAGCTATAATGTTTGTTTATGTTTACAACATACAAAACATTGTTTAGTGTAATATGTAATTTTTTGGGAACTGAGTACCATATGAACACAATTAAATACATACATACATACATACATACAGAGAGAGAGAGAGAGAGAGAGAGAGAGAGAGAGAGAGAGAGAGAGCTTGATGCAGTTGTTAAGGTATCAATCTAAAAACTGGGAGACTGGGAGTTCTGGTCCTGTTTTAGGCATAAAGCCAGTTGGGTGGCCTTGGGCCAGTCAGTCTCTCTCAGATCTAGGAAACAGATAAGGGCAGGTAAACCTTACCTGAAATCTTCTGAAATCTTGCCAAAAAAACCACAGGAACTTGTCCAGCCATTTAACAGGACTTAAAAACAAACAAACTCCTTCAAATAGTCTCTCCTTGCTGAAAACTCCATTTCTTCTTTTCTTCCATTTCTTCCTTCTTTTCACTTTTAATCATCCTATTTTAACTTTCTCCAGTATTCTTGCAAAACTTTCACCAACCAAATCCAATTTCATTTTGCAAATGAATCTCATGAGAGATAAAACAGCAATTTTAGTTGTTTAAATTGTATAAATTGGCTCTTTAAGCTGCCATTCATTTGATTTGTTAAACTAAAGTTGCTTTGTTTTCCACTATGTGCACTAACTACATTTCCATCCAAACCAAAAGAGTCTGGAAATTACTCTACTAAAATATTTAACCATGCATTTATTTCAGCTACAGTCCTTTCTTTTTTATTATTTGGAGCTTTTAAGGAATAGACGGAACATGGCCATGAATCAAAATAGATTCACAGTGGGTGAAATGAAAGGTTTAGCAGAGTAATGTCCACAAAGCAACTCAAAATCCCAGAATCACAAGTTGGTCTTCTACTTTGGAAACCAAACAACTGTCTGTCCTTTTAGAAGACCATGGAAATGATCTTGAGGACGATAGATGGCAGCTATAATGAACACATGAGCTTGGGCCTGGCAAACTAATTAAGGAGAGAAGCAACCTAGAATTTAGAAGAAATTTCCTAACAGTGAAACCAGTAGAACAACTTGCCTACTGAAGTCGTGGGTGCTCCATCACTGAAAGTTTTTAAAAGGAGATTGGACAGCTGCTTGTCTGAAATGGTATAGAGTCTCCTACTCTAGCAAGGGGTTGGACTAGAAGACCTCCAAGATTCCTTCCAACTCTGTTATTCTAAAAACATAATCTTAGTCTGAGGAAAGAGAAAGAGTAAGACAGAAGATTGAAGGCAAAGATAATGTTGCATGATCCAATCTGGATGAGAGGTTTACTTTTCCGAGCTTTTGGACTGATGCTGGAGCCCATCTTCAGGGAATGTCTCCCTACAGAAATATGTGTTTTGGGCTATTCCATCAGTCATATTTACGTGGTGCCTTCCTGTTGGTTGATGGCTGGTGATTGG
The DNA here is from genome assembly GCA_030761175.1 of Masticophis lateralis. Taxonomy (NCBI): domain Eukaryota; kingdom Metazoa; phylum Chordata; class Lepidosauria; order Squamata; family Colubridae; genus Masticophis; species Masticophis lateralis. Next base: position 115,602,649 of record JAUDYJ010000002.1, read on the forward strand.
CTGACGTTTCCTTGTACTGCCAAGCCTTTGGCTCCTAAGCACCTGGTAAGTTGGTGGTAAATCAGTACTCCTGTTGACTGACAAGGGGCCTGTTTCTGAGACTTCAATAATTTCTCTGGGTATCTTTATACCTGCATGGCCAACAATCCTAATAGCTGCAGATACATCATCATTGGCATCCTCCAGTCTCAAGAGACTATGGGATCATGCTCTGGAAAGAGGTCCTAAAACAGCACCTAGCGTGACTAAAAAGGCCAATTCGAGAGTGGCAATCCCTTTCACACTGAGGGCAGATACATTCTGTCCCCTGCCCAACCCCAGATTTCCCTGGTTCCAGGACTGCCTCTTTGCCTCAGCCTGCCGAACAAGTGTCTCTTCATATTGGAGAAGGCCATGCTGAGTCTTTAGCCTCCAAGCTGAACTATCGGAGGTCAAGGTTTCCCAGTTATTAATGTCCATTCCCAGGGCCTTTAGGTCTTGGGAATGCAGATACAATTAATTATATTAATGGTACATTATAATTTATAATTGAATTTATAATTAAATTATACATTCACTATGTATAATGGAATTATACATTCAATTCAGATGTTTTCTGCCCTGGTTGAAGTATATCATGGCTGGGCAACTTTGATGTATGCTTGGAATTTCTTCTGGGCTAATTAGTCATGAAAAGCTTTGGCTAAGCAACATACTTGGGAAGAGGTAACTAATTTTTTGGATGGCTTTGGACTATCCAATCACCAGAAAATCTGAAGTAGTACAAGTAGTCCTCGACTTACCACCACAATTGAGGCCAAAATTTCTGTTTTTAGGTGAGACATTTGTTAAGTGCCCCATTTTATATTTTTTGCCACAGTTGTTAAATGAATCACTGCAGTTGATAAGTTAGTCACTTGCTTGTTAAGTGAATCTGGCTTCCCCAATGACTTTGCTGGCCAGAAGGTCATCAAAGGTGATCACATGACCCCACACTGCAACCATCATAAATATGAACCAGTTGCCAAGCATTTGAACTTTGATCATATAAACACGGGACTGCTGCAATGGTCATAAGTGTGAAAAACAGTCAAAAGTCACATTTTTCAGTGCCGTTGTAACTTTGAATGGTCATTAAATGAACTGTTGTAAGTCGAAGACTACCTGTATGTCTAAAACCCTCAGGGTCCTCGGCCTCCGTCCAAGTTTCTCTATTACCTTGGGGCTAATCACATATCTGGCTCATCCCGAGTCCAAAAGGGCTAACATCTTCCTCTGTGTGCCTGACAAAGGCACCCTTAGCTCCACTGGGATGGTCACTGGGATCATATGTCAACTTACGAGTGGGAGGGGGTAAATCATCAGAGTCAGTTTTACTCTCCTCCAGTGGAGTTGGAGTTCCCAGCTCCTCCTGGGCAGGAAGGCAAACAGGCATCCACCTGTTTCAAGGCTGTTTTGCAGCGCCTTGGTGGCTTCTCAGGCTTCTTGCCCCCAACAAGCCACCACAGATTTGGGGCACAGTTTGGCCAAATGGTGTCCCCCCTTCCCACGCTTGAAGCATGCTGTGAACCTTGGTTTGGGCACTAGCCCATCTTTGGCAACTTTGGGAGGATCTTTACGAGCAGGAGAGGAGGGCTTTCTCCAGTTGCGGTTGCCACAGTTGATGCGGCCTGGTCCCTGGCCACATCAATTTCCACCTCATTGCCAACACGTAACACTTGAGGGGCCCCTTGGGAGACACAGATGTGATAGATTTCATTGTAAGCCCATCCTTGTAACATTCCATCAGGTCTTCCTCAGGCCAGGTGTTCTGTCCCAGCTCTGGATTTCTGAGGATATTGACACACACCAATGGTCCCTATCAAATTTATTAAGTAGCAAGAATAAACAAGACCGACAAAGGTTGGCAACCAGCCCAGAAAACAAGATACGAAAAACTAAAACACTCTGATAACAAATACTAGTTGTTTCCAGCAAGAAAGCACTAGCTATGTGTGACTTAAATAGGCTAAGGGAGTGGCCAATTATCCTCAAGCCCTACTCTTAAGTAGACCTCCTCCTCCTGAGTAGACACTCTTGCCTTTTGGTAGCCCTGCATGCTCGAGCATTGAGGAGAGGCTCCTCCACTTCGCTCTCTGCACTTAAGGAGCCTCTGGAGGTTCTGAAATCCCTGGCTGAGTCTCTGCTTCTGGCACCACATCCTCTTCAGCCTCTTCGCTGTCCAACGTGAGCGCCAGCTGTGCAGGCTGCTGGCGCGATACCACACCAGCCTCCTCTTCGTCAGGATCAGCCATGATCCACGTAGGCCGCTGGCAGGCCACAACACCAGGTGGCCATAGGACAAGCCAGCTCACAGAACTCCTGGGTGTATTCTGCCACTGACCTCTGCCCCTGTGTAATGGTCTTCATTTGGGTCCTAGCCTTGCATTCGGCTAGCGAGTCCTTGAACTGCTGACAAAGTGCCACCATAAATTGGTCGTAGTTCCTTAGTTGGGGAGCATTGTTGTTGTGAAGAGTAACCATCCACTCTGCTGCAGCTCCTTCATGGTGACTCATCTCACTTTGGCTGCCTCAGATCCCAATTCATCTCCATACTCCTGCAGGTGATTCCAGACTTGGGCTAGGAAGAATCCCAGAGCTTTGGGATCCCCTTTGTATTTTACTTGCAGCAGAGGAACCTTAGGAATTTGGAGCCTCCAGGAATTGGGCCTCCCCCCCATGGGGGTGGGGTGGGTGCTGAGCCACCACAGTGTCTGCTGGCTGAGCAGCTGCAGCCAGAGCTACCCCCTGCTGAGCAATGGTGGCCACTGGTGTGGCTGTGGAAGCAGCTCCCCCTGCTGCCTGACCTGTCTCTTCCCATGGTGGCTGGGCAGGCTTCTCGGCAAGGGTTTCCTGAGCTCTCCGACTCTCAATCGCCTCATGCAGCAGTTGCAATGCATAGCTCAGCGTGAAGGCCTCTTTGTCAGAGTCAGGCAGGGCAAAGTCACCACACTGCCCTCTGGTGAAGGTCACCAGTGGGTGCTCCTCAGGGCCATCTTACACCTAGACACCATGTGGCTCAGACTGGCTCTTCATCAAGTTGCAGCTCCTCCAGCCACTCTGTCTCATCTTGACTCTGGCATGGCCGAAGGGGCTTTGGACTCTTCCTGGTCATTCCTGTGGGTTGACATTGAGTGCTCAGCCCCCATAGTAGACTAGGATCTCCGAGTTGGCTGATAAAGCAGATCTTGTCTAATGTCAGGCCTGCCTCCATTCAAAACTCAAGAAAGAAAAACTCCAACTCTATTGAATTAGAGAAGATATACTTTTACTAAGTTTGAAATGATAGCAATGAAAGCAAAACAAGATCTCATTCAAAATGCACAAAGGTTACACATTGAAAGTCATCCCAAATCCCTCCCACTGGATCCAGCACTGAGAGTCCAATCAGCATCCAGTATGATGTTGTGGAAAAGCTCCTTTTCAGTTATGTCTCCCATCTGGAGTCTCAGTTGGCCTTGACAGAGGATAAACAACTCCACTTAGCAGAGCCATAATTCATGAGTGCAAACCTCTCTTCCAATTCTCATGGGACTACTACACACCAGTTCACTTCCCCATCCAAATGCCCATGCCCCCCTCCCTGTTTCTATGGCAGCCGATAGCAAGCATACTGCAGAAACCCATGCTGGACACAGTGGGAACTTGGAGGGTTACTTTCTCTGTAGCTACCACAGCCTTTGGAATATCTCCCATTTGAGATTTTAGGGCTTTTTACCCTTTTAGTTTTCAAGAAAGCTCTGAAGATCTGGCTCTTCCCTCAAGCATTGGGTTAGGATGAGGTTGAGCCAGGAGGTCAACAGCATGGGTGATTTTGTGTATTTCCACCAACTTTCTTGTCCATTGTCCTTTGAAAGCCGCTGACTCATAATTTGGTCTAGCCTGGAGAAGTTTGTGTTTGCCCTGTCAGCACTTTAACTTTTTCATTTTATCCTGTCAATTAATGCTCTGAAACAAAACATTGACCTTTTGGTCTCTGACCAGCAGCTTTATTTGAGCTCTAAGACACTTTTCCTCTCTTTGCTCCAGGAATGCATGGATTCCATCTGCACCAAGGAAAACAGCCTGGCATTATTCACAGAAGCATAGACCCACTAGAGGGGAGATTTCAGAGAAACATATTTATGAACAATTGAGGCAACTGTATGGCCCTCCAAATATTGTTGAATTTCAACTTCCATCACCCTCCATTATTGACCCTGCTGGTGAGGATTAATGGAAGCAGGAGTTCAACATCTTTGCAAGGCAACATCCTTGGTGAGGAGTCAAATAGCAACTGCCTGAAAATGGGGAGGAAAATAAACCTGCCTCTGAAGATAGCTGATTCTTCTTCACTGGAGTTTGTGACTCAGGGTTGAACTGAAGGGTCAGGAATATGGTTGAACAAAAGGTCATTCAAATCAAAACATTACAAAAGAATCTTCCTAGGAGACTTTCTCTAACGGATGAAAATCAGAATATAGTTGTTTAAAGATTTCGGCTAAAACATATCACTTTTAGGGAATTCAGAGTCAGCTTGGTATCCACTGGTTTGTGTCCCTTTTCACAATACGAAGAGGGCAAAACATTGGAGGTGGAAGTCTGGGGCAAAAAACAAAACAAAACAAAACAAAACAAAACAAAACAAAACAAAACAAAACAAAACAAAACAAAACAAAACAAAACAAAACAAAACAAAACAAAACAAAACAAAACCCACCACTTGTTTGTTACAACAAATGAGTTCAATTAAAATTGGCAACTTCTATTTTCTTTATAATTGCTCTCACTTTGATCCAGAAATGTTCTGGACCTTTTGCATCTATTAGTCCTGTTTTGGTGTTCATAAAGCATGTATGACAGGACATATATTCTACAGGGTCCAATTAAGCAGATTTCTAGATAACAGATAAAGTGGCCAGCTTAGATATAACCAATCTTGTCAAGACACACTGAAATGGGACATTTATCCACCAGTAACTGCCAATGGCAAATCTTCTCATTTGTGGTCATGAGATAATAGCAATCAACATTTCTCCTTAAAAATTGGAGCAAACACTTGCCAATTATACCTGGACCAGACCCAGCGAGTACCATTATCTTTATTTTTCACTTTGTCAATGGACTTTCTTGCCAAACTTTCAACATGTTCTGTATAGTTTGAGCAGTCTTTAAACTTCTTCATGAAGCCTTGCTATGTAGAATGAGTCTTCATTGGTGTGTGTGTGCGCGCGTGTGTGTGCGTGCGTGTGTGCGTGTGTGTGTGTGTGTGTGTGTGTGTGTGTGAGAGAGAGAGAGAGAGCTTTTCCTGTTCATGAACCGTGATGCTATTTCCAGACACTATTTTTTTGATTATGTAAGGAACGTTACAGATATGTAGCGTATACTTGTATATCTTGATTCTCAAATAAGGAAAGTTTAATTCAGAAGTTAGTAATCAATAAACTATATCACAAAGTGGATTTAAAGTAAAGTGTATACTTTTTGTTTTGGTGGGTGTTTTTCTGTATATGTAAATTTTGTTATTGCATGGTGCTTATTTAGCACCATGGTGGCACCGCCAATAATTGAACAATAGGTGTGATCTGTGTTTAACAATAGTTTTAGGTAGTTGGATCTAATGAAACCATCATGTCTTTTACTTTAATGCCATCTGGTGGATCCTGATTATCTGATTATTATATGCCTGATAGGATTGTGTCTTCTGGAATCTAGTTAGTTATAACTCTTCACTCAGGCTGTACCTAGAACCAATGGTAATACTAGACTGTTATGTGGAATCCCGCAGTCCTTCTCTATGTGCTGTTTAATATCTTATTTAATATGTTAGTGCATTTATTTCAATAAATGGGATGCCCTCAATGTGAAACTGAAGCCCAATTAAACAACCAGATGTTCCAGTTTGACCTCATGTTGCTAGCAGACACCTTTGTTAATGCCATTGGTTGTGATTCTAAAGGATAAAGTTTATAGGAGTTTACTGAGACAAGTTGTCATTAAGGAAACTGATCTCTCAGTTTTGTAAAACAACAAGCAACAGGTCTATATAAATAGTTTTGAACAGCTTTCTAGCAGGAAAAAAAAAGCTAAATTTAAATTAGATATAACACTATACACACGATTCAGACTGAGGGAACTGGTGTTCCCTGACCTTGTTTGTTTTCTTGCAGATGATTCATTAACCAAACTAAATAACATCATCAGTGTTAGTAAGGACTGGGGTTTGCTCTCAGTTTAGATTCTAATGGCTTGCTCTATCAGTGTTGGTGGGGGTAGTCTTAGAGTTTCTTTAGTCGGGCTGTTTACTGTTGACTTGTTTATTGATAGGGGTGCTGTTTCCTTGATTGTTGGTCTGATGTTGATCTTGGAATTAATTTATGGGTGCTGCTTGCTGCTTTTGTTCCCTTTTTGGCTTGTTGATTATCTCTTTTGCATAACTTATAGATATTGTTTATGCCAGGGGTGAACTGCTACCGGTTCGCAGCAGTTCGGGCAAACTGGTAGTAAAAAAAAGCTTCCGGATCATCTGAACTGGTATTTCCAATGATCAGCTGTGCCGCACGATTTAGATTAGCTAGACAGCAGGAAATCCTGCTTTCTAGCAAATCTAAATCGTGCGGCACAGCTATTCCCACCTCCTCACAGTTCTACTTACTTTGTTAAGCCTCCTTTTTCTGCGCGAAGCATGTGTTTGGTGCACACTGTGCATGCGTGCATGCGCTGCATGTTTGGCACATACCACACATGTGTAGGCAGTGAACCGGTGGCAATCTGCGGAGGATTTCACAACTGGTTTATGCCTATATGTCTATTGATGACTAGTTTGTCAGAATGCCAGGCTTCTTAGAAATTCTCTAGCATTGTTGGACTTGGCTTGTTCTAGGATGGTCACAGTTTCCCAATTGAAACTATAGTTCACTCTATCCATATGTTGTAAAATTAAAGCATTTTCATCATGTCTTCTGACTGCTAGTTGGTGTTCATGAATGCATTCTACCAGTCTTCTGTCTGTTTGTCCTATGTAGTTGTTGCAGTCATTACATCGTATGTTATAGATGACTCCTCATTTTTCTTTTGGGGCTGATGGGTCTTTTGGTTTGCTTACAATGTTTTGAAGGGCTTTCATTGGCTTGTGTGATTTGGCTACGTTGATTCCACCCAGTTGTAGTAATCTGTTAGTGGTTTCTGAAATGTTCTTGATGTATGACCGTGTATTCTTTTTAGGGTTTGTGTTGGTTGTGCTGTATCGGGTTGAGTACTCAAGCACTTTTTGAAAAAGTTGTATGGATATCCATTTTGTTGGAATATGTTGTATAGAAGCTCTGTTTTCCTTTTCTGCTGTTCAGGATTGCAGCAGTGAATTTGCATTCATCTAAATAAAGTTCTCGCACAGCTTCTCTTGTGGGAGGTTAGGTTGTTGTTTTAGTAGTGGAGCACTTGGTTGGCATGAGGTAGTTTTTGTGTACACTTGTATTTCTAGTTTGCCATTGCAGTCTCTGCTAATCAGGATGTCAGGAAGGATAGTAAGCTGTTTTTTTCTTCTTCTCTGGTAAACTGGATTCCTCTGTACCTGTTATTGGTGGTTCTGTGTTGACAACCACTCAATAGATAATGCAACAGTGCATTTAGATTGAAGGAACTAAATGGAGGAAAATGACAAACTGGTTAGACTCAAGAGCTTATGAGCTTAGAAATCAGAAAGGGAAGGGGAGGATTCTGAAGGAGAGAAAAGTAAGTATTGTTCATGGGCAGAGAACAGATGGAAATGAGAGACAACAGAGCCTCCCTTTACTGTTAATCAATTCCTCTAGATCACGGTGTTCTCCCTTTCCTGTTTTCTCAGCCTCTTAAATCTCAGCCTGCCTTTTATGATATCTGCTTTACAATTTGCCTCTCAGATTTCTAGTTTATCTCCTTTCCTGACCTTTGACAAAATTGATCTTGGTGCATTGCTACTGTTTCCCTTCAGAACTTTGAGTGGGGAAGAATGCAGGAACTTCCACTACATATTTATAGAACTCTCCAACGCAAAACCCATAACTATTAAGCACAACACCAGTCATGTTTATATAGATTTCACTGTGGATTTCTCAGTCCTATTCAAGATATACCATGCCCACCTTTCTCTGGACTAGTGCTGAAATATTCAGGATTTGATAGTCCTTGGGCATGTAACAGGAACAAATTTAAAAGACAGCAAATTGATCTTAGATAGTGCACATATATCAAAATTACTTAGCTCAATGTCATTAGTGTCTGGGGCACCAGAGGTGGGTTTCAGCAGGTTCTGACCAGTTCTGGAGAACCGGTAGCAGAAATTTTGAGTAGTTCAGAGAACTGGTAGTAAAAATTATGTCTGGCCCCGCTCCCATCTATTCTCTGCCTCCCAAGTCCCAGCTGATTGGGAGGAAATGGGAATTTTGCAATAACCTTTCCCTGGAGTGGGGAGGAAATGTAGATTTTACAATATCCTTCCCCTGCCATGCCCAACAAGCAATGCCCACCAAGCAATGTCATGCCCACAGAACTGGTAGTAAAATTTTTTGAAACCCACCACTGTGGGGCACCTGTGGTGGCCCAGCACTCTGCCAGCGAAAACGGGCTCCTGAGCTCTGTTTTCAGCTGTGATGGCCTCCTGCAACCTTCTGCCAGCGAAAACAGAACTCGGAGCCCACAGGCCAGTCCTTTGCTGTTTCCATGGCAACCCTTTGGGCCAGATCTAAGCATCCCATGGGCTAGATCTGGACCCCATCCCTGGGCCTTGAATTTGACACTCCTGGACTAGAACTACTTCATCAGGTTCCTTCCTTCCTCCCTCCCTCCCTCCCTCCCTCCCTCCCTCCCTCTCTTTCTTTCTTGGAACACAGCTATAACTAGCAGATTGGAGCTGACCTTTTATAACTATCTTATAGGTATGATTTACATTTTTAAACCACCTATCAGCAATAGCTACTTGGATTGCAGCTAAAATCTTCTCAGTCAAAAGCAGAAATAGTTTGAGCAATTTTTTTTACAGATTTGGGGATTCAGATTTGGCAATTCAGTATAGCAATCTTCAAGGTGGCAACGCACTCCTTCTGTTGAAGTGATTATGTCATCAGAAGTTGTGGAACTGAAACTTTTCACATTATTTTCAGGATTTCAGTGGTGGAAAATAAGTGAAAGCAAAAGTAAATCTGTTATGTCCTTATAAGGACATCCGCCGGGGATTGGCCAAGGCATCCTCCGGCGGGAGTTTTGAATCCCTGTCTCATCTTCATTCCTGCGCCAATCTAACACTGGCGACGAAGGACTAGGAGGAAATCGACCGCGTGGCACGATCGCCATTACCACTGAAGAGACTCGCCGCCATTCCTCACGATGGCAACACAGCAAGCGCTCTTCACGTCCATCGCTCCATTCAATCCCGGACGGGAGAAATGGAGCTCGTATATGATTCGGTTCCGCCAATTTCCCCGCGGAAACGGCCACAGCAACCTCGACGACGAAAGGAAGAGGGCTCTCTTTCTCGCCCACTGTGGATCCGAGGTCCTGGAGATGGCAGTGCATCTCGTCGCACCTCAGGACATCGAGGAAATGTCCTGGACAGACTTGCAAGCGGCTCTGCAAGAGCATTACGCGCCCACGGGCACCCCCATAGCAAATCAGTTCACCTTCCATCAGAGGAACCAACGCGAAGGGGAATCCATAAAAGACTTTGTTGCCGCACTCCGTCAAATCGCAGCCAACTGCGAGTTTGACCACGTAGATAATGCGCTGAGGGACCGCATCGTCTTCGGCATGAGGGATGCAGGCCTCCAGAAGAAATTCCTGAGTAGGAAACGCATCCTACTCAAAGATGTACTTGAGGAGGCCACCGCTGCCGAGTCCTCGGAGCACGCGGCCGCTGAAATGCAAAAGGCGAAGGGGATCCACAAGATCCACCAGTCGATCCCCGAATCGTCTGAAGACTCCACCTCACCATCAGACTCGGATGGTTTGCAGAGGCAGAGGCCTGCCATTGCAGAGGCCTGCCGAGCCACCGACCCAGCCCCTGAACCACCCAGACCACGGAACCGCGAAAATCAGTGCGACAACCTGAGGACATCCAAACGGTCCTCTTCACCAACCCAGAGGCGACGGCTGTGAGGATTCCCGGCATGGCGCGGTGAATCAGACCACCATAGCACACACCAGCAACAACAGCGCCACCAAGTTCAACGTGACGCTGTTGGCCGAGGGCTCACCCTGCACGATGGAGGTAGACACCGGGTCCGTCTACACCATCATCGACTGGCAGCAGCTGAAGAAATTCAAGCCGGAAATCTCCAAAACCCAGCTCAAACCTCTGCAGTCCAGACTGGTGGATTTCGGCGGAAATCCAATCGACGTCCTGGGCAGAACCACCCTCCACATCACGTTCAAGGAGTTCAAGGGTCAGCTGCCAGTCACCATTGTGAGGAACAGCCGCCCGAACCTGCTGGGCATTGAGTGGTTTCAGCCGCTGGGGCTTTCCATCGGAGGCATCCACCAGATTAGGGTAGATGAACTCGACGCTCTCATCGAAGAATTCAGCGAAGTCTTCGATGGTAAGCTGGGGAAGTACATAGGGAAGCCCATCTCCTTTAATCTGGATCAGGGGGTAACCCCCATTCGGCTTAAGCCCCGCCGGGTTCCTTTCGCCTTGAGGCCTAAGGTAGACGAGCAGCTGGATAAGCTGATCGCCCAAGGCGTTCTGGAACCCATCGATCATGCTTCATGGGAGACTCCCATTGTGACCCCAATGAAGCAGGATGGATCTGTGCGCATCTGCGCTGATTATAAGGTGACCATAAATAAGGCGTTGCAGCAGAGCGCATACCCTGTGCCAGTGGTGCAGCACCTCTTGCACTCACTAGGCAAGGGCACAATTTTTGCAAAACTGGACCTGGCCCAGGTTTACCAGCAACTGCCAGTGGATTCTAAAACGGCGGAGGCTCAAACCATTGTCACACACAGGGGGGCCTTTAAGTGCAACCGTCTCCAATTCGGAGTCAGTGCCGCCCCGGGGATTTTTCAATCAATGATGGAACGCCTTCTCCAAGGTGTTCCAGGGGTAGTGCCTTACTTTGATGACGTGCTCATCTCCAGAGACTCAAAAGCACAACTTCTTGAACGGCTGAGGCTCGTCCTGCAGCGGTTCAGGGAGAAGGGCTTGAGAGTAAGACGAGATAAGTGCATCATCGGAGTCCAGGAAGTTGAGTTCCTGGGGTATCTCATCGATAGCAATGGCATACACCCCACCAAATCGAAAGTTAAAGCCATCCATGAAGCTCCCAGCCCCAAAAACAAAGCGGAGCTTCAGGCATTCCTTGGATTGCTTAACTTTTATGCAATATTCCTCCAACAGAAAGCCACAGTTGCTGAGCCGCTTCATCGCTTGCTGGGGAAAGCGGTTTCCTGGAAGTGGGGTGACAAAGAGGAAACGGCTTTCCGGGCCATAAAGGGACTATTGACGTCCAACAGCATCCTCATACAATACAACGAGACGCTACCCATCCGGCTGACCTGCGACGCATCGCCATATGGGGTGGGGGCGGTCCTGAGCCACGACCTGCCCAACGGCACAGAGGCCCCCATCACCTTCTTCTCAAAGACCATGTCCAGCGCGGAACGCAACTACAGCCAGCTGGACAAAGAGGCGTTGGCAATCGTCGCAGGGGTGAAGCGCTTCCACGAATACCTCTACAGAAGAAGCTTCACCATAGTCACGGACCACAAGCCGCTCCTGGGCCTCTTCGCCGGCGACAAGCAAACACCCACGTTCATGTCGCCGCGAATGACACGCTGGGCCATCTTCCTTGCCGGCTATGCCTACACCCTCACCCACCAACCCGGAAAGGCCATCGCGAATGCAGAAGCGCTCAGCAGATGCCCGTCCACAGACGCCGTGGAAGACCCCGCCCCCACCCTCGAACTCCTGCACATCGACCACGACAGCAGCTGCCCAGTCACATCTGCAGACGTGGCCACGCACACCAAGAGAGACCCTACACTCCGACAAGTGCAGTCTTGGATCCTGCGGGGGTGGCCAGCGCAGCCTAGCGGAGAAGAATACAGCCCCTTCAGCCGCAAGCAGAAGGAGCTGTCCACGATGAAAGGCTGCCTGCTATGGGGAGATAGGGTGCTGATCCCCGCTGCGCTCCAACGGAAGACGCTCGAGACGCTGCACAACGGGCACCTGGGCATCGTCCGCATGAAGGCCCTGGCACGAAGCTACGTCTGGTGGCCATCACTGGACAAAGACATTGAGCAATGGGTCGCCGGATGTAGCCAGTGCCAAGAAGTCCGACCAGCACCCCCCCAGGCGGAGCCCACCCCGTGGGAGACGCCCAGCAGCCCCTGGTCTCGGATCCACATCGACTTCGCGGGTCCGATGCAGGGGCGCCACCTCCTCATCGTGGTTGATGCCTTCTCCAAATGGCTCGAGGTGGTTCCCATGGCATCAACCACATCGGAAGCCACCATTCGCGCTCTCCGCCGCCTCTTCGCAACGCATGGGCTCCCGGACGTGTTGGTTTCCGACAACGGTCCCCAACTTACGTCCGTGCCCATGGAGGCGTTCCTGGCAGGACTGGGCATCCGCCATGCATTCTCTGCGCCGTACAGACCGGCCGGAAACGGCCAAGCGGAGAGGATGGTGAGGCTAACCAAGGAGGCGCTCACCAAGATGGCACCGGGTGACTGGCAGGAGCGCATAGACACCTTCCTCCTCACCCAATACATAACGCCACACGCAACCACCAAGAAGTGCCCATCAGAGCTGCTGATGGGCAGAAGACTCCGCTCACCCCTCGACAGACTGCACCCCCAGTACCACTTGGAGGTGCCCGCAACCGCCAGCCGCCAGCTCCACTGTTTTGCCGTGGAAGACCCCGTCTACACGCTGAACTTCCACAGCTCACCAAAATGGCTGAAAAGAAAGATTCACAGCACAACCGGCCCGAAATCCTATCGGGTAGAGCTGGAAGATGGACAGTCGTGAGACGTCACATCGACCAGCTCCGCAAAAGGTGGAAGGGAATGGATGGACAACAGCCCGACGAGGTAGGCCTACCACACCTCGAAGAGGTAGGCCTGCCCACCCCCGACGAGGTAGGCCTGCCACAACCCTACGAGGGAGGCCTACAACACCCCGGGAGGGGGGGCCCTCCGACGCCTGCACAAGCCGGAAACGAATCCCAGCCAGTAGACTGGGGACAATGTCGGAGGGGAACCCCGAAGCGCCCAGGGGTGGACCAGAATCAACACCCCGACACCCGAGACCCAGCCGCTGACGACGGCAGCCGTGGGGACCGAAGCCCCGAAGCCCCGACGCCCACAACACCCAACAACACCCCGGCGAGGTCGGACCGCACCAATCTGACAACCGAAGCCAGTCGCAGAAAGGGCCAGTAGACCGGGGCCAACTGAGCGGGGGATACCAACAGCACCCCCGCGAGGGCGGCCACCGACTCACCGGTGAGGGAGACCTCCATGCATCACTACAGAGGCCTCCCCAACAACAACCCGACCAAAACGAAAACCAACCCTGCGAGGAGGGCCTCCGCCACCCCAGCAGAGGAGGCCAGCACCAACCGAGCCGAGATGACCGACACCCGGACGGCGAGAGGCGGCGACCGGTACGGCTACACCCACCCCGCAGAGAAGGCCTACGCCACCCCTGCAGAGAAGGCCGCGAGAGTCCCCAGCCAACCCAGTTGCACCACCCCGGCAGAGAGGGCCTGCGCCACCCCTGCGAGTTAGGACAGCACCACCCCGGCGAGGGCGACACCCCGCGACCAGCCCAGCAGCGCCAGTCCAGCAGAGAGGGACTACACCACCCCTGCGGAGGAGGCCTGCAACCCACCGGCGAGGTCAAACCAGCACCGAACCAACCCACCAGCCGCCCCGGGAGTGAACCGAACTCAGCCGGGGGACCCACGGGACCGACCCAGTTGTCGCCGCCGGACCTGCACCCACGTCCGGGCCCGACCAACCCTGACCCGGTGGGAACCGAAGGACGACCCAGGGACTTACCGTGGCTCAGAAGTTCCGGACCGGTCGAACAACGGAGATCCCACGATCGGAGCAGTGGTGAAGAAGACCAGCATCGCCCGCAGGCGGAGGTCAGCGACCTGGCTGGAGGCACGGGAGCTCCGCCCGCGGCCTCGACGGCCAGATCCAGCCCGGTTCCAGAGATGGCGTCCGGAGCCGCAGAAGCACCCTCCGACCAGGAGGGCTGTCAGCCGATGAATGGACTGCGCAGGTCTAGTAGAATACGCAAATGGCCTGCCTACTTACGTGACTTTGTTGTTGATGGACAGCTTAAGATCTAGGGGGGAGGAGTGTTATGTCCTTATAAGGACATCCATCGGGGATTGGCCGAGGCATCCTCCGGCGGGAGTTTTGAATCCCTGTCAGGGGGCGGTGCGGCTGCCGGAGCGAATATAAGGAGAGCTCCGGCAGCACCGCGCCAGTTCTGTTCCTGTTAATAAACGTGTTACATGAACTCCGCTGGTCTCATCTTCATTCCTGCGCCGATCTAACAAAATCTCCAATCATACCTTTAAAACGTAGTTTTAAAAGAATCTTTCAGGCTGATTTTTGGCCTTTATAAAGGAGGGATAGGGTTGGAAAGATTTAAGTATGGAGATGACATTGATTTTCCTCCTCCCAGGCTTAAACTTTTCCAGTTGCAGGACTGATTATCCCAAATGTGGGAATAGAAATGGGAAAAAATTGACCACCAAGAAGCTCCCAGCTTCTATCTCCATTTAATTGATTTTTAAAAGTTGGGCTGATGAAATTCAGCAGTTTTGCTACTAAATTTCTGCATTGTAGTTCAGGATCCTGGAAAACTTCAGTATTACTCTACAAAGTGAAATAGATCAACAACCTATGCTATCCAGGTTGGTACACCTTTTATTGTACTCATTATGGTAACAGAATATTGCAAATATGAATGTGCTTCCCCCTCCCTCTTATTTTCATGTGAATTAAGGGAGAGGATTGCCTTAAGTTGCTTTCTTAAATTACTTTCTTCGTCCAAGCTCAGGCTCCTCTTATCTAACCATTTGCCCTGATAGTGGCTTTTCCTCCTGTCCTTCAAGACCATTCCCTCTTCTCCTTACATTCCAGGTGCTGCTTTATAGTCTATAATGACACTGTTACTCCCAGGATCTTTCATGGAAAATGATGATGGTGACCTACTTTTGAAGGATCCCTCTATTGTGTCTTCAATGGGAAAAGGAATAGATGGATGGAATTGGAGCTTTCCGTTGCTCAAATTCCAATGCAGGAATTATTCAGGATATCATTTGATTTATAGGGAATAATCACCAAGCTATATCTCCCATATGTATCTAAGGCTTCAAGACTATGCTTGGGGAAAAAGTTGTTTATATTGTCCAGTATGCTGCCATCTTTAGTAGACCACTAAGATTTTTGAAGCAGATCTTATTTTTTTTAAATAATTTTTATTTTATCTTATATAGCCAACAAACATTAAATCTATAGCGGTCTACATTACAACGCGAGAAGGAAATAAACTTGTCCCATTACATATATAGTGTAACCTGCAAATGTCTATTCCATATACCAAATAACCTGTTTATCTAATACCTCTATTTACAGCTTGATTTAAAATCCAATTATACCATTGACTCCAAGATATATAATAGTCTCGTTCTTTCAGTATCATAGTAAGCCTATCTGATTCCACACAGTTCATTATTTTCTGAATTATTACTTGTTCGGGTGGGCTAACATACATCTTCCAGTATTGGGCCCATGCCAGTCTTGCAGCTATTATTATATGTAGCAACAGGTACCATGTCGTTCTATTGATGTTTACCGGTCTTATCCCTAATAAAAATACCTCAGGGCACAGTTGTATACGCTGCCCCAACATCTCATTAAGCCACTTCTGAATATTCTTCCAAAATTTCATTACCTCTTGACAGGTCCACCATTGGTGGAAATATGTGCCTTCTTTAACTTTAATAAGCAAAGCTTATTTGATGACAAATATATTCTCCATTCCAACTATGTTCATAGAGTAGGAAGAGGTCAGCTAAGCCATTGAATCCAACCCCATTTTCATTGTGAATGAATGTGCAAAGGCACTAGAATTATTTCTCTTCTGTAAAGATATTCAGAACAAACAATAGAAATGGAGAAAATATTGTTGTGTATCTCTAAGTCAACAGCTACCTTGCTAAATCTGACCTTTTCCAGATTTATAAAGTGCTGAAAAGTTGCTTGCTTTAACTATGAAATTGCTCACAGGATTCTTTATATCCTGAACTGACATTTAACAGTTTTTTTTTTAAAAAGACACAAACTGAGAGTAGACAATAGTAATGATATCTCTGTAATAGCTGAGTAGTTTATATAATACTAGAACCTGTAGATGAGAATTTAACCTTGATTGGAGCTAGAATGAGATAAAAGAATTGTCAAATGAAAAATGCAATTCTGTTGTATTACTGTGTTTCTTGTTGGGTTATTTATTTTATTTTCTGCGTTTATCCTCAATTCTAATGTAAATGGCTAGGAGGTGTCTTTGGAATCTGAACGGAACAGACATAAAATGAATAAATAAGCAAAGAAATCCTAGCTAGAATCAATGTATGTCTTATTGATAAATTTTATATTCAGCTGAATCTCGTAAAATAATTCAAAATTGATCAGTACAATATTAAATTGTCCCTTTTTCTTATTTTTCAAATAACTTCATTAATGACACAAGTTAGTTGTATGATGACAAACAGCTATATAGTTGCTAGGTATATTATATTTTGAGTTTTAAGAAAATATATTCTCCAGAATGGCAAATGTATATTTAAAGCTTTGAAATACAGCTTCTTCTGGAAATTTTGGAAATGTTTGATTAGCTTTTGCCATTTTTTATTTATACATTTGAAAAATATTAATTTATATCTTGCTTTTACATTTCTTTGTCTTATCCATTTTTCCTAGCCATAGCCACTTAAAATGTCTTAATAAATGAAATAGTAATAGCAAATGAAATAGACTTATATACAGCTTCATAGTGCTTTACAGCCCTGTCTAAGCAGTTTACAGAGACAGCATATTGCCCCCAACAATCTGGGTCCTCATTTTACCGACCTTAGAAGGATGGAAGGCTGATTCAATCTTGAGCTGGTGAGAATTGAACTGCTGAACTGCAGCTGCAGTCACCAGAAGTAGTCTGCAATACTGCGTTCTAACCACTGTGCCACCATGGCTCTTCAAGTAATTAAAACTTTATTTTACTTAAATTTACCATGTTGGACACTGTTTTTAAAGTTTACTACATGTTTTTAAAGTTTACGACAAGACATGGGCCTTCCCTCTAGAATCTAGATTATCACTTCCCTACTTTCCATCTTAAACAATTCAATTTAAGAAAAATAGTTCTAATAGTTTGGTCTAATTGATAAGACACCAGGCTAGAAAGCAGGAGGCTTTGGGTTCAAGTCCTGTCTTAACCACGAAAGTCAACTGGATGTCTTTGGGCTAGTTGCTCTCTCTCAGCCTAATCCACCTCACAGGGTTGTTGTTGTGGGAAAATAAGAGCATATGTGTTGGATATGTTTGCCATCTTGAGTTATTAGAAAGAAAAAATAAATGTGGGATACAAATCAATAAATTAAATGCATACATAGTACCTTTATTTCTCATACTGAACATCCTGAAGGAGGAACCAGGAGCTATGAATCATATAGCCACACCCTGTGTGCTGCGCTTAATCCATAGGACAGAAATCCCTCACCAGCAAAAGTTCTCATATATCCTCCTATAAGGTGGTAGAGAGATGAGATAAGGAAGCAGCCTTAAATATAAGTCTCCAAACTCATTTACCTCTCTATGTGTGTGCTACTTAATTGTTAATTAATGTCAGTTAATACTTAGGTTAGATGATTTATGCTATTAGGAAATGAAAATTTGTGCAAACTTTCCCTGTCAGATTAGGTTTAGGGTCAGAAGCCAATCAGCATCATTGCATAGAAAAATCAGTTTCTAGGAGCATAGGATGCACGGCAAGTAGTTATTCCTTTTTCCCCCTGCAACAATGCAGGAACCTGCCCTTTTATAGATAGGTAAATGTTTCATTTGAATGCCATGACTGACATTTGAATGTCATGAATGAGAGAGCAAAACATAGCACAATTTGAAATCGGCATTTTAATTGAACATGCCTAAAATGTCATGTTCCCTATCATACTATGTCACATTTCCTACCATATTCTTCAGGTACCTGATTAGTGCCAGGGTGACTTCCCAGACCATTGTGACTCATTAAAGCTTTCTATTAACAAAATGATAGCTTTCCTCAGACCCTGAACATCAGCGTCATGGTCTATTCAGAGAGAAGAAGCATATGTCAGAAGATCCAGATTAATCATAGTATGATGTGAAAGCTAAAATTGCATGCCCAAACAAGGTCCATCAAAACCAATTCTCAGGAACAATTATGGTGCAGACTATCTGAAGCCTTTTGAGACCATGTTTCAAAGTCTGCTCTGCTACTTGCACGTGTAACAAAAGCTACATTAACTGTTTCCCTTCAGAACTTTGGGTGGGGAAGAATGCAGGAACTTCCATTACATATTTGTAGAACTCTCCAACACAAAACCCATAACTATTAAGCACAACCCCAGTCACGTTTATATAGATTTCACTGTGGATTTCTCAGTCCTATTCAAGATATACCATGCCCACCTTTCTCTGGACTAGTGCTGTAATATTCAGGATTTGATAGTCCTCGGGCATGTAACAGGAACAAATTTAAAAGACAGCAAATTGATCTTAGATAGTGCACATATACTAAAATTACTTAGCTCAATGTCACTAGTGTCTGGGGCACCGGAGGTGGGTTTCAGCAGATTCTGACCATGCCCACCAAGCAATGCCCACTAACCAATGCCATGCCCAAGCCATGCCCACAGAACTGGTAGTAAAAATTTTTGAAACCCACCACTGTGTGGGGCACCTGTGGTGGCCCCAGCACTCTACCAGCGAAAATGGGCTCCTGAGCTCTGTTTTCGGCTGCAATGGCCTCCTGCAACCCTCTGCCAGCGACAACAGAGCTCAGAGCCCAAGGCCAGTCCTTTGCTGTTTCCATGGCAGCCCTGTGGGCCAGATCTAAGCACCCCATGGGCTGGATCTGGACCCCATCCCTGGACCTTGAGTTTGACACCCCTGGACTACAACTACTTCATCAGATTCCTTCCTTCTTTCCTTCCTTCTTTCCTTCTTTCCTTCCTTCCTTCCTTCCTTCCTTCCTTCCTTCCTTCCTTCCTTCCCTCCCTCCCTCCCTCCCTCCCTCCCTCCCTCCCTCCCTTTCTTTGTTTCAAAGTCTGCTCTGCTACTTGCACGTGTAACAAAAGCTACATTAACAGACTGTGTAGTATTTATCTTGCAGGTGCATTTCAGAAGATATGTGTCATTGGTGATTGAAGGTGACTCCTCCTCTTCTCCTTGCAGCCTCATAGACTTGTCTTGTAAAGCCGCTAGGCAACACTGTAAAGAACAGCAATTTTGTAATAACCTTCTTCCTCTTTAAGAGTTTGCAAAGTACCTAATGGAGGTTCAAAGAGAAAAAGAGATTATAAGGGAGATTTTACTATAGTTTCTTACTATAGCAGATCACTAGTCCTAATATATGACTACTGGAATGTGCAGTTTAGCTCCCCCATAGTTGAGAAGCAAAATAAATGATGCTTGACGTTTTTTAACTCATGAAATATTAGCATCTTGTTTTCTTGCTTATTACTTTCACACAATGAATGAAAATGTAGAAAAATAAAAAAGGACTTTGTCTACACAAAAAGCTTTTTTAAAAAAAAGAATTATAGATGATTTAACACATGTAGTCCTCTTACATTCTGTTTTCTGTCCTTCCTATGAAAAGGAGTAAGCTGGCAATCTTTACCAGGAAGGAAGTTTTACCAGGAAGGAAGTTTTGCTGAAATGTGTGGGACCTACAGGTTTTAGTTTGGGTTGGGGAATTGCTTTGAAAAAGTCATTTAAAATCCTGAAATGGATGTATCCTTACAGAAGCCACAAAAGAGTAGATAGAACAATATAAACATACAACAAAACCAGCTTTTGCATCTTGTTAACCTAGGGTTGCTAATACCAGTTGAAACCAGTCCAGGATAAATTGTCCTTCTCAATAAATGCACGTGCATGACCGTTTGATACACTTCTACATGCGTATTTGTCTGAGTCAAATTATAAGTGCCAGAAGTCACATTCCCAAAAGGGGAGAGCCAGGACAAAAACTCTTAAGCAAATGGATTTCTACTGATTAAAATTAATGATTTGTAAAATAAAGGATCCCATTTATACAATTAAAGCCACTCTTTTCTCACTCCTAGCAGAAAAAGCACAGTAAGAAGTAAAGTAGGGCAAAGTAAAGTAAAGAACGGTTTGCAGCAGGAGCGTGCATGCGTGCTCGCTTCGCTTGTGCGCAGAAGTTTCTGCACATGCGCAGATCACCCATGATGATGTCATGGTGGGTGGGCAGAGCCTTCTGCCGGTTTTACTATAGGTTCTATAGAACTGGACCGAACCGGGAGCAACCCACCACTGGTAGGGGTAATTGTACAAGGAAGAGAAGGGATTAGAGTAAAATGAAAGAGAAATTAACAGAAGAGAGATGCCTGATTAAATATAACCATACAGGTAGAAACTCAGCAGGCAAGCAGTGTTTCCAAAGGGATAGCTAATCTTCAAAGTGATGGCATCCTTACATTTTAGCAATAATGTCTGCAGACGTTTTCATCTTTAAGGCCCATTATTTTGTTTTCAATAGTTCTTTTGATCTTCTCAGGGAATGTATGAATACATGTGCCCATCACTTGAAATATGTGATTTTGGATGTGTGAGGAACTCAGCTTCAATGTAGTAAGACATTTGTGATGATCTATTTTCATTCAAAATTGAGATATGTTCTCAATGGTATTCCTATGTAACTTTACCTAATCTCAAACAAACTGATAGGTTATTAAGAAAGTTTTAATGGAAAGTCAGTGCCTAATTTTTTTTTAACTAAATGACAATTCATATATGATGATTGATGGTAAGCAATGTTTTGGATATTCAGATTTATACTTGGATTTATATTTTGACTTCTATTTCTCTATAGAACACAATCAATTCCAAAAGCATTATCAGTGTATTAGGTGACCCCTGTGATATTTTGATAAGAGTTTGGTTCCCCTTTTACTTATAATTACAGACTAGGTCCACCATTAAAGATTTCAGGACAATCCTGGAATGGAAATAAAACTTTGATCTTTACTCTGAGTAATTTTAGATTGCTCCACAGAACTTTTTGATAGGTGTAATGGTGTACACATATACATACACAGTATGTAATACTGTGTATGTATATCCACAGTAATGGAATGTATTTCCCATTATTGTTACAAAAAGTCATTCTGGTGATATTGCCACTATTAACTTTTCACCAAATAAATATAAAATAAAATAAAATAAAATAGTAAAGTAAAGTAAAGTAAAGTAAGGTAAGGTAAGGTAAGGTAAGGTAAGGTAAGGTAAGGTAAGGTAAGGTAAGGTAAGGTAAGGTAAGGTAAAGTAAAGTAAAGTAAAGTAAAGAAAGAAAAGTAAAGTAAAATAAAGTAAAATAAAATAAAATAATAATCCTTTTCACCTCTGGTTTACTTGGGAGGAGATAAAGAAGTATATTCCTCCGTTCAAGTGGCAGATGTATGCTGCTTTCCCATAATGAATGAGAATGAGTCATTAAGAATTCAAGTCTTTGTTCTGTGTACCAAGATGAAAGAAGTTAAAGGAAATCAGGAGATAAAATTAAGAGAGAGAGAAAAAGAAAGAAAGGAGAGGAGAGGAGTAGTAGTTTTAGCCACTGTTCCTTGGCTAGAATGTCACACACAGAGAAAAGGAAATGCCACATCTCAAATCAAAGCCCACATGATAAAGAGATCTACATCTAGCTTGCTGTAGAATTCACTGGTCTCCAATCCAGATCTCTGTAGATTATGGTTTGTTTGTTTTTTTCCTTATCTGGCTTCCAATAGTACAAGCATAAATAAAAAATACTGTACATCCAAGTCTTACTCTAAAATCAACAATAATTGCATTTCTTCTGAAATCTCACATATTAGAGTATGGCCGGACCTCTGTGAGAGAGTGGCCCTGCCTTTTTCCAACTTACTGGACCTTTGCAATGAACCACAGTGAGAGGGTGGTTTGACACCCCCCAGTTGGGCAGAACTTAGTGACTCTAATCGCTACTGTGGGAGGGTAGCGAGGACTCTCCTGATCGACTTGCCCGCTCCTGGACATTGTTTTATCACTGCGGAAGCCATGTTTTTTATCGTCCTCTCTGCTTTTATATTGTTCTGGATGTATTCTAGGTCCACGCTTCTTGCCCTGCGAGATTCCCCCCTCTCGCAGGCCTGGCCCTCCATGCTATCGAGGGCCTACCTTAATGACGGGTCTTGGGACCCCGAGAGGTGGCATGTGGCAAAAAGGGGGTTGAGGGGTTTTTTAAATTCATTTTTTACTAGAATTTTAAGGGGTTCCGGGGTGGGGGTGGGAGAGGGTTTGGGGGAGAACCCAAATGGGAGAAGGACAGGCTTGGCAGTTTGTGGTGTTATGGGGGGTGTAGACTCTGGAGGTAAGAGGGCTCCTAGAGAGCCCCCTGTTGAGGGTTGGGCTATAGAAACACTATGTGGGAGGGGCAGATATGGCGTGAGTGGGGGACCATATCAGGTGATGGGGGCACGCACTCGCTGTCTTCGAGCGATTGCGTGCCCTGGTCCCCGGAGCTATTCCCCTTCCCCAGGTTGTTCGGAGTCTCAGGACCCGAGGCTCCGGTTGCTGTTATGCAATGCCAGGTCCGTTGTAAATAAGGCCCCCCTCATATGTGACCTTCTTCAAGAGGGGGGTGCGGACCTGGCCGGTATTACTGAGACCTGGTTGGGCCACGAGGGTGGGGTTCCCCTCGTAGAGATGTGCCCACCAGGTTTCCTTGCATTTCACCAGCCGAGAGCTCAGGGTAGGGGTGGGGGAGTAGCGGTCATTATTAAGGAAAGTCTGGATCCGAGGGAGGCCACTGTACCTCAGATAGCCGGGTGTGAGTCCATCCTTGTGAGGTGGGGTCCTGGTGGGCGGATGGGTTTGTTAGTCACGTACCTGGCTCCCTGCCGCGTGGCAACGACCCTGCCCGAGCTTCTCAATGTTGTAGCCGATGTGGCGATTGGCACCCCCAGGCTTATGGTCATGGGGGATTTCAATCTGCCATCTATCGGCGAAACATCTGAGATAGCTCGGGAGTTCATGGCTTCCATGATGGCCATGGACCTGACCCAGGTAATTCAGGGCCCGACTCACATTGGTGGACACACCCTGGATCTAGTTTTTGTCTCTGGGCAGTGGTTGAGTGGTCTTGATATTGGGGATATAGGCGTAGAACCCTTGTCATGGACTGACCACTCGCTCCTTCGGCTCGACTTTCTGACCGCTGCACCCCACCGCAGGGAGGCGGAACCGACCAGGTGGTTCCGCCCCAGGCGCCTGATGGATCCTGATAGGTTCCAGACGGAGCTTGGGCCATTTCCTGAGACACTGACACGCGACTCGGCTGAGGACCTGGTGGCTGCCTGGGATAGGGCGGCCAGTGGGGCCTTGGACCGTGTCGTGCCTTTGCGGCCTCTGACCTGGCGCCGAACCCACTTAGCCCCTTGGTTTACCGAGGAGCTGAGGGAGATGAAGCGCTGAAAAAGACGCCTAGAGAGTGGTTGGAGGGCCAGCCGCTCCGAATCTGACTTGACACTAGTAAGAGCTCATATTAAGACTTACATAGTGGCAATAAAAGCAGCTAAGTCTAACTACTTCGCCGCTCTTATCGCGTCATCAGATAATCGCCCAGCCGCCCTGTTTAGGGTGACCCGCTCCCTCCTTCATTCGGGAGCGTGGGAGGATCCCTTACAGGGACGTGCTGAGGATTTTGTTCAATATCTGGATGATAAAATAACTCAGATTCGGGACGACTTGGCCGCTGACTGGGTTAGTTCAGGCGGGGTGACTGAGCCTGGTCTTGAGAGTGTTATCTGGGCTGAGTTCGATCCTGTGGCTCCCGAGGACGTGGACAGGCTTCTGGGAAGACTGAACGCAACCACATGTTTATTGGACCCGTGTCCCTCCTGGTTGGTGCTGGCCTCCCGGGAGGTTACACGAGGCTGGCTCCAGGAGATTATAAATGCTTCTTTGAGCGAGGGTGTCCTTCCGTCTGCCTTGAAGGAGGCGGTGGTGAGGCCCCTCCTCAAGAAGCCCTCCCTGGACCCAGCTGCTTTAACTAATTACCGTCCTGTCTCCAACCTTCCCTTTTTAGCGAAGGTTGTTGAGAGTGTGGTTGCGTGGCAGCTCCCCCGGTACCTGGATGAAGCTGTCTATTTAGACCCACTCCAGTCCGGCTTCAGGTCTGGATACAGCACCGAAACGGCATTGGTCGCGTTGGTGGATGATCTCTGGAGGGCCCGGGGTAGAGGGTACTCCTCTATCCTGGTGCTGTTAGACCTCTCAGCGGCTTTTGATACCATCGACCATGGTATCATATTGCGCCGGTTGGAGGGACTGGGGGTGGGGCGTTTTGCGGTGGTTCTCCTCCTATCTCTCCGACCGGTCGCAATCCGTGTTGACAGGGGGCAGCGGTCAACCCCGAGGCACCTGGTATGTGGGGTGCCACAAGGGTCGGTCCTCTCGCCCCTCCTGTTCAACATTTATGTAAAGCCGCTGGGTGAGATCATCCGTGGTTTTGGGGTGGAGTTCCATCAGTACGCGGATGATACCCAGCTGTACATTTCCACCCCAGACCACCCCAACGATGCCGTGGAAGTGATGTCCCAGTGCCTTGAAGCTGTGCAGGTCTGGATGGGGAGAAACAGGCTTCGACTCAACCCCTCCAAGACCGAGTGGCTGTGGCTGCCGGTGTCCCGATATAGCCAGCTGACTCCATCGCTGGTTATTGGGGGCGAATCATTGGCCCCCACGGAAAGGGTTCGCAACTTGGGCGTCCTCCTGGACTCACGGCTGTCTTTAGAGGATCATACGACAGCCGTGGCCAGGGGGGCTTTTTATCAGGTTCGCCTGATACACCAGTTGTGACCCTTTCTAGATCGGGACTCCCTACGCACGGTCACTCACGCTCTTGTCACTTCCCGTCTGGACTACTGCAATGCTCTCTACATGGGGCTCCCTTGGGGTGCACCCGGAGGCTCCAACTGGTGCAGAATGCGGCCACGCGGGGGATCATGGGAGCGACGGGACACTCCCACGTGACACCTCTCCTGCGCGAGCTGCATTGGTTGCCGGTGGACTTTCGGGTGCGTTTCAAGGTGTTGGTAATCACCTTTAAAGCGCTCCATGGCTTAGGGCCAGGGTACTTACGGGACCGCCTTCTGCCACCAATTGCCTCCCACTGGCCGGTTCGCTCCCACAGAGAGGGCCTCCTCAGGGTGCTGTCAGCCAGACAATGCCGGCTGGCGACCCCCAGGGGGAGAGCCTTCTCTGTGGCAGCACCCACCCTCTGGAATGATCTGCCTCCAGAGTTAAGAACAATCTCCGACCTCCCGACCTTCCGGCGGGCTTTAAAAACCCATCTTTTTCAGCTTGCCGGCTTAGCCTGATTCCTGTAAATATTTTATCGTTTTAGAGTTTTTATTTATATTTTAATGATTTTAGTTTTAATCTATGGCCATCTATATTGTTATTTTATGAAATTTTAACTTTTGTATGTTTGTTTTTAATCGGCTGTGCACCACCCTGAGTCCGTAAGGAGAAGGGCGGTATATAAATCTAAATAAAGATAAAGATAGAGGCATCTTTCTATCTCAGAGTCCACAACCAATGGCCTTGTTTTATATTCCAGGCCCTCATTTGTATGAGCAATCAAAATCATCTCAGTTTGGTTTCCAGGAGGGAGGTAGTGCATTCCACAGGATCCTTCCTTCCTTCCTTCCTTCCTTCCTTCCTTCCTTCCTTCCTTCCTTCCTTCCTTCCATCCATCCATCCATCCATCCATCCATCCATCCATCCATCCATCCCTGCTGCTGTTCCAGTATCTGTAATGTACACTGAGATATTACTGCATGTAATAAGATTCTTATATAGGAATTTCCTTTCTGTGTCCTGCAGATTTTATTAAAACTATTCTTTCAAAAATCTGCTTCAAATTCCAAAACCTCCCTCTTCGATATAAAAATCATGTATTTCATTATATCAGTTTATAGTGTACATTATGTTAAGATATTAATATGATATATACTAATACATGGATATTCACACACAACTTTGGTGTGTAAGAAGGATAGGCTATAATAGCATGTCTTTAATCACGACTCAACATACAATTTAAACATTTCTGAACCACAGAAATATCATACTGATAACAAACTGATAGCAAAGGTAGATATTGTAACAGCCATGCTTTTTCCAGTTTTGTGTCTGAAAGCTGGACTAGCAGAAAGGCTAATAAAGAAAAAAAGGATGCCTTTGAACTGTGATGCTGGAGAGAAATGATAATACCTTGAAACTTTCCCACGAAGAGCTAATCATCCAATAGGAGAGAAAATAAAATCAGGCTGCAAACCAGAAGGACTAAAAATAAAGCTAGAGTTTAAATATTTTAGATGCCCAATGCAAAGGCAGAAGTCATGAAAAAAGGCCGTCCTGCTTGGAAAAATCAAAGGGAACATGAAGAAGACAAAGGTGCTAGCTGCTGTCGTTGATGGCACAAGTACGCGTTATTCAAAGAAACAGTTATTGACAGACGGTTGCAAAAAGTCAGAAGTGACTGAACAACTGAACAGCAGCAGAAATAAACATTTCATAAGATAATGTACTCCTTTTCGAATCTGAAAAAAATAAACACCTTAATTGGGCAAGTGGTTCTTATTTTGAGCCTGAGCTTTTCTATCTCATGTCACTCCTAAAAATGTCATGCTATATTTGATACGACAGGAGACAGATGGCATGGAATTGGAAAGAACACTGAACTAATTATAAAAGTGTGAATGAAAGCTATGTCTTTGTCTTGTGGCTACCTCTGAAAAATTCACAGATGTCAGGTTGAACCATGACATCTAAGTAAAGTCAAAGCAGAACCATATGCTAGAAATTTAGAATTAATCTCATTATGTGTAAAATAAAATCTAATTCCATCCCATAAAGTTTTCATCCATGCAGCAAATTCTTATAAATAAAATTTGAATGAAAAAAGATTCTGCATATCTAAAAACAATATGCAGAGTTTTTCACCCTTCAATTCAGTCATGTCTGATTCTCAGTAATAGAGTCCAGAACAATTATTATAATTATAATTATTATAATTATATATTCCTTCTCAGGCTTGGTGAGGAAATCCAAGCTGAAAAGGATCCGGCAACCTGTATCTCCAAAGTACCATTCCTGAATGAGATCCCACAATGAAAGGGATCGTGAGAAGGAAGAGCAGATCTGCTAGGGCCAAATTGATGATGTAGATGTACATGGAAGCAGAGGACTTCATGTAGTGGCACATCACAACTAAGGTGTAGACATTGCCTGTCATTCCAATTATGCACATAAGAAACAGGATGGTCCCATAGTGCTGGTGGCTGTGATGTCTAATGGTGGAAGAAATAGTGCCATCCATTCTCTTAAAAGATCTAGTTTACATGCCTTGTGTCAGCTTTAGAAGCCATATTAGGCTGGAAGCTGCCACCTTCTCATGTGTGGGGAAGTAGGAGGGGGGATTTAGTAGAGGGCTTGTCTTTAGACATAATAGCATTCTTCCTGTTGGTCAACGTCAGGCTGATCCTGCATCTGGAGAAGGAGTGGTCGGAGTGAGGTCTCGAGATGGGAGGGATGGTGCTTGGAGCATGTGATTGACTGAGGAGTAAGGGGATGGTTTTGGGGATTTTGATTTACTGAGGAAAAACCCGGACCTCTCAGATTCGGGTTTTCCCAGATGTGCCAGTTTACCTAGTCTAGTAAATAGAACTTTGAAAAATGCTTGCTTCAGAGTTTTTACTTGGAGTTGGGGGGTTTTCTGGAATGCTGACACCTTGAGTAATCATCAGCAGGCAATATTTGACTTTTTGAAGAGAAGAGGGAACGGAAGGATGCTTAGTTGAGATTAATTTCTGCTAAAATGTCAGAAATACCTGTGATCTCCAGCCTTGTATTTATTCTAGAGAAAGGGCATAGGAGAGAAAAAAAAAAACCCTACTGTAAGGTAGAATAATATAATGCTGTAGCTTTTTTGATTCTCAACTTTCCTTGTTTCCCAGGCTTGTCAGTAGTTGACAGTTGTTGTTGTTGTTTTTTATAGGGTTCAATATTTTAACATTTTCATTTCAACTTCAACATTTTCAATTGCTTCAACATTTATTCTTTTCAAGTCCGGATCTGGCCATCCAGCTATCTGAAATTATAAAGGACAGCTTTGCTTTGTAGTTACTCTAAAGCATTTGGCCAGGAGAATCACTGCTCCACATCTATGTAGCTGGAATGAAAAAGTCTAATAATTGCAGCCACCATTACATTTTAGTAAAAGAAACATAAATGGCCTTTTCTAAACCTTAACTCAGTTCATGAGTGAATTAACCGTGAATACAATATCTTTGTAGCTAAAGATATATAACTATATGTCGCATTATTCAAGTTTTCCCCGGTCTCATTTTTGGCATGACTCTGCCAGAATTAATTTCAGATCTGACCAGACAGCTTCCTCCTTATAACTCTTCTTTTGCTTTCTCTTTTGGATATCACAGAAGGGTTTTGTCCTTCTCTTCAAAATCTTCAATGAGAAGACAGAATGGAAGGAAGCACTGCTTAGTTGAAATTAATTTCTACCGAATACCTGCAATCTTCAACCTTGTATTTATTCTAGAGAAAGGACACAAGGAACAAAGTGAATGCTTTGGCTCAGTGGTGAAATGTAAAATTTGTTACTACCGGTTTGGTGGGTGTGGCTTGTTGGGGGTAATGTGACTGGGTGGGCGTGGCCAACTCTTTTTTTTAACTTTTAAAAGCATTTTTTCTACAACCTCTTCAGCCGAAGAGGGTTAAAAAAATGCTTTTAAAAGGCTCTGACGATCCCAGCTGAGCCTCACGATCATCAGAGGCATTTAAAAAAAAACTTTTAAAAGCATTTTTTCGGTCAAAGTTGTTGTAGAAAAAGTGCTTTTAAAAGTTAAAAAAAAAGCCTCTGATGATCACACGGCTCAGCTGGGCATGGGGAAGGAGGGATTTTTGCTACCAGTTCTCTGAACCACCTGCCACCATCACTACTGGATCGGGTGATACGGTCTGAATCGGAAGCATTTCACCCCTGCTTTGGCTGCTAGTTGTGTGTGACTTGTAGTGTTAGCTGAGCTATTATGTGGTAACCAACAGCCAGCATGATGATCATCTCTAAAATATCGAGAAACATCTTTCTTTACAGGAAAGGCTTTCTTTTACCTAAAAACATGTATTCTTATTTTTAAAAAGTATATTAGTATATTAAAAAATATGATGCAGCACTGACCCCTGCGTTGTTGTTGTTTTATGGATCTGGTAGCATTTGTTAGCAAATGTAAAGTTCTACATGCTTACAATCATAGAAGGAACTTCATTGTGCACTGATTGACAGCCATGTTCCCTCTGGTAATTTGTGGAAGAGCAGCCATATTTTTCAGATCTACTGAATGTCTGAATATTACTACATAATGCTCTACCTTTTTACATCATATTAATATTATGTCCAGGCTTCACTTTTTAATCATATGGATCTCACTACCCTAATTTCCATAACAAATGCTTGCAAATATGTACCAGTGCATTATTTTTAACATTTATTTGATTGCCTTTCCTTAAGGGAAGCCTGTTTTGTTGTGAGTTGGGGTCTAATCAAGATGATCTCCTGGGATCAACTTCCCTTCTTGATTCAAGAATATTTTCTGGGAAAAGATTGATGGGTCCATAACTTGCCAAGCAGATTTCATCAGAGCACATAATTTGACTTGGGCTTGTTTATGGATAGATACACTTGTTTGTCTAATCAGTTTTAATGATAGCAAGTATCCCAACTCTTCTTTCCCAAAGCATGTGCTGCATTATAATGCAAGCTAAAATTGTCTGAGAGAGACATTCTGCTGGGCTGAAGTAGTGGTACAATTTGCCCTTCTTAATAAAAATACAGTCAGCTACTATGTATATTAAGAAAGGCAAGTGATACCAAATATCTGTGACCCTTATTTTCTCAGTCAAAGAAAATGTAAGCCTTGGAACCCTAGAAATCTCACTGCTTATAATAATGTAATAACATACATGGAATTTTAATAAAAAATATTTTTTCCGTTTCCAGTAAAGACTGGAGAATATCTATCTAATCCCTGATTATATATTTGTTTCTTCAATATTTCCAAAAAACATATGATAACAAATGTATAGAGAGTGAAATGTCTGTGCTAGAAATAGTAGATCTTGCCAAGTGTCATCAGTATTGGTTATCTCAATTCCTTATATTAGAGAACAATTCAATAGGGCAGAGACCTTTATTTGACTTGCAGACCCAAATTCTTTACCTCTCCCTGCCCCCCAATAATTTTCATTCATCAACGAACAACTCTTTGAGATACTTGAAGACAGTTAGTTCAAGCTATTTATAATAAAATAGTCTGTTCACTCCAGTTATTTTTGAGGATATAATGCAGCAGTAATTTAAAATGTTCAGTGTGAGGCCTATTTTCTCAAACTAAATCTGACTGCGAAGAGTGGGGTTTACATAGGTATACATAAATTGTAGCTTAAATACATATATGCATTATTTCCTATTAACCTATCAATTCTGAGAATTTAAACTCGTAAGCTTAAACCCAGAGTCTTTTGGAATGGGAAGCTATAATAAATGTAACAAATCATCATTATCGTTTTAGGTTTCTCAGTAAGAGTGACACAATTCACCTCCATAAAAATGGTATTACATATTTTTCTGAACTCTGTGCAAAGTCAGATGAACAAGATAAACAAAGAGCAAAATGGGTAGCTTGCTACAATGAAAACTGAACAGACATTTACACCTGTTTGCAGGGATAATCACAGAGTTTTGCTTAGCCGATTATTTATTTGAATAATAATATAACACTACACCAATAAGCTATTCCAGATGCCGTAGCTTTGTTTCAGACAATCAACTTGCCAAGTCACTTGTATCTCAAGAAGCTACACAACAATTGAAACTTCAGATCCAAATCTGAAAGCCAGTTGAAGGAGTTTCCCCTTAAAGGGAAAAGTCCAAGACAGAAATCTTGGCTGAGATGTCAGAAAGCTCTCAATGGAGCCAATGGAGCTCATCTTGTCTGGCTATATGAAAAAGAGGAGATATTCTTCTTTGCTAAAGATATATGGCAATTGTTCTCTCCCAATCCTTGTATTCATTCATGCTGCTTTGTGACGTTGGACATTGTAGATCTGCAAAGGCAGAAAACTAACAAGCTACAAAAGTAATAACTGCATTTCAAAAGCCAAAGTCAGTTGCAAGTTTACTTCATTTGACCTAGTACATGGTCAGCAAACACATAACATGTCAATGCTCTTTCTCTGTCATACCAAAAAATGGAGATAACTCGCTTTATTATAAGTGTTTTTCTATGCATCTGATGAAATGAACTGCAGCTCACAAAGCTTATGTCTTTTAATGAAATGCATTGGTTGGAAAAGATGCTCCTAGACTCCTTCTCTAGTACCATGAACTAGCACTGCTTGTCTCCAACAAAGCTTTTTCTTTGAAAATATGCGAGAAGAAAAACCTATGTATTCTTTAAGAAGGAACATTTGTTTACTTACTTTATTTTTATGCTGACATAGTCTGTGTGAATTTATAGCAGTACATATAAAACCAGAATAAAAATCATCAACAACAATAATAACAAAATCAGTTCAAATATAGCTCAATACATCAAAGCATTTAATATTTTACTTCAACCCCACCCCACTCACCCCACCCCAAGAAAAATGGACATTCCAATGATAGATCTTAACTAAAGGCTTAAACATATCAACAGTACCATTTTAAAATCTTAGGTGTGATGGAGCAGTCTGGATCTCTAGGCAGAAACCATTCCATGTCGGGGTGTGTGTGTGTGTGTGTGTGTGTGTGTGTGTGTGTGTGTGTGTGGTTCACTAGGTTCCTAAGAAACTAAGTAGTTGCTCTCCCATGGATCTCACACATAGTTTTTCTATACAAATAGGCAGCATACTGTACACTCACTTATGCAGTGCTGGCTGGGGGATTCTGGGAGTTGAAGTCCACCCATCTTCAAGCTTCCAAGGTTGAGAAACACTGAACTATGAGCTTTAGATATTCTCTTCTATTTTGGGAGGAATCCAACACAATGTAAGGAATAGAAATGTTTTGTGTAATTCTGAATTTAAGGCAGGTTCAAAAAATGAATTTATAAGTTTTACAGCTGTGGACTTTGTGTTTTGCCTTAAATGCTAAAATAACTTGACCAGATTTGGGTATTTACACACCAGTTAAGGAGAAACAGAACTGCTTCATATTCTACTTCAAGCAAAAAAAAAAAAAAAAAAAGTAGTTTTGGATTGGCACAGTGCCATTGTGTCCTTTGAGTGTGCTATTAAAAAAAATAATAGCTTTTGCTTGATCATTATTTAACTTATTTTATGGTCTTTCTTTTATTCTCCCTGGGAAAAATATAGATTAATATGACTATGCAACAGTGGAGGCATTGTCTTACATACGGAAGTTAAGTCCTATAGAATTGGTAGAACAGTGTTTGATTGATAGAATTCTTTGCTTCAAATGGCTCAGTCCAGCTATTAATGTACTGAGAATTTTTGTGCCATTTAATACTTGCAGCCTGGGGATTTTAATACTGGAGACTATTTAACCAAGAGATTGTGAAAATCACTGAGATTATGAATATGTTTTGAGCACTTAAAGACATATTGAGTATTATTTTGTAACAATTATTTTTGCAGTGCAGGCTGGAAGAATGTCAAATTTAAAGGAACTGCATTTTAAAGCTGGGCAAAAGCTAGAAATAACACTTTTTCAAATGCAGAACTATATCAGCCAAAGGAGAATCATCTTTTAAACTTTGAATGAATAAATGAAGCGTAGTAAGAATGAGGCCATTTAATTAACACTCACAATAAGAAGTAAAACGAATGCATATATTTTGTGATTTATCAGGTGGTTTTCTAATATCATTTTGCATGGGTAGCTAAGCAAACCAGGAAAGAGTAAGAAACTATTGCTAGCAAGAGCGGCAGAGACTCTTTCCCTGGATAAACATTTATCTAAGAAGCAGGATATATCCACAATGTAACAGAACAGAAAGAATGCACAACTGTATGAGAAGAAGACCTCCCAGATCTTGTGGGAAACCAGCATTTTGCCTTAGCCATGCTATCCAATCATGGTAATGGTTTGTTTGTTTTATTTTACTTAATCTTCATTGGATTTTCATAGCATTCTTTGGTGAGATGAACTTCAGTGTGATGAAAGGCCTCGCCAGTTCAGCCTGGTTTGAACATGAGGCCAACATCTACAAATTACTTGTAAAAGCTGAGGTGAATAAGCCTGCAATCCTCTCATCAAAGCTCTGTTCCTGGGATCACATAGCTTCTTAGAGAATCAGCAAGCTAAATTAGCAAGTAAATCTTTGCTTTGTTTTCTTCAACCATCATTTCTCCATCATTTAGTGGGTTGGGGGAAGGGATATTATTGCTTTATCAAACAGAATACCATTTGTTGGCATTTTGATTCTTGGGTAGAAAGTGCAATTCCAGTTTGGTATTGGGAAGTGAAGCTAGAATCACTAAATTCTAGGGCAATAACAACTGAATAGTTCAATGGAGACAGGTTGGATAAGTGTGTGTGTGTGTGTGTGTGTGTGTGTGTGTGTGTGATCTTTAAATATCCTAGCTACTTTTTAATAGGTTTTTCTTACCTCATTTTCGTTCACCCAGGAAGGAAGATTACTACTGAAATAACTAGAAATGAATCAACTACCAAAATAAAAAGACTGGGAGATGATTCTCGACCTAGAACTATTGCTTTTCTTTTCAGAAATGTAACTGTCTGATTCACAAGAGATCAATGTTTTTGTCCATTCCAATTGTTGTCAACATGTGACAACAATTACTAGGATGATTTCTTTCCCTTTTTCATTTGGGGTTCGCAACATCATGGAATCTGTGAAAGGGGCCATTGAGACTATTTTGTGCAACTTCCTACACAGTGGAGAATTCCAAATTGAAGCCACTCCAGCACCTTTGCTTAAATGCCCTCAGAAAAAGGAAAATATTTCTCAAAGGTAATAAGTGGATTTACTGCTGAGCTGCCCTTTTCATTAAGAACCTTCTTGTGAAGATACTTTGAATTGGATTGTGGAGTAAATTAAAACCATTAAACTGTGTTCACACTTTGAAACAACAAAGAACCAGGCATGCCAACCTTTTAGAGTGTGAGAGACCCAACAATTTTCCTCTGCCTTTACTGATTTCTTTAAAAAAAATTAAATTGAAATATATATATATATTTATTGAAATTGAATAAATATTTAAATTGAAATATATATATATATATATATATAACTATATATATATAGTTGCAAAAAGGAGGGAAAAAAGAAGAGGGAAGGGGATAAGGAAGGAGCAAGTCTGGAGAATGCAGATAAGAAGGGAAAAAAGCAATAGGAAAAAAAGTAACTGTCGATTTTCTTCTGGGCAGATACAACCATAAAATATAATGACCCTTTGTGTTAGAATAAACCATAACATATCCTGGATGGCATGATAAGTAAACGCATTAGCTAGCTTCAACATTGTATTAGAAACGCTCATTAATGATTCTTTAAATTGAAGTGAAATATCAAGTGGAGTGCCACAGGGTTGAATCAAAAATAAAAAGAGAATAAACAATAACAAAAATCAAACAATTGGTTTTTCTATAAACAGGTACATCTCCTGTATTCAGTCTTTAATATCAAGAAATTTAATTTAACAAAACAATTCATTCATGCCCAGTCACAGTTTCTCAAAAACAGTGCGATTCTAGAATTTTGGAATATAATTTAACATGACATAAACACCTTTAACATTAAAAGATTTCCCTTTATAAATTACTTAAATGAACATTAAAATATTGTTCCAGAAAGATGCTAATGACTCACAGGACTTATCATATGGGTCTGACGCCAGTCCTTTCAAGTATATCAGATATAGATGGCAATTGTCTTTGCTTTTTATGTCTCCTCTATTCTAACAACACCTAGGCTGGTATTTCTTGTAGATGTGACATTTACAACAGATGTCTCATTTTTCCCCATAGGGACTCAGACCATGATTCCTATGACAATGGTTTTGTTAGAGAGAAGGGTAAAAGTGGCACATGAGTAAAGGGGGTTGATATGACAAAGGAAGACATTAGCTGGATTGAAAATTGTCCTCAAAGAGTACTCATTAACATTTCCTCATCAAACTGAAGTGAGTATCAAGTGAGTGTCACAAAGTTCAGATTCAGGTCCTCTTTTCAATATGTTTATTAATGACTTGTATGATGAAGGAAAAGAAATGCTTATTAAATTTGCAGGTGACAAAATTGGGTACGATAATTAATACTCTAGAAGAAAAAAAATTAAATTCAAAATTAGCTTGACAAGTTAGAGAAGAAGATGAGAGCAACAGAAGAAAATTTAGCCAGGGACCAATTCAAAGTGCTATATTGCTATATTTATGAAACAGAAATCAAATGTACAGCTGTAGAAGAGTGGATTTTTGGTTTGTGAAAAAGATTTTAGAATGAGAGTTGGAGACAAAATGGGTATGCATCAACTGTATGACATGACTACAAAAAACAGAAAGGTAAATACAATTTACGAACAGTTCTGCACTGCAGCTGCTTGTTTCCAGTGCTACTCGCAGCACAAATCAACTTCAGAAATTCCATTGTAGTTTACAATGGGTTATCAACCAGGCTGAGTTATAGCTCAGCCAAACTATTGCTCCTGCAAGACTAATTGGTCATCCCCTTGATTACTGCCCTTCCTATCCATGCCACGAAGCAAGCTCAATAGCTAGTTTGTGTATGGAGCAGTCTACCAGTGTCTGCCTTTTCTATTTAGAAATTGCTTCCTCATCACTAATCTTTGTACCTTTTGTTGGCTTTCCTAAATTGCCCACATGAATGCCTTCACAATTCCATCCCACATTATCTCTTTTGACACTAAATGCAAACCTTTTCTCCCCACTTCCACCCCATAGGTTATCATCATTGCTCTCATGCTGAAATAATTCAAGGAATATGGAACGGGTTGTTGGACATTGTTGGATTGTCTGGTTTTTATTCATTTATTTACAATGCGAACATCCAGTTGAAACTGACAGCCGAAGATGAAATGATTGCTAAAAGAAAAAGAAAAAAATTCTGAAAGAAAAGAGGGAAAAGGAGAGGAAGAAAAAGAAGGGGAAAGAAGAGTAGAAGAGGGGGTTAGAAAGGGAGGAAGAAGAAAGGAGCAGGGGAAGGGGAAGGGAAGTAGAAGGAGAGGAGAGGGGGAATGAAGAAAGTAGAAAGGGACAGAAGAAGAAAGAGGAGGGAAGAAGAAGAGGAAAGGTTGTGGTAAAACAAAGAAGAGGAAATGGTAAAAGTGCAGCCCCGAACAAATAAAAATGAAAGTTAAAGGATAAGATGAATGATCAATGATTAATGATGGATAAGAGACTGTACGCTTAAATATGTTTGTGAGAAATAAAAATTAAAAAAAATACGCAAAAAAAAATTGCTGGAGGAATAAAGCACTGGAGATCATCCACTCTGAAGGGCTTAACATTGATTGGGAAATAGCCATTTGATTTTGAAGCTTAATAAAGAATATTTATAGTCTTCCGTGAAGTTTGTTTCCTGATCTAATCTATCTTGAAGGGCTAAATGCCTCCAATCCCAATTCATTAAGGTAATTCAGGATAGTTGCAGGATTCAATCTTGATTGCTCACCAGGACCAGAGGTTTAGTCTTCTGAGCTTTCAAACTAGTGCTGGAGCCCATCCTCAGAAAACTTCTCTCTCACAGAAGTGTGTGTGAAGGAATGCATGTGTCCCATTTGTCAGAAATGGTATAGGGTCTCCTGCTTGAGTGGGGGTTGGACTAGATGATCTATAAGATTCCTTCCAACTCTGTTAATCTGTTAAATCTGTTAAAGTTTCCTTTAACAGGATGGGCTCCAGCATGAGTCCCAAAACATGGAAGACTAAACCTCTGGTCCCAATGACTGTCCCAGATTGGATCCTGCAACATTATCCTATATATTTGCCTTCGTTTGTGAATACCATAAATAATGGAGTAAAAAAATTACTAACAGGTCAAGAAGCACAAGCAGAATCATATTATGTTTTCTTGCTCCCTCAATATGCCTAGCCTCAACCTAATCTAGGCAATCATCTTTATCAAGAGTAGTAGGATAAGATTTGTCCTCACCCACGCATCTACGTTGGTGAAAAATGGCAAATTTGATACTGGTCTACAAATAGTTAAAAGAGAGGATTCTAAATATTTTTTTTCAGGTGGAGCCATAATACTGTCTCTTTCAGGGCAGATGGCATTAATAATCTTGTACAACATCTTCCTTAATACATGCCTCTTGGACAGAATAACCAAGTAGAAGATAAATCCAGAAGAGAAAGAGTGTCTCAAATTTTTCAATGCTGTCTGTATCTTCAAGGTATTCAGAAACAAACAGAATCCAGACAAGGCAGTGTGACTTGGCCTCCTCTCAACCAGCACCATTTTAGTGGCATTAATCTGTGAGAATTTTGTCAATGAAAATATAATAATAATGAAATCCTAAACATTTGCTGCCCAAAGCACCAGAAGTGTTCCACAATTCCTGTGGGCTGAGTCAGTTCCCATACCACCTGGAAGAGAATTTTTTGTGTGATTTTCAGCAGATGCAACGGAGGTTGGGGGAAACTTTCTTCTCTTTCATTGCTACAGAATAAACTCTTCACTGTACTTTAGGCTGTGCTCAGTCGTATGCTTATCAGAACAGTCTTAATCATTAAAGATGGATTGTCCTCACAAGCTGAATAGTACATTTTTCATTCCAAGTTCAGTTTTAACTCTTCAGGATCAGTAGATCTGTACAAATCTTAGGAAGTCATTCAAAAGAATTAGAGAAGTAGAAGAAAAAGAACTGTTCACATTAAGATAATTTAAATAGTTTAGAGTTAGCTATATTAAACCAATTAGCCCAGAACCCAAATGATGTGCAGGGGGTGGAGAGATATTAGTGGTAATGAATAGACAAGATTATGGAAAAAGAATAAGAGAAGAGGTATCAAGTAATTGTACTATAAGCAAACTGAGGTTAAATTAAATCTTCATTTTAAGGAACAAGTTTAGGAGAAAGGGCTATTACACCTAAATGACCAGTAAATTTAAGTTTATATCATTTGGATCAATTTATATTAAAGAGGTACATGATATACATTCATACAAATTGTAATTTAAATATTTTCATAAGTACATCATTATGGAAATACTACAAGTGATGCAAATATCATGAATTTACATGAATTGCTAAACTGTCAGCTGCAAAAGACTTTGCTCCTTACCTGGAATGGTGTTTCTCTGAAAGAGTTTACTTTAATAGCATACTTGAAGAAGTATTGACAATGGATGTATAACACATATGATTTTCTACTCTAATTAATATATTCCATGGTAACTCAAATTTATTAAAAAAAAGAAATGCCAATGGGAGACCTACAGTTTAAGGCAATGAATCTGATTAGAATTCTTCTATCATATAATATAAAAATTAGTGCCAACTTCATGATAAAATTGAAGCATTTTATATATTAAATAAGGAATAAGTTAGTCACTGAAACATGTGCTTGTCCTTTGTGAGTAACCTATAAAATGTGGAATTAGAGTAACAGAGAATACATTAATCTGCATTTTGATTACTTTGCATGTTTTTTACTGGAATAAGCAACATTAGCCTTTGAATATAGCAGTTGCTGATTTAATACACTTTTATTTTAACTGACAAACTAATTTCTAGGGCACCAGCCTATGGAACTCTTTGAAGAAGTATGTTTTCAAAGTAAGTAACCCACTTAAGGTGATGTTAAGAATTGATTGTGTTTCATAGGACATTCTTCTGTTTTTGTATGGTAACAAGAAGACTGCATTTATTTTACTATGATTGAACTGTGAGGATCTAAATATGAATCTTATGTAAAGTCTAAGAAGCCTACATAATCTTTTTAGATTATAGTAATCAAAGCCGGAAAGGAGTTACAAAATACAGTCTACTGACAGTTTTATTCATTAGTGCGTTTGGAATTCATAACCCATAGACTGGAAGCCGTAGGTTGGAAACAAAACCCCAAACACTTTTGCTTCCATTTTTGAAAATCTGTGAGGAATGAAAGCGTGAGCATGTGAGCATGCTCACGCTGTGAGCATGAAAGAGGAGTATGAAAGAAAGTTGAATAATTGAAAGAATTAGAATGTAATATTAAGGCTGCAGAATAAAAAAAACATAATAACAAATGATATAAATGTGTATGATAGATATACAATAAGAAGAGCCTGGTCATTTAAAAAGACCAACTGAAAAATCAGCATATACTGAAAACTGTAGCTTTCTTTTAAGAAAAAAAACAAATTGTTTCTGTAAGAGAATATGTATTACCAAGGACACATTGCTGCGAAGTGAAATGACTAATGCAGTCTAATAAATGGAAAACAAGACAAACAGCTCTTCAGCAGGAAGAACTCCACTTTGGGACGACTGCCTTCAGAATTATTACATGCTGCTAATACAGAAGACTAAGATTAGTCAATATCATTTGGCAACATGAATGACAAGCAAAGATACTTCTTTTTCTTTCTTTCTTTCTTTTTTTTTTTTGAAACATGCAATGTTTAATATAATAAAATGTCCTTGGGATTTAATGTGTGTAGGCATGACAACCAAGAAGCTAAATATGGATTAGGAAAACACTGCAAAGGGAAACAGATCTTTCAATAAAATGTTTTATAGGTAGTGGGCAGAGAACACAAAGTTTTGGGTCTTTAGAACAGGTGGTACCTATTAGAGAAGTAGACTTTATAAACAAACATTAATTAGGAGACAGGAAGAACAACAGAAACTTCCTATTGCTATATGTTTCCCACTAATTAAGAACAGATTGAGAGTTATCAGCCTTTCAAATGTAAAGAACATTTGAGGTATTCACTGTTTCATTAGGTCAGCCATTTTGAAAAAAATCAACCACCAAAGAGGATTCTGGTTTTTTGGCCCAAATTTTTTGGCCCAAGTATTTTCCAAGATACTTCCACTTTTATCGTAAACTTCTTTTTAATTAGTACTACTTCAAGGTGGCCAAAAATACTGCTCTTATTGTGCACTAATCAAAAACAATGATTTTCCATCACCAGTACTCTTGATTCTTTAGCTCTTCATCATTTTCTGCTAAGGTGGCAATAGTTATTATATTTGTATTCTCTGCAATCTAGCAATTCTCAGTGATTAACACAGTACAGAACAACACTTTAAAACATTTGCAGTAGCTATAAGTCCTGCTCAGTAGACCAGGAAATCAACTCCACAGAAAAGCTAAATTTATTTTTATTGAGATTATATGCTATATAATTATAGGCTATAATGACAGAATTTTGGAAGTCCGATTATGCTGCATCTCCCTCTCCTTCTTATAGTTCAATAAATTAGCGAAGTGTCTGCCTGAACCACTTCCAAATGTTACCTCATTATTTTGGATGTAAAAGAAAAAATAAACCATCCAAGGGCTGTCCATGGAGTTTCTCATTCATACCGGTCATGGTTGAAGAAGTTTCTTTGATGAGAAGCAAAAGGTTTCCTAGCAGAAACAAGGAAAGTCCAGTTGCCTTTTGAAAAAGCACCTTTGAGACATCCAAGGTGCTTTTTCAAGCTGCACTACAGACACTTTTCCCTGCATAGATCCACAGATCCATAGATTCATGCATATCTAGCTCAAGATCATCTTCCTTATTCTCTATATAAAAAAGAAATCAATATAACACTATGATGACAAGTCAAAAACCAAACAATTCCATACAACTCCAAAACAACTATAAATAGAGACATCTTGATCTAACTGGCATGCCTTCTGAAAGGTTCAATTTTCAGCAAATCTTTCTGAAAGCAATCATGGAAGGGGCCACCCTGATTTCCATCCAGTAGCTGACCCAAAGAACCAGTCTTGATTCCAAGAAGAAATGCCTCCTGACCTCGTTACTAGAGAAGAGCAGTGGGACCTGTTTCTCTCTAGATGACCTGATAGGCATTGGGGCAAAGGCAAAGGGATTCAAACCCTAGGCTAACATTTTGCTGGAATTTTCCATGATACAAGAATGAAGTTAAGATGGTAATTCATTCTCCAGAAACAAGAGCAAATATGCAATTCTTCTTCTCTAGCTTTATATGGATTATAAAATAGAAGATGCATTGACTTCTAATGTGGAAAAGCAATGCATACCTCTCAAGATGAATCATCTTCTCCTGTCAGGTCTGGCTTCCCAGCCCAGAGAGAAGAACCTTGGTAATTATATTCTTGCCATTATTCAACAATGAGGAAGATTCCCAAGGGATAAAATGTCAAAATGAAAAGGTATTAAGATATGCAAGAGGATACATGTTAGTCATTTATTTAATTCATTTAGATAATTATTTAATGTATTAATCAACTGAAGCCAAAACAAGGACATAGCATATAAAGCTGTGAAGGATAAACATTTATAAAGAGGGAAGGAGAAACTTAGCAAGTTTATATCCTTCCTTGCATAAATGACAATATGCAGCATTCTTGTTTTGTGAATCATATGTGTTTGTGTATGTGTGTATGCTATTCCCTTTTGAAGTAAACAACACTATGCAGACTGTTGAAACAGATGAGACTTAATAAAGTAATCAAATTAAAAGCATGAGATAAAAGAAAAGGAAATACACTTAAATCTAGTTTATACCTGCATCATTCCCTATAGTTCTCTATTCTTGCAAATCTTCCTTTCTTTTACTATATCCATACAATTATTTCAGTGGTGAAATGCTGCTGGTTCGCACTGGTTCAGAGAAACTGGTAGTTATAAAAGCTACCAGTTCAGGCGAACCGGTAGTAAAAAATGCTACTGGTTCCCCCGAACTGGTATTTCCAACAATCAGCTGTGCCACGCAATTTAAAATCGGTAGCAAGCAGGAAATGCTGCTTTCTAAATCACCCAGAACAGCTGTTCCCCCCTTGCTGTTCTACTTACCTTCCCAAGCCTCCTTTTTCTGTACGAAGCATGCATTTGGCACATACTGTGCATTTGCGGGCATGCAGCATGCATTTGGTGCACACTGGTCCCGGCCAGCAAACCAGTGTCAAACCAGTTCAGATTTCAGCACTGAATTATTTATATATTGGCTTTTTAAAATTTTCCTCTCTCTCCTTCTATGGCTCTCATCGACTCTATCCAACTAA
Source organism: Masticophis lateralis (assembly GCA_030761175.1). NCBI lineage: Eukaryota > Metazoa > Chordata > Lepidosauria > Squamata > Colubridae > Masticophis > Masticophis lateralis. The sequence continues at coordinate 115,645,204 of JAUDYJ010000002.1, forward strand.
AGTTTTCTTGGTCTTTTCTTACTTTTTATCTTTTTGTTCCTCTTTCATGTATTTTTTGTTCCTTCATTTTCTCTGTATGAATAAATCATCTCTGCATATTACTAACCTGCATAGGTTATTAATATGATTATGTAAACATGGATGTGAGCTTGATCATGCTGCATCTACAGAAACAATGAAAAATGTCCCAAAATATATATTTGCTTTTTACTTCCAATAATTAGACATAGAGGCTCTTTTTACTCACACATTGAACATAGTTTACAGCCACTCCATAAGCCAACTACATTCATATTTAAACAATTCTCCAATTATAATATCTACATTACCATTTCCCTGCAGTTTGGCAGTTCGAGTCTCATAGGCTCAAGGTTGACTCAGCCTTCCATCCTTCCAAGGTTGGTAAAATGAGGACCCAGATTTTTTTTTCTAAGTGATTTACTCTGTAAATCACTTAGAAAGGACTGTTAAGCACTGGGAAATGGTATATAGGTCTAGGTGCTAATGCTATCTTCAACATTCTTACAGCACTTTTTCTACTTTTTCTCAGATGCCATTTACAGAATCTCTTTTCAATTCTTCAATGTATTGTCATTTTCTTACAAATCACCAAACTATTCCTTTCTGAATTCCCAAATCATTTCATAGCCTTCAGTTTTAATTTTATTAAATCTGCCAGAAGATCCTTATTAATATCATTCATCTGCAATTTCTCTGCCTCTTAATCAAAACCTGCTCCTTTTGGCTATATTACCTTTATCTTTTTATATGCATTCTGCAACTAATATCTGTCTCTCATCCTTATTTTTCTATCCCCATCTATAGCTGCTTCCATTTCATTTCTATCAAATATCATTGTTCATAGTTCCCATTAATTTAATTCCACATATGTTTGTAGCATTCTGTAAAATAATCCTTTTCATTCTGAAAATTCTTTCATTTCTTCCTATTCTTCCATGTCCCCTTTTTGCTCTATTTATTCCCCAATTTTTCATCACTTTAAAACTCACAAAACACTAATTTATTTCACAAAAACAAGAAGATTTTGCAGGTAGAAAATAGTAGAATATAAAGACTGCTGTCGTTTTTAGTAGCCCAGAAAAAATCAGTGATATATAATGTACTGAAATCAAACACCCACTTAGATGAATGCAACCAGGTATGACAAGAATTGTCATAAAAAAAAAAAACATTTGAGGTTTAAAAATCAAGACAGTAAATTGCTGCTAGACAGTTACTTTGGATAGGTTGACATATTAACAGAAACAAATAAATTGCTCATAAAAGTATCCAAACTTTTGAAGTATTCAGATTCATGGAGAATCACAATTTCTGGAATTAACCGGGTTTACTGACTACCTGGAGTCCAGATGATAAAGAAAACAGCGATGCTCATAAAAGCTGAATAGATACTTATTTGAGAAATGGCTTTGATTGTGGAAAGACTCATCTTTCAATTCCTGTTCATCACTGTTTTGCTTGCAAATTACCTCATAAGATTGTCATAATGGTGGCAATATGATTGAGCTCTAGTGTACAGTATATTCCATTATCATCATGAATCATTTCTATAAGTGGCTTCAAACACAATTTAGGTTCACTTGCGTTTTCTTTCTGGAGATGATTTGTTTGGGTATTTTTAAAGGATATTTAGCAGAAAGATGACAAAACTGACCTTTTTGAGTAGGAATGAAACAATAAGCACCTTTATAAAAGACTGTAAACCTTTTATTGACTTTGTGCTGAAAATGAATTGGTGATTTCTGAATTTTCTGATTAAAAGAGATTGTTTATGAAAAAAAAGTATGCTTAGCAGAATAAATAGGTCTTGCAGTATTCTGGTTCATGCTGCAAAGCAACATATTTTCTCATTCTTGGCATCCTCTTTAAATCTATTTCAGAACATCGTTGAATGTAGAATTTGGACTTTATATACTATCTAATCCAAATCACTAGTCAGTACAATTATTCATCACATCAGCCCTGGTAGGTGTCATCCAGAAACAAGGAAAGGCTGGTGAAAAGATATGTAGACTATTGGAATATTTGTTGAAATAAGTAAACATGGCTGTACATAAAAGTTTACCTTTTCTTATGTTGTCATATGGAAGTGAGAATAAATATAAATTGAATGCACTGGGTATGAATACATATGAAGTGTATGGAATATGTACAGAATGAAGGGGAATTTTAATGAATGTAGATTTAATACATAAGTGAATGACCAGTATAAAAGTTCAAAGTGAGATTATCTGGTCATATAAAGAGAGTAATGACAATTAAAATACCAAACAGAAATATGAATATATGAAGAAAGAATAAATAGAGATGAAGGGGAAGAGTGAAAAATGTATGGGGGGAGGGATCTTCAAAAAGAGAGAGGGTAGAAGAAAAAGAACAAAAAGATTTGAATTTGTGGTGGAAGTAATGTTGCCTTGCAAAAATAGAAATGTATATTGTTACAAACTAGATTTGGCTTTATTTCCTTTTCTGTTTTCCCATGCTTATAATTTCTCTTGCTTACCATTTCCTACTCCTTTTTGCATTTTGAATAGTACTGCTTGTCCTGAAAAAAGATTTGGTTTTGTATGTATGTGTGTATGTACGTATATGTGTATGTAGAATCTTGAATGTATGTCTGATCATGATATGATCAGCTTTACCTGTTAAGCAGTTCCTTTCTATAGGTCAGAATTAAGTGCATAACTATTTATTTATTGGATTTTATACTTTAGAAATCTAGAGATGTGAGATAGATTGAACAGAGAAAAACATGTTTTCTGAGGTTTTCGCGGGTATTTGTATGTAGGTCTTTGATTATTCGGGTTTTCTCCCATGTAAAATTGGAAGTGTCTTGGCGACGTTTCAACGAAATCTCATTCGTCATCTTCAGGCTGGTGTTTTTGGCTTCGTGCACTGTGCCCATTCTGAATGCACTGTGAATCTGAATCTTTATCATTGGACCCCACTCAGAAACAACACCAAAGAACTTGAGAAATCAACTTATCATATCTTCTCCCAATTTGGAGCATACTTTCTCTCTGAGCTTTAGTCAGTCTCAGAGCATTGGCAAGAAACATATGAATAGTTTCTCCAGAAAGCAGTCCATTTGTAGCTTAAGCTTGGGGCTTTGAGCTAGCTTCTGCTTGACTTAAATAATGGGATTTCATCGGTGGAAATTTTCCTGAAAATCTTTGCTCATATAAAAATCAATCTGGACTATATTGCAGGGGTGAAATCCAGCAGGTTCTGACAGGTTCTGGAGAACTTGTAGCAGAAATTTTGAGCAGTTTGGAGAACAGGCAAATATCACCTCTGGAAATGGAGATTTTGCAATATCCTTACCCTGGAGTAGGGTGGGAATGGAGATTTTGAAGTATCCTTTCCCTGTCATGCCCACCAAGCCATGCCCAACAAGCCACACCACGCCCACCAAGCCACGCCCACAGAACCGGTAGTAAACAAATTTGGATTTCATCACTGCTATGTTGCCATTAAAAGTATGTTACTGAGAGAAAAATTGACATTGATTATTGCAGGGTTAAATAGGTCAGTTAGACTTAGAATAACTTTATTGTCACTTTGAATGTACTAACTACAATCATCGGCATACATTAAAATGAAATTTTATTGCATACAGCTCTCAAAGGGTCATCACCTCCAATATACACTAAATAAACATGACAAAATAAATGAATAAATACAAAATTATGCATATACCCACATATATTATATGAGACAGAGAAACAACACAGTCTAATTTGGATGTATACATTGACATGGTGGAAAAAACCGAATCTTGTGAGTTTACCAGATGGATGGCATAGGGAACAAAGCTGTTACAGAATCGGGTAAGTCCTGTTAGAAATATTTTGAAACCTCCGCCCAGAGGAGAGCAACAGAAAAAGACTGTAAAGTGGGTATGTGAGGTCTAAGCACTTGCTTTGATTTTAGTACTTTGGGCCTCACTTCTAGGTTGAGAGTGACTATTCAGGAGAGAAGAGATTGTGGTGAGATACATATATGGCATGTATTCTCATTCATCCTTGCTGGAACAAGGTGGAGATATTTTTGCTGCTTAGTGATAAGTATAGAAGAATTAGCATATCAGAATGAGACCATTGAGCAAATATTTCCATGGTACACGCCAGCATAAAATCTCACAATTCTCCAAAATAAGATTCATCTTTCAGCACTTTAATTTAGACTACAGATACGAAAGAGTTTTGCCAGACATGGTTATCTGGACAGCTTGTATCCACAAACTAAAAGGACCGCTTTTATAAGTTCAAGATGAGAATATTTCAAATGAAATATAACTGTGGGAAAAGCACCCAAAATATGCAGTTTAATTAAATTTGTAAAAGAAAATGCAGACAGAGAACTGGACTAGCTTTTTATAAGCACTTAGAATACTGTTAGCATTTTAGAGTATTGGATACCTCTTTCTAGAGATTGCTATGATGAGGAAAGCCAGTTTATTTTGGGGCTTAGACTTTTCTTTCTGTTATGCAATCTTTGCAGTCACCCGCTTTTTGTCTTTTTACAATTCTGAAAACATTTTCTGTTTCATCATGCAACTCAATTTATAAATAATATATTACATAAATTAATTTATAAATAAGTTTAATAGTACAATACTATGCAGTACAGGATCCAGCATAGAGCCCTCTGGTATGCTGTTCAATTTTCCAGGTTGATACAGAGCATTTGACATTTTCTCATTGGATATGATTGCTCTGTATCCATTTATTGGGGACATTCTTTTTTTTTTAAATTTGATTTATATGCCGCCCTTCTCCGGAGACTCAGGGGGGCTTACAATGCGTTAAGCAATAGCCTTCATACTTTTGTATATTTATACAAAGTCATCTTATTGCCCCCACAAACTGGGTCCTCAATTTACCCACCTTAGAAAGGATGGAAGGCTGAGTCGACCTTGGGCCTGGTGAGAATTGAACTCGCAGTAATTGCAGGCAGCTGGATGTTAAATGCTGCCTTAGTAGGAGGCATTAGTCACCCTACATTCTTGAGTGAAATGCTCCCGGTTCAGACTGGATCGCCTGAGCCAGTAGCGATGGTGGCGGGTAGTTCGGAGAACTGATAGCAAAAATCCCTGCCCCACCCCCATGCCCAGCTGAGCCACGTGATCATCAGAGGTTTTTTTAAAACTTTTAAAAGCATTTTTTCTTCGACCGAAAAAAATGCTTAAAAAAAAAAGCCTCTGACAATCGCGCGGCTCACCTGGGATCGTCAGAGCCTTTTAAAAGCATTTTTTCTACAACTTCTTCAGCCGAAGAGGTTGTAGAAAAAAATGCTTAAAAAAAAAAAGTTGGCCATGCCCACCCAGTCACATTACCCCCACCACCACCAAGCCATGCCCACAGAACCGGTAGTAACAAATTTTACATTTCACCAGTAGCCCAGATATTTCTAACTTCTTTACTAGGATCTCAATGGGAGATTGTTCTGAATGCTTTGCTGTCAAAGTATGGTACATTCAGCCCATTTCCTTGCTCAAGTAAATTGGCCACTGATACAAAAAAGAACATGTTCGTTTGCTATGACTTTGGTCTTGGTAAATCCATTGTTCTATTTTAAATGCTCACAAGCCATACAAGTGTAATACCAACTCTGTTTCCAGCTTTTGCCCAGATTCAGCATCAAACTGATATAATTTATAGTTACCCATTCCCTCACATTGGCTCTCTTTAAAGACATGGAAGTCATCTGGCCTTCTTCAGTTCTCTTGTACTATACCTGACTTCCATGATTTCACAAAGTCATTAAAAGAAGGTTCCATGTTGAATCCGCATACTGCTTCAAGACTGATGGATGCAACTGGTCTGTACTGGAGAGTTAAACTTGTCCTTGGTCTCCCTAAATATCTCTGTCTTGAGAATGTGTTTTTTCTTTGAAGTTTGCATTGTCCCATTCTTCTAAGACCATGATGGGGAACCTATGGCACACGTGCCACAGGTGGCATGCAGCGCCCTCTCTGTGGGCACATCAGCCATCACCCCAGTTCAGCTCTGCCACACGTGTGCATGTGCCTCCCTCCAGCCAGCTGGTCATCAGGTCTCTGTCATGCATGCATGGGGCGCATGTGTGGGGCATGTGCACGGGGCGCATGCAGGAGGGGCATGTGCAGGGGAGGTGCGTGCACATGTGCAGGGGCCGGGGCACATGCAGGGGAGTATGAGCATGCATGGGGTGTGTGCATTGGTTCAGTGTACACCCATTCGCCTGCACTTTGGGCACTCAGTCCGGAAAAGGTTAGCCATCACTGTTCTAAGACATCTGTTATCCCACACTTGGTTCAAGACAGGAACCTTAACATTGACAGTTATTTAATATGCATGCAGTATGTGTTCTACTAATATAAAGGAAATTATTTCTGTCTTATTTCTCTCCAACTGGAAAAAAATGGTTGAAGGATTAAAAGATTGGATAAATTCATTCCCCTTTTCTAGCACATCATTCTTGTCTCTGCAAGGCAATCATATTCATTTGACTCTGTAGAACCTTAATAAACTGCTGCTCCAAGTTGAACAGTTTGATTTTCCTGGTTGGCTACAGTTCATATCCGATTTGGCTGAATGGCATTTACAGAGCACTCCCTCCCATGTCTGTTCAGAAGTACACTCTAGTGGGTTCAATGGGACTTTATTCCCAAGGAGCTATTATATTGTGCTTCAACAGAATAACTGAATCTTCAGTTGCTGCTTTGCTTACAATTTACTTATCATTATCAAACAAATGTAACCAATAGTAACAGCCTGAGGGTGGTGGGAATTCCCAAAAGTCCACAAAATTTTGGCAGCAGATAAGACAATGGTTAGAAGAGATACACTGCCCTGAGTCCGCAAGGAGAAGGGCGGTATATAAATCTAATAAAATCAAAAATCAAATCAAATACTAACGCAAAATATACAGGTGAAACTTGAAAAATTAGAATATCGTGCAAAAGTTCATTTATTTCAGTAATGCAACTTAAAAAGTGCAACTAATATATGAGATAGACTCATTACATGCAAAGCAAGATAGTTGAAGCCTTGATTTGTCATAATTTTGATGACTATGGCTCGTGAAAACCCCAAATTCACAATTTCAGATAATTAGAATATTACATGAAATCAATAAAACAAGGATTGTACATAGAACAATATCGGATCTCTGAAAAGTATAAGCATTCATATGTACTCAGTACTTGGTTTGGGCCCCTTTTGCATCAATTACTGCCTCACTGTGGTGTGATGTGGATGTTATCAGCCTGTGGCACTGCTGAGTGTTATGGGAGACCAGGATGCTTCAATAGCAGCCTTCAGCTCTTCTGCATTGTTGGTCTCATATCTCTCACCTTTCTCTTGGCAATGCCCCATAGATTCTCCATGGGGTTCAGGTCAGGCGAGTTTGCTGGCCAATCAAGCACAGTAATCCCATGGTAATTGAACCAGGTTTTGGTACTTCTGGCAGTGTGGGCAGGTGCCAAGTCCTGCTGGAAAATGAAGTCAGCATCCCCATAAAGCTCGTCTGTGGAAGGAAGCATGAAGTGCTCCAAAATCTCCTGGTAGACAGCTTCATTAACCCTGGACTTAATGAAGCACAATGGACCAACACCAGCAGATGACATGGCTCCCCAAATTAACACTGACTGTGGAAACTTCACACTGGACTTCAAGCATCTTGCAGTGTGTGCCTCTCCATTCTTCCTCCTTGATTTCCAAATGAGTCCTAGATCCTTGGTTTCCAAATGAGATGCAAAAGTTGCTCTCATCAGAAAAGAGGACTTTGGACCACTGAGCAACAGACTGGTTCTTTTTGTCTTTAGCCCAGGTAAGATACTTCTGATGTTGTTTGTTGTTCAGGAGCGGCTTGACAAGAGGAATATGACATCTGAAGCCCATGTCCAGGATCTGTCTGTGTGTAGTGGCTCTTGATGCACTAACTCCAGCCTCAGTCCACTCCTTGTGAAAGTCCCCAGCACTTTTGAATGCCCTTTTCCTGACAATCCTCTCCAAGCTGCGATCATCCCTGCTGCTTGTGCACCTTTTTCTTCCACACATTTCCCTTCCACATAACGTTCTATTAATGTGCTTTGATACACCACTTTGGGAACATACAACTTCTTTTGCAATTACCTTTTGAGGCTTTCCCTCCTTATGGAGGGTGTCAATGATGGTTTTCTGCAGAACTGTCAGGTCAGCAGTTTTTCCCATGATTGTGATTCCTACTGAACCATTTAAAGGCTCAGGAACCTTTGCAAGTGTTATGGCTTAATTAGCTGATTAGAGTGGGACACTTTGAGCCTAGAATATTGAACCTTTTCACAATATTCTGATTTTTGAAACTGTGAATTTGGGGTTTTCATGAGCTGTAAACCATAATCATCAAAATTATGAAAAATCAAGGCTTGAACTATCTCGCTTTGCATGTAATGAGTATATCTCATATATTAGTTTCACCTTTTAAATTGCATTACTGAAATAAATGAACTTTTGCATGATATTCTAGTTTTCCGAGTTTCACCTGTAGAAGCAAAACCAGAATTCTTTCTACTCAGTATTATAGAGGGCAAATACAACAAGAATGCAATTTATCTATTGTTACATATTCTATCAGCAGCAAGATTGGCTTTTGCACAAAAATGGAGAAACAAAGAGACTCCCACAGAAGAAGTGTTAGCTAAAATATGAATCTGTGTGGACTTTGGAACTTAAAGATAAGAATGAATCAAAGTATTATGGAATCCGGAACAAATTTTACTATTGGCTGGACAGGAGGAGGAATGCTGGGAGAAAAGGACCATTGATGAGTAAAATGTTTAGAAGTTCTTATATTAATTTGTTATGATAGATACGATTGAATTAGATATGTAGATATGATGTAACCTACATAGAGGAAAGAATATATATATTTGAAATGTGATGATTAATGTAAATATGTACAGAGGTAAGGAAGTGTATCAACTATATGGTAAAATATGATGAAAATGTTTAAACCGGAGATGTCACATTATGTCCACTCTTTTTAATTTGTATTATTAATTTAAAAAAACTTTTTAAAAAATAGTAACAGCCCCAGCAGCAACAACAAAATTGTAGATGCAGTTTTTTATTTTCTCCCTGGATCAGGGAGAAATATCAAGAAAGGATAAGGAGTTTTAGGATTTACATAGCACAGAAATGCCTACCCCAGACATGGCTCTTTCTGGGCTTTCAAAGGTCAAGACAATCTATCTTAGCTTTGGAAGTTGACAAGGATAGATCTTAGATTGCCTCTTTTCAAGCTAAGAACTTGATTACCAATTTCAGAGCAGGAAATCAAAGAATCCTTAATGAACTGATCTGGGACCGAGACTGATGATATGTTATGATAAGTTTGAAAAACTTAGACCTTTTGTCATACTTATTAAATAATTAGCAATAATAAATAGCAAAATGTCAATTAGTCAGCTTCCAGATTGGAAAGAGTTTCTAAAATCACAAATGAAATATGATTTACTCAATAGACATGCTATCCATGACAACAACATTGGGGAGAAAAATATAATAATTGTTTTCTTGCGTGGTAATAATCAAAACCAAATAGAGGTCTCTGTACAAATAAGTGCATTCCATCTCAGAGTCAGATAATTGACACATTTATCAAGGGGAGGAAATAACCTTTTTGATTTTCTTTCAAAATATGGCATGAAGATGCATGGATGATGCTCTATTTCAAATTAGCTGTCTGAATTTTTGTTGATTTTCCTTGCTATTGCAGTTAAGTTTGCATCAGTTGCTCCTACATTGCTATCAAATTAGTAATGAGGTAATAATTCATAAGGATGATGCCGTAATTTTTTTTTAAAAAAAACACCCTCTAAAAGCTTTTTTTTTTTTCATTTCAAGTAACTGACAAATAATTTCAGAAATACTTAATGTAGATTTTTAATTTTATTAACTGGCCAACTTTTTAAAAAAGTAAGAAAAGAAAATAGCTATTTGTAGTGACTCTTCCAAAAATCTGTTCAATTGAGAAAGCCTGTCATTCAAAGGCCAAGATTTTCTCAAGTATTAATGGTCTTCATCTATTGACAATTCAGAAAGCCACAAATTCTGAGCCTCTCATTACTATTTTAGATACTGATATGCAGCATTTAGAGTTTTGTTATTATTAAAGATTAACAAATTTATTGTGATATAAACCTTTATGGACTACAGTTCATCAAAATTATGGAATACCATCTTAAAATAGAAGTATATACATGACTGAGGGACCAATGTTGATAATAAAATAAGAGATAAGAGGGAAAAACATATAATCAGTGATAATACTATGAACAGAGACTAAAAGAATAAACAAAAATTATATTAACAAGCCAGGGACTTCTTGGAGTAACTGAGCACCCTCCACCCTTTTCCATACAAGACTTGAAGTTCTGGTGGGCTGGTGGGCTAGTGGGCTCTGAGGAAGGGACTCTACTTGAAGGTGTGACTGAACTGGACCAGGAGCAGATGTGGAAGGCCAAATGCTAAATATCTCCCATTATTTGGCTGTTTTTCTGTTTCTGGTTGCTTGACTGCCAAGTCATTGTTTTCTACATTTGAGAATGTTCTTTTGGCAGAGCCATGAGAAAAAAAATGTGGTTCTCGTTTTAATCCTTGAAAAGTTTCAAGCCATCTAATATTTTTATGTCAATTGATTTGCAGTGAAATTGATTGTTCTTTGCTTAAGAGACTATAAATTTACAATTTATACAATAAATTGTAAAGTCTTTTTACAGTGTATCACCACTTTGCCTCATATATTTAAAAGAAAAGTCTCTGTAAAATTAACTTTAATTCCTGGTACATATATGGATATTTTCATCATATTCACTTGGCAACATCATGGAAGTAGTTTGCCACTGCCTTTTTGGGAGTTTAGGATTTAGTTTTTATTTGCTGAGTTCCCAACTCTGGGATTAATCTTACTCACCTTTCCAACTCACCAGCCCTAGCCATGCTTAGCTTCTGAGCCCAGATAAAGTTGGCCAGGTACAATGAGGAGCAGAATTTACTCTTAAATGATGAAGTATATTTCCAAATTAGTCAAAAAGATAATAGGTAGTTCTAACCATCTATCTCCATACTACTACATCCAGTGTAGGAGAACCAGCATTTTTTTCCTTTTGGCTATTGTCAATTGGCTGGAACTACTTGAGAAGTTTGGGATATCTTTTCCTTCATGTTGGGATCCTCTTTTTGTCCTTCAGTTCAGTTAAACTTTCTTCTAGTTAAATATTCAATTAACTTTCCATCCCCCTGCTTCTTCTCTATGCATCTTTAACAATGATATTTATAACTAGATTTCACACTCAGCTGGTCAGCATTCAAAAGACAGAACCAAGGATTTAACCAATGGAATAGTCCTTCTTTAATAATAGGACTGAAAGAGCACCCTAGAAACTTCCTGTTTCTTAGGCTATACACAGAGAACCTTTTTCTTTCTACAATGGCCTAATAACAAATTCGGATGCTATTTCAGGCAAAAAGCTAAACATGATAATAATAGAGCAACACATAAAATCACTCTGTAGGGGTCATTGTTCACATTTATGAAAATGCATATTCCCTTCATCCTAATTAACCTCACTGGGATACTTGGGCTTTCAGAAATTATGGGAGGCTAATGATCATCCTCAATGCTATTTCTAGAAATAAGCAGCAAAAAGGACTGGATGTGCAGAAAAGGCTTCACTGGTGCTCAAAATTCTGTAATTATACTGCAAAATCAGAAGCAACTGGAGACTTTCAGTAAGAGAAGGACTGCATTCCTAGAAGCCATTAAATGGCTTGCAATGTTATAAGTGAATACTAAGAACATTAAAGACATCTGCCTATTGAGATTCTCCGTCATCCAGGTCATGGTTGTCCCAAAGATGCTTTTTTCAAAAGGCAACTGAAGAAGCTTCTTGGATGAGAAGTGAAACATCTTCAAAGAAAAACCAGAAAGCCCAGTTGCCTCTTGAAAAAAAGTACCTTTGGGACAATTAAAGATTATATCTGCAAAATAATAATAAATCTGAACTTCTACAGTGCTCCTTTATTCTCATTCTCACAACCTGATAACCATAGCATGAAAAATGAAGACTAATCATTTTTCAAGAACATGTCCCTTATGATACAGCCATTGTATCATCCCCAGTTCACTCTGGAGATAGCAGAAATCTTAGAAATAATTTCTAAAGTAGTGTTTTCCAACTTCTCTTGATATATCTTGTCATATGAATGATCTATAATGTCTCATTCATGAGCTTAGTAATGATGTGGTCAAGGCCTGACCACATCTACCAAGCTCTTACTGGCTGTCTGCACAATACCCAATTTGGGCTCCACAAAATGCAATTCAAGCATTACTCAGGTTTCTGACAGATGCAGGCTCCCAATTAAATGCTAATCTTCTGGAAGCTGGCTAGTCCTTTTATTAAATGTGTGTTATTTCAAAACATATTTCAAAACCTATAAACACTTCTGACAACTACTGTATTTTAAGACTCATTTTTAGTAATAAATATATTTGATAATTAAGCTTTTTTTTAAAAGGGCTGCTGGTCAGTTCAAACTGAGAAAGAGAAATATTTCTGATTCTGTTAAAATAGATTCATTACAGGTTTTCTGTTGCTTTTGTACAGAAGGCTGGTATTTCTACTGTTTGTGTTACTTGTGTTACAGTACCATTTGCCTAATTATGGGATACTTCCAGGAGTTGCCAACAGCACTGTTAATTGTGACCTTTATTGATTTGGGATATTTGAGAACATTGACCTGAATTCTGCCAATTTCCTCTTCTAGCAAGATGACAGATAAATCTGTATCCACACAGATGTCAATTGAAACTTCAGTGACATGGAGAAGGAGTCTAGGATAAGCAGGAGAGAACTCTTTTGATACACCGTGCAACCATTTTCCACATGTGTCAAGCAAGACCTCAGAATCCACTGTTCTACTAAAGGAAACCATAGAAAAACATTGCAAGTATCCTTACTCACTAACAGCACTGTAATTAATACATTTTCTGTTTTGTTTCTCAGATAATCCATTTTGGCCCTAGTCTGTTTGGCACTCCAATATTTGAGACCAATGATAGGGAAGTCCTTGTCAACATTGTGGTTAACTGATTTGGCAATCTATTGTAACGATATGAAATTATGTGGTCTTATCTCTGTACTGCATATGCAGAATATGCTATTGAACTATTATCTTTTTTCTCCTCAAATCAATTTATGGCTGTCTTAGTGGTGATGATGTGTTAAATCCCTCTCAACATAGAACAACCTATAAACACTGTGACTACTGTATTTTAAGACTCATTTTTAGTAATAAATATATTTGGTGTACTATAAGAATTTGTATTTCAAAAGCAGGCTTTTTCTACAGTAGTTTCTACAATACATAGCTCTGTCCCTCTCTGGAAGTATATGCAACTCCACCTTGCTGTAATTTCCAGAAATAGATTAAAACCATTTTCTTTCAGTGTGCTTTGGTCCCAGTGTGCTTTGGTCCCAGTCTTGGATTTTATTTGGGATTTATATTTGTTTTTGTGATTATTTTTAGTATAGGATTTCTTCTGATTTACTTTATCTATACTTTATCTATTATTATTACTATTATTATTATTTATTTTCCCCTATGTTGTACACTACACAAAGTCCTAAACTAGGATGAGTTATAAATACTCATTTATACTTATAAATAATAAACAAACTAACAAGTATTGTTTATGCTTGGATAAAGCAATAATACAAAAGTGGTCCACAGGTGGATCAGATAAGCAAAAAGACTCCTCATTTCCTTTGGAAAAATCTTTTTAAAAATGAAGAATGGGACATCATGAAATCAGGTGAAATGTCACAGTTTCTAATGAAAAGCAGATATTTTTCTATCATTTTTTTACTCTTTTCCCATTTGTATGCTATACAATCCTGAATTTAAGATGACTGCTTCCACAGAAGGGTTGACACAAAAGAAATAATAAACCCAGGCAAAAAATCCTATTCAACACCTGGCTTCCCTACCTTGTCAATCCTTGTTAGGTTTGCTAATGCCAGCTGAAACCAGTCCTAAAATTTTTTCCTGCCACCAAAGGTAAGCATACTTATGATACACTTGTATATGCATATAGGTGAAAGAGCTGTGCAAAGCATTAGAAAGCCTCACATCACAAGACATGTTAGAGTGAGCAATACCCTTCAAAGTTTTAAGTTATGGTGTTGTAGGAGATAACCAGGTGGAACCTGAGGAAGGAGTCAAACACATCACCAGCCTCTGGTCCAGAGGCGGTATTCAGCAGGTTCTGACCAGTCCTGGAAAACCGGTAGCAGAAATTTTGAGTAGTTCGAAGAACCGGTAAATTCTACCTCTGACTCGCCCCACCCCCACCTATTCTCTGCCTCCCGAGTCCCAGCTGTTCGGGAGGAAATGGAGATTTTGCAGGAACCTTCCCCAGCCGTGCCCACCAAGCCACACCCACAGAACCAATAGAAAAAAAATTTGAATCCCACCACTGCTCTGGTCCCTTCATACTCACAAAAGATCTAAGTCCAACCTACTTTGAGTTTCACTGACTCTTATCTACCACCAATTTACTCAGATTCTTGTAAAGTGTATTAGCATGCAATAAATTTGTGATCATTTGAACCTCTCCAGTTCCTGAATTCTTGTGGTTGACAGGTGTCCTTAGAAGTCTTGCACAGTTCCAGGAGGCTGTCCCAAGATGCCTGTGCAATTACATGCATATCCAGTCACTTCACCTTACTGGTGATCCCATGCACAGCTCCTTGTGCACACAACTGAGGCAACTTTGGAAGCAGCTACAAGAGCCTTACAAAGATTTAGGCTGCTTTAATCCTTCAAGGGGAGAGACTTTGCTTGTGCTGCCACATTTTGTGGTCCCCTCTTTCAAATGCATTGTATAGCCCTTGTATGTGTGTATTACATATTTGTTCTATTTGCTAGAGGCCGCACTCCACACAGAGGAGATGGGACAAAAAACAAATGAAACATTAATAGTAATTGACTTAATAACTGATTAAACTCAATGGCCTGTAAAATAATACATTTAAGTTTATAAGTGTAATGGGATCCTGCCTACACATTAAAATCATTCTCTCAGAATAAATCTCCAAGGAATATGCATAAAGCCTCATTCTCCTCTTTCCTTTTGAAAGAAACTGCAAGAAACAAAGAAACAAACAAACAGAAAACACAAGATGGAGGCAGAGGCAGGGGAAGGGGAAGAGGCTGTCTTCATTGGGAATTGAAAGCAAAAGAGAGAAGGTGTATTCTGATATTGCTCAGAGGGTTAGCAGCAGGCAAGCTGGGAGGACTGATTTACGAGACAACTAAGCTTTTCAGAAGCAACTTTGGTGGTCATTTGCACCCCTCAGGACCACTTGCTTGCTTTCAATAATATCTTCTATTTTTCTCAGCAAATGTTAACACAATCGTTTCCCTTCCAGTTCATGGTTATTACTTTGGAAGGGGAAAAAAACCATTGTAAGTATATACTGGGGATGGGGGAAAGCCAAGCCCCAAACCAAATACGGTCTGTTTTTCTTTCTTTCTTTCTTTCTTTCTTTCTTTCTTTCTTTCTTTCTTTCTTTCTTTCTTTCTTTCTTTCCTTCCTTCCTTCCTTCCTTCCTTCCTTCCTTCCTTCCTTCCTTCCTTCCTTCCTTCCTTCCTTCCTTCTTTCTTTCTTTCTTTCTTTCTTTCTTTCTTTCTTTCTTTCTCTATTTTCCTTTCCAAGTCAGGCTGACTTTACTTTTTCCCCTCTCTTCTCCTCTCCAGCTTTTTTCCCCCCTCTCCCTTTTGTTTCCTAATGGGTTTTCCAGGAAGGGGACAGCTCATCTGGGCATCAGGCTGAACTGATCATTCCAGACAGTAGCTTAAAATTAAGATGATTACCAGTACTCAAATTATTATTACTGAAAATTTACAGTGAAAAAAAGAAAGAAAGAAAGAAAGAAAGAAAGAAAGAAAGAGTATGCAGTGAAAAAAAAACAAAATAGTGTTCAAAATAAAACATAATTTAAAAAATTAAAACAATTAACAGTAAAAAAGAAAGAGAAAAAAGTTATATGTAAAAACTATAGTAATATAAAAATAATTTTATCCTTAAGCTTATAATTAAATCTAGACCATACAGAAACAGTTTTGTATCACCTTCTCACTTTCAGAACAAATAAACTTTTCAAAAATATCTAACAGAATCATCTCTTGGAACCTTTCCTTACAGTTATAGTCTTACAGTTACAGTCTCTGGTTATAATAAAAATATCCTCTTTGCCACCAGATTTAAGATTAATAATGACATACTGGCTGAAATTAAGTTTCTCCCCTGGAATCATTGGCTCTAGCAGATGACTAGAATTTACCATGGCCCATATCAGTTTAAAATAAAATAAATTCCACTGGATTAACCATAGATTATCTTCTTTCTGCTGGCTATGATCAAGCCAAAGGGTTTTTTTTTTTTTAAATCAAACACTGGAGGACATAAAACCTCAAATGGAAATTGACTGCTTATCACCAAGTTTTCGAATACCCATCACTACTTGGATACACATGGAAACCTGAAACCTTCCTGAGCATATTAATCTCCCCCAATTTAAGGAAATATTTCATGAGCCAGGCAAAATTTACTCTAAGTTTTTTTAGCTGGTAAATATATTAAAATTCCTGCATTGGAGCACATATATGTATGTGACTCTGAAGAGTTGGAAACCATCTAGCATGTACTTGCAATTTTATAGAGATACTGGTGGATTTTATTTAGTACAGATCTTCCTGTGATTCCTAGGGAGAATGGATAAATTTTATGCTATATAATATTATAGCATCTAATATTTTTTTTATTAGGTGTCAATGATGATATAACAAAAAGCACAACCAAATACTGTCTACTGTTGACATTTGACTTCAATGGGTAGTCAAATGTCAATAGTAGACATTATTTGGTTGCGCTTTTTTAACCAAATGGGTAGTTCAAATTGGACTAATGCTACCCTTACTTTTAGTTTACTTTGTACTACTAGATAACTTGTGACTCATCCTTTCAAAAACACTGTATTTCTTTGCTTAAACAGGAAAATAGAATGGCCATGGGCAGGCAAAAAAAAAAAAAAAGGAATGAGAGAAGGAGCTACTTTTAACTTCCTGCTTGTTTCCCCATTGGCATTGCTTGTGGGAGCTGGCAGGGAGTATTGGAAATAATCCTCCTCCTCAACTGGCCTATGGAACTGTCTGCCATTTTTCTGAGGGAAGGGGAAACAAAGGAAAACTGAACCCTCACTCTCCATCTTCGTGTAGCCCCAAGGGCTCTCTCCCTCTCTCCAAGGGAGGAATAGGGCTCAATTGTCAATTGCCAGTGCCCCACAGCCACTCAGGCATCTGAGTGGCTTCCTCATCCTTCCATCCAGGGGTGGGTTCTAGTTACCTTTACTACCAGTTCGCAAAGGGATTGTGCATGCGCAGATCACTAATGACAACATCCAGGGCGATGGGTGGTGCCTCCCGCTGGTTTTACTACCAGTTCTTGCAAACTGGTCCGAATGAGGGTCAACCCACCACTGCTTCCATCCAGTGATGGGTTTCACTTACCTTTGCTACTGGTTTGCTCGCGCGTACCCATTTCTCTGCAGTCTGCCCCTAAATGCAAACTGTTTTGCTTTTAGGAATAAAATTTCCTCTTTCCTCACAGCTCACAGGATCTCATTTTTATTTATTCTTGCACAATCCCACCTCGAGTTGGAACTCCAAATTATTCTTCTGACAGTACTATATAGATTTTGCCCTTTCCTAAGTGGTTTGAGATACCTTTGGCCATGTTTTTCTATTTTGTTGTTTTGGATGTCGATCTTTGATTATATAAATATATATTTCATCTCCAGGCATTATACAGCCAAAGCAGGGCAATCACTTGGTCTGAGTGATGAAAAAAGGAAGGGGGTTGAGTTGTAATAATGGGAGACTAGATAGGAGACCATTACTACGACCTAGGACCAAACAGTCCATCTCTCACCAAAGAATGCTGTTGCCCTAAAAACATTCTAAATTATACCAAACATGTGCTCCAGACCATTTCTGGAGCACATGCTTGAAATGCAGAGGTCCTGTGATCAATCTCTGTTTTCTCAGTTAAAAGGACAAAATGACTTCTGAAGCTTTTTAATTTAAAAAATTTTATGTCTGTTGGGGCCTGGTAGATATTTTGCAGCAAATTAGATTAATTTGATTTCACAAGTGCATAAAGATAGAAGAGATCATTCTATTATCTTGTATGAAATACCGCCCAGAATTTTGCCAAGGGAGTCATGTTATCACTGTCACTATCTGTTCTGTCTGCTAAGATATAATAAAATAACCTACATTTGTTATTTAATCATATGCACTAATAGTCCTACAACTCATTATATAGTTCTATAAATAAGACTTAATTTGGAAACCAGCACCATTTGTGGCTTCAATTAACTCAATTTTCATAATTTGCTAAGCATTTAATGACTTAATCCATTGGGAATCCTGGGGTTTGGTGACAACTATGGTGGATTTTTACTGGGAATTGATCATAAACAAGAGATAATGTGAAGAAAACATAGATAAACCACACTCTAGTTAGACTGGCATAACCCTGATTTTTCACCCCATCCCAATAGATATAATGAATATTGATGATTTACCCTTAATCTGAAAAAAGCAATTTGAAGAAAACATGTTGTTCTTGTAACTTCTGACTTTGCAAGTCCTTTGAGCCTGCTGATTCTGACCATGCATGCAATGCATTATCTAATGGTATAGGTAAAAATCAATGTGCTAACGATAAAGTGATAATACTTTGTTACTTCCCCTTGCTGAAATCAGGGAAGCCATATTGATCTGCTCAGCATAATTTGTCTTCATTTTAAGGAAGGTAAAATCAATTACACAGGGATTTACCTGCTTAATTACTTCAAGAGCCTTAATTAATTTTTTGTTACAGTTTTAAGGAGACAATCATTATCTTAGTTTTCTGTTTTTCTTGGACATCTGGTTTGCATGCTTTCTATAGAAATTGGATTGCCATTGTAGGAACACAATATAAACTGGGATCATTTGTAAGAGATGGATTAAGATTATAGTGCTCAGAATTTTTAGCCATGGGATTAAACTGTAGTTCCCACATATTTTAAGTCTACCAAATAGTTAAAAAAGAAAATCTCCAGGTTTGTGACCTTGAAGTCCTTCAAACACCCAGTTTTAAGATGGGACTTAAATTTAAGTTGACTGTCCATCTTTCCATGTTCTATTCTATTCTAGAATAGAATAGAACAGAACAGAACAGATCAGAATAGAATAGAATAGAATAGAATAGAATAGAATAGAATAGAATAGAATAGAATAGAATAGAATAGAATAGAATAGAATAGAATAGAATAGAATAGAATAGAATAGAATAGAATAGAATAGAATAGAATTTTATTGGCCAAGTGTGATTGGACATTGGACACAATTGGAGCACACACAATCCTATTCTATTCTATTCTATTCTATTCTATTCTATTCTATTCTATTCTATTCTATTCTATTCTATTCTATTCTAGAATAGAATAGAATAGAATAGAATAGAACAGAACAGAACAGAACAGAACAGAACAGAACAGAACAGAACAGAATAGAATAGAATAGAATTTTTATTGGCCAAGTGTGATTGGACATTGGACACAATTGGAGCACACACAGTTCTATTCTATTCTATTCTATTCTATTCTATTCTATTCTATTCTATTCTATTCTATTCTATTCTATTCTATTCTACTCTACTCTACTCTACTCTACTCTATTCTAGAACAGAACAGAACAGAACAGAACAGAACAGAACAGAATAGAATAGAATAGAATAGAATAGAATAGAATAGAATAGAATAGAATAGAATTGTGTGTGCTCCAATTGTGGTTGTTTTAGTTGCCCTAAAATTGACGTATTATAAAAATGTCATAAATTCCCTCTGATTATTGCTAACACCCAATCATTAGTCCAAATCTGTATTGTAAAATATTCAGAATGAATATTTTTGCTTACAATGTGTATGTTGATTCAGAATGTATGTCTTGTCTGTATGGCTCACACATTTGTGTTATCTAGTGATGTTCTCCTTGTGGTGCAAGGACATCTAGTGGATATAGCAAGCAATGATTATTGTAACATTTTAATTTCAGTGGTTTTAACTATTTTAACTACTTTTTTGATAGTAGTTTTTTGGTTGGTTAGTCTAAAATTTAGACCTAAAATTTAAACCATTTAGACCTAAAATCTAAAAGAAACCATAAAGTGATCCACAACAAGGGATAACAATGGTGCCATCACTGACTATTGGGGGCGAAACATTGGCCCCCACGGAGAGGGCTCGCAACTTGGGCGTCCTCCTGGATTCACGGCTGTCTTTAGAAGGGCATTTGACAGCCATGACCAGGAGGATTTTTTACCAGGTTCACTTGATCCGCCAGTTGTGTCCCTTTCTGGATCGGGACTCTCTATGCACAGTCACTCATGCCCTCGTCACCTCCCACCTGGACTATTGTAATGCTCTCTACATGGGACTGCCCTTAAGGAGCACCCGGTGGTAATGGGAGTGACATGGCATTCCCATGTAACACCTCTCCT
This sequence comes from Masticophis lateralis, assembly GCA_030761175.1. Taxonomy (NCBI): domain Eukaryota; kingdom Metazoa; phylum Chordata; class Lepidosauria; order Squamata; family Colubridae; genus Masticophis; species Masticophis lateralis. Next base: position 115,665,868 of record JAUDYJ010000002.1, read on the forward strand.
GCGTGAGCTGCACTGGCTCCCAGTGGTCTTCCGAGTGCACTTCAAGGTTTTGGTTACCACCTTTAAAGCGCTCCATGGCTTAGGACCTGGTTACCTACAGGACCGCCTACTACCACCAATAGCCTCCCACCGGCTGGTATGCTTTCATAGAGAGGAGCTCCTCCGGATGCCGTCAGCCAAACAATGCCGATTGGCGGCCCCCAGGGGGAAAGCCTTCTCTGTGGGGGCACCTACTATCTGGAATGAGCTCCCCCCGAAGATATTTGCATTTTTTTATATTGCACTAAATCAGGAATCCTCAAACTATGGCCCCTGGGCCAGAACATTTGTGTTGCTGCAGAGAATCACCCCCTTTGGGGTCTTTTTGTGCAGATCGGAGAGGGACAGAAATTTCAACTTGGGGTCTGCTTCAGCCTCCTGGTGCTTTGGGTGAAGGCTGAAGGGAAGTGCCACTGATGGTGAAGAGCCAGAGGGCCTGGTTCCAGTGGGACTGCATCATGGCCTGGAACTGGCTGACCATCTCATCCCACTGAGCCTGGTCACTCCCGCAGGTCTTCCCTCTGCTTGGAAGGCCTATGCTCATAATCCTCAGTGTGGTGCTTCTGCTGAGCCTCCTTCTCAGTCAGATCCAATTTGAACTGAGCCAGCTGTTTTGGCAACTCTTTCTCATGTGGCTGCTTAGCTCCAACAACTACTTCCTGTTGGGGCCCTAAGGAGCCCAGGCTGGCAGGCGAGGGGTGGCTAGGAGAGAAGGGGCGAGTAGAGGCTGTCGAGGCGCCACTCAATGTGAGTGACATCGAGTTTATCATGCCTACCCAGGCGCAGGCTCACCTAGCCACACCCACCCAGCCAGTCATTGGGAATTATGAATTCAGTGGTCCCTGAGGTCTGAAAGGTTGGTGATCCTTTACAAGGCTATACAGTTCATTCAGCAACTGAGTTTTCTTTAAAAGAACATGCATTCAAAGAGTGAGAAAGAAATGGACTTTATATCCAGATACAATATACTGCCTGCACAGCTATTACTATTTTTTGGGGGGGGAGGGGGAGAACGAGATAGGAAAACTAAACTATATAAAAATGGCATTTACAAAAACTCATCAAGATCAGCAGGCAGAAACAGCAAAGGCTCATCTTTCTGTGGCAAAAGTGAATGGTTTCCATCCAGCTGAGGGGGAGAAGGGTCTTCCTCATCTAACAGGCAAAAGTGTTTGAGGGAGAGCCCATCAATCAGGAAGTTGGGAAGAGACTGAAGCCAAACATTTACCTCCACCCCCATAGATTAATCAAATTGCCTTACAAATTACATTTAATAGAATCAACAGGGGTCAGTGAGGATGAAAGGGTATATTGGCCTTCACCTTGAGTCAGTAGTGGACCATTCCACTTAATATCTCTTGAGTCATTGCTAGTAGTAACTATGCTGCTTTTTAAAAAGTTTGAGGCTATGTTGTTTAATTTATGCATACCCCCAAGCATCGGTTGAGGTTGCAAAAAGTCCCTGAGATGGCATTGAAGAATATATTGAAAGAAATTTTGTAGCTGGTCCAGATGCCTATTTATTAATTGATGGGGATTAAAATGCTACATTGATAATATCGTTTACCAACAATTCAAGTGTTATTATCGGATGAATCCCTGGAGGAATGTCTTTATCCAAGATTAACAAGAGGTCAAGGACCCAATTTAATCAGATTCTGTTTAAAATAGATGACCATCCATCTAGCTTCTCTGCATTTTGAATGGTGGGCTTCTCAAAAATTGCCCAGCTGAATATACCTCTTGAGAAGTAGAGAAAAGATTGTTGACTGTTATGTCATTATATCACTATCTCTTTCTTTTTTTAACCTTAGCTTTTAAAGCTGTGACAGGAATTTAAATATTGGAAGACTGCTATTAAGTCACCCCAATTCTTTTTTTTTTTTTTTTTTTTGGTTACACTAGACATATCTAATTCCTGAAACTATTCATCATATGATTTATCCTCCACTCCCCTAATCCTCTTTGCTGCTCTTCTCTAAACTCCATCGAGAATCTCAACATCTTTTTTATATCATGGTGAAAACTGTAAAACTGGATGCAATGTTCCAAGTGTGGTCTTTCTAGCTGCAGTATAAAGTGGTACTAAAACTTTATGTGATCTTGATACTATCCCTCTGTTGATGCAGCCTAGGGCTACATCGGTTTTTTTGGCAACTGCAGCACTCTGCTGGCTCATACTTAAATGGTGGTCTGCTAGGACTCCTAAATCCCACTCAGGTTACTGCCGTATTGTTGAACCACATGCTACCTACTCTATACCTGTGCATTTGGTTTTTCTTGCTTAATGTAAAACCTTACTTTTCTCACGAGTGGATTGCATTTTGTTGGGTAGTGTTCAGTGTTCAAATATGTCAAAATCCTTCTGGATCTTAAGTATACCTTGATGTCATCTGCAACCTACAATTTGAGAGAGATTTTATCTTAAGCCAAGTTGCCACAAATGATATAGAAAGCAATAATCTACAGCACATATAAACACAAAGGTCTTCATTTGGACATGTCCTTGGATTACATATTAGAGAAGGTTGCTCCTACAATGATAGACACTATGCCAGTTACAGCTGGTTTGTTTGACTAGATCTATCTCATTAATTTTGGGCAAACACAGTCAGGAAAGTATGCTTAGGTTAAGAAGGGCCAAAAAAACAAACTCCTGAGCAGCAAAATTTCTCCTCAGAATCAATTAAAAAGGACTCTGGTGTCTAAGATAGAGTTGATAATTAAAGTAGTTAGTTATCTAATTCAGAAAAAAGGCAGATTTTAAGGTCAGTTACGCATTACATGTTTCTATTTCAGAACCTTCTAGAACAGCAAGTTTATTTTCTACATCCTCTAAAGAAGTAAACAGTCTCTTATTTCAAGCTTGTAACTATTTATTAAACATATTTATATGGCACCCATCTTTAAGCATTTTGTGTGGTAACAAAAAACAGAATAAACATAATAAAAAAAGACAACAACTGATTGAAAGCATAGCGAAGTCACCATTAAAAAAATCCATTAAAACCTAAAGATAAAACCTAGAGATAAAATACACATACTGAGTTCCTCTAACATCCTGATCCTGGTACATGGAGAAACAACCAAATCTTCAGCGTTTTCCAAAACACTGCATGGGATTTGGGCCACCCAAATCTCACAGGGAGATTGTTCCATAGGGCAGGCACATAGATAGACATGGCTGAAAGAAACACCACTCACTTGATCCACAGCTGATCAGGAAAACTTCGTCTATTTAATAAATTTACAGGCCGCTTATTTCTGGGGGTGGGGGTGGCTCACAATCAAAGCAGAATATAACAAAACAATCAGAGTTAAAAACCACAAAAACAATGTAAAAATAGTAGCCAAGATGACTCACAACCACTCAAACAAGCTGGTGGTTTCAGGGCACCAACTCAATGGCATAAATAAGTTTTTAAGGCCTTGGAAAGGCCAACACTGTTGGGGCAAGTTATATATTATTATTATTATTATTATTATTATTATTATTATTATTATTATTATTATTATTATTATTATTTCAGGGAGAGATGATGTTTCAGATGACAAGCACCATGGGATTTAAAGCTCTCCTCCTGGGTCTTAACAGATAATAGTTTCTTAAAGACAGGACCCAGAGCATGCCAGGTCTAACCCCAAACCACAGAGGGTTTTAAAGGCAACCAGGACCTTGAATTGCACCATCTAATCTTGCTCTTCCTCCTGCCCCAGAAAAAGTTGTTGGGGGTAGAAGCCAAAGAGTGGGGCATTACAGTGACCATGGATGGCAGAGCTAGGTCATGCTTAGACTAGGCTAGGCTAGGCTAGGCTAGGCTAGGCTAGGCTAGGCTAGGCTAGAACAGGACAGGACAGGACAGGACAGGACAGGACAGGACAGGACAGGACAGGACAGGACAGGACAGGACAGGACAGAACAGAACAGAACAGAACAGAACAGAACAGAACAGAATTCTTTATTGGTCAAGTATGATTGGACACACAAGGAATTTGTCTTTGGTGGATATACTCTCAGTGTTGGAAGGTTCAGCTAGCGGTACCAGCTAGAGGTCACCAGGTCATTTCAAGTCCAGTCTTAACCATGGAATTTCACTGGGTGACTGGAGCAGGCATCTTTGAGTCCAAACTGCCCCCCTGCCCCCCATAAGCCTGTTTGGGAAAGCTGGGGACACAGCTTTCCCAAACAGGACACAGTGTTATGGATGCTACCTTTAGCTTTTTGAGCAAAGACAGCATGTAAAAGTAAACACTGTAATTAAGGTAATATGTTTCTGAACTTGAATCTGGGCTTGTACATTTTGCTATGGGTGATCTAAAGCAAATTTGTGGATCAGCAGGTAGGGGGAGAGGAAATGGTTCTGTGTGAGGGGGAGGTGCGTGTGCTTGGATGCACAGTTTCATTTGTACAATCGACGGACACTCGCACACACGTGTGAAGATCCATTTGTGCAAGCAGTGGCCATGCCTGCCACTCACACAAGTGGAGCGTTATGTGTGCACAAGTGGAGTTATGCGCACGTGCTTGCCTGCCACTTCTGTGGCCCATTTCTGAACGGATTGCAGCCTAGTACTGGGCCATGGCCCAGGGATTGGGGACCCCTGATCTAAAGGCATGCTCCTGGCTCCACTTGTTCTTAAGACCATTCTCTCCTCTATCAATTGTAACATAATGACCATAATTCAAGGAACAGGTGGCTGGGAGCCCATTCTTTTCCAACAGAAAACATAGTACATAAGGTACTGATGAGATTATTCTTGCATTATTCTAAAGAGTTAAATTTTAGACATGTAACTACAGCATATCATTTTAAAACTTGTCTGACTTGTTTGCACTTCGATCTCTCGGTCCTATTATGTTGACAAGTCTCAAACTGAAAAGGAAAATGAAAGCAAATGTAAACACTTCTTGCTTTGTCAGTAGCTTCAGAGGTATAGACTCTTTGACAACAATAGCGGAATCTGTTACCACCGTACTACGGATGTGAGGGCGATCTGGTTGCGACATCTGTCACCCCATTGATCTATCTACTACCGTACTACCAAAAAACTGGAGTGTGGCTTGTCAGGTACAACTAAAGAATCTAAGGTGGTGCTTGCTCTATCTTGCTGCTCTATTTAAATGCATGCGGTGAAATCTTTACTGGCACTATTTTTTAAACAAAATATGACTTTCAGAGTGCAGGTATGTGAGTATGTGGCTGAATGTTCTGCATTTGCAGAAATATGCAATATGCAATATGAATGTATCTGTAGTTCTAAGTGAGATCTGTGGCTTTCATTCCCTTACTGGCTGTGAATTATAGGAGCTATATTCCTACAGGTACGAAGAAAGCCTGGTCTAGAAGAACACAACTGAAAGGAAAAGAATAATTATAGGAGCAAATGATTGGACAGGGAGACTGAACTGAATATCTTCCCTTTTCCTTGTCAATCATTTTTGATTTTTGATCATTTGATTCAAATATAGTTTGGCAAGCTGTAATTTGCAGTAAGATTAAATCTGTGCATATGTGTAAGTGAATGCTTCCATTTTGCTATTTGTCTAATTCTTTCCCTTCTGAAGATCACTAGAGGTTTTCAAAAATAGACTGGACAACTTTTTGACTGGGATGTATAAGACTCCTGCCTTGAATAGGGGGGGTTGGACTAGAAGACCTCTGAAGTCCCTTCCAGGCTTATGATTGTATGTTCTAAAGCAACAATATGACCTGTCAGGAAACATACACAGCTGCAGAATAGGATAGGATAGGATAGGATAGGATAGGATAGGATAGGATAGGATAGGATAGGATAGGATAGGATAGGATAGGATAGGATAGGATAGGATAGGATAGGACAAGATACATTCATCAAGAATCACAAGGCACAACACCCAGTGATAGTCATACGGTACAATAAGCAGTCAAATCATACTAGGAAACAATCAATATCAATATAAATCACAAGGATACAAGCAAAAAAGTTATAGTTATGCAGTCACAAGTGATAGGAGATGGGCGACAGGAACGATGAGAAGACCAATAGCAATAGTAATGCAGCCTAATGTGAATAGTTTGACAGTGTTGAAGGAATTATTTGTTTAGCAGAGCGATGGCGTTTGGGAAAAAACTGTTCTTGTATCTAGTTGTCTTGGTGTGCAATGCTCTATAGCATCATTTTGAGGGTAGGAGTTGAAACAATTTATGTCCAGGATATGAGGGATCTGTAAATATTTTCACAGCCCTCTTTTTGACTCGTGCAGTATACAGGTCCTCAATGGAAGGCAGGTTGGTAACAACTGTTTTTTCTGCAGTTCTAATTATCCTTTGAAGTCTGTGTCTGTCTTGTTGGGTTGCAGAGCCAAACTAGACAGTTATAGAAGTGCAGTGACGGTCTCAATAATTCCTCTGTAGAACTGTATCAGCTGCTCCTTGGGCAGTTTAAGCTTCCTGAGTTGGCGCAGAGAGAACATTCTTTGTTGTGTTTTGTTGTGCTTTTTTGATGACGTTTTTGATGTTAAGTGTCCCTTTTAGGTCTTGAGATATGATAGAACCTAGAAATAACATAAGGAAGATATTGCAGTTTTGAAGACCAGGACCAGGTGGTTCTGTCCCAGGCGCCTGATGGACCTGGAAAGGTTCCTGACAGAGCTTGGGCCATTCCCAGAGGCTCTGGCTTACAACTTGGCTGAAAAACTGGTGGCTGCCTAGGATAGGGCAGCTGCTGGAGCTTTGGACTGCGTCATGCCTTTGCGGCCTCTGACTCGGTGCCGATCTCAATTAGCTCCTTGGTTCTCTGAGGATCTGAGAGAGATCAAGTGCCAGAAAAGATGCCTAGAGAGCGATTGCAGGGCCAGTTGCACCGAATCTGACCGAACACTGGTGAGGTCTTATATCAAGACCTACCTAGTGGCAATAAGAGTGGCGAAATCTAATTATTTTTCTGCTCTTATTGCATCTGCAGTGAACCGCCCAGCCACCCTGTTTAGGGTGACCTGCTCTCTACTTCATGTGGGAGCGCAGGAGGATCTCTTGCAGGGTAGGGCTGAGGATTTTGTGCAATATCCACATGATAAAATCGCTCAGATTCGGGATGGCCTGGACTCCGATTGGGTAGGTTCAGATGGGATGACGGAGGTGGGTCTTGAGAGTGTTATCTGGGAGGAGTTTGACCCTGTGGCTGCTGAGGACGTGGACAGGATTTTGGGGAGGCTTAATGCTACCACATGTTTATTGGGCCTGTGTCCCTCCTGGTTGGTGCTGGCTTCCCAGGAGATTACACAATGCTAGTTTCAGGGGATTATTAACACTTCTCTGAGTGAGAGTGTCTTCCCATCCACCTTGAAGTAGGTGGTGGTGAGGCCCCTTCTCAAGAAGCCTTCCCTGGACCTAGCTGTATTAGCTAACTATTGTCCAGTCTCCAACCTCCACTTCGTGGTGAAGGTTGTTGAGAGTGTGGTGGTGCGACAACTTTCCCGATAGCTGAATGAAGCTGTCTATCTAGAACCATACCAGTCGGGCTTCAAGACAGGAAACAGCACGGAAACGGCATTGGTCGCATTGGTTGGTGATCTCTGGAGGGCTCAGGACAGGGGTTGCTCCTCTGTCCTGGTCCTCCTAGACCTCTCAGTGGCTTTTGATACCATCGATCATGGTATCATTCTACGTCGGCTAGAGGGGCTAGGAGTTGGGGGCACCATAATATGATGGTTCTCCTCCTTCCTCTCTGACCGTACACAGTCTGTGTTGACTTGTGGGGTGCCGCAAGGGTCAGTCCTCTCGCCCCTCCTGTTCAACATTTATGTGAAGCTGCTGAGTGAGATCATCTGTGGTTTTGGGGTGAAGTGTCAACAGTACGCTGACGATACACAGCTGTACATTTCCACCCTGGACCACCCCAATGATGCCCTTGACATGATGTCTCGATGCCTGGAGGCCATGCAGATCTGGATGGGGAGCAACCGGCTCAGACTCAACCCCTCCAAGACTGAGTGGCTGTGGTTTCCAGCGCCCTGGTATAGCCAGCTGGTGCCAATGCTGGCTATTGGGGATGAGATCTTGCCCCCTCAGGAGGACACCCCCTTGCAACTTGGGTGTCCTCCTGGATACACAGCTGTCTTTAGACGATCGCATGATGGCTGTGACCAGGGAGGCTTTTTATCAGGTTCGTCTGATTTCCCAGTTGCGTCCCTTTCTGGACGCCCTGTGCATGGTCACTCATGCCCTTGTCATCTCCTGTCTGGACTACTGTAATGCTCTCTACATGGAGCTCCCTTTGAGCAGCATCCAGAGGCTCCAGCTGGTCCAGAATGTGGCTGCATGAGTGATTATGGGGGCGACACGTCGCTCCCATGTAACACCTCTCTTGTGCGAGCTGCACTTGCTCCTGGTGGTCTTCCGGGTGCATTTCAAGGTGTTGATTACCACCTTTAAAGCTCTCCATGGCTTAGGACCTGGATATCTATAAGACCTTCTGCCACCGATTGCTTCCCACTGGCCGATACGTTCCCCAGAGAGGGCCTCCTCAGGGTGCCCTCGGTCGGTCAAACTATGTTGACTGGTGACCCCCAGGGGAGAGCCTTCTCTGTGGGGGCCCCTGCCCTATGGAACGAATTGCCCCTCGATATACAAAGGATCTCCGACCTCCGCGCCTTCTGTCATGCTCTTAAGACCCTATTATTTCATCAAGCCGGTCTGACAGAAAAATGATTTTAATGGGTTTTTTAATAGATTTTAGTTTTGGGATTTTTAATTATGGCCTAATTATTGAATAGTTTTAATGGTTTTTTAATTGTTGTGTTGTTACTGTTTTATTATGGCTGTACACCACCCTGGATAATTCAGGAGAAGGGCGGTATAAAAGTGCAATAAAATAAATAAATAAATAAATATATTAATTTTCACATAAGAAAGTAGCTACAGCTTTGATCATCACCTACCTGTTCTGGTTCCCTGTTCCCCCGCCCCCTGCCCCCCCAGTTCACTGAATGTTTATGTTTGATAGATTGCAAACTATGTTTGGGTCAAGGATATGTTAGATGTATACATAAAGTAACTTATGATTTCTGGTTTTTTAGTTGCGCTTTCCTGGAAGTGGCATGACAGTTATTAAAACATTTCTTAAAACAACTTCCTTAAGTAGATGCCAAAGCGTAAACTAAGGAAATTTTGCAACTGTTGCTTGTGTCCATGCTTGAGAATTGGATTGTTTAGATTTATATCTGCTATTTCCAAGATGTCCTATTTCTGCTTCCTGGTATTAAATCTCTTTGCATGTTATCCCCAATAGCAGACTGTGATCCAAAGGAGATCAGATGTTTGCTGAGTATTACTTAACTTGTTTAGCTCATGCATATTATTTCACTGTGGGCAAAGTCCTTTGTGCCAGCTGATTACTATGATTGCAATAGGAATGCCCTTTATCATCTGATCTCTGGTTACTGCCCTCTATGCACATTAAAAAAATAAATATATTGATAAGAGTAGAAAACCAACCTCCCTCTTCCGTCCCTCCCCCTCCCCCTCCCTCCCTTCTTTGCCTTTTCCCCTTTCTGATCCAAATATATAAAAATGATTTAAAAATATGTTTTTCTTTTATTGGGCCATTGGCAGATGCATCAGCCAAGAAAGTATCAAGTATGCAGGAGTCAATGTAGGAGATATCTAGTTGATTGTGTGATCAGCCATAATACGCCTTTACCAAGATATGCTACAATTCAGGAAAACACAGCAATTACAAAATTCTACCCAGTCGAAATCTTTACTTTCAGACCAGTAAAACAAACAATTACAATTAAACCCAGTACAACAATCATCTGGGACAATGGCTTATAACTATGTTAGAGTGCAGCTATAGCCATATTTACTAAAACAGATGTTAAACTATAAACAGCCCCACCACATACTCACTAGTCAAATAAAAAGATCTTTATATGTTTTTAAAAGATCCTCAACCCTGGTGGACCCTTATATTATCACTTACATTGCATTGTCCATATATCATACATACATAAATATATACATACATATTTGCTGACACTTTATCTAAACTAAACTTGTGTCTCAGTGATTGCATGACCTCTGTAGATGCTATATGCTAAATGAATGAATGAATGAATGAATTAAAACTCTTGTGGAACGTGAAAAGAAGGAAGAAGCTTGTCGCAAAGTTGCTTTTTTATTTTCCCTTCAAATAGCACTAGCACTTAGACTTATATACCACTTCTTAGTGCTTTTACAACCCTCTCTAAGCAGGTTACAGAGTCAGCAAATTGCCCCCAACTGTCTTGGTTTCAATCCTCATCCAAGAAGCTTTTTCAGTTCTGATTAAATGGTGAACAATGGAAGGTTTTATATTCCTTGTAGTCATCTGATTATTAGCACTCTTTCAAAGAGTTGTTGAGGCCACTTGGAGGTTTATCTGTGCCCTCAGAGTACAAATGGGTGTTGAACCTTCTTGAAACTGCTGCAATGACTATGTTGTAAACAGGAGATAGGTCATTGAGATTAACAGAGTTGGAAGGGATCTTGCAGGTCATCTAGTCCAACCCCCTGCCCAAGCAGGAGATCCTTCATCTGCCTCTACCTAGGATCAAACTCACAACCTCCTGATTTTTGGGACAAGAGCTCCACCTCTAGGCCACAGTTAGAGGATGTTGTATGCCTCCTGTTTACAACACAGTCATTCAATCACGATGCTCCACATAATGAATAAACTATCTTTCCATTTTTGACTCTGGCTGGTAGACAGGGATCAAGTTAGGTATAGTGAAAAATCCAATGATACCCGTGGCATGTGGGTTTTGTGGCCAGGCTGGATGCTTTTGAACTGGCAGAGAAAAAGGGGGGAAACTGAGAAGTTCAGATATGGCCTTAACGGAATAACAGAATTGGAAGGGACCTTGAAGGTCTTCTAGTTCAACTCCCTTAGACTAGAAGATTGTCCAAATGGTTGTCCAATCTCTTCTTTAAAATCTTCAATATTGGAGCCTCCACAACTTTTGGAAGAAAGTCATTCCACTGATTAATTGTTTTGCAGGAAATTTCTCCTTAGTTGTAGGTAGGTTCTCTCTCTGATTAGTTTCCATCAATTGTATCTTGTCCTATACTCAGGTGCTTTGGAGAATAGGTTTTCTTTTCTTTGTGGCAGCCCCTAAGATATTGGAACACTGTTATCATGTCACCCCTAGTCCTTCTTTTCATTAAACTAGATGTACCCAATCTCCGTATGTCCAGTTCCCTTATTATCTTTGTTGCTCTTCTCTGCACTCTTTCTAGAGTCTCAACATCTTTTTTATATCATGGCAACCAAAACTGCATGCAATATCCCAAGTGTGAAATTACCAAGGCATTATAAACTAATATTAACATGTCACATGATCTTGAATCTGTCCCTCTATTAATGCAATGTAGGACTGCCTTGGCTTTTTTGGCAGCTGTAGCACATTGCTAACTCATATTTAAGTGATTGTGTCCTAGGCCTTGAAGTACAGATGGGCTAACCTTGGGGCAAACAAGTTGCTTTGGTTGCTAGCTAGGATTTGTTAGAAGAAATTTCCTTTTGGATTCAGTTCCAAGTGGGGAAAAAGACACTGGAAACATAGAGACTGCTTGGAAAGATGATTTAATGGTGGACAGGAATCACATGGCTTGAGTTCCTGAACAGAAAAGGCAATCACATGCTTCAAGATGTTGGGTGAAGAACCAAAGAAAAGGCCAAGATGCTGAGAGAGCCTGAGTTTATACCCTCTGTTGGGCCCCACCTTAGTGTTTCCTGTTCCTGTATAAGAAATGTATCCTGATTGGTTGTCAAACTCCCAGAGGGCAGGGGTTTTAGCTAACTTTGTAGGTTGTCTCTCAAGCTTGCTTGAGCCTTGGTGAGTTTCTGTTGCTAGATGGGTTCTATTGTGTTGCAGATGATGGCCCATTGACAAAGGGTGGGGGCAGGAAGCTACAGGGAGCTGCTTTGTCTTTAAAACATGTTTCTCCATTTCTCATCCAGGGAAATATAATATTCTGCCTTTTTAACATTTCCTAAAACATTTCATTCTTCTTGGAGAGGGATGGGTGCTAACTTCTTACTGTCCCTGTTGTGGGACAGATGGAAGAAGCATTCAAATTGGCCAGACATAATATATGGGTATTGAAGTTTAAAGTCCAGGAGGGAAAAACAGAGAGAAATTGAGAAGGAAAATGGAGAGGCATGTCACATTTGAGTCTTTGCCCTTCTGAGCCATCAAGGCAGTGGGTGCCTTAGGAGAGACATATGGAAAATCAGTGACTAGAGAGAGAGATGAGATTGCTTCAGTGTCCTGGACCATTGGACTGTGCAAATGCTGTTTCCTGCCTCCAGAAGAAGAAAAAAGTTAAAGATGTCACCTGCAGGCTTCTTGGGACAAGAAAAATGACAAACAGACAAAGGAATGTGCTTCACCCAACATTCAAAGTGGACAGAACAAAGAGCCATGGTTGCCTGCAAACAGACAACCAGAGACCTTGGAGAAGTCCCACACAGGGCAAGACTGGGCAGAAGACTCAGAGGGAGGTGCATTACACAACTTCAGTTGTGGAGGAATGTCTGTCAGGATCCAAAAAAAGAACAAAGAATGATTTTATGTGCACACCAAAACCAGCCAATTCCCTTCTTACCTTCCCCTTCTTATCTTTCTGAGTGAAAAGCTGAGGGAGAGGTAAGAGGAGGAAAAAGGGGGAGTTAGTTGCTAAGGGCAGGCTAGGTATTTGCTAACAATATAGCTCTGGGAGAAAGGTAAAGTTAGGAGAGTTTTGATACTTTGCTGCAATACTTTCACTTTGGTTTAATTCTGGTAATAAATTGCTGTGTATGCACAAAGTTAGCTGTAAAAGCACCCTTAGTCACACAACGATCTTGGCTACATATATGCAGTAATTGTGTTAGTGGGAAAAATATGCTGCAATACTACTTGCTGCAATTATCTAATTTTAATATAGTTTGAAAATGTATATTTTAATTAAAAGGTGATAACACATGCTTCTAGGAAACAAGCACAGTAATTTTAAGTGCAAATTCTGCAGAAAAGTCCTTATCTTACTGCATGTATATGCAGAAATCTCTGGAAAACATTCTCTCTTCCTTTTGCACTGAATGTCTTCCATCAGTTGAAGGCCACCAACTAAATCTCAAAGCAGAAAAGAGAGGACACTAATAGTGATAGAGAATGGGAATAAAGTGTTATAAAATAATAAAATAAAATTAATTACATTTGCCAACATGTTATATCCAGATTCAGGAAAGAGATTAAAATCACAAAAATTGTCCAAAGAAGAACAATGGTTTATGTATCTGTGAGTCACTGAAACAATAAAGTGATTTTTGAAAAGAAAACTGAAAAAAAAAACCCAAAGTGATCTTAAAAAAGAAGCAAGGATCTTGAGAAAAATAACAGAATGTGAAATTTTGAGACAAAATCAAGAACACACAATAGAATGTATTTACAAATTGCTGGTGAAAGGCAACATGGACACAGAACAAATCAAAAGTGCTATGGTATAATTGATATTAAAATTCAAAGAAACAATCACAATGGCTCTGTGGGAAGAAAATCTATAAAAGTTACTCTGAACTATAATTAACTCCATCAATGATTGCCAAGACAGACAAGGCACAGGACAACAAATGTTGGAAATGCCATAACAGAGATGGAAAATTTTATCACATGTGGTGGTTATGTCAATAATAAAAGCTCAAAGGAACTGGAAAGAAATACATCAAAACATTCAAAAAGTTCTAAAACTAAAATTTGAACTGAAAGCACAATATAATTCCAGGAAACATAAAGGTAAAATATACAGTTTACTATGATATATGTTGACAGCCGCAAGAATAAAGTTCCCAGGGAAATTTTGCAGAAGGTATCAGATTGGGAGACTAAAATTAGAGAATATGCTGCAGTGGCACAATTTGCAGTATATATACAGAATAAATTTAAGTAAGAAAGGCTGACTTATATACAACTTATTACATAGCAAGGCAAATTTAGACATTTGGAATATGGCTTCTAAGACCTAAACAATAACCCCAAATCAGCGGTGGGTTGCTCCTGGTTCACACCGGTTCTATAGAACCAGTAGTAAAACTGGCGGGAGGCCCTACCCACTGATCCTGATATCATGAAACGCTTCTGCACATGCAGAACAGTGCGCGGCCCTGTTGCGAACCAGTAGTAAAGGTAAGTAGAACCCACCCCTGCCCCAAATGATTCTTTAACATTTATTGTAAGGTATAGATAGCCATATTGTGATCAGCACTTGAAAACACAAATGGAAGAGAAAGGAAGAATGGGTTACCAGAAAGTCTTTTCATAATGCCTTCTCATAAAGCTGTTCTTTTATTTTATCTTATTTTACTTTGTTTTCTCTTTTGTAGAGTATTTCACTATTTCAACAATAAAGATAGATTTAAAAAACCACTTTGTATTACAAACTGAATGATATCTGGAGCTCCATCTCACTATAATTATAATTTGATACCATATGCTGGATTTACTATATGCAGTAAATGCAAACTCACTGAAACTCTGTGTGGGCAGAAGGAAAAAATGTGAACCGGTAGCAAATCAATGAAAACAGTCACATCATCATAGAAAATTGTATTATGGGGAGAAATTATAATAAATATTGACAGCCATTTGTTTAAAATCAGTTACAAGTTAACTTTAAGTTACTGATACACTCAAAAGAGACAGGCGTCCTCTTTTGGTGAGAAAAGAAATAACAGAATGTTTTTATAAATGAATGTAATGCAGGCTTCTAATCTGCCTGAAATGTTTTGTTTTGCTATTGTCATAAGGTGACTTACTTCACAGCTAGTACCATGATGTTTTAAAGATACGAATTGGTAGTACCAATAGATGTTTTTATATGTAAAAAATACTTAAATATCTTGAGAATCATTTGAAGTGAACAACTGCTTCAGTGGTGGGATTCAAAAAAGTTTACTACAAGTTTGACAGCCCTGTCCTAGAATTTATCCTGCAACTGCATGGGCTGCTATTTTTTTTTTTTTTTTTTTTTTTTTGGTATCAAATGTTGATTCACACCTTGTAATTAGAACTGACAAACAATCTTGTCACCAGAGCCTGAGCAAAAATAACTGGGCCAAAGGCATTCAGCCAGCTTTCATGGCTAAAGGTAAAGGTTTCCCCCACACATATGTGCTAGTCATTCCTGACTCTAGGGGCGGTGCTCATCTCCATTTCAAAGCTGAAGAGCCAGTGCTCATGTGGCTGGCATGACTAAATGCCAAAGGCGCACGGACCGCTGTTACCTTCCCATCAAAAGTGGTCCCCATTTTTCTACTTGCATTTTTTATGTGCTTTTGAATTTCTAGGTTGGCAGAAATAGGGACAAGTAACGAGAGCTCACCCCATTATGCGGCACTAGGGATTTGAACCGCTGAACTGCTGACCTTTTGATCGACAAACTCACATTCTCCTGGTTTGTAGCCCCTTCACCATTAGACCAAACTGGCTCTTAGTTACCATTTTCTTAAATGGTAAATGATAAATGATGAGATTTTTTTTTCTTCTACAAAATTTTATGTCAGATTTTTATAAAGAAAGGTTTTAATCCAGAAGTACAGGGTAAAGATTTATTTGGGAATAATTTTATTCACAGATTATTCTAATTGAGCAAGATGGAGAAGGAATATTAATGTCCTCATTTTTCAACAGGAAAAACATTGATTGCTATTTCAAGATGGTGGCTCAGTTTCTGAAATGCTCCCACTGAGATTCCAAGCAGAAACAATTGGTGTTAATATGGCATCTTTACGAATGTTACCATTCACTTTCCTACTGTTGAATGTTTTAAGTGACATTCAAGCAGGTAAACGTTTTCTATTATCTCAGTATATTTTATAGCTACAATATTTTTATACTGCCTTTTAACAGGACATAGGTGAGATTCCTTCAACTGCATTTCCTTTACTTTTATTTTGCTTTGCCTTTTATTGGAGAAGGAAAAAAGAATCATCATTTCTAACATTAAAGCTACATCTGCTGTATTTTTAGAGAATTAAAATGGTGTGTTTCTATTAATGTATGTTAACTGTGTCGAGTCATATAATACTAATAACTTGTACACTAGCCAGGCAGGGAGGAAGAATATCCTGCAAGTTTATGCTAAGGACCAAATGCCAAACTCATGATTTTTAGAAATTATTACAAACGTAATGTAAGTCAAATCAATAAAAACAATTCAGTTATAGGATACAGATCATCTGTTTTCGTTTGCTGGTATGATTCTTATAAGGCTTTAGAAAGAGGAAATATTACTTAATAAAACAATGCTAAAAAACTAAGTATTCTTGTTCATTGTTATACACTCAGTTATTCAGCTAATCATATATTATTTTTAACTGCCATTTTTTTGCTGTATCCAATTAATGGTTGTTATGAATTCAGTTTATCCATGCCTCAGACAAAACAGAGGTGACTACATTGAATAGCAGCCATTGTCCCAAACTTTAGGAGAGCTTTCCTATTAGCCTTATTGCCTGAACTACTAAGCACTGAACTTTTTCTATCCAAATATATCTTCTGGCTATAGAAATAGTATTCTTAATTCCTAATTGTTTAGGTTTGGTAAATGAAAAACATGCAGTGTAATGGTATGTGTCTTCTGCTTTTTTTTTTTTTTAACCAGGGGATGATTGTTTACTATGTCCAAAAGACAACATTGCAGAACTTGGAAAAGACATTATGATTAAATGCAAGAATAATGCACCTATTTTATCTATGGGAATAAGTTTCTGCTCCCTCAAGGGAGACCACTGTATTGCCAAAGATATCATCCAAAAACATAATAGTACCATGACTTATGATGAAACAACACTGGAATTTCACAACGATACAGCTTCTCTGAGTATTAACCCAATAAAGATATCACATGAAGGAACCTATATATTAAGTTATATAGCTAAAAATTGTATGGCTAAACTGAATATATCTCTAAAGGTGTTTGGTAAGTCTGAGCGTATGATCAATGAACCTCAAAAAGCTAGATTTGAATGTGTGTTGGTCAAAATCAGTTGCTATAGCAACTGCCATTCATAAAATTTCACTATTAATACTGGCTTTCACCATAAATATCTGCACAGGGGGAGGGGAGGGATGGAGCCAATGACTAAATGCCAATCCTGACATACACTCCAGCCTTCATATACTTGTGTGCTACCTTGCAATCCAAGCATAAAAGGTGGGGCTTGCATGCTGACATTATGTAGATCTGCCCTTGGGAAGGAAGATGAGTGAATGAGCCATTGAAAGGGAACTTGGAGAAAAGATTATACAGTCCTAAGAAAGATGGAAGGGTGAGAAAGAAACTCAAAACAATCCTGCCTTGATTTTGCTTAGTGTTACAGAAAGAAATTTGGAGGAGCAAAGTCAAGAAACAAGTGTGGCAAGGGTTCTGGCGTGCTTTTTGTTGTTATAGGTTGTAGAGTAACAGAATCTCCAAATCTTGTCAGTATTTATCTCTACCTATCATATACTAAACAAACTGAACATGGGGTCATTCTGTATTATTTTCTCAGGCTTTCCTTCTAACAAAGTATGCCCATGTAGTCCTTCACTATTGTTTCCAGGAATGTTAATCAGATGCTTCCAGGAAGCTTCCAATCAGACTTCTCCACTCTGCCTATTAACTAAGCAAGCATTTAGAAGTATGGAACAAACAGAATGTCATAAACATGAATTCTTTGAAATATACTTTCAAAATCCTTTATAAAAAAGACCATTTGGTCTAGTGATTAAATCATCAGGCTAGAAACCAGGAAACTGTGAGTTCTGGTACATTTTTAAAAATTGTACAATCCAGAATAATGTTTGTTTGTTTATTATTATTTTATTATTATCTTTTATTTTATTATTATCTTTATTATTTTTATAAATAAATCAAGGTAGAGAACATACCTAGTACGTCTTTCTCCTCCTATTTTCCCACAACACCTGTGAGGTGTGTTAGACTGAGAAAGTGATTAGTTAGACAGTCTATAATAAATAAATAAACAATCAAATTAACAATCAAACAAACAAGTAAATAAATAAATCATTGTTCTTCTTTTAAAATCTAGAATATTATTGCAGCAAAATAGATCATAATATTAACTGCACAAATATAATTTTGAATTCCCCCAGTTAATTATATGCATTTGATTTGCCAATTATGATGACCCGGGGACTATCTTGTGAGCATCCACAGCAATCACTATTTTGCAGTTACTCTATTTTTTTTTTTAAATAATGCAATGAAAAGAATTAGAGCTTAATGATAACTGGCTTGGATCTGTACATTCCTGAAGAGAGACAAAGGATGGGAGTGACACAAATATAACTGGAAAAACAGTAGATCTTGGAGAATCCCTTTAAAGTCTATGAGCCATGTAGTTCTGTTCTGATTAGTGCATTGTCATATTTTGGCAGCACCATATACGAATCCTCAAGTCACAAAACAGGGAGACACTCTTATTTGTACAGCATCTGGAGGTTACCCAGAGGAGAAGCTCTATTGGGTGTTTAAAGCTGGAACTAATCTGTCCCATAAATCAACATCTCTGTCTGTGAAAAATGAGGATGGGTCATTCAACCTGAGCAATACCCTTCAACTGGAATCTGCTCCCTCTAAATCTGAATATTGCTGTACTTTCAACCACACAAGAGTTCCTAGCAGACAACCAGGTATGTTTCATTTTTTCATTGTCATGTCTATACTTCAAATTATCAACAACCAATCTAGGAACATAGGTAATTAAACTATTAAAAGAACAGTTAGCACAAGATACCTTTCCCAAGATAGGCTTGACAATTGTGTTTTTTTCAGATTCCATTAATATCCCACTGTTTTCACGGAATAATTTTGGGTGGGTAATGAGCATTTTGAAGTGATTAAATGGAAATGTAATTATAAGATCTTTGGGGGCGAATTAATAAAAATGTGAGATTGATGCTCGGGGGCCAATCACTGTCTTGCATTGAGTTCTTGGCAAACTACTGTCTGGAGTTCTGTCTAGAATTCCAGCAGCATATGAAGTCCACCATTTTGTCATGTTACTTGTTCCATGTATCTAATATTCAGTATAACAGAAGCTCCTTTTGGTTTCTATGACAAAAACTAATAGGATATACTTTTGTTGACAGACCTGGGAGAAGATATTCTTTCAACAGAATGGGGGCAATGGTTTTAGTTTGATGGCAAAGCAGGGACTTGTAGTGGTCCCACTTTTGGGAAGCAAATGGCTTCCTTCTATGTTGTATCTTTGATAAGCACCATACACTTTGCCAGATAACAGCATATAGTTGAACTTGGTTGAATCCAAAAAGCTAAGCAGGATCAAAGTTCATACCTGGATTTAAAACCACTCAGAAAACCCAGAATTAGACTAATTTGGAAGAAGCATTTCTGTGCAGTTGCCAAGAAAATCATATGGACACGTCCATGAAATTACCTGGAATTTAGCACAACTTTAAGAAGATAATACCTTTTAATTATCCAGGTGCAAAATTAACTCCATTTTCTTTTCTTAATTTTATACAGTCTCTGCATGTATGATATTTGAAAATGTTAGCACCTCCATGATTATAGCAGAAAAGACCACTGAAGATAATACATCTAGGATAATAATCATTGTGATAGCTATTATTTCATTGGCTTGCATTTTATTGGTTGTAATTTGTTGGAGAACAGGGAGGAAAAATTATCTTCTGCAGGTAAGGGCTAACTAGAGATTGATATTTTTCAATACCTAATGACCATTTACTTTAACCATTGTTATAAAGCCAGACATGGCAAAAAAAAAAAAAAATTGGGGCTTTCTTATTTGGCATGAAAACATTGCATCTGCATCATTATTTATAATCTCTGGGACCTCATACTTAAACATTCAATCTATCCTCATGTTCAATCTATGGTGCCTAGAAAATATTGAAATATATTTGAATGGACCCAATGTTAATTTCCTTGATTTCAATCCAATAGATCACCAACCCATGAGCCACAGTGTTCATGGGAATCTCCAACCCTTTTCACTGCATCCTATGTCCATGTGCTTTTTTTTCTACCTGTATTTTATCTATTAATATCATTTCCCAATAATTGAAAATGCATGGGAAATTCTATAATGTGAAAAATTATATTTGAATTTATTTTTCTTGCTAGTGAAAAAATATCTCAGAAGAAGGCAATAGTAAACCATATTTATATAGTTGTTGAGAACACTGCATGACTGACTGAATATAGGTTATCAAGAGCTTAATTAAAAGAAGACTTTGGCCTGTTTATTGCCTTAAAGAAAAAGCATGGGTCCATTTAAATAATTTCAAATACTCAAACCCTGAGAATGATTGGAAACAATTACAAAACATATTTTATATTATAATATATATTATATATTTTAAAATTTTATATTTTATTTTATTTACATTACAGTCCATTTAAATTTTGTTCACTGCCAGAATCACTGTGGTGGTGAGATTACCCACGTAAATAAAAATAAAGAAAGGTTAATTAAGAATGAACAATAAAAGTAGACTTTTTGCCTCATTAAAAAAAGACAAAAAAGTTTTTAATACTCATTAACTGTTTTCTTGGTCTTGTTGTTAATTTCACTGTTTGTTATTCCTTGTTTATTGTGCAGAAATGGCAGAAATTCACTCATGCAAACCAATTCACGTATTTCTTCCAATACAGTGTAAGTATATATCTCTTTATAGATCTATCTATCTATCTATCTATCTATCTATCTATCTATCTATCTATCTATCTATCTTGACATACTTGGTAGTTACTTATATAACATAACCTACCCAATGGTTTTCATGCTGCTACCTCTGTAATTTTCCTTTTATCCATCAGGGAAAGAAATTGCTTTTAATCCAATCAGTAAATATAAGGTTGTCTCGAAAAGCAATTTGAAACTGGGTCAAAAGTAGCTCCGGGGAGATCCATTGTCACTTTGAATGAAGTGATCAGTCATAAATCGAGAACCACCTGAAATGTATATGAACCATATGCTCTATGGTGATCATTGTTCCATCCTATATGCTATGTAGAACCTTTAAATAGGACACACATACAAATATTAAGACTCCTTAAGTCACATTCATCATTTGGAGATTAAATAAATAAAAAGCAATTCAAACAACTTAAAGGCAAATAATTTATTGTTTTATTTATTAATAATGTTTGCATACAAATAATTACACTGTCTTCAGCTTTATGAGTCTATTCAATCTTTTTGTTCATTTGTTTTTTTACTTACCAGGAAAAAAATCCATCGTAGTTGGAAGAACATACTTGCATATCCAGCTTAATAAAAGAAATGATCTTCAGGCATTACACAAGATTTAATTTCTATTTGCTTCTAGTATTTAAACTCTGTAGTCTTCCATTCACCTTCAGATATGTAATGTGATCTAAATTGTAAATTCCCTTAGATGAATTAGATTCATGGCTTTTCTGAAAACTATGGATAAAATCAATTTACAGATGTAAATAATAATGAAGAGGTTGAACTTTTTAATTTAAGAAATTGCAGTTGGGACTTCTGGTTAATGTTATGATGAGAATGGCTGGAAAATAGTGGGCTCTGCTGAGCCTCACGAAATCCAGTTGGTAACCACTGTTGGGAGACCCTAGCCGCCTTGTAAGGGCGGTGAAGAAAGAAGAGAAGTACTACAGCACTATAGTCGCAGTATACTCAGTAAAAGTCAACTCAATACACACAAAGTCTAATACACAGAATAGAAGTAATAACATCTGGAAGATGGCCTGACCTTGACTTTACTGTTAGAAGACAACTTTTCCCTTCTGAAGATTCTTAAAAAGAACTACCTTGCAAATAACTAAACTTTATTAAAATTGGTTATTGGATTATGGATCTGAAAGATTGGAGGAATCTAGTGGATTAACTTGAATTTGGACTATTAATGTTATTCTATGAGACAAAAGAAAAAAGGTGACAGAAGAGAAAAGAAGGAAAGTTAAATAAGACTTTAAAATTTGGACAATTGGAAAGATATATAATTAGAAAACTATAAGGCTGTAAATTATTAAAGAATTTTAAATATCATAAATTTAGGGGTTTTGGATATATAATTATGAGACTGATGAAATTTTATTAAGCAGGAGTTTTTAAATATTGAGACGTTGGAACTATAGAAATATACTGAGTAATTTTTATTAAATTGGTATAAAATGGATTTACAGGGGATAATAGAGGCATAAGAGAAGGAGTGGCAAAAAAAAGGGATTATTCTAGAGCCTCCATATTTACATAAGTGGACTAAGTCCAACCCCTTCTGAATTTTGTTAACTCTTATCTAGCACCAAAATACTGTTCTAATGACTGAATATGTATATAGCTCATATAATCTCCTTCTAATACAATGTTATTCAGGGGAAAACCCAAAGGCAGACTTCAAGTCAATTAAAGTCATATCTCTTTCAAACATTTTCTTCATGACAATAATTTGATTAGATTGTTAATATCTCCACCAAAAAAAAAAAAAAAAGATAGAGGGCACTTTTGTTGTATTTTTTAGTTGTGTTTTTGGAGACTTTAATGTATTTTTTTCTTTACCTTTCCTTTCCTTTTAGTATGCAATTTAATATGTGAAATTGAAACTTAATAAAGATATTATTTAAAAAAAGAAACATTTTCTGTCCATCAGTCCCACTGCTAGGCCCTACTATCTCTTCCTACATCTGTTGAAGTTCTCCCTGCAAGTTTTCAGTTTCTCACAGGTCTTTTTTTTTTTTTTTAAATCAACAATTTACTTCAAATTTAATGAATGTCTGCTTACATATATTGACAGCTCAGAGTACTAAGCCTGTACTCTGCATTCTAGATAACTATATCATGGGCAGTTTTTTCTATTTAATGGGACATTCTGCTAATTACTCAGTATTAATTACTCAGTATTTTTTCCCAGCAATCTGTTCAGGTTCAGATTCTGTAATAAAATGTAGTAAGGAGATGGATTCCTAGGAGAGAGGGGGCACATTCCAGAGGACTAAGACCTCCAAGATCCCCTCCAGCTTTACCTTGTTCTCTCTTGTTCTCTCTTGTTCTACCCTGTTCTGTTATGTCCTGTTCAATTCTATCCTATCCTATCCTATCCTATCCTATCCTATCCTAGTATCCTCAGTCTGATCATGGTATGAAAACGATAAAGAACTCAGCTTGGAAGTATCACTATGAGTTATTCTAGGTTTGCAGCCAGACAGATGTATACCTCCCAACAAGAACTCCGGCTGAATTAAAAATCTCCTATTCCATTGGGTTTTAATTTGATAAATTATGTAATCTGATAAATTGATATTTTTTTTGGTTAGATGGGGAACTTTATCTTCTGTATTGTGGATACTTCATTTTAAAATATTACTGTTGTAATAAGAATTATTATTTTATTGGGTAGTTATTTTTTGAACATTATTAATACAATCTTCAAAAAAATCACCGAACAATAGAAATGGACTTGGTTTAATCAGAAAGCCTATTATGTAGGGTTTCAGACATGTAAATACACATAGGTAATGATATATATATATATGTTAACTTTATATATAATGATATATAAAGTTAACATATATATATAAAGTTAACATATATATATATGTTAACATATATATATATGTTATATATATATATATATATTTAATATTTTTGCTGATAATACTATAAATAATATTATTTATAGTATAGTATAGTATAGTATAGTATAGTATAGTATAGTATAGTATAGTATAGTATAGTATAGTATAGCAAAAATATTAAAAACATAGAAAAATAGCTTGTCGGCTATATGATACTGTCTGGATGGCCCATGAGATTGGGCTGAAAGGCAAAAATTGGAGATTTGTGATATCTCCTCCATTCGTGGTAATCCAGGATGACTTAATACAAAAAACATACATATATATATATATATATATATATATATATATATATATTGTTAGGATATGATTTGGGCCTAACAGTTGTCCAGGCAATATATGTGTTCTGTGACTTTAAGTTTTAATGCTGCATCATGCTGTAATGCTGAGTCATGCTATAATTTAACAATGTATTTAAGCAAGGTACTGTAAGGTATTCAGTTGAATGATAAGCTGCCATTGCGTGCGTGTGTGGGTGGATCTGCTACCATCCGGGGTTTGTGAACCAACTACTGTTTGTTTGGTAAGAGTTTGTTTGGAGTTAACCGGTAAAGACTTGGACTGTTTAGAAGACTACGAGATTGTTTATTTCCCATTATAAAGAAAACTTTTGATAACACCAGTTTGTATGTATCTCTATCTCAGTGCTCTCAAAAACGTTTCTCTGTGCACTTCACTCTGCTAGTTGTTACACAACAACAATATCCTTAACATTGGTTATGGGCCCAGAGCCAACCAGGACCAACCGAATCTAACTAGGATTTTTTCAGAGTTAAACTGAGAGCTAGTTTGAGTTTGTGAGTAGTACAAACTGTGTTTGTTATAAACAATCTACGTGAAGATGGCACTAGAACAAGCAGCAAATTTTTCCATGATAACCCGGCTGGACGGAACAAACTATGTATCCTGGTCTACAAAATGTAGTCTACTTTTGCATAGAGAAGGACTGTGGGACATAGTTAATAATCCACTGGATGTAACAGCATGGGATCCTGCTGATGAGGAAGATGCCAAGAAAGTAGCCAAGTTTAACAGAGACAATGAACGAGCTCTATGTATTATTGGACTGACACTGGGTGACCAGCAGCTTGTCCATATCCGTGGCGAAGAGTCTGCTGCTAGGTGTTGGACCAAGTTGAAGAGACTATATGTTCGTGACTCTGTGGGTGCTCATATATATCTCACACGAAAATTATTTAGACAACATCTTCCTAAAGGGGGAGATATGATGGCTCATTTGGAATCCATGACCAGAATTTTCCAGGAGCTGCATGAAAAGGAACTTGTTTTCTCTGAACTACAACAAGTTTACATAATTCTTTCTTCTTTGGACGATAGTTATGACAACTTTGTTTCTTCGTTAGAGGTTTTGTCCAGAGATGAACTGACATTGGCTGGCATAACTGGTAGGTTGTTGGAAGAATCCAAAAGAAGACAAGAAAGGGATCAGTTGAGAGTGCAACAACCAAAAGAAGAAAAAATGTACTCAACTGCTTATTTTGTAAAACGTTGTTTTGCTTGTGGGGCTAAAGGGCATATAGCTAAATATTGTACAAATAAGAAAATGCCTGTTAGGGACAATAATAGACCCAAGAAGGGTTGTAATTTAGCTACATCTAGTTCAACTACTGATGTTAACCAGGATTGTTGGGTTGTTGATAGTGGTGCTTCTCAATCTATTACTAGAAATAGAAAATGTTTTGTTAAAATGGAGAAGAGTAACCAACATGTTAAACTAGCAAATGGCTGGAAGGTTAAGGTAGCTGGAAAAGGTGTTGCTCGTTGGTCATTTAGTAATGAACCATTGCCTATGTTATATATTCCTGGTTTAAAATTCAATTTATTATCTGTTAAATCTTTGGTACAATTTGGGTTTACAGTAACATTTAAAAATGATAAGTGTCTTATAGAGAAAGATGGCAGGGTTGTTACTGCAAGTTTAGAAAATGATTTATTCATTTTAAGGGAGAACCCAGTATTGGTGGCTAAGTCTAAGTCTGTTTATGAGAATGTTAAACCACATGATGAATGTATTCATCTGTTACATCGGAGACTTGGGCACTTAAATTTCAGGACGTTAAAGAAGACTGTGCAATTATCGGAAGGGATAAAACTACAAGCATGTACTAAATATCTGAACTGTAATGCCTGTAGTCAGCAGAAAAGTAGGGTTACACCAGCAAACCGTGTTAATGGTTTTGAAACTACAAAGCCGTTAGAGGTAGTGTTTATAGACCTAATTGGACCCAAGAAACCCAGTATAGGAGGTGCCTGCTATATTCTAAGCATAGTAGACCATTATTCAAGATATGGATTCTGTTATCTTATGAAAACAAAATCTGAAACATTCCAGCATATAAACAACTGGCTGCGTTTTGTGGAAAGGAAGCAGAAATTTAAAGTGAAATGCTTAGTGACTGATAATGGTACAGAATTTACTAACCAAAGGTTAGAAAAGTTTTTGCAGGATGCAGGGATCCAGCATAAACGATCTGCTCTGTACAGAGCACAGCATAATTCCTATATTGAGAGACGAGGACAAACATTACAAGCCATGATTAGAACTATGTTGGCAGATTCTGGTTTGCCTGAAAATTTATGGGGCGAGGCTGTTATGTGTGCTAACCATGTGCTAAACAGCGTGGTTCATTCCTCTACAGGGGAGATACCATTCACCTTATGGCATGGGAGGAAACCAAATCTTAGTTATTTACACACATTTGGAGCCCCAGCTTGGGTACATATTCCATCTAGTGTTAGGAGAAAAGATCAACCAAGAGCCAGAAAAATGTTTTTTGTTGGCTATGAATCAAATCATAGATCTTTTAGATTTTGGGCACAGGGTACTACTAGTGTTTACTGTAGTGCAAGTGCTAAATTTCTAGAACACGAAGGATGGGATAAATTAGAGCGTGCAGATTTCAGACATAATAATACTGTTAGGATAGAGCATCATATTCCTGATGAGAGTCCTGAGGATATAGATACTGTAGAATCCTCTATTAAGGTTGAGGAACAGGAAGCAGATTTAGGGGAGGATGAAACTGAAACATCTGAAATGAGTCCTGTATAGCCTAGAAGATCTACTAGGGAAAGGCATCCACCAGATCGATATAAGGCAACTGTAGTTTGCCAAGTCAACATCGAACCTTCAAGTTATGATATCAGGCTTTATCCTGAAAAGGAGCAGAAGGCTTGGAAGGAGGCAATGAGTAAGGAAATTAAGTCATTGACTGATCTAGATGTTTATGAAAATGTGAAATTGCCACCTGGTGAGAAATTAATAGGTTGTAGATGGGTTTACAAAATTACGAAAAATATAGATGGGACAGTAACCCATAAAGCTCGCCTTGTAGCTCAAGGTTTTTCTCAGACCGAAAAAGATTTTGATGAGGTTTTTGCTCCTAGTTTACGTGCTAGTACTTTAAGAACAATGCTGGTATGGGCGGCTAAGAACAAATATAGTATTAACCATATAGATGTGGAGACGGCATACTTGCATGCTCCATTAAGGCACACCATCTATATGAGGAAGCCTTTAGGATTTGAAACACAAAACCAAACTGATTGTTGGAAGCTCAAGAAAAGCCTTTATGGTTTGAAACAATCAGGGTTTGAGTGGAACCAATGCATAGTTAAAGAGCTAAATAGGATTGGTTTTCATGAAGGTATAGCAGATAAATGTCTCTTTAAAAGAGATAGTAATGGGTTAGTTTCATTTTTGTTATTGTTTACAGATGACATAGCTATAATGACGAAAACTGACAAGGAAGCCATAGATATTGTTCACCAGTTACAAACTAAATTTAAGATCAGAAATTTAGGAAATATCAGGCATTATTTGGGACTAGATATTAGTCAAACAGCTAGAGGTTATAAAATATCTCAATCTAGCAAAATTAGCCAGATGTTGAAGCGGTATGGCATGGAGCTTTGCAAGCCGGCCAAGACACCTATGGCACAGGATTTTAACCATGAGGAGATCCAAAGCCCTAACTTTAGCAAAGAGATCTACCAGTCTCTTATAGGTAGTCTATCTTATATCAGCAATTGGTCGAGACCAGATATCTCATTTAGCGTGAACCAATTAGCAAGATATAATTCAGAGCCAACTGATAGGCATTGGCAGGCCGCAAAGTGTATACTAAGATATCTGAAAATGACGATGCATTATGCATTGTATCTAGAACCTAACCAAGATTTAATACTGAGCGCATATGCTGATGCCAGTTTCGCTACTGATGTGACCACTAGAAAGTCTACATCGGGTATAGCTATAATGTTAGGCAATTGTTTGATTGGCTGGAAATCAATTCGTCAAAAACATATTAGTCTATCTACAATGGAGGCAGAATTTTCATGTCTATCACTGGTATGCACTGATCTGATATATTACAAACAACTAATGATGGATATTGGTTTAAAGATGGATTATCCAATTGTAATACATGAGGACAACCAAGCTGCTATAAAAATGGCAACTAATTTAGCAGTTAAAACTAGATCCAAGCATACTGACATTCGGTATCTGAATGTTCGCCAAAGTATCCAAAGCAATATGGTTAAACTGGAATATTGCATGTCGGAAGACAATATCGCGGATAACTTTACCAAAGCTCAAGGTGCTGTCAAACATAAAGCATGTTGTGAAAGCTATGGATTAAGGATCTAAACTGTATATATTGTATTTAAACTGTATATATTGGCCTGTCCAAAGGGGAGCATGTTAGGATATGATTTGGGCCTAACAGTTGTCCAGGCAATATATGTGTTCTGTGACTTTAAGTTTTAATGCTGCATCATGCTGTAATGCTGAGTCATGCTATAATTTAACAATGTATTTAAGCAAGGTACTGTAAGGTATTCAGTTGAATGATAAGCTGCCATTGCGTGCGTGTGTGGGTGGATCTGCTACCATCCGGGGTTTGTGAACCAACTACTGTTTGTTTGGTAAGAGTTTGTTTGGAGTTAACCGGTAAAGACTTGGACTGTTTAGAAGACTACGAGATTGTTTATTTCCCATTATAAAGAAAACTTTTGATAACACCAGTTTGTATGTATCTCTATCTCAGTGCTCTCAAAAACGTTTCTCTGTGCACTTCACTCTGCTAGTTGTTACACAACAACAATATCCTTAACACACACACATATATATACATATACATATACATATACATATACATATACATATACATATACATATACATATACATATACATATACATATACATATATATATATATATATATATATATATATATATATATATATATATATATATATAACATATGTGTGTGTGTGTGTTTCTTTAGCCAGGTTTTTCCTACTTAAACCAAGATTTTTCTGCAGCCCTAGTTCAGTGAAGTCACATCCACTAGTAGCTGCCCAATGGAGACTACCATTGGGCAGCATAAGGCCTCCTGGCTGCCAGAAGAAAAAAAGCCCAAAAACTAGTGGATGTGACTTCACTGAACTAGGGCTGCAGAAAAATCAAGTTTTGGTGTATTCGGGTCTTTTCCTGTGTAAGATTGAGAGTATCTTGGCGACGTTTCGACGAGGTCCCACTCGTCATCTTCAGGCTGGTGTCTTCGGCTTCGTGCTTGTGCGAGGAAAGCTATCCTCGCATATATACACACATTCACTCACTCAAACATATATAGAGAGTATAGATCAATGATAAATAGATAGATATGTATATCTTGTGTGTGTATACACACACATACAATTGCAGGTACTTGTTGCCCGCAGTTAAGGCTAACTTGAAGATGCACACACAGACTTATTATTCCCAATTTGTACATATTTCAACTGTAGCTCTATCATACACTTAACATATGATCTAAGCATGCAAGTAAATAACTTGTAAGTTTTCTTAGCAAAAAACAAAAAACAAAACCCCAAAACAAAAGTTTGTTAGCATATATTATTTAATTGTTTAAATATATTATTTATATTAAATATATAAATTTATTTTAACTCTGAATTAATGCCAATATATTGGCATTATATATATGATAGGGGCTGAGACTTATAGGCAACATTTTTGTGCTACTGTGACCATGTAATGGAACAGTCTCCCTCTTGATTTCCAGAAATTATTAACAACAGAACTATTCCAGAGGGTCTTTGGGAAATGTGTGGGCACTAATACAACAGCAAATTTTATAGCTGTTTTGATTTTTATTGGCATTTATGCTTCATTCTGCTTTTATGTTTTGGAGTTATAAACCATTATAGGAGTTATTTTTGCTAAATATGGCAGTATATAAACACAACAAAAATACACAAGTATATGTAGCTTTATGCCATGTGTTTGTGAATTGATATGTATGGAAAATGTAATGCATGAGACCCACCTAAAGCAGCCATGGAAGCAAAAAGGGTTTGGGACATTTCAGCTGATGCAGTTTGTCAAAACTGATGACTTTGAAGAAAAAAGAGGGCATAGTTTCCACAACAAAGGGCAATTCTCTAAAATCAGGCAACTCCCAGATGAACTGGATGAGTGAAAGGCACTCTGGACTATATCATTTACCTATGAGAAAAAGCCAAGGTGGCAGTGACCAAGCCGTCTTGGAAGTTTCATGTATATGTGAACTGTACTCCTTTGTTATCTTCCTATATAATGAATGTTCTGTCTGGATGTTTAACTTTGATTCTTCTGGAATTGAAATCTAGATCAGGGGTCTCCTAATCCCTGGTCCATAGACCAACACTGGTCCGCAGCATGCCCGCAACTAGGCTGCGCGAACAAGAGAAGTCCCATTCATGGGATGCAGGCAGCTCATGAAACTGTGTCCCTGATGCCCAAAAGATTGGGGGCCACTGATCTAGATTATGAGCATCTAAGACTACCAAGGAGAACACCGATAGGTCAAGCAGGGGTGAAGTGTTCCTGGTTCGGACCGGATTGGGCAATCCGTTAGCAATGGAGGCAGGTAGTTCGGAGAACCGGTAGCAAAAATCCCTGCCCCCCGCCCCCCCCCCCCCACCAGCCTTGTCCACCCAATCGCCCAGTCCCCACTTGTTTATTTGGCAGCTTGTTGCTTCCTTCGGGCTCGCTCGCTTTTCCTGCCTTGCTTTGGCTGCTGCAATCCTTTGCATCCGCTACCAACTCAATCTGCCTTCCTGCAATCAATGCAATCGGTGAGCAGCTCAATTTGCCTGCCTGCCTGCCTGGCTGCCTTGTGCCTTCCATTTGGTTAGTAACTGGGAACTTTTAAAAAATAGTTAATTGGGGGTTTTTTTAGGAGTTTTATTTTCTTTTTTAGACAACAATTTAAAGTTAAGGAAGTTTTAAATTTAGCTGCTTTTATCTAAAAATATAAATAAAATAAAGTAATGAATTGATTTATTTAATTTGTGCAGCTTTCTGAGATTTGGTGTGTTTCTGTAGTGTTTCACTCTAAAATCTCACAAAGCCGCATGTGGCATTTTGTGTGGAAAAAGTGTGAAAGTTGGTTTTTGAGCTTTTTGTGACTGTGTGAGCTTCTTGCTTGTTGCAGGGGCCATTTTGGGTGAAGTGCAGTTACTTTTACATTGTGTGTGAGTCAGTTGTGTTGTGTGTGTGTAAAGTGTGAAAGTTGGTTATTGTTATTGCAACATAACATATTGTTATGTTGCTTATTGTTTTGTGTACTTTGTTTATTATTTTTATTATTTATTATTATTGGCCATGCCCACCCAGTCATCTGACCTCCAAGCCACGCCCACCTGGTCACCTGACCACCAAGCCATGCCCACAGAACTGGTAGGGAAAATTTTTAGATTTCATCCCTGAGGTCAAGCTATTGTATATACCAGTAATGGAGCAAATCCCACAAATCAAATCACTGATGATCTTACCCAGTCAGGTAATAAGACATCTGTAAGCAAACAACCATGCTCAAAGAGCAACAAAGACTCCACAGTTCAACTCTGAACTACAGGTATACAAATATGGAGAATCTAAGATTGTATGAATGTGGTTAAGGTCACTATTTTTTGTTAAGAAGCTGGATGATGAATTTTGAAAAACTATATTTGTCATTCAGTATGGATTACTCACTCTGTAAGAAAATGAAAGTTATTTAATCTTACTTTGTTTGGCATTTTGCACTTCAAGATGCTAGATGGGTAGAGCCGAGGATTTTGTTCAATATCTGCATGACAAAATCACTCAGATTTTGGACTCCGACTGGGTGGTCTCGGGGGAAGGGACTAGGACAGGTCTTGAGAATGATATCTGGGCTGAGTTTGATCCTGTGACCCCTGAGGATGTAGACAGGATACTGGGTGGACTGAACGCGACCACATGTTTATTGGACCTGTGTCCTTCCTGGTTAGTGCTGGCTTCCCGGGAAGTGACACGAGGCTGGCTCCAGGGGATTATAAAGGCTTCATTGGAGGAGGGTGTCTTCCCTGCCGCCTTGAAAGAGGCGGTAGTGAGGCCTCTCCTCAAGAAGCCTTCCCTGGACCCGGCAACGTTGGTAAATTATTGTCCGGTCTCCAACCTTCGCTTTGTGGCGAAGGTTGTTGAGAGTGTGGTTGCGAAACAGTTTCCCCGGCACCTGGATGAAGCAACGTATCTAGATCCGTTCCAGTCAGGCTTCAGGCCCGGGTACAGCACGGAAACGGCATTGGTCGCGTTGGTTGATGATCTCTGGAGGGCTCGGGACAGGGGGTGCTCCTCTGTCCTGGTCCTGTTAGAAGTCTCAGCGGCTTTTGATACTATCGACCATGGTATCATGCTGCACCGGTTGGTAGAGATGGGGGTGGGAGGCACTGTGTTGCAGTGGTTCTCCTCCTATCTCTCCGACCAGTCACAGTTTGTGTTGACAGGGGGGCAGAGGTCGACCCCGAGGCCCCTTATATTTGGGGTGCCACAAGGATCGGTCCTCTCGCCCCTCCTGTTCAACATTTACGTGAAGCCGCTGGGTGAGATCATCCGTGGTTTCGGGGTGAAGTACCTTCAGTACGCTGATGACACTCAGCTGTACATCTCCACCCCAGACCACCCCAACGATGCCCTTGAAGTGATGTCCCGGTGCCTGGAGGCCGTGTGGATCTGGATGGGAAGAAACAGGCTCAGGCTCAACCCATCCAAGACCGAGTGGCTGTGGTTTCCGATGTCCCGATAGTCAGTTGGTGCCATCACTGACTATTGGGGGCAAATCACTGGCCCCCACGGAGAGGGTTCGTAACTTGGGCGTCCTCCTGGACTCACGGCTGTCCTTGGAAGGGCACCTGATGGCTGTGGCCGGGAGGATTTTCTATCAGGTTCACCTGATCCACCAGTTACGTCCCTTTCTGGATTGGGACTCCTTGCTCATGGTCACTCACGCCCTTGTCACTTCCCATCTAGACTACTGTAACGCTCTCTACATGGGGCTCCCCTTGAGGAGCACCCGGAGGCTCCAACTGGCGCAGAGTGCGGCCACGCGGGTGGTGATGGGAGCGACATGGCGTTCCCATGTGACACCTCTCCTGCGCGAGCTGCACTGGCTCCCGGTGGTCTTACGGGTGTGCTTCAAGGTTTTGGTTACCACCTTTAAAGCGCTCCATGGCTTAGGACCTGGGTACTTGCAGGACCGCCTACTACCACCAATAGCCTCCCACCGGCCAGTACACTCTCATAGAGAGGGGCTCCTCTGGGTGCCGTTAGCAAAACAATGTCGACTGGTGGCCCCCAGGGGGAGACCTTTCTCTGTGGGGGCACCTACTATCTGGAACAAGCTCCCCCCAGAGATACGGAGGATCCTGGATCTGCGTACCTTCCGCCGCACTCTTAAGACCTTTCTATCTCGCCAGGCGGGCCTGGCCTAACCTCTTTCCATTTTTAGCGTTAAATTTTAATCTGTTTTAAACTATTTGGGGTGTTTTAATTCTGTCTGGGCCAAATTTATCTAATCTGTTTTTAGTTGGGTTTTAAATTTTGTATTCATGTATTTTTATTGTTGGCTGTACACCGCCCTGAGTCCTTCGGGAGTAGGGCGGTATATAAATCCAATAAAATCTAAATCTAAATCTAGATGGCTGGCAAGATTAAATATTTTTAAACTGTTTTTAATTTTTTGCTTTTTGCTTTGCTGAGCACGTGTGGAAGGAACAGAAGCCAATCAAAAATGACTGAATAAAACTTTCTAAGTAAGATCTTTCAAGTTTGGTACATTAGGGCTGCCAGGTATAGGCTGCAAAAAACCTAGACAACCACTAGAGGACAGTAAAAGGATGTTTATGTCTGCACATCGGCACCCCAGATTTGGTAGCTTGTCAATCTGCCATACCTAAAGCTTTTGATACAGAGATACTGAATGCTGTTGGTTATGTGGAACTTTATTATGTAGCATCATGTGGCCCAGTTGATCCAGGAAGAAATGATCTTGGAAACAAGGATGATAAGATGATCTGAATGTGTGGCATATTTATTAGTGTCAATAATAAATCTTTGGGGGGGGGGATAGATGTGGAAGAAAAGGAAGTAAGTGAAAGAAAGTAGAGTGAAAGTAGAATGACAGAAAAAGGAAGTATGAATGCTGTATATAAAAGTATTAGAAGATAAATTAATCTAGCAACAAAATGAATGGGAAGGGCCATAATAGAAGAACATTAGATTGCTGCATGAAGTTGGAATAATAATTATATCACTGTCCAGGGTAATAAAGAAATGTATTGAGATATTCTAAGGAGAGTCATTAGATGAAATGATGAATTGAAAGAAGCTATGTATGAGGAAATAAGCATGTAGAGTAGCCCCCTGACGAGATAAGCAGCAAATAAATGTAATAATAAAAAATAATAATAATCATGGAAGGTAAAGCTTAGGGTAAAAAAGATATTGCATAATGTGTGTTGAGCGGGGGAAAGACAGTAATGTCGTCAGAAAATCAGGAAACAATAAGATTAAAAAGGGCCCACAAAATGAGTGATTTTGAGGGAAATAAGTTGCTTTGGAAGCTGGTGAGGGGGCTAAACAAGGACCCTCCATGAAAGCTCGTGGAATTAAATAATTGAAATAATTTGAAATAAAATTACCCAAGAGTGGGAATGCTGGAAACTTGGTTTTAAAGAAAAATGTGGGAAAATATGTCAAGTTAGAATTGAAACAAAGGGATTAAAATGAAATAACTGTTATGAAACATTGAAAATGATAAGGCTGTGGGATAGATGAGATAGTGGGAAAATGTATTTATTTAATTTTAAGAACTTTTATGGCCATAATATTAATATTAATAGTATTAGTATTACTTACATAGTAGGATGCTGCCAAAAATCAATAAACAATCCCCTAAATTTGTTTTTTAAAGTGTTATTTTTTTCATTAATAATGTTTTAAATATAGATGAAGTTTGAATATGACATCACCGTTTATTTAATGATGTATTTAAAAATTTCACCTTGGCCTGATGATTGGAAGAATTCTATTATTGTTCCCCTCCCTATCAAGTATGAATGCAAAAATTATTGTAGATTAGTTTGGCATGTGTACTTGGAAAGGTGCTTGACAGAAAATTGTGATGAAAAGGATATGACAAAACGACAATAATCAACACAAAGAGAAATTAATAAATATTGTTTTTATTTTAGTCCTTCCATCTATTTTACAGACATTTTGATAAATCATTTGTATGTGGGTGTGGAATGAAGTGGGAGCAAATGTTGCTTATGAAGGACTAGCATGAACATTTTTGTGACTGTTTTGTGATTTTGCTAAAACAAGGACTATGGCTGAACACATGTTGTTTGTATCTTGTCAGAAATGTGGTTTTATTTGTGGATAGTTACTCACACCATTAGATTTGACTGTATATACTGATGTGGTTTATGCTAAGCCAAGCACTCATTTGGTTGAAAATCACATGATCACCTAAACGGGAAGGCAATTTTTGCTCTGTGGGTAGAGTAGCTGGCTTCAGGTAGAAAAAACTACTGTTGCAAAATGCTTTGGATCCTTTCTATGTATTTTCTCTTGCTGCTTTCTCCTGGAAATGCAGGATCAAAAGGTAGAAGATGTCCAAAAACTATTTTATTGATTTTTAACCGTCACTGAGAATTAATGGGTTACGGGTTTTTTAAAAAGACTGTTTATTTGTCTGGATCTTGCTTTTATTTATGATATAAATTGAGAGCAACTGTTCTGGCTGATTACAGGGAAAGAAATCAGATTTGGGTTTAGCACTTTGATATAAATCAAAGTTTTCTTTGAATAATATAAATACTCAGACTATTCGTATCAATTATCTGAGAATGTGTAGGCTTTATTTATATCTTAACATGACTTGTAGAAGTATGTTTTGTGTGGAGGTTTTTTTTTTTTTTTTTTTTGCAAAATGAGTAAACAGCAGAGAAACCCAGTCTGGCAACTGGTTGGAAATAAGTAGGAGTTGCAATAAAATATGCATTTGAGTGGCATTTTGAGAACTGTTATTCAAAATTCCAATCATACCTTCTTTCAAGTTATTCCATTTTATTTGGCTAGAACCAGGTGTTAATGATTACTTTTGTTTTACCTCTACCTTGGTGCTCCATAGCTGTCATGGTATCTGTGCAGCCTTGCTAATGCACATATAAAGTAGAGAATTTCAGTGTATAAAAGCAGAAATTGTCTGAAAAAACATAAATATCTGAATGTGGGATACAAAGTAGGATATTCTGGTTTGTCTGAGACATGTCTAGGAATATTGTATTTTTAAAATGTGAGAAGATTCCTTTCCAAATGTACTTAAAAGTAATGGATACAAATGATGCTATTAGTTTTCATGGTGTCAAAGAGTCTTTTATTATTATAATCGCACTGAAATTTCTTTCTATATACTAACCAATTTCTGCAATATTTCTATGAATAGCAATGGTTTGCAGAGACTGTTGCCTTTCTTGCATTATTAAATTGTTTCATTAACTTGTCTTGTAATTTTTATTACTTTTTTTGTTTTATCTTTTCTGTTGGTCTTAGAAAGTAAATAATATTAACTTTCTCAGATTAAGCTGTTAAATCCAACGAGAAAAATCAAGAAGGTATGCACACCTGTATGTAGGTCCTTAAATAAGCCACATCTGACCTGAGCTTGGCCAACTCTTGCCATGTAATCCTAAAGGAAAAATGTGTTTCATAATGAGATATGCTCTAAGTCACCTTCTCCCCTTCAAATATGGATCTCTACACAGCTCTGGTCCCTGCTGAAGCATGTAAGGAATCAGAGAAATTTGGTATTAGTATTCAAAGATGTATGTTCGGGAGCTACAATTCTTTATGTCAGAATTTCTGCTCTATATTAATTCCGGCATTCAATATGTTTAAAGATTCCTACAATGAATCTTAAAAATACAAACATTATATTTTGAGATCTTTGGAATGCTAAGGAATAACTCTCAAAGTATACTATATTTATTCCTCAAATGTGGTTCATTTATTCCTGAAATGCACTTCAAAGAAATCCATTATTGCATAGAATTCCAACAAATCAACTTAAACCGCAGTTAATGAAATAGTTCATTAAGGCATTCAAACATGAAATAAAAATAGGAGACAGATTTACACAGGCTAAGCAAGTAAGAACAGCATAGCATAAAAAAGAATAGCATAGTCATAAATTTCTTTGGTAATTCAGAACAACAGCTTGATAGACAGTCCAAGGTTCAAAGAAGACAGGCAATTAAAAAAAAACCAATACAATGTTATTGATTGAATGCGAGGAAAATAAGATTGTCTTGCAAATGGAACTGATAATTTTTAAAGCTTGAATATCATTGAAGTAGAAAAGTTTTAGGAGATCTCTTACAACTGTTCAGCTATTTTAGATGTAATTTGAAGAAAAGAACCCAGACATAGGAATAAAAAGTATTCAAAAACTTAAGTGACAACACTAGATGTGGCATATGGCAGCTGAACTTGCTTCAAGAAACAAATGCAATTTGAAAGTGATAGCCACTGCTTTTAAAGCAGTTCCACGATTCAAAGATATTTTTTTCTTAGCAAAACTATACAGCAGAAGTTCTCATTCTCACCAGAACAACTAGACAGAAGAACAGATTTTTCCCGAACGCCATCACTCTGCTAAACAAATAATTCCCTCAGCACTGTCAAACTATTTACTAGGTCTGCACTACTATTAATCTTCTCATTGTTCCCACCACCCATTTCCTTCCACTTATGACTATGATTGTAACTTTGTTGCTTGTATCCTTATGATTTATATTGATAGTTTCCTGATTGCTTATTTGTACACTATGACTATCATTAAGTGTTGTACCTTATGATTCTTGATGAATGTATCTTTTCATTTATGTGCACTGAGAGTGTATGCACCAGAACAAATTCATTGTGTGTCCAATTACACTTGGCCAATAAAAAATTCTATTCTATTCTATTCTATTCTATTCTATTCTATTCTATTCTATTCTATTCTATTCTATTCTATTCTATTCTATTCTATTCTATTCTATTCTATGATGTAGTGACAATTATAAAAAGCTAAATGAGACAAAATGACAAATTAAAATAAGCTTGTTTATTGTGTCTGTCACCTTTCAGAAGAATTTATAGCTGGTGGTATTCAGCAGGTGGTATTTATAGAAAGCTACAAAACTGTGATAATGCTCAGTAGCCAGGCTGTTTCTAATGTGAAGGAAGAACTGGAACTTGCATTGTGAGTGCTGAATGCCTGGAAAAAAATTGGGCTTCTCCTCAGTATCAAGACTGAAATACAAATATACATCTGAAAGGATCTTAAAATGAGGCTTTATCTTCAGGGTTTTGTATTTTTAAATAGGTTTGGTATAAGAACTATAACACTTAAGGTCCATTGACATCAATATGGCAAGGGCATAAATAATATTCACCATCACCTTCACTCAGGAGATCTTTTTCTTTCCAGATAAAATGGTGAACCAGGAATTGATGGTTCTTATTGCTGAAGAAGGGCAATCTGTCAATCTCACCTGCAAGTTTATGCATAGGATTGAAGCTCTGTATCTGAAACGAACCTATGGAGATGTCAAGAACGTGCTTTATGTTATTGAACATGGCAAAACCAAGAGCGAAGATCGTGCATATGAAAATCGCACTGAGTATTTTGAGATGCACAACACGGTCACAATCACACTGAAGCATCTGAAAAAAAATGACAGTGATGTATACCTGTGTAGGGCAGGCATGTTTATAAACAATGATATTGTGCAGGAGAATAGCCCTCCTATTCTTTTGGCAGTAGAAGGTAGGGATGGAGAAAAAGATCATGTGGATAATTCTCACTTGCAAATCATTAACCATTTTTTTCTCAATTTGATACTTGGATTCTAACTCTCATTAGCCATATTTTCTTAGAATTCTATGAAATGTAGAAGTAAAAGTGGAATGTCTGGATAAAAATTAAAGTGATCTTTTTTAAAAAAGGAATAAACTTGATGATACTGGGGTTGGGGAAAGTGATAGCTCATAAACTAAAATTCAGTTACCCTTCCAGACTTCAGCATCTTCACATTTAGTTCTAGACCAAGACAAAAATGTGTTTGTTCATGTCAAGCACCTACAAAATCAAAGTATAATTAAAGGATATAAAAATGCATTGTACTAAGAAGACTGAAAAACAAATGATGTGCACTGAGCAAACATGTATACAAAATATGTATGTATGTATGTATGTATGTATGTGTGTGTATGTATATATATATATATATATATATATATATATATATATATATATATATATATATATATATATATATATATACACACACTTCAGAATGTACATATTTGAAAAAGTACATAACCAAGGGAAGCTTTTTAAAACAGAACATTGAGTTGACAATGGGATGGACTGAATTTTAAACTAGAAAAATGTAGACTCTCAAATAAATTGAAATTTTATAGAGCAGAAGATTCAATCCAGATCCTGATTCAGTCATTCAGATAAATTACTTAATTTATCTCATCTTTGCTCATAGATTTTCTAATTCAATTTGTGCGAGTTGAAGGCCATAGCTCAAAGGGATATCTAGGGATATTATGGAAGGTTGTGGTCCAATAAAGCAGCCTTCTTAAAGCACTTTTTAATAGATGGCTTATGAATGAACTGGAACTACAACTCCCAGGCTTTTCAGTTGGTATAATGAGAGGAAATATTATACTTTCATATTTGGAGGCTGGGAAAGGTTGGCGTAAAGCAGGGATGTCAAACTCCATTTCATTAAGGGCCGCATCAGGGTTGTGTTTGACCTTGGGAGGCTGGGGTGGGTGTAGCCTGGGTGGACATGGTCAGCTCGACATCACTCATATCAGGGACACCTGTGGTGGTCCGAGCGCTCTGCCAGCGAAAACAGGCTCCCAAGCTCCGTTTCGACTGCAACCCTCTGCCAGCAAAAATGGAGCTTGGGGGCCCTCCCAAGCTCCATTTTTGCTAGCAGAGGCATTGCGGGCTGGTCCTTTGCTGTGTCCAGGGCGGTCCAGCAGGCCAGATCTAAACACCCCGCAGGCCGAATCCAGCCTCTGGACCTTGAGTTTGATACCCCTGGTGTAAAGCATTATGATAAATCACATTCCCATTTTTTTTGCTACAGCAGCTGCAAAGAAGAATTTTGAATCTCCCTGGATGCTGTATAGTATTATCTCTGTGTTAATACTCTTGATTTTTATGCTGGGATTTTATATTGTCTATCATGCCAATGTAAGTATGGCTAATATCAAGGTATTATATTAACTAAGTGCCATCAGCTTCCATTCTTTACTGCCAAAAATTATGTACATCAGTCAAGAAATGTCCCAAGATAATGTCAAATAAGTCCTTTCCTGAATAATTGTATGACATTGGATATTTGTAATACAAAAGAATTTCCAATTTAAAGGTTTCCAGGTGTCTTTATTCTGGTTTTTTTATACCAATGTAAGGACTGCAGTGGATCCATATAATAATCATAAACATGTAAGTGCAAACTTAATAGAAAAGTCTTATGTTTCAGCACAACATTAATGTTTGCTATAGGTACTTATCATTGTGACCTTAAAAATGCCCAGCTACATCCTCTTTCCTATAATGGCTAATGCTGAAAATTATTCAGTCCAAGACCAATGAAATAAAAACATGTAGCGTCACAAATCCATTTTACAGTTCCTGCGTATTAATTTTGGTTTTATATAACAATTTTACACATTTCAATTTTTATTTTTTTATTTGTTAATAGTTGTTGTATTTATTTTTTAAATCGTGTTTATGTTATGCTTCAACAGCACCTAGCACACAGAACTCAGACTTTTAGATAATTAAGAAATATAAAAAACAAGGTGAAATGTATCTTAATTATTGTCTTTTTAAACAGATCAAGAAATGCTTCCCAAAAGGATATGCAAAGACAAAGCAAAATTTTATCTATGAAGACATGACTTACAGCCTGAGGTGCAAGAACACTGAGACTCAAAAAAATCAATATGCTATGTAATATTGAATGCCAAATAATAAAATATTGTTGAAATTCCAACAAATTTATAATTATTTCATTATTTCTGATTCATTTATTTTAAAAAAGTGATCAAAAAGAGTACACTTTGAGCACCAGTTTACATCTAACATGTGAAGAATTTAAAATTTGAAATTGAAACACACAAATAATGAGAAACTGAAGGCATGAAATTCAATAAACTTTAGCATGTGTCTTCTCTGAGGAAAAAAAAGCTGGACAGCATGGATTTACACAGTAATATAGTTTATGAGTTGATTTGAGTTATCCATTTTCTGTCTACCATAATTGTCTCTCTACCATTTCTTTTCCATTTTTCTCAACAGTGTATAGTTGAGAAATGTGACTATGTCATTGGCAGGTGGTAGAGACAAATGCTATTTGTTTTGCCGATATCTTGCATTTATGTACATCCATATATACATGGCATACTCTATCCATCTACTTATCCATGTTTCTTGAACTATCTGGAATAGCAGGTAAATGTACAGATGATAATCCATGCCATAAAATCTTTCAACCCACCCTGTGGTAGGATGATCGATGACTCCACTTTGAATATTGAACTGCAGTGACCAATGCATATCAATCTTATGGGATGCCATACTTTATTTTCCAGGCAGGTCAAATGTGCTGCACATATAGTAAGTACATGGTGGTCATACACTCATGTTCTACAAATATTACTGATGAATTGTTCCCTGCTCTGGGTTTTAATTCTTATTATTAATTCTTGTTTGTCTTCTTTCTTTGTTGGGTTTTTAAAATTGATTTCATTGTATTGCGCATCACTTTTGAATTGCTGTGATGATTGAGGTAATTTATAAATCAAACAAATAAATAATAAAATAAATTTATTTTATTATTTATTTTATTATTTATCACATATAGTGAAGCACAGGGAATGATTGTTGTTTTAAGCAGGAAAATACATGAATGAAGGTGAATATACATGTCCCAGGATAATGTTGCAGGATCCAATTTGGATCGGTCACCGGAACCAGGGGTTTTGTCTTTCTGAGCTTTGAGACTCATGCTGGAGTTTATCCTTGGGGAACCTCTTTGTGACACAGAGACACAGACACAGAGAAGTTTCTTGAGGATGGACTCCAACAGAATCTGAAAAAGATGTGTCAGAAGACAAAACCTCTGGTCCCAGTGATTGACCCAGATTGGATCCTGAGGTAAAATACATCTCAACTGAAGAACTGCTGCCATCTGGGTGTGAGGTCAAAGAAATTTGAAGCAGGATATATAGTGGCATAGTCATTAGACAGCGATGCCATATTCCATGCTGTCCTGAAAACAACCCTAGAAT
Source organism: Masticophis lateralis (assembly GCA_030761175.1). NCBI lineage: Eukaryota > Metazoa > Chordata > Lepidosauria > Squamata > Colubridae > Masticophis > Masticophis lateralis. The sequence goes on from JAUDYJ010000002.1 coordinate 115,708,324, forward strand.
CATAGAGCTGGAAGGAACCTCAGAAACCTTCTAGTCCAAATCCTTTCTCAAGGTAGGAGCCTTACACCATCCCAATCAAACGGTCCAGTCTATTTTTAAAAACCTCCAGTGATAATGATCCATCAGAAAAATCAGCCACATGTAGACCCACTCTAGGAAGAGCAAGACCACTATTTATGATTTGTAAAGGATGGAGAGTACAGAGGTGCAAGATACGTTGACACTGCAGCACTCTGACATTAAACCAGCTGTTCTAAGTGTTCTAGGCATGAAAGAAAACGTGCCAATGTCATTTTAAATGGTTTGACTGTTCTGAGCAGAGTGACTATGTTTTTGTTGTGTGGGTAGCAAATGCTTTCTTTAAAAACAACAACAACACTTTTTCCAGTTTTGCTAATATAGCAATTCCAATTAGTCATGTCTTTACTGCTATTATTTTGACTAGATGACATAAAGGTGTGGGTATTCTGACTAGATGAAATAAAGGAGCAGAATTTAGAGAGGAAAGAAGCAATTAAGAACCTGACCACATAGGAAAATTGCTCAAAGTTGTATGTCTGCCAGACTTCTTTGTAATTTATTGCTGACTTTAAAACAAAACAAAAAAAACCCCTATGCCAGGGGCGACAAACAGTCTATTTCATTGAGGGCCGCATCAGGATTGTGTTTGACCTTGGTGGGCTATGGTGGGCAGGACCATGGTGGGCATGGCCAGGGTGGGCATGGCTAGGTTGGGCATGGCCAGCTTGACATCACTTGTGTCAGGGAGTCCTGTGATGGCCCAAGCTCTCTGCCAGCAAAAACAGGCTACTGAGCTACTCGGAGCCTGAGTAGCGTAGGGGAGTAATGCCTCCTACAAAGGCAGCATTTAAGATCCAGCTGCTGCAATTACTGGCGAGTTCAATCCCAGGCAGGCTCAAGGTCGACTCAGCCTTCCATCCTTTATAAAGTGGGTAAATTGAGGACCCAGTTTGTTGGGGGTAATAAATTGACTTTGTATAAATATAAATATACAAAAGTATGAAGGCTATTGCTTAACACATTGTAAGCCGCCCTGAGTCTCCGGAGAAGGGCAGCATATAAATTAAATTTAAAAAAAAAATCAGCTGTAATGCCCTTCTGCAACCCTCTGCCAACAAAAACAGAGCTTGGGGGAGTCGCACGTGGCCTTCCCAAGCTCCATTTTTGCTGGCAGAGGCATTGTGAGCCAGTCCTTTGCTGTTTCCAGGATGGCCCACAGGCCAACCCCTGGGCCTTGGGTTTGACACCTCTGCCTTATGCTATAAAGAGTCAACATCCATAAGATGGTAGTGGAATGCATGCATCTTATGGGATGTTGTACTTTATTTTCCAGGCAGATCAAATGTGCTGCACATATACAAGGCATTCATACACTCATGTTCTACAAATGTAAAAATTTGCCCAACATTTATTTCATTTTGATTTATTAAACTTTTGTACTTTGTCTGTGTGAACTCTGTGCACATACTTGCATTCATTCTGAGCTTTGGAATATATTCAAAATGCAAAAATTCTATAGTGGCTTGAGGTAGTTTGTCAAGTTTCAGTTCATGTGCAGTCCTTATGTTTTCAGGTCATAATATTAATATGACTCATGCAATTTAGAAAGTTGTGCTTGGTGAATTAATTAGATCGATTAAGTTTCTCTTTGTCCTGTAGTTTGTTGGAGAAACACATAAAAGGTGAATTTTAATGCTTTAAAAAGTTTTTAAAATGATCACCAGCCAGGTGATCACCAGCCACCAATTTTGCAGATTGGTTGGTAAGCAACATTTAGTATAGACTGCCACCTCTAAGTAAACTTGTGGTGCTGTGGTGAAAAACAAGAGAGGAGCAGCTGTTGAAGGCTTTTCAAGTTTTGTTCTGCTGGATGCTCACCAACATTGTTCTGAGCTTGAAACAAAACACGTTTTGTGCAAAACCCAATGATACTTTCCTTTCTACTACTCACAATTCCAAAAGTTCAAGGATATTCATACACACTAGGAAGAGAATAGACAAAGTCAGGCTTGATTCAAGCATTCCCAAACCTGATGGTTGTATATTATATCTAGGATCAAGAATAATTATCTGTCTTAATACTGGTTATTAGGAAATGTAAATGGAAGCCTGCTGTTTGAACCCTGGTTCTGTTTGTGACTTTGCTTTGGCATCTGGCTGGTCTGATTTAGTGGGATCTTCATGTTCTTGTGAGCTCCAAAATAGCTGTAAATTGCATGGACTTTGTTAGATCAGGCGCAGGAAAAGAAGACGCGACCAGCTCAGGTCCATTCAGCACTTTATTTTAGGCTGGAACAAGATTGGCGCTGCGTTTCCGGAACTGTCCTTATATTCGCTCCGGCAGTTGCACCACACCTAGAAAGCTATTTGAATTTCCCGCTGGTGGATTTGACCAATCCCCCGCGGATGTCCTTATAAGGACATAACAGACTTAAAACACAGATAGCAAACAAGCTAAGATCCTAAAAGGGAAGGAGGTGATGTACAACCTGAAAACAACAGGCCTGACTAGAATAGGACTTCCTGGGTTCAGAGACACCAAAGGTGACCACAGAACCCACTTTCTTATTTCATCAGGAAATGTGATGATGGAACCAAGTACTGTGTGGCTGAGATATTTATACAGGTATTTTCAAAATAACTGTTTGGGTTGGTTTAGGCAAATAGTGAGTGTAGAAATGTACTTCAAAATTCTAGTCAACTGCATCTTCTCAGAGTGGAAATTGTGCACAGCAGGGATGTGGTCAACAGATACTTGCAAATAATGTTCAAACTCAAAAACACAAATCATGTATCTTCTAACCATGCTGCCCAAAGTGTCCATGGGTAATTCTTCATTGGCTTTTTTCAGAACTTTTTTCAAAAGCAAAGATGAATGTAACATAAACTAAAGTTAATATAATGTAGATGGATTAAGATATAGCTTTCTTTTGGTTTCAAATCATTCCTTATGTCAACTGATGACCTAACCTAATGGCCCAGAGGTGGGTTCTACTTATCTTTACTACCAGTTTGCAATGGGAGCGTGCACACTCTTTGCTTCTGCGCGCGCACGTGCTTCTGCGCAGATCACCCAAGATGATGTTGTGGCGGATAAGTGAAGCCTCCTGCCAGTTTTACTACCGGTTCTATAGAACCAGACCGAATCGGGAGCAACCTACCACTGTAATGGCCCCATGTGGATGTTAAATAGGACTGAGAGCCATGAGTTTTGCACATCCCACAAATCTTGATATTTTTCCTCCTACCAACTGCAACTGGTCACAGAAAAAGGAAGAGAACCACTATACTTTTTGCTCCCACCCCCAGCAGTTGGTTCAAATGGATATCAAGACTGAGGGTACTGAAAAATCCTTGAGATATCAAGGAGCATGAGGTTGGTTGAGATTCCTCCATCCTAGGTCCACACAGGACCTCCAGAAATGTGATTGAGGGTGTCTCCATATTATGCCCAGCCTAAATCTCCGTTGAAAAAACTTCCTTTCCCCCCAAAAAATGTTAGTTTAACATACTTGGGGATTTTGAGGAAAAATTGTTATTAGAAAATTATTATTTGCTATTAAAAAGTAAGGATACAAATCATCCTGCTTCTAAACCAGGGATGAAATGCAGCAGGTTCTGGCAGGTTCTGGACAACCAGTAGCGGAAATTTTGAGTAGTTCGGAGAACAGGCAAATACCATCTCTGACTGGCCCCAGAATGGAGTGGGAATGGAGATTTTGCAATATCCTTCCCCCAGGAGTGGGGAGGGAATGGGGATTTTGCAATATCCTTCCTCTGCCATGCCTACCAAGCCACGCCCACAGAACTGGATTTCACCACTGTTCTAAACATATGTTTACAGGAAGTCCAGAACTGATAGAAAATTAATAAAAGCAGGGGGGAAAAAGAAAACCACCTCTGTAGGGAGGAAATTTTTATTCATGTTAATGAAATAATTAATTCAGACAGAACAGTTTTAAGAAGTGAGCTGAAGATTCACATCAGTTATAATACTTCAAAATATGTAATAAATAAGATTTTGCTCCTTTATTATCAAATGTGGCATAATTAATATTGAAATAGGGGTTAATAATAAATACTGTGAAAGAGATTTTAGCCTTATAATTAACAGTTAATCAACCGTTTCCTATATATTCATTTAAAAGATTATTATTCTTACATCTATCTATTATTAAATGTAGCACAAATGCTTAAATCTTGGTATATTGAATATATTTTTCATTCTCAAATATTTTTTTAATTTGCATTAATGACTTGATTAAATTTAAACAGCATATATACCAGAGAATTAAATTTCTGTATTCAAATCCTCAATCTGGTTAATCCTTTATCTAAGGACTGTATTATATCCTGCAAGTTTCAAATGTTAGTTCATATACAACAGAATATGATAGTTAGTTCATATACAACTACCAGAAACTACCAACTATCTCCAATGGGAGTCTTTATTGCTGCTTTGGTCTCTGCTGTAAGATGATTCAGATAAATCATGATACTGGAACTGGTTCTAATGTGGCTTGAAATCATGAAGTTCATGCTTTCTTGTGCTGGATCTTGCCACAACTCTTGCTGGTTCATTTGGCTGTGTGCCACATCTTGGCCTTTGGGTATATCTGGACCATCCAGGTCAAACCTTTTCTGCTCTGTTTGATCCTTTCTTGCACCTGTTGGTGATGTGGGAGAGAATATAGGGCACACTTCCTGGATCACTTAAGATGCCTTCTGCTGCTGCCACCTACCTTCAGGCCTTCCAAGACCTTTCATTTCAACCCTTGTTGGTTTTGCCGCTTCTCCCTCAGAGCCTTCTCTTTTTCTTCCCTACTGATCTGCTGAGTTTTGCTGCCTTGGTCTTCAGTTAGAATAGCTGTGGATGTGGTTGCTTTTTGCTGGTATGGCTGCTGTTGATGCTGGCTGGCTAGGGTTCTTCTGAGGCTCTTCATATGCTTGCATAGGTTACTTTGTCTTCTAAAGTGGCAATTACTTTCACATCCCTCATTTATCTATTGCCTTGGTGATGGAAGGTATGGTGGCATAGTGGTTAGAATGCAGCATTGCAGACTAATTGCAGGCTAATTTTTACTGCCAGAGTTCGATTCTCATTGACTCAAGGTTGACTCAGCCTCTCATCCTTCCGAGGTGGGTAAAATGAGGACCCAGATTGTTGGAGGCAATATGCTGATACTGTAAACTGCTTAGAGTAATGTAGAGTGGGGACCGTTTGGATGATTACTGGATACTTATTCACTATATTCTAAAGACATTCTAAAAGCAACAATATTCTGAAGGCAGGAAATACTGCCAGCTAGAGAAATATGTGCAACTGCAGAGAATACAAAGCCAACATGTAATCTCCTTTGATACTCTAAAGAGGCCCCCATAACTTGTCAGCATCCCTAGAAGACATATGGCTGGAGGTGGTTAGGTCATGGACATCCATATGGGCTAAAACTTGTCCTTCAACAAGAAGAAATTGTACTTCAGCCAAATTACAAGAAGAATTATGAGTGTTGGATAAAACTTTAATAATTAGGAAAATGACAATTAAAAATGACAAATGTATGTTAACCATATATGGAAAAGTTGCTGTGTTAGCAGAATCCTTTGTTTAGAAAAGTATATAATGTGTCATACAAGCATGGAGTCTTTACTCAGAGCCAAGATTGGCAAATATGGCTTTGAGTCTTGCGCAATAAACTCTCTCTCTGATTGACCCAGGAATGTTGCTTGGTCACTTCATTCCATAACAAGAGAGGGCTGTAAAGCACTATGAAGCGGTATATGTCTATTGCTATTGCCTTCCTCCAACACTGTTTTAAGCATCTGTTCTGCTGCTTCATCCTTTGGAAGTCCTCTATAAACAGACCACCAGGATTTGCTTGCAGAGACAATCCACGCAGATATGATCCAATTCTATTCACACATTTATAATCTGTCACTAAAAACAACAGAAATGGATCAAGACTCATTAGAATTTGGCCTTAAATCCCTTCTGAAGGGAATAGAATCCTATGGTAACTCATAGCATAAACAGGAGATCTCAACATCTCCTGAGCTAAAGCCTGAAGACACAACATCTCCTGACGCTTCTGGCACTAGGGATCACTTTTAATTCTCATTGAGGCATTAATACTAGTTCTGGAACTCCATCTCATTTTTCCAAGATTGTGGAAAGAGTAGCAGTGGTGGATATTTAGTGAGGGTTTGGCACTGGATGAGTTTAAGGGGACAACACTAGATACATTTTTCTTCTGGTTTAACAGCTGGTATTTAGGTGAGAGCCTGAGAAGGGAACAAAGAGAAGTAAATTATCTTCTATTTAAGGAGGCACCTTAAGTGAAAATGAATTCATCTACTGCTGTGACAGTCTGACACATAATTATAGTAAAAGAAAGCAAGTTTGTGGCAGTCAAAGAAGCTTGTAGTTGGGCTTGAAGAAAATGTACAGGATTAGAACAGAGTAGCAGAGAGAGAACAAAGATTTATTGGACTAACAAAGAAAGTACTATTTAATAATATAGTCACCTAATTATTGTTAAAAGCCTTAAATATAATTACATTTATATTGGCACAACTCAGTTGAGTGACTTTAGACAATAGTATAATTCATAATGGAGATCTTTAAAGTAGGAGTTTAAAGAGAAAGCGATCAATGAATGGAAACACTAAACAATGGCAATCAAAACCATAACCATAACTGCTCCTGGAAAGAAACAGTGTTCAAATCTTGCTGAAAACAATGATCCCTGCATCTTCAAAGATGAGGAGAAAAAATATCAGAAAGACACACTATTGAACTGGAGACAGGATGGTGGAATATTAAAGAGTCCCCTTCAATGCAACAGTGACGGTATTTGGCAACTCATTATTAAAAAGGACAGAAACAAATAAGACTGGCCTAACCCATGACTGCATAACATGCTATCCAGGGGTGGGTTCTAAAATGTTTTACTACCGGTTCTGTGGGCGTGGCTTATTTTGTGGGCATGGTTTGATGGTAATGTCACAATTCTTTAGGATTTAGCAGAGGTACTGGTCTACCAGGCTTTTAACTGCTTGCAGAGCCATACCGGTCTACTCATTTGTTTTTGGAGCGTTCTGGTCTACCTATTTGTTTTTGGAGCGCACTGGTCTCCCACCACACTGTCTTTTACTGCTGATCCGCTTAGGGCGGCCCTTTGAAGCACCGCAGCAAGAGTTTAAACAGTTTTTTTTCCTTCTAGCCAATCAACTGTGACTCGGGAGGCAGCAAATAGATTGGGGGCGGGGCCAGGCAGAAGTGGTATTTATCGGTTCTCCAAACTACTCAAAATTTCCACTACCAGTTCGCAAGAACCAAGAAGAACCGGTAGCAACCCACCTCTGATGTTATCTATCAGAATTATGGATTAGGTTGATGACTGAAGAGGCTCCAAAATTTATCAAGCTCATTGACAATTTTTCCTCCCTGCTAAGGACAAACATAAGGACAAATAACAGTATTGAGAAAAGCTATAGCTCTATCATCATGGCCTATGAAGTTCAACAAAGGAAACTCAAGAAGATAGGGATTCAGGTGGAAAAGAACTGGAAAGAGAAAGAAGACTGCAGTTAAATGGCTGGCTTCAGAAATGAGTTGAATTTGGGCCTGGAGCTGAAATATCTGGATGAGGGTCTGCTGGTGTAAGATAGGTTTCATCTTGCAAGATCCAGTAAAAATGTGGATGTAAACTTGATCAAGAAGGCTTTAAGCTGAAGTCTGATCATATTGGAGAATAAAACCTGTAGTAGGGGGCTCCAATAAATACTTGGAAAAAAGTGTCACTCTAATAAAACTCTAGTAGAATTGCATGCACTATTCCAAAAAAATAGATATATGCATGCATGCTTACCATGCTATTGGTGTGGTTGAGTGGGCAGGCAAGAGGAATCACTATTGCAAAACAATGAGTAGGAGTAAGAATAATAAGAGAAAGAAATTATACAGATCAGATGAGAAAGGAAATAAAGCAAAAAGTCCATACCAACATCATTCTCTATGCTCTTTTGACCTATTCATTCTTGCAAACTACAATTTAGTTCTCAGAATGGAAAAAATGGGTGACTGCCACCTAAACAAAGGTCAGGTAGAAATTGTTCCTCTCACTCAAAGGTGGCTGATTTTATTCATCATTCTTTCTGCTGACAGCTTCATCCAACTATGACTTTCACATCTTTCCATTTCTTTCCTTCCAATGTTTATTTTGTAATTTGATCCTTCATTCTGTCCATCTGAACAAATCATCTCAAATAAATTCCAGGTCAGTAGACAGGAGTGCTGATTTACCACCAGCCTATGAAGTACTTAAAAGGTGAGGGCTGGAGAGCACAAGCAATGACAGCAAAGACTTAAAAGCCAGCCATCAACACGCCCCAATCAACATCTAAAAAGCCAAGTGGCCTCAATGACTCGCTAAAAGAATGCAAATGACCAACTGTCTGCAAGGAATATAAATCCTTCCATTCTCCACTCTCTAGTCAGAGCTGAAGAAGCTTCTTGGATGAGAAGCAAAACGGCTTCAAATAAAAACAAGAAAGTCCTCTTGAAAAAGCACCTTTGGAACCTGGATGATTGAGAATCTCCAATGATATCTAAAAAGCCACATACAAGAGGCACTATAAATACCACATACAGAACAGCTGACACTCTTGTACAGAGAAGTTCTCTGAAGATGGGCTCCAGTACGAGTCTGAAAGCTCAGAATACAAAACCTCTGGTCCCAATGACCGACCCAGATTAGATCCTCCAAAATCTCAAATATGCTGGTCACTTGCTTTCAATTCAGTACACATTCATTCAGCACCCATTCATTTTAGACTATGTTTCTTCTTGTTCTACCACAAACACTTTTTAAGTGTCCCGTTCTCCTGGATACCACTTATTTTTCTGTTTCTGCTCATATAACAAACTGGAAAGAAAAGTAGGCAGAATCATGTTTTTAGATACAGCCATTTTACTTCTTTTGACAAACATTCACTTTCCATAACAGTTTGTATTATAGGGATGTATAAGATTTATCAATCTGTTCTCTGGAACATGATACACCTTTTTCTGAACTCTGTACTTTACTGAACAAAGTAAATACTTTGAACCACTTCCAGTTCAGAAACTTTACTTCTTTACTGGATTTTACTACTAGTAGATTACTACTAGTAATCAGCAAATCACCCCAGAATGGCATGGTTAAAATCATTTACACATCTCAATGTATATTCCAATAGCGTCCTATCATACTTTGTATATTGTCAAATTTCTTGGCCCATTTCATCATTTGCAAAAATTCTACTCAAATACATTGCTCCATATATTTGCTCTAGGTTTTTGTCATTTACTGTATATATAGCTTGCAATAATTCACACCTTTCACCCTGTCAAATAAAACTACCATGGTGTTTGACACATTAATGTTCAGATTTACACTCCTCTTTGCTTCCTGAAATCTATCTAATGTTCACTGCAAAACATTTATGTTCTTATCCATTATTATATTGTCAGCTTATAGAAGTATCTGCACTTTTATGTTCGCAATCAAGAAATCTATATCGTCACAAACATTCTTTATAGGCTTGTTCAGAAATATATTGGGACAATCCAATCCTTGTATAGCTCCCTTCTCAGTGTTGACCTATTGATTAAACCTTCCATTTATTCTCACAAATAGTGTACAAATTATTTCTGTTATACAGCACTCTTGTTGCATTCAGCAGCCCTTGGAAAATGTTAGGGGTATTCTTTGGGTATTCTTTAATCTTTATTGAGAGACACTGTACAACATGTCCACAGTGATTTTGGGGTGTATATGTAGTATGTATGCATGTAACATTATCCAGACTGTATAAATGCAGCTCAAAACTATGCTGGAAATGTAGACAGCATGAAGGAACATTTCATCATGCCAGGTGGATTTATAAAACTGCCAGGAAATTTGAGGTCGAAATACACACTGATTCAAAGAATTGATTATATTCAACTGAAATGCAATTTTTTTTTTACTGGGACTAATGAATGGGCAATCAGAAACAGCGATGGAACATTGTTTTTGTATATGATAACTTCTGCAAGACTATTATATGCACAAAAATGGAAAGACTCTGAAATATCCACAATGGAGGAATACTTAGCAAAGGTGAAAAAAAAAGTGAAAACAACATTGCCAAAAAGGCATTAAGAGTTGTTAATCTTGCATAGCTTCTTCTCTGGTAATGTTGTACTATTAACTAGAGCATACAAAACATTTGCTAGACTGATTCTTGAACACAGCTCATCTGTCTGGAACCTGCATTGCATATTGGACATAAATATAATTGAGAGAGTTCAGAGATATTTTACGAGAAAGTCCTCCATTCCTCTACCTGCAATAAAATACCTTATGCCACCAGACTCTAAATTTTGGGCTTAGACAATTTAGAATTATGTTGACTTCAGTCTGAACTAAGCATAGTACATAAAATTATCTGCCACAATGTCCTTCCTGTCAATGACTACTTCAGCTTCAACCACAACAATACACAATCATATAATAGATAAAAACTCAAGATAAACCGTTCCAAACTCGATTGCAGAAAATATGACTTCAGTAACAGAGTGGTCAATGCCTGGAATGCACTACCTGACTCTGTAGTTTCTTCTCCAAATCCCCAAAACTTTAACCTTAAACTATCTACTGTTGACCTCACCCCATTCCTAAGAGGTCTGTAAGGGGCATGCATAAGTGCACCAGTGTGCCTACCATCCTACTCCTAATATTCCTTTTTACTTACTCTTTTCATGTATTCAGATTATGTTTATACTGTTACCTGTTATCTTATATATGCTTGACAAATAAACATATGATTATGATTATGACTCCCTCGGAGGCCTGAAAGGGCCCATTTCCCAACTCCCAGTGGGACAGGAAGTGACTTTTTTGCTGTCCCCAGCCTCCAGAGACTCCTAGACAGGCCTCTGGAGGGCCTCCGAGGGAGTGGGAAAGGCTGTTTTCACCCTCCACAAATGTATAGAGAGGATCTGGAGCTAGATGAGAAAGAAGAACAGGCTTTCCCCACCTACCCCCGCCCCAAGCCCTCTGGAGGCAGGAAACAGCCTGTTTCCCTACTTCTGGTGGGCCCAGAAGGCCCAAAAATCAGCTGGCCGGTGCACGCATGCGCACCAGAGCTGAGCTGGCGTGCCCACTGATATGGGTATGTGTGCCACCTGTGGCACATGTCATAGGTTCGCCATCACGGCTATATATAGTTTATGTAGCCAAATCACAAATTGGAAGGAAAAACACACTAATACAAAATACAAATACATAAAAACAACTTCAACACTAGTGTTTTGCAGGTAAAGGAATTGACGGCAATGTTCATATCATTTCATGTGCACAGTGGTAAAATTCCTTATTTCTTTCAAGCAACAAAACTGCAAATTTTATCAAAATGTCTATGGAAATTCTCAGTCATCCAGGTCATGGTTTTCCCAAAGGTGCTTTTTCAAAAGGCAACTGGATTTTGGGGTTTTTTTTTTTTTGTTTTTGTTTTTTTGTTTTTGTTCAAGGGAAAAAAACCAATAATTTAAACCTTCTAGCCAGATTTAAGTGGGGGGCGGAACAATAATTTCTGAGTAGTTATTGTAGTCCTTTGATAATCCTGTCAGAATAATCTCAGGACTTCATCAGGCCAATTGACCAGAGAAGGAAGAAATGGTTGCAAAAAGATCTCCCCCCTCTCTTATCTCTCTCTTTCTCCCTCCCTCTCTCTCTTATCTCTCTCTCCCTCTCTCTCACTCATCTCTCCCTCTCTCTTTCTCTCTCATTTCTCTCTCCCTCCCTCTCATATTTCTCTCTCTCTCTCTCTCTCTCTCTCGCTCCCTCTCATATCTTTGTCCCTCTCATCTCTCTCTCTCTCTCCCTCCCTCCCTCCCTCCCTCCCTCCCTTCAGAAGGGGAAAGGGACCAATGCTCCTGGGTGAATGTGGGAGGATGACAAATTGATCATAAAATGAGATTTCCCACTGGGCCTCAACATTTAAAAACACCTCTTCAAATATCCCCTTGTGCTGAGAGGAGACAAAAAATACAGTTACCATCCTAAAATCAATATTTCCGTATGTCACTGTAGTTTAATAGCTCTTCTATTGAAGCTGCTCAAAGAAATGGCTAGTAAAGGTCTAAATGGCTTTTAGACCTTTCAGCCTGCCAGCCACTATTTAATCAACTGCAAGCACAGATTATTGCTTCATATTTTTATTCAGCTCCAACATTGTCCCTCTCATTTACACCTACTATAGTACAGCCAGTAGTGTTTATTGCTCTTCTGCTAAGGAGATTTAACCCTTACTGACCATTAGTGGTAATTTCCAAACTGGTTGAAAATGAATTGCTGCCATGACTTGCCAAATAAAATAATCATTTAATGGTCAGATGAGTCCAAAGTGAATGTGAAGCAACGAGTTTGTTCACTGCTATTTTGGATGATTTCCTGTCTTAATTTCATCTCTCTCCAAGCAGCCTCAGATGAATCATTCTAAGGTGCTTTAGCATTAAAAAAAAGTTTTAGATGGAATTTACCACCTGCTAGATTAGATAAAATGTTTAAAAATATATCTAGCAAATGTTGGAAATGTAACCAAAAAACAGGCACATTTTATCATATGTGGTAGACTTGTGTTAAACCAAGAAAATTTTGGGCAAAAATACACAGATGGTTAGAAAAGATGATAGGGAAACATGTAGATGTTAAACCTGAACTGTTTTTATTAGGCAAAATACAAGAGAAACGTGATAACCAAAGTATATATTTAATATTGCATGTCTTGACAGCAGTGAGGATTATATTCACACAATATTGGAAAAATGAAGAAACACTGCAAGACAAAGAGATAATTAGGAAGATACTAGACTGTGCAGAAATGGATAGACTTACATTGAAAATTAAACAGAAAGAAGACACAGAATATTATCATACATGGAATTTATTTTACCACTGGTTGGAAAAAAGGGGTTGAGATTAAGAATGTAATCTGTATTGTTAAGCATAATGCTCAAAAATGATGTTTATTAAGCACTAACAAATATAAACAACAGAAATTAATAAAATTTATATTAAAAAATAACAATTGCATGTGTGAATCATTCATTCAGTCGCTTTCATTGCAAAATCCGTTTCCTATTCTTAGAGATATCTTCAGAACAGGCATCCTTTCTGAAATAGATGGGGAAGCTCCTGTACCAGTTCATAATTTTAATACATTTTAAAAATCATCCCTACCAGGAATAGGAATGGTGGTGGGGGCTACCTGGTTCAATTATTTTTGTGCATCTCCCTTTTCTTTTTCAGAAGAAAGAATTCGAGTAACAGCCACATGAAAGCAAGCCCTACCCTTTAAGAATTTCATTTTAAAAATACAATTGGAATAAAATGATGAACCTCAATAATGGCAGAAGAGAATATGGTTTCCTTCAACTTCAGAGCAGATTGCTTGTTTCCTTAGGAGAGATAGAATGGACAATTAAAACCAACAATCTAATTATTACACCATTCAGATGGAAACCATTATTGCACATGTTTTTGTAAAAGGCTTATTGACATTTCATTGACAAGTTCAGCAAGTTTAGATTTTCCTAAATCCCCTGCTCTCTGAGTGAGAAAAGGTTTACTTGTCTGTGTGTAAGATGTGTGTAAGTATCAAAGACTGTGTGGTGCAGAAAAGAAACAAAAGGTTATCATTGCTCCTATTGCAGAAAAGCAGCAAATGGGTGAGTGGCAGCTGGCCATCTGTACCCCATGAGATTTCTTGAGTCATAAAGAAATGTACAAGTTTGGAGCTGAGGAATGGCTTGTCTGAAAGTTTACAAATATTAGCTTTAGAGTTAGAAGAAATTTATTTCCCCTCTAGATGCCAGCTAGATTAATTTGGATACCTGACTGCTGAAAATATATTAAATGATGTATAGTTTTCATATTAGAATATCCTAAATTAGATTTAACACAGATTTCTTTTATGCCAGAAAGCCCGTTGTCTCTGGCACTGACTTCTAGATTTATGACATTGTGCACTGACTGATGAACTACACTGATATTCCTTGGAGCTTGAGAATTCACATTCCAGTTATTTTATGGGGTGGGGGTGAATATTGCAACACTTAGTGTTGAACAAGAGAGGGCAATGTTTTCCTAGGAATTGTCATACTAAAAATGATTGCCTAGGAATTGTCGTACTAAAAATGATTGCCTAGGAATTGTCGTACTAAAAATGTTTGCCCTTTGCAGGAACTGCAAAGAAAACAGTAATCTTTAGGAAAGGAATGGATACACAACTGTCATTGTGATGCAGATCAATAAAACAAGAGTCATATTATGAAGTGATTTCTGAGATTTCACTGCTAGCATAGACTTTGTTTCTTCCATTAAGCACTCACTATATATACTCTTTGGATTTATTTTAAAATCTACAGGTTAAACATAGGCATAATTTGCTCCAATACATAGACAATGCTTACACACTCCATATTACCTCTCCATTTAAAAATGAGCTTTCCCAAATACTTACACAGATCAGGATTTGTTTTCTATTTCTCTCACTCATAACTTTAATTAATGCTTCACTTCATAGACATCTACCATAGGATTTAAGACTTGACTCAAGCATACCGCTATGCCAGAAAATGGTATATTGGATTTTAGCTTTTCATGTGGTTTGAACACCAATTCTGGAGTTTGTAAACCATTTTTCAAGCATCGTTGAATATAGTTACAATATGGCTTAGATTGGAGGAGTGGGAGCATCACCTGCAATGATGGGATGATGTTCAAATAACACGTGTCATCATGAAAATGATATGATTATATTCTTATGTCAAAGCTTGATATCAAGTCAAACAGTAATAACGTCCTGTTGCAGTTGGAGACCCTCCTGCTCAAGGATTTCTACTTTAAGGTTTTGCTCTGACTAGCATTATTGTTAGATAGAATTTATTCAATGGCTGAGAAATACTTGCATCTATACAGACCCACTTCCATTGCTACTGCACCGCCACCATCTCCATTAAGGCCACGAAATTACCTCAATGCACCGATAAGTTTCACCTTCTTTAACAAAGAAGATTCTTGTTCTAAAGTTTGCATGGGCTTTGCATATGCTATTGATCCTATTCCCAACATGATTCCTGGCTCTGTGAATAAAAGGGACTTCTTCGTATTACAATAAAAGGAGACAAAAATATTAAAACACTGTACTGCATGAAGACGACTAAAATGCTATCAGCTAATGAAGAAGAAACAGTATTATTCCATTCTTATTTTTCCTTAGTCTTCTGCAAGAAGAGAATACATGCTCCACCAGAAACATGAATAGGCAAGATTGAACTTGAAATTGATATGAGCCAATTAGGGAAGAAGTGTCAGTTTTTCTTGATTTCCTGTTAAATTGGCATTGTGACAATTTATCACATTTGAAGATAGCATCACTGCACAAATGCTGTAAAATATGTTTTTTGCATTATTTTAAGTTATTTAGGAACTATAATTAGGCAAATAATGAACAATGAGATGGATAAGGAACATTGGTGCAAGGAAATGGTTTGTTGCATATGAAGCTCATTGTATCAAAGTTTGATACACCAAGATTTTAATGTGTCCATTTTGAACAATTTTGCAAGATGGAAGAAGTGCCAAGTGACCTATCTATCCTTTGAGGTAGATCAGCTCAAGAAACTGATTTCAGAAGTTTTACTGAAACTGTACTTCATTAATAAAGACTATAATAATCTCACAATCTCCCAGTGGATCAGACTATAATTTGTACAACAAGGCACCTAGAAAAAATTCAATATTTTTAAATCTTCTGAGTAGAAGATTTTGGGTTGAATGCAAATGAAAATTGTGAACTACAGTACAGGTGTGCACAGTAACAAATATTTTTCAGGTATCTACTAACTCTGCTCAAAGCCCATGGTTAAAATTAAGGAATGAATCATATCATTTCTCCTCTAAAAATCAGACATCCTCTTGTTTTTTAATTTCTTATTTAATCCTCTTAACTTTTAATCATTTTGTAATATCTTTTTTTAATCTCCTTATCATATTGTGATAAGTAACCCAGAGTCACTGTAACTGTGAGATGGGCACCATATAAATTTAATTCACTGGAAAAAGCAATTATGTTGGGAAGAGTTAGTGGTAAAAGGAAACGTGGCTGCCAAAGAACATGATGGCTGGACACCATCAAAGCTGACCCCAGCCAAAGCATAGAAGAACTCAAAGAAGCAGTGCAAGATCAGAAGATGTGGAGAAACCAGCCCATAGAATTATCAAGAATTGGACACAAATGAATGATCATCATCATCATCATCAATTTAATAAATAAATAAAAAGAGCATGCCAAAATCCTTGCCCTACATGTATGATCAGTAATTCTATGAAAATTGCATACTAAATAATTGTGGAGCAACATCAAGAACAGGTTTTAAATCACAGATTTATTATTTTTTTAATTTTTGTACACTCATAAGGTGTCAAGTGAAGGCTGTTTGGAGGTGCCTGGTATTTCTCCCCTATCGTATGGACATAATCATAAAAGGATCTTTTCTGGATCAGACTAAAGTCTCTTGTCTTCCTAAAACCAGCCACATGTCTCGGGGAAACTCACAAGCAGGTCTTTCTGCTAATGTGGAAGATTCCAACCAATAGTGTCTCAGTTCCAAACTGTTATTACTGTAATCTGCAAGCTCAATATTGCCTATTTTGTGTGTCCATTTATTTGGCATTTGTCCCTGTAATGCAATGCCAAAAAGGCTTGAGGAATGCAAGGGGTGGAGGCCCAGAGAAGGCAGGCATACATTCCCCCTTCCTATTAAAATCTTTATACACCTACTTCTCCCGCTGTGATTAAAGACAAGTCAGAGCTGTCTAAACATCTCTTAAATCATGCCAAGGGTGGGAGGTGATTTATGCTGAGCTGAGTGCTTTCATTAAATTCCACCCAATTCCCCTGTTCCTGCAGGTGAATTGCTAGTTCTGTATCTCCCCGGTGTACCCATCAAGACGGCAAGCCTGGCACCGCCTGCATTCTCTCTGTCTGCAGAATGTATGCACTGCCCTCAGATTATTCTTTTCATCTACGCTATCCTGAGAATTCAACCTAACTGCACCGTAGCTGAGAGCTGGTGAAATATCTGAACATATCTCATTCAAAGGAATAGCAGTTTTTTCAAAGGCCTCATTACAGAGGCATTTGGGATACCTTACTTAGGTCTTCCCACTCTTGGGCATTCACAAGAAATTCCCTGCTTAGAGAAACCTGAAACAGAACTAAGAGAGCCAGTCAAATGTTTGTCTAAGGAGACCGAACCAATACCCACAGTCAAGGAAATTCATTGATGGATTTTGGGCTAGTCATTCTGTTTCAGATCAGCCAACACAAAAAGTTGCTACTGGGGTGGTATAAAGGTAAAACGATGGGATACAAATCAATCAATCAATCAGAATAGAGCTGGAAAGGACCTTGAATGTCTTCTAGTCCTACCCTTTGCTCAAGCAGGACAACCTATACAATTTGAGACAAGTGGCTGTCCAGTCTCATCTTAAAATCATCCAGTGATGAAATACCAGCAACTTCTGAAGGCAAGCTGCCTCGGATGGCCTTGCAAAAAAAAAAAAAAAAAAAAACCCTGGAAGAAAGATGTACAGTGTTTTAAAAAAAATGCAGGTATTCCTATGAAAACAGACACAGATGTATATACACATCTTTATATGTCTCTCTGTGTGTATGAATCAAAGAAGGCTGAGTTAAAATAGAAGAATCAACAGGTAAGCAAAAAAATAAATAAAACAAATAATCGTTAGGGCTGTTATTGTGTTAAGATATAATACCTAAGCTTATCCACCTAAACAGATACCAACCTGCATTTCTAAATGTAAGCCTCTCCTAGGAAGAGGAATTTCATTAAAAAAGATATAAATACAGAAGGAGTCCTGTTTTTTGGTTTCAAAAATTGAGCCTCTGCCGCTCAATTCTTTAGGCCAAATTTTATGATAAGTCTGAGCATCACATTAGTTTACTTTTGTACCTATCCTATGAATTGATGTTATAGACACAATTATTACTATTTAAATTTATTAGCCACCCAGTTCCAGTGGATTCTTTGGACATTATGTCCAAATCAATTACAAATAGCACATTCTATCCCATTTTCAACAGCAAAACTCTGAAAGAATCAAAGTTGAATATAAACTTACTTATTTGCTTACTTAATTTATTTTGGGGGAAATGCATGTTACATCTGCCTAGATTGATAGATTTTTTTTCTCTCTGTTTTTTCCACAAAGTATATTCACTCCAATGATCAAAAGGATGTAGTAGAAATTCCCTGCTGCTCTGTGTGTAGCCATGAGCAGAAGGCCGTTCTGCAAGCTCCTCTTGAAACTTATCCAAATGCCTAGGCTATTTTTCTGTTAGATGTTGTCCATTGAGGCAGAACTCTAGCATCTCCATGCCATGGAGCACCTGCAACAGAAGATGAAAAGACTGACCTGGGAGTCACCTGGAGATAGTTGCAAAGTGAGGGGGGGTCCTTTTAAGCTGGAGATGTCAAACTTTTATTTATTTACTTAGCGTATGTCATTAATCCTCCAAGGAAACATTGAAGGCAAACGAGGTCCAGGCAGAAGAATAATATAATGGCTTCAAGGGTTTGGTTTGGACAAAACTCAACGGTACATTTTGGTGCTGTTGTTGATAAAAAATGGGATCGCCAACATGATCGTCAATATCTGATGATGGATACAGAAGAAGGAGAAGAAGAAGAAGAAGAAGAAGAAGAAGAAGAAGAAGAAGAAGAAGAAGAAGAAGAAGAAGAAGAAGAAGAAGAAGAAGAAGAAGAAGAAGAAGCAGCAGCATATGGCAGCTACAGAGGTCCTGCAATCACTGATTTACAAATTTAGTTTAAATAAAGTGTCAGGAAATACACACACACACACACACACACACACACACACACACACAGAGTGTGTATATATGAATGATATATGGACAATACTATGTAAGAGATAAACTATTAAATTAGGGTGAAACCATAATAAAAATTACCATAATATGGAGACATAGAATTGCAATGGGATGCCAAACCACAGCCATAGCTGTAGAATTGCAATGAGATTCTAACGAATAGGCAGAAAAAGAAAGGTCATGTTTTCTGGATATGGTTTAAAAGCAAATGCTGCTATGTTTCCCCACCAAATGCCTTAAAATGAAGAATACAGGTAGTCCTCGAGTTACGGTCACAATTAAGCTCAAAATTTATGTTGCTAAGTAAAGCATTTGTTAAATGAGTTTGCCCCATTTTACAACTTTTGCTGTTAAGTGAATCATTGCATTTGTATTTTTTTTTTTGGTTTTAAAACAAAACTTTATTAAATCTTAAAAAAAACATTTAAAATATACAAATCTCTCTTCATCAAAGACGAATTTGCTTGTACAATACACAACTTCACCTGATAATGGTTTTCTATTATTCTATATACATATATAAATACACTTAGTGATTTGTTACCTACACCATCCATCTGACAGTGCTTTTTTTAAATTATGTTAATTTCTTCTGAATTTTATCTTTATCCAATTTTCCCCCTCCTCTGATTTATCCACTGGTACCATCTATTCCATATTGTAAAATATTTTGAGTCTTCCTTGTCTTTTAACTGTAAGGTTAATTTGTCCATTTCTGCATGTTACTAACCATGTTACTAACTTGACAAATGAAATGGATGGATGGATGGAATCATTGCATTTGTCAAGTTAGTAACATGGTTATTAAGTGAATCAGGATTCCCCGTTGACTTTGCTGGTCAAAAGGTCGCAAAAGGGGATCACATGACCTTGGGACACAGCAACGGTCATAAATATGACCGTTGCCAAGCATCAGAATTTTGTTCAAGTGACCATGAGGATGCTGCTATGATCAGAAGTGTGAAAAATGGTCATAAGTCATTTTTTTTCAGTGCCATTGTAATTTTGAACGGTCACCAAATGAACTGTTGTAAGTAGAGGACTACTTACAAATTGGTGCTGCTTCTCCTCTGTAGGAGGAGAAGATCCAGTAATCTTGGATTTGGCTCACTTGCTTACGTCATCTGGAGTTGCCTTCTTCCTGGCAGTCAAACCCAGATAGTTCCACACTTCTCTAGGAAATAAGGAGAAGCACAGATTGAGTTGCTTTCCCTTCTAATGGGCAGAAACAGGCAAGACCACTAACTGAATTGGATGGCTTTTGTTTTGTAATATTCTAATGTTAATAATTTTCTTTGTGCTACTGACACTCAAATCCACACCGTATTAAAAAATATTGTTCCTACTACAGAGTTTTTGGCACTCTCTGAGCTACGGATATGTTCTTCTCTATGCACCTGCTACATCTGAATTGCAATCAAATGTCAGAATTTCCTGTATATCTTGAATGCTATCTAGTGGTCAACCCCAAATTTGCAGCTCAGATATGATAGTCCTGTTGTACTTTTGTTACTTCGTACAGATTATGCCACTGATATTTTTTCCAACTTGTGTGCTATGGAAATGGGATGGATCGACAGACTTGTGAGGTCTGGTCTTCACATTTTACAAAAGCATCCTTTTGATGATATTAAGCTCTGAAACCAGGGCTATAAAGAATATGTGCCACAGCATTGAGAGAGAAAACTGGCTGAAAAATAGAATCCAGAACTTCAAATCTGTATATAAACTGACTGCAATATCCTCTTTTAATTTACCAACAAAGATAATCATTCTGAAGGACAACTGGCTAACCTTAATTCCTTTTACAGGGTAGAAAACAGGATAAATATAATGGAATCATATTTCTTTTTCCTTCAGAAAGGGAAAGAAATGAAAGAAAGATTGTTAAAATTTTATGACTCAACAAGTTTGGGTAACTTTATTTGTGGAAACTTGGCGGGAAACAAAAATCTGTTTTATACTTCCTCCTCTTCTTGCCAGAGCATTCAACCATAATCCTACTGAATTTGTATTTGCCTACAAAACTGACAGCACTGTCAGTGGTGATTTGGAGATCATCAGCCCTGCGTGCCTTCTAACTGCCCCCCTCCCTCCTTTGATGATTGGGTTCACACACATGATTTGATTAAACAAGGTTACTTAATCAACAACAATTGAGTGGGTTCCAAAATCATGCTACCCAAAAGCAAAGAAACACATGACAATTTAACTCAAGGGTTTTCAAATTTTGTGATAACATATTCTGCAGAAAAACACAATGGCACCAACTTGACAACACACATGGAACGATGTCACCATGCAAATGCCACGGTATGTACTTTTATCAGTATATTTTACACAAGAATGCAAATAATAACATTTAGATAATTATGTCGTGCACTTTTGGCCCCTTCTCCCTGCTGGGAACAGCCCAGCAGTAGAAAAGTAATTGTGTGTGTCCTTCCCCTGGGATTTAAATGAATGATTTAATTAACGTTTGGGTTGAACTATACACACACACACACATACACATACACACACACACACATTTTTAATAACTTAATCTTGATGCATAGTTCACAGGTGTTGCCATGTAACTCAGTTACCTACTTTAGGCTTATATGCAGGCAAAAAATGGAATGGAGCCTGAGTGATTTTTGACAATGCTCCCACTTAATCTTCACATGCCCGATCAGATGTATAAAACATTTTGACTACTT
The DNA here is from genome assembly GCA_030761175.1 of Masticophis lateralis. Lineage (NCBI taxonomy): Eukaryota > Metazoa > Chordata > Lepidosauria > Squamata > Colubridae > Masticophis > Masticophis lateralis. Next base: position 115,730,052 of record JAUDYJ010000002.1, read on the forward strand.
ACATCGCTCATATTCTAACAACCCTTGGTTTAAAACAATATATGAATCCATTCATTGCAGTGCATGTACTGATCTGTCATTTCTCCATTTTGCTTGAACCTACGAAATATCCAGTCAGCAAAATAATGAACTGAAAGCATTGTTTAAAATATAAATCTCATTAACCTTAGGTTGCTTTTACCCTGTTTTCCCCAAAATAAGACATCCCCTGATAATAAGCCCAATCAGTCTTTTTGAGGGCATTGCAATAAGGCCAAGCGCTTATTTCAGGGTTCAAAAAAAATATAAGACAGGATCTTATTTGGGGGGAAACACGGTATCTAGGATAACAATCTGCCTCTTGAAGCTCAGGACAAAATAGCTTTAAACTTATACATTGGCACATTATTACTTATTGAAATTACTTAGGTAATTTCTTTGGCCCAGGCACAGATTTAGTGTGATTGGCATCTGCTGCAACAATTTGGTGCAAGATTTTTCCTCTTCCCCCACCAGCTATAAAGTTAAATTAAATTTCACAGTACAGACATCTTACGGATTTTTTAAGAAATATTGCTAAGCCCCTTTTTTATGAACCGCAGGCCTGCTGGCTTTACCAAAATGCATTTGACAAGTCAGCACTTGGGTGCTGCCGTTCATGGGAGCCAAGATTGCTGGTGGGATCGCAAACTGGCAGTGGCTGGGAAAGCCCCTTAATTGTTATGAGTTGGAACCGCAGCTGAAATCTAATGCCATCTCCATTTGTTTACTTTGTTTCTGCTATTTAAATCCTTTTACAGCTAATTTTCAGGGTGTTTCCACCCCCTCCCCTTTTTTTCTGGTTCCTTTTCTGCCAGCCACTGGGTGGCATTGCACATCTACTGTTTGTTTTGGCAGTTTCCCCCTTATCCCTCTGTTTTGCCAAAGCTAGACTGGATAGCCCGACAAGAAGACGAACCAGATGGAAAACTTTCCAACCATGGAGGTATAGAAGAAGAGGGATTGTGTGCTAAATGAAGCTGGCAGGGCCAGAGGTAAAACAAACACAAGAGTGAGGAGGTGGATATGCTTGATTTACAGACCCATCACTCTGGTTTCCATCCTCACATCCAGCAACAGAGCTGTTTCCCACATACTATGAAGTTACTTGGCAGCTAGTAGCCTTGTAACTCTGACCTATTGTTTCCCTACCATTTTTTATCCACGCACTTCATCTACCCTTTGGTTCACCAACTCTGCCATGGGAGGAAGACATCTGGTCACTTCCCCTTGAAACTTTTCTGCTATACTTTTCCATTTTGAATGGAACACATTTCTAATCTAGAGATCCTCTTGGGAACATGTTACATCTAACACAGGAGTATTAATAAAGCTCTTGTACATCACGGAAGAGCTAACATGGAAGAAAGCAAAAGGTCAACAGAAGTTCCAGCTAATGAACTACATAATAAGTAACCTATTAAGAGTTTCAGGATTTTGTTTTGTTTTGAATCTCAAAGAAATGTAATCAGTATTAATAAAACCACAGGAGTCGGAAAAATGGTGGAAATGGTGCAAATCTCAGTCTGACACACACAAACACACATATAGTGTTTCCTTTTTGTTTAACTCCAATGGACAAGACATTCATTGTCAGAAAGAAGCCCTCGTATTTCTTGCAGTAAAATGTTCCAGGAAGTAATATTGCATAGAATAAGGTAGAACCTAGTAGAAGTCCATCTTTATTATGAACATTTTCATAATATATGTCAACAAGAAAAATAGCATCTCACGCAATGTGTATATGCATATGAAATAAGTTGCCAGCAGCAACTCTGATTCTGTAAATCCCCTAGCTCTATGAGGGGGTAAAAGCATGTAATATGCTGCTTGTGTGAGTTAATATAGATATTACTTTGTGCCCTAGGGGGATAAAACAATTCCGGCAACTCTACTGTGAGAGTTCGAGAATTTCTACTCTTTATTTGATCAAAGAAAGACTAAAATTGACTTTTCTGTTTGATTCTTCAGTTCCATCTCCAGATGATAAAATGGCCATACTGTATTGTTCTTGAACAACCGTGTTCATCCGGAGACCGTACAGTATAAATTTTAATTGTTTTAACATTTTGTTTTATTTGTTTGCTGTGTGATTTTGATGGGATTTGAGTAATGTTTATGTTTTAATTGTAAGCTGTCCAGGGTTACAAATGTGAGATGGGGTGCTATATCAATCGATTGATTAATTGACTGATTGAATAAAAAAAATAAAAATAAAAAATAAAGTAACAGAGATCCCTCTCAATTTCAGAAATAATAATTGGTAAAAAAAGGAAAAAAAAAAGAACATCCAAAGCAGAAAAGATTTATATTTTAGGATTTATTTATTTATTTATTTATTTATTTATTTATTTATTTATTTATTATTTTTGCGATTTATATGCCGCCATTCTCCCAAAGGAGAATGTTTACAAAAACAACAGTTGACAATACAAATCACAAAGCAAAATTAAAATCCCCAATTAAAACCATATTAAAATTATTACAACCCCCCAACAGATGAGGTTATTTGGTGGAAAAGCCACGTCTTCAGTTCGCGGCGAAGGGAGAGGAGGTCAGGAGCTATCCTGAGCTCGGTGGGCAGACTATTCCAGAGGGTCGGCACTCCGACAGAGAATGCTCTCCCCCTGGGGGCCGCCAACCAACATTGTTTGGCTGACAGCACCCTGAGGAGGCCAGCTCTGTGAGAGCAGACAGGACAATGGAAGGAAGGCAGGAGATGGTCCTGTAAGTACCCCGGGACTAAGCCATGTAGGGCTTTATAGGTGAGCACCAGCACCTTGAAACAAATCCAGAGAACAACTGGCAGCCAGTGTAGCTCACGCAGGAGAGGTGTTATACGGGAGTAATGAGGAACCCCTGTAACTGCCTGCGCGGCCGCGTTCTGGACTAGCTGAGCCTCCAGATGCATCCCAAGGGCAGTCCCATGTAGAGGGCGTTACAGTAATCCAACCGAGAAGTAACAAGGGCATGGGTGACTGTGGCGAGGGCATCTCGGTCTAGGAAAGGGCACAACTGGCACACAAGGCATACCTGTGCGAAGGCCCCCTGGTTACGGCCATCAGATGATCAACCAGGGACAGCCGAGAATCCAGGAGGACACCCAGATTGCGGACCCTGTCTGAGGGGGTAAGAGTCTCCCCTCCTATCACTAATGATGGTACCTCTAGATCCTGAGATGCCGGCATCCACAGCCACTCAGTCTTGGATGGGTTGAGTCTGAATCTGTTCCTTCCCATCCAAGCCCGCATCGCTTCCAGGCAGCGGGACATCACAGAAAGGGCATCCCCAGGGTGGTCCGGGGTGGAGATATAAAGCTGGGTATCATCAGCATATTGATGATACCTCACCCCAAAACCACGAATGATCTTCATGTAGATGTTAAAGAGCAGGGGGGAGAGAATAGATCCCTGAGGCACCCCACAAGTTTGTATCCCCCCCACCGATACAAACTGCGAGTGAGCCAAGAGGTAGGAGGAGAACCACTGCAAAATAGTGCCTCCTATCCCCAACCCCCTGAGTCGCTGCAGTAGGATACCATGGTTGATGGTATTGAAAGCCGCTGAGAGGTCAAGAAGGACCAGGATGGAGGAACAACCCCCATCACGGGCCCGCCAGAGATCATTCACTAGCGCAACCATTTCTGTGCTGTGACCATAAACCAAATTGGTAAGGGTCCAGGTAGTCAGTTTCCTCCAGGAATTGAGAGAATTGCTGTGCCACCATGGACTCAACAACCTTCGCTAAAAAGCAGAGGTTGGAGACTGGACAGTAGTTGTTAAGGGAGTCAGGGTCCAGGTTGGGCTTCTTGAGGAGGGGTTGAACCACCGCCTCCTTAAGTGTGGCGGGGAAGACCCCTTCCCTCAACAAGCATTGACAACAGCCTGGATCCAGTCTCTGGTCACCCCTCTGGCTGCAGAAACAAGCCAGGAGGGACACAGATCCAATAAACATGTGGAGGTCCCCAGCCGACCCATAATCCTGTCCACATCATCCAGCAAAACAGGCCCAGATGTCCCCACCAAGACTAGCCGTGGTCTCCTCAGTGGACTCTGCCCAGTCAGAATCCAGCCCAGTCCGGATCTGAGTGATTTAATTTTGCAGAAACTGTGCAAAATCCTCAGCTCGGCCTTGCAAGTAAAGGATAAATGCTAATAGAGTAGCTATCGTGTGAATTTTCTAGCAGAGGTATAGTTCTAGACAAAGGAGATATAGGACTTGTAATCAGTGGTGGGATTCATTTTTTTTAACAACCAGTTCTGTGGGCGTGGCTTAGTTGGGGGTGTGGCTTGGTGGTCATGTGACCGGGTGGGTATGGCTCTGTGCATAGGGACTACTCAGAAGGCTGAAAAAAGTCATTTCTGACTGGTCCTCACACTTTTGACTGGTCCTCACACTTATGACCATCCTCACATTTCTGCCCATTCCAGCATTCTTAACAACCGTGTCAGTCATTTCACAACTAGTTCTCTTCACCATGGTGAGAAGATAGGGCGCAAAACATAAAATGTGAGTAGAGTCTTAAGTGCAAGGATTGGTCAAAAGTGTGAGGACCTGTCAAAAATAACTTTTTCAGCCCTCTGAGTAGTCCATATGCACATAGGGACTACCCAGAGGGCTGAAAAAAATGATTTCTGACAGATCCTCGCACTTTTGACCAGTCTTCGCACTTATGACCGTCCACACATTTATGCCGTTGCACCATTCTTAACAACCATGTCAGTCATTTCACAACTAGTTCTCTTCACCACGGTGAGAAGATAGGGCACAAAACGTAAAATGTGAGGATAGTCGTAAGTGCAAGGATTGATCAAAAGTGTGAGGACCTGTCAAAGATAACTTTTTCAGCCTCTGAGTAGTCCATATGCACATTTTTTTCTCCCCCCTCTTTCTCTCCTTCATCTCTTTCTTTTCATCTCTTTCCCCTCTCCTGTCAGGGCGGCGGTGGCATGTACCTACCGCATCGGGACGCCCCTCGGCTTGGAGGCGGCACCTTAAGCCTGCACCCCACTGCACGTGCGCCCACCCAGCTGCACCTGCAGCCGGCTCTGGTTGCTTTTACTGAGCTTTGCAATGGGGCAGACGGCACACCTCCTCCTCCTGGAGCCCATTACGATGCGGAGCTTCAGCTGCAGCCTGGGCAGCCAGTGTTCCGGGGTGGAGAAAAGTCGTGTGTCTCCCCCAGCAACTGGATGGGCTAGGGTAGGCTGGTGCCGCATGGGTGGGAGGCAGGGCGGGTTGAGGGGCGGGCGAGCCAGCAATTTAACAAATTCGGTATTCTGCGAGGCCAATAAATTACAAAAAGCACCGAACTGTTTGTTAAATTGCTGGCTTGCCCGCCCACTACTATTTATTGGCAATAACCAGCAGAATCCCACCACTGCTTGTAATGCTTTTGAATACCCACAGGCATAAGTCTAACCCAAGCTCTTATGTGGAACACATTCATATGAACACAAATCCACTTCAACTTCAGGTTGACACAATGGAAGTCTGAGATTAACTGTTACCACCTGATACCAGTGGTGGGTTGCCACCAGTTCATCCCCGGCTCTGCCCACCTGCCCGGACATCTCTGCACATGCCATTAGCGGCCGAAATGGAAACCCACTACTGGCTGATACCCTTTCATCTTTTGTATATTTAATAGGAAAGGCATATTGGACAGAAGCCCAGAGAGATAGCCCTACATAAGAGAGAAAAGCTGCATAGTGAAAAGTTTTGTGCGATTCAGAAGATTCTGAACCAGGAATCTGTTTTCTGATTTTGAGCACTTAAAGGGACTGAAAGCTGGGCTGCAACTTCAGACACCCAAATGTCCCAGCAGTGGACCCTCTTCCTTCTTAGCCATGTTAATTAGGACTTTTCTGGAGGCATATGAAGAGTTCGCTTTTTTACATAGACCATGCTGCAGACAAATTTGGGTTAATTTATTTAGTATATTTTTGTTCTATCTTTATTAATTTATAAGTAACTCAAGATAGGGAGCAAACATAATACTCCTTGATCTTCCTATTTTCCCCACAACCACCACACTGTGAGATGAACTGGGCTGAGAGAGAATGACTGGCCCAAAGTCACCCAGCTGGCTTTCATGTCTAAACAGGACTAGAACCAGTGGTGGGTTGCTACCGGTTCACACCAGATTGGGCAAACCGGTAGCGGTGGCAGTGGGAGGTTCCGCCCACCCACCTACGCATGCGCAGAAGCGCGTGTGCGCACAAGCAAACCCCTGACTAGAACTCACAATCTCTGAGTTTCTAGACAGCACCTTCACTGCTTCACCTCTTTCTAGTTCTCCTAATTTAGGTTACACCTGGCCTCTAAAAGCTTTAGGTAGTGCATACATATACATACACATATGCATATGCATATACATATAAATCTTCTGTACTGCAGATGTGCTAAACTGTTACAGATGTGCTTTGACAAAGGACCACAATAATGTTAAATGACCTTCCTGATGAACCTTTTGAATAGCTTCTTCAAGAGTAACAATTAACCAGAAGCAAAACTTTAGTTCCACTAAAAATGAAACTAAGCAAAGCAACACAAGCATTTTACTGGTTAGATTTAGTGCTTTCCACTGCCTCTCATGAGACAATGGAAAGCACTTTTCAAAAGCGGGCTGACCTGACCCCCCCCCCCAAAAAAAACCAAACCAAACCAAACCCAAGCTCACAGAGAAGAGAGATCTGCTTTTCTTTAGAAAGTTGTGGACAGAAATTCCAACGTTAGGAAAATGGAGGGTACACTCAGAAAAAGCCCTGACCCGGCTGGCATAATCTGTGCATTTTTCTGGGCTGACCTGAGCTGTTTGGCATGAATACACCCCACCTGGGTCCTGCTATTGCTCCAAATCCCCCTTTCTTTAGTGAACTATACATTCCCTCACTAATCTTGCAAAAGTAAGGAAAAATGTTATATAAACACCTGCCTATTGAGGGCTTCTGGGATGTGTATTTATGAAACATTAATTTGCCCATTCAAAAGAAGTGCTGGTCTCCGAATCATTCTGACACAGCAGGAAAAAATAAATAACTTCATTCTGTGGCCTCCCTCTTTTTTATTTTTTAAATCCTTTCTGACATTTTTGGATTTTTTTCTTTTCTTTTGACTCCCAGAATGGAAGAAATTCGCCAGGCCACGGTAGCAACAGAACAAACCTACTGTCCATTGCACTTAGAAAATAATTCATCCTCAGAAATATTGCATTTGTGGGATTTTGTTTAGGTTATGTCTGGGCAGGCTTGGTGAGGGGTAGAAATATTTGGAATCCCAAAGGTGTTTTTTCAAAAGGTAATTGGACTTTCTTTGGTTTTTTCCTTGAAGACATTTCGCTGCTCATCGAAGCAGCTTCTTCAGTTCTGACTGAATGGTAGAGAATGGAAGGATTCCTTGCAGTCATCTAGGCATTAGGATACACTCAGTGCTAACAAGACAACTGAAGAAGCTTCTTGACTAAGAAGTGAAACATCTTCAAGGAAAAACAAAGAAAATCCAGTTGCCTTTTGAAAAAACACCCTTGGGACAACCATGACCAGGATGACTGAGAATCTCCATAGACAAATATTTGGAATGTTATTTTAGCATGGATTAGACATCCAGAGATATCAACACCTGAATTTATTCAACTCTAAATGTTAGCACGTTAAAATTACACAGGTTATATGGTAAATTGATAAAGAGAAGGAAAAAGATACCCTCTGGAGCAGCGGTCACGAACCGGTGGTCCCCAGACCACTGGTGGTTTGCGAGAAAATTTTAGTGGTCCGCAGAAAAATTATTTGCATTTTTTGTATTGCACTAAATACTATTTATCTTTTTTTAAAAAATCATATTAGTGGGCAGTGGGATTTAAAATTATGAATTTAGTAGTCCCTGAGGTCCGAAAGGTTGGCGGTCCCTTCTCTAGAGCACAGGTGTCAAAGTCACGGTGTCACGTTGCCATCACATGTTCTGCGGTGTTTTGCTCCTTCGCGGAGCTGGGGTGGATGTGGCCTGCGCCGGGGTGAAATTCAGCCAGATCTAGCCATATTGCATGATCCGGTAGTGCCAGTGTGGGAGTCTCTGTCCACCTGCCCGGATGTCATCATGTCCCTTTTTTTACCCTCTGTGCATGCGCAGAAGGCTCTGTGCATGTGTAGAGGAGGCATGTGTGAGTGTAGCAAGCCCACATGTTCACATTTGCGATCTAGTAGTGAAGGTAAGTGCATTTCACCCCTGGCCTGCGTGTGACGCATCCAGCCTGCGGACTGCCAGTTTGACAACCCTGTACTAGAGAGATGTTGTAGAAGCCTGCTTATACATGATGGCAAAAGATATTCATGGGCATATCATAAGCGCAAATGGGAACCTTTGACAAGGTTTATGAAGCTCCTCTAGAATGCTTCTGCACAATAATGGCATCTTGTGTTTGATCCCCGTTCTAGAGTCTGCCTTCCTTCATTTTTGGTATAGGGATATAAAATAGCTGCTCCTAAATGGTACCTTACCAATTTCAATGGATTTTCACTATGGACGGCAGATAATATGTGTATCCTTTTCTCTGACAAAAATAAAAATAAGCCTCCATCTTCATTCCCCCCCCCCAATAGAAAGAGGGGACTTTTCATAATTATATAGACTGCTTACCATCAAAAATCTATGGATACTATTATGACTTTAAGTTATGATTTATGTAGCAAGCTATGCCAGAATTTAAGTTTGCATTATGAAAAATTAACTAGGTCAGACCTACTCAGTACTTGGATGGGAGATCACCAGGAAGAATCTGTACGCTATATACTGGAAAGTCAAAAAAGACAAAAAGGAAAAAAGAAACAGCAAATCACTGTTGCAAAAAAATGTCTTCAACGTGGACATGAAGTCTAAATGAGTAAAACTTAACTTAAAGACAATGTTTTTGCCCATATACACTTTCAGAGTGTGTTATTTGCAGCTAACAACATTGAAAACAACCACAACAACCTCTGACAAGACAGGGCAAGAAAGGGTAGAAAGCAAAGTCAGTTGATGAAACATACTGCAAAGATTAATCATTCTTTAGTCCTAAATACATATATATCTTTCTCAAGTGGCAATGCTCCAAGAAGTGAAAGCGAGCAAAAAGCATATTGGATTTCATTTCATTTCACTAAATATCAATTGCCTAGTCACATATTTGAACATTTCCCCCTTCCTTGTTTTTTATTCCCCTCCCAAAATCTTTTTGTTTTCAGATGAAATGTTCATGTCCGCTAAGTGATCTAACGTTGAAAAACACTCAGACACCATTACCTGGCCTCTTCTTAGCTGGGGATTTTGTGGCAATGGCAAGGCAAGCTTGTCAGTGCCCCATTTCCTTCCCAAGCAGGGGTGAAATCCAGCAGGTTCTGGAGAACTGGTAGCAGAAATGTTGAGCAGTTCAGTTCAATTTCCGCAGGTAGCGGAAATTTTGAGTAGTTTGGAGAACCGGAGCAAAAACTCCGGCTGGTCCCAGAGTGTGGTGGAAATGCAGATTTTGCAATATGCTTCCCCCAGGATCAGGGATGGCATGGGCATTCCTTCCCCTGGAATGGGGTAGGAATGGGCATTTTGCACTATCCTTCGCCTGCCCACCAAGCCACACCACCAAGCTACACCACACCCACCAAGCCATGCCCACAGAATCGGTAGTAAAAAAAGTTGCATTTCACCACTGTTCCCAAGCCATGAATGGCAGCACTTATACAAACCTTACAAACAATTAGGGTTGATACATTTACACAATCAGCAGCCTTGAGCAATGAATTGCCTTCTCTGGGCCTTTCCAAGGAGGAAAAGAAGTCATGTTTACAGTAAGTGGGCAGACAAGCCACAATGTACTTTGAACTGGAGCCTGCTGGAATGTGTTCTGCCTTCAACCTGAGCAGCCAGCACAGGTTGGGAAGGGAGAGCTAGGAGGAAGACTCAAAGTTGGGGCAAGGCAACTCAGGTGGGGGAAGAAGCGCATAAAAGGGGCATATCTGGCAGGGAGAGGAGCATGTGTGTGCCAGGGCTGGTTTATTTGCAGAGGGAAAAAGGTGAAATTTCTCCTGCAGCTGAACTCTTCCTTGAACTGCCTCTCTCAGCTTTAGCCTAGTTGGAACAATCCACGTATTAGAAAAGGTGTGTTCTAATGAATGGGAGTGCTGTGCATTCCCTGCCCAGCTGCAATTGTGATTAGGTCTGTGTGTAACCTGTAAGAGGAGAGCACTTCCTCTGTGGAGCCCTGCCTGCTACAGCAAAAGGATTATCAAGCCCGTTTCATAGCACCCTTGAGGATTATTTACAAGGGAGGGCAACTTGGAGAAACTTTCTTCCCTTCCTATGTAACAGCTGGGTTAAGGACACCATGAAAAAGACATTGTATACAGGTGAGTAGAAACAAAACGTTTCCTCAGGAATATTCTCCTCTTTGCACAGAACGAGAAACTACTTGTTGCAAACTACTGACTGTCTTCTATTGGCTCAGCTCTTTAGAGTTGCAAGTGTGTTTCAGGAGAGGAAGGGCATTGGCAATAAAACAAAAAATCCTGAGTGAATTAAGCATATGCAAAATTCTCAGATCGAAAGGCAAATATCTGTGTATGTGCAGGTATAGACAGATCAAACATAGCCTTTGGTAGCCGTAAGCTCTGGTATGTAACAAATTGACATTTTAAAGGGTAGTTATTTTATCTAGAACCAGCCCGACAAGTGTGGCTACTCAAGGCTCCTACAGTGCCTTTAAGGATTATTTCTTACATTACAGCAGTCGTAGTACTCTATGCTTTTCTGACTCTTGGTTTCTGCAGTGCAAAGATTGTATGTATACATGGAAAATGCATCATAGACCTTGATCTTACGCTTCTAGGAGACAGCTGATCTCTGTAACTCTGGAGGACTAGAAACTTGTCATAAGGTTTCATACACATTTACATACTGGAGGTATTGCGTGAAGTTTAAATAATGTACAATTGAACAGACTGAGAATGTCAATATTCTGCAGGTATCTCTTTCTCGCTGGATTGCTGATAACAGTGTGAAAATTGGGAAAGTATTTCCAGAGATCCTAGCTTGCATAGAGCAACAAATATGGTTGGGGTAAAAATTAGGATTTGATTGCATTTGTGGCATACTGGCTAAAAAGACACTGTTCCTATTGCTTGCAGCAAATATTCTACTTGGCATCGGTATGAATAAGGCTGGTAACCAAGTCCACTTCTACTCTATATTACTCAAAAGTGTTAGACATACTGTACAAATAGTCCTCGACTTACAGCCACAATTGAGAAATCAAAATTTCTCTTGCTAATTAATTGTTAAGGGACTTTTGCCCCATTTGATTACCTTTCTTGCCAGAATTGTTGAGTGAATCACTGCACCTGTTAAGTCAGTAACATGGATGTTAAGTGAATGTGGCTTCCCTATTGTCTTTGCTTGTCAGAAGGTCGCAACAGGTGATCCTGTGACCTGGTCATTGCAATCATCATAAATATGAGTCAGTTGCCAAGTGTCTGAATTTTGATCACATGCCCTATAAGGATGCTGCAACAGTCATAAATGTGGGAAATTATCATAAATCCCCTTTTTCAGTGCTATTGCAACTTCAAATGATCACTAATTGAATGGTTGTAAGCTGAGGATATCTATATCAAGTGTTAGATCAAAAACATACATGAGCAGCAGGTAGACTTATCTGACGACAATCATGGCATAAGGAAAACTGATTTACAATGTAAGAGGGGTAAGTGACAACGAGCATGAATTAATGAAATGAAATAAAAATAGATATGTTGTTTGGAGAAAGTTCGGCAGTTCGAATCTCACTGGCTCAAGGATGACTCCATCCTTCCATCCTTTTGAGGTCAGTAAAATGACCTAGATTGTTAGGGGCAATATGCTGACTCTGTAAACTGCTTAGAGAGGGCTGTAAATCACTGTGAAGCGGCATATAAGTCTACGTGCTATTGCTATATATGCAAAACATTACATCTGTGTGTATCCAGGCTGGACAATTGTAAGAATGCTATAACTATTCCTTTTCATAAAGGGGATGAGTAGCAAGGGATGAGTAGCAATGAGTAAACAAAGGAATGATCTTTTTAAGTGTCCCAGGGAGGACGAGGGAATTCTGTCTGAAAGAATATGAGAGATGGCACTCAGCAAAATCTGGGAATCACAGGGCCATGTTTTACCAGGCAGGGGGTATGTGGACCAGAGATTTGCTCCTTCGTTGAGAACTTTGAGAAAGTTTATTGTGTATTTTGATGATTCAGGAAATGAACAAAAAATCCATTGGCTTAAAAGATATGCCAAGTTTTAACAATATGGACTAGGTTCAAATTAGCCTTATTTGGTGTGGGGGGTAGGAGAATAGGGGAGAGGAAATTTTAAGAAGTGAAACAGATGCTTGGAGCCTCAACAAGTTTTGAAGCACCAATTGGGCCCATAAAATCGCCATCCTCAAAAATAAGCCTAATTTTTGGGCACCAGCCCACTCTTGGGGCGTTCATGAGGGGCAACTAGACCTCCTGGCAAGCAGCCTGTTTTGACCCCCTGTCTAACCCCTCTCACATGTCCACAGTGCCTGTGAGCTTTTGTGGAGTGGTTCTGCATAGCCAACCCCTGTATGCTTTGGCCGAGCTTCAGTCGGTTGTGAGAAAGGGCCTGCCTAGAGCTCTGCCAGATGAATATAGATCATTACTAATTGGATTCTTTTTTCATATCTATATCTAACTATAATAACTCTTCGTGTAATTGCTAAAATGGGGCTGATATGTGCATTGGAATTTGGAAGTCAGCTCTCCATGCTGGCCAGAAACATTTTTGTCTCAAATTGAGCGTATCATAAAACAGTAAAAAATAAATAAAATTATGCCACAGTATGTGCTTCACAAGCTATTCTCCAAAGCACCTGAGGGCAGGACAAGAAGCTTTGGGTAGAAACTAATCAAGGAGAGAAGCAACTTAGAAGTAAGGAGAAATTTCCTGACAGTTAGAACAATTCATCAGTGAAACAACTTGCCTTCAGAAGTTGTGAATGCTCCAACACTGGAAGTTTTTAAGAAGATGTTGGGTAACCATTTGTCTGAAGTGGTGTAGAGTTTCCTGCCTAAGCAGGGAGTTAGACTAGAAGACCTCCAAGGTCCCTTCCAACTCTGTTATTCTATTCTATTCTATTCTATTCTATTCTATTCTATTCTATTCTATTCTATTCTATTCTATTCTATTCTATTCTATTCTATTCTATTCTCCTAATTAAGGTAATCTCTAGGCAAAATAAGCTCTTCTGATCTCCTTTCTGCAGTTTGTTCCAGAAGCTAAATCTGAATTACTGAACCAGTGCTTCATACTTCTCATAATATCTCATACATGTGGAATGTATGAAACAAGGGTAATTGTGGTTTAACCCAGAAGCTTCCCAGATTTATTGGGTGTTGATGCTGGACCTCAGCCTAATTTCACATTATGTCATCTTATTTATTTGTAACATGATAGTATGCTGCTTCAATTATTTTAGCATCTTAACAAAAGCCATATATCATCAACTGGGCTTCTTCTGCTCATCTGAGCAATTAGACAGATTCTTAATGGAAGAGGGGATGCCACAAGATAGTCAGCTCCTAAGCCATAAAGTACAACACCGATACCTTCAGTGGTAGGCAATGGGCAGCCAGTTCAGATAATTCAATTTTCATATCATGTGATCCTTGTTCCTTGCATCAGTTAGCAGCTTAAGCACCACATTTTGCTTCATTTGCAACCTCCAGGAACTGTTCAGGATCAGTTCAAGATAAAATGATGTGGCTCAGGAAATAATGTGCAAATACATTCTTCACCACAACCAGTACAGTGGTGGGATTCTACTGGTTCTACCCAGTTCGGGTGAACTAGTAGCGGCGGTGGCAGTGGGAGGCTCCGCCCACCCATCCGGATGTCATCACAGATGCTCGCTCTAAGCATGTGCAGAAGGCTCTATGCATGCGCAAAGGTGGTGCGTGCACGCTCACATTTCTGAACTGGTAGCGAAGGTAAGTGAATGCCACTACTGAACCAGTACCTACCAGTGCAAGAATAATTGTTTGTCAAGATTCACTCCCAAATTGAGAACCTGCTCTTTCTGAAGAAGGAAACCCTATTCAGAGTGGGCTTGACCTCAATTCCCAAATCAAGGGTTGTTGGGGTTTTTTTTCTTATCTGGATTTAATGTCATCTTGTTCAGGAAAATCATTATTATGATTAGGCTACATTCCTAATCATGATACTAATTGATTCTTTGGAGTTCGATGGTATAGAGCACTTTAAGGCTTTGAATGATCTCCCTCAGCTTTCGTTTGCATTTGTTTAATAACATAAGGGATAAGGCAGAACACAATTTCTCCATAGAAAAGCAGGCAGAGCAATAATCAACCCAGCATCACCTTCTGAATGGGTTCTGACAGAAAGAGCCAGCATTATGATGGAACAGTGCCCCCAAGACTCAGCCTGCAGAAAATCAGAGGGATACTGTGAACATCACCATCAAAAGCTACCAAAATGCATTGCACCCTCTCATGCATCTGTTTTGAATGGAAGGGAGGAGAAGAGGAAGTTCCATCTGAATCTAACCATCATCCAGAGTGGACAAAGAGACATTGGTTGACTGAGAGATAAGGGGAAACTTTTGGGGACAACTGCTGCTGTGTGGAGGAGTTTGGGGAGGAGAAGCAGCCATGTGACCTTCCACTATCCTCTTTCTCTTTGCCTGTTTGTCTTCATCTGCTACACCACAAAATAGGACTTAGTGCCTATGTTTTCTCAATATTGTGAGCCCCTTAAAGAGATTTTCCCTCTTCATATTTCTCGACTTCCTGATAAGTCAAAATGTTAATCAAACTCTGCTAGAGGAAGAAAGATGTTTAGGAGCAGTCATGTCAATTATACATAGGCCATCTCTGTATATGAAAAAATGGGTAACTTATGGGCTGCTTCCTTTAAAAAATATATAAAACAGTTGTTAGGGGAACTATAGAATCAGAGGAACGAAAGTCATCCCCTGCTCACAGTTCTTCCATTCTGAATCATCTCTCATTCTTCATTCATTGTTCAATAAGGTTCAAGCAGGTGTTTCCTCTCTGAATTTCTTTTCATGAAAATAGAGATTCATTTACACACACTTGCATTATAGCATGCATGTAAAGAGAAACTGATTCCAGAAAGACCGCGGTAGCCAATAGTTTCAAAATTCAATCTAGATGATTTTTACATTTTTATTTATTCAGCACGAAAATGGATGAAAACTAAAGCAAAAATCTTGATTGCTTTATAGCACAGGTGTCAAACTCGATTGCGTCATGTGACGTATCATGACATCTTTTGCCTTTGCAGAGCTGGGGTGGGTGTGGCCTGTGCATGATGCATCCTGCCTGCCAGTGTGACAGGCCTGTTATAGGATGTATTAAATCTCTTTCACATTAGTAAGGTGCATACAAAATTCTACAGACGTAAGCAAGATGCTAAACTTTTCCTACAGCTCTCTGAGACCAGAGTATCCATATTATCTATCCTGAACTGTAGGTGACCTGGGAAGTCTCCTAGACATAAATCATTTACTTCAGCCATTGAAAAAAGGCTATGTGAAGATCCAAGTAAAGAGAACATAACATAATCCTTAAAACAGTTTTCGAGTTCCTTAGTTTAAAAACTCGTCTAGCATCAGTAGGCATTGAATAAATATCTAACGTTTTTTCCTCTAAGTTTATAATCACAGAAAAAATATTATTGTATTGATTGGAAACCTACCTTAGGGACTTACCCTTTCAATGGCTGATATAATAAAGCTTCACTACATAGTGCTTTTCGAGGGTCTTTGGCAGTGGTGGGTTGCTACCGGTTCTCCCTGGTTCTTGCAAACCGGTAATGGAAATTTTGAGTAGTTTAGAGAATCGGTAAATACCACTTCTGCCTGGCCCCGCTCCCAATCTATTCGCTTCCTCCTGAGTCCCAGCTGATCGGCTAGAAGGAAAAAATCAGGGCGCACTTGACAAAGAAGAGAGAAAAAAAACAAGACACCTTAGCTTTAAATTGAGAAGCCAAGAAGCCTCCCAACTGATCGGCTAGAACCGATCCGCTCCTTGTAAACTGCTCGGTGGTGGTAGATTGGCAATTGAGGCCAAGCTGCCTGAAAGCAGTTTCCGATGCTCTCAGTTGTGGCAGAGCGGCAAAAAACTATTTAAACTCTTGCTGTGGCGCTTCAAAGGGCTGCCCTACAACTGATTAGAGGTAAAAGGCAGTGTAGTGATAGACCAGTGCACTCCAAAAACAAATGGGTAGACCGTTATGCTCCAAGAACAAAGGTGGAGACTGGTACGGCTATGCAACCAGTTAAAAGCCTGGTAGACCAGTACTTCTGCTAAATCCTACAGAATTGTTTGTCACATGACCATCAAACCATGCATACAAAATAAGCCACGCCCATAGAACCAGTAGTAAAAAATTTTAGAATCCACCCCTGGTTTTTGGATATCCAAAGGCTGCAGATTATAGAAGAGAAGAATATAATATGGTCAGTAGAGTGTGATAATCTCATAATAAATTCCCAAAACTGAGAAGAATTTCCCAATAGAAAAGCAGACTTTTGTGAAAAAAGACCTAGAACTCTTTCACTCTGAAACTTTTAAAATGGAAATTTACAGATTGAACTAAGTTAAAATAAGTTTGATTTGATTTGGGCAGGCTTTGTATGAATCATATTTGTCAACCATGTTTAATTGCTTAGCATAATGTGTATGTGAATCAAACCAATGTGTCATAAACTCTAAAAGTATCTTTAGGGGAACTACAAGGAACTGCAAGAACTGTTTCAAGCAACAGACTTGTCAAATCAAGGCATTCTTTTATACAGGATGACCATTTATGTACTGTCACAGAAGTGACATACTTTATATAAAACCTGCCCCTTATACATTGAATTACTGGCAGAGACATTCCCCATTCTGTTGGCCTCTAGAAAGGTGACACTAAAACTTCTTTTCACTGGGCCAAAAGTGAATTTTGGAAGGCAAATGCAGCATACCTGTAGTGGGAAAGGCTAGTCCAAATTCTCCATCCTCTAGTTTATTATTGTTACAGATAATCAGTTCTCCAAAATCAGCAAAGTAATAAAAAGAGTAGCAAGTGATCTTTGTCTTGAGAATGCTATTAACTATTTGGCACATAAATAAGGGCTGGTTTGGTATATACCAATAACTGTACCCTATTCAATGTAAAAACAGAATCACTTTGGTTGACTATATTCATTTTGTCCCGGATAAATATAATACTAATTCTGTGCATGAGATTACTGAAGATAGATGTAACTAGGCTTTTCAACAATCCACCAAATCACAATATTTTTTCCGAAGAACTTTACTGATTTTTCCAGATCTATTATTAATCTACTGTATATGTGAAGTTCATATATATGGGAAAATCAGAACTGAATAACACAGTATAGGTTTTGATTGGAGTTCAGTTTTGGAAATGGACAGCTGGTCCACTAATCAAGTACATAAAATAGTAATATCCCTAATATCAACAGAAGCAATATATTAAGGCCCAGATTTTTGGGATTAACAATCCCAAAAGGCTTTAGCATCTCTGGATATGAAGCAAGTTTGGTAGTTAGACCATGGTTTCCTTAAAATTAATATTTTGCATCTATACTGAGTTTAAAAAGAAAAGTATGATAAGAAAAAAAAAAGTATGATAAGAAAAGTATATTTATGAGTAATGAAGATTTTTAACTGAAAAAGAATAATTCAAAAACATTAGCCTGCATGGAATCAAGTTCCTTTTCTATATTATATCTCTGTGACTACCAAGCTTTAGCACTTATACTACATCATCAGTAAATATTTTATTTATTTAACTTATTACATTTACAAATTTGAAGTCTCTTGCCAGCATACAGTAATAAACACTATTCTTGGGAAACCAGATCTTCTCTTCCAAACTGTTCATACTTTGTTTGAGATAATTAAACATTTGTCCAGATGACTACTATATTCAGTTACTTTTAGTAAAGGATCCTTTAGGACAGAAAATGTCTCCTATTCTTTGAGATTATTCTGCTTTAGTGGTTGAACATAAATTCTATGTGCAGAATAGCTAGCTGCAACTTGTAACCTTCCACTTGGGGATTCTAGTAATAGATGGTTTCAGAAAACATGCCTCAAACAATTGAAGAACTACAACGTAAACCTTTCATATTCTCTGAAAATATGTCTTTCCTGCTTCTAGCTTAGAACCAGATTTAAGAGTTCTGGATAGCAATGCCTCATTGTTCTGACCCAGCTCCCAAAACACAACAATCCCTCTGTATTTAAATCAATGATTCCTTTATTAGGATCACCAGCAGCCCCAGCAAAAAGTTTCTCAACGCAGGCTAACAAATCTGTCCAGTAGGGAAGTGAATAGTTGTCTGCCACATCTATTCAGCTCCGCCCCCTGCCTTTTATCCCCAGAGCTAGAATGGGGCTTCGCTAGCAATGCTGGCTCTTCCATTCCAAGGATCATATCATCCCACAGATTTCTACTGCTGTCCTCTCCTCTGTCTTTTGCACATCCGTGCGTCAGGCACTGGACCCAGCTGTTTCTCCTCTTCCTCATCAGCCACCTCCAGACCTGGGGGCTGTTGACGCTCCATCTGAGAGCTGATAATGGCCCAGGTTCCGCCTCTGCCTCTCTCTCTCTGACAGTTCCATTCTCTCTTCCTCTCAGAGCTCTCAGGTTGCCTTGATGCCGACTCTGACTCCCACGTCGTCTCCTCATCTGATTCGGCTGCTGGAGCAGCCGGCAGCCAACAGACCACAACACATGTGGATGTTATCAATAGTTCTGAGATGATCCCATTCTTGATCCATCTTCTGAAGAGGTCCAGCTGTTTCCTCCATTTGATTTGACAACAAACCCTTCTAACTCTTCAATAGCAACAATTGCTACTGAAATGCAAATGAAATCTACAACAACTGTTGTGCTATAAAGTTTCTATAATTGCAAATTAACAGCCTTGCATTTTCAGGCTAGCCATGCTCACCAAAAATAGTAGATAACAGCTGGACTTCCCAACCACAACAGTTGCCCTTCACATTACAGTTGACCCTAAGATACTACAAATGAAGCAACCTCTGTTAAGATTTTTTTTAAAAAAACCAATATTTTACATAAAACAACTATCGTATTTCAGGAACTATTCATGCCTTGGTGAAACATTATTTTTAAATGAATGCCATATTACTCATTAACTTGGCATGAAATTTAGCCTGCCTTGACGTGTTCAGTTCCTGGAAGATAGAAGAGTGGTTATACATGTATGGCTTTTTATTGATTCCAATTAAAAAAAAAAAAACAAGACACACTGCTTATTATGTTCATTTTAACTCTAATGATAACGTTCAGCACCAGAAACTAACTACAGCTGAGCTCTTAATTTGTAACTGTGAATTTAGTTGCTGTTAAAAGAGGGATATTTAGTGTACCTTAAACAAACACAAGGAAGCATTCATCTTGGGGACGTTTGGAGAGTAGAAAGGTTTGCCAATACAGTTGTATCAAAATGAGATCTGATTTTCATGACTTTTGCTTTCATGCTAATTGCTTTATTTTACATATAAGCAATCCAGAGTTGCTAGACACTGACAGCATATCCACAGTAGTATATCCGAATGATAATAAAAAACAAAACACATGGAAATCTTCTGTTTTTTTCACTCCAAAGAACATCTGTGTCTTTGGAGAATTTCTGTTCCAGTTAAGCATGAGGGGAGAATTAAATGAGAGAGGAGGTTTGATTCTAGTTGCCATCTGAAATTTCCTCTATGTCTCTTTACTGAAACTAAACAGGGCTTGATTTGGTCAGGACCAAGATGGAAGATGATCAGAGAATTGCCTGCTTTGAGTTCTGCTATGGAAGAAAGGCAGGGTTTAAATGTATGAAAGAAGCAAGAGTTCTTCATACCAAGAGGATGTAACCCTTAGACATTTCTAACAGAATTGCAGCCTGTTACTCTCTGTATGTATTTGGTGTCTGTCCCCCAAATTCTTTAGCCAGACAGCCAGACATTTACAGAAAATAACAGTTTGGATAAAGATGTGACTGAAGACTACATTTTCAATGAAAACAATAAGCAACATAAATCTTCATAGGTCTATTTTATTTATTTATTTATTTATTTATTTATTTATTTATTTATTTATTTATTTATTTATTTATTTGTTTAGATTTGTATACTGCCCTTCTCCTTGCGGACTCAGGGCGGTGGACAGCCAAATAAAAACAATACACAAAAGTTAAAAATTTCTTAAAAGGCATATAACTTTGGCTAAGAAATTAAAACCATTAAATATTAAAATACCCAACCATATAGTACAAATCTTAAAAAATTTAAGGGGGTCAGGCTAGACCAGCAAGCTGAAAAAGATGGGTTTTTAGGGCCCGACGAAAAGTCCGGAGGTCGGGAATTCTTCTCAGTTCTGGAGGGAGATCGTTCCAGAGGGTGGGGGCTGCCACAGAGAAAGCCCTCTCCCTGGGGGTCGCCAGCCGACATTGTCTGGCTGACGGCACCCTGAGGAGACCCTCTCTGTGGGAGCGCACCAGCCGGTGGGAGGCTATTGGTGGCAGAAGGCGGTCCCTTAAGTACCCTGGTCCTAAGCCATGGAGCGCTTTAAAGGTGGTCACCAACACCTTGAAACGCACCTGGAAGTCCACCGGCAGCCAATGCAGCTCGCGCAGGAGAGGTGTCACGTGGGAGCGTCCCGTCGCTCCCATAATCCCCCGCGCGGCCGCATTCTGCACCAGTTGGAGCCTCCGGGTGCACCCCAAGGGGAGCCCCATGTAGAGAGCATTGCAGTAGTCCAGGCGAGAGGTGACGAGTGCCTGAGTGACTGTGCGTAGGGAGTCCCGATCTAGAAAGGGCCGCAACTGGCGTATCAGGCGAACCTGATAGAAAGCTCCCCTGGCCACAGCTGTCGTATGATCCTCCAAAGACAGCCGTGGGTCCAGGAGGACGCCCAAGTTGCGTACCCTTTCCGTGGGGGCCAATGATTCGCCCCCAATAACCAGCGATGGTGTCAGCTGGCTATATCGGGACGCCGGCAGCCACAGCCACTCGGTCTTGGAGGGGTTGAGTCGAAGCCTGTTTCTCCCCATCCAGGCCCGCACGGCTTCAAGGCACTGGGACATCACTTCCACGGCATCGTTGGGGTGGTCTGGGGTGGAAATGTACAGCTGCGTATCATCAGCGTACTGATGGAACTCCACCCCAAAACCACGGATGATCTCACCCAGCGGCTTTACATAAATGTTGAACAGGAGGGGCGAGAGGACCGATCCCTGCGGCACCCCACACACCAGGCGCCTCGGGGTCGACCGCTGCCCCCCTGTCAACACAGATTGCGACCGGTCGGAGAGGTAGGAGGAGAACCACCGTAAAACGGTGCCTCCCACCCCCAGTCCCTCCAACCAGCGCAATATGATACCATGGTCGATGGTATCAAAAGCCGCTGAGAGGTCTAATAACACCAGGATAGAGGAATAACCCCTACCCCGGGCCCACCAGAGATCATCCACCAACGCGACCAATGCCGTTTCGGTGCTGTAACCAGACCTGAAGCCGGACTGGAGCGGGTCTAAATAGACAGCTTCATCCAGGTACCGAGGGAGCTGCCACACAACCACACTCTCAACAACCTTCGCTAAAAAGGGAAGGTTGGAGACTGGACGATAGTTAGCTAAAATAGCCGGGTCCAGGGAGGGCTTCTTGAGGAGGGGCCTCACCACCGCCTCCTTCAAGGCGGCTGGTAGGGCACCCTCACTCAAAGAAGCGTTTATAATCTCCTGGAGCCAGCCTCGTGTAACCTCCCGGGAGGCCAGCACCAACCAGGAGGGACACGGGTCCAATAAACATGTGGTTGCGTTCAGTCTCCCCAAGGTCCTGTCCACGTCCTCGGGAGCCACAGGATCGAACTCGGCCCAGATAACACTCTCAAGACCTGCCTCAGTCACCTCGCCCGAACTAACCCAGTCGGTGGCCAGATCGTCCCGAATCTGAGTTATTTTGTCATCCAGATATTGAACAAAATCCTCAGCACGACCCTGCAAGGGATCCTCCTGCGATCCAGGATGAAGGAGGGAGCGGGTCACCCTAAACAGGGCGGCTGGGCGATTATCTGATGATGCGATAAGAGCAGCAAAATAGTTAGATTTTGCCGCTTTTATCGCCACTAAGTAAGTCTTAATGTGAGCTCTTACTAGTGTCAAGTCAGATTCAGAGCGACTGGCCCTCCAACCGCTCTCTAGGCGTCTTCTCCGGCGTTTCATCTCCCTCAGCTCCTCGGTGAACCAAGGAGATAAGTGAGTTCGACGCCGGGTCAGAGGCCGCGAAGGCACGACGCGGTCCAAGGCCCCACCGGCTGCCCTATTCCAGGCAGCCACCAGGTCCTCAGCCGAGTCGTGTGTCAGTGTCTCAGGAAATGGCCCAAGCTCCGTCTGGAACCTATCAGGATCCATCAGGCGCCTGGGACGGAACCACCTGGTCGGTTCTGCCTCCCTGCGGTGAGGTGCAGCGGTCTGATAGTCGAGTCGAAGGAGCGAGTGGTCCGTCCATGACAAGGGCTCCACAACTATATCCCCAATATCTAGACCACTCAACCACTGACCAGAGACAAAAACTAGATCCAGGGTGTGTCCACCAATGTGGGTCGGGCCCCGAATTACCTGGGTCAGGTCCATGGCCGTCATGGAAGCCATGAACTCCCGGGCTAACTCAGATGTTTCACCGATAGATGGCAGGTTGAAATCCCCCATGACCATAAGCCTAGGGGTATCAACCGCCACCTCGGCTACAACATTGAGAAGCTCGGGCAGGGTTGTTGCCACGTGGCAGGGAGCCAGGTACGTGACTAACAAACCCATCTGCCCACCACGACCCCACCTCACGAAGATGGACTCACACCCGGCTATCTGAGGTACAGTGGTCTCCCTCGGACTCAAACCTTCCTTAATAATGACCGCTACTCCCCCACCCCTCCCCTGGGCTCTCGGCTGGTGGAATGCAAGGAAACCTGGTGGGCACATCTCCACGAGGGGAACGCCCCCCTCGTGGCCCAACCAGGTCTCAGTAATGCCGGCCAGGTCCGCACCCCCCTCTTGAAGAAGGTCACATATGAGGGGGGCCTTATTGACAACGGACCTCACGTTGCATAACAACAGCCGGAGCTTCGGGTCCTGAGACTCTAAACAACCTGGGGAACGGGAATGGCTTGGGGGACCGGGGCACGCAATCGCTCGAAGACAGCGAGTGCGAGCCCCCACCACATGATATGGTCCCCTACCCGCGCCATATCTGCCCCTCCCACACAGTATCTTAATCGCACAGCCCTCGACAGAGGGCTTAGTAGAAGCCCTCTTGCCTCCAGAAGTCCTTGACATACAACAGTTCATTCAGTGACAGTGTAAAGTTACAACGGTACCGAAAAAAAGTGATTTATGACTATTTTTCACATGACCATTGTGGCATTCCCATGGTCACACGATCAAAATTTAGACACTTGGCAATTGATGGTTACAATGTCCTGGGATCATATGATTCCCTTTTGTGACCTTCTGACAAGCAAAATCAATGGGAAAGCCAGATTCACTTAACAACCCATGGTACTAATGTAACAACTGCAGTGATTCACTCAACAACTGCAATGATTCATTCAAGTAACAGGCTGGCAAGAAAATGCATAAAATGGAGCAAAACTCATTTAACAATTGTCTCACTTAGCAAGAGAAATTTTGGGCTTGATTGTGGTTGTACGTTGAGGACTACCTATAGTTGGCACTCAATTCCTCTAGGAAAATGTTGTCACCAAATAAATAAACACTTATAATAGTCTCACTCAATTGCATTTCTAAGGTCAGGAAATGTAGTGTATGAAATTATTCAGGAGAAGAACTGAATTCCAGGTAGTGTTAAAAAAAAAATTGCCCTCAGGACATAATGCAAAAGTTCATCTGAGGGAAAGTTTTAATTCTTAGATAGGATGTTAGAAATTAGTATGGCATCTGAGCCATAAACTGTAAAATGCCAGATTTTTGCTCTACTTTTGATTTATTGTTACTTCACCTTGGAAAGTTCAACCTCTCAAGTGATTTAAAAATAATTGGTCAGTTTTGTGTTTCATTTCAATTTCAACTTGTTTCAAGTAAAAAGTCCTCTACAAACAAGGTCCTATTTGCTTTCAAATAATCCATTTTTTCCCTCTTTGAATCATTGGAAAAGAAAACACACAGTAAATGTTTGCTTTCTCTTAATCTGGAAGCAGCAATAACTGTTCTACTGTATAAAGAACTTTGTGTTTTTCCTTTAACATACTAGAAGAAATTCCTGTGGCCTCTTTTTGTACAATGATGTGAACTAGAGCAGCTTGAGTTTACATCATGTTAGAAGTCAGCTCTTTTCTCCAATCTTTCCATGCATCAGTCTCCTTCCTCCAGCCCTTCCTCACAACTAAAAAGCACCTTTTCCCCCCTTCCATAGAAAACACTGTGCCCATGTTTTAAGCAACTGCTTCTTAATTTTTTGTTGGGTAGTACAGTCACACTGTAATGCTGGTAAACAAAAGTCACAGTGCACCGTCAGGTTTAGTTGTGGACTTTGGGATTATGAAATATAACCAATTCACGTAGAACATTTGTCAGACTCATTCATTAGTCACCTCCAACTTTAGGGCTAACAACGATCTTAATTTCAATATCCTTTTGCACTGTTGTGCTGGAAAATCAATCCCTTCTTGAGCCAGACCCTTGTGGTTAGGAGAATTGTATTTCTTATTTCTTCATCACATTCCTGTCTCTCTAGAATATTGACTCAATGATTGGTTATTGACTGATGGCCTGAAACATATTATCAGGTATATTTTGAACTCTAGGTTCTATTTCCAATAAAGTTTCCATTTATATAATCGGCAAGAAAGATGCCAAAAGGGAAAAACAAATTTCATAAACACAGATATTTAAAAATGGCATTCATAATTTATATCATTCTTCGGAAGTGTTTTGAATAATAAAGATTTCTACATAATAGACCTGATATCAGCAATAGCACTTAGACTTATATACCACTTCACAGTGCTTTATAGCCTCTCTAAGTGGTTTACTTATATTGCATATTGTCCCCAACAATCTGGGTCCTCATTTTACCCACCTTGGAAGGATGGAAGGCTGAATCAACCTCAAGCCAGTCATGATTGAGGGAATCGGATTCCTGGCAAGGTGAGCAGAGTTAGTCTGCAGTACTGCATTCTATCACTGCACCACACGGCTCAGTCTGTAATAAATAGATTGATAAGCAAAAAAGGAACTTAAAGATCATCAGGTCCGATCTCTGCTCATCTAGTAGCAGATAACCATCTAATCTCTGTGTGAAGACTTCCAGCAAAGTAGAACTCATCACTTTATATATCGGTCTGTTCCTCTGGTGGACAACATACAACCAAGAAGTCCTGATATCTGACTTCAACCTGTTTTCTTGTAGTACCCCATTTCCTCTAATCTTGTCCAAGACCATTACCAGACAAATCCTTTGCAACCTTTAACTTTTTTTTTAAGTTATAACTTAACTTAAAAACTTATCTTATAACTTTTCAAAGGTTATATCTTCCTTTAAATTTCTTTTCTATAAATTTAAAGTACACAGGTCCTTTAACTGTTTCTCATAAGGCTTGGTTTCCAGGCATTAACTAATTTGGGAGCTGTCTTCTAAACTTATTCCAATCTGCCTCTGTCCTTTTTGGACTACAGTGCCCAGAACTGGACACAGTATTCCAAGTGAGAAGGTATTCATGGCAGTGTAGAGCAGAAGAATTGCTTCCTGTGATCTGAATTCTATTCATCCCAGAATGGCATTTGCTTTTAAACAATTGCAATCTTGTCTGATCTTTAACTTGTGGTTGACAATCCTCCCCAGATAGTTTTACGTGTGCTACTGCCAAGCCAACAGAAAAATATAAAAGAAAACTCTCCATAGAGAGGAAAAGTCATTTGTAAGCCTTTTAAAGCAGTTGATGGAGAGTTTAGTCCTCTATTTTCCTTTCAGATAGTTCTTTATAAGCAGAGCTGAGAGGATACCTTCAAGAAAAGGACTGTTTTCTGTAAAGTAGGGCACACAATTATCCTTTTTCCAGTGAGAGAATAGATTCTCAAAGGATTTGACTACTCTGTACAATCCAAATGCATTTGAAATATGATTTGTTTATATTTGATATATCTCATAATAGGTCTAGCAATGTTAATATATAACAGTCTTTATTTAAACACACTGGAGTCTTTTGTATGCATGATTAGAATATAATTGACAGATATTAAAGTAGAGCCAGAGATTGAGTAGCAAAACCAAGGCATAGTTTTTCAGTCAAGCCGCATGTGTCCATGTACTGGTTTGGCCACACAAGCAGCATGAAAATAGAGAATTGTCCTTTTCTGGTTCTTTTTTAATTAGTGTATTGCAAATTTTTTAAAATTCTTTTTTGGATTGGAACAAAAATAGATCCCTTATTAAATTTTCCTCTTTGGCTTGCTCCAGCCGGAAGAAGCCCTTCATTTGCATTCAAATAATCCAGCAATCTATAAACACAGCCCAAATCAGCAGTCTGCAACTCTGGTGCTTAGGAGAGTTGCTCCTGGGATATGAGGCTAATACAAGGTCATCGTCATTGCCTAACTAGTTGATCAGGTAATATATATAAGGCAACATTTTATGTTTATAGTATGAACATGTATAATATAGCTTTAAGTGTATTGCTGAGTCATTCTACATCCTAATTGGATGAGCTCTGTAGCAACTGTATTTAAGAAGATTGTTTGTGGTCAGTGTGGACATTATACCATATTGTTACCTGCTGCTATGTTATAGATATCTTTGATCTCTTTACATAGTCAATTTGATCATGGTTTATTTATTACTGCTTTTATAAACTGTTTTTATATTGTTCCTGAATGATTCATGTGTTGTTCTACAAACCAGTAAGAAGTTTTGTATCTCTGGATTGATCATGCATGGCTAAGACTTGGATTGGTAAAAGACTATGAATTTGCTTTGCTCTATAAGTAAACTACTTTAAAAACCAGTTTGTATGCAGTTTATTCACAACTACTCTCCGTGCGCAAAACTCTACGCTCTGTTTTATAACCGTTCCTGGTTATCTTATAACTATATCCTTAACATTATGAATCCCCTAGAAGCTATGGGGTATAGCTTATGATATGCCCTGAGAAACAATTTATACTACTGAAAGCCACAGCAGATTTTTTCCCCCAAGAGGAGGCTGTCCTCTTGGCAATAGCCAACAATTCTGGGAACTGAAAGACACACACCAGGAAGTCATCCCAGGGGAAGGCTGTGTGTGCATGTGTATGTCTGTGTGTACCTTTCAGACAACCTTAACTCCTGGTAATTACATAGACAGATCTATGCGCTTTCTTGACAACATTTTCGGAAGTGATATGCCTTTGCTCTCTTTTGATGATTGAAAAAGGATGACTGACTTAAAGATAACCAGATGGCTTCAGGCCTTAAGGAGGACTGGAACTGAAGTTTTCTTGCTCATACTCCAGCATCTTAACTGCTAGACCAAGTTGGCTGTGCCATGTGGTAAAATTAGCTTCAAAGATTGTGGGGAAAAAAACCCAAAAAACTATTGATATATATTATTGTTTTACATTGATGGGAAGTTATTAAATTTTTCTAAAAGTTCCTATTAAAACACATACTTTCCATTTTGATTTATTTTCTTCTTAAGTTTGACAGCTTTTCTTCACTGAAATCTGTTGCAGAATTTTTAGTTCGATATTCAAGTTAATAACTTTTCTGGTGTGCATGCCCAACTTTAGAACCTTTGACTAACAGGGTGTTGTTTCCTTACTTTAACCTGTTACTATGATTTCTCGTGTTTGTTTTTTGCTTAATTATGATCCTGGGGCCTTTGTGATTCATTGTTACAGGATTTCCTGTCCATTCTTACAATGTTTAGAGGAAAAATTATAGAGCTTTATTATCACAATTGCTCAACCCTTGGTCCACAGCTATAATAGCCAGGACCTGTTTTTCCCACAAAGATATTACCTTTGTTAAATATTATTTGAATTAAGAAACACCTACATGCCACAAAAGGCAAATACAGTACCTATTGTCTACTATGTATAGGTTATCTTGTAATTTTGGTCAAGCAAGAATTGTAAAAATACTGGGTATTCCTAAGGGTTTCCTCTTTTCTGGGTATTAGATATTTGACTGTGGCGTATAAGGACAGCTTTATGCTGTTGAACAATGATTATTTGCTTTTTTTTTTTACAGAATAGGGAGTCAGGAGAATGCTGCGTGCAAAAGGCCAAAGGAATTTAGCAAAGTTGTCTATTCACCCATTAATGAGCTATGTGTGTACTCAATGAAGCCAGATCCCAGAATGCTGGTATTTTCTCAGAATTCATTATGATTTGATATTGCTACAAATTTAGCTGACTGTTTGATTGTACTGTAATCAATGCTGGAGTGTTTCTTGCCATTTTTTCTTTAGAGGAGTCAAAATCTTTTCAGGCTAACATTAGTTAATGGAATCAATCCTTGAAGATTAAGGAGCTAATCTGTATTTTGAGCCTACCCCAAATGCATACACAATCTTAAAAGTGTTCTTAGTTCGCATTTTAATTAGGCACTTTCATCTCAGCTGTGGTATATGTGGGTGTATATTATCCAATTAGAGGAAAGGTTAACCAAAAACATCCATATAAAGATAATTTAATTATTTAAGTACATTTCTATCACATCATTACTTTATAAGTAACTTATAAGGGGGAGAAAACACATAATACTCCTCCCTCCCCCTATCTTTGCAGATTCTCAGTCATCCAGGTCATGATTGTCCCAAAAATGCTTTTTCAAGAGGCAACTGGACTTTCTGTTGTTTCTCTGAAGATGTTTCGCTTCTCATTCAAGACGCTTCTTCAGCTCAGAGCAGAAGAAGCTTCTTGGATGAGAAGTGAAACATCTTCAGAGAAAAATCAGAAAGTTCAGTTGCTTCTTGAAAAAACACTTTTGGGCCCTCCTCCAATTTCTGCCCACAACAAGAACCCAGTGAGGTGGTTGGATTGAGAGAAAATGACTGGCCCAAAGTCACCCAACTGGCTTTCATGTGTAAAGTGGGACTAGAATTCACAGTCTCCTGCTTTCTAAGTCAGCATCTTAATTACTACACCAAACTGGATATCTAGGCAATGGTAATGAGGCGATGAAATTTATGAGTCTGAGCAGATGAGTAAAAATATGGTTTTAGTCCAGCTCTACCACTTTGTCTTTCATGAACAATAAACAACCCAAGTATCATGATAAAAATGTTCTCTCAAAGAACTTTTCACAATTAGCTCAGAATTTTGGATAGTTGTCATAAAATAAATGGCAAACCTGCCCTTTTCTCTTTTAGTCAAAGATTTGGTTCCCTTTTAGCATGCCACCATTGTTAGGATTGACTTGATGAACCATTTTAAAGCTGATTCATGGGATTTAAGAATATAAATCCTTTAAAATCTAGAATTATTCCCAGATGGATTCTGGCAGTTCCTCTATAATTTGGCTTGAAATAAAAAATTACATCGATACATTAAACTTCCAATTGATTTAATTCATTCATTCATGTTAAAGCAAAACCTAGTCCCCCATGATGAAAGTTCACAATTCTTCCGAATTTTAAAAGAAACTCGCTTGACTGATTTTGTCCTACCCAGATTATTTTTTACTTGAGTTTTTAAATGAGGAAAACAATTTCTGGTCTTACTGTTCAAAAAATAATTTAAGTATTTTGTACTGTATTAGTCTATCACCTCAAGTGTTCTCTGTGGAGGGGCAGTCCAAACATTTGTACAATAAATAACACACAAAATATTTGTGCACATAAAATCTGCCTCACTTCCTTGCATTCCCTCATATTGCACCAATATCAGGTTAGGGGAAAAATGAACGCTAGTCTTAAAACTGTCATTTTGTTTGAGATCACACCTTTTTTCTGAACAGGAATTGCTTGCTCCCATAGAGAATTTCATTCCTCAAATTGGTTTTAATTATTCAATTAAAATCTTTTGCCTTTTTGGTGAAGTCACATTGAAAGAAAATTTCTCTCTCTTTCTCTTTGTCTGAGTACCAAGAACACTGAGGAGGTCAGTACAGGAAATGTTACTAAGTCCAACTCTGTCTGACTAGAAGTGGACAGAAACTAATGACTGCACAATGTTGTGACATATTCACATAGTGATGGAGCCGTCCCCCCTTCCCCCAATGTTTAGCAAATCTGCCAAGTAGCTCAGCAGTAATGGAAGAACCTAGTTACCACTGTTATTAAGCTGTGAGTATCTGTGGAGATTCTCAGTCATCCATGTCATGGTTGTTCCAAAGGTGCTTTTTCAAGAGGCAACTGGACTTTCTGTGTTTTTCCCTTGAAGATATTTCACTTCTCATCCAAGAAGCTTCTTCAGTTCTGAAGAAGAAGAGAAACTCTGAGTATACCAGTACAAGCCTTTTAACAAATAAAACAAATAAAAGTAAAAGAAAGGTACCACATTTCCACTGTAATTATGATCATATGATCTCTTTAGAAAGAGAATGTTGCAGTCGGGATTCCTATATTAAGTTCACCAAAGAAATAATTTTCTCTCTTTTCCCCACTTAAAACAACTCTTCCATCCTATTATTTCTCAAATTCCATGAGTGAGCAAGCAATGCTGCAGAATTCTGGCATTTTCCAAAACTGTGAAAACAATTCATGTACACTGTATAAGACTAGAGCAGATCAAATATGTAGCACTCTCCTTAAATTAATAGAAAACCCATAATATCTTTCACTGTATAATATATAATTATTGCTTTTCAAAAAGGTATTTGCACTTCAGAGGGCCCACAAGTATGATATTCCCCCATCTCTTCTCTAGGGAACAGAGTTTCGTAGATAAATATAAACACTTCATTAATAAATAAGTATAATTTAGCCAAAGAGCATTGTGGTAAAATGAAAAAGATGCTTCTCTAGCTGAAGTATCCCAGCTGTGGAACATTGATTCCATTCTATCCATTGAAGAGTGCCAATTTTTAAGCCACTGAAAGCTGCCAGCTACATTTAACAATAGCAAAAGTTGTTATAAGGAATGTTTTCATCTGGGTGGTCTTTCCTGTTCAAATGGGAAGATGAAATGCCTTGCTGTGATGAATTTCCTGGTGTTGATCTATGTGTGTGTGTGTGAGCATAGCACAAAAGACAATATTATATCACTGAGAAGGCAGGTATGGTATCATGTTAGAACTTGCAATGAATCTCTTCCGCGGGTTAATGTGGATAGGAACAATTTCAATTTCTTGGATTATGCCTTTTAATTTGATTACATTTTTACTGTTAATATGGCTGTTTGTACTTTTTACAACAAAAAGACTTCTCTGTGACACAGACTTTCCAAGATTATTTTTTCAGATAACAGCCTTGAGCTATGCCTTTAGACTGAACAAGTCAGTTCAAAAGTACATGATTTAATCAAGAGTCAGTGAAGCAAAATACGGACCTACTCATTGCTGAGTAAAGAACTATGCACCCATTCTTGAGTCAGCAGAACGCTTACTAGTGTGAAATTTGTGGTGTATGATAGTGTGCTTTCATTGACAGTTTCTATTCTGCTTCTATTGTTTCTGCTGCAAGTTACTGTCAAATGGTACTATTCTGGTAATACACAGGACAAGTAAAATTGATTGGTGCTTGTTTTTCCCTGAAAAGGAACTCAGCAAAACTAAAATAATCCATCATAGTGTTGTAGTTGAAAGGGGACTCGGTTTAGCATATGCCATGGTGGTGCAGTGGTTAGAATGCAGCATTGCAGGCTAATTCTGCTGACTGCCGGCTGCCAGCAGTTTGGCAGGTCAAATCTCAACAGGCTCAAGGTTGACTCAACCTTCCATCCTTCCAAGGTGGGTAAAATGAGGACCCAGATTGTTGGGGGCAATATGCTGACTCTGTAAACCACTTAGAGAGTGCTGTAAAAGCACTATGAAGCAGTATATACTGTTAGTCTAAGTGCTATTGCTATTACTCAGTGATGAAAGCTCAGATTGATTGTTGGGCTGTTGGGCTGAGCTTCCAATTGCCAAGCTCGGAGTTCAGACCAGCAGCCCCAGCTAATAATATCTTTGATTGGTTTACCTTGGTGGTGTCAAACTCAAGGCCCCGGCCCTGGATCTGGCCCATGGGGCCACCCTAGAAGCAGCAACGGACAGGCCCGCAATGCCTGTGCCAGCAAAAATGGAGCTTGGGAAGGCCATGTGCGGCCCTCCTGAGGTCCATTTTCACTGGCAGAGGGTTGCAGGAAGCCATCGCAGCCAAAAACTGTGGGAGCCCATTTCCGCTGGCAGAGTGCTCGGGCCACCTCAGGTGCCCCCAACATGAGTGATGTTGAACTGGCCACACCCAACCTGTCCACCCACCCTCTTCCCCCACCCCCACCCCCGAGGTCAAACACAACCTTGAGGCAGCCCTCAATGAAATCAAGTTGGACACCCCTGCTTTAGAAGGCCAGGTACATTTGATAATTAATCTTTATTACATTCAACATGGTATTATTTTGGATTAAAGACCTGATATCAAGATCCATGCAACATTGGCAGAAAGCAAGCTTATTCCACAAGCCTTTATCTCTGAAATGATCAGAGGTATTAGAGGAAGAGGTTTCATCTTCTTTTACTTGACAGGACAAATAAAGGAAATGAATACAAATTTCCTTGAGCCAGTAGAGAAACTCAGTGGCTCAAGAACTCAAGAGACAATGCCTGGACATGTACAAAACAATTGCAAAAGATTACAGAGGAACCCTAGTGAACTACAGTACAAGCCAAAACCGAGGATTAAGCAATGGATGGATGAGCAGCATAATTTAGTCAATATGAATTAGGTGCTGGGAAACTGCCCAGGACTACCGACAGCTTGGGAGAATGATGTCATTGCTGTAAATAGAAGGGAATGAGGCTGCCACCAAGGTACCGTGAAGCAAGCTTCTCCCCAGCCTTTTTTTTAGTCATCTGATTGAAGTTCAATGTTCAATGCCTAAGACTATTCAGGACCCTGGCATGCAAGGCCGGTCTACCTTCCTCCTGAGGCAGAACAAATAATCTGCTTGAAACAGTGAATTGGGAAGGGCAGAAGAGGGAAGCAAACCCCTTTCTACTGTCCATGTGTCCTATCATTCAGGAAGACTGTAGACATTCTCAGTCATCCAGGTCATGGTTGTCCCAAAAGTGCTTTTTTAAGGAGGCAACTGGACTTTCTTGTTTTTTCCTTTTGAAGACGTTTTGCTGCTCATCCAAGAAGCTTCTTCAGCTCTGACAGGATAGTGAGGAATGGAAGGATTTATATTCCTTGCAGACAGCTGGTCATTTGCCTGCAAAAACCCTTTTAAAGGGTTCTTGAAGCACTTGGAGGTTTAACTGTGTCCTCAGGGTCACCTGAGTAATGTTCCTGGTTCCTGTAGTCTGCAATTTTTCCTCTGGAAATCCATTCCTACTCCCACACCATTCAAAGAGTATTCATCCCAAATCTACAGACTTTTAGCTATACAATTTGGAATGTATATAAGTATGTATATATCATGGGTGGGTTCTACTTATCTTTACGACCAATTTGCAATGGGATCAGGTGCATACTTTGCTTCTGCGCATGCGCAGAAGCTTCTATGCATGCACAGATCGCTTCGGATGACGTCAGGGTCGGTGGGCAGAGACTCCCGCCAGTTTTACTATCAGTTCTATAGAACCGGACCGAACCGGGGGCAACCCACCACTGGTATGTATGTATGCATGTATGTATGTATGTATAGGTATAGGTATAGGTATAGGTATAGGTATAGGTATAGGTATAGGTATAGGTATAGGTATAGGTTCTCCTGCTTGAGCAGGGGTCTAGACTAGAAGACCTCCAAATTCCTTTCTAGCTCTATTCTAATTCAACTCCAAGAAGCAATCACAGATAGGCAAGCCTGGCAAAATTATATCCTGGAGAAGGAGAAGTGACTGAATGACTAAACAACTTTCAATTCAGGCAGCCTAACATTTTGCTCTCCTGCTTGTTTGCCTTTCTCTTCTTACAAGCCAAAAAGATCATCTGACTTGGGGGTTATGAGGAAAATGTTCCTTGGATGAACATGAAACACCTCCCGGTGGAAGTTAAAACAAAGATTACTTTTCCCTTTGCATAGGCTAAGGCAAATAGCATAAGGAAATACAAGTTCCTCATTGTGAAAGTTGTAAAGTAGTGTCCTATCATTTAGGAAGCCTGAAGAAACTCTCAGTCATCCAGGTCATGGTTGTCCCAAAGGTGCTTTTTTCAGGAGGCAACTGGACTTTCTTGTTTTTTCCTTTTGAAGACATTTCGCTGCTCATCAAGTCACCCAATAGCTACATCCAGAGTTCTAGCTCTCTATTAGAAGCTTGTCCCCTCTCATGGTTTAATACAAGGACACGTGATTTGTAATAGGTTGTTTTTGAAAGAGCACAAGAGATATGGGCAATGACCCCTGAATTCAGCTCCAGAACTGAAAAGTGAAGCAAATGAAAACCCAAACAAAGGAAGTAATTTAGTGCTTCTGAGCTGCCTTTTAGTAGTAGATGTCGGGAAGCCTGTTATATAGCAAAACAAAACAACAATCTTTGCCTTGGGGCTACTTTCCATTCTATGTAAAGTTCATGAGTTCCAGAAAAGGCTTTCAAATAATGGGTTTCTCTTAGAAATAAATCGCTGTTATGTAACAAAGCCTCTCAGAACACAACTTCTGGAAGGAAATGTTTTGTTTTTTCTTTGTCCCTATTAGAGGTTGAATTTTCTCAAGTCAGACTTCTTCCAGGGCCTATGACAGTTATGCTGATGTTGAACTCCAAAGGAATGAGTAGTTCCAGGACAAAGAACTAAATTTTGTTTAAATTGCATTAAATGAACATTATAGTTAAATTAAAAAAATAGTGATGTTGTATTCTGAGGTGGTATCAATATTTATTAGCATATTGGTTCTCATAAAAATGCTCGTTTTACTAACATCACAATCCACAAAGCAAACAAAGGAAACTTCGTGCTTAACCCCTATAGCTAATGCTACAACCTCTGAGACTATCTCATGTAGGCAATTTTTAATTTTTGTGACAGTTAAAATTTGATGAACATTTTTTGATGGGCTTGAGAGTTTGACCTCAAAGTCAACAAGACATAAGGTCCTAGAGGAATAGATTGTGCACCTCTGGTTTAGATACAGAGTATCTAATATAATGTAATCAAAGGAGAAAACTAACAGTGTGCAACATCAGTAATCACAATCATCATCATCATTTTAGCCATTGACAATCCACTGCAGGATGAAGGCCTCTTCCGCATGTTTCCAACCAATATGGTCCTGAGTTTTCTTTCGCTAATTGGGCTTGCAATACTTGCTGATGTCATCAATCCATCTTGTTTTAGGTCTCTTATGTGGATGCTTTTTATCAAGTGGGATCCATTCTATGATTGCCTTGGTCCACCTGCCATCAGATCTTCTTGCTATGGACCAGCCCATTCCCATTTCTTGATGATATTATATATTTTCACTTGTCCTCTAATCCATATGCAGGTCTTTCTATCTTGTCTTGTAATGCCGAGCATATATCTTTCCATGGCTCTTTGAGCCACTCGTAGCTTTTGTATCAATTGTGAGATTAGGTACATATCAATTTCACAACACACATTCTTGTTTTTCCATTATGAGAGCATTTACAGAAATAAGAAAGGTCAGAGAAGGCTCTACCCAGTGTGCATCAGCTCAATACATTCTAAAATACACTGCATAATTATAATTTAAAACACCCTCATGTGATCCCCAAACACCAAACTCCAATAAAAGCTGCCAGGCATCTTTGCCTGCTGGTAAGGAGATGATTATTGTTCTGAGTGCAATTTAATCATCTAAATAATACCAATACCAATACAGAGATGTCTCTATTATTTTCTTGGCAAGATTTTGGATGTGGTTTGCAGAGAAGTAGCGGAACAAGCTACCTTCAGAGCTCCCTGCTGCATCAACATCTTGATTATAACTCTTTCTGACTGGGATGTGTGGTCAGATCAGCAACTAACAGAATGAAAGGGGAGGAGCACATTCCTCTGAGGAATTTCCAAGGAAGCCTTCTTAGATGTTATTACTCATAAGGATATGGAGTCTTGGCTATCCCACATTTAGGAAACGGTGGTTTAGAATGTCAAATGTTTATTGTTGCAAAGATTCAATTGTCTTTTACAATTTATTCCTACTATTATTTCTATTTGCTGTGTATTTGCAATCCCAATACTTGTGGCTCTGAACTCTGACCAGAGCAAATCTTCATTCTCAAGTCCTCCTTCTATAAACTGCTTTCTTGAAATGGAAAGAGAAGGCAACCCACAGGATTATGGCAATTAACCTCCCAAGTATCAGAAATGAACCAGATGCCCCAAGTTGAACAGTACATTTTGAATTGCCCAGGAGTATCCTTGTGATTTGTGGTACTCTATCTGCTTATATAGGAATCTTGGCAAGGGAAGTATGATAGATATTAACAGCATAGGCTCTAGAATTTCCACTTATGGAATTCCACTTGTGGAATTAGGAAAGGGGAAGATTTAATTTTTCAAGGAAATGACATTCAGTTGTGCTGCTTTTTTTTTTTTTTTACTCAGTTGCTTTCTGATAATAAAAACAGCTGCCTGGAATATTCCTTCTGTTTGCAGAAGGAAATTTATATTACACTGAATTTTAAAGCAGAGTTGGACAGCTACATTAATCCATGGTAAAAAAAAATGGTATACAGTATATTCACAACTAAGGACCCAGTTGGGAAGTTTTAAAAAATTGTTAAGAAAACAACACAGATTTTTATCCATGAAGTTTCCAGATGCTGAGTTTGACTCCAAAGAGACTTTGTTTGATCGATGAGTCCCAAATAAAAGACTTTACTGGTGTTGATTTGTATCTATTATGTTGCATGCAGTGCATTTTATAAATGTTTATAACAGCTATGATTAATGGCTGCCAGAAAATCTTTACTAAAGTTGGAAGGGACCTTGTAGATCATCTAGTCCAACCCCCTGCCCAAGCAGGAGACCCTACACCATTTCTGACAAATGGCAATCCAGTCTCTTCTTGAAAGCTTCCAGTGATGAAGCTCCCACAACTTTTGAAGGCAAGCTGTTCTGTTTTACTAGTGAAAAGTACACTAGAAGACAACAAATCCAAGCAAATCACATTTGACTATATTAATCTTAAATTAATTGAGCAATTCCTCCCTATTCTGAAGAAGAGAGGAGATTCTGCTGGAAAGAAACTCTGCTAATAAATACTCTTGCAGACTCCTTGATCACCGTTAGGTTATTGAATGATAGCCAAAGCATAAACAATGCAATGCGCTCAAGGAAGGAGTGACCTTGGTGAATAGGATTTACATTCTCTAGCTTATTTTTGGTATATAATATTGACTCCTCAAGTAAAGCACTAATTTAAACTCAGACAAGGAAAAATGGCCCCAGGGAAAGTTTAAAGGTTAGCAGCTTTTATTTTATTTGCACACCCTGTTTTAAAATTAAAACTAAATTGGAAATTAAGTGAAACCTTCTAGTATTCATTAAGAGCTTCTGCCAACCATTTAAATCACATAACAACAATAATGTCATAAAAGAGCTCTTTTTGATGAAGAATTAGTATAGCGTATTTACAATTAATGGTTTGTATGGGTGCACTAATGCTAGTATAGTTTTTATAGAGACCTCTCTTGGAACTTACACATTTTTCATATCCCATTTTTTACTATTAATTGGAAGCCAATCTGTCCATAGGATCCCATAGGATTCATAATAAATAAAAATGGTGGGTAGTTGCATCCTGACATGGGGGTTTGTTTGGGTTTTTTTGGTAGGGTAACTAGATCTGGGCTACAAAAACCTATACAAACACTACTAGATTTATGCACTTCTTTGCAGATCTGGTAGCCCTATGCTGAGTTTGGAATGAGCCTTTGTTTTCTAAGCATCTGTGTGGGGGGATACAGTTGCTTAGTACAACCGTCCTGTTGTACTTATTGTTCTACACACAATAAGTACAACAGGAAAGCATCCAGGGGGCCTAACCTGATGGTAAAAAAGGATCTCATGATTTGACTTCTAGCAGTGTCTTTTTCTTATTGGACATGCTTGTGATGGCTGGCTATCAGCTTGGGTTTTTCCCAGAAAGGGTTGGGCCAGTGCCTGGAAGTTATGGGCAACAATGGCTGTTAGCTTTGATGGCAATCTGACTGCTTCGCAAGGCCATCTGTTGGAAGTCTAGTGGGCTTCCTTTTGCAGTTGGTTGGCCACTAATGAGAACAGATTGTTGGACTAGATGAGCCAAGGTCTGATCCAGCGAAGCACTGCTTTTATATTATTATATTGTTCGTGTCTGCAGTGCAACCATTTTGTGAATGAGCCCACAGCATGGTGTTCAAAATGTAAAACATATCTTTAAAAGTTGTCTACTATATTAAGGACCACTGAGGTGCAGTGGTTAAGGCTAGAAACTGGGAGGCTGAACGTTATAGTCTCACCTTAGGCATGAAGCCAGCTGGGTAACCTTGGAGTAGTCGCTCCCAGTCCTAGGAAGCAGGCAAGGACAAACCACTTCCATAATCTTGGCTAAAAAAAAACCAAAAAACTGCATCGACTTGTCCAGGCATTCTCCAGGAGTCAATTGGAGTGTGAATGACACATGTTCTTGTGCATTTATCTACAATGGAAACCAGTATTATGCTTGCATAGAGAAATGTATTATCAATGGTTACAAACACACTGCTTTGGCTTTTAATGTCTTCTCAGTATTTTGAGAATATTGATTATTATCAGATATAAAGAGAAATAGAAAAAAATGAGATATATGTTAGATACCTCTGACCTATCCACCCTTTGATTGGTTGGAGCGGTCCCAAAAGATTTTTTTAGGATAATTTAACAAAATGGTTGGATTTTCTAGAGGATAATATTCCCCAAGAAAGCACTCTTCATCCTTTTCTAAGTAAAGCAAGGTGTT
Organism: Masticophis lateralis; assembly: GCA_030761175.1. NCBI lineage: Eukaryota > Metazoa > Chordata > Lepidosauria > Squamata > Colubridae > Masticophis > Masticophis lateralis. The sequence continues at coordinate 115,769,182 of JAUDYJ010000002.1, forward strand.
TTTCATTTCATTTTATTTTTTACTCCCCAAAATATAATTTCTTGTTCTGGTTTTGATTTGCAAAATGACTGAAGGCAGCATTTTGGTGAAATTGTGGGAGCCAGGCTGGATTTTTTTCTTCAATGATGCAGCTGTCTGATCTCAACTTTTCCCACCAAACTGGATATAGTATAACTCCCTCCCCATCTCACCCCACCCCCTGCTTTTCCCAATCCACTCTCTTTCTGGGAATATTGAGGTTGAGTCTGATTTCAATTTGTTACCTTGTTTTCAAAGAATACAATTTAAAAAGCCAAAATAATTGGCAAAAGACTTCTTTCCTCCCTTCTTTCTATATCCTGTTGTGGTAGGGATTGCTGGAAAGGGAATGTTGAAGATCTTATGAAGTTATAGGTGGAAATTCACCCAGACAGAGCACTGCTTAAGGCAGAAGAAAAAAAGATAAAGCTAGGTTGAAAGTTTTATAAAACGTACTTCAAACATGACTTCTCTAGGCTTCTATTATGCTATATCTTAATAGGCCTTGAGGTTCAAAATACTTGGTACTTGAGTAGGAACATTTGAGGTGGAGGGAACAAGTTGTTACATTGACAGTGATTTTATCAGAGACAGTTGAACTCTCAATTCCTCCTGGTTCAATTAGTACCACCAATGATCAAAAATGATTAGGGGTTACAAACCTGCAACTTCAGAAAGGATCACAAGTCCTTCCCAGGATCCAATCAAAGTTGGTCTGGGACCAACTGGGACCAGAAGTTTGGTCTTCCAAGTTTTTGGACTCATGCTGGAATACCACCAGAAGTTCCCTGAGAGAGAGAGAAGTTCCTTGAGGATGGACTCCAGCAAAAGTCCAAAAGCTCAGAAGACTAAAGCTCTGGTCCCAATGATTGACCCAGATTGGATCCTGCAACATTATCCTGGGACATGTACATTGACCTCCATTCATGAGAAAGGTACATTTTAAGTGGCCATGGCCACTTCTTTGATTAAAAGCAATTGAGAGAGTGACACAAACACAGGGAATAAAGACTAGAGAAGGAAAATGCAGATATATTTTTGTTGCTTCTTTTTGTCCTATCATTAATTTCCTGGTGCCCCTGCTTTTTGAGCTCATTGCTGGATATCTTTATGTGATGACGTGTTTAAGTGGCTGTCAAGCAAATGGATATGAGTTGGTGTTGTCAGCACTTCATGGTTAGCAATGTGAAGGAACAGAAGCAGCTGGGATGTTATGGAATAGAGTAACAGAATCTTGAAAGCCCATCTATTTCTTTCTATGTACCTTATACCAAACAAAATCAGTTTTAAGTTTCTGTCTCATGCTTTCCTTTTTCTCAGGATTGAGTAAGATTTTCATAAACTAATGAACCGTATAGGTTCATTGCTCCCTTAGCCCATCCTAAGTCTGGTTTAGGTTCTTTCACAGGTGAATGTCTGCAGAGTCATCTGTGGTAGGCAGCCTTATACACTGTTGTTTTCTCTTAAAGTAGAATATATTTGGTCTGTAAAAATCAGGATGGCAGAATAATTCAGTGCTGCCAGCTCATGGTCATCTGAAATTTTGGACTGGTAGGCCTAAAGTGGTAGAAAGGAAAAATGTGGCAAATTAAGTTGTATGATCTACTTATTTATTTGATTTCTATAGCTGTCCAGTTCAACAAATGATTCTGGGTGGCATTTTTGATAAGTTTCTCAGTCTCATGGCCTAAATGTGCATGGCTGCCATATTAATGAATTAACCAATTGGCAGCATTTTTGCACAGCCATATTTCAACTCTGACACTTATTAAAAGAATAGGAAAGCCATTAAAAACAATTAATAGAATATCTGTGTACTTTGCTGAGCAATTTAGACCAGGATGCAAGTTCTTCATCATATATAAAAGAATGCTTCAGCTGCAAGGCACAATTGCAAGTTAACCTTTTGTCTCATGTAGTTGCTTTACAAAGGTATCACTTCCATGGATGACACATAGGGTGTGAACACTTGTGATGGAGCCATGTTGCTAAAGCTAAACAGATCTGGTGACTGTTAGTCTAGTAACAGTCTAGTTTGTGACTACATTATCATAGTTAATGAGTACATTGTCTTCAGTTCCATGACAAAAGAAAGGAGAGATAAATTGGATAGCTCAGCAGACTAATGCATTGTAATTTAACTCCAGCTGTCTGCAATTAGCAAGGTCGAATCTCACCAGGCTCAAGGTTGACTCAGCCTTCCATCCTTTCTAAGGTAGGTAAATTGAGGACCCAGTTTGTGGGGGCAATAAGCTGACTTTGTAAAAATATACAAAAGCATGAAGGCTATTGCTTAACGCATTGTAAGCCGCCCTGAGTCTCCGGAGGAGGGCGGCATATAAATCATTTTTTTAAAAAAATGAATTAAATAATAGGAGCAAAGGTGCTTTTAGAACTAAAAATGCTTCCCTGCTTTTAAGAAATATTGTAAGTAGAAAACCAGGATGGTGAACTTTCAATCCTCCATATGAACCTTAGCATCCAATATCTCATCTTATTGATAGAACAACTGAAGACCATAAGGTTCCATTCCTGTAGGACATGAATGATTTACATCATTCATGTCCTATCATTATGTCAAGAATGATTTGACAGGTCAGGATAAATACTAGCATCTTCCTCTATAATTCTGGCTTTCACCTACCTTACGAAATAGAAATAATCCCTTGATACTTTTACAGATTGCTTCATAGCTGGTTTCATTTGATTTCTGCAAGTCTCTTGAATCTAATACCTTCAGATAAAAATAAATTTGCTTTTCTTTTTTCTAAACCATTCATTCCGAATAAACATTTTAAAACCACCCATTCCTAATAGATGTCATTTTTCTAGGCATATGTAAGAAATGAATTACTAAGAGCAGAGCAACTATTGGGTGATGCTTGATTCTATCTAATCATTATGAAGATTCTTTTTTCAGGGAACTGAAGGAATCTGGAACTAACGCTGCCTTGTTCTGTTCTGAAAATGTAATTGCTCTTTTCCGCTTCCTATTACCAAACCATCTTAATTTGGCATTTCCTGACTATATCTTGTATTATTCTGCTTTATATTACATTTAGCTATGTGTTTCTCTTCTTTCTTTCTTTCTTTCTCCATTCTTTCCCTTTTCCTATCGAATGTACTGTACATTTTATAATAATCACCGTATCGCCATAAGATTTTTGAGTGGGATACTGAACTTACTACACAATCTGTGTATATACGCATTTGTCCCATATTAATTCTCTGGAAGCAATTTCTTCCTTGTTTATGCTATGAGGATCATAATAGTCACCTGAAGCTGTAGCAAAAAAAACAAACAAGCAAACAAAAACAAACAGGAATAAGAAATCTAATTTTTCAAGGATACATTTTATAGCACTGTGGATTAAAGCGATACAGTTTCACTGTGGTTCATTCTATGGAAACTATTAGTAAGTAACTAATTACCCTGTTTTCCCCAAAATAAGACATCCCCTGATAATAAGCCCAATCGGACTTTTGAGTGCATGGCAGTAAGGCCAAGTTCTTATGTCAGCATTCAAAAAAATATGATACAAGGTCTTATTTTCAGGGAAACATGGTAGTTGCATCCTACACTCTATGCTAGCAACAGCTACAGAAGCTTTGGTAGAATGGATACTCACAGAGCAGAAAAGTTCCAGATAATAACACTGATAGCCATTCTTGTGGAGATCCAGGAAACTCTGCTACCATCTACCAAACAGACTGATGCTTAGTGATGACACCCTACATTAGCCATGCATAGAAAACAATACCCACAGAGAATAACCCAGATGTTGTGACATGGAATGCACATACACAATGCACAAGGGAATTGCCCTGATATTTTTTCAGTTCAGCTGAAGTTGCTTTCACATTAACCTTAAAAGCTGAACTGTAGAAGAATCTAAGTGGTCTCCCAATCAAAGGAGAACGGACCACGTGAAGATTGGGTATGGGTGCCTTCAAGTCAGTGGGCTGTTAGCAATTGCTTGGATTAGTCCCTGAATAATTTTTTGGTAAGATTTCAGAAGTGGTTTGCCCTTGCCTGCTTCCTAGGGCTGAGAGACAGTGACTGGTCCAAGGTAATCCAACTGGCTTTTATCTCCGAGACAAGACTAGAACTCCCAGTCACTAACCCGGTACCTTAACCACTACACCAAACTGGCTCTCTACATGAAGATTAACGCTCTTGTTTTTTGCTAAAATCAAGAATAAACTGCATCTAGGGGAGACTTCTTTATATGCCAAGGAATGCTTCCATTATAATACATTTCATAGTTTTAAACTATGATTTGGATAGAGAACTTGCAGCCTTAAGTGGAAAAAGAAGCTCAAGCAAATTTTGAAAAAAGATACCTAAATAAATTTTGAATACCCAAAGCATAGTCACTAGAACTACAAGTGTTTAGCCACTACCAGGAAGCTGATTGGTTCTTTTTGAGTATGCCAAAGTAGATAACCTGATAAGTTTCAGCTTTACTAAGACAAAGATAATGAACAATGTCTATTAATAAATCTTGTTTCTCAATTGTTAGAGTTGCCTTTATTTTCTATCTTCTGCAACCCAGCAATCTGCATTCTTTTTGTGGCTTCTATTCTTTTTTTGCAGCTACCCTTTTTGATAAAATCCATAGGGTTAAATAAATCCCAATTTGGTCTATGCTGTGCTTTATATTTGAGGGCTGAGGGGTTTCTCCAGCAGTTTTAGTTCAGCTGCTTTATAGCATAATGAGTCTTTTTAAATAGTGGAGTATGAAAGTCTACTTTGTTTGCAAGTGAATTGACCACATGTCTTCCCGTGATCTCATACTTCAGTGAGCAATTATTTTGATAAATACAAAGAGACGCATGCAAAGGTTATAGCCCGGAGCAGACCTTTATGGAAAATGCTCAGGAGGAGATTCTACTTGTTCTTCACTTCTCTGCTTTATAAACAGAACTGAATACTCATGGACAACACTATATGATCATATATGTTCAACCCTAAATCCTTGTGAACCTTAATTAAGGATGAATGGTATTAATTTATGAACTGCTGGACCGAGGTGCTGCATGGAACAGTTATTGACTTATTTAAATAAAATTTGACAAGGAATGTATGATTTAGTTAATTAAGGACAGATCAGCTATTATTAAATTAGCTAGTAAGGGTGAGACACTGATCTTTAAGGAGAATAATTTAGAGGTGGAACATTATTAAACTAATGGCTATTTAATTGATAGATTGATTGAGCAGGGAGGGTGGCAAGGATATATAATCTGGATGCTACCAGATAAAGGAGGCTTTAAGGTCAGCAGCAATGGGGGTTCTAAGAGTGCCCTGGGGTTCAGTTTGCCCATCCTTACTTAATTGGGCAAGGACCAAGATTGGTTATTATAGTTCATTGATCTTTCCCTTCTCTTTTTGCCTGTCCTTTCAGTGTAAGTTTTGATACATCTTATAAATGGGACTGCTAATTTTATAATTTTGGTTTAAGAAGCCCAAATTAACTAGAAGTTAACAATCAGATCCTGAAATATGGGAAGTTTATATAGGTGTGGATGAATGTACAGTATCCCCAAAATAAGACGGTGTGTAACAGAAGTCCTAAAAGAGAAATCTGCCACAGATTTAGGTCTATAACAAGGTGCCGGAGGTAGTGGTAAAAAATAAACTTTATATACTGCGGTTCCCAACCCCCGGTTCATGGACTGACACCAGGCCGCAGCATGCCAGAAACCAGGCCACGCAAACAACTGAAGCCCCATCCACAGGATGCAGGTGCATGCGAAACCAAGACCCCTCCCATTCACAGAAAAACTTTTTTCCAGGGAATCGATCCCTGGTGCCCAAAAGAATAGAATAGAATAGAATAGAATAGAATAGAATAGAATAGAATAGAATAGAATAGAATAGAATAGAATAGAATAGAATAGAATAGAATAGAATTCAATTCTTTATTGGCCAAGTGTGATTGGACACACAAGGAATTTGTCTTGGTGCATACGCTCTCGGTGTACATAAAAGAAAAGATACATTCATCAAGAATCATAAGGTACAACACTTAATGATAGTTACAGGGTACAAATAAGCAATCAGGAAATAATATAAATATAAATCGTAAGGATTCAAGCAACAAAGTTACAGTCATACAGTCATAAGTGGAAGGAGATGGGTGGTGGGAACGATGAGAAGATTAATAGTAGTGCAGACTTAATATATAGTTTGACAGTGTTGTGGGAATTATTTGTTTAGCAGAGTGATGGCATTTGGGAAAAAATGTTCTTGTGTTTAGCTGTTCTGATGTGCAGTGCTCTATAGTGTCGTTTTGAAGGTAGGAGTTGAAACAGTTTATGTCCAGGATGTGAGGGGTCTGTAAATATTTTCACAGCCCTCTTTTTGAATCGTGCAGTTTACAGGTCTTCAATGGAAGGCAGGTTGGTAGCAACTGTTTTTTCTGCAGTTCTAATTTCTAAGTTCCAAAAGGTTGGGGGCCACTGTTCTGTACTAGGTTTCTCCTCCCTCAGGAACAACTTGTTTTTCTCTGTCAGGATGGCTCTTTTCTAAAAAAAAATATTCAGAGGGACAGTGAAGGGAAAATCTTCTCTTTCACAGAGCCTTCAGGGAATATTCTGATATGGTATACCAATCTAAATTTGTGTTGGCCTTTGATAAGATACAATTAAGTATTTGAGTTACTCTTCATTTCTCACTGGCTTCTAACACATGGGAAAAATAGAACTGACAATGTTTTTCTCTAAATAGATCATCTTCTGGGAAAATCCAACATTATCTGGCTGGAATCTGACCAACAAGGGTTACAACGGTTCACACATTTATCCTCATGACAGTTGAGTTCATGAAATTGCAGCATTGGAGTAATTAATGCTGAAGCCTCATTTGAAAGTTTGAGAGATGCCGAGGAAGATGAGCCTTTTTAAATAAAACGCACAAATGAAGTGTTTTTGAAATCAGAACAGAAAATTAACCAAGGGTCACTGGGGAAATTCTGCAGCCAGAAAGCAAGAGCATCTGATTAAAAGATCCTGGCAGATATGTAAAGAAATGTCTTTGATAAAGCAAGTGTTGGATTTAAGAAAACATATTTCTGTTTCGTGACTGAAAACTCTCCATGATGTCAAAATGAAGAGGTTTTCAGCTACAGGAATAAAAGAGATTCCACACAGAACGTGATGTTCCCAACATAAAACTCAGGACAGAAAGAAAAATGAAGTGCAGGGCAGCAGAGGGAGTCTGAGGACAGCTAAGGCTTCCAGGCAAATACTAGACCGTTGGTTTAAAATTTGGCTTTCCTTCTTGAGAAAGAATTGTGCTGGATGGGCTGGCTGCCACCTGCTTTAGCACAAATCAATCTGACTTTTTAAATTTTACCATTTATTATGACCTTCCCTTAATATTAGGGAATAGGGTTTCCCCCCCCCCCCAAAGAGGCCTTTTAAATTTATTAACCATTTTTTCTCCCACATCTAGAAAAGATATGTCTCTAAGCAAAAAATAATCTCTCATCGCTCTTCCCACTTCTTATGCATCTTTCCCTCTCCATTGCAATGGTTGTGGGAACCTCCGGAGATATTTTTCTACTATGCCCATTGTCAATTCTGTATTATTCAAGGATAGCTACTGGTTTATGTGCTCCAAGTGAAATCAGCAGGCTTTGGAATGAATTGCATCACAAAATGATCATCTTGAGAGCTTTGATCCATCACAAGATTGCAGGAGGCAGTTTTCAGATGTTCCCTTATTTAGAAAAGTTTTAATGTAGAAAACTGAAATTTGTCTGACATGGCTTACTTGCTAAAACTAAACTCTCCAGTTAAGTATGCAGATTGCAAACCTTTTTTTTTTTTAAGCAAAAGGAAATTATATATTAATTGCTTATTTGGTTTTTTTTTTTTAATGTTCAAGTCTAAGAAATACCCCCAGAATACTTATTTGGCCTGACCGTGTTTAACTTCTAAACCCAAAGTCAGCCAGATTGTGTCATTTGCTGAGATTGTAAATAGCAGAAGCCATTGTTGGGGGATCAGTCTTTTGATTACTCACAGATTCAAAGAAGGTTCTGCTTACTTTGAAGGAATCAGTACTGTACTTTGTCTTCAAAAAGCCATCCTAGACCTAGTGGTACTGGAGACCTTTAGTCCAATTTCCAGTGTTTCCTCCTTAGGGGGGAAGACACCTGGAAGAAGTCAATTATCTTGAATTTTTTCAGTCAGGTTTATTGTACTGAGAAGCATTGATCACACTTCTCAATGATCTTGGCAGGGATCCATTCTGGTTTCCTGGATCTCTCAGTGGCTTTCAGTACCATGGATCCATCTGCTCCATCTTAGGGATTGGGATGGAAGAAGTTGTCCTCTGTTTTCAAGGTTGGTTTCAGTCAGTGTTGATATGGTGGGGAGAGATCTGGCTCCAGACTCCTGGCCCTAGAGCTCTGCTGTTTCCTAACTCCCCATTAAACATCTACATGAAACATGCTGTTGATAAACAGTTGTGCATGTCTGCTCCAGGCTTCCCAAGTGACAGTGTCAGGATTCTTTCCTGGTTTATGGAGGTTGTGGATGGGGAAGACCTTTTGGGGAAGGCCAAGAAAGATTGTATTTTAGAAACTCCCAAAGTTGGATTTTTTTTTAACCTTGGATTCTGGATGGGTTAGCATTCCTCCAAGACAAAGCTGGTATGCAATTTTAGGCCTGTCTTGGACTCATGGCTCCTATTTGAAAAACGGTGACAGCTGTGGCTAGTAAGGCCTTCACACAGATTAATCTCACATATTAAGTGTGCCTATTCTTGGATCGTGATCTATACTAATGGCCACTCATCCTTTTGTAACCTCCTGGTTAGACTATTTCACTGTGCTCTTCATAGAGCTGCTCTTGAAGAGCAATTAGTAGCTGCAGCTGGTCCAGAATGCAGCACTGGACAAACCATGGTATGTTCCCATTAGACTCCTGTTCATGACTTTTTTCTGGCTCCCATCAGGCTTCTGCGTGTGATTCAAGATCTGGTTATCACTTATAAAGCCTTATAAAGCACAGACCAGACTAATAGTTCCCATATTAAAAATGAATGTGAACTCTGTTGATTTCTACCTGATTGGGGCTGATGTCTCCTCACTTTCTTTTGATCCCATTTCATGGTTTGCTTTTATTTCCATCACTGGTGTGTGTGTGTGTGTGTGTGTGTGTGTGTGTGTGAATTATGCCAGTCTGTTATGGAAAAAATAATGATCTACTAAAATATGAACGAAAGCAATGGAGTTTGGAAGTAAGGACACTATTAAAATTCCTAACACTTTGGAAGATGGACTCAAGATTCAAAAAAAATCTTGACAGACTAGAGAAAAGGCCCTATCTAATAAAATGCAGTTCACTGGTGAGAAAAGTAAAGTTCTACTTAGGCAGGAAAAACAAAATGCACAGGTACAGAATAGGTAGTACTTGCCTCAACAATAGTAACTGTAAGAGGGAACTAGATGTCTTAGTGGACCACCGCTTAAGTATGAACCCATCCATATGCTGCAGCTGCCATAGCTGATTTTCAATACCTGAAGGGCAGTCACAGAGATGAGGGGTTGACCTATTCTTCAAAGCACCTGAGGGCAGGAAAAGAAGCAATGGGTGGAAGCTTGTCAGAGGAACATCTGAGCTGTGATGGCACAGCAGTTAGAATGCAGTACTGCAGGCTACTTCTGCTGACTGACTGCAGTTCAGCAGTTCGAGTCCCACTGGCTCAAGGTTGACTCAGCCTTCCATCCTTCTGAGGTAGGTAAAATGAGGAAGCAGATTGTTGGGGGCAATATGCTGACTCTGAAAACTGCTTAGAGAGGGCTGGAAAAGCACTATGAAGTGGTATATAAGTCTAAGTGCTATTGCTATTGGTATCCTTCCTGGAACTGAGGAGAAATTTCCTGACATTGAGAACAATTAACCAACAGAACAGCTTACCTTCCAGAGTTGTGGATGTTCCATTGTTGAAGGTATTCAAGAAAAGACTGGGCATTTATTTGTCCAGGATAGTATAAGAATTCCAGCTTTAGGCAGGGGGTTAAACTAGAAGTCCTTCAAGTCTCTTCCAGCACTATAATTTAAGATTCTATGATCCAGTAATATGAACAATGTCACCTTGTGGGCAAACAAATTGAATGAATGAATGAATGAATGAATGAATGTATTTATAAATTTTATTGGTTGCCCATCTTACCACAGGCTAACTCTGATCTCTGGTCTCTAAGCTGAGATGGACAGAGCCCGGATAATAGCCTGGCAAAAGATTATATAGGAGATTAAAAAAAGGTTATATAGGAGATAGAAAAGATAAGCCCTTAAGGGATGATATGAACAAGATCAGTGTTGGTCTTCAGGAAATTTGAAAATAAATAATTCATATTTACCTCTCCTTGTCAGCTTGTCTGCCCAGTTTCCATTTGTTTTGTCAACCACTCTCCTTGCAAATTGGTGCATGAAACCATAAAAACTGCCTTTCCTCCTTTTCCATTACCATGGCTGTACCCGATAAGCACAACAAGCCATGCAGTTTAGCCTTCAAACCATGCAGTCAATATTAAAGTAAGCAATCCCTGAGAGATTCATATGCTGGCTAAATTGCAATCCCATCCTCATTTGCTTTTGTGAGTGACATTTCTGAATATCATTGTCTTGGATTAGAATTGCCCTAGCAGCAAACCCTAGAAATCCTAAAGACTCCAAATTGTTTTTCAGCTCCTATGTATGGTGACAGTGCTTGTGGATGAATAACTGTTGGGAAAAGATTAGCTACTTTTACAAAGAAAGGATTAAGGAAGAAAGGCTTTGCCTGAAGGCCTGGTGCAGTTTCTATTACTAAATTATACACAGAAGACACTAAGAAAACATACTTATTCACATAGCAGATATAATTCTGCCATCAGTTATATATACACAGAAAAATGGCATTTCCTTCTGTTTACATATGTGTGTACATTATTAGGACTTCATGTTAACAGCGTGATAATTTGTCTGTGTTCATAACATGGGGCTTTCCTTTCTTTACTTTGCTTCTGATCGGGAACAGATATATCACCAAAATTCCCAGGGTTTGCTAACAGAAGGATAAATGTATCTATCCCATTACTGAAGTCCTCCCAATCATTTTACCTCTTGAATTAAGGCATGACGTATTAGTGTATTGTGTGAATCCAGTTATTGTGGTTTATGAATCATGGTTTATGGCCTAGCATCTTTTATAAGCCAGTTGTGTTTCATTTAATAAGTGATAGTAAGACAAACTATGGTTTAGCATACATAATAAATAAGCCCAATCACCGTGTCATGAACGGGATGAATCTTGGGTTGCAAATGAAGAACAGATGCACTCCAGATTCTGTGAGGAACTTCTTGTTTTCAGGGCTCAAAGGGAGAAAGGAAACGTATATGTGTCTTTGAAATCAATCTACGGCAGCAGCAGGAAAGAGGGCATCCAAAGCCAGACACATATGCCACAAAAGTCAATCGGAGCTCTGGCTGATGTCCTCCAGGAAGAGGGTTTGGCTCTGGAAATCTTACCGGCAAGTAAATCAATGGGCTGCATATGGGGGCCTCAAGCCACACAGAAGGCTGTTGCCAATCTAAAGAGCAAGCTGCCAGGACACTTTGCCCTCCTGTGGAGCGAGCCGCCTGCCTCTCACTGCTGCCAGGCAAAAAGAAATACAAAACATAACACATGTCTTATGTTTTCAGTGCAGCTGTGCTTGGCTTATGTTTGATAAGGGCCTCCCTTCCACAGAGGCTGAGAAACCATAAATTTTTTCAATGAGTGTTTCTGATTAACGTTGGAAAGCATCTGTGGCTGTGCCAATTCCTTTTGTTGGTTTAATTTCAATACTAATAAAAGGGAAGTGCCTTTTTACATGATAGCAAGCAGCGATAAGCAACAAACTTTGCACTCACCCCTTGCTTTTCTCATTTATTTGTTTTAAAACTAAACTACATCATATTGCTAACACCTTTGTGAACAAATCCTCCACCCTCAAACCAACTCTCTTGCAAGGCAGGCCAGATTAGTATAACTTCAAGGCAGCCTGGGAGTTGACCTCAACCCTTTTCCCTCTGACCATGCAAAGAGGTGGCCTAGGACTGAGATATAAATCAGCCTGCTTTATTTCAAGGAAACCCCAATATCTGAATTGAGGATTAGGCAGATTGCATCACACGTGTCAAAAGCACCAAGGCACTTCCAGGTTGAAAGGATTAACTGGTGACATCACTGTTGCCTGGGGGAATGCCCAGTTGCGGACTCTTTTCATGTCTCCAATAGAAACTGGAGAGAAAGGCAGGAGCTTATCCCATCTCATCTTATCCCAGCACTTGGGTCTCAAACAAAGGGCTTGCATCTTGTTAACCCAGCATCCTAACCAGATGAGCCACCAGGCATCCAATTAGGGCAGATTAGAAGAGAAATTGTATAAGGATGGTTCAAATCCAAGCTTCAATCACAGATCCAGATTTCTTCCAGAAGAAAAGCGGTGGACAGAAGATGACTCAGAAAAGCAAAGCTGATGACCACAGTGGAATGAAGAGCCAGCATGTAAACCAACTCTTCAATAATAGCAATAGCACATAGACTCATATACCACTTCACAGTGCTTTACAGCCCTCTCTAAGTGGTTTACAGAGTCAGCATATTGCCCCCAACAATCTGGGTCCTCATTTTACTGACCTCAAAATGATGGAAGGCTGAGTCAACCTTGAGCATGGTGGAATTTGAACTGCCAAATTGCAGGCAGCCAGCAGGCAGCCAAAGTAGTCTGCAGTACTGCATTCCAACCACTGTGCCACCGTGGCTCTTATAGTAATAATAATATAATAATCCCTCTCCAGACAAAGAGAGGGTTTGAGATAGCCCACAGTAGTCTCCAGTGGGTTTAGACCTCTGGGAGAAAAGGTAAAGCCATCTTGCTCAAACCATAGTTGGTGCCTTTGAAAAAGGACACCAGAATTATACATTTGCATACTTCTAATCTCATTTGGAAATTGCTTGTTAGCTGCTTTTCAGCCACCAGGAACCTTTGGATCAACATGTTTTACAGCAGCAGATGAATTCCCTTCAATCTTTAGTGAAAGAAATTTTAAATACAAGTTTAAGGTCTTAAAAAACTACTTTGGAATACACAGCAAAGGGGTGATTAAACTTTGATTTTAGAATGTTACGAAGGGACTAATGATCCCTTTGGAGTAAGATTTTGAAATTAATGATAAAGAATCCTTTCTGTGGGAAAAAGTGTTGTTTTGTTTTTAAAAAATACAATAAGTTAAGATTTTAATAATTGAACACTAAAGGGAACTAATGATAATAATTAAAGGAAAAGTATTATTTATTTATTTATTTATTTATTTATTTATTTATTTATTTATTTATTTATATTACTTATATGCCGCCCTTCCCCCAAAGGAGTCAGGGCGGCTCATAGAAATTAAAACAATGAAAACCATAAAAATAGCTACTAAAATAATCAATTAAAATCTCCCAATTAAAATCACCCATCAGATCAGCAAATTTGTTGGAAAAGCCATGTCTTCAGGTCACAGCGGAAGGAGCGGAGGTCGGGGGCCATCCAGAGCCCAGTGGGTAACCCATTCCAGAGGGTCGGTGCGTACACATAAAACGCATCTTACAATTAGAAAATGAAGCAAAATATTTGAATACTGGACAACTGAAGGACATTTTTGAATATTGGGTGCAGAAGTAACTTAATAGTGTCAAAAGCCTCTATGTATCTACAAGTATCTAAAATATATTATGGAAAGATAAATTCTACCTGACAAGATTGGGACTGAGTTGAAAGTGGATGTAAAATGACAGGCTACAAGAATGACATGGAAAAAATATGTTATACTGGACATTAAAAAGAACTATTTGTGGTCTTAATAATTAAAAGAGATGTACAAATAAAGCAAGAGAGCAACTGGATAATTTTCCTAAATTGGATTTAAAGAGAGGCTTTTTAATGTTTTAAATAATCTTGTGAGAAGGGACAAAAAAAAATGAAAAAACCTCAGGTTCTACAACATTATTTGCATGACTAAATATTAAGATTATTAGAAGTAAAAGGAATATAAATATAGTTTATTTGATCAAGGTTAAAATAGATGTTGTTAATACACTTTTGCTGACACCAGGATTGAAATGATAATATGGTGTAAATTTATTTGTAAATATGAGATGGAATATGGAAAGAAGATATTTGTCGTAGTTTAAGAGGAAGCTCTGAATTGCTAAAATTGTTTATATTTGTGATTAAAGTGGGAAGCCGCTTTTGATATTCTTTTTTCTCTACTGTATTCTTTCTTTTCTATTTTTTTCCAGTTTTCCTTCTTTTTGTACTTTGTTTCTTTTTATTTTATTTTAATGTATATCAGTTATTTGTACTTACAATCGTTAATAAAATTTCTACCAAAAAAAGATCTTGACTCACAGGTCCAAACAGAATTAAAGATATTTTTTAAAAAGGAATGTAACAACAAATCAGCACACTGAGACAATATAAGCATCTTTAGTTTATCAGATAAAGAGAGGGCAAAGAGTACAACACAATCCACATTTATTTATTTATTGGTGGGTGAAAAGTAGAGAGGATAAGGATAGCTTCTTACACAATTCAACAACCCAGTGAAAAAGACTTGCTTTGTAGAAGATCCTCTTTTCACTTTGTGAAAGAGCTCCTGTCATTAATTCTGGAATTTCTGAACAAGGTATCATAGCAGTTGCCAATGCATATCCAACTTTGGCTGATATCTAAAAGCTAAGTGGGATGGGATCTGGGTAAATTGTGGATGGAAATCCATGAAGAAATCTCATAAATAGGCTTGGAAACTGAAAACAATTCTGGAAAAAGCAACAGAAAGCACTTCTGTATTATTGATAAACAAATTCCGTGCAAGTAGTAAATGCCCCAATCAAGGAGCTACTAATTCAGACAAACAAGTTAACAGTAAATAACCTAATCAAGGAACCAAATCCCCCTCCCTTCTAACACTGATGTGTTGCCAAGTTTGGTTGTCTCCAAGAAAACAACCAAACTCAGAGAGAAAACAACCAAGCTCAGAGACCCACCAAACCATATGGATGTGTCCACTAGGATTTGAGATGATTTTAAATCAAGTTTGGGAAGGGTGGACTGAAAAAGATTTGGAAAAAACTGCAGCACTGCAGGGTAATGTAATGGCTAAAATATTGGACTAGGAGTAAGGACAGCAAGGTCCAATTCCATCATTAGCTATAAAAAGTCACTGGTGACTTTGGACCAATCATTCACTGTCAGCTTAATTTACTTCATGTACAGTAGTTGCAGTGGGGAAAAATTGGCAAGGGAGTGCTACAGAAATGGTCTGAGTAACAAACGTAAGAAATAAGTCAGATTGTTTGCAACTTTAGGAGAAATAGCTAAATATTAAGGACCTTTTGGGCAGCTCTTGTGATAAAAGTATATCAAGAGGCAAATAGTAAGGTTATTTTAGTAAGAAGTTGATATAGAATAGAATTTATTGGCCAAGTGTGATTGGTCACACATGGAATTTGTCTTGGTGCATATGCTCTCAGTGTACATAAAAGAAAAGATAGAAACCCAGTTTGTATCTGGAGTACATTTTAGATTAGAGCTTCATTTCATTGCTATTCTATAAAATGAAAGCCGCTGGCTTAAGTGTGTGCTTTAAAAAAAAAAAGTAGGCACAATGTACTGTATAATTTTGCCCAGCAGGAATATTTTTAATATACCACTGTTGAAAGATGCTGCTTTCCATGTGGTTCTGCTCTTATTGCATTATTATTCTTAGGGGAAAGTTGGAGAGTGGACCACAAATTCCTTGTGACTGGCTTGAATAGGAAATGTTGGCAGGTGCAATGTTTTATCCATTCTCCCTTTTTTCCTTACCTGTATCTTTTCTAATCCAGTGCCCTCAAGTTATAGCGTCACATTGAACTGTGGTTCCTATTTTCTCCAGCCCAGCCTTAACTGACAAATGGAAACAATGGGTTTACAATCCAATTATGGAAACCACCATAACCAGGAAGGCGGTCTTAATATTTTTTTTTTTTACTTCAGATCAGTGAGTTTGTTTCACAAAGTAGAACAAAGTAGTGATTAAAGGAAACTCTAGTCCTGCATTCCCATTAATCCTAGTTTCTTGCCCCCTGTTATATACATATATTGTAGTAATATATATTCTCTTTTCTTGGAATTGTGAGCAGTTTATGTTTTTGAATATTTGAAATGACAACATAATAATAGAATGGTAGGAGTAAAAACAAGAAACCATGATTTATTATACCTTTGGTTTAAGTGCAGCAATGGGAGACTGACTGGAAAAAGGAAACTCTGTATGGTCTTGATTTAATTTGTTTTTCAAATATGGATTCAAATAATTTATGTAAATATATTATTTTTGGTAGACAAATGATTATTATAGTGAAACATTTATGGCATGGGTTAGAGGAGTTATTTTTTTTTTCTTCTGCCTTTTTGTTAACTTTGTTGTTTCTTTTCAACATTTTTGAATTTTTTACACTGGAATTTTTAAGTACTGTGTTTAGTTATCATTGTTGATATTGTTTAAATGAAACTATAGATAGTGAAAGTGAAAATGAGAGATTGAGAAAGAAACAGAGGCAGAGACAAGACAGAGTGGCAGAGAGACATGAAATGCTGGCTGGAATTAGGCTGAAGTTCAGAGGTTTGTCCACAAGAATTCTGCTTACAGTGGATATTTCCACTCACTATTAATTTATAACATTGGATGGAGTCAGAAGATCATCATGTGGCAATCTAAACCTATCTTTATTAACCATGGATTGTCACATGGTCCTTATGTGGCTTTATAAAATGCTGTGTTGGTGTTTCAAAACTTTAAAAACATATATGTTTCCTAAAATTATATGTAAAGTACAAAACTTCACAAAACAAGTGAACTGGACATACGTTCAGGGTATCCAACTAAGCTTGCAGAAAAAGATTGTCAGAAAAGGATTTTTCAAAGAGGGGATATGGTAATTTGTCAAGTTTACAAATTGCTTCTGATGGTGTTTTTACAGAAAAAGAAAACTCTCCAAATTAACCTGAAAGAATATAGGGTTGAAAGGATTAAAATGTACACTATGTCGTAGTCTTTAAAAGAATTCTTATAAAATGACGTATTATTTGTCAGTAGGAAAATTGGCTAGAATGTATAAAGATCCTTCAAAATTATGCTGGAAATGTAATAAACAGGACGGCACATTTTATCATACTTAGTGAAAGTGTAAAAGAGCTACAGAATTTTGGGCTCAGTCTGCATAAAATAATATAGAAGATTTTAAAGATTCATATACAATTGAATCCAGAGACTTTTTGGAGGGGATTGATGGAAAAGCAGCTGGGGAAAGCAGCTGGGAGAAAGTCAACTTTGTTTTAATACCTGACAACTGGAGCAAGGCTATTAAAGGCACAAAGGTGGGAAGATTCAACTTTACCCACAATGGGGAATGAATGGTGAACTTGTTGAGATGGGCAAATTGAGCACTTTAATTAGAAAGAGAACATTGTCTAACAATGACTGGAAATTCCTTATTAACTTTTTGTAGGAAAAAAAATAATGTAGTTATGATATGGTTCTGACAATTAGAATCAAAACAATAAATTATAGAAAAATAATAATGCTGTAACCATAATGTAAGAAGGTTAATTTCCTCCCATAACTGTTGTAAAAGAAAAGTCTTTTTTTTCCCCATATTTTTTCTTTTCTTTGATTTCTGCTTTGGTTTTCGTTCCTCTTTCTTTTCCTCCCTTTTCATTCCAATATTAGTTCTTGTTAGTTTTTATTCTGTTTTCAAAATTCTAATTATATATATATATGAGAAAGCTGAGCTGCTTTATGCCCCAATAGGAAGTAGAAGCCTCAAACTACAGATTCTCTTTTCATGGGGTGGAAGGAGAAAACATTCCAGAATAAACTTCCAGAAGGGGCCGTTCTTAGATCAGCAGTTACAATTTCTTTTCCAGGAGTGGAGTTTTATTTTAGTATTTGTATAATAGCCAATTATTTACCATCTGCTTTAACTGCCTTAAGAACTTTTCTTCATTTCACTTGCTGCAAAGCTCAAATACCAGAAAGGAGAGTCAGAGGCATCAATGTATCACAGATTTTCCTTTTGTCAAGCAAAGGGCTGGGTTCAGTAAGATTTGGCCATGTCATGTGGAGAAATTCAATGGAGAAAGCAATTATGTTTGGAAAACTTAGCTGCAAAAGGAAACCGGGCCACCAAAGAACACAGTAGCTGAATACCAGCCAGAACATAGAACAACACAAAGAAGTAGTGTATGATGGGAAGATGTAGAGAGACCTGGCCCGTAGAATTGTCAAGAGTCAGACACGACTGAATGGATAACATCATAATCATCATCATCCATTTTATGGCACTAGTTCTCTGCTGTTGTCCAGTGTTTAATTTCTTGCTAGAATTGAAGCAAGAAATAAAAAATTACCCCCAATGGACTAGAATGATTGAATAACAGTTTGTGGTCCTTTTCTGACTGTTGAAATGCTTTTCACTCATCCTTGAACCAGCAATGAATTATAGAGCGAAACTGCAGATATTTCTCCTGCTTCTATGCCCTCACTCCCTAGCCTCCGAGAGTCACTTGACTTCCTTGCAAGGTTAATGGGGAACAAACACTTGCAGATTCAATGTACCTGGAAGCTGTCCTTGGATAGCGTGGGAATAAAGGGGAAAATGCTGCACTAGTAGAAGTAAAGATGACTTGTGGTTATCTCACTCAGAATATAATAAAGAAATTAGTGCAACAGTTTAAGAATAGGGCAGAAGAAAAATATGTCTAGGCTTTTGGTAGGAGAGGCTTCAAGAGTGTTTTGATTTACATATTAAATACTTGACCCCAAATAAAAGCATCCGTTAAAAGGAAGTCAATTATCAGGATTGTTGACTTGTGGACTGGAGCTTGCCAAGTCATATGTCATAAAGTCACAAGGAATAAGAAAAAATAATAATAATAAAGTCACAAAGAATAATGTTTAGCCACAAATCAACTAGCCTTCCTCAACACTGTAATTTTGCAGAGAGTTATGCTGTGGAATGTTCCAGGATGGTCATATTTTAATTTTCTGATGCTTGCATTTCAGTGTTGAAAAAAAATGAGACAATTGCCGTATAGAGCGACATTTCTCTCAACTTATCTTCTCCCTTGCTGTACAAAGCATTAAATTTTTTATGGAACATCTCTAACAGAACTAATAGCATGTCTCAGTGCTTTTGGAATTGGGTGAACTTTCTGCCCCCTGGATAAAATAAATGCTGCAACTTTATCCAAATTATGCTTACGTGTACATATTCTCTATATGTTTATAAAAGGTTTGAGGACTTATAATGCTTCTAGCCTGGCTCCTTTTTTGACCCCTTCCCCAGGCTGGAGGCTAAAACATATGATGAATGATTCCCGGAATTGCGTATGTCTAGTCTAGTGAAAAAAAGGACTAAGGGTGACATGAAAGCAGTGTTCCAGTATTTGAAGGGCTGCCACAAAGAAAACAGGGTCAATCTATTTTCCAAAGCACCAGAAAACAGGAGAAGAAGCAACAGATAGAAACTAATCAAGGACAGAACCAACCTAGAACTAAAGAGAAATTTCCTTACAGTGAGAATAATTAACCAGTGGAATGGCTTGCCTCCAAAAGTTGTGAGTAATCTCTCACTGGAAGTTTTTAAGAAGAGATTGGACAGTTGTTAAAAAGAGATTGGACATTCATTTGTCCAGAATGGTAGATGGTCTCCTGTTTGTGCAGGAGGTTGGCATAGAAGACCTCCAAAGTCCCTTCCAACTCTGTTATTCTGTTTTGCTTCTTCTACTTAAATAACATTTGAATAACAATCAGTAGCCCAAACATATTTTGCTTAATGATAGCTTCAAATGCCCATCTTGCTATCTAATATGCATGTAAGCATTTGGAATATTCATCCTAAAAGTATGTGCCATGTTAAAAATTAGAGGCTGCCTCTCATTCAGAGGTGAAAAATAAAGTCAGTGATTGGAGTACTGTAGCATAATTTCTTTCAAGAGTTTTTAGAAACAGTATTTTGATGATTCCTCCCTAAATTAACTAATTTTTTCTAAAGGAGCTACGAGACATCTGAGTACCTCTTGGTCTGTGCTGGAGGAAGAAAAACAAACCTATGCTTCAATGTGTATATTTTTAGTCATCTTTGCCATTTACTTTACTTTTACTTTACTTTTATTAAATTTATATACCGCCCTACTCCCGAAGGTCTCAGGGCGGTGAACAGCCAAAAGATAAAATACACGTAATACAAATATTAAACACCATTTAAAATACATTAAATACTCTGGTCCAAACAAATTTAAAACACCCCAATTTATAAAACAAATTTAAAAGCAATTTAAAAGGGAAAAGTTAGGCCAGACTGGCCTGCTGAAATAAGAATGTTTTGAGGGCACGGTGGAAAGTGTGCAAATCCGGGATCCTCTGTATCTCCGGGGGGAGCTCGTTCCAGATGGTAGGTGCCCCTACAGAGAAGACACTCCCCCTGGGGGCCGCCAGTCGACATTGTTTGGCCAATGGCACCCTGAGAAGCCCCTCTCTATGGGAGCGTACTGGTCGGTGAGAGGCTACTGGTGGCAGAAGACGGTCTCGTATATACCCCGGTCCTAAACCATGGAGTGCTCTAAAGATGGTAATGATTTTGTTGATGAAATTGCAGCCACAATCTATGTTGTGCTGAATACATTCAGTTGATTTATAACTGCATATTTAGACATTCCAAGCTTATTTACTGTTAGCTTTTGCCAAAACAACCAGAGAATGCCCTGAATCTAATATCTGTTTAATCATCCACATGCATTTTCTTCTTTGTCCCAGGAACCTCAAGGACCTCCAGTGGGAGACTCCGAAGATTTGGAGATCCAACAAGTCCAAGTAAGCTGCCTGGATAGGGTTAGACTGAAGAAATAGACTCCCTGATGATTGTTCCATCAGTTACAAAGAGGCAACCCTTGAGGATCCTTCTCAGTAATTTTCAGAAGTGTAAAGTAATGCAGTAAAGTTCATACAATAGCTTCCACGGAAGGATCAGATAACCGATAACGGAAAGAAAAGACAGCCTATTTTCCACATCAGAAGAGTATTGGGGTTTTTTTTTTAAGAAGTTATAGCCAAAACAATAAGCCTTACTTGCTCTAGTTTGCAATTATATTTATTGCACAGGAATTCTTGTACAGGTTAATCCTTTTGACAAATAGTTGCTTTGTTACGTTTCTTTTCTGAAAATATATTTTTATTAAGAATTTTAAATTGCAATAGCAAAACTAATTTAAACTAAACTTAGATGGTGGAAAAAGAATAAAAAGTGCAGAAAAAAAGAAAAAAGAAATGCTAGCACAGAAGATGTTACCCAGTTTGGATAATGAAACATCTGCAAGGAAACAAGCAAGCTCAGAGAGCACCAAGGACTCCTCAAAAAAGAAATTATAGTAAAGAAAAAGAAAAGAATATATAAAGACTTCCAGCTTTCCTTACAGCAAGAATAACATATTACAGGGAGTCCTTGACTTACGACCACAACTGAGCCCAACATTTTGTTACTAAGTGAGACATTGTAAATTGAGTTTTGCTCTTTTTTATGACCATTCTTCGTACAATTGCTAAATGAATCATTGCAGTTGATAAATTAGTAACTCAGTTGTTAAGTGGTTTCCCCGTTGATTTTGCTTGTTAGAAGATTGCAAAAGGAGATCACATGACCTTGGGACACAGCAATGGTCATAAGTATGAACTAGTTGCCAAGCATCTGAATGTTGATCACATGATCATGAGGATGCTTCAAAGATCATAACTGTGAAAAACAGTCATAAGTCACTTTTTTATTGCTGTTGTAACTTTGAACAGTTTATTTATTTATTTATTGAATTTCTATACCGCCCTTCTCCCAAAGGACTCAGGGCGGTGAACAGATTAAGATTTCATATACATATAAATATATTTTATAAACAGTAAATAATAAATTGAGTCAACTTGGTGTATCTACTAAGACCTTGGCATAGAATTTTGATGTTTATGCTAGCCCTGCTTGTTGAAATAGAAAGGTCTTCAGGGCACGTCGGAAAGTGCGAAGATCTGGGATTATTCGTATTCCAGGTGGTATTTTGTTCCAAAGCGTAGGTGCCCCCGCAGAGAAGGCCCTCTCCCTTGGAACCACCAGACGACATTGTTTTAATGATGGTACCATGAGTAGGCCTACTCTGTGAGAGCGTATTGGTTGGTGGGAGGTTATCGGTTGCAGCAGGTGGTCTTGTAAGTACTCAGGTCCTAAGCCATGGAGCACTTTAAAGGTAAGAACCAACACCTTGAAGCGCACTCGGAAGGCCACTGGAAGCCAGTGCAGCTTGCGTAGAAGAGGTGTTACATGCGAGCACCATGTTGCTCCCATAATTACTCGCGCAGCCGCATTCTGGACCAGTTGGAGCTTCCGGGTGCACTTCAAGGGGAGCCCCATGTAGAGAGCATTGCAGTAGTCAAGTCGGGAAATGACGAGGGCTTGAGTGACTGTGCGTAATGAGTCCCGGTCTAGAAAGGGACGCAATTGGCGAATCAGGCGAACCTGATAGAAAGCTCCTCTGGCCACGGCTGTTATATGATCTTCTAAAGACAGTCATGCATCCAGGAGGATGCCTAAATTGCGAGCTTTCTCTGTGGGGGTCAGTGACTCATCCCCAATAGTTAGTGATGGGACTAACTGGCTGTACCGGGACGCCGGTAGCCACAGCCACTCAGTCTTGGAAGGGTTGAGTCGAAGCCTGTTTCTCCCCATCCAGACCCGTACGGCCTCAAGGCACCAGGACATCACTTCAAGGGCATCATTGGGGTGGTTTGTGGTGGAGATGTACAGCTGAGTGTCATCAGCGTACAGATGACATCGCACCCCAAAACCATGGATGATCTCCCCCAACAGCTTCACATAAATGTTGAACAGGAGAGGCTATGAGTTACTAAATGAGCTGTCATAAATCGAGGACTACCTGTAATAAGTCTTCTTCTCTTTAAGGTTAAATAGATATTTCTTTTTGTTAATGTTGGGAAGCTGTACCTTCCAGGTTTTGCTTCAGATTAATTAAACATATCTGAGAAAGAGGCTTAGATTGCCAGTCTACAGCGAGGGAGGCTGCTTTTCTCAGTTATGAAATTCTTGGATTAACTTGACTTTATCATGATTAAACTACTTCATGGGAATGCCTTGATGATACAAGAATAGCACTAGCTTAGAATTTAGACTTATATACCACTTCACAGTGCTTTACAGCACTCTCTAAGTGATTTACAATAGCAGCATATTGGCTCCACAATCTGGCTCCTCATTTTACTGACCTCAGAAAGATAAAAGGCTGAGTCAACTTTGAGCTGGACAGAATCAAACTTCTGGCAGTGAGCAGAGTCAGCCTGCAATACTGCATTCAAACCAGTGGTGAAATCTAAAATTTGTTACTACCAAATTGGTAGTAATTGGCTTTGGTAGTAATTGGCTTTGTGGGGGGAGTAATGTGACTGGGTGGGCGTGGCCATTTTTTTTTTTTTACTTTTAAAACCATTTTTTCTAAAGAATGCTTTCAAAAGACTCTGATGATCCCAGCTGAGTTGCCTGATCGTCAGAGGGTTTTTTAAAAACCCTCTGACGATCAGGCAACTCAGCTGGGATCGTCAGAGCTTGGATTGTCAGAGCTATTTAAAAGAAAAAAAAGCCTCTGATGATCACGCGGCTCAGCTGGGCATGGAGGGGGCAGGGATTTTTGCTACCGGTTCTCTGAACCACCCGCCTCCATCGCTACCAGATCGGGCGATCCGGTCTGAGCTGGGAGCATTTCACCTGATTCAAACTACTGTGCCACCATGGCTCCAGAATAGGATGAAACATGTATTCTGCCTAGATCAAAACCACCTGACTTTGCTTAATTCTAAGCCGCAGAAACTCACTGAACCTGGTCATAGAGAGATGCTAAGAGTTGTAGTTCTGTGGGCCATGGTATTTCTCCTCTCTCAAGCTTTGGCCTTCTCCAGGGGTGGGTTCTACTTACCTTTACTACTGGTTCACAATGGGAGCGTGAGTGTGCGCTTGCTTTGCTCGCTCACATGCGCAATGCTTCTGCGCTTGCACAGATCATAAATTATGACATCCAGGCGGGTGGGTGGAGCCTTCCACCACTTTTACTACCGGTTCTAAAGAACCAGACAGAACCGGGAGCAACCCAACACTGGCCTTCTCATAGGAAAAGTGAAATGCTGATGAAAGAAAACTATAATAAATAAATTAAAAACCTATAATAATAGTTTTCCCTGAAAATCATTTTTTTTCATAAAAACTGTAACCATTCTCATCTGTCTTCAAGGAATAGAAACTTAGACAGTTCACACAACCCTAAGAGAATTTGTGTGTGGAGCTGTACCCATTAGACCTACTGACTCATCGTTTGATGGGCTGGTTCAATAAATAGTCCATTACAATTCTCATTTGTCTACTTTGTTTGCTCAGTACGTTTTGAAGCATGTCATTCCCTTGTGAAAGAGGCTGCCTGGCACAGATGGCGCATCACATCACTCAATAATATGCCCCATGTATACTCACTGCCTATGTCTCTTGGATGGATTGAAACCGCAGGTGGCTCTTTGAGCTCTGAAAGTAACATTCCAAATATGGCTGACTCTGTCAGCATAGTGCTGAGGCACAAAGAGCTCAGCATAGGCCTGCTTAAGAAGTTGACTGCCAGGCTGCTGCTTCTGTAATATGGCATCATAGAAGGAAACAAAGAACGACTTGTGCCAGTTTTGTGTTTGTAGAACCAGGGACAGATTACCACCCCTTTTGAATGTATGTGTGTCCAAATAGATTTTTTTTTAAAAAATCTTTCCAAGGGCCCTTTTGCAATTGGCACATTCCAAAGGACCATACTTATTTGATAGAATGCTGTTCTTCAGTTAGAGGCTGGACTGATGATGATATGGCAACACAGATGTCCAGTTTCTTATTTGTGAAAAGGTTCAAAAGAGAACAGCATAAAGACCCATATCATATCATCTCCTTCAAGATCAGCCGTAATTCTGACTACTATATAGGGAATCCTATGCTTCGTTTTCAGTGGAAGTTACAGACACACCATCGCCACTAGTTGAGCATTTTTTTAAAATAACTTTTACAAAAATAAGACATTGAGGAGCAATTTTAACATCATCCTTCTGCAACTTTTTTAATTAATGCAAATGAGAAAGGTTCTTGTTACAATAAATATAAAGCAACACTAAACAATTAACAGTGTTTGCTTGTGTATTAATTTATTTATGTTTTTTAGTTTATACAATTTTTATCTTTTATGATTGTAAGCCACCCAGAGTTACCCTGAGGTAAAATGGGCGGCCAATAAATTTTATAAACAAACGAACAAAATAGGCAGTTTAGTGAGGTTTTCCCATTAGGGGAGAACAGGTGTGTGAAAAATGCAATGTTGTAAGTCTACCCAAATTGTTAGTATATCTCTTTTTCTTATATAACTCTGCTTGAATGAAAAAAGAAATAGACAAAACTGTTTCACAGATAATGCCACAAATCTGTTTTCCCTTAGACATCTCTGTAGTTCTCTGTGAGTACTTCTTAAGTTTGGTCATATGCTCCACAGTGAATTGAAAAGCATTTCAATTTTGAAAGATGGGTCCTAATTTTTCTTTGACCAGATGATTTTTTAAAAAAAAAAACAGCATTCAGACCTTGCTGGAAGGTTTTTTTTTTTTTTTAAGAAAATAAAAGGTTATTTACTTTCTTCCCTTGCTGCAATATGAAACCACTAAAAGAAAGGCTTTATATTGGAACCAACTACAATGTAGCCATTTGCTCAGAGTATGTCAGCAGATTTGTGTCCCCATTTTTGCACCATCAGCATCTGGCCATTGTCCGATCATGGCTTGTTTTGAGGCTTCTTGGAGGTAGAGTACATAACTTGTGTTGTAATAAAATCACAGTGACATTAACAGTAAATCATGTACTTTTGCTGACAGCAGGGAAAATTCAGTTGCAGATGTTTGTCCTTTTGATGCCTCCGTTGTTTCTGTCACATTTTATTCTTGGTTCACCTTAGAATCCAGATGTAGAACGAAGACTTCATTTTCACATACGGTACCCCTAAGAATGTGAATTTCTTTGGCATCACAGGATGGAGCAGAAATCATGAAATGCTCCATCACACTTTGCAATCAATATATTTAGAAAACTTGAAGTCAAGGAGAAATTGGGTTAAAACTATTGAATGCTCTTCACCAGCCCCTAGCCGTGGCCCTATACCAGGCCATGGCCTATTCAGAACCAGGCCCCACAAGTGATTTGCACAAGCAATTGGCTGACGCACGTGCACAGGTGTGTGCAGCTCAACTTGCTCAAGTTGAACTGCATGTGTGCCAGCCCGCTGCTAGAGCACATTGACCTGCCTGTGTACGTGTGCACCAGCTCACTGGTCGCACGGCCCAGTTCCCCTCTCCCCCCACTGCTGGGCCACCAAGCCGAAAAGGTTGAGGACTGCTGCCTTACCATCTATATTTCCATTCCCATTAAAAAAAAACATCTCAGAATCAGAAGAAACATTTCTACCCTTTCCTTTCCTCTGAATTTCTGCTTTGTTATGTTTATAGATAAATGGGATGAAAATTTGTATGGTATTTTGCCCAGCCATTCACATCCATATATACATTTATGGATTTTACAAAAATCATCCTATGTTAGAAAAAGTGTGCCCTACTCAAGTACAAGTAGTCCTTGACTTACAACAGTTCATTTAGTGACTGTTCAAAGTTACAGCGGCATTGAAAAAAGTGACTTATGACCATATTTCACACTTATGACTGTTGCAGCATCCCCATAGTCATGTGATCAAAATTCATACCCTTGGCAACTGACCCTTATTTGTGACAGTTGCAGTGTCCCAGGGACATGTAAATCACCTTTTGCACTTTTCTGACAAGCTAAATCAATGGGGAAGGCAGATTCACTTAACAACCGTGGTGATTAATTTAAGTGTAGCAAGAAAGATCGTAAAATGGGGTAAAATTCACTTAACTGTCTCAGCAACACAAATTTGGGGCTGAATTGTGGTCGTAAGTGGAGGATTACCTATAAAGAAAGGCAAATAATACATGTTGTCTATCAGTTCCCTTTTGCAGAGTATTGTTTCATAGTTTTCCAAACCAAAAGCAAAAATTTCTTTTAAAAATAATTTGAAAATCTTTGGTACATGTATTTGATGTTTTAGCTCAAGGTGAAATTTAATAAGGCTATATGGAACTTGGTTTCAGTGAAACTTCAGTGGTATTATCCCAACAATGCATACTTCCAAATCGAAACGGAGACTCTTTTGAAGCAGTAAATAGAATCAGATGATTGTGAAATCTTTTGTAGCCTAGTGAAATGCTTCACATTTTGATAATAGGTGAAAAAAAGCCAGGCTAACACTTGTAAGTATTGGTCCAAATGTTTATATCACCCCAAAAGGATAAATTGGCTTGGCCTTGAATTAGCCAAGTAGACTAAATCATATTTGCCCAGTATGGACTTCAGTTCCTAGCATTTTCAGGACGCAATAGTTATTATTAAAAATCCTGGGAGGTGAAGACACTTACCTGGAGGCTACCCAGACCAGAAAAATATGTGGTATGAAGTGATGGGAACAGTATGTGCATGGAGTTGATGGAAACATGGAAGAAAGAGAGGACTAGAGAAGAACAGGAGAGGGGTATGTTAAAAAGGAACCTTGGGGGGGGGGGGGGTGGAACATTGCCAGCTGTTGAATAAGAAGTTTAGTGCTATGGAATTTCTTCCCTGACCTGGCAGGATTTAGGAGTAGGAGGTCCTAACCAGTAGTGGGATTCAGCCAGTTCACACCATTTCGGGAAAACCAGTTGTTAACTTTCTGAGCAGTTTGGTGAACTGGTTGTTGGAAGAAATCATTAGGTCAGAGAACTGATTGTTAGATTATTTGAATCCCACCACTGGTCCTAACACAGATGTTGCAGAGAGCAATACACTTTATCTAATTTGTATGTTTAAATAAAGCTCTTGATGCTTATGATCATCCAATTTCAGACAAAGATTTGGTAGCCAGAAAAATATATTTCAAGCAAGGCAAACCTATCATTGGTCCTCTCTGGTTTGTATTTTTAGTTTCTGTTTTTAAATTACATTTCTGGATAGCATTGTTACATTATTTTGTAAACCACCCTGGGAAATCTTTTGTGGGCAGTAAATACAGTTTAAAACAAAGTAAAAGGGAAAGGTTCATTTTCTGCAAACTTCTCCAATGCAAGGAGACCAGTGGCCCTGTGAACAGAGACACAAAAGGAGGATATTGACAGAAGAAGAACTTAGCCAGGCTCATTTGGGATTCTCTGTGGGAGTAAATATCAGCCACTCCTGAAACCTGATGAAACCTTTTGCTATGAAGGATGTGAAACTGTGGTGCTGCAACAGATGGAAGGGAGTTGCACTGTTCTCTTGCCAGGGAAGGCAGTCGTGCCATCTTAATAATAGACGAAAATGCACTATTTTTAATAACTGGCAGCAGATGATCAACTTGCAAAGCTAATTCGTACTTTATGGTTGACAGCCCATGTTCACCAAAATAAACAAGGGAGGCCAACCTACACAAAGGATTACAATTTTGAATGAACACAGACTCATACATACACACACACACACACTTCAAAACTCAAGTTCAACTTTTGCTCTGAACATTCCCATTCAAACATTGGTGGAACCAGATGTTTTTTCCAAATCTGGAATATTTATGAATTGGACAACTGACTAGAAAGGCAAGTGTAGACACGATGCAAATTATGCATTTGATTCAACTGCCATGGAACACATCATGCAAGGATTATCTCCTTATTTTTAATCCATACTGCCCATCTGCTTTGAATGCCTTTTTAGCTCAGATCATTTGCATTTCCTGTGGCTGGTCTGCTCCTTTTGTCTCATTAGCTGGGTGAGTCACCTCATGAACAGTCAGTTTCCCTCCTACAAAACTTGCTTGTTGCTCAATACACACTTATTAAGCTGAGAAAGGTTATCGACAACCAAAAAGAGAGGAAAGTTTGGCCATTTCCAAATTTCTAAATCTAAAGTATGTCTGTTTCCATCTTCCATAATCCCAACCAACAGTTACTCTGACTGAAAGAGCATTCAAGATGAAGGTCTATATTTTTAGGTTAAGAATGGCTGCCTTACATGTGTTTGTAATCTCTATATTTTCTGAAGTATAGAGCTTAACTTCATAGACAAGTCCATGCTGGAAATCTTAGGGATTTCTAGGAAGGGATTTACCATTGACATCTGGAATATTTAGTCAATTTCCCAATCTTGAATACAGCCCTGGGATTTCCTAGTGACTTCCCATCCTTAACCAGATTTAACCCAGTTTATTATTTTTTGTATCCGTTATTCTTTGTTTATTGGTGGCTGCATTATTGATTTGGATATTCCTATTTTTGTTTTGCTTTCTTTTATTTATCTATGCCTAAAAAGTCTGGATTACAGTATGTATCCCTGAGCTCCTTAGTCTACAGCAGCACTTTCCTCCCAAGCAATCATTTCTCATTCTGGCACTCATCAAACACAATTCTCTACATGTTGTAGCATATATCAGTGTTTCTCAATCTTGGTAACTTTAAGATGTGTGGACTTGAATTGCTGGTTGGGGAAATCTGGAAGTTCAAGTATGCATAATTTAAAGTTGCCAAGGTTAAGAAATGTTGATATATATGACAGTATTCAATGGATTTAGCATGTTTAGGGATGCAAGTGAACATAGGATACTTCATTTAATCTTGAGTAGGGGGTCCCATCCTGTTGCATACAATATCATGTATAGTACAGTATACAGTAGAACCTCTGGGCACGAACGCTTCTGACCATGACCAAATCGGGTTCCAACCAAAAAACTCACTTTTTTTTTCCAACAGCAAATTTGGCGCTTTTTGTAAGCTCCAGATCCCAAAATTAGGTTCGGGTCATAACCAAATCGGTTTGCGACCAAAGTTATGGAACAAATTATGGTTGTGACCAGAGGTTCTACTGTACTGTACTGTACAGAAGGCTGAAAGGGCTTTCCCTGAGTAACCTTGAGGTTGTGATTCCTTGCCACCATGAGGTTAGATTACCTTTCTCTTTTCAGCTTCTTCTTTTAAATATTCTTGATTTTAAGTTATTTCTTGTTAATTCTGATTTAAACCTGGAATTGTCAACATGGAAAGCATCAACTGCTTTGTGAGTCTACAGCCTTTCAGAAACCAACAAACCACAGAGTTCATTTCTTTATTGACCTACTGCATAGTGGGATCCCCAAACCTCTCATCATTTAGCTAATTACCAAAGTTGATGATTGAGTCATTTATCTTTATGTCTCATAAAGCTCCAGCTAGCATTTTAGAGATAATGTAGACAGATAGACAGACAGACAGACAAAGTTCTGTGGGAACTTCTGTGGAGTAGACATTAGGCATTCCTTTTGTTGGAAAAGTCTTATTATAATCTAAGGGCACAAATTCTGGCTATCATTTTGCACTGATCAAAGTACATCCAGGTTTCTGTCAAAATCATATGACATGCTACATTCTTTCATAACAGATATATCTCACCAGTGGATTGCTTTAGGGTTTACCTTAGCTTTGCTCATCGGCAAATTAAAGAGAAAACCCATTTGGTCTCTTTTTAGCTGAAGGGGTAACTACATTTCACCCCAAGTTACCATAGGTAATGGTAAGGGATGCTGGGGTATTAAGATCCTCAATATGTTGGTGACCACAAATGCCATACTCCTGCTTTTGCATTCTGAATTAGACTCTTAATATGCTGTCCAGTACAATAGACATGGCTATTTACATTCTTCTGCTTAAATTACATACTGCTTCTCTTTGTCTCTGCTTGTAGGACACATGCCTAAGAATTCCTATTGCTTTCTACCTTATTCTTGGGCAACACAATGTACTCTTAGCACATATATATTTAAGAAGTTGCTTTTCCTTGTTTTTTTTTTTTTCTGAAACACACATTGTAATTTTCTCAAGGCTAGAAACAGTCACATCTAGTGACTTCAATAGCACTTTATCCAGACAGTCATGGAATTAATACATTTTGCTTGGTCTCTTTCCCAGTGCCTATAAATTTTAAATTCCATGACACAAGGTCTGTTTTTGTGACCAGAACTTTTATGAAACCTAATCCAAAAATCTATAGTGCTGGTGGCAGGGCTGGTGGGAGATGATAAGCAGTGTAATTTTACTACAGAGCCTATAATAAAGAGTGTGTTTTGTGAATGTTCTCACCTCCCATGAAATGCATCCCTTATTTACTGCAAAACTAATTGTACTTCTTTACAAAAATGGGATAGTTGTTGCTGCAGAGGCAAGTCCTCTGATGATCTTCACTTAGAGCCCATCAGCTGGGACAAAAGGGGAATGGGGATGTACCTTCTGATCAGAGTTGGTATTCAGCCAGTTCTGACTGGTTGTTGTGGTCCACCAGCAGCCTGCAGAGCTGGCAGTGGAGTCAGACAGTGAAAAGGCTAGGGAGGAACATGGGCCAGTCCTGGAGTCTGGGGAAGGCCCGGACGAGAGCTCTGCGTCAGAGGCAGAGATGGGGCCAGGGCCATCTGGGAATGATGCGCGGACTCCGGAGCTGCCAGAGTCGAATAGCAGAGAGGCAGAGGAACAGGGGAGCCTGTTCCTAGTGCATACATGAACAGAGCTGCCAGAAGGCAAGAGCAGCTAAAGCAAAAGGGATGACTTGGGAGTAAGGTCAGGAGATGATATGGGTCCTCCCATAAGGCTTAAAAGAGAAATAAAGGCACTTGGGCCTTTTGCAGGAAAGCAATGTTGCTAACTCTGTTTCCAGTCAGCATCTCTTATTTGTTTCTGAACTTTGTGGGGCTTTGCCAAGCAAGGCCTTTAGCAAGGTGTTAAAGAATATAAAGATTGGTATTATCCCGAAGGACTTGTTTTGCAACTAATTGGGACTCAGTTGGGAATGAACGTAATTCTCAGCTATTACAATAAAATAGGTTTTTTTGGGACTAACTCAGTTAGCCTTGTAATGACACAGTAAGCCTAGGTCACAACACCGGTTTGCCCAAACCAATAGTGGAAATTGCAAGTGGGCCTGCCTACCCGCCCCGGTTCTATGCCATCCTATTTAGGCATGTTTTTGAGGCTGCGTGCAGGCACAGAAGACATGCGTGCCAGCAAAGCACATGCGCAGAAGGTTCACATTTGCGAACTGGTAGGGAAAGTAAGTGAATACCACCCCTGCTTCTGATAGATATCAGTAGAATGTATATTTTCATATACATTTTGCCCTATCTATATGTGAGAATAAGGGCAGCCTAGAAAAAACCTTGCAATGTAACACTTGGAGGCAACCATTTCCTCAGCATGGCATGACAAGGAAGGAAACATTAAGCAATTTGTCTGTTCCTCTTCTCCTGCTCAGAGCGAGACTAATAAGAGAGTGAAATGTCAATGCATTTGTTATGTTGTCCTAAGGTCATACAACAAATGCAGTAAAAGACCTATTTCACAGAAGAAAATGTAGATAAAGTTGCAGCCTATTTGGGAAAGTAGAGGTGCAGATGTAGATGACAAAGGCATAAAAAGACCAACAAATACTGTGTTTCCCCAAAAATAGGACCCTGTCTTATATTTTTTGAACCCCAAAATAAGTGCTTGGCCTTATTTTCAGGGATGTCTTTATTATTTTGGGGTACATGGAGCAAGACAGCTCCTCTTGCTGTCTTACCTGATTTCTGTCTCCCTAACCCTAACCAGAGGAAATGGTGGGGACCGGCTGCATTTAAATATCTTCAAGGAGGGCTTATTTTGGGGCGGGGGTTATTTTAGCCCATGTGCTCAAAAGCCTGATTGGGCTTATTATCAGGGGATGTCTTATTTTAGGGGAAACAGGGTATGTTTTCTTCACTGACCTTTCTGTGCTTTCCCTGCAGATGGCAGTTGTAGTATGAAAAATAAAACTTTGCTCAAAGAATTTCTCACAACATTGCCTGGTTCAAGGCTGACCAGGGTTTGTTTGTTTTTGGTTTTTTTTTGGCCAAGACCAAAATATGTCGCTGCATAGGCAATCAACACCATATCTAGGAATGCCTTTTTCCCTTTAATCTGCACAAGAGAGACTTGCACGGGAAGCAGAGACCAAGCCTAAGCAGAGACCTCCTTCCTGGAGGAACAGGAACATGCTGTTCCTGTTCCTCCAGGAACATTTGTTAAGTGAATTTGCCCCATTTTATGACATTTCTTGCCATAGTTGTTAAATGAGTCATTGCAATTGTTACGTGAATCTGGTTTCACCGTTGACTTTGCTTATATGTAGATCGCAAAAGATGATCACTTGAGCCCAGGACATTGCAACCATCATAAATATGAGTCAGTTGCCAAGCATCTGAATTTTGATCACATGGGGATGCAACAACCATTGTGTGAAAAACTGTCATAAGTCACTTTTTTCAGTGTCGTCATAATTTTTAGCGATCACTCGATGAACTGTTATAAGTCAAGGGCAACCTGTATTACACTGGTCTATAAGGAAAAAGCCTCAGAAATGAAAGTAGCTTAATTTTACCAGAATTCGGTCACTAATAAAGGAAAATTAAGCCCTGAGTATTAATTGGCTCCAGTTTCCAAAATATAGCTTCAGATCAAAATTGCATCAAAATAATTCAAAATTACAAGGGGTGTGTGCAATTATGCTCCATAGCTTTTCTGCAAAATGTGATATAATAGTGAGAATGGTGCCACACCAATCATTATAAATTTATCTTTTTATTGATACCAATAACATAACTTTCTATTCATTTATGGTTTTTTCATGTAACATTTTCATGCTTTTTGCATGAAAAACTTGGAAGTGCTAAATGACAAGGTACCCTTTTTTTCATTTTTTTTTTCATTTTTTTACTACTGGTTCAGCAAACCAGTAACATTTTTTACTACCAGCCCGAACCGGTAGCATTTCACCCCTGTCTCAAAGTGAAGATAAATTTATATACTTCCATGTGGTACCATTTTCATTGTTCTACTGTACTTTGTCGAGAAGTTATTTATTTTATTTATTTATTATTTCAATTTA
Organism: Masticophis lateralis; assembly: GCA_030761175.1. Lineage (NCBI taxonomy): Eukaryota > Metazoa > Chordata > Lepidosauria > Squamata > Colubridae > Masticophis > Masticophis lateralis. The sequence continues at coordinate 115,803,386 of JAUDYJ010000002.1, forward strand.
TATACCGCCCTTCTCCCCGGGAGGGGGACTCAGGGCGGTGAACAACCAGATTTAAAACACATATAATACAAACATTAAAAGAATTATAAAATTAAATTAAATTCATTTGGCGTTCCAAATAAAATTCTAACCCCATTAAAATACCCAATTTAAAACCCCAAAAATCAATTAAAAAATTTTGTTCAAACCCCATTAAAAACAATCAAGCAAGGCCGGCTTGTTGGAATAAATAGGTCTTAAGGGCCTTTCGGAAAGTGCGGAGGTCTGGGATCAAACGAACTTCTGGAGGCAGCTCGTTCCATAGGGTGGGTGCCCCCACAGAGAAGGCTCTCCCCCTGGGGGCCACCAGCCGACATTGCTTGGCTGATGGCACCCTGAGAAGGCCCTCTCTGTGTGAGCGTACTGGCCGGTGGGAGGTTATCGGTAGCAGCAGGCGGTCCCGCAAGTACCCCGGTCCCATGCCATGGAGCGCTTTAAAGGTCAAAACTAACACCTTGAAGCGCACCCGAAAGACCACCGGAAGCCAGTGCAGCTCGCGCAGTTATGAGGCATTGTGACTATTAGACACCTCCCTTCCTTGTAGACAAACATACTTGCCTGTGTATAAATCTTTATTGTGAAATATCTTGAAAACTTTAGCCAATCAGCACCTTTATCACCTCATAATTCATCCAATCAAAATATGTAAAATTAATGCATTTTATCTCAGAGATTGATAAGTTCCCAAAATTTGAAGACCAGTGTTTAGTTACCATTCAGCAGTCTAGTGGAAAGCTGAGGGTTTCCTCTCCTAATTAAAAAAAAGCATCTGTCAGCCTCTGCCTTTTGATTGCTTGATTGCTTGATTGCTCGGCTGCCATTGTAATGCAGGAGGGGGGAGATGTTTGAATGTCTGGGAGGTGGGAAGTGAGCCGGTGGAGAAGAGGGGATAAAGTTTTCTTCAGTGTTTTCTATTCAGCTGGGAAGAATGCTGATAATCACTCAAGGTCAACCGTCATGCCATACCAGGAGGATGGCACCATCGGAAGCTGCACCCCACATGATCTCTGGGGGGGATGTGGATTGGATAATCCTGACTAAACACTTGGGGGAAGGGTTTTAATGATGCTTTCTATATGTGATTTTCATGCCTATTGCCTCAGACCTTGCTTTTCTTTGATTGCATTCAGTTCATACTCGGTATCTTTCTCTTTGAAAATGGAGTCGAGGTTTTTCTTTCTTGAGTACTGAAAGGAGGCACACCTGACAGCATCAACATCACAAACCACTAGATTCCACTAACGCGGGGCTCCTGAAATTGTTCATATTCTTTTCAGAAATTTTGAAAGATCTCATGTAAAGACTTCAAAATGTTATGAGATTTGATGATCTCATGAGACCTTAGTCATTTTTAAATATTGAATCTAGTACATTTGACATTCTCTAGCATAGATGTAAATAGGTAATACAGATAATGAAAAGTATCTGGTGTGAGGATATGGACTGACATTCTCTGAATCTTTTGTCACACAACTTTTTTTATGACAAGTTAACTGAAGTTTCAGAGAATGTCACGTGGAGAATTTTGGCACCATATACTAGCAATTTCTGATATTCTTGTTCATGCATTGTTTTTTTTGTTTGTTTGTTTGTTTTGTTTTAACTCTGCGCTTGAGAAGCAAAATACACCTTCCGTATGGCATTCCGGGATAACTGCATACTGTTAAAAAGGAAAATGAGACCTAGCATTATGCCCCACAAAAAGGAATACTTTTTGTAGACTATATGCTTTATTTTCTTGGTTAGTGGATTTTTTCCCCATAACTTTGATACATCTTAGCCCTGCCATTTACTTTTGCACTGGGATACCATTCATTAAATTTTCATGACATTTTCAGAGAGTCGGTAAGTAGGTGGAGCTTGAGTATAAGGCAGAAGTGAAAACTTTTTGGGTGAGATGTTATCGTTTAGAAACAAAACAGTTTTGTGATGCCATGGAGTATTGAACACTAAACAAAGGACAATGGAATTTAGTTGTATCGAGCTATTCTTTTGGTAGTATTCCAGTTCACCCTTTGCCTGGGCACAATACCTCAACAGAGAGATAAATCATTCATTGTCTCTTAATGCCAAGCAATATGTATCTGTTCAGGAATGTTTAGCCTTGGGAGTAAAGGGGAAGACACACTGGGAGGAGACCAGGCTAATTCCACAGTGCTGGACAAACAGAATTACTTGGAGAAACTTCAGCATTCAGACAAGCAGAGGTGAACAATTCACTGCAAAGGTGTTGAAAGGTAAAGATTGTCCTGTTGCTAGCAGATCTGGAGTAGGTTATGTCTGTGTGAGGAGGAGGAAGAAGGGAATGGGAAGGCATAACCGACTGTCTCTCCATTTATATTAAATTCAGAGTGAAGTGTCTTCTACTGTATGACAGAAAAAGACAGAGGGGATGGTGGTAGAGGAAAGGGCGAGGGAGCAGGGAATAGCATACATATGTGTAGGATCCAATGTGAAGAAGAATATTCCTTGTTCACATTATGAAGTCAGAATATATATAGTCCTTGTATATATAGATTTGCCTGGTACTGGTGCTGGATTTGTGCTGTGTTTAATTGCATAACCTTTCCTCTGCATTCAAGTATCTTGAAATAGCTTTGTCTAAGGAAAAAAAACAAAGCAAAACAAGGAATGCTGTTCACCATGTCCCATGCTCTACCTTACAGTTATTTAAGACGGTAGACTGCGGTCCATGAGCTATTTGTCAATGAGCTTCTGTTAAGGCACTCAGTGCTCAGTTGTATTATTCTTCTATGCCTGATGGACTTTCTGCTCATTTAGCAGGGGCATTTATATCTGCTTAAGCAAATGGGTCCAATTGTCTCTCAATCCACTTAATATGGATTATTTATGTTCAAGCTATTAAACCATTTTCTATCTTGCTTTCAAAGTGTGAAACATCAATGGACGATCAAGGATTTTTGCAAAACAGCAATCTCATCCCAGCCTTCAGGCCTTTATTTGGGGAGCTTTCTGATAAGTGGGTTATCTGACATCAGCTCCCTTGATTATTGAAATATGTGCTCTTCCTAGCTTAACTTCTTTTCCATAAACCTGGTATAACATGTACAGAGCACCAGATCCTTTGCCTATTATAGTTAACAGTTTATTGGGCATCTTCTGATGTCACAACAATAAACAGTTCCCTGAAGAACTGTTGAAACACAATACACTGCAAAGGCTGCAAACTGTAAATACTATCTCAAGTGTAAACTGAGATAAAATGAAAAATCCATCAAAAGCAGCCAAGTTATATAATGTTACTTGGGAGCTGATAATCACCTCCAAAACGTATCTATACAAACAACTGTCAACCATTGTTAAATTATGGTGGATGAATATGCATGTTATGTGAGGTGAGATCATAATGATTTATTCAATAAGCTATAGTTAAAACAAAATATACTTAAGCATAAGTGACAAAAAGTGACAAGAAACATAGAGGCAATCCTCCAGTTACAAGAGTTCAAAGTTACGATGACAGTGAAAAAAAAGTGATTTGTGGCCATTTTTCACACTTATGACCGTTGCAGCATCCCCATGGTACATTCATACATTGGCAACCTTCAATCTCAAAAGACTGTGGTATCGTGCTCTGGAAAGAGGTCCTAAAACAGGATCTGGTGTGACTAAACAGGGCAATTTGAGAGTGGCAATCCCTTCCACACTGAGATACATTGCCCAGCCCACAGATTTTGCTGGTTCCAGGACTGCCTCTTTGCCTCAGCCTGCCAAACAAGTGTTTCTTCAAATTGGAGAAGGCCATGCTGCATCTTTAGCCTCCAAGCTGAACGATCAGAAGTCAAGGTTTCCCAGTCGTTAATGTCCATTACCTCTTGCAAATATTCTTATATCGCCATGGTACCATAACCCCATGGTAACATGATCAGAATTTGGATGCTTGGCAAGTGGTTCATATTTATGACGGTTGTGGTGTCCTGGGTCAGGTGATTACCTTTTACAATCTTCTGACAAGCAAAGTCAATGGGGAACCAGATTCACTTAACAACCATGTTATCAACCTAACAGCTACAGTGATTCGTTTTAACAACCATGGCAAGAAAGGTTGTAAAATGGGGCAAAGCTCATTTAACAAATGTCTTACTCGGCAACAGAAATTTTGGGCTCAGCTGTGGTCGTAAGTTGAGGACTACCTGTACAGATAAGTAAGGGGGTCTATAGGAATAGCAAAAAGTCATATCTGTGTGAGAAAATGCAGAAATATATTACTGTTTAACTATTTCAGATGAGGATGATTAGCAAAAAGATACCACTGTTCTTGGAAGCAATGACCATAGTGCTTTTAAATCTAACTGAAATGAAAAACTGCCACTGAGGTCTGGCATAACTGTACTTGATTGCAGAAAACATCTCACACTGAAGAAAGGATTAAAAACAAGGAAGTTGAAATAGAAAACCCAGGGAGTCAGATCTTTCCAGAAACTCTTCCTGGTTATTCAGAATTTAACATCTATGTTATCTTCAGCATCAGAGCCAATATATCTCTCTTCACTGTCTCTGAAGTGTCCCAAAATGAATCATGTGGTACAGCCTGGCGGTCAGTGTAAATTTGAAATAAGATTATGTCCTTTGAGGCATGCAATTCTGTGCCCAGCGGAAGCCAAATTTGAAAATAATACAAAGTATGCCTATTTGGGGCAGTGGTTAAAGGCTCTGGATTTAAAAAATGGGAGAAAGTTCCAATCCCACATTCAGTACAAATCCAGCTGATTGTCTCTCGGCCCTAGGAAGAAGGCAAGGGTAAACCACTTCCAAAATCTTGCCAAGACAACTGAAGGGACTCCTCCATATAGTTACAAAGAGTCAGAAGAACCCTTCTGACAACCCAACCCTTCATCCAGATTCCAAACAATTTTCTCACGTGCAAAGATTTCATTTCTGGGATTGGCTTTCAACATTTCCTCAGGCTTACTGATGTTTCATCTGATTTCTGTCTTTCTCCATTGCTCTGTGTTGTTTTCCTCGATGAATAAAAGTTTCCAGAATTGTGAGGGGAGTCGGGGAAGGGAGAGATTGAGAGAAAAAGAGCAATCTTACTGGTCATGCACAATTTAAGAGCTGTAAAGACAAGATCTTCAACGACTCTCTGGTGCATTCCAAAACCTCTAATTGTGTAACTTAGCCACAGAATAACATACCACTTCTAAATCCGTCCTTGGAGCATAGCTATTCATGGTGTGGGAGTCAAGCCTGTTCCTTCCTGTCCCAGGATTTCTTTTCTTTTTTTGTTTTCTTTTTTTTTTTTTTATGATTTTAGAACTTGGTCCAGATCAGACTGTGAAATGGTGTTCATCTCTTTTCCTCGTGAATTGTCCCTTGAGGAACCACAATTTTCTTCAAACATGTATTAAGATTATTGAAACAAGGTGTGTGTGTATGTATTAAGGCAAAGCAATAATTTCCAAATGAATGTCTGTGTCTATATGTGAATTTAAGCAGTGGGGAGAAAACCCAGTGGTTGGGTTCAAACACTATGCTATGATTTTATTATTTATTTATTATTATTGTTTATTGGTTTGATTTATATGCCGCCCTTCTCTGGAGACTGAGGGCGGCTTACAATGCATTAAGCAATAGCCTTCATACTTTTGTATATACCTGCTTAGTAGGGCTTTCAGCCCCCCCCAAGTGGTGTTCTTTTTTATACAAAGTCAGTTTATTGCCCCCACAATCTGGGTCCACTGAATAAACTGTTTAACCAGGTCCACTGAATAAACTGCATCACAATTCCACCAACATGCTACATCATAAATTTGAACATTTTAACACTGCATTTTAACATTTTAACATTACGTATGTTATAGAACCTATAGAACTTTATACCATTTATTCACAGCTTCATCAGACTTAATTTAACATAATATAAATGTATGCCTTTGAGACAGTGTTGACTCCTAGCGACTGGCTGGGTAAGATAAAAAAAAAATTGGCAATGTTTTGTGGTTTGTCATTGATTCCTTCCTGGGGCTGAGGAAGAGCAACTGGCCCAAGGTCACTCAGCTGGCTTTGTACCTAAGGCAGGGCTCCTGATTTCTTAACCCAATGCTTTAATCACTACACCAGACTGATTCTTGATATGAATCATATCATATGAGATGAGATATTGGGGCAGCAATTGGCTGAGTGACATTTTTGGCCTATTTCCCCTTGCATCTAATCATGGCATAAACATTCTCTAGTGCACTGATGTTGTTACCTAATTTGGTAATGAAATGTCTACAAGAAAGCAACCAAGCTCAGAGAGCATCAAGGACATTCTCTAGTACTGGATGTTTTCTGCCATATTCCTATGACATTGCTCTTTTGGCCCCTAAGTGAGAAAAGCTAAATTATTCTTAGCTATGTCACTGTTAAAAGATGATTGGTTAAAAGATTGATTGATGAAGCCAGCAATTTTTTGGGGGAAAAAAATATGCTAGGTTTCATCAGTCGATTCGATCAATTTTTGGAATGAAATTAGCTGACTACAGTGCCTTGCAATAGAGGTAGAAAGAAAGAAAAAAAATTAAAAGCATAAATTAGAAGCTTACAAAAATGTCATCATATTACTAACAAAGCCTAGGAGAAAAAAAAACCATATCCCAGTTAACACTAAAATAGAGAACAGTTAGGACAGACACGTGGATCTCAGAATAGACAATGTTAAACTATTAGTGATCATTATCTGGCTTCCCATAAGAATTCTCCATAAATGACTTTTATTAACTACAATATGTGATGACTGGACTAATGAACACAACATAACTATTGAAAACAGTTGTGCTCATTTATCTTCCAGTATAGGGAGAATAATTCTCAAATTTGGAATTTTGTGGTATTCTCTGTATTTCTGAAACTACTTGAATGTCTGGGTATGTTTGCATAATGGATGCTTCATTTGTCTTGCAAGCATTGTCCTGGTTGCCTTGAAATTTATTTTTAAAAGGCAAAGGCTGTCCAAACCCAAGCTCCTAGCCTATAATTGGATTTAGCTTTTCTTCCTCCACACTCCCTTTGAGGAAAAAAAAAAGCTTTTCTAGTGCAGCAGTGCAATTCAGCTGCTCAAGATGATGAAAGATAATGGAAGAAATGACTGTCTCATTTGACCAGGAAGTTTGCTGAGGAGGCCCTCTAAATTTCCATTTGGTGAAGGGAAGGACCTCTGCATTTCAGACAGAAAATAAACCCTCATTACCCCACAATTTTTGAATGAACTGGTGAAGCTCAGGTGGTGATGAGAATGGTAGCAACTAGGAGTATTCTTCATCGGAGTAGGATAATGTAGCAGTAATAGCATCATTTAGAGAAGATGGGCCTTAATGCAAGTATCTTCTATGTCAGAGGTCTTCAAACTTGGCAGTTTAAGACTTGTGGACTTCAACTCCCAGAATTCTCCAGGCAGCTATGCTGAATTCTGGGAGTTGAAGTCCACAAGTCTTAAAGCTGCCAAGTTTGAAGACCTCTGTTCTATGTTATAGGGTAGAGTTAGGGGTGAAATGCTCCCGGTTCAGATCGGATTGCCCGATCCAGTAGCGATGGAGGCGGGTGGTTCGGAGAACTGGTAGCAAAGATCCCTGCCCCCACCCCGCCATGCCCAGCTGAGCTGCACAATCATCAGAGGCTTTTTTTTTTTACTTTTTAAAAGCATTTTTTTCTACAACCTCTTTGGCCAAAAAAAATGCTTTTAAAAGTTTTTTAAAAAGCTTCTGATGATCGCGCGGCTCAGCTGGGTTCGTCAAAGTCTTTTAAAAGCATTTTTTCTACCACCTCTTCAGAGGTGGTAAAAAAAATGTTTTCAAAAGGCTCCGACGATCCCAGCTGAGTTGCCTGATCTGCAGAGGCTTTCTTTTTTTAAATGCCTCTGACGATCAGGCAACTCAGCTTGGATCGTCGGAGCCTTCTGAAAGCACTTTTTTTACAACCTTTTCCTTGAAGAGGTTGTAGAAAAAATGGTTTTAAAAGTAAAAAAAAAAAAAAAATTGGTCATGCCCACCCAGTCACATTACTTCCCCACAAACCACGCCCACAGAACCGGTAACAAATTTTAACAAATTTTAGATTTCACCACTGGGTAGAGTCTACATTGTAGTGTTCTGTCAACAACAAACTCCTTCCCTCCTGACTTATTTCCCTATCAGGATGCAAGAAGAGGGAAACGGGCATGCTGCAAAGCAGAGTGTGAGCCTATGGCATAATTTCTTGTTTCCAAGGACAGCTCCAGCTTCACTGGCCTTCTTGGAAGATAAAAATAGTGGCTGGCTTCTGCTAGTGCTTTATTTGAACATGTACTCCTTAGAAAACAATGATTTTGGGAGGTGACAGCAGCTGGGAGGAGGAGGAGGAGGAGGTGGCTAAACCTCACTAATCCACCTTTCAGTAAATTGATGTCTCATGACTGGTTAAATGTTTCATGGCAACTATCACAAAATTCCCCTAGAATGCTAGAAACAACCACTAATCTCAACTTTTGGGAGTTCTGTTCTAGTGACATTTGGGTTGGATGGCACTAAGATGCTGCCTTCAGGCATGTCCAAAGTCCAGCTCAGGGGCCAATTGTGGCCCGTGTTCAAATTTCAAACAGCTCGCAGCCTCTTCTCCCTGCCGGCTCAGCCTGTCACTCATCCCCGCCGGCCGGCGCTTTTCCCTTCACCACACAGAGGTTCCCACAGCTGTCCCCAGCTGCCTCCTGCTCCACACCACTCTACTCTGCAGAACATCTCAGCCATATTTTTCACCAGAACATGGCAGTAGACCTGAGTCAGCACTCTCGACGCATGACCCTTGTAAGCTTGTGTGCCCATTTCTAAAATGGCGACTGTAACTAAAAAAAAGGAAAGTTGACAGCGAGGGCCGCTGCTACCAGGACAGTTAAGTTATTTGTTTAGTCTTTCATAAAATAGTTCATTTGCATTTAATGTTAATGGTTCAAAGAATGTCAGACTGAATGGTCGGCCCCCACAAATTTTCACCTCACCAAATCTGGTCCTCCTTGCAAAAAGTTTGGACACCCCTGCTTTAAACCTTCAGTTGAACGAAGTCAGGTCATATAAAGAGCATGTTTTGTTTTGTTTTGTTTACTAGGTAGACTATTTCATTTCACCTTCACAAAATGTCTACTGAAATTCAGCTCTTAGAACAGCTTGAACTTGATGTAATGTTTTATTACATCATACAATAGGTTCAAATTGTTTGACTTTATAGCATTTTCCACTATGGTTCTGTTTTGTGCTATGTCATCCAGGAAGGATTTGTCCCAAAATAAGTGAAGGGAATCTAGTTTGGCCTAATGGCCAAAGTGGCTCTTATCAAAAATAGCGACGCTGCTAGATCATATGCTCCATTCTCTACCTCAGTATTTCTCAATCTTATCAACTTTAAGGTATGTGGACTTGAATTTCCAAAATTTCCCAGCCAGTATTCTGAGAGATGAAGTCCGTGTATTTTCAAACTGATGAGACAGAGAATAGCAGGGACAATAGCACTTAGACTTATATACCACTTCTGAGTGTTTTACAGTCCTCTCTAACCAGTTTACAAAGTCAGTATATTGCCCCCAAAAATCTGGGTCATCATTTTACTGACCTCGGGAGGATGGAAGGCTGAGTCAACCTTGAGCCTGTGGGACTCGAACTGCTGGCAGCTGGCAGTCAGCAGAAGTAGCCTGTAGTACTGCACTCTAACCACTGCACCACCACGGATCTACTAACTAATCCTGCAGTATGAATCTATAGGCAAGAATATGTGATGGTAAATGATTCTGGGTATGACAGTGCAAAAAGGCAGTGACAAATGGGAGTGAGATCAGAGGAGGGCTATCAAGATAGTAAGAGGTCTGGAAACAAGCCATATGAAAGGGTCTGGGTGTTTAAAGACAACCAAGAGTTGACAGGATAGACTAGGGGTGTCAAACTCGTGTCGTCACATGACATATCACAACTTTTTCCCCCTTCGCTAAACCAAGTGTGGTTGTGGCCAGCATGTGATGCATCTGGTCTGCGGGCCGCAAGTTTGACACCCCTGGGATACACTCTACATATCTGAAGGTTGTCACATAGAAGAAGAAAGAGTAACAAAAAACTATGTGTTAAAGCCACAAGGAAGTTGGTTCTGGAGAAACTTTTGTTTGTGCTGTCGGAAAGAACAGGCTGTCACATGAAGTGGCAAAATCTCATTTGTTGGGGGATACAGAGGCTGGGTTATCTGTCAGAGATGATGTTACAGAGCCTGCAGTGTACACAAAGTAGATTAGCCGACTTCCATGGTCCTTTCTGCCCAATGAATATGCTAAAAGTTTAGAAGATATGCAAGTGTCACAATATGAAGGTCTTCTGGTATTATCCAGAAGTTAGAATTATTTATTTCCAATGTGGCTACAGCTCAACTTTTTCCCCCTCTTTCTTTGAAGGAACAGCATTAGTTGACTCCCCCACCCTGGGTTTTGAGTAACTAGAAAGTTATATTTAGGAGAAATGTATAAAGGCAAGCATGCATGTACATAGCAAAATGTGGAGGCTGCAATACTGAAAGGGATTTTATTAGCCCTTTCTGCTTCCATGGGAAGATGATTCATCCATTTTAATAATCTGGAATGGAGATGACTCACTCAATGCAGCAGTATCATCCCCTTGAACCCAAAGATAAATGCCATTTTTGGGAGTAGCTGCAAAAGGGTCCAACATGGACAATGATCCCACTTAGCACAGGTCAAGCAGGCTAGAGCAACCCTAAATTTAGAATTCCTGCCTTGATCAATGTTCTCAAGTCATGGAAAGACTCAGAAAAGAAAAAGGAAAAAGAAAAACAGTTGGAGAAGGCACCTTCTCAAATTGAATGCATTGTAAAGTATATATGCAGCACAGTAAAACCCTACAAGTTCTGTCCTCTAAAAAGATGGAGCCGAGAGGCCCACATATATCAATCACTTCTAATGAATTGATTGACAGGATTAAACTGTCAGAGGTATTTGTTAGGAGGATCCTGCCTTTTTTATGGACTAGCTAAGCAGAAATGGATTTCTAAGCATTGTTCTGCAAATCTTGCAAATATTTTACTTTTTCCAGAGCTCCCTCTGGAGAGTTTCCAGTAGAGGCCTACTTATTAGTATTGGCTATTCATGTTGAATTTTTCTAGGGCAATCTCTCGTAAGTAGCAGCTGGCAGGAATCTCTGTGTTTACTCCATAAGTCCTTCCTAAAAAACATGTATAACTTTTACAGGGATGTTTTTGATTGCTTATGACAGAGGATCTTTAAAATTAATTTAAGGGAAGTTTGTTGACAGGAACTGTAGCATTGAAAAAGGAACAAAGCACTAAATAACTCCTAGCCTGACTCATCAGCTATGTATCTCACGAGGCAGTTTGCTGAACCAGGGGCATTTTATCAAGCCCCATGTTTTGTTTAGTGAGTCCCAAGTTGCTAATGAACCTTAAAAGACTTCTTTCCCCCCTAGCAAGCTACCGTTCTCTCCAGACCTGCCAATGTGGTCCACACAAGCCTAACTCACATTGGGAGTGCTCTGGTCCCTTCCTGTTGGATAGACTGTGTAGGCCTAGCTGAGGCATCGTTGTGCTCATTCAATTTCTGAAAACAATTCTTGATGAACCTGCTCTCTTCTCAGCTGCAGAAACACCCAAATCTGCAGAATGTATATATCCCAAACTCCCAAGAGAGAACAATCCCCCTCAATGCTTTTTTGTTTTGCCCAGCAGAGCCTCCCCAACTCACAGTTATCCCTTTATGAAATGGACCATAATATCTAGTCTTGTAGATAAGGTCACAGTGGTTGCACAATTGTATTTCTACCTTCAAAGCGCACACCTGGAGCCCTTTGGACAGTAAGACCAATTTGCACGGGGGGGGGGGGGAGATATCTGCAGGAGCAGCCCAAGAGCCAGGCAGCCTGTCACTTCTCGGCCAGCTGCAACAGCTCAGCCTTATTGGCCCGTGGGACAAGGGAAAGTCCGACAGGCAGTTCCTTGTGCCAAGGCAACCCTGTGGCTTCTGGCCAAGACGACGAGGAAGAAAGCCTCTCCAGCAGGGAGCAAAGAAGCGCCGCAATCCTCCCTGGTAGCAAGCAGACGGGCGAGATTCTCTCTTGTCATTCGGCCGAAGACTGAAGTCAGCAGAACAGAAGAGCAAATAGAAACTGACTTAAAAAAAAAAAAGCAGCAGCAAAAAAAAAAAAAAAAAAAAAAGCTGTTTGAAAGCCAGACTGACTGGAGGAGTAAATCCGATTGGAGAGCTTCATACGCTCTAGCCAAAAAACAAAAGAAGGAAAGAAGGAAAGAAAAAAAAAAAAGGCAGAGGGAGAAGGAGAAACGGCGGCAGCGAATTAAGCCTGGAGAAATCCGAGGACGCCGTTTAATATCGATGGATTAGTCAGTGGCTTGTTTTGTTTCAAGGAGCCGAGTTTGCCGAGCGCCTTCCGGCAGATTATTAAATGACAAGTCGAGCGAGCCGCGTTGTCCCGGAGGAAGTGCTTGCGCTGTGCCTTTAAGAGAGTCTTGCGAGGGAATTGGGTTTCTCAGTAGTCCTGCACGTGGCGGAATATATTTTTGGTTGAGTTGTGGGGGGAGAAATAGGGGGGTGGTGGAAGAGAAATCGCGTTCCGATATTTTTTTTTTTTTTTTCTGGGTCATGCTTCTGGCATCTCTCTTTTTTCGCTCATTTTCTTCCAATGATACAAAGCTGCTTCAGCTGGGAGCAGAAACGTCTGACCCGCGCACGGAAATGTGGTAATCTGGAGGCGCTCGCGATTCCAACCCATTGAAGAAATTCGACTCGGGGACGTTTGTTTAGCTTGGTTTTGACGAAGAGGCAAAAAAAAAAAAAAAAAAGCAGCAGCAGGGAAAGTAATTAAATACACTTCGGGACACGTGGATGCTAAATCTATTTCCCAGTCATGGACAGGGACCGGATTACAGGTGAGTGGCTGGAATAGTTTGGCTATGGCTATGTAGACGTGGTGCTCCCTTCCTACCTTTCTCCTCATTCACCCCTCCTGTGGTTTTGGCTGTATTGGAAAAAAATTTCAGCATATAACTCTTGTGGCATTTCTGCCACAATCCCGGATGTCCTTGGTTTACTTCTACTATCCTTTCCCTCTCCTGAATGGTCTCAAAGTAGATGGTGCTGCAGGAGTCCCACCACAGGTCAAAGGCAGTGTTGGGCTTCTGGATCCCACTGGTGCTCCTTCAGTTTTTTTGGCTTTTCCCCTTCTGCCAGAGAAAGGAATGGATCTTTTGGAACCCCTTTGCATGAACTTTGACAGTTTGGAGGTGGGGGGAGGGGGGGTTGGTGGAATTTGGGAGTGGGAGGAGTGGGAAAGCCTATCCCAGCTGGTGGCTCAAGGATGGCTTTATGTCCTGGAAGTTGGCTGCTTGCTTTGTTTGCCTGTGTGTTGTGGTTGAGCACTGGCTTTCATGCCAAAACTTGTGTGAAAGGCAGAAGCTCTCCCGCCTACTCCTTTGTCCTCTGGAGATGTTTATATTGCTACAGGGAGGATTGGCTGATAAACAAGAGGGGCATGGTTGCTAGGGGAGAGTGAGTATCCTGGATACATGCATGTTCCCTGGGTAGGAAACATTATACGAGAAGGTTGCTGCCCTTGGGCCCTGTATTTCATCATCAAGCATATTTGACATGGTGCTTTTCTGCTAATGGCGTGTGCCTGAAAAACCACCATTCTCCACAGAGGTCCACTTGCTGGAGACAAGGTGTAAATTGATTGCTAAGTTAAAGAAGACACTCACAATGGGCCCACTGTGTATCTGTCACCACTGTAGACACAATAACCAGCTATTGACTCTCCCTGAGAGCCTTGAAGCTACTTTGTTCATTATTTTTCAGCCCCGGGTGGATGGCAGGTTTATGAGATGTCTGTTTTTGCAATACTTTTAGCAGTTGGTATCTTTGAAAGAATCTCTGAGCTGGTCTCTTGAGGTCTTAAAAATACCTTACCTTTAAACAACAGAGTTAAGGGATGAAATTCATGTGACACAGCAGATAACAGCCAGAGATGTTTTGTTGCTCACGTCTCATTATTTCCCTGCATTTACCAAGTAGACTTAAGTGTGATCCCTCCTGTTCCACCAGCTCTGTCTAGAGAATAGAACTTGGGACTGTAATCAATATTCAACATGGCTGCGCCCATATCAGGGTCTATGCCTCAAGGGAGAGAGTCTCCTGCTGGTCCCTCAGTCATTAAACAATGCAACCATTGTGGGAGGGGGAACTGCAGTAGGAGAGTTAGCCTGAATTAGCAAGAAAATAAGCCAAAAAAACAGCCTTGAATTCTGCCACTTAATTGTTGTTGAGGAAAGCTCCTGCTCTCTTCTTCCGGATGAAGACACTACACCTCGCCTGGCTAGGTGGTTCAGTGGCTAAGATGCTGAGCTTGTCAATCAGAAAGGTCGGCAGTTCGGTGGTGTGAATCCCTAGTATAGGTCTCCTGCGGGAGTAGGAGGTTGGACTAGATGACCTCCAGGGTCCCTTCCAACTCTGTTACCGTTTACTGTTTACAATGATTTGTAATCAACTTACCTTTGAGATGCCTTCGATGGCAGGGTAGGCAATGTTCTGTCTGTCTCCCTCCAGTTTTCAAAACCTGTCTTTTTCCCTGGCATGGGTGAAAACAGGAGTTGGGAAGCCATTCAGTTCTCCTGGGCGTTGCTAACTTTGCTGGGTATTCACACTGGAAGCAAAACCACATGTTCTAGAGGAAACCACCAAGCAAGGGTGGAGTGCAACAGTGGCAAAGGAAAAGTGAACTCAGCCCTGGTCTAATCTGGGCTCTGTGGAAGAAGAACAAAGTTTGAGTTGCACATTTACATGGCTCTAACAGCAGGCTTATTGCATAAGAGAACACTACTTTTCTTTTGATTTAGGCAGCAGTAATACATCCAATAAACCTCTTCCATTCTCCAATGTGTAATATGTCCTGGACTGCAACTCCAAAATTCCCAGCTAGCATATCAGACTAAGAAAAAAAAAATACTAAATTGATTAGCTACCATCATACTTTAACCTTTCTACCTCTTTCAAAGTACCAGGGAGAATTAAGTAGTCCTATGTGACAAATATGTCTCCTATTTTGAGTTTTTCCCCCCTATATGCTTTCATCTTCAGGAAGGGACTATAAATCCTGTTCTGCCAATTTGCAAAAGTGTAAAATTGTACAAAGTATAAATAAAGCTATAACTATGACTGTTTCATCATTAGCAGTAGCACTTAGACTTATATACCACTTCACAGCCCTCTCTAAGCAGTTTACAGAGTCAGCATATTGACCCCAACAATCTGGGTCCTCATTTTCTCGGAAGGATGGAAGGCTGAGTCAACCTTGGAACCAGTTGGGATTGAACTCCTGGAGTGAAGCAATGAGTTAGTCCTGCAGTACTGCATTCTAACCATTGCACCACCAAGGCTCTTCATTGTGACCCACACTCCACAAATGGAATTGTTTGATAAAATACAAGGATCTGCAATAGATAGCATTTGTTTGTATGACCTCCAATGACTGGCGCCTGCCTTAATTTTTTAAATGCCTTTGTGTTGATCAGATTCCATTGAAACAATATTGCAGATATTTCTATACCTAATCATCCACTCCATGTTTGGAAAATATCTTGAAAAATAAGAAGCATCGTAAGCCATAGTTGCCCTCCAAAAAAAATCAAGGTACTGAGCTTGGGGCTGTTTGCTATCCTTTCATTAGCTGTTACTCTGGATCATCATTTGTGAGGGAGAGTTATTAAGCTGAGCACCTCCTATTAGGAACCCTATTAGTATTCTACTACGTCCTTGTCTGTCAGGACTGAATCATGGATGGGATAAACAAGGAATGAGGAGATATAGGATGAGTCAGTAGTCAGTAATCTTTAGTAATCTGAAGAGTAAATTAGCAATAGACAAGATAGGAAGTCTGAACTAGGACTAATGACAAATTAGGAGGTCTGAATAATGAATCAGCTTCGGATCTAAAAATATGCTTCGGAACAGGAGGAGGATACACACTTTAAAGCAAAAACCTCTTCTCTCAGGATCGCATGACAGTTGCATTAGGTACCAAAGCAAATCTGGGGGAAAGATGTGGCTAATTTAATTGTAGATAGTTGCCTCTTTAAGGCACATATCATAGCACCTATTTAGAATCATGCCCTATATACAGTCCTGCGAATCAGTAATGCTAATGTAAGAGGAAAGTTTCAGTGTTTCAGATATTACATTTATATTTAATATTAATATTAATATAAATTATATTACCTAATTTATATTAAAACTGAATTTTTCTGTTTAATAGAATCTGATGACTAATCTGGATAGCCAGAATCAGTCCAGGAAAGGCGTAGAAATATTTCACCAAAAAGTTCAGTTCACTGGTTCACCACACAGAGGAGCTGTATAAATAATGCACCAGCTCATAGTACTGTGACCGTAATCTCCAAAGGCATTGTGAAATATTTAAGAAATCATGAAGCCTTCATTCACTCATTCTTTTGCTTAGATGACCATTCAAGATGGCTAACTGAACTTAATGTCATACAAGTGAAAATAAATACTATTAATAGTATGGTCAAATAATTATTAAAATCTTGCTGAAAAAGAGAGAGATTTACAGATTTTTTGAAATGCTTCGAGAATTAGTCCTCTAATGCTTTTCCTAGCCAGAAATAAGCCAACTTCTCCTAGTGCCAGATCAAACCCCTTTGACAACAGAAGTATCTTCAGAAAAGAATCTCCTTAATTACCAGGCAGATCCATATCAGAAGTCAATTAAACAGTCTGCTCAGTAAAGAACTAAGTATTTCAGTACAGTCTTCATGTGATTCTTTTAATTTGTTAGCAAGTTGAAGTTGTAGCAGGAGAGAGTTAATGCAATTGCATCCCATGCGCCCATTGTCATTTCTGGATTTTGAAACTTTGGGCATGATAACTCATGCCCTTTTCAATATTTCACTTCACTCTACATGGGGTGATTACTCTACAGGTCCCTGAAGACCTTGACATCATACAGAAGCTTCAACTGGCACAAGTAGTCCATATGGTAATGGAAAGTTTGAAAATTTCTCAGGTAACATGCCACTTTGGGAACTACATTGGTTGCCACCTAGTCTCCCACTGCAATTAAGATGCTGGCTGTCTAAAGCTCTTAGTGGCTTAGGACCTAGATATATATGTTAAATTCTCCATATTAAAATTGACTATCCATGGAGATCAGAAAGAGAGGATCCCTTTAAGAAAATAGCATTGGGATCTGGGGAGAAAGCCTACTTGGTGATGGCCTTCCATTTATGGAACAGCTTACTTCTAATACTCTTCACATTATTAAGCTTTCAAAGGACTGTAAAGACTTGACCCTTCAAGAATGATTTTGGAGATGTGGAAATTTAGTTTACCCAGTAAGTGAAATTGTCATGGTAGATTACTTGGTGTTTCATATGTGAAATGTTTTTAATGGTATATTTGAGTGTTTAGTAGCAATAAATAATTTTGTACAATTTCACACTCCAGATTTTTTTTTTTTTACAAGTTAACCCCATACAGAGCATATTACAGTAGGGAAGTCAGGATGTAACCGAGACAAAGATCACTGTCGCCAAATATTCATTTGGGAAGGGTCACAGCTGGCAGACCAGCCTCTATTATTTTACTCAATTTGTATAGCCGCCCATCTCAAACAAGTGACTCTGGGTGGCGAACAATCATAAAAGAAAGCAGTTGAAATATAATACAAAAAAAGAAATTAAATATAAATAGCAGCCAAGAGATATAATAATCCATCAGTCTCAAGATACTCTCTCCACAATTTCGACTTGCAAATTCAATACTATCTGAGAATCAAGGAACTCCTAGTTTGTGAACTTGCTCTTTTAAGGGAAGTGCAGTCTTGTGCAACTGGTAAACAAGCACAAACCTGCAAGAGAGAGATTCAGTGTCTCCCTGTTTCATTTAGTATGGTTATCTGAGACAGATGTAATTTTGGATATTAACATATAGAAAACAGTGTCCACTCCTTGACAGCTTTGGGTTTTTTGGCTCTGAATGAGAGAAATTGCAAATTGCAAATGAAGTGTGACCTTGCTGGCCAAAGCCAAATTGCCCAGGTGTGGGCAATTTGGCTCCAAACATTAATCTTGTATTGCGACACCATTATCATATGTGTGCTGTGATTCTTAAGACAAACTAGTGCAGATTGAAGTGAATATCAGAGAGGTGTCATAACATATTGCAAACATTCCTTGGAAAAATAAGACCAACTGTTCATTGTTTCTTGAATCTGTCTTGCTCTACAAGCACAATTTTGGCATGTTAGACCTTAGCTGAATGGTCTAGGCGTACCTAGGTTAGGAGTCTTTCTTGACATTTCTATACTGAAACTTAACTATAAATGCCTGGATTAAATGTATCTACATGAGCCTAGCCAATCCTGATTCTTCCACAAAGCCCATCGTTCTCAAATAGTGTTATGCTGTTTAGAGGTGATGGGACTAATTTTACCACACTGACATGCTGAGGACCAAGTCAGTAGTTTTTCATTGTAGTTATTCTCCAAGATTTCACACAGGGGTTTCCTGATCTGTCTAAAGGTAGCAATAGCATTTAGATTTATATACAGTACTGCTTAATGGTGTTTTATAGCCATCTCTGAGCAGTTTACAAATGTGAGCATATTGCCCCCAACTATCTGGGCCCTCTTTTTATTGACCTTGGAAGAATGGAAAATCAAGTCAACTTTGAGCCCATCAAGATCAAACTCTTGGCTGTGGGCAGAGTTAACCTGAAATATTGCTTTCTAACCACTGTACCACCACGGCACACCTTCCTCCACCACATATTTTAGTACTAAGTTTCACTCATTCCATTTTGGATTGTGGCTTAAAACAAACTATGCTTCAGGTGATTTACAGAATAACAAGGTTGGAAGGGGCCCTGGAGGTCTTCTAGTCCCACCCTCTGCTCAAGCAGGAAACCCTATACCATCTATAATTTCTTTGGACGTTTGTATGATCTTCTGTTTTAGTTATGTTTCCTATCACCCATCTCCTCCCAATTATGACTGCATGACTGTAACCTTGTTGCTGTTATCCTTACAATTTATATTGATTGTTTCCTAATATGATTTAATTGCTTATTTGTACTCTATGACTATTGTTAATGTTGTACCTTAGCATTCTTGATGAACATATCTTTTCTTTTATGTACACTGAGAGCATATGCACCAAGACAAATTCCTTGTGTGCACAATCACACTTGGCCAATAACGAATTCTGTTCCTGTTCCTGCTCTTACTCTTACTCTTACTCTTACTCTTACTCTTACTCTTACTCTTACTCTTACTCTTACTCTTACTCCTATTCTATTCTATTCTACTGCATTCCACTGCACTGCACTCCACTGCACTGCACTGCACTCCACTCCATTCTTGAGAAGAGTGCCCTACAGATTACCGGAGAGGCACTTTCATTTTATATGCTTTGCTGTTCCATTTGCTTTTTTAAAGACTATATGACCTTTGGGATGGTGTGAGCTTGGAAAGGACAAAACCAAATCAGAAGCAAACCAAAGGTTTGGGTTTGTTTGGCCTTTTTGTGATATTTCAGAGATGGGGACAAATTAAGGCATATGGTGTGCTGCAGAGCTACTGTGATGTATTTTTGACTTTCTCATTTTCAAACTCTGCCTCTCTTGGTCTGAACCACTTCAAAGCATTCCTCAGTACCACTCCTGAGTCATACAATGGAGTAAGCTTGTCCTGTCTACATCAGGGTTGCCAGAGAGCCTTTATTTTAAAGATTTTACCACTATCCCCCAATGTCATGGCTCTGAAGAACCTAATGGGTATTTATCTATTTTCATAAGAACCACAGGCTCTCTAGAGTTTGAGAAGTGGTATAACAGAGCAACTAAAGTATTGACTAAAATATTGGGCTTGGAATCTTAGAGAGTTTAGAACTTAATACGGATACAGTTCTATGATGTACAGAACTTCTAATGATTGCAGGCTATGCCAGGTTTTTTTTTTAATTCAGAAATGTTAATTATACAATTGGGGTTTATTTAATAAGCAGCGGTTTAGTACTAGCCACTAGAATAACTTGCAGCACCTTTGCCAACAGTTCTCTAGTTCTACTCAGCTTCTCCCTATGAAGAGATCTTGTGTGAAAGTGAAGCTCTCTGGCTTTGGCCCGTGACCTCTACGTTTCAGCAGAATCTTTGAAAGTAATTCTTACACCTATTCAGCTCTGCAGTGGTCTATATCCATTTGATGTTGATCTTAAGCATGGAGGATTGCATCTTCCATAGAACAATCTGTATCCAGACAGCTGTATTTGCACTGAATGGCTAGATGGAAATGGGAGCATAGGACTCCTGGGAAAAATCTGGTCCCTGGAATTCAATTTACATGTGGAATTAATGTGTGGAAAAGTCTAATCCTACTTCTGATTGTGTGAACCATTCTGAAAATTCCAAGTTATTCAAGGGTATTGTTATATTACAGTTTCAAAGTGTTTTTAATCTGGAGAACGTGCTTCTCCCTCTCGCCTTTTGCTTTGTAGAAAAAACACAGGTAAAGCATTACATTTTAAAGGGTTTATGGTTCATCAACTTTTGCCTGTTCCTTATTTGTGATATCATAGGTTCTTAGTACTTGTGAATTGCTTTTCTGTAAAAGCACATAATTTGTGGTAAGGTATAGGCTGATTCATCAAGACTTTTTAAAAATATGGCAGGACATGAGTGATTGCATTATGCCTTGCAGCTAGATGTGGTTGATGACCCATAATTCAGTTGCATAGATGAGATAATCTAATGACCATTTCATTGGGCACGATAGTTGCTGGGAGAACATTTCGGTCTGCATTTTTGAACTAAAGCGGTTGAGTGGAAATATTTTATGTAGTGAAAATGATGTGTGCTTAGATTTTTGAAAAACAAATTTCTAGTAACTTTATATAATTCCCATGCAAGAGATGTGCCACCAAACACTTCTCCTTCTTCCTATGCAGTGGACAGGCAAAGCTAAAAGATAACTATTACAAGACTGAAGATAGAAATACCATTGCTGGGAATATAAAAGTGCTATGGAAGAGCTTTGTGGGAAAACATCAGCATTTTGGGAAACCACAGAATTTCCAGGCCTTCATTGAGACTTGGGTTTCCATCATCCCCCCCGATATCTTCTATACTGTATGTTCCACATATAGATTTTAGGAACAAACATGCTACCACCAAACCAAATACATTCTTTATTTCCAAGAATGACCGTGAGCCTGTCAGTTATCTGCAGATATGCAGAAAAAGACTGGCGATACCTATGGTAGACCACAGATATACTAACTTCTAATTTCTCACTAAGAAGTCCCAACAGGACTCGCTTATAGCCCTTTCCTACCACCAAAATGAAGTTTTCTCCACACATTCTTGAGTCAACAGAAAAATATACTGGCATTAAATTGGCAATCCTCATTGCTGATGCCTACCCTGCCTATATCTGCTTCAGATCATGGCAGTTGTTTGTCTTCCTTCCAAAGCAGCAAAGCTTAACAAATTTTATGCCCCAGACAGTTGCTCTCACACAACATTGGAATAAGGAAAGAAAGTACCTTAAGGATCTTTCTCCATTTGAACTTTAACCACGGAACAAATAGGTCCCAGCAACAATTGTTTTCCCTATCATATCTCCATGGTGTCATCTCCTTTTGATCTCAGCCCATGAGCAAGACAAGCTTAGGTAGAACTTACCTCTTCCAGGGTTAAAATTGTATTTATTCCCTTATTCTGGACAGATGGCAATTAAACATCACATGGAGGCTCTAACCCTAATACGGAATAATTGCCACATCCTTTGCAATTACGCATTCCCTCTTCATCAAACAGTTGGGCCCCGGAGCTTGTAGAAATAAATGTTTCTGCAGAAACAGGCTTCTCTTTTTTGTGCCACCTAGACAAGCTGTGGTCAGGGGAGTCTTTCCATACACAGTAAGTTCTTAAGTATGTGTTGCCCTTTTGTAGTGAATGCACCGCTATACAAAAAAGCCTGTGCAATTGTAATTATGTCTGGAAGGGAGGGAGTGAAAGAGGCATCCAAGCTATAGTGAGCTCTCCATCTTGAGCACATCACATCTGTCAAAGCTTAAATCCTTCTGTGCTGGAGCCCCAGAGTATTGAGCCAATTTGGCTCTGACTCAGACATAGTATCTGCCAAAGCTGAACCACAGATTTTTCCACACTTGGCCCTGGCCAATTGTTAGGCAAAATGAGAGAACTTCTCCCAGAGGTAGACACTGGGCAGCAGTAGCAGCAACTGCAGGCAACTCGCTGGAGCTACCTAGCCACTCCGCTCCCTTTGAGGAAAAACTACACTGCATAGTTTTCCTAGGCTAGTTGGCTTGACACTTTCTTACAGGATGGAGAATTTTATCCCATACCCAGTGCTGAAGTAAATTTAATCCAGTTGTCTCATTCAAGTGGAATGGAAAGAGAGATTATTTTCCTTTTTGCTTCAGGAACTACTATAATGCCCTAGATGAGCCTTTCAGTGCTTGCAGGCTTACTAACCTTTGGAGATGACTGTCATTTCAAAAGATGAACGTAAGCACAATAATATTTAGAGAAAATGCCACTAAAACAGGACTCTACTACTGCAGTGATCATATGAACCTCTTTTAGGTTTGTCCACTTTTCAGGTTTGTCCTTTATTGTTTCCAAGAAAATGTGGTCATGGTATCTACAAAACCACCATAGAGTTTCTAGGATCAGCTGTTTGATACAAATAATCCTTAACATACAATCACAATTGAGCCCAACATTTCTATTGCTAAGGGAGAAATTTGTTAAGTGAGTTTTGCTCCATTTTATGATCTTTCTTGCCACAGTTCTTAAGTGAGTCGCTGAAGTTTTAAGTTAGTAACACGTTTGCTAAGTGAATCTGGCTTCTCCATTGATTTTGCTGATCAGGAGTTTGCAAAAGTTGATCACATGACCCCGGGACACTGCAACCGTCATAAATATGAATCAGTTACCAAGCATCTGAATTTTGATCACACGTCCATCAGGTGCTACAATGGTTGTAAGTGTGAAAAATGGTCATACAAAACGTCACTTTTTTCAATGCTATTGTAATTTTGAAGATTCACTAAATGAACTGTTGTAAATCAAGGACAACATGTACTAGCCCTATTTCTCTCCTACCCACCTCCCAACAGAGAACATCTAGGTTTCCTCGTTTCATGCATATTATCAGTGGAAAATTTATCTTGTTGGACTTGTGATCTTTTTGTAATGAATTAAGGGCAAAGTCAACCTAATTGTGGTAAAAAACAACCCTGGTTAATTGCCTCCTGTACGCAGTTTATGGCTCCCATTGTATCGCAGTTTCAAATTTACTATTTGCTTGAGCAATGGTTAATGCAGAGAGATTTGTGTCTGACACTAGCTATCTTTGATAAAGGCAACATCATTGTCACCAATTGATAATCTGAGTCACAAAAACAAAGAAATGTTTTGTCCTGATAATGCTTCACTTACCTATTACTAGCCTATTATCTTTCTGGCCTTTTATCTGGATAAGCAAGCTGCATTGAATTTCACTGGACTTGCAGCTAGGTAAGTATGTATAGAATTGCAATCTGGTTTTGTCCTGGCCAGAAAGAAAATGAGGAGACATTGGAAGAAGTTGCATAATGAATAGGGCAGGTTATTGCTTAATTATTTGCAAGAGGCCATTATACTTGCTTTCCTAAGAATAAACTGCACAGGATTTAATGTAACTCATTTCTCAGAAGTCATGTCAAGTCTAATCCCCTTTTCATCCTTTGCATAGTAGAGTAGGGGAAAACGATATGTAACTAGCATTCTTATTGATGTTGGAAAAGTCTTTTCAAAAGGGAACAACTTTGGCCCCCTCAACCTTGGAATATAACCCTTGCAACTTTCTAGAAATGAACAATTAACGGTATCCCAACTTTGTGTATGAAGAAGGCTGGAAGCATGAGAAATAATTATTTTTATTTCATTTATTACATTTGTATGCTGCCCATCTCCCTTACAAGGTGAGTTATTTGAAGGCTTGTTTGGTTATACTTTTGAAGGTACCATGAGGGCTTGAAGAACAAACAGATACTGAGGTTGAGGAGGGAAGAACTCTGTGTGTGAGAGACAGAGAGACAGAGAGACAGAGAGAGAGAATAGTGAATAATATTTGGCACATGTCCCTTTTTCCTATTCTGAAATGTTAGCTTATATGTTTAATAAAGCAATAGTGGAGGTGATTTGACTTCCTTCCTTCTTTCCTTCCTCCTTCCCTCCCTCCCTCCCTCCCTTCTTCATTTTTAATTATTAATGTTTGTCAATCAAAATATTTTCTTGCCGTGTATAAAACATCAGCAACTTTTACCGAAATGACAGATTAGAGTCCCTGGGTTTACTGAATCAAGCAAGCACTTGCCTAATCAAAAAAGGTTGCTAATGTGGCTCAAATTTGGGCAGTGTGACAAATCCCCTGAAAGAGCAGCAGATTGCTCATTAAGCCATGGGAAAGAGAGCAGCACAAAGAACCATAGTATGATCATGCTTTCTGTAGAAAGAAATCAAAGCTGTGAATCAAGGAAAAATGCCTTTTGCAACCTAAACAAATTACATCAATAATGTATGTTTTCTTATCTATGTTTTCCTGCTGAGGGCATGTAAACACCAATACAGGATAAATAACTCACAGTGTGTTGCATCTGACAGTTCAACCCCACCCCCCACCCCTCCCCATTTGTGGAAAAGTTCCCCTGCACATATTTAACCTAAAGCTTTTTTCCCCTCCCTTTTCTTTCTAACCTAGGGCAGATGTGATTTTAAAAATGGGAGTTTGTGTCTGTGTGTGCTGCATGATGAATGTCATTATCAGCCTCTTGTTTTCCCTTTGTCCTTATATAGTGTTTGTGAGACTGTTCGTTATACTGGGATTTCTTTCTGCCTTTGGCATATGTGTGTGAGAGTTCACTAAGGGTATTTCAGGGTCTGAAGCCATGTATTTTTCTCCCCCCATGCAACTGCAGTGTATTTGCGATGTTGGCAGCAGGATAAAGAGGGCCCATATCATGTTAACACAATGAAATGTGATTAGGTGGGAAGGAGGGGGAAGGGATCCAGGCAGGGTTCTCTATGGCCATTCCAGCCGTAAGTATGTTTGCAATTATTCCTCTGCCTCGGAGGCTTTGGGGGAAGGGCAGAGAAAGCAGAAAATGGGAAATCACTGGCCGGAATCCTGGTCTAAGCCCAAGGCTTTCTAAAAATGAAAATGTATTCTGTATACCAGTTTTTTGTTTTGTTTTTTTGTTTTGGAGCCCCATGACTAGATATTCATGAAAAGTCCAGGTAGTCCTCCACTTAAAACCAGAATTGGGACCAGAATTTCTGATGCTAAGCAAGACAGTTATTAAGTGAACCATGCCTGATTTTATGACCTTTTCCCCACAGTTGTTAAGCAAATCACTCCTCTGCAACCATTGTAAATACGCGCCAGTTGCCAAGTGCCCAAATATTTTGATGACATGACCATGGGGATGCTGCAACCATTGTAAATGTGGGGACCAGTTGTAAGTCACTTTTTTTCAGTGGCGTTGTCACTTCAAAGGTTTAGTTAAAATGGTTGTAAGTTGAAGACTGCCTGCTTAGCAGGAAAGACAGCACTGATTATAACAGCCTTCTCCCATCACTGGAAGCCTTCTCCCATCACTTCTCCCATCACAGTCCCCATATCTCTAAACCAGCATGCAACTGATGGGAGTTGTGGGAATCTGAAGAACCTTCAGAGGATATTGAAGATGTTAGCATACCTTTGTTGCATCGACCCCTAGACTCGGGGTTTACTATTCTAAAGGGGCCTTTCCTGCTGTTCTTGTGTTTAGTTCACAAAAATACTGCTGTAAATTCTGGGGTGTCTATGAAAACTTTTCCCATAGCAATTTACTTGGGTGTGAAACCCAAGCCATGAAAGAAATGGCTACTCTAAGTTGCTGTGGAGTGATTGACCACTTGTGGGTAAATGCAGAGGAGAAAGTGCAGGAGATGTTCATGCAAGTAACTTAAAACGTATCATCACAATATGAATTTCTTTACTCAGCCTCAAGTTTCCAGCTCCAAATAATGGACACCGTGTACTTCTGTGTGCTGTCTCCCATGCCCTTTCACCCGTTACAGGAGGCTCAGACCCCAATTTCTTTCCTTTCAAAGACTGAGGGCTTCATTTTACCCTCTCGGACTTCATACTCCAGCTTACATTTTGCAGAAGCAGCTGTTTCACTCAGCTCTGCTTCCATCTCTACTCCTAGTCTCCTTAATTGATCTGTGCCTTGTCCTGACTATCCAAGACGACCATCCCTCACTCTCAAGTGAGTAATAGTTCAGCTTTCAGGAAAGGTGTCCCTGGACTTTTTTAGTTTCAGATTATTTCAGATGCTTGCCTTTTCAAAATTGGACTAGACTGGGGAAGGTCCGCTGCTGGGAACCACCTTCTAGCAAGCCAGAAAATATAAATAGTGCAGTTGTCAGGTCAAGGCCGGAAGCCAGAGCTGGGGAGGAAGAAGCAGGTAGAGAAAGCTAGAGAACTTCTGGATTTTCAGGGAGGGAGGACAAGAGGAGAAATCTTTTTTCTTTCCCAGCCCATGTGGTATATGGTCCACATGATGACTCATTGCCTTAGCATGTGGTTCAGGATCACAGGCCCTTTGGGGCCTGAAGGGCATAATGGAGCACAAGAAACTTCTTATGCCCTTAGTTAGGATTGGAGGGGACTGAGTCAGTGGTGGAAAGGAAATGGCTAATCCAGCCAGACTGCATCTGAAAGGTCCATGGGTTTTTCCAGTAAGGGGGAGGACATAAGGAAAGTATAATCCATCTTTTTTTGCATTTCTGCTGACGTCCAGCTTTCTTGCCATGCTGAAGCCTGGACTTGGCCGCAGAATAAAGCATGTAATTGTTTTGATCATGTTATTTAATTCATTTGATTTCTGTCCCAGGACTTTCTTGTTTTTTGAATCCATTCATTACTCACTTGCTACTGGTTTCTGTTTGGGGAATTGGTGGATAGGTGACCTTGGATATGTATCTTTCCACTTTCATGGTCTTCTCCCCATTAATCTCTCTCATCCTTGCTATAACAGAATCCATTAAAATAAGAATCTAAGGGAGCTTTGTGGGATGTGACCAAAAAGCCATCTTATCAGAGATTGCTTTTGTCTGCAATGGCCAATCAAGGTGGCTTTTAACCGGCCACAGTCAGGCCACAACTATTGTCATGAGTAGCAATCACTGGTAATCTTATAATCTACTCAAGTCATCTAAGATGGTGGTCACTTCCATTTCTTATGATTGCAAATACCATTTTTTAACCATTTTGTATAGCATTCTAACCCCAGACAGAATTTGGAATGTCAAAGAATATTTGAACTGGCTCATAGATACTAGAATGAAAATATTCAATCAAATACTGAGGTTTCTCATGTTATTCTTTAGAATCATCAATAAATGGGTCACAGAGTGTCAAGAGTTCACTTTGGTCTCTGCCAGTGTCTTGACTCATGCACCTTTGGCAAACTCTTTTAAATCCCAGGGCCTCTTCTGGCCTGTGGACAAAGCACAGTGTGTTTCAGATGTACTCAACAGACATGGCTTTGTGTTCACTATACCAGAAGATTAAAACATCTCTTTGCCTACTTATTTTACAAATATGGTAAGAAAAACTAGAAATTTTTAGGTTCTTTGTGATTTTTTTTATTGGAACTGTGTACAGATGTATATTACTGAATGGAAGAGTTATTTTGGAAATGCCCTTTCTTCACTGAATGTAGATTTGGGTCGAATTCAGAGAAAATCACTTTTCGTGGTTTGTTTTTTGGCCATAGAGGACCACCTGTATCATTAGGTGGCCAATGGGAGCTGAAGAGTGGCAAGGTAAGCTGAGGTTTATGTTTCATATGAAATGAGTTTTGACCTTTCACACAGGCAGTGTTGAAGTTGGAGTCAATGGCCAATCTAGCTGGTTTGTGGAAATGTAAAGGGCCGAAGGGGATGTCTTCTTCTTCAAGCTGGAAAAGCCTTGGGCCTGAATGGCAGCACTCAGAGTGTATATGGCTTCAGAGCCTGCCCTGGCCATGCAGAAGTTATGAAATAATGTTTGGGCAAACTGATAAGCAGCACCCTGTAGAGAAATTATAAAGTGAAAGCTAGGCTGAGGAAAAACAAAAAACTGATGGTTTAACCACCATTTGAATAATTGAAACAGTTATCTCTCTTGCACTGTTGGGCATCCTGGACTCAGAGTAGTAGAAATGGAAGCAGTTTTACTATTGTGAAAAAAAAAACCCTGTTTCTAGAATCATGACTGCAGTCTCTCTGTCTCTCACAGAGATCTCCTGCATCTCATAATCTCTAAAGTTTTCCCTTCCTTGAAGGAAAGCAAAAAAAGCTATATCATGAGCCGTCCAGTGGAATTACTTGTGTTTGAGTAAGGATTGCCTCTTTAAGTTGGACTGATTATTTTTTTCCTGTCTAACTGATAAGGCAATAATTATTGACCAATGCCAGAATCTATTGACTGCTTAGCCTTTTGCTCTGAGGAACAATATCAAGAATTTCCTTTGGTTATCCTGGAACACTCTACACTCTTGCAGGAGAGACTTAGATTAGCTTTCCTGCAGGTGGTATCTTCCAGATGCATTGTCAAAAAAAATCATATTATTCCCAGGTATGTTTGAAGAACAGTTGGGTGAGAGAGTCTGCTTTATGCTGTCAAGTCCATTTGGCTAATGCTTGGCTGATCCTATGGGTTAGTTTGAGTTAATCTTGCCTTTTGGGGGCTATAATGTAGCATTTTTGTTAGCAGCACAGAAGTGAATTCAATTTTTTCTGTCCCCTTTTAGCCAATAGCGCTGAGAATTTTTTAGTGGCCACCACTACTCCAATATTAACTAGCTTACACTCAGCTTAGCTACTGAAAAGTCAGAGAAGGTCAGGTACACGTTGTCGGTCTGCTGTCAACAATAGCAACAAAGAGGAGGGGAGAAGCCCAGTGGCCTCAAGTTGTGAAGCTGGGTCAGAGAAAGTCAGAACTGAAATGTCATTTTTAATGCGTTTCTTCCTCCCTTCTTGGCCTTTCCCATCCTTCTCATCTCTTTTTCTGATGTTACCAGGCTTATTGTCATTAATGCTGCTGAGACCTTTCCGAAGATAGACAAAGAACTACACATTGTACACTTATACACTAGAAGGGTGTAACGAAGGAG
Source organism: Masticophis lateralis (assembly GCA_030761175.1). NCBI lineage: Eukaryota > Metazoa > Chordata > Lepidosauria > Squamata > Colubridae > Masticophis > Masticophis lateralis. Next base: position 115,832,702 of record JAUDYJ010000002.1, read on the forward strand.
GAGGGTGACTTGGTTCATCAGAGCACCCAGGCGCTTTCCAGGAAGTGGTTTAAGGGAGGAAAGCATGCTCTTTTTGGAAGGCCCACGAGGTGCCAATGCATTCTTCTCAGCTGCTGCTCTGCTCCTGAAGCCAGTGTGAGACTGCGAAACCCACAGTTACCCTGGATGGGAATAAGCAGGGAGTGGCTCCAGCAATTATTTGTTCATAGTAATAAGGGGATTAAGATGCAGCCAGGCTAATTGCAGGGCAATTGTGAGTATAATTGGAGTAATGTATGCAAATCCTTTTGAAAACTTGATGATCTAGATGAAACATCAGTCTGCAGTCCTGTTCAGCATTAACTAGGAGCCTAGGGTGCATGTTACACTCTTGTACTGCCAAATATACATACTAAGATTTTTTAAGAAAAGAAATAGGTGTTGATGGAGTGTCAATTACTCTCAAGGCAGTGGCACCCAGCTGAATTGTGCAATGGGACAACTCCCTCTTGGTGAACTATCTCCTCCACTAACTAAGTAGAAAGTTATGCCCTGGTTCCCTGTTTTGCATGTATAGTTGTATGTGCGAATGTGCATACTTGTGCAGGTAGTCCTTGACTTACAAATGAACGGTTCATTTAGTGACCGTTCAAAGTTACAATGGCACCGGGGAAAAAAGGGATTTATGACCATTTTTCACACTTATGACCATTGCAGCATCCCAATGATCGCATAATCAAAATTCAGATTTTTGGCAACTCACTTGTATTTACAATGGTTGCAGGGTCCCAGCCAGGGTCATCAGATCACAAGCAAAGTCAATGGGGAGGCCAGATTCACTTAAAAACTATGTTACTAACTTAACAAGTGCAATGATTCACTTAACAACTGTGACAAAAAAAGTTGTAAAATCGGGCAAAAGTCACTTAATTTTTTCACTTAGCAACATATATTTTGGGCTCAATTGTGGTCGTAAGTCGAGGACTACCTGTTTAGAAGTCTCTACCATCTCAGATGCTTTTATACAATATGAGATATTGTTAATTTCTGGTTAGGTGAAATACATTCTTGCAAAGAGCTAGGTGCTATGAAACAGCCATAGTATTTTGAAACAATATTGGAAAAATAAGGAGCATTATTCTTGCGTCCTTCATTCTGTTATGTTATTACGTTTTCCACTAGGTGGCAGTATTTGCTTTTCAGTTAAATCCCATATTGCAAATTGGGCATCTCAGGGAAATGGCTTCTGCTGGGCCTTTTTGTTAATAAAATTTTATGTGCTTTATGGCTCTGTCTCCCTACTCCCCTCCATGGGAGCTATGGAATGCAACTAGCTTTCAAAATGCGAAATATTTAGGATGGGAGCAAGGGCTGCGCAGCGACACATAAGCTAGAAAAACAAGAAAAACCAAGTGCTTTTCTGTAGGATCAGTGCAACAAGCATCATATGGCACCTCACAACTTGCTGGATTCTGAAATATGGACAAAAAATAGACAAAGCAGCTTCAAACCTCTTTGCACAGAAACCTTGTACCATCTTATCCTGAAGTTTCAGTTTCTGAATCCCTTTAAATACTCTCATTACTCCTCAGCTGTGGGTTTGTTTACATATCCCTGGTAAAGAGCAGAGAGGATTAGAGGCCTGCAGACATAGAAAAGAAGAAGAGAATTAGGGAGGATTAAAATGGAGAATTCCACAAGGAAAAAAAAAGGGAAAACGATTGCTAGTAATCAGACACTTTTTCACGCATAAACTTTTCCAGCCCACCTTGCTTTATTAAAAAGCCTCTCAAATCTGAATGTCGGATATTCAGGTAGCAGTGCTGAAATGAAACAGATGTGTGATCATTATACATCTGCCCAGATAACTTTTTCATCAGATTTTCTTCAGATTTGACAATGCTTCCCAGACATTGGGAAATATATACTCAATAGATTTAAGTTTCTCAGTGGTACTACCAAATGCCTCTGAAGTATTCTCAAAGCTGGGGTTACATGCAGGTAAGAAAAATCATGGGCAGCCCTAATCATAACTTTCAAAAAGCATCATAGAGTTAGGAAAAGACAACATCAGATGGATGCCAGAGTTCATTTGCCTTGCTAGTCTTCCTTATGTCTGGGTTAACTCTTGCCCACAATTGGAATGCTATAGAGTGCAAGGAGGGGCCAAGTTTTGCAGGGACCAAGAAATGACTCTCAGGCTGAAGTTCTTAAACATCACTGCAATGGAAGTCAGTCTGCTTTGGAACTGATTTCAAAGGCTTTGCATTTCTCTACAAAGCATGGCAGCTTGGCAGCATGGCATTGGGATTTTTCAGGAACTACATTGCTAATTATTCTGCCCCTTCAGTCCAAACACCTAGGGAGGAGGGACTTTGAGAATTAAGTGCAGGAGATATGGACATAACTGATCATGCCTTCTCGGTGGTAACCGTGCTTGGGAGGTCTCTCTCTTGGCTCAGGTGCTGATCCTAATACTAATTTTACTCTGGAGAGTCCTAAAAAGTACAGTAGTGGCCAAAATTGTGGAAACCTTTTGGGAAAAGTGTATTTTTGAGGTTTGATGGCTTATAACACCAGTTTATTGATCTTGGTCTCATCACTCCAAGTAACACTGTCCCATTGTTCCTCTGTCCAGGTAACATGGGTTTTAGCCCAGTTTAGTCTTTTCAACCTTTGTTTGAGAGATAAACATGGAATTCTAGATTTTAGACCAAATTCCTGCATACACTTGTATACACCCAGATGATTTTGTTAAGGCACAGTCTCTTAATTCTTCAATCATCACTTGTTGTTGTGCACCTTTTCCTGTCTTTACCAGTGTGGTTTTGTAGTGACTGAATCTCCTTATACCTCTTCAAAAACTTAGAAATGCCACCAAATTTCCACCAATTTTTCTTCTAATTTCTTTATAACTATAGCCTTGTTCACTTAATAATACTATTTTACATCACTTTCTGGGTGACCAGTCAACTCTAACTTTATTTTTATTATGTTTTACAAGCTCACTAAATGAAAGAACACACACAAAAAAAACCCAACCAACTTGATAGCACTACATAACACACTGACAAATGTCCTCCTCTCAGCTTCAATACATGACAACAATAACGGAATCCTACTGTGATCTGATTGGCTCATTGCCAAAACAAGATGACACCTGATTGGGTCTCTAAACACTCATGCTCATTGGCTACAATCAGATGAAGGAAAGCTACCTGATATCAACCTAAGCAAGTTGTGCTTCCTTTTTCTGGTTATTTGGCTGTACCTTTTCATAGAATACAGATAATTGAACAAACTTTGTTGCATTACATTCTTGATTAAATTATCTTTCCATTGATATATAATTTTATGGTATTACTCCAAAAAAAGTGGTGTTATTAGCCACCAAACCTCAAGGAGGTTTGAGGAGCACCCGGCGGCTCTAACTGGTGCAGAATGTGGCCGCGTGGGTGGTTATGGGAGCGACAGGGCGTTCCCATGTAACACCTCTCCTGCATGAGCTGCACTGGCTCCCAGTGCTCTTCCAGGTGCACTTCAAGATCCTGATTACCACCTTTAGAGCGCTCCATGGCTTAGGACCTGGTTATTTACGGGACCACCTACTGCCACCAATAGCCTCCCACCGGCTGGTACGCTCTCATAGAGAGGGGCTCCTCCGGGTGCCATCAGCCAAACAGTGTCGACTGGCGGCCCCCAGGGGGAGAGCCTTCTCTGTGGGGGCACCTACCATCTGGAATGAGCTCCCCCCAGAGATACAGAGGATCCCAGATCTGCACACTTTCTGCCATGCCATGCCCTCAAAACATTCTTATTTCAGCAGGCCGGTCTGGCCTAACTTTTCCCTTTTAAATTGCTTTTAAATTTGTTTTATAAATTGGGGTGTTTTAAATTTGTTTGGGCCAGAGTATTTAATGTATTTTAAATGGTTTTTAATGTTTGTATTACGTGTATTTTATCTTTTGGCTGTTCACCACCCTGAGTCCTTCAGGAGTAGGGCGGTATACAAATCAAATACAAATCAAATAAAACTAAAAATACATTTTCCCTAAAAGTTTTGGCCACTACTGTATCTATCATCTTTCAATGGAACATTGCCCCTTATTTTGCTGTCAATAACTGTTGTATTATTTTGTTTAAATTGCTATGTTACTTACGCTACTGATTGGTGCTGTGCATTGGTTAGAGTCTGCTAAGAGTGGAACTGTATATGAGTCAATGAGCAATTCTTGTATTCCAAGAATTGGGCAATAATAATGCAAAGCACAGCAAAATAAATTCTTTTCCCCCTGCATATTTTGCAAATATTAGCTGTGCTACTTCCCACGTGTCTGATATAGCACGAAGTATCTTTCAGTGATGTCTGATATAACATGAGGTTCTTCTCACATGTCTGATATAGCATGAGGTATCATTTCCATTTCTGTGTTGATAAGGGAGAGTCTACAGGCAGTCCTTGGCTTACATCCATTCACTCAGCTACCATTCGGTGGTGCATTGGCGCTGAAGAAAACGGGCTTCAATGTTCCAAGGGTTACCTCCCTTGTGACCATGATCCATGCACTTAAGTGCCACAATTTTGTGATTGCCAATAATGACTTTCCTTGCTAGCTTTTCACAGGTACAGTCCATCTACCCACACAACCATAGCATCTCTCCTTCCTACAGCCTCCACCAACCCCCCAACCCCCGATTCCCCCCAAACCATTCTAAGTGATAAATCACGTGGTTTATAAGAGCATTGTTTAGCAAGGGCAATCCAAGGCAAATTGATGTTGTAATCCTGTCATTCAGAATGGACAATAGCAAAGGATTAACAGGCCCATCTATTATTTCCCAAATGTATTGGACCATACTGTAGTAGAAGGTTGTAGTCCAACATTGTCACTGCAAGCTTAAAAAGTCCAAATAACTTTGAAGCCTTTGGCTGAAAATAACATTGCAAATAATGGAATGCAGGATTGCAATCTTAGTTAAAAGAATTTTTTCACAAGCATGCCTTCTGATTTTCTACTAAAATAACATAAAAATTAAATTAAAAAATCATGTGAATATTCATTGTATGAAATAATTCAAAGTGCACACAAATCCAGGTTGTGTGGTTTAGGCCTAATTTCCTGAGCAAATGTCTATAAAGTTATTTGTTGTAGGCCTGTCCATTTATATCCATGGACATCAAGAGGATATGCAAGTGGTTTGAATGCGATGTATTAAGCCCATTTCCTAACTCTGAGATGCTAGCAGCATTTTGGGGCTTTCAGTAATGACTATGCACTCACTGAAATGATGACCACAGTCTCCGTCATCCCCAGTGTAGCCAGGGCTGAAAGGAATGGAGTTGTCTGATGAAGCTGGAATGTGCAAATGTTTGTGGACATATGTTTCAACATATATTGGGGCAGAGAGAGAAAAAAAAGCAAGCAGTCTAGGCTTCAATTAAGTAGAATTGTTGCCAAACCATTTCTGCATCTGGACCTTCCACAACTTTGTCATGATTTAGAGTCTGCATATAAAGCACTGAATAGTGTATATTTGTTTATTATAATTGCTAAAACAAAATTGTAGAACCAAAACTATGTAATTTCCTCTGGATGAAGTCATTGTTTTCACCAGAGAGAATCCAACAAAGGGAAAGGAACAATTTTTCATTTCTGCTCAGATGTCCTCTAACTTTGTGGACTGATCTATATCTTTATTTTTGACTTTACTGGAGCTTTCAGCAGTAACATGATTTGTGTTTGCTTTTTAATGGTATCCAAATGCTTTTGAGGGAAGCTTGGACTGTCCACTCCAAGAAGCTGGCGACAGCTCCTCCTACTGCTGCTCCATTCAAAGCTGAATGAAAGGAAATGGAATGGACAATATGTTCATCAATTTGACCTTCTTCCTCTCTGGTTTGTTTGCCTTGGAATGATGGAAAGGTTGTTGCAGAAACTCATGTTATTTCTATTCATTTTTTATCTAAGCTGGGATAGGCAACTATGGCCTTTTTATGAGCTGTGGACGTCAACTCCCAGAAGCATGGCTGGCTCAGGAATTCTGGGAGTTGAAGTCCACAGGTCGTAAAAGGGCCATAGTTGCCCTCCCCTGCTCTAAGCAGCCTTAGAGAATCTCCATGGCCTCAACATTATAAAAAATTTTGTGTAAAATATAAGAGGACGTGTGAACTTTTTATGGTTGCGCTGTAGACAGAATTTCAACCACTGTAATGCCAAATATATATTAAGGGAAGCTGGATTGGAAGAAGATGAGTGAGATTCTAAAATTGGAAAAACACACTTCAAACCTTCACTATGCTGACGATGCTCCCCTGGTAGCTGAAAATGCCAAAGAATCTGGAAGCCATAGTACTAAAAGTCAAAAAGGACAATGAAAAACATAGATCTAAAATTAAAATATAAAGAAACCAAACTAATGACAACAATTAGAATTACCAGCCTTAGAAATGAAAAGAGACCAAAGTGGTCTATAGTTTCTATAACTTGTAGGATCGAGCACCAATAGCAAAGAAACAAATAAAAAGAAATGCCATAGACTACCACTTAGAAGTGGTAGTCTGAAATATTTTTTGGGGAAAAAAATATTCAAGTTCTGTGATATGTCTATACCTATAAAGACCAAAATCATGCAAGCCATGGTATTCCCTGTGGCGCCCTATGGAACTGAGAGAAGCAGGATAGGAAGAATATTGGTGCCTTTGAACTTTGCTGTTGGAGAAGACTCCTGAGAATATCATGGATAGCTAAGACAACAAACCAATGAGTCATCGAACAAGCCAACCCAGAATTTTTATATGAAGTGTAAATGTCCAGGCTCAAATTGTTTCACTTCAGACACAGACTGAGCCTGGATAGCTCAGCAGACTAATGCATTGTGATTAACTCCAGCTGTCTGCAATTACTGCAAGTTTGAATCTCACCAAGCTCAAGGTTGACTCAGCCTTCCATCCTTTCTAAGGTAGGTAAATTGAGGGCCCAGTTTGTGGAGGCAATAAGCTGACTTTGTATAAAATATTCAAAAGTATGAAGGCTATTGCTTAATGCATTGTAAGATGCCCTGAGTCTCCGGAGAAGGGCAGCATATAAATCAAATTAAAAAAAAATATGTGAAGACCCAGGTCTCTGGAAGAGGCTCTAAGTCTGGGAAAGGGAAGAAGAGGATGAACAAGATGGATGAACTCAGTTATATTGGCAATGAGTGCACCTTTGGAAAACTTGAAAGAACAGGTTAGGGTGTCAAACTCATATCATCATGCCATTGTCACATGATGTATCGTGACTTTTTCCCCTTCACTAAACCAGGCATGGGCATGGCCAGCATGTGACACATCCGGCCCGGGGGCACAAGTGTGACACCCCTGGGTTAGAGCATCATGGAGAAAACTTGTATACAGTATGTGGTCATTATGAGTTGAAAAAAGTTAATCGTACCTATGAAAGGTGTCGGACCCTCATCCTGCTTTACACCTAGTCACTTTTTGCAAATGGTATATATTTCTACTTCTAAAGGGCCAAGCTTTTCTCTTGGAAGTATAATCAGCTCTCCTTACATTCAACTCCAGAAACTCTTTAACTAGAAAGCAACATTTTAGACAGAAAATGGTGCAGAGTCTGTTTATTCAATGAATGAATTGCACAGGACACCAAAAGCTTGCACAGGATAGTAAGCAGGAAAGACAATAACTACATCTATACCTAATGATTCACATGTTAGCTGATTCACACATTCACTACATTCACACTTTGACAGCTTGATGTACGGGTTTGCCGCCAGTTTTCCTAGTACCTGGTGGACTAGGGTATGTGGTCTTCCATGGTCTCAGTGTAGATGAGGATATTGTTCAAGTAGACAAGGACCCCCTTATAGAGGTGCTCATGCAGTACATACAATAACTACAGGGCCTGGTTCACCTACTATAGTTAATCAAATTTTAGCTTAATAATGCACTAATTAAATACATACAATTAAAATGCATATTCTAGCACTTTAAAATGTGGATTTAACCTATAAGGCAATGATGTGGAAGAATCATAGTCTGCATCCTCAGGAGTAAATGAGTGAAGAACTATGTGAAGAGACTAGTCATAAATTATTTCTTGAATGTTTTCGGTACAAACCAAGCTCTCTATATTGAGTCTCCCTTCTGCCTCTCTGCAAGAGGCTTATAATTCCAAGGGTAGGTTATTATTTTTTCAAGTAGTACTGTTTGTACTTGGCAGCTCCTTTGCCTAAAACAAAACTATTTGATGACTTTACACACTGAGGAGTACCTGGTGACCTTACAAAAAGAATAGGACGAAACCTGTTGATGGCAATCTTTTGGAAAGGAAAACCCAAGGCTAATTCATTTTCCGTTACATTTTCCATTACTTCATGCAAGATTTCTTTGGAAGCCATCAGCCAGTGCTCCGATTTCTTAGGCTAATGTAAATGACAGACCCACATCTCTGTTCCTCCCACTGGCCAGTTGTGCCAGGAGCTCCGTGTATCTTCAAAGACAGGCAGCCTTAGAGGTAGAAGCCAGTTCATCTTTTAATAGATCCTCCAGAGCTGAGGCAGTTTCCGTAGATGGTGAAAAGTTTGCAGAGAACTGGATGAAAGCTCCTTGGACTATCTCCCATCTGTTCTCCCCTCCCCTTTGCATGGCTGCATTTCTCAGCAAAGAGCATCTCTAGTTAGCCTCATGCTTCTATCATCAGTCTTTATTAAGCTGCTGTTAGTTACACAAATTGCTCAGTTTCCCCCCTCTCCCCATGTGCCATCAAGATATATATGCCTGACCTGCCAGAAGGGTACAACACTTACCCAGCATTCCTCTTTTTTTTATGGGCAAGACTCTGGTTTAATCTCATGTGAGAATTGCCAGAGGGATATCCAGTTCATATCATTTTTACCTCTGAAATCTGGGTCCCAGCCACTCATCTGATTGCTGTCCTGGAAAATATCTTAGCTGGAAGTAAAACTGTTCTGGATCACACAGAATATCAGTCAGAGCCCAGGTCCATAAAAGGAAAACAGGAAACTTCTTTGAAGAAACATTTCACTCTAATAGCTTGGTGCTCTCCAGGCATATGAGATTGCTGGGTCCAAGAATAATTTATTTAGCGTATGGCGTATCATACTATGAACTAGCAACATAAATTAACAGTTCAGACAGATTAGTGGAATCCCATAAAATATAAATGTTAGAAAAAGCTATGTTCGAATATCAATGTCTAACCATTGAAGCACAGCATTGTTTATATTAAAAAAAAAAAATCAGATACTGGACCAGTATATGTCCTCCTTTTACAGTCGATCACAGTGTGATCTACAGTTTGACATGGGACCCTGCACTACAGTCACACCAGTGCTGGGTTTCAATTTTTTTTTTTACTACCGGTTCTGTGGGCATGGCTTGGTAGGCGTGGTAGGGGAAGGATACTGTAAAATCTCCATTCCCTCCCCAATCTAGGGGAAGGTTACTGCAAAATCCCCATTTATTCCCAATCAGCTGGGACTTGGGAGGCAGAGAATAGAAGGGGGTGTGGCCAGTCAGAATTTTTACTACCGGTTCTCCAGTCCTAACTACTCAAAATTTCTGCTACCGGTTCTCCAGAACTGGCCAGAACCTGCTGAAACCCACCTCTGAGTCACACTAAGGAGAAGATACTATGCCTCATTTATACAGAGAGTCCCAGCAAACACCATGTGAGGTGCAAATCTTATTCAGGATTGTCCATTGCTGATGTGATAGTACAAAGCCTGGCATCTTTTTTGTGGGGTCATTTATATGTTTTCCTATAGCCGGGACCATAATCCACAAGAAACCTGCTAATTATGGATTCTGGGAGATTTGGTTCAGTATTTGAAAAAGTATGAGTTGAGGAATACTGGACTGTTTAATCTTGCTGAAGATTTCAAGAGGTTGATCCAATTTGAGGGAATTATTTTGCAGGGAACCCTATCCAAGAAGCCAGGCGCTTTTCTCATATGTCTATATTTGGCATTATTTAGAAAATCTGGCCTTTTGCAAGTGTTATGTAACTGGTCCAGGATTTTGTTTTTTACAGGCTAAATGGGAAGACTGGGTGGTGAGGGAGAGAGGATGGCTTCCAAGTGCAGAAAGCTTTCTGACGCTCTGGATAGGGGCAGTGTGACTACAGATGCTCTGATCTGAGAGTAAGGTCCTGTTTTCTTGGCATGTGAAGAGTTTTGAATTCCTTAAATGAATATCTTTGGCCTTGGAGCTTTCAATATACCAAAAACATTTAAGCATGAGTAGACACAGATGATTCAGTCTGGCTCCACCTTGGATACACTTTAATAAATCTGATGTAGTAGTCAAATCAGGAAAAAAGGAGGAATGTAGCTGTTAATTAGAATGAAAAGAAGACTTTTCTTATCCAGTTCATGATTTCAAGGCAAATGTCATTTAGGCGATTCAGGAGTATCCATATATCCTGCATGGTTTTAAGACAGGAGGGCATCCCTTGAGGAGTGAGCATGCATATATTTAATGTGGCAAAAAAGAGAACCATGAAATAAGCAACATGACCATAATCATATAACATATGTTGATTTAATTGTATACTAGTGTCCATGAAATCAAGCACTTTGAATGGCATTCCATTCATGAGCCGCAGAGACGCAGTGGTTAGAGTGCAGTACTGCAGGCTACTTCTGCTGATCACTGGCTGCCAGCAGTTTGGCAGATCAAATCTCACCAGGCTCAAGGTTGACTCAGCCTTCCATCCTTCCGAGGTGGGTAAAATTAGGACCCAGATTGTTGGGGGACTATATGCTGACTCTGTAAACTGCTTAGAGAGGGCTGTAAAGCATTATAAAGCGGTATATAAGTCTAAGTGCTATTGCTATTGCTATTCCTTCAGGTGGAAGAAACTATATGCCCCTGAAATGAGGGCTTGCAAATAAGGAAACTGTCTCAATCATGACCTGATGACACACATTTTGTCACCTTGATGCAGTCTCAGTTTGCCATGGATGTATTAGGTGGATGGTTGACCAATGAGGGAGCAGAAAAACCAGAACTCCAGCCAATACCTCCCTCTGTTTCATTGTTTTCTTTTGATGTTTATTTTGGACCAAAAAAAGTGAATGTTGAAGCTTTATTTGAAGATCAAGAGGATGGTAGAAGGCACTCTACCATCTTGGCTTATGGAGTAAAGAGAATTCCAGAAGCTAAAAGTTGGAATTTCCACTAGGAAATTGTCCCTTCCATACTCTGGAAGAACAGCCACTACCTTTTTTTCCCACAAGCAGTAGCAGCAGAACCATAAATTAACTGGTTCAATTCACAAAAACCTTTGAAAATCCCATGGTTTCATAGGAGCACAGGAGCATAGCCCCATACAATGGCATCTGTATGTAGAGAGGAAACTATGGCTTGTATGTTCTTATTTATTTATTTATTTCTTATTGTGATTTATATGCCGCCATTCTCCCTGAGGACTGAGGCGGCTTACATACAACAATCATCAATACAAATCACAGTAAAGCAATTAAAATACAATTAAAACCCCCATTAAAACCATATTAAAATTATAAAATTATACAATATCTTTAGTCCACGGCGAAAGGAGAGGAGGTCGGGGGCCATCCTGAGCTCGGTGGGCAGACTATTCTAGAGGGTTGGCGCTCCGACAGAGAAAGCCCTCCCCCTGGAGGCCGCCAGCCGACATTGTTTGGCCGATGGCACCCGGAGGAGGCCTAGGACAATGGGAGGAAGGCAAGAGATGGTCCTGTAAGTACCCCGGGCCTAAGCCATGTAGGGCTTTATAGGTAAGCACCAGCACTTTGAAACGGACCCAGAGAGCAACCAGTAGCCAGTGCAGCTCGCGCAGGAGAGGTGTAACAAGGGAGTAACGAAGAACCCCCGTAACTACCCGCACAGCCGCATTCTGAACTAACTGGAGCCTTCGGATGCATCCCAAGGGCAGCCCCATGTAGAGGGCGTTACAGTAATCCAACCAAGAAGTAACGAGGGCATGAGTGATCGTGGCGAGGGCATCTTGGTCCAGGAAAGGGACCATGACACCATGCAAATGATACAACTTATGCTTTTGTATCAGAAGTTATGATACTAGCATTTAATGCATCATTAATATAATGACATCAAGTGCATTGTTATTTTGATGGTGTTATTGTTCCCCCCAGGATCACTTCAGCTCTTAAAGTCCCTGTAAGTTATCTCAGCTTTTGAAATGTGGTTCGCTCTTACCTAACTGGCCCTGGGCTTAGTAAAATGTATGAGTTCCTGGATAGGAGAGTAAGAAGAGCAAACGACAAATGGAAGATGATGAATATTATATGTATTAGCAAAATTGGAGATTTATTTAAGATGGTATGCTAGGTAAAATAAGATTCAGCCAAATTCTGAAACATTTTCTACTGACTAGAAAACATGAAAATATTGGAAGACAAAATCCTCTTGCTTTTTCCCAAGACATGCATAGAGTTTAAAGTGTTTATATGCTTATAACTTATTCAGGTTGGGTTATGGCTGGTCCTTGCAAAATAAGAGCAGCTGTGGAAGGACTTCTATAGCTATGCTGCCAAATTCCAGGAGAGTGAAGCCATACAGAATTGTCTGCGTCTTTGCTGCTCACTGGTTTAGGCTGCTCTAAAGTTGAATCAAGAAAACTCAGAAGTATCCCAGCATGCACTTTCTACCACAATTGCACTTCATGCAAACTAGATGGATCCTCTTCAGACTGTATTTGGATCCCTTAGATGAGCAACACTGATGAGCTGTGGTGGCACAGTGATTAGAATGGATTATTGCAGACTGCATTCCCACAGCCAGGAGTTCGATCCTGACCCGCTCAAGGTTGACTCAGACTTCCATCCTTCAAATGTTGGTTAAAGGAGGACCTAGATTATTGGTGGCAATATGCTGACTCCATTGGTGGGTTTCAAAATTTTTTACTACTGTTTCTGTGGGTGTGGCTTGGTGGGCATGGCTTGGTGGGCATGGCAGGGGAAGGATACCATAAAATCTCCATTCCCTCCCCATTCCAGGGGAAGGATACTGTAAAATCTCCATTCCCTCCCAATCAGCTGGGACTTGGGAGGCAGAAAATAGATGAGCCCGAGCTCAGTCAGAAATTTTACTACAAGTTCTCTGAACTACCCAAAATTTCCGCTACTGGTTCTCCAGAACTGGTCAGAACCTGCTGAAACCCACCTCTGCTTGACTCTGTAAACTGTTTAGACAGGGCTGTGAAACACTATGAAGAGGTATATAAATCTAAGTGCTATTCCCTCCTATTCTTCAGCTGCACCTTCAAAAACTAATGGATCACTTCACCAGATTAATGCAACGTCAATTAAGATATTTTACGACCTAAAGTTCTTTTCTTTCAATGGGTAGCTCTATCCTTAAACCAGCTTATGTGGACTGGCTAATGTGTCTGCCTGGGACGAATCATGCATTATTATAGCTCAGAGGTACTTTGAAAAAAATACCTCTGGATGAACAAGAGTTTTTGAAATCTTGAGCTCTGCAAGATACAGAGAGAGAGGCTCTCCATTGTTGGCAGAAATAAGAATGACTTTCTGCTGCCAGTCATTAACAGCACCTCAAGCACAACAGTAATTCATTGATTAAATCTTAGGAGCTTGCAGAAAACAGGAATGGAACGAAGCTTGGAGCTTCCATTTTCAAAACAACAGAGGAAAGTTGTAGCACTAAATGGCTAACAATTGCCATTCCGCTTTCTCTTTTTCCTAATTAGCAACCTATGCCTGGCTCAGTTGTATCATCTGAGTCTCTTCTAGCTTCCACCTGAGTCCATCTTGAGTCCATACTGGGAAGGATGCCAGCTAAATCAGCACCCGCAAATCCACATGATCATCAGAACCCAACTAAGTGGGCTGAATATTCATTCCCCTTGGCAATTTTTTCCAATGACACTGCCTCCAGCCTTAATGAAATCGTTTGCCTGTTTTTTTTTTTCTGGCCAAATGCCAGATGAAGAGGAAGGATGGGAGCAGCAATTATGCTTGAACTTCTATGAACTGCTTAAAAAATTATTTTCACCCAACCTCTCTTGCTGGAGTGTAAGAAGGTCATTTGTTGATCACCAGCAGTTTTTTTAACCCTGAAATTACATGAAACAAGAGAGACATGTAACTGTTGCAGGGGTACCAGATGCCAAGAAGGAAGGGTGAGCACCTTCCAGAGAAGGCTCTCTCTCTCTCCAGGCTGCAACTGACTTTCTTGCCAGGGAAAAGTGCCAAATCCCAGTCAGTGGTATATAATATTAAGAGGAAAGAACACCTCAGAAGCAGAAGCAACACCAAAACACCAAGGACAAAGTGCAAATTAGGCACAAAAGCTGCATCATATGCTGAATAGTACCATATTTTTCGGTGTGTAAGACGCACCGGAGTATAAGACGCACTTTAATTTTGGGGGAGGAAAACAAGAAAAAAAGAATTCTGCCTCTGCCTATCAGCATCAGGATCAGTGACGTCCTCACTTCCATTTGGATTTTGATAACATGTAGCACATATCTTTTTATCAGTTTAAAACAAATCCTATCTATTTAACTGGACCTGGTAGGGTGGGGTGGGGGATGATTTTCATGGGGGCAGTTATCTCAGGAGGTTAAGGAGAAGTCTGAGGAAAATGTGATGCACAGAGGCTGACAACCTCCCAAGGGTGGGGGCCAGCAGGTGGGTGAGTGGGGCTACATTCGGCGTATAAGACGCACCTAGATTTTCACCCCCTTTTGGGGGGTAAAAAGGTGTGTCTTATACACCAAAAAATACAGTAATCGTTGCTCCCTTGTTAATTTGAAAGCTAGAATTGCTTCACACAATCAAAGAGAATTGGTTGCTTTGTCATAAAGAGTGTCTGAGTGGCCCTTTATCCAAGATGGCATCAGCTGGCCACCTTCTTTTGAAGTTGGCAAGAAATTAATGCTCTTTCCAACAGCAGGACTTGGAATATTTCAAAAAACTTGCTTACAAGCAGCTGTGCTAACTACAGACCTTTGTCATCAGTACTTGGCATTGTTGTATGCCACCCTTAAAGAACATACATTGTTCCACATTTCTGGAAATAATTTTTCTTGTAGACCATGGCATGCTTGTCTGCTTGTCATTGTTATATTCAGGTGCTCTGTTAATTTTACTCTTCCCATATCTTGGATTCTGCTGTACAGTTTTGGAAATAATTTCCCTCCCGTTAGTAAAATGAATTTAACATGGCACTGCAGTTCTCTGCTAAGTCACTTGCCAAAGTTAAATGAGATTCTAAGCTATGACATGATCACTGCTTCTCCCCAGATGTTTTCAATATGTTCAGTCACATTTCCTTATTTGACATGTCAGCAACAAATGTGCACGTGCCATAGGATTAAATTTGTGCATATTTATGAGAGGGCTTTTCAGATATCACAACTTAATGGAGAATTCCTTGCTCATATTTTCCTGATTGCAACAATAAAGTTTTCCACATGTTCCTCTGTAAACGTTTATAGCTGTTCATCAACTGGTATGAGTAATATACATAGAACTCAATAGATTGTTCTGACCAAAAAGACCTGGTTTGTGGAACAGCAGAGCCAAACCAAGGAGGACCTTTTTTTTTTTTTTAAGTATGAAAAAAAATTTAAGTTCAACTTTCTTCTCAGAGGTGCCAGGATTTGAATCTTGGTTCTTGAGTCCAATCCTAAAGGAAATTTATTTATTTATCACATTTATACAGCATAGCCGCCCATCTCATGAAAACTGACACTGAGTGGCATACAGCAAGTGAGAGAACTACAAGTTCTCCAGCCAAAGTCTACTTGATCTGAACAAGAACTGGTGTTTTATAGGGAGGATGAAGAATGCTCAGCTTTTCCATTGCACTATTCTGGTGATCCAACCAGTCCTCTCATCACATCCTGTATTTTATTCAGAAGCAGAGTTAAATAAAATGGCCTGATATTTTTTGATCAAAATATGCTTGGGTTGGCTCCAAGTTCATCATGCTTGACTTGCCACTTCCTCACTCATGCTCATTTTATTGCCAACAGCTGAAAGTATGTAAATCAGTTGCCAGGAATTCAGCTTACATTTTGATTCTCCTTCTTGCTCCTCCTGACTGTCTAATTGCTTCCCTTCCCTTTCCTGTAAAGCCCTTTTCTCCATTTTCCTCGCTCTTCCTTCTTTTCCTCATCCCATGTTTAAATGTTGCTTGGTTCCATTTCTCTCCTTTCCATGATTTCACTGGCCCTCTTCCTTTCTCCTAACACAGGTATACTATATATCTTTACAACTTTTAACATAACAGAGGAAGCCCCCCTCCCTGGCCATAAATCCTTTATAGTTATGAAATTTTAATTATTTTCCTCTTCTCTTTGCTTTCTTAATGGTTCTTTTTTTAAAAAAAGTAAATGAGTTTATGTTCCATCCCTCTGGTGGAAAAAAAAAAATGCTGCTTGTGTCTTTCTCAATGTGCAGAACTATGGAATAAGTTTCTCCTTTCAGTTCTTAAGATAATCTCTGCAACTCTATAGGCCCAGCAGCTGCAGAGTCACTTCCAGAAAAGATTATATCTCCTGCATTGTGCATTGGGCGTTGCTTGTTCCATTTCTTTTCCATTCTATGAACGAGTTTTGTTCTTGACCTGCCTAACAAATGTATTTGTTAATTTTTCATTTGCATTTTCATGCAAACAAGAAAATATACTTTAATAATTTGATACCATAAATTAAAACATTTTGATGCAATCTCTCAAGAGGCTCAGAATGTTAAAAATTAGAACATGATTGATGAGATTATCAGTTGACAGTTCCCAAGGGAGACAAATTGAATTTTGTCTCCCTTGTCTCCCAAGGGAGACAAATTTGGAATTGGAATATGAATTCTATAGTTGGGTGCAGTTCTAGTAATTACCAACAATCAGAGGGAGGAGAAGAAAGATGTATATGTTAAAAAGATAGCTAGTTCACTCCTAATGCCTATTTATATAACGTTTTATGTGGAAATTTTAAGTAAGTCTTAATCAGAGATCGATCAATTTTTTTAGATGCCATATAGATTTTTGTGAGCTTTTATGATGGCCCAGATACCTTCCCAAAAAGCCAAAATCTCATAAAATTTATATAGTCTCACGTATAAACCCTATGTGTATCTATGCAAGTTCTTCATGAGATCTCATGAACTCACATTTAATAACACTAACATTTTGTGAACTTTCAGTCAGTAATAATTTCTTTAAAGAAGAGCAGGAGGAGACTGTGGAGGAGCAGGAGGACACAGGAAAACTCTAATTCCTGTGAGCACCATGATCCCAACTCTAATGCTTCAATGTTTTGCTCTTTATCTATTAAAATAAGTTCCCTAATACAACCTCCCCTATCTTGGTAGCCAGCCATATTCTCCAATGATAAGTACAGTCTAACAGATCTACAAACATGTGGCTGGGAAGGATTGATCTAAGGAAATATACATAAGGTTGTGTTTCATACAAGAAGAACATTATAAATTGGAATAGATTTTTATTCTGTAGCTTTCAGTGAATTTTGGGCACAGACTATGATTGGTCATTCATTGTGTACTGTTCAGTCCACAGACGCACAGTCAGAGGAGAAAAGTACCGCCATTGTCTTCTATAACAAGGCCATTGATTGTGGTCTGTAGACAACCCTATGATTTGCTGGCTAATCACACCATTGCTTTGTGTCTTCTGATGTTACTAAATAGCATTATGGACCCAGAAACATCTGTAATGGCTTGACTCAGGACTTATTCTATCATATTTATGTGATTAGATTCCTAAACATCAAAGTTAATAACTGAATATTTGTTAGCATCATGGGACTTCGTCTCTCTCTTTTAACCGTGAGATTGAAAACTGTCTAAACTGCTAGGTGAGCTTCAGGATATGGTTGCAGTTAGTGGAGCATCTCAAAGTGGCTTCCGTGTGGTTTCTAACATGTAATTTAGCACTCAGTTGCTTAGTATTCAAATGCTACATCACATGGTGAATGATTTTAATCTGTGTTGGAAATTGCTCCTGAAGGGCTTTAGTTGTTCAACTGAAGGGCAGAATTTAAATTATCTTTTCAGTTTCACTGGGATTTCTTAGGTGGAGTTCATGCCCTGAAGAGGACTTAGCAACACAAGGATGGCACTATGCATTGTTTTAAAAGGTAGGAAGGAACACACACACAAAGTTCTACAGTGATTTATTAAAAGATAAGAAACTTAGTTTAAATCAAATGCAATTCTGTGCATTTATTTAGACTTTGAATTTCTTTGTGCTTATGATGGAGTATGGGAACTTACTTGCTCCATCGGCTCCACACCCTAAAAGAAACTGGGAAGTCTTCATTAATTTGGAAAACAAAAAGAAGTAGAGATCCCAGGAAGGAGCAATGCATGAAGTGATTGTGTCTACCTGATAATGTTATTGATGAAAGATCACTATGTTAGTTATTACTACCCCATTACCTCTGGGCATTTATATCTCGAAGGCCTCTCAGGGACTATGAATGTTAACATGCTTGTGAAGAAGGCACAGAAGTGGCTGTACTTCCTGGGAATGCTCAGGAAGATAAATCTATCTCAGCATCTACTTCTGTCCTACTATCGCAGCACTATTGAGAGTGTCCTGACATACAGCATTCTTGCATGGTATGGGAGCAGCTCTGTAGCGGACAAAAAGGCTCTACAGAGAATCATTAAAACTGCCCAGAATATCATCGGGCTCCAGCTATCAGCATGAATGACATCTTTGAATCTCACTGTTTGAGGAAGTTGCATAACATTCTCAAAGACTCTTCCCATCCTGCTTACAATCTTTTTGGACTGTTGCCTTCTGGCAGAAGGTACAGAACAATTAAAACTTGGACCACACGTTTTCTGAATAGTTTTTATCCCAGAACTATAATTGAACTCAACAATGAACTAAAGGGCCATCATCAGTAAGCTGTTGGACAGTATTACTTGGTCTGTTGTGTGGGTGGTTGGGGAATTGTGGTGGGTGGGAGTGTGTTTGGGAATTGTTATGTGTGTTGGACCTGGTCTTTGGGTGTTAAGTGAATTTTGTTGTATGGATATACTGTGTATACATGTACAATGACAATAAAGTTATTATTATACATAACAGATTTCCTAGAGCTTTTCCCCACATCTCCAGCAATATGCTTTGCTTCTTATCTTGTGACAGAAAAAAATGTTCCACCTGCTTCTCTCCCCCCCCCCCACACACACATTTCTGTTGCTGAACCTCAGAAAAGTATCAGGTGGAAGGAAATAATTTATTGCTGCCTCTACTAGTGGAGCAAGAAGTGGGGATTTTCTACTTGCCATCTCTCCCCACCCAGTGTAGCTCTTCTGCCATTGCTGCAGCTCTATCCTCTTCAATGAGTAGGGAAGGCAGAGCAGCTGCAGTTGGTAGAACAGCAGAAGAAAGAGGAAAGACAAGTTAACCATGAGAAGAGCATTGCAGGATGAGATGGTGGCAGGTTGCATGGGAGCTAGTGGTGGTTGGAGTAGTAACCTTGGGGAAAAATACTTCATTGTGACTGATAGTTCCCTGATCCTAGACAAGTAATACTTGCTAGGGAGGTTCTTCTGGTCTGTCCATTAGCCAAGGGAGAAATGGCCATGGAGAGGGCAGTCTGTAGTGAGCTAGTTGTGGAATCCTGTAGATTGCTGGTTTCTTTCAGGCTCATCTTTCACCTGACCCATGTTCACAAAGAGGATACTAAAAAAACCCATTCCCACCCCCCCCTCTGGGACCAGCCATAGGTGGTATTTGCCAGTTCTCTGAGCTACTCTAAATTTCCCCTACCAGTACTCCAGAACCTGTCAGAATCTGCTGTATTTCACCCCTGGATTGTATACAATCTATATAGTATTTATAGATTGTATAAATGGTGAGTCTAGGCTGTTCATACAGGTTTAAAGCCAAGCATAATATGCTATAAATGCTCTTATGTTTGTTATGGAATGCCAAATCCTCATCAGAACATACTGGTGATACTGCCCACCCTTTGGCCTACCTAGGCTGCTCTGGCTGCCCCAGTTACTTGACTTTACTTTGACCAGTTGGGCATCTAGGACCCACATACCATTTTTAAAAAATTTTCTAATACCAATAGCCCCAGAAGTGCTCCTGCCTGTAAAATAATGCTTGACTTTTTTTTTTTTAAGGGCAGAAATTTCCTGTCTATTTCTTTTCTTTTTTTTAATTAAAAAGGAAGTAGATTTTAAAAAAAAAGTTGCTTGGGAAGTATCAATCAAAGTGCCAACGGGTTTATTAATGGAAATGGCATTCATATGATGGTGTAACTCTACCTTGAACAGTTCAGGGTAGGGAAGGGAATTTGAGCCAGCCTGAACAGAAGATGCATCTATTTATCAAAGGAGACAAGCAGCAAGAACATAAACCACTATTTATAAAAAGTAAGGTTTTTTCCTCTTCAGCTCTCCCTCCTTCAGAGATGAACAAATCTCCAAGTCTCTAATATTGAGGATGAAAACTCAAATTGCAGGACCTTGCCTAATTTCTTTCCCCAATAAACCATGTAATGAGGGCTGGCTTTCATGTGCATTTCTTTCTGCTGTCTACCATATTGACACCATCCTGGTGGGAATTAAAAAAACAACAACAGGATGGAATGAATAGGGTAGACAGAGGAACTTTAAAATCAGAATCAAATTTCCCTTGTATGTTCAAGCAGAGGCTGGACAACTATCTAAAAGAATGCTTTAATTTGGATTTTTATGAAGAGGAGAAGGTTGAACTTCATATCCTAATATTTTTCATTCTATAGTTCCCATGAAAACGCCAAGACTTTGAGACAGAGTACTTGAAACTAATTTAAAATAAGATTGGATAAATCCTACATATAGGGATGTGGTGGTTCAGTGGCTAAGATGCTGAGCTTGTCAATCGAAAGGTTGGCAGTTCAGCAGTTCGAATCCCTAGTGCCATGTAATGAGGTGAGCTCCCATTACTTGTCCCAGCTTCTGCCAATCTAACAGTTCAAGAGCATGTAAAAAATGAAAGTACAAAAATAAGGACCACCTTTGGTGGGAAGGTAACAGTGTTCCATGCGCCTTTAGCATTTAGTCATGCCTGCCACTTGACCATGGAGATGTCTTTGGACAGCGCTGGCTCTTCGGCTTTGAAACGGAGATGAGCACTGCCTCCCCTAGAGTCAGGAACTACTAGCACATATGTGCGAGGGGAACCTTTACCTTTTAAATCTTACATACATGTGGAAAAACTCAGTGAGGGAGAAAACCAGTGTGCTACCTGTTTGCTAAAGGTATTAGGAAGTGAGCAATTAATGCAAAGTGTTTATCTCAGCTTTTATCACTGCAAGCTAATTCTTTGTCCACCATTTTTGGAGATTGTCTTTCTGTTATTGTGGTGTCTATTTAATAATGGACATTAGTGGATATTTGCTTTTGCTCTTCCCATGTGCTAGTACTCTGTTTTAGATTAGCACAAGATACATGTTTATTTCCATTTCTATTGATCTTTACTTAAATGTAATATAAGAGCCTTAGCCTCTCAAAAATTCCAGAAATTAGAAATGCATCTGTCTTCAAAAATCAAACAGAGGAATCTAAGTAGGGAAAGAAATGTTGAACTACAACTTCCAGCAGATCCAGTCAGCATGGTGTTTAGCAACATCGGGAGAGCCATAGGTTTTCCATTCCTCTATGACATCTTCCTTAGGAAATATCAGCAGGAATCCATCTGAAGATTCCACACA
The DNA here is from genome assembly GCA_030761175.1 of Masticophis lateralis. Lineage (NCBI taxonomy): Eukaryota > Metazoa > Chordata > Lepidosauria > Squamata > Colubridae > Masticophis > Masticophis lateralis. Next base: position 115,854,415 of record JAUDYJ010000002.1, read on the forward strand.
ATGAAAGAATCTGCTTTCTTTCCACTTGCATAAAACCTAAACAAATTTAATTGCATTGACTTTGTTTTGGTGCAATGCACAGAAGATATTCTGGGAACAGCTCCATGGAAGTTAAAAACCCAGCCTATTCACTAGACTTAAATGGCAAAAAAGAGAGAAATAACTGGATTCATTAACCTTGGTAAAATGTTTTCTAAAGGTGGGGAAATGATTGGAAAAATTTTGAACCACAGAAACACTAGGTGAAAAGTAGAAGGTAATTGTTATCTGTTATGTGAAATTACTGTTGAAAGAAATGATAGTGGTTGTGCAAAAAAGTATGCTTCCAGATGCATTGTTATATGGGAATGAGAATTGGATATATGAAGAGAAACATAAAAGTAAGTTGAATGCAACATACAGTAGGTATTTGGTAGTCCAGAATTCTGCCATGTCATTTTATGGTGTGTTGCTGGGTTGGGTGTGTGTGTGTGTGTGTGTGTGTGTGTGTGTGTAGTCCTCTTATAGAAAAGGTATTACTTCCATGTGACTCTTTAGGGAACCTTTAAGATGGTTCTGTGGCACTTATCTACATATTGGCAAGTGGGAAGGGAGAATATAGAGAGCAGGATTTGCCTAAAATCTCAGTGAGATTTCTTTCATGGCCAGGAGATTCAACCAGGATTGTGAACCCCAAAGGCTTTTTAGTGGATGGATTTTTGCTGTAGTTATAGGTATTCAGATTTATGTTTTCTACTGTGATCTGTTATGTTCGGTGAAGAATCACCAGGAACAATGTTAGGTTTTGGTAATGATGCAGTTTAACTTTACAAGATAATAGTGTGTGTGTGTCCAATAAACTATAAATTAAGGTTTTTACATATTTAAATCTTGACAATTACTCATTAGGAAATCCAGCTTAATTGCTGCATCTTGGGAAGTGCAAAAATCTTTAGACTGTGTGTTTGTCAAAATCATAACTTCCAACATTCGTTCTTTTCCTTAGAAAATGAGTCAAAATTGGACTATGAAATAAGTCACCAAAGAAGCAACTACAAGTACTGGAATTGCCATCACAGACATTTGCTTTGTTTGTGCTGAATGACATAATCATGAAGTTGAATCATTTTGGCTCTGGGATGAATTATTGTTTCCAGGAAGAAAACTCAATTAAATAGCTGCTGTAGTCTTTTTTTTCTTTTCCACAAAGAAAATGAGATAGTGTTGCAGAGATGTTATCTAAGGTATTATATACCTGTCCAAATCTGGGGTTGGGAAATTTGTGACTCTCCTAATTTGCTTGAATGCTAATTCCCAGGAGCTCTGCTTAGTCAATGGTGCAGGAGGTTGGGAGTTATGGTCCATCAACACCATTGCTTGTCTTATGAGATATTTCTCTATTGTCTGCTAATACTCTATTAAATACAAACTGTTGAGAACAAGGTGATAAATAACAATCTCTCACATATGCTCTCTTCCAAAATACATTTCCATAATGTCATCTGCAGAGCAAAGCTTTTTCTCTAAAAGTCCCCTCTTTTCCTCCATCTCTCTTTTTTAAATTCAGGATTTTCTGGTTTCTCCCTTTCTGATGGCCTGCAAACCAAAAAGTCATTTTCACAAATCAACATACAGAGAAACTGTAAGCTTAATTTCCTTTTAATCTTGCCAGTTCATCCCTTTCAATTATGAAATTTCCAGGATGCTGTACTGTACCTTTTTATTTTTTGTATTACTGTGGAAGATCAATTTCACAAAACAATAGAAAACACAGGTAATTTTGACCAAAATTATGTATTTATGAGTTCCACATGGCTGTCTCTCTTTTATAGAGATCAGATGTGTTATTACATCATCCTACTCATGTGTCTTAATGGTAGAGCACATGCTTTCCAAGAAACTCCTAAATCCAATCCCAGCATCTTCAGGTAGCATTTGAAGGCTTGGAAGGGATTTTGGAAATCATGTCGTCCAAGTGCTTAAAATCTATTCTTACAGCATCCTTGACAGATGGCAATCTGGTATTTGTTTAAATACCCCCAACAAGAGAAAGCCTAGGAGTAGCAGCATCTTTACGTACTAAACACTTCAGGTTAACTGGGATACTTTGGCCCAAGCAAGATCTTGCATGCTTTTTCCAGTCTCAGTCCTGGAGAACTAAAAACAGCACTAATCAATGCAGCACAAATGTAAAGGAAATGATGTTACAACATTTAAAAGCAATTTAAAAACAAATTAAATATTTTGGCCTCCCAGTTAAAAACCCAAAAATTAAAACACCCAATCCAAATTCTTATTAAGCCAGTTGGAATAGTAGAGTCTTAAGGGCACGGTGAAAGGTACGCAGGTCGGGAATCTGTATCCACGGGGGCTGTTCATTCTAGAGGGCGGGTGCCCCCACAGAGAGGGCTCTCCCCCTGGGGGTTGCCAGTCAACATTGTTTGACCGACGGCACCCTGAGGAGTCCCTCTCTGTGGGAGCGTGTTGGTTGGTGGGAGGCCATCGGTGGCAGAAGGCGATCCTGTAAGTATTCAGAGAAAGCAGGTGGAAAGGATAGAGGTGGAACTTTTGCTTCAAGGCATCCAGAAAATGCATGTCTCATCATCTTCTGGAGACATCCAGAAAATGTATGTCTCAGCAATTGGAAGTTCTTAGTGCTTGGTAGCTAGAGATCTGGGAAAGGTCTAGAAAGGAACAGGAAGTTTGGGTTCTTGCTACCAGAAGAGACTGAAGCCATGAACAATAACCTTTTACGTAGAAAAAAGGATGATGAACAAACACAGTAGAGCAGTGAGGGGAAATTGAGTGGAAACCTGTGTCCCACTCAGAGCAAAGAAATGCATTCTGCCTCAATTTATAGACTTCCCTGACTCAAAATGGCTACCAGCTCTACTTACCTTCAGAAAATGCATTCATAAAGATAATGAGGTTTTCGGCAACAATGGGCAGAACAGTACTTCAGGGAACTGGAATCCTTGGCTTAAAAGCAAGATACATTTTGTCTAGTGGAATAAATATTGTGAAGGTGGGGGAGAAATAATATTTTCACAGCCTAGTTTTAAGGTGTTAGTATTTGAAATCCAAAGTATTGTCCTAAGAGAAAATGATTTGCTAAAGAAAAGTAAGTCATGCCCATCAATTTGAAGGACCACCTGTCTCTAATGGTCCCAGCTTACCACACCAAATCTGGCAGGATGAGAATGCTCTGGATTTGTTCTCTGAAATAATCTCATCTGATAGGATTTAGAAGATCTATCTTCTCCTAGGGTACCATACAATAAGGTACCATACTTTTATTGGAAATAGCCTTCCCTCTGAGATCTGCCTCTATTGGCCTTCTGTTAAACTGTGAAGATCTAATCTTTCCTTCATATGTTAGGGCCAGGTTATTACTGAAGCCCAACATATATATTGTGAATTATTTGTGTGGTGTCCTGATTATGATATAATTATTTTTAATTTATTTATATATTGGCTTAAGAAAAGGGTTTTGTATTGTTTTGTAACTGCCCAGAGTTACTAGTTTAAAGTGGATGGTTATGTAAATTATTAAAATAGATAAATAATCCGTCCTGTTCTTGCCTCCTCAAGTCACTTTTCCACTCTCTTCTCCCTTTCGAGGGAGGTGGGGTTAGTACAGTGAGGCTTTAACTTAATGTGTTCTCCTCTAGATCAGCGGTCTCCAAACTTGGCAACTTGACGACTTGGCTGGGGAATTCTGGGAGTTGAAGTCCACAAGTCATCAAGTTGCCAAGTTTGGAGATTCTTCCTTTAGATCAAGGGGAACAACCGGTGGCCCAAATGCCATGTGAGGGTCCTTCCAACTTCCTTAGCCCAGGTTGTTGAATTTTATCTGCACAGTCACCAAAATCAGGCAGTGTGGTTTCCTGTCTTTTTGTGCAAATGCTAAACGAAGCTTAGCATGACTTTAGAAATTAGCTCAAGCAAAAAAAAATTTAAAAGAGGGGGGGGGCGGTAGGAAGGGGTAGAATCTGTATCTGTTTTCTGTGCATGACACACTCCACCTCCTTTGCACTATTGTTTCATCCGATGTGTGATTTGGCTTTTTTTGAAAATGTCATGTCAGACGCCCTCCAGAGATTCCTCATTCCTGCCCCATGACCATCATGCTCTTCACAGTATGTGGCTGTGGACTAGTTCTGCATGGCAGCATTGCAGTGCAGCATAGATTACACATTATGGATAAATCAGCAGGGAAGGAAACACTCTTGAAATAAACAGGGCTGCCTGCCCCCTCCCACACACCCCACATAGGCACTTAAAGGCATGGGCCTTTTTCAATTATTATCGTTTTGAAGGAAAAAGTGTTGTGAGGATCTTAACCTGGCATCTGTTTTCAGTGTTCTCTGGATTCCTCCATCAATTTTCTATTGATAATTGTGTCTGTTCAGCCATCCTTACTTGGCCTCTTTCTCCTTGAAGGCACAAAGCATCAGGGAGTTGGATTGTTGTCTAAAAAGTAGCTTAAGGTTTCAATACAAACTAGGATTTCCTTTGTTTTTACAAAATGATAAGCAGGGTTTTTTTTTAAAAAAAAAGAGAGAGAGAAGGAGGAGCACCAATAACATGTACATATTGACTTTTATCCCACAGTTGCTCTTCAGATTGCAATTGAAATGCAGAAATGCGTAATCAGAATGTGTATTAGGAGGGGAGGGACAGTGGCAAACCACTGGTCCAATAGGTCAGTATTACAGGTAGTCCTTGACTTACGACCAGAATTGGAACCAGAAGGTATACAGTCATTAAGTGAATCACACCAGATTTTGCAATCTTTTTTGCTATGGTTATAACAGGAATCATGCAGTCATTTAGCAAATGGTTAAGTGAACCCATCGTTCCCCATTGACTTTGCTTGTCAGAAGCTGGCTGGGAAGGTCACAAATAGCAATCATGTGATTGCAATGTAAATCACATAAATATAATGCCAAGCACCCACATTTTGATCTGTTACCACAGGACATTGGGACAGTTGAAAGTGGGAGGGCTGCTTGTAAGTCACTTTTCTCAGCACCATCGTAACTTCGAACAGTCACTACACAAATGTTCGTATGTGGAGGACTATTATACATTTTTTAGTTGTGGGCTGGGACAGAGTTTAAGAACACAAAAATGTAGGACTATCTTCTGAAATAAAACTCAGCAGCCAAAAACAATGAGCCATTCCCCTGTCATCTATGCTACAATTGCCACTATGTTGATCTATGGATATTCTCACCCCTACTTGCCATGCTGACCTGGGGGATGATGGATAATCCACATTTAGTGGGCATTGAGCTAGTGAGGGAGGAGACTAATATAACACCTTAATCTAAATTAATATCCAGGTAGATTACTTTCGGGTTCTTTCTTCCATTCCATTCATTCTTTTGTACAGAATGAAAAACAACATCCAAAAGGAGTTGTGTGGTTTCTCTCTAGCACTGCAGAAGGAAATACAGGGTTCCTTTCAGTCCCAGCAATGAGGTAGCACTGGGCATTTGCCAACCAGTAGATATAGTTGCACTCATAAGTTTACATACCCTGGCAGAATTTATGATTTCCTGGCCATTTTTCAGAGAATATGAATGATAACACGAAAACCCTTCTTTCACTCATGGCTGAAGCCATTTATGATCAATCAGCTGTGTTTACTCTTTTTCAATCATAATGACAACAGAAACTACCCAAATGACCCTGATCAAAAGTTTACATACCTTGGTGATTGTGGCCTGATAACATGCACACAGGTTGACACAAAGGGGTGTGAATGGCTATTAAAGGTAACCATCCTCACCTGTGATCTGTTTGCATGTAATTAGTGTGTGTTTATAAAAAGTCAGTGAGTTTCTGGCCTCCTGACAGACCCTTGCATCCTTCATCCAGTGCTACACTGATGTTTCTGGATTCTGAGTCATGGGGAAAGCAAAAGAATTGTCAATGGATCTGCAGGAAAAGGTGGTTGAACTGTATAAAACAGGAAAGGGATATAAAACGATATCCAAGGAATTGAGAATGCCAATCAGCAGTATTCAAACTCTAATCAAGAAGTGGAAAATGAGGGATTCTGTTGAAACCAAACCATGTTCAGGTAGACCAACTAAACTTTCAGCCACAACTGCCAGGAAAATTGTTCGGGATGCAAAGAAAACCCCACAAATAACTTCAGGTGAAATACAGGACTCTCTGAAAACATGTGGTGTGGCTATTGCAAGATGCACAATAAGGAGGCACTTGAAGAAAGATGGGCTGCATGGTTGAGTCTCCAGAAGAAAGCCATTACTATGCAAATGCCACAAAGTATGCCAAACAGCACAGAGACAAGCCTCAAACCTTCTGGCACAAAGTCATTTGGCGTGATGAGACCAAAATTGAGCTTTCTTGCCACAACCATAAACGCTACACTTGGAGAGGAGTCAACAAGGTCTATGATGAAAAGTACATCATTCCTACTGTGAAACATGGAGGTGGATTGCTGATGTTTTGGGGATGTGTGAGCTACAAAGGCACAGGGAATTTGGTCAGAATTGATGTCATGATGAATGCAGCATGTTATCAAAAGATACTGGAGGACAATTTGCATTCATCAGCCTAGATGCTGCACATGGAATATACGTGGACATTCCAACATGGCAATGATCCTAAACACAAGGCCAAGTCAACCTGTCATTGGCTACAGCAGAATAAAGTGAAGGTTCTGGAGTGGCCATCTCAGTTTCCTGACCTCAATATCATTGAGCCACTCTGGGAAGATCTCAAACGTGCAGTTTATGCAAGACAGCCCAAGAATTTACAGGACCTGGAGGCTTTTTTTAAAAAAAATTAGATTTATATGCCACCCTTCTCCGGAGACTCAGGGCAGCTTACAATGCATTAAGCAATAGCCTTCATACTTTTATATATTTATACAAAGTCATCTTATTGCCCCCACAAACTGGGTCCTCCATTTACCTTCCTTAGAAAGGATGGAAGGCTGAGTCAACCTTGAACCTGGTGAGATTCAAACACAGTAATTGCAGACTTCATTAAGTAAGTGATGCCAGTTTTGCACTTGAGAGTAATGTTGCTAGTTAGAAATCTACTGTGGCCTAATGCTAATTTTGTTCTGAAATACATCACAGGGTACATTGGAGAGAATTCTGGCTCTTACCTGTTTTCAAATAGTCACCCACTGTTAATATAAATGGGGACTATGTATTTCACAAACACTGACTGCAAACAGAGCTGGATGGCAAGAAGCTATTCAGAATGTTGCAGTTCAGCAGTCCCAAAATTAAGCTCGGAAACAGCTTGAAACATTCAAGGCAGGCAAAGTTCCCTTATTGCTCTTTTTGATCTTATAAAGTATGGCAGGCACATTTTTTTTCCTACCTTAGATTAAACAGTATCCTGCTGAGGGCACTATTCTGATAGCTTTTCTTTAAAAAATAAAACAATTTTGTCTCATCTAAAATTTTCTCTATGTCATGCTGTTAATAAAAACAGACATTAAACATGGAAAAGTCTCACCAGTGCAGGAAAGATTGTGTCACCATAGAAAGCTCAGACCCGCCTTCAGTTAACATTAATGCGTAATTAATAAATAATGAACAGATGTTCTTAGTATGTTGAAAACATGTGTAAGCATGTAACAGAAACTCATTGCCCTATCAGATTTGTCCAGTTTGCTAGAGTGCATGAGAAAAAGCCATCTAAATATCTTCTTAAATTCTGTAACTATTTATTTAAAATATTTTATCCTATTTTTCTTTTTAAAGGACCATTCACAGTGCTGCTTAAAGCACAGAGAGATTTAACTTCTTTTCATGTATTTGCTACATTCACAGTCTCCAGGGAGCTCAAGGCAAATGTACCATCATCTTTGAAATAGGCTAGGATAAGAGAAAGTGTCATTCTTCAGATTTAATGGCTGAAGGCAAATTTGCAGCTGAATTTCCCCAGCTATAGTCCAGTCAATCTAAAACACTTGAAAAGGTTTGCCTTTTATTAGCATCTTACATCCATGTGACAACTCTTTAAAACTCTTCAGAAATAAGTTGCTACTTTTACTAGTCTTTTCATTAATTAGTAACCTTTCTTACACATGAAAGCAAAAATAGCAAGCTGATGGTTGAAGGTGAGGAGGTGGGGTGGGGTAGTTGAGCTAAGGGCATGAATGAGGAATGTACATGTACTTTTGTGCTATTGGGGGGGGGGAGCATGATGTATCCCTGAAGACACCAGAAGCTGAGCTTGATTGTCCATTTACGTAGGAAGCAGAGTTTGTTTTGTGTAAAATAAAAAAAATGCTCAGGAAATGCATTGGGCAGAAGAGGAATGATAAAAACAGAATGGCCATGGTGTAAAGCAGTTTTCCCAGTACTGTCACCCTACAAATGTGTTGGACTACAAACCCACCCCCCTTTCAGTGGCCAGACACAGGTGGGAGGCTCACCTAATTGAATCTTTAGAATAACAGAGTTGGAAGGGACCTTGGAGGGTCTTCTAGTCCAACCCTCTGCTTAGGCAGGAAACCCTACACCACTTCAGACAAATGCTTGCCCAACATCTTCTTAAAAACTTCCAGTGTTGGAGCATTTACAACTTCTGGAGGCAAATTGTTTCACTGATTAATTGTTCTGTCAGTAAATGTCTCCTTAGTTCTAATGTCTCCTTAGTGCTTCTCTCCTTGATTAGTTTCCACCCATTGCTTCTTGTCCTGCCTCAGGTGCTTTGGAGAATAGCTTGGCTCCCATTTCTTTGTGGCAGCCTCTGAGATAACGGCTATCATGTCTCCCCTGGTCCTTCTTTTCATTAAACTAGACATACCCAATTCCTGCAACTACTGTTTTTATGTTTTAGCCTCCAGCCCCCTAATCATCTTTGTTGCTCTTGTCTGTACTCTTTCTAGAGTCTCAACATCTTTTTTACATTGTGGCAATCAAAACTGGATGCCATATTCCAAGTGTGGCCTTACCAAGGCATTCTAAAGTGGTATTAACACTTCATGTGATCTTGATTCTATCCTAACACTGGAGTGTTGCAAAGCTCTATTTATTTATTAAAATTTTAATCTAACAAAAGTACCGTAACTCATTTCCTGGATCCTTACTTAGAATTCCTCTGGGGTAGCAAAGTGTAACTCAATGGCCCTGAAGGGCACCATACTTGCATGTTGGAGAGGGGAGGGAGGGGTGATGGACTGCTGCAGTCATTCCTAATTACTAGTCCGGTTGTCTTTCTCCAGCAACAGGCCATGCATTGGCCTGAAGGTCCTTTAAAATTATCCCTTGCTCAGCCTTTAAAGACTGTTAACTTAGTTTTACTTTTTTCCCCCTCCACCTTTGCCCCTCTTTGCTTTTCCAGACTTTCTAGTTCAACTTCCCTCCCGGGATTGTTTTAATGGTTAACAATGGATCGCTCCCGGTAATGCTACTTTGATTTCCTTGAAGGCACCGTGAGATGAAAAGAAGACGGATGGTTCTCTTGAGAAACAAAACGGCGCTGGTCTGTTGGTGGGCCGGTGTCGAATTGGGTCCTGGGGCTTCGAGAAGATTATTTGTAAATATTCCCTTCTGCTTAACAGGGTGTCTGGACTTTTCAGCTGCACAATAGGTGTCAAGTTTACCTGTAGCGAAAGGAAAGGATGGGTTTTAGAGTACTTTAGTATAATAAAAATACCCTCCTCCCACCGCCCAATGTGTAGCTACAGGGTATATTCACGTTAATGGAAGAGGCTGCCTATTCTCAGAAACTCGTTTCCAGGCTGCCGCAGCGCGGACCGGCCGGAGTGACCCGAGTTTGTTCCTTGATGCCAGCGGCTCTTTGGAGGCAGGACGACAGTCCCCTCCCCCGAGCTGGTGGTTTTACGGACCGGCAACGCTTTAGGACGGAGCGAGCTCGTTCCCTCCCTCCGGGCCAAAGAGCCGAGCCGCTTCTTCGCCAGCCTGTGGTCGGCGTTGCCCTGCTCGGGCTCGGCTTGACAGGCGTGCGCCGCAGCCTGTGCGCAAGCGGGGCTGCCAAGTGCGGAGGGGCGGGGAGGGCCGCGGCTCCCTTTCCTTCCTCCATTCATTCGACTCTCTTCAGCGGGACGGAGCCACGGGGCGGGGGGCTCTTTGCCTGCGAGCGCCTTGCGGCCGACTCTCGAACCTCCCCTCTCGCTGTTAGGGGGCCTTCCGAGGGCGCCCTGCTCTCCGTCCGCGCTCCGGCCTTTTGCCGAGAACCTCGGGGGAGGCGAGGGCGGCATTTCCAAGCGCACGGCGACCGGCTGAGCGAGGCAATGTCCGATCCGGCGGTCAACGCGCACCTGGAAGGGATCATCTCGGACTTCGAGGGTAGGTAGATCGCGCAGGCAGGGAGGGAGAGGGAAGAGGAGGAAGCGGGATCGACCCCAGATCCCCCCACCCCTCCCGCGGCTACTCGGGCGCCGTTTTCCGCTCGTTTCCGCGCGTCTGTTTCCAGATCCAAGACAACATCCCTCTCACTCACGGTAGCTACGAGCCAGCGGGAAACACCCGGAGCAGAGGCCGATGTTATTCTTCGGATGGTGGGTCGGATCGCGGAGCCGATCCCCCGGCGGGATGCGATCAGTCTATATTGGATTGCGGCAGGAAGGGGGACTCTAGTAAAACAGACGTAGATGCGGGTTGGTGAGGCATAAAGGCGTGTGAGTTGCCTGGTTCTATTTTGGCCAGGTAAATGCTCCCGTTTTAAAGTGTAGTTTTAATTTAAAGATGTATAAATGTAAGATACATCCCCTCCCCTCCCACTCTTCGGAAGAAAGCTTTGGGTCCCGTTCACGCAGGCAGGACTGGGCCTGGCACTCCCTTCCACTTTCCTTGTGTTGCAGCTGAAAAAGAAAAAGCGATTTGTTAATCAGGAAAAGTCCTGTTTTCTAACTTCATGGGTTCCAACAACAGCCCTTGCCTATACAAAGAGCAAAGTGAGGCACCCCTTGTCCTGAGATGCTTGCCCACCTATCTCACCTGGTAAATGTTCATTTGGCTTTGGAAGAGAGTGTGCTGCACCATGAATTTCTTGAGAGTGTGACCCTAGCGTCTGTCTCAGGGTGTGTGTGAGGACAGGGACCCCCACCTCCAAGCTGTAGCTAAAGGCAGCGCCTTGTAATTTGTTGTGGTCCAGACCAAAATGAGGCTGCAAGGTCCCTTCCCTCTCCATCTCCCTCCCGGTTTGTTTTGCTTGGCGCTAGTTGCATGCCCACCCATTCTGAAAATTCAAGGCTCAAGATTGTGTGTGTGTGTACTTTTCCCTGTTCTGTCCCATAGTTTCTGATTTTCAAAGGCAGAGAATCAGGAAGGCCTTTAGAGAGTTTGTGTCTGTCTGTCTGTCTTTCGGGGTCCTTTGGAGGTACAGTTGTTGGATCGTTATCAGAATGTAAAATCTGGTTATGTTCTGGCTTCAATCCAGTATTCTGCTGCATTATTGTGACTAGTGGAGCCATGTAAACGTTTCCTTTCTCTTTTTGATACTCAAAGGTTGTTGTTTTTTTTTTAAAAAAAAATAACTTAAATGTATCCCAGTCCCAGAAATGGCCTCTTTTGTTTACTGTCTGCAGGGAGCCATGTCAGGTCTGCCTGATACTCTTTTGCACTGTTGCTTTCACACTGTTGTGGTAACTTGAGAATCAAAAGTACAGAAGGAAGAGGCGGGGAAAACACATCTCTCCCCCCCCCCCCCTTTGATTGTAAAAAGCCGATTATTCAAATTTTAGGGCCTCTGCTGTTTCTGCAGCACCGTATCTTGAAAACCTCAGCTTTGAAAGAGGGAGTTTAAAAAATAGATGGGGGGGGGGGAAATGCATTGATGCTACCATTTCTGATGCTGCAACTTTGGGTGCAGCCCTTCTTCACATGATGTTCCAGCATTCAAAACCTTGACCATTTCCAGTGAATAGAAGCTGAAGCAGCAGATAATGAGGGAGGCTTTTCCAATGAGAACTTGGAAAAACTGCTATTAGTCAAAGCAGATCCTTTTGCTTGCTGGCTTATGCAAACCAGGAATGGGCAACTGGTGATCTTCCAAGCATTCCTGAACTTTAAGTACCAGCGTCTCTCTGTAATAACCTTGGTATCTGAAAGAGTTCCAGTTTGGCCTTCAGTAAGCATAGGTTCCTTGTCCGTAATGTAAATAATGTATATAACATCTTTCATTTCCTTGGCCCTTCTGCTTAATAATGATGATTTATGCAATATATAACAATATCAATAATGCAGTATATAATGCAATAGTAATAAACAGAGAAAAGACACCAGTTAAAAGCAGTGTGTAAGCCAAGAGTTAACTAAGGAATTGAAAGTGCCTTTAGTCAATAAAAATATTTGTAGCCAGTACCAAAAGAAGTGCAACAGAGGTGCTAGATCTGTGATGGCGAACCTATGGCACGCATGCCACAGGTGGCACGCGGAGCCATATCAGTGGGCACCCAAGCGTTGCCCTAGCTTAGCTCCAGGAAATTGTCTGTTTCTGGCCTCCAGAGGGCCTTCGGGGGAGGTGGGGAAGGCTGTTTTTGCTTTCCCAGGTTCTGGGGAAGGTTAGAAAGGCTCTGGAGCCTGGGGAGAGCGAAAAACAAGCCTACTGAGCCCACCGTGCCATCACATGTGAAAAGCGGGGTGAGTGCGGGGGGTCGCAGGAGCATGCACATTGGGGGGCACATTGAATTATGGTGTGGGCACACACACACGCAACCCCCCCCCCACTGCCCCCACTTTTGGCATGCAATGGCAAAAAGGTTAGCCATCACTGTGCTAGATGATTGTCTCTAAGGAGGCACTGCTAAAAAAGTAAGTCATTCTCTCTTGTAGCTAAGGGCAGCTGGTCCTATTTACTAACATTTTAATTGAACTACAAAGCAAATATGAAGTCAATGAAGTTATTTAGAATCAAGGGGATGATGAGCATGGTTGCAATGTAAGTAAATCTGATCAGACAGGTCCAGTTTCCAGCTGATTTCTGCATAGTAATAGCAGTTTTGAGGTTATATTTGCATCCGGTTCTACGTACAGTAAATTATAGCATATAAGGAATTGGAAATGTATTTCAACCCATGGAAATATTTTGGGGGAGGGGGTGCACACCAAATGAGGTCAGAGGAGCTACCTACTGTGAGCAATTTTCCCTAGATACTACATTTATTGCCTTGATCTTTTGCTACTTCCTTTCATTGTTTTTTTTTCCAACCCTGCTTTATTGTGAGGTTTAAAAATGGCCTCTATCTGGATCTTAGAAGTTATTTTAAAGTCTTGCTGAAGTTTGCTGAAGTGACTTTTTTTAACAAAAAATAGGAGTGACTTCATTGAGAAGGGAGAATACCCTGTTTTCCCCAAAATAAGATATCCCCTGAGCGCATGGCAATAAGGCCAAGCGCTTATTTCAGGGTTCAAAAAAATATAAGACAGGGTTTTATTTCCGGGGAAACACGGTAGGCCTTTTTGTTGGTAGCATTTGAAAACAATGCTACATGGCAATGAGATTTTAAAATAGCTTCTACTGATATCAGTTGTTGCATAGCCTTGTTAAAAGTACATGGAGATTTTTTTATTTTTTTATTTTTTATTTTTTTTGAGGAGGAGGAGGAGAAGGATTGACAAACTGAGGATGGCAGTCTTATTCCTTTCCAGAAATGGACTTTCTTTGTTAAAAAATCTTCTCCCTATCTGCTATGAGTACTTAAAACCACATACACTGACATAGATGGAAAGGCAGGAAAAACTCACATTCAAAAAGCTGCTGATAGGTAATAAGAAGCTTTCTCTTTTCTAGGCCTATAAATGAAATCAGAGTGGATCCAAGGACAAGGACAATGTTTAAGAATGGGGAAATCTGGGGAACAAGATAGCGAGCTGTAAGACGGACTTGGCCAACTTGGGCATCATTCAGTTGTGCACTTCAGTGTTGGAATTCTGAACCTTGATTGAGAGTTAAAATCATCTCCCAGAATTTACAACAAAGACAGTCACACCTAATGGGCACCAAGATTGGGGAATTCTCCATGGGACTGTTTGGACTTAAAGCCACATATCTCACATGTTAGCACTGAAACAAGCAAGAGATCTCCAAACTGAACATAATCAGGTCCAAATCTGGACATTCTTTTATGGAATGTTTTTAACCATAGCATATTAAAATTATTCACACCTGACGTTCATACATACGGAATTCACATAGCAAGACAACCAGCTTAGAGGGCATGCAATCCATGTTTCTGCATAGTATTTTCTGATTTATTTACCCAAACTAATACTCCATCAGGAGTTGGGATCACTGAAGTGGAGGACAATTTTGGTGAAATATATTTGCTTATTGGTTAATATTATCCATTTCCCACATGAATCTGGTTTATAACGTTAGTCAACAACTTCATCTCAAAATGAAAAAGATTACTCTTTCAGAAATTGAAATACAATAGTTCCTCTAATTTTGGAGAATATCAGGGCTTTTGTGAAAGAGGAGAGATACAGATGAGTTCAAAAGACTCAAGATGGTATAATGGGTATAAGGTTAAAACCTTTCATATTGGAATGGGGTTTTCTCATATAAGCACTATTTTGACTTTAATTCCCTTAGAAACCATTTTCTCAGACAACCAATATGGAAAGTGAAATGGAATAGACATTCCTGATTGGAGTTATTTTTGAAAATCATCAATCTGCACAAATTATACCAACTTAATATTTATATCCAATTATAGTTCCACAATTTAGAAGAGTCTTGTTCTTTGGCTACTTTAAAACTCAACTCACAACCATCATAGAGATGAAGCTTAAGAAAACGTTATATGCCACTTTGCTCTTGTACTATTGGAGACCACAGTTCTTGTATATTGTCAGTTTTACAGGAATATCTCCTCTGGCCTCATAATCTTTAATAACAAAATTCTCAAAAGCCTCAGATTTTTTTTTATTATTTATTTTCCAACAGAAATGCATCCCTTTCCATAAATGTTACAAAGTTTTCTTTTATAGACTATAAAAGTTAGCGAAGGAAAATAAGCCAGTGCCCAAGTAGATGGTACCCTATTGCCTACCTAATTTACTTTGCAATGATCAATTACCATAATAAATAACAGTTGTCTATCTAGCTATCTATATACTGCAGGAATCCCCAGTCCCCAGCCTTTTTGCAACTGGGCTACGTAAACGGTGGGCAGCTGGACTTGCGCATGCAGTGGGCTGGTGCACACATGCATGTATGCACAACATCACTAGTTAAGCTGTGTGTGCATCGCATGTGTGCTGGCACACCACTTACACAAGTTGAGCTGCATGCGCACATGTGTGCCAGCCTGCTACTTGTACAGCCCAGTTCCCCTCTCCCCTCACCAGCTGGCCCACCAAGCCGCGAATGTTGGAGACCGCTGATCTATTGCATGTTTATTAAATCTACAGCTGATTGGGATTAAGCTCTAAATTGAGGTTTACAAACCAAACATCACATTTAGTCAAATCAAACAAAGCACAATGGGTGAATCAGCACTGCAGAGAGGTTGTAGTTGAGAATTAGGAAAGACCAAGAAATCCAACTCTGTCCAGGGTAGATAAATGGCTTGTTGCTTTATCATTATCTCTCTCTCTTAGATAACTTGCAGGAACATGTGAGGATTACTAATTCGTTCCTATTCTGTGAAGTTACAAAGAAGTTCAGTGAAGGGCATTGGTAGGACTCTCAATCTCTGTGGTACGACTAATATTTTATATTGCAAAATTGTAAAGTAGGGCCTCACTCAGGAAGTCAGGGGATAGGTCATAGCCTCTGATCCTATTTTTTTCCCCTTTAGTTTTGCTATTGCAAAACTTGTTTGGATGGGGGATTAGTAAAAATGTAAAGGTTCCTCTGTCCAGTCCTGCCCTATTCTAAGGTGCAGAGCTCATCTCCGTTTCTTAGCCAAGGGAGCCAGCGTTGTCTGAAGACATTTTCTGTAATCATATGGCTGGCATGGCTATATGCCAGAGGCACATGGAACACTATTCCCTTCCCACCGCAGTGGTACCTATTAATCTACTTGCATTTACATGCTTCTGAACTGCTAGGCTGACAGGGGCTGGGGCAGGAACGGGGACTCATCTCATTGTGGGGTTTGTATTTGGAAGATTTTGACTTTGTATTTCCTTAGATATAAATTGGTAGGCTTCTCTCTGCCTGTAAAGAACAGAAAATAAAATCCTAGCAGTGACAAGCTCATTCATGAAGTGAGATGCTCAAAAGTGCAAAGCAGTTGAATGGTTTACACAGCATTGATTGGAAGCTCTCAGGATGCTGTTGTTTTTGTCCTTGGAAACAAAACAGAAGGTGTACTGGGTCACAGACTTTGGCTCACCCCCTGCCATGTTTTCTGCCGCAGTTGTGGTATGCTCTGTTCTCAGAAGAGTAGAGCATTTTTTTAAAAAATTCATCTACACAATGGGAGATTATTGAAGTATGGAAACAGCTGCATCTTCATTGAAGCATGGCTTCTGGCCACAACTGGAGCTCTCTTACTCAGAAGTTCAGTGGGCAGGTGTGAGTAGGATTTGACCTTTGTCTTGGGAGCCCAAGAGATCCACCATTCCTTTTGTTACATTGAACTGGAGGATGGGAGCAGAAGCGAGGGAAGCTGGAAAAATTGAGGTGGTTGGCCACCGCCTCACATCCCTTTGGCAACTCAGCAGAGTTCAGGGCGTATTATTTTCCATTTAGATACAATCAGAACTGTATTATGTTATTATTTTCTTAACCTAGAAGTGCATGATTTTATCCAGCACAGACTACTTGCTTAAGTTATATTCTGATTCAGGACTCTGTAGCCAACTTTCGTATTGTGTTTATACTATTGCTCAATATAGGAATAGACTGAATGCCAAACTTGAATTAGTGGATAACGTGCATGGGTTATTATCTTCATATGTTTTTATAATCTTAAAGTCTAGTCCAGAAGTAAATTGTATAGATGTTTACACGCTGTGACTCCCAGAATCCCTAGCTAGAGTGTATACTGTAGTGGTAAGGGATGCTGTAAATTGTTTTTAGGAGAGTCGTAGATTTTTTTCCATGCAAATTAGAATAGCCCATAGCATGTCTCTGTCACTCTTCTTCCCCAGCATTTATCACTACTATTCCTCCTTCCTTCCTTCCCTCCCTCCCTCCCCTGAAGTTTTTACCAGAGTCTGGATTCAACCATCAGTTATTGGCTTTGATTATACAAAATAGAGACATGACTGCTTATATGATACATTGATACACACACACACACACACATACTATAATTCCATGTCAATGCATTGGTAGCCTTAGTTATGGTACATTTCTTTAATGCATTAATCTGCAAGAAATTATTCCATAGATGTATATGTTGGAGACTGATTTCAAAAACGTAAGAATAAATTCAGGTTAAAGTGTAAGAATCCAGTTTTGCCAGCTCAGCTATACATGTAAAACTAAGCACTTGACTGGCCATAAAAATATGTCACTGTTTCTTAACATGCAATATAAAGATATCCTCAAAACAGCTTAACAGGAATTTAAGGAACAACAACATACATTACTGGAGAAAATTAATCTTGTTTCCACAATTTCCTGCAGTGGCGTTGTTGGCTGCTATGCTGTATTTGAAGTACAAGAATATTTTTCTCAGTTTTTTCAGAAGTAGCTATCCTAATCCTAAGAGTCTTTGGAAATGAAACAGTGAATTAACTGAATAAGTAAGTAAATAAATAAAACTAGTTAATAGGGGATTAAACTGGAATTAAAAACTTTTCTCTTGTGCTCTCAGTCTATTGATCTCTGAAGTAGGTGCTTATTGATGACCGAAGCTGAGAACTGAGTTGTTCTCTGCATATTAAGACTGCCACACTTCAGCTAATCAATTGCCCTTGTCTGATGATATCTTGTTATTGAATGGCTGTTGCCTATTCAGGTTAGGCTGAACTATTATTCTCAAACCAGGATCTTTAGTGCTGGACTCTGTTATTCCCAACCATTAAACCTGATGAAAATACTAGTTGAAGTAGTAGTCCAGCACATTTGTAGATCCCTGAATTGAGGAAAGCTAATTTGGACACTCCTTTCCCATCTTGGATTTACAAGAATGGGCATCTCTCTTTTCTTCCAACTTTCTGCAGTCATAGAACATGGCAAGGCTTTGAAGGCATTTCCTTTCACATTAGCCCAGCTTTTCCCTGTGCTGGTATTCACAAGCTCTGGAATGTTAGATAGGCTGGATACAACAGCAAAGAAATCAAAGCTCCTGATGTGAAATCCATTGCCGTACCGTGCCAGAATGCTGTTCTTTTCTATTCTAGTCATGCCCTGAACTGAAATTCAATCTCTGCAACTGGCTTAGCATGAAGAGTTATTGTATATTGTTAAGAGTTCGGGACGTGCATAGAGATTCCAGGAACTTTGTTCATATTCCATAAAAAGTAACAGATGCTCATTTCAAATATTTCATTGCTAAAGGATCCTTATATTTTTGAAAAATATGCCAGACTTCTCCATCCTCACCTCCCTTACTCCCTCTGAGTAGCAGCATAGCAACTTTGTAAGTCACTCAGAATCATTGATTGAGATGGGCGGGAAGTAAGTAAATGAATGAATGAATAAATAAATAAATATTTAGAAGAATGAACACCTTTCTGTCCTCTTTCTCCTTGAAGTCATAGGCTGTGGTTTTCCTGGATCAAAATCCATGATTGTCTGTTAATTGACTCTTCAATATAAATACAATAAAATCATATTAGTCCCAGTTCAGTGATTGGGAATGACAGGCTGTAGAAAAAATGTATACTAGACAATAAATGTCCAAGTAGACAGTTTATAATGGGTGAAGAAGTGTATTAATATTTTGCTTTTCTTTCATGATGGTATTTGAGACGGGGTAAGCAAGATTTAAACGTAGGTCCACTTACATATTAATAGCAAAGTTGGAGAAGATGTCTAGGGAAAATTGGGTTGCTTAATATATGTTTTTTTATCAAGGATGTGAATGAGTTTCCTTATTCCTTTTAATATATATTCCACCATTCTGTTGTTGAGGGAGAACCAGTTTATGCAGAGTATCAACCCTGGCAAATCTTATTGACACACATAGATATATAATCTTACAATAACTGCCTATTAGAACACTGAACCGATATAGATAGAAATATTGTAAACAATATAGTAAATATAATGCCATATTATTTATTAAGAATTGCCAACTGGAGGGATTATTCAATCCAATGTTTATGCCACAGCCACACCTTTGATCTAGTAGTGGGTTGCTACCAGTTCGCCCCAGATTGGAGGCTTCGCCCACCCACTGGACACTTCTGCGCATACACAGAAGCTTCTGTGCATGCGCAGAAGCACCGCACACATGTGTAAGCACGCATACGCACAAGCAAACTGGTAGCAAACTAAATTGAAACTCACTACTGCATTGATCCAAAGTTAAAAGATGTGCAGTGAGGGTTTCCAATAGCCAGCATCTACTTTGAGAGTGTCTGAGAAATTGCTGGTCCTATAAAGCATAGCTCAGCTTGGATTTGTAACAATACACATTTTCTGATGATGCTGTAGGAAGCAGTCAACTTGAATAACAGTTAATGTAATTAGGTGAGTGAAATCCAAATTAAATGTGGCCTCTTCAGCATCATTGTTTCTGTGCAGATGAAGATCAGAAATGGAGAGCGAGAAAAACACCAGTGTAATAAAGCAAAGATTGTTGGTCTTGATTTGTTTCCTGGATTCTTAGTCATTTGGGACAGATGTATGTGACTCTGATGATTCTAACTCTGTGGAAAGAAACCTTTTGCCTTCTGGTTCCATTTTTATTAAGCACCAAACAGGAAATATAGGAGACAGCCACATCTTAAAAATAAGTTGCATCATGGCATGGGAAAGTTCTGTGACAGCATGACATGGAGTTTTATTTGGATAGTGTGTCTTGCACTGGCACCATTTCATTTCTTTGCAAAGCAGGAGGGTAAGGAACTGCTGCAGCTTCTTCCTGGAATACAAATATTTGTCAAGTTTTGGTTGCACTAATGAGTTCATACAGAGCTATTGCAATATGTTAAGATTTGTTCATACTTAGATGAACTAAAATTTCTGCTTAACCTTGCAATTCTGATTGTATTCTGATGTATTTCTCCTAGGCAAAGTTTGTAATTAAAAGATTTATCAGGTATACTCTTGTTCAGCACTGATTAATTCTTGGCCATTGGCACAGGGGAATGCATATTGCTCATGAAAGATGATCTCTAATATTATGTGTCTTTTCTTTTTTCTCTGTTATTCTCAATAAATTATGCGTATGAACTGCTAAAAGTTTGGATTAGTGATAGAAGGTAATACATGGCTGTGAAGTAATACTCATGATAATACATGAGTATCCACCAGATAGGGTAAAATAAAAATGGACTTTGTCTACAACTTTAACGATGAACCGTACTTTGGGTAAATATACACACATAATTTTTTCTCTGAGATCTTCAGATTAGGAATTCTAGAAATTTATTTTTAGAACTGAAAAATAATTGTTATTATGGGTGTATAATTTTTTCTCCTCTTGGCTTAGTGGGTGTGTGAGCAGTTCAAGAACAATGGTTTAAAAACCACTGGTGTAACATTATGAACCCAGCCATTAACTGGTTAATTTTATAGCTCCCAGGCAGTAAATCAACTATGGACCCTTCCAGTGTTTACACACAGCTGGTGGACAATTCGGCTACCTGAAACCCTGTGGACATCCTGCGAGAGGCACAAATGATGACCCGTAATGATGCAAGTGTATTATTGCAAAATTTTTGTGTAAATGCCATTGTACATGTGTCATTTTGGCATCATTCAACTGTGCAGTGGGGCCCAACCTTCCTGTGCCAATTCAATTTTTACAGTTCAGCCAGGGTCCATACTAGTGTTTCTCTTTGGATCAGCCAAATAGAATTAAGGAGGAAGAGCAGCCATAGTTTATTTGTCTGCCTTCAGATTATCTTTATGTTAAACCCAATTGGGGGCGGGGGGAGAGAATCTGGGATAGAAGAACTGGTGCTGACACATAAGACTTCACAAATAGTCTTCCCCAACCTGCAAACCATCCAGAAGTGGCCTTCATTTTCTACAATTCCACAGGAATCAGTATCCTGACATCTTTGAGAATGAGATCCATATTCCTGAAGGTCATTCAGAAAATTGTATAATGTAGGTAAGGAACATTTCTTGACATCTTCTTCATCATAGCACATACACCCCTCTCCGCAAAGAGGGAAAAGGTAGGGAAAAATTGTCCAAGGGTGGCTGAGCTAAAGTCGTATAGTAAAAACCTAACAAGGACTTGGATCTTAGTGGGTACCTGATAAAGCTGAAACTGGCCCTGACTTAGCATCTCCCAAATGGTAGATGTAGTATTTGCACAGTGCTTGTGTATAGTTTCAACAAAAGTTAAAGTCTTATAATAATAGTATAGGAGGAACACAAGTGTCTACATATGCAGATGTTTACACAGAAGCTAGGAATGTCAAGAGGAAAACACCTTATTCCAGGCTTAACCATTGTCCATGAGAGTCAATAACCATACAGTATATATATATTATTTTCAGGACCATGAATCCTGCTTTACTTCCCACCCACACCCTTCCTTAAAATGTGTTCCATTTTAAAACAAATCATCTGGAGTTTTATTGAAGACATACATTGAATACTTCCTTGGAATTCTCTCCCCACTTATCTGCTATATGAAGAAAACAGCTGCTGATTCAGTGCTTCAGGTTCTATATATCATCCATATGCTAAACTTAGTAATTTCAGTGCTGTGGGGAATGTATGTTGTTTAGGTGGGCAGGAGGACCTGAATTTGCTATGACACAAATGTTAAGAAAGGAAGTGAAAACTACCCAAAATTTTGAATCATTTCACTCCTTCAGAGTCAATATGCAGTTATAGAACGGAAGAGACTTTCTTATCACTCTTGGAAAAGGAAATGAGACATTCCTTGCATACTAATAAATTGATTTCTGCATTACAGCTTTTCAGCAGAAAGTGTTTTTTGAAAAAGGCAGAATTTATTTTCTTCACTTTCCTAGTACCATCAGGCTTAGCTTCTTTAGATATATTCATTGATGTTATTTTAGAGGTATGATGCAAATAGCTATTCTGCAGAGGAAATTGGGAGAGCCAGACGTCAGAAGGCAGTAATACGTACTCTGCAAAGCATTTCTCTTTTCCCCCATCCTCTTTCTCTTTTTTACGGCATATTAGTTTCAAAAAGCTAAACATAATTGGAGACAGTTTGGAGCGGTGGTTAAAGGTACCACACTAGAAATTGGGGGACCTGGGAATTCTAGCTCCACCTTAGGAATGAAGTCAGTGTGGAAACTTTACACGTTCACAAGCCATGCCCATAAATTTTGCCAACAAGATTGTTTTTTTGACTTGTTCTGTACTGTCAGTCATTAGGAGTCCAAACCAGAGGTGGGTTTTAGCAGGTTCTGATCAGTTCTGGAGAACCGGTAAATACCACCTTTGACTGGCCCCATCCCCATCTATTCTCTGCCTCCCGAGTCCCAGCTGATCGGGAGGAAATGGGCATTTTGCAGTAACCTTCCCCTGCCATGCCCACCAAGCAATGCCACGCCCATCAAGCCACACCCACAGAACTGGTAGTAAAAAAATTTGAAACCCACCACTGGTCCAAACTGACTTGAAGGAACAAGAGAGAGAAATAGACTTGTTTAAAACTTAGATGGAATGCCATAAGGATATCCCTGGGCTTCTTGATAATGCAACATTGCATTCTTGAGTTATTTATTTCTCCTCTTCAATTTATATGACTGCCCACTTAACAGATTCAATTCCATGTGGCTTTCACTCTCCTACTTAAGTCTACCTTGGCTACAATACCACGACTACTAAATAATTTAAAATATAGGCAATTGTATAAGTTTTAACTTGGCTAATCAGGCTGCTATGCTGTCATATATTTTGTCAGCCTCTGGATGCAATAAGTTACACAATCTGTTATGCAGAAAACACAGGAGGCATAGAATTCTCACTATTTATTCTAGAAGATTGGAGAAGCAAGATTAGGGCGATAATATATCCAAATGCAGAAATCTAGCAAGTTGGCGAGACCATGAAATGATAATCAGGGTTACATTTCATGTTGCATTAACTGTAACTATAGTTTTACGGTTACTTATTTCTGAAAAACACATACTATGCATATATATCACACTATAGTTAAGATAGCACTTTAGAAAGAACCTTGGGTCTCCTGGTTTAAGAAGTTTATTTTCATTGCAGAATGTCCAAAGATGTCTCCATGGTTATGTAGCCGGGATGACTAAATGCCAAAGGTGCACGGAACACTGTTACCTTCCCACCCAAAGGTGGTCCCTATTTTTCTATTTGCATTTTTTTCATACTTTTGAACTGCTAGGTTAGCAAGATATGCAGTCCGCCGCTCTGTCTTATTTAACAAAGCATGAGTTAGCCAGTTGAAAATAATCATTGTTCTGCATGACATAGGAACTGAATTTCCTGTATATCACTGTACTGATGATTTATGGGTATCATTGCTGCCTTCAAAAGTCTGTACTGTCAATCACACATCACGTAGTTGCTGTGAGAAGAACTTAGATTTTCCAATTTACAATGGTCATCTGCACACGTATTGCCTCTGACTGCATTACATATCATTAAGTTGAAGCTGCCCTTAGTCACTACCATCAATGGCAAAAGGCTGATGTACTAATTTGGTCTGGTATGAACAGCTGTTCACAGTTAATATGTATGATATAAACTGCACGCACAAGAGTCTAGAGCCACTGTTGCAAGCAGTGCAGCATCTTGGATCTTGTTCAGAATATTCATGCTATCAACACTTGCTCATTTGGTCTTCTGAGGCTTCAATAATGGGCTTGAGGGGGCAGTCGAACCAGTCTACCTGTGCCATCCCCTACGTACTTCCTGCCTTCATTATGAGTTGGTAGGGAGGAGCCATTGCAGAACTTTGTGCTCAATGTGAGTCTTCAAAATCCTTGTCCCATTGTTATGGCACATGACACTTCTTTCTCCATTTTGAGGAGGCATTTTGAGGAGGCACTCGAAAGAAATTTTGTTGGGCTACAGATTTTCTCTTCCTGTTCTGCAGAATGCATCATTCTTAAAACCACCACTTCCCCTAAATAAGTACACTGTTGCCGAATAAAATCAATGAACCAACTTGCCAAAGGAAGGGAAAAAAAGGGGAAAAAAAGTTGATAATTACTTGGCTGGGCTGAACTTCTCTGGTCAGTGCAGATGAAGGGAGGGAAAATAGTAGAAAAGTTGTATATCACTTCCTTCTTTTATTCATACATAGAATATTTCCCTAGAGAACCAAATTCAGTATGTGAAAGAGATGAGAATGTGGGATGGGTTAGAAGTGAAAGGAGATGCAACATCGTACATAGAATATTCATCTCTGAGATGCTGGATAGACAGGACTGGCAGCTGAGAAGTCAAAGGTGCATATTGTTGCCTTAGCTACGTCAATCAGAGGCCTCTTTGAGGCTCTCTGAGATAGAAATTGATGCTTTGCACATAATATCACTTACTTCCCTTAGGAATGCTGTTCGGCATGAAGGCCAGATGGTGTCCATTTAAAGTCTTTCATGACCAATTCATGCAGTCCTCGACTTTTGATTACAATTGAGACTGGAATTTTAGTCTTAAGTCATTGTGGTCATTAAGTAAGGGGTTCATATGCCTTGCTCAATGTCCACAATCCAAGCTCTCTCCTTTGTAGTTGTGCCTCATGGGGTGTGGAAAGCCCTGGGGGACCCATTGTCCAACACTCATCTCCTTCTACTTATGACTATGACTGTAACTTTGTTGCTTGTATCCTTATGATTTATATTGCTATTGATTGTTTCCTGTTTGCTTATTTGTACCCTATGACTATCATTAATTGTTGTACCTTATGGTTCTTGATGAACGTATCTTTTCTTTTATGTACACTGAGAACATATGCACCAAGACAAATTCCTTGTGTGTCCAATCACACTTGGCCAATAAAGAATTCTATTCTGTTCTGTTCTGTTCTATTCTATTCTATTCTATTCTATTCTATTCTATTCTATTCTATTCTATTCTATTCTATTCTATTCTATTCCATTCCATTCCATTCCATTCCATTCCATTCCATTCCATTCCATTCCATTTAGAAAGCTGCTGCAGGCTGGGAGGCATTGACTGGCTGAGCCCACCAGTGCATGGATCCTGTCTCCACCCCACCACATCATATGATTTGAAGAAGACCCTTCCAAACCATCATGAGAATAATGGCACTCACTAGCATTTTCTCCTCTAGAGAGGATAAAGCTGGCATTCTGAGAGGCTATGAGTCTCAGTGTTCTGAAATGCTGAGGCTTAAAGCCTTTCAGAATGTTGGTTTTGCTAGCATATTTACCAGATTTGAGACCCATTCCCCCAATGTGCAGGAGGGCTTCCCTTCCCTACACAGAAGGGAGGGGAAATAGATTCAAATCCTCTGCCTCTTCCATTTGCAACGGTTTACTTGGAAAGCCAGCAGAGAAGATTGCAGATAGTGATCACATGGCCACCACCTATTGCAAAGAGTGGTCATTTGGCAGCCAGTCGTAAATTCAAACAAGTATCCAAAATGTGGCCATGTAACCACCAGGGTAGGATGGCACAACATTTTACCCGGAAGTGATTTATGGGCTATAAAGCATCTGCTCCTTGACTGTCTACTAATAGTTGTTAAACCACCAGTTATAAGTTGAGGACTATCTGTACTTTAAATGTCTTCCACTATCCACTATTTGTCAAACAACCCGTCGTAAGTTGAGAATTGACTGTACTCAAAAGGTCTTCCAGTATCAGGCATCAGCCTCCTTTCTTAGGATCTTCTAGGGCTGCTTCCTCTGTTGCAAGGCAGGGCTGACCTTAGCTTCCTCTATTCTAATGCATTGCAGGAGTTACAATCTGTAGTTTCTGAGACACCTGTCTAGGCCAGCCATTAGTTAGGCATGTAAGCCTGTCACATGCCAGGCAAACTGTCTTCCTACTGTCATATTCCATATATTTGTTTGTTTATTAGTCCAAGGAAGTTATTGTATGTTCTAGCAGTGGGACATTGGCATAATGGAAAGAAAGGAAGGAAACAGATGATTTGAACTCGTGACCTTCTGTACCATATCCCACAGAATGTAGTGTGAAGTTAGTAGGTATATAGTGTCAGGTAAATGTTTTCTCCTTTCCTCTGACAACATCCTCCCAAAGTATTTTACAAATACACATATGCTTCCATGTTGGGTCAATGCTATTTGCTCTGCTGGTTTCTATGCTCTGTTCTAAAGAGTAACAATCCAATGTCAGCATTTTTGCAGAGGTAACAGATGTTTCCACCCAAAACATTGCCAAGGTTATTATTTTTTCCCCTTCTCTTTCTATGTTTTTAAATGTTGCTGTGACAAGATCTGGTCTCACACTTTCTTGGATCTAGTATTTGTTGCTTCTCTGTTAACTATCTTTGAATGGACCATGATTGCATTTCAGTTTTCTTTAAGTGAGTGCCTCCCAAATGGTTTGTAATAGAAGGAGGGAACCAGAAAAGGGAACTTTGCCCTGCCTTTTATTGATTAAGCCACTTCTCTTGCCCACCTTCTAGTACAGAGATGGGTTTCAGCAGGTTCTGACCAGTTCTGGAGAACCGGTAGCGGAAATTTTGAGTAGTTCAGAGAACCGGTAGTAAAAATTCTGACTAGCCCCACCCCCATCTATTCTCTGCCTCCCAAATCCCAGCTGATTGGGAAGAAATGGAGATTTTACAGTATGCTTCCCCTGCCATACCCACCAAGCCATGTTATGCCCACCAGGCCACACCCAAAGAACCAATAGTAAAACATTTTGAAACCCACCACTGCTCTAGTAGCCCAGTTATCATTGAAGGGATGGCAATATTGAAGGATAATGAAAAGGGATGAGAATTTTAACTACTCCCAGAACAATTCCAATCTTCTCTAAGAACAGACCAGAAGTCCTGATCTTCAGTATTTCCAGGATTGCCAAGTTTAAATGACTAATTACCCATCCTTGAAATGGTATTCCAGTCCCTATTCCTGATCCATATACTACAATTGCTACCCTAGATTTGACTTCTTGTAGGTCCATGGTGTCTGGATTTCATGTGTCCCAAGGTGTCAAAGCAACTGTTGAAACCCCTTTCATCTTTGCTGCCCTCCGACTTTGTGAATGCCACCGGATGACATGAAACCATCTGTTGAACATGACCACAGTCTGGGGATTGGCTTTAAGAGAGGGTGTTTTGAATTTTGGTGGGGATCCTGACCCATGTTCCTGTGCTTTACTGTATGTTGTAAAGTGGGAGAGAAAATGTTTGTTGCCTATTCTAAAGTTCAGTGGGCTGCTAATGAGAAGTCTTGGAGTCAGGAAGTGATAGGTTTTGATAATCACCTGCTCATCCATGCTCTCAGGAGGGCAAGAGTTCTTCTGAGTTCTCCCTTTCTAAACTCATTCAGCTTCCTTCACTGGGTTATGTAATGATGTATTTTGAATTTGGTCAGATGCAAGTGATCAGTGGCCTTTAGAGCTGTCTTAGTCAACTTTGTCAGGTCTCTCCTTGACAAACCTGTCAGAGTTTGTTGCAGCACACACAATCAGACACATTTAAATAATTCTGTAGGATTCATCTTACATATAAGAAACTCCTTTATATACAATACCAAACATATCAGGCATGTATACAATACCCTTGTAGGTTTTTCACGTTGTAGAGAAGAAAAATAGCAAGTACAAACACAGGCCAAAATAGAAGCACAAACTGGAGAAGGCAAAATGGACGAGAGAGAAGTTAGTGCCCTCAAGCTTATGTACAGCCACGCCCAGGCTCCAAACTGTCTCTTATGGCCCCATACAACAAATACTATATTTCAGTTACCAAACAGTCCCTCATTGGCTGACCTGTTGCTATCCCTATTCCAGTTCATGAATATACTGACAAAACCAAAATAATTTCATTCATAATTTAAAATTCTGAAATCTCAAAGGAGGACATGTTCACTTTATCTTTTTAAAGGGGTATTTTAACAATGAGTCATTAATACCACTTAACAAAAAAATAGCGGGCTTGAGTGTTCAAAAAAGCCTTTACACAATTCTTGAGTGGTCTTTTCCAAAAACTCTCCCAGTGTACCCATCTAGCAAATGAGAGTGGTTTGAAATTGGAAAGGAGTGTTGTCTGTGACCAAGGCCAGTTTGAAGGTTGTTTTCTGTTTCTTCCAACTTTATTGCTTTTTTAAAAAAAAATAGTAAGATTACAAAAGATTAACAGAACACAAAAATTCAAAAGTAAACAAGGAAATAATGAAATACTAAAATTAAAAAAAACCCCACCCAATCCTAGACAAGCTGAGTTGGAGTTTATAACTTGCTCTTTTAAATCCATTTTTCTAGCCCTTCTGGTGTCCTTGGATGCATGAGATAAAGGATTCAAAGAATAGATAAACTTATGCAAGCCTTGAACTCAGGCATGGAGATTTGACTTCCCTTCACTTTCTTATATGCACTTTTGGGACTTGCAGAATTCCATTGGATATTTAGGGATGGAAAATCTTGATGAAGGAGGAGGAGAACATGCAATTGATTGTACGTTTATAAGAAAAAAAAAGGTTAGCAGTCTAAAAGCATCAACAACAAATTCTGTAAATTTCTTCTGTGCAGAAACATGTTAGTGCTGTGCAATTTAGGGGTAGAGAGTCATTTTCTCCACCACTAATAATGTACTGGAAGAATCACTGGAAAACATAGTTCTTTTTCCATATAGCTTCTGGCTTAACTAAGCATAAATTTCTCATTGCTGTACAAACAAGCAGCCTTCCCCTTCCCTTTCTTAAAAGGGGAAGCACGGGAGCAAGAAGCTCATTCTGGAAATCCTTAAAATGGGAGGCAGGAAGAGGTGGGTCTTCATAGGAAGCACTACATAACTTTGGTCATAGCATTTCCTCTGAAGCAAGAATGAGGCAATTAACCTGTGACTTTCTGAGGTCATCAGAAGCACCATTACATGATTTCATAATGCCATTCCATGGCATTAGGAGCACTTCAAGGGCAGATGCCTCTTGCATCTGGAAAGGATCATGAACAAAGGTTGCTTAGGACAGTGAGATGGGCAGCATATAAATTTTTAAAATTAAATAAAAAATAAAACAAAATAATAAAATAAAATAAAATAAACCAGAGTCCGTTCTCTCTCTCTCACTCATACACACACACAGGGTACAGACACACAGGTCTGTTTATCATCTATCTATCATCTATCTGTCTATCTATCTATCTATCTATCTATCTATCTATCTATCTATCTATCTATCTATCATCTATCTATCTACATACCTACCTATCATCCATCTATCCATCCATCCATCCATCCATCCATCCATCCATCCATCCTATCTCTCTCTCTCTCTCTCTCTCTCTCTCTCTCTCTCTTCCATCCTATCTCTCTCTTTCTATATCTATCTATCTATCATCCATCCATCCTATTTCTCTCCCTCTCCCCCCCTCTCTCGTAATACTTATCAAGGGTCATTGGGAGCATGCTATGAATTCAAAGATAATAACAGAGTTTTGGGAACTCAGAACCATACCAAATATTTATCTAATTGATAAATAAATGATAGTGCAATTATGAGATGGAATGCCTGCAGCAGAATGGAGAGACAGACCCTGGGAAGGCTGTGCTATTTTCTCTTTGTATTTCTTTTCTCTTCTCCTGCTTCACATCATGAAGGAACTGCCAGATGTTTCTCTGAGAGAATAAAAATTATTCTTTTCAGAGGTTCATTTAGGAATGCTGATAACTACGGGAACATGTAGGACTTTCTCTGGGTGCTGTTTCTGTCCCAATCATACTGCTGCATTAGAGGAGAGGAGGCTTCGCCTGGGTGGCTTGGCCTCCATGTCTTTGTAATTCTTTCCCATATTCATTGATGAACAGCCAGAAGGGCTAATACTCTTCTTGAATGTGTGGTTCAGTGGTGGAATCCAATTTTTTTTACAACCAGTCTGTGGATGTGGCTTGGTGGGCGTTGCATTGTGGGTGTGGCAGGGAAAGGATATTGCAAAATCTCCATTTCCACCCCAGTCTGGGACCAGCCAGAGGTGGTATTTGCCAGTTCTCCGAACTACTCAAAATTTCTGCTACTGGTTCTCCAGAACCTTTCAGAACCTGCTGGATTTCACCCCTGATGTGGTTAGATGATTGAAGACATGATATAACTCTCAGCTTTCCTGATTAGAAGACTAGTAAAGGAATTGGGGAATTTTTTTAAAAAATCCAGCACCACTCTTGCTTTCAGTTCGAAGCATGCAAGCTACAGCTTGGATCAAAATGGAAACTTCTGAACACTTAACTTCTCTCATAATTCTAAAGTATCATAAAGTAGGGGATGGAATCCTTTCTGCCACAGTTGGACTCGTGTGTTATAATGCAATAACCATAACAGTAACATAACTAACACTCTCAAAGGAACATTTTGTTTATCACAAGAGAATTAAAACTGGACTGAGCTGCACGTGCCAAGGAACAGAACGCGTGCTGCAAAATATGCCAAAATTTGCTTTGTTATGTCTGTTTGCTTGAGTCAGTATTTGAAGGAATCTCCCAGTCTCTGACTTTACCTAATAGGAACTTACATAGTTTCCAAAGGGACAGGTAGTTACTCTGTGGCAGCAGAAATGGTGATGAAATTGGAAAGCGTACAATCAGTGGTGGGATTCAGCCAGTTCGCACCACTTCTGGTTGTTAACTTTCTCAGCTGTTTGGTGAACTGGTTGTTGGAAGAAATCATTAGGGTAGAGAACCGGTTGTTAAATTACTTGAATCCCATCACTGCGTACAATGTTTATTACAAAGTTTCTATAGCGGTTAGAAGCTTTAATTCATTTTTACTGTTCAGCTCTCTTATACTATTAAAATGTTATACTTATGCTACTTAATTAATGATAGTTTGCCTCTCATTGTCTTCAGTTAGTAAGTTAAGATTAAAAGAGGATTCCAATCTGGTCTGAGTTTACAACTAGTGCCCATCAAAAAAGCAACTTTGGGGTTGGGAGAGAGGAAGAGAAAGAAATAGGATTGAAGATAGGATTAATCGGGGTGGTATTCACTTACCTTTGCTACCGGTTTGCAAATGTGAGCGTGTGTGTGCACAGAGCGTCAAAAACGGGACGTGATGATGTCTGGGAGGGTGGGTGGAGCTTCCCGCCGCTGCCGCTACCGGTTCACCGGAATAAGATAGAACCAGCTGAATATCACCACTGGGACTAATAGAAGGACTCAGTGGGAGAGAAACAAAGTGGCATTAGGAGTATTTGCCATTTGATATAGATGTATAACATTATCCTACTAAGTCCATTTGCTTTCAGGATTCGTTTTGGAAGTTTGGCTTGAGTTAGATTGCTAAGAATTCCTTCTGCCCCCTTTCAAACATATAGTTCCAACAAAAAGGAATGATTCCTAAAAATGTATTTTTCATAGAGATGTATTTTGAGGAAAACAGAGTCAACTCATACTATAGTTGGAAACATTTAAACTGCTTCTTATTAGATTAGAGGTGGGTGACAGATCTAAACAGAAAACAAAAAATTTTTTTAAACATTTAACGCCCACTAAATTTTACTTTCTGGTAGCCAAGAGATATTTCACACATTATTTTTTCCAGCATGGAATGTGTATGATAACATGATAATGTAAAAGAAACTACAGTGGGCTGAAGTTTTTTTGGCTCTGCACATGAGAGGAGGAAAAACAGATGTATTGTGTTTATGTGATTGTGAGTGTGTTAAGAAACACAAAAAGGATAGGGACTACAAGACAGATATATTGGAATAGACAATAGTGCAGATTAGTCCAGCAGAATCTTCACATATTTTTCCCTACATTAGTGTTCTCCATCCTGTCAACCTCCAGTGTGTTCCACTATAGCACCAATAATCCACAAAAGTCTTGTGATATTCTGGTAGGAACTATGAGAGTTATAATGCAACACAAATGTGTGTATTGAGAAAGACTGTCCTGGCCAATGTCCCTTTTTGTGAAATATAAGTTATCTCTAAAACTGTCCTGAAGTGGTGCTCTTCCAAAGGGGGTGGGGAGAGGGAGGATATTTATTTCAGTGGATAAACGCTGCAAAACTTGTCTGCTCAGTTGTAACTAATCTAATCATCATTCCCATAGAAGTGCCAACAGCCCAATTTAGTAGTTATTCTCTGAAACTCGAATGTAGTGGATCACATTTTTTGTTGTTCAAAAAAAAAAAGCAAGAAGCATGAAGGGGCAAAAAAAGGATAAAGAGTAGAGCCACTTAGTCTTGATTTGATCTCAAAAGTCCTTACATGGAATCGTGAGCTTTTGTTTTGCTGAATTGTTATGACTCAGTTTTCTGCAGTAATTATATTTTCATTGTCAAAGATCAGTGCTTGGCTCTTAGAATAGATTATGTGAGGGGCTGGGGATCTGATTAAAAGGCTGCTCTCAATATACAGATGGCGTCAACCACTATCACTGAAAACTCTGGAAGCTAATCTATCTTTTTTTTAAATTACTTTTTTTTTGTCCCTGGAATTAAAAAGAAAGAAAAATCAGTCAGAAAATATGGAAGTATCACAGTGGCATCTGACAGCCCTATAAAAATCTTTAAATGGGACAGGATAAATTTCACAATATAAGCTTCTTTTGGAAGCATGCAAAATATTTTAAGGTCTTACGTTCTTTGCTCTTTTGATTCCTTTGTGGTTCATGAAACGGGGGTGGTGCTTGCCTCTTTAGTCACATATTCCATTGTAGCTGAATTTATTTTGTAGTTCTAAAAGTCCGTTGTATGTCTGGCAGAGAACTGCCTGACAAGCTGGTGAGAGAGATTTCAGAAGAGTTATAGTAGTTTAGGATCAAATGGTATCTTGGGGGAGTTCTGCTTTAGGTCATTGCCTAAAAATATTGACGGTCTAGGCCTGGGTCTTCCCTAGCCTGGAGTCTTCAAAATACATGATGTCACTCCAATTCAGAGGTGGGTTTCAGCAGGTTCTGACCAGTTCTGGAGAATCAGTAGCAGAAATTTTAAGTAGTTCAGAGAACCAGTAAATACCACCTCTGACTGGCCCTGCCCCCATCTGTTCTCTGCTTCCCGAGATCCAGCTGATTAGGAGGAAATGGGGATTTTTCACTAACCTTCCCCTGCTACGCCCACCAAGCCACGGCCACAGAACCAGTAGTAAAATTTTTTGAATCCCACCACTGCTCCACTTCCAGAATTCACTGTGGCTGAGAAACTGTGAAAACAAATAATACTTTAGGGGTTAGTTCAGGGGTGTCAAACGTGCAGCTTGTGGGCTGGATGTGTCACATGCTGGCCACACCCATCGGTTTAGCAAAGGGGAAACAGTTGCAAAAAGTCACGTGACGACAATGTATCGTCACGAGTTTGACACCCCTGGGCTAGTTGCTTGTCTTTTGCTTGATTTGCTTGTGGTCCTCCTCCTGATAGTGTATCTCCCCAGGTACTTGCAAACCTTACACACTCAGCTGGCCCATGTTCCTAGGTGCCATTCCCTGTTTTAGTCAGCTGAAAAGGGGCTCTATCAGAGTCAGCCACCTTTATAGAAAAATTATTACTTGGAAAATTACCCAGGACAAACATGAGATAACAAAAGACATGTCTGCCTGACATTATATATGCCTTTCCTGCTAAGCTTGCAAGTTTCCCAGTTGTTGCAATCAACATTAAGAGTAGTAAGTCAAGGTACTTCTTTTATCTCATTGCAAGGTCAAGATTCATGAAGTGGGTGCCTTCCGAGTGCTTTCCCTGCCTGCCCAGTCTTGTTTTTATAATGTTCTGTCTTTCTAACATCCCCGTAGTTTTAAGCTATGAGGAGAAATGCAGCAAGAATCCTATGCAAATAGGTGATTTTCTTTAAAAAAAAAATAATGGCTCTGACTTTCCTTATAATCTCTTGAGTTCACTATGTGAAAACTGAGAGCAGGGGAGTGAAGCGGCAGCAGGAGGAATGACTCTTTTTCCCATCACTGCTCCTGTTAGCGCTCTCTGCCCCTCACACTGCTTGTATTTGTTGAACTTTGCTTGCTTGCAATGGGTCCCCCTTGTCCTACTGACCTTTCCTTTCCCTTGCAGCTGGGGGAATGGCACTGGTGATTGGTCAGCTATTTGCTGTCACTTTCCTCCTCCCCATCCTTTCTGGAGCAAAGAGAACTGTGGTTGGTTTCCTATCAAGTTGCTGCTGTTACCGAGAATGATCTAAAAGTGTGTTTATCAAGCTGTCAAACCATGTGGGGGAAATGTTTATATTTTAATGCTGCTATGATCAAGCTGTCTTGGCAATGCATAACTTCATCAGGATTTCCCCTGGAGAAGCAGGAGCCAGAAGATTTCTGTGTAAAATCTAGGGATTTGAGGAACTGCAGTTCATATCCTTTTACTGTGTATCTGTTGCAAAAGACTTTCCGATCTGGAGTCCTCTAAGTGAATTGAAATTCTATTGAAATGCAAGTATCTGTGGCTAGTATAGTCTGTACTATACGCTATAGTGACTGATGAGTGGAATAAGTTCCTATATGGTTCAGATTTTCTTTTTCCAGATTGTGATAAAAATTGACATTCTTCTTGTATTAGTTTTACTTTGGATATGTATCCCTAAGGCACGGTTGTCAAACTCACAGACCGTGGGCCGAATGCGTCATGTGCTGGCCCCACTCCGCCTGGTTTAGCGAAGGGGGAAAAAGTCCTTATATGTCACGTGACCCCACCGAGATGATGCAAGTTTGACACCCATGCCCTAAGGCAGTGCACATGTATAGTATAGGTCCATGATGGCGAACCTATGGCACACGTGCCACAGGTGGCACCTGGAGCCATGTTGCCTGGTATGACAGCTCAGCTCTGGTGTGCATGTGCGCGCTGGCCAGCTGATTTTCGGGCCTTCTGGGCCCACCAGAAGTAGGGAAACAGGCTGTTTCCTGCCTCCGGAGGAGCTGGGGGGGATGGGGAAGGCCCATTTTTCTTTCTCATCTGGCTCCAGATCCTCTCTATGCATCTGGGGAGGGTGAAAACAGCCTTCCCCACCCCCTCAGAGGCCCTCCGGAGGCCTGAAACGGCCCATTTTTCAACTTTTGGTTGGACAGGAACCAGAGGCTCCTAGAGAGGCTCTGGAGGCTGGGGACAGCAAAAAAGTCACTTCCTGTCCAACCAAAAGTTGAAAAATGGGCCGTTTCGGGCCTCCAGAGGGCCTCCGAGGGGGTGGGGAAGGCTGTTTTCACCCTCCCCAGATGCATAGAGAGGACTTGGAGCCAGATGAGAAAGAAAAACGGGCCTACTGGGTCATCACATGCTTGGAGCGGGGGGAAGGAGGGTCATGTGCACATGCACGGGGCGGGGTGCATAGAATTATGGGTGCGGGCATGCACACGTGTGAACCTCCCCCACCCCCCCTTCCTGGCACAAATTTTGATGGCAAAAATGTTAGCCATCACTGGTGTAGGTGAAACCTGGATCAACAGTAGTAACTGTGAGAGGGATCTCAGAGTCCTAGTGGACAATCACTTAAATATTAGCCAGTAATATCCTGCAGCTGCCAAAAAAGCCAACATAGTTCTAGGCTGCATTAACAAAAGGATAGAATCAAGATCATGTGAAAGATTAATATCACTTTATAATGGCTTGGTAAGGCCACACTTGCAATACTGCATCCAGCTTTGGTCACCACAGTGTAAAAAAGATGTTGAGACTCTAGAAAGAGTGAAGAGAAGAGCAACAAAGATGATTAGGGGACTGGAGGCTAAAACATATAAAGAACGGTTGCTGGAAATGGGTATGTCTAGTCTTATGAAAAGAAGGACTAGGGGTGCAATGATAACAGTGTTCTGATATCAAGGGTTGCCATAAGGAAGAGGGAGTCAACCAAAAGTCTATTCTCCAAAGCACCTGAAGGCAGGACAAAAAGCAATGGATGGAAACTAAGGAGAGAAGCAACAGAGAACTAAGGAGAAATGTCCTAACAGAACAATTAACCAGTGAAACAACTTGCCTTCCGAAGTTGTGAATGCTTTTAAGAATGTGAATGCTTTTTAGAAGAGATTGGACTATTTGTTTGAAGTGGTGTAGGGTTTCCTGCCAGGGGGTTGGACTAGAAGACCTCCAAGGTCCCTTCCAACTTTGTTATTCTGATAGTCTGTTAATATTCTAAAGGTTATAAAATGATAGGGTTTACTTAATGAGTTTAATGGTTGAACAAAAATTCTTAGGTCTAACTGATAGGCGTGACTAGGACTCAAATAGGGACTTTCTTATCTTCTGTGTAGCTGATCCTTGTAATAAGTAATAGAATTGCTGACTGGAGCATATATTTGTGGAAATACGTACCATCACATCCTTGAATTAGCTCTCTCCACTGAAACTGACAATTGCACGGAAAAGTTTCTTCTTTGACTCAGACTTTGTCTGATCAGCAAGATCCTATAACAGTGATGGCTAACCTTTTTGCTGTCACGGGCCAAAAATGGGGAGAGCACATGGGGGGGGGTCATGCACACGTGTGCCAACACCCATAATTCAAAGCCCCCCACAGCCCCGCTCATGCATGTGTGACCCCCCCACTCTGCCCCCCACTTTTTGCACGTGATGGCCTAATAGGCCAGATAGGCCCATTTTTCGCCCTCCCCAGGCTCCAGACACTTTCCCCAACCCTCGGAAGGCCTCCCGAGGCTGGAAACAACCCGTTTCCTGACTTCTGATGAGCCCAGAAGGCCCGAAAATCAGCTGACTCGCATGCGCATGCATGCTGGACCTGAGCTAGGGCAACGCTCGCGTGCCCACAGATATGGCTCCGCATGTCACCTGTGGCATGCATGCCATAGGTTCGCCATCATGGTCCTATAAGCTGTCGTGCATCTCTGTGTATTTTGGTGGTCCGTTAGTTTAAACTATTATTCCACATTTCTGGACTGCTCCTCAGTTTCTCTTCCTCCCTGTTCCCATGGCTCCCCCTCCCTGGCTTAAATTTTGGCCCATGATGCATCTCAGGCAGCTGCCTACAGTCCTGCCCTTGACTTACTGTACAAAATCCTTGAGAATCATTCTCAGTGTTATCTCATGAATGCAAACCAATCCAAAATGTAAAAAAAAAAAAAATTCCTGTAGATGAAGCAAGGGATGTTCTCTTATTCAGATTATGCATATCTTACATTTTGTAGGAAGTAAATTCCCCTTCCTCCATTTTTATCACTGATTTCCTGTAGGAACTTCCTTGCATATGGTTTTTGTATCATTTGAGTGGGCTCTTTACAAACTTAACTTCTTTTGTTCTCTGTGGATTTTAGCCAGAGCTGTTCTTGCAATGAAGTTAATAAAGAGACTGATATTAAGTTTTATTTGATCCAGCTTGAACAGATGGAAGGACTCTCTGGGGAAGGCTTACAGAAAAGTGTTGTAACACATACAGGAAATATTTGAAACTAATTTAAATGTGAAGGTGGGTTTATTTTTGGTCATGATTACCTTGAGTATCAGATACTTCAACTGCAAGCTAGAAGAGCGAGAAAAACTTGCCCCAAAGATTATGCATCCTGTGAAAAAAGGGAAGGCTTTGTCTGGAGTTCAGTCGATATTTGAATCAAAGTTTCATTTGCCCATATCTCTTTTATATGGATATGAGATCTTTGTTTTGGTGTACGTGTCTTCTCATAGTCAAATACATTGCCATTTAGGCATCATTGAAATGTATGTGTATGTTGGAGGAGAAAGTGATCTATATAGTATGATCAAATGCAACTTTCCCCACCCACATGATTTGGGGATTTAGAGAACTAGAATTGGAAAGCACTAGGTTGAAGAAAACTGATCTAATGTGTATCAAAGGTGCTTCTGCAAAAGGCAACTGGACTGTTTTTCCCTTGAGGAAGAAGAAGAAAACGTTTTGCTTCTCATTCAAGAAGCGTCATCAGTTGAGATGGTGGGGGGATGGAAGGATAGGTACTGACAGTATCTATAGAGATTCTCAGTCAAGCAGGTCATGGTTGTCCCAAAGCTGCTTTTTTTCAAAAGGCAACAGGAGTTTGTTTTTTGACTTGAAGACATTTTGCTTCTCATCCAAGAAAAGCTTCTTCAGAACTGAAGAAGGTTCTTGAATAAGAAGCTAAATGTCTTAAGTCAAAGAGCAAAGTCCAGTTGCCTTTTGAAAAAAAGCACTTTTGGGACAATAGGTACTGACAGTTGAGACTGGATGGTGGGGGGATGGAAGGATAAGTTCTTACAAAATGTTGATGTAATGTGTACTTAGAGTACATCAACATGTATTTAACTCTGCTTGAAAGAAGGCAAGGTGTTTGATAAAAAGTTCTGGATATTGACCTAGGAAATACTTTTTATTTCCACGTGTCTATATTAAAATATATCATGAAAAAGTTATGCTGTCCCAATATAAGATTAAACTGAGATAATTCAGTGTGTACTTTTTTTTAAAAAATACATTTTTTTAAAGAAAAGATGAAATTGAAATATTCCAGTGGGTATTTTTTTTAAAATAAACGTAACTTCATTTAAACTTTCCCTAGGCTCATGTCTTGTTTTCCTAATTAGAATCCCCCTTTTTCAAGATAGTGTCCAATAAACTTTGACAATGATTTGATATTTACTGGTGGAAAATATAACTTTAAGGTTGGAAATGCATAGAAACTTGTTTGTTTCTATGCATGACTAAATAAAAGCCATAACTTTGATGAAGCAGCTTTTTGTTTTTGTTTCTGTTGTAAATGGATAAAGCTTGGGAGAAAGAAGATAAGCTTGTGGTGTAAGATGTTAAATAATTTTCTTTAAGCTTTCAGGAATGAATTTTTCATATACAGGCACATTTTGAGATGCCTTCCTTCAAGGGAGGCAAAGCTAATAATTAAGTCAAGATTGCTCTGTTTGCTAATCAGCAGTAGACATTCAATAATTATAAAAATATTTTAAGACTGAAGCAGTTAGAAAGCTTGCCTTTGTATTTGTGGTTGAATCATGTTGTATTCTTATACATAATTATATGGGAGTAAAGTCAATTGAACTCAGTTGGGTCTATTTATGAGTGGATATTTATAGGATTGTACTGCAAAAGAGGCTAGTTCATTCATCAACTTGAAATAGTTTGCAAAGATTCTGTGTTGATTTATTCATTCCACATATTATTGTTGAAGTGGTTTTTGCAGACAAACAAACTTGAGGTATATTGGCTTATTTGTAGTTTTAAATCTCTTGAAAGGCAATACAGCAGGCTGTCTCTGACCACATATGTTTGTTTTTTGCC
Source organism: Masticophis lateralis (assembly GCA_030761175.1). Taxonomy (NCBI): domain Eukaryota; kingdom Metazoa; phylum Chordata; class Lepidosauria; order Squamata; family Colubridae; genus Masticophis; species Masticophis lateralis. The sequence goes on from JAUDYJ010000002.1 coordinate 115,893,724, forward strand.
CTTTGACAATGTTTATAGGACTTTCTTTTTGCCTTGGTTTAGAGATGGTTGTTCAAATTGTTCCTGCTTCACACCAGAGTGGTTATGCAGATGCTATTGAACTTGAGCTCCCATCAGCTTTAAACCATCATGGTCTAAAGTGTGGGATGATGGGAATCAAACCACATCTGAAGAGCCATATATTGCCAGCACCTAATCTATAGCAACCAGCAAATTCTATCTTTAGCCATGCTAAGAAAGAAAAAGAAAACATGGGAGGATTTTCATTAGTCTCTTTTCAAACGCAAAATGTAACTCTTTTAAGATACATTTTGCTTTTTAAGGCAAAGGGTTGTGGGAGGTAGGGAATAGGCTTAAAAAGGCATAATATACTTTTTAAAAAATCACATCATCATAGTTCTGATTGTATTTATACCCATCCCCCTTCTTTTTTGTTTCATTCAATCATGTCCCTGACATTTTTAGGCAATGTTTTCAAAAGTAATTTGTCATTGCCTCCTTTCTAGGGCTGAGGGAAAGTGACAGACATATCTAACACACCTTACTCCTACTATTTTCCACACAACAACAACCCTATGAGGGGGTTTGGGCTGAGAGAAAATGACTGGCCCAAGGTCATCTAGTTGGCTTTGTGCCTAAGGTAGGATTAGAACTCGCAGTCACCCAATTTGTGGATTGATGTCTTAACCACAACACCAAACTAATTCTCATCTACCCCTATTAATATAGTATAACTGCTTTAAAGTTAAAAATAGTGGAAGTCCTGTTCACCTGTCACCTCTTCTTATTGGGCCTTATTCAAGTTCTGGGTGGCTTACAGGTTAAATATATTTCCCATGTGTGGAGAAAAGATCAGTCCTCCCCACCAGTGGTGGGTTTCAAATTTTTTTACTGCCGGTTCTGTGGTGGGCATGGCATGGCATGGCTTGGTAGGCGTGGCAGGGGAAGGATACTGTAAAATCTCCATTTCCACCCCACTCCAAGGGAAGGATACTGTAAAATCTCCATTCCCTCCCCAATCCAGGGGAAGGTTACTGCAAAATCCTCATTTCCTCCTGATCAGCTGGGACTCAGGAGGCAGATAATAGATGCAGATGGGGCCAGTCAGAGGTGATATTTACTGGTTCTCCGAACTACTCAAAATTTCCGCTACCGGTTCTCCAGAACTGGTCAGAACCTGCTGAATACCACTTCTGCTCCCTACCATCCCTTTTAAAGTGGCTCTGTTGTCCTTGATTTGAAAAATCAAGAACAAAATTTCTATCATGGTGGCCTCAGACTCAAATGGAATACAAGTCTGTTTTGTTCTGCAGAGTGGACACTTCCTATCCCAAGTTCAAACACAGATACAGTGTTTTGGGTCACACAATATTTACCTTTCTTTGACTCAGGACATATTAGGTAATTTCTAATGCCTTATTCTCAATTTAGATTACTAAATTCTCAATTTAGATAACTTGTTCTTGTAATATATATTCTTCATTCAGTCATCTTTACTGAATTTATCTTAAATGAAAATAAGATAACAGCAGGTGAAAATAAGATCAGGGCAAAAGAAGCCTACATTTAGCAGAATTACAGAAAATTGGGGAAAAAGGAAAAAAACTTGTTCAAGAGGCTGAGGTATTCCTAAACTAAACTTGATTTTTTTCCCTGAGGTTTTAGTTGGGATTTGTCTTTTCATACTACTTCTGACACACTACTGTCAGAAAAATATTTATCAGCATTCTATCTCCCCAAACTGAAGAAAACAATATAATGAACAGAGATTAAAAAGTCTTTACAAAACAATTTTTTTTAGTTGGGGAGTCTTTCCTTTTCCTGTTCTCTCTCAAACCAAAGTTTATTATGTGTTCTCTAACTTCCTTTGTAGTCTGCCTGAACCTAGAAGTTGAGCATGCACCATAAAAGTATATGTCTGCTGTTTATGCTTGCTAAGATGCAGATGTTATCTGGACACTAATGAAGGTGTTACGCATGGTGAAATCAGTTCTGTGGGAGCGAGACAAAGATCACAATCACTATGGACTGGTAGACAGGGTTGCATCTGCATTGCAGGATTTAACTTAAAGAACTGTAGATCTCAAGAAAATGTGTTCAAGCAGAACTTTTTTTGTGATGACTGAGGCATGTTCTGGGCTGAAAAGTCAAGGTCTTTATGATCTACTGAAGTTGTACATTCTGCACTAGGCCTTACATTGTCTGCAGCTTGTTTCACACATTTTTTTTCTCCTTCTCCTGCTCAGCCTTTCATTTACTCAATTCTTCAGACCTCTCTCATCATTTTCCCCATCTTCTGTTTCCATTTGGAAGAATGTGACATTTCTAGGGGTCTCTAGATTCTGCAGCTGTCTTTCCAAATCTGGCATCTTCCAGGTGTCTTCCCAACCCACCCGATAATTTGGAGAATCTGCTGACAAAGCTATTCTTTCTTGAGACTCCACCCACAACCACAAACCACACTTGTATGTTATTCTTCCCCTCCTGAAATCTATGTTCAGATTACATTTTGAAATTAACTGGAAGAACTTGTCTAGATTTGGAAGGCTAGGTTAGTTAACCCTTACTCTGTAAGAGTACGCAATGCCATTTTGTTTCATTACCTTGTTTGTTTGCTGCTTGTCCTTGGAGTTCTTTTGAGTTTATTGCTCAGTGCTTTTGAAATTTTTGTTACTCATGGTACTGTTGTCTTCATTTGATAGCAATAAAGATCCGATGTTTTCTGAGTGCTAGTTTTAACAGAGCAGACATTTAACCTCTTTCAAAAGATAATGTATCTCATTACCTAACAAATGCACTACAGCATGTAAACAGCTATTTATCTTAATTGGCGGTAATGCAGAAAACAGGAAGGTTAAGTATAATGTTGCAAGCACACTGTGATGTTTGCAGGCTGCAATGATTGTGCTGCTGGTGCCAGCAACACGCCACTGAAATTTTAGAATAACAGTCTTGCTGTCAGTATACAGATGTGTATAGAGTATACAGATGTGGTCTTGCGTGCTAAGCATTTCAGCCTTCCTGAACCAGTCTTCAGATCTTCAAGTGCTGTGAAATGAAATAAAATTGATTCTAATAGCAAGGTAATTTATAATTAAATAGAACCAAAGTAAAATAATTAGAGCAGCAATGTGTTGTCTGCATCTAGTTTTTTTCCCGTACCCTATACACATACCAATATTAAAAGGGTATTGTGATAGATGCATTATCACACTGGGCTGTACTTGCTTCTCTGTACACTGTCAAAATATATTTGGCCCCACAGATGTTGCTCAGATAGTAGTCTCAGCCAATATGACAGTGCTCTTGAGGTGATCCAGTTATATATCTAACATATTTTTCAGTGTATATGATACACTTCACCCCCTCCCTCCCAAATGTGGGTGGAAATGTCTGTGCGTCTTATAGAGCAAATGTTGCCAAAGCGGGAATTCCTGCTGCCTGGAATGGACAAAAATGGGGCACATGGAGGCCGAAAATGGGGTGTGCAGAGGTGGCGATAGGCGGTAGCAGCAATGGGAAGCAATGGCAACAGTGGGCGGTGGAATTCCTGCCACCTATCCCTGTCACCTGAAACAGGCTGAAAATGAGATGCATGGAGGCCAGAAATGGGGTGCACGGAGATGGCGATAGGTGGCAGCATTGATGGACAGCGATAGAGGTGATGGCGATCCCTGCAGCCTGGAACAGCTGATAGGCAATATTCCGGGAGGCAGATCTAACCACCAATCAGCTGCTTTCCCCATTCACTAAATCAGGTAGTTTCAGTTTATTCAGGCTGCAAAACCTTAAATAATGGGATCTTTGAGACAAGAAGAGACAAAACTCGAATGACAGAAAACTAGCAAAAAGATGAAATGCATGATTATTGTAATTTATGGAAATATATATATATGAACATTGTTTGTATTTTATAAAAAAGATGCCTCACTTACTGTCCCAGAAGGTTCGCAATTTATGACAAATATTAAAAAGTACAGTTTTTATTATAAATACAAAAGGTTTCCAATGTTCATAAATTAAAAGTTGCCTTTCACAGTTAGCTGGGAGTTTAATGTTTTAACCAAAGTAATCATTCTCAAATGACTAGGAAGTAATTTTGACCTTTTCCTTAGGGGGTAAAAATCTATATATGCTCCTGTCTATGAATTTTGAGCAAACTCTTTTGTTGCCCATGGTCTGTCATGGTCTGTCATGTTTTGAGAATTCGAGAATCCCTGTTTTAGCTGTAGATATGATTACTTGTATGGATTTTATTGTCTATTCCCGAGTAATGTCTTGCAACATGGGCACTGACCAATAGGTCATCTTGTACTGTGCCTTTGGTGTTTCATAAAGTTTAGAACGAGGATTTTGTAAATGATTAATTTTCTATGTGGTAGAAACCACACTCCAAGGCATACCAAAATGTTTTCTTAGTTTGAGCACTACTGAAATTTGTGTTGCGTGGAACTGACCTAATAAATAAATGCTTCCCTTTGCTGTTTTTGTAATAAAACCTAAAAGGGCTAAGTACAAGCAAGAGGCTGACAGTGCAGTTTTTGAAACATGCCAAGTAGTCAATGAATCTAAGCCATGTGTCTGGCCGACTCACTCTTGGGAGTTGGAAAATTGATGTGTCAGACTTGTGACTGATGCTGTCTATGTTTTATAGATGTTGATCTTGAGCTATTTTTCTAGTCAGTGCCCTACAATTATTTTCATCATTTGACTGGAAAACTTTGAGGCTTTTGTTGTTTTGGAAGGCATCCGATATTTTGGTGGGACCATATTTATTTATTTATTTTAATAATGTAATATGGCCACCCATCTCACAATGGTGACTGTGGGTTGTGTGCAAGGATTAAAACAACAGCTTCAAGCAATGACCCATGACACCCAAGATATACATACATCCCAAGCATAAAACCACATCAGCAGTAGAGCTTGCCTAACATCCTGGCCCAAATGCCTAGGAAATGTCGGGTATTCAGAACTTGAAAGGTTAACAGGGTCAGGGCAGGATCATCTGGCTTTCTGACAGGATGCTGTTCCATAGGACAGGTGCTGCCATAGTGAAGGCACAACTCTGGGGTCCAACAAGGTGATGGTATTTGATAAAAGGGGGACTGGAGTCTATTAGATCTGGTGGGGCAAGTAGAAATAATGGGAGAAAGGCAGTCAGCCAGATAGTCTCGCCATATGCCATGTAGAGCTTTATAGGTGACAAGGCAATAAGTAGCACCAAGAATTGAATTTGGAAGCCTACTGGAGCAGCTTGTGGAGCAGTGTGTTATACTGTATGAGTATGTGAAACTCCCAAAACTCCCTGTGCTGCTGCATTCTGGATCAGCTTCAGCTTCCAAATGTTCTTCAATAGAAGTCCCATATTCAGTGCATTACCGGAATCCTAATGGGAGATGATTAAGATGTGAGTTGTCATGTGCAAAGCCAAAGCCAGGGGAGGGGTGCAGGACTTACAATCACAGCCACTTAATCTTAGTAGGGTTGAACCAGAATTCTCCTCTCTCCAGAACCTCATAGCCTCCAGGCATCAGGAAAGAACTTCAGTGGCATCACTCGGTAAGCCCAGTTTAGAGAAGCACAATTGATTTATCATCAGCACAATAGTGACAACGCACCCCATCCTTACAGATGACCTTACTGAGCAGTTTCATGTAGATATTATATAGGTGTAGTGAGAAAGCAGAAGCTGGAGTTTCTCCACAAAGCATGCGTCTCAGGTTCAAGCCCCCCTCCCCACCCTCAGCACACACTAACATCAATTTGAAATAGCCATGAAATAAAAGAAGAGAACCATAGCAATACAGTAGCCCCAATTCCCACTTTCCTTGACTGGGCCAGAAGAATACCATGAACAATGATATTGACCACCACCAAGACATCAAGGAGGATGCAGTTAGTGCCTGACCCTGAGCCCACCAGAGATCCTCAATAAGTACAGTCAATGATTTCACAGTACTAGAGCAGGCCTGAATCCTAACTGGAAAGGCTCCAGATAATATGTTTTTTCTAGGGCCAAACTGGAGGCTGGATGAAAATTGTCCAGATTCCTTGGTCTACCAACAATCTCTTAAGAAGAGGGCAGACAACCATCTCCCATAGTGCAGCATTTGCCACTGTCTGGACCCAACCATTTGTCACCTCCCAGGAAACCTTAGTCAACCAGGAGGAGAGGAATTAAAATATAGGTAGCTGAACTCACAGCACCGAGAACTCTGCTCATTTCATCAGAACGAATACCTTCAATCTCTTCCCAGATAACTGTCTCAAACAATTCCAAAAGATCTGTTCATCCGGATTCCAACTCCAAACAAAACTGAGTGACTTTATCCACTAGATGCCTTGAAGAGTCTTTCTGTGGCCCTTCTTATCCACTTTGTAGATATAATAAGAATTGAGAAATAAGAAATCTCACTTATTGCCACAAGACAATCTTTAAGAAAGGCTATTACCTATGTTTGGTGAGTTTCACTTGGTGTTTACCTCCAGAGGCATTCTAGGTGTCTTTTATGCCATGATATAAATGTAATCAGTTGGGAGCAAAGCATATTGCAAGAAGAAATCCCAAAGTAAATGTAACTAAGATTTTCAAAAAGATGAAGGGACTTTACAGTATGTGGTATACATTTTTATATAGAACCTAGAAATCTTGTGAGACTCCATGGCCTCTTTCAGACTGCCAAGAAGAGTAAGATATTTATTTTTTCAACTATATTTCGGAAGGCTTGAAAATCAGATTAAGCTTCCCAACACTTCCCTAAAGATCCAAATTCCCTAAAGATCCAAAGACTCAGCAAGTCATCTCAGCCCCTTTCTTAAATATTTGAATTAACAAAAGATGATATCCCTCACCCAATATGAGGGATCTCATCCAATGAAGGGCAATGTTGATATATAATTTGCAACTTGAGGACAATAACTATGTAATTCTGATAGTGGTGTTTAAATTCCATTTTTATATCTTTCAGCTTTGAAGAGATCCTTTGAAGTTGAAGAAGTAGATCAGCCTTCAAATTCTTCTACTCCACAAAGGCGGGCACCCAATCCTCTTGCAAGGTCCACAGTGTCCAGTTCTACACAGAAATTCCAAGATCTTGGGGCCAGGAATTCAGAGACTCCTTCCAGACATGGGGAGTCTCCCAAGTCCTCTTTAAGGAGAGTTGAGATTTCTGGGCCAAAACATCCTGAACCAGTGTCCAGAAGAACAGAAATCTCCATTGACATATCATCAAAGCAAGTGGAAAATTCCACCTCAGGAACATCAAGATTTGGCCTCAAGAGAACAGATGTGTTGGGACACAAGCCTCTTGAGACTCCTCCCAGAAGGACTGAGATCAGTATAAGTAAGCCCCAGGACCAAGCTCTTCGCAGAATGGAAGTCCCCTCAAAGATCCCTGAACCAACCCAGCGCAGAGTTGAAGCCACTAGTCCGTCTTTGCCTGATGTTGCTACCAAACGTGTGGAAATCCAGGTAACAAAATCTTCTGAGGCCCCAGTGCCACCGATCAGGCAGACTGAAAATGTGGAGCATTTTTCAACCAATCAGCATCTGCCACCAGAACCAAAGATACAGCCAGCAGTGACCGAACTACCACACAAAGGCCAAGAAGGTAAGCAGATGATCTCGTTTTAGCTCTTTGTCCATGTCTTCCTTTCAGAGATCTTTTGCCAGTCCCCAGGATTATAATCAGTTACTATTTTAAAGAAAAAAAGAGAAAAAATTAACATATTGATTCATGGGTATTATTTCAGTTATAGCACAGCTTTATTTTATTTATTTAACTTACATCTCTCCTTTCGTACAGGGCCGTGATGGCGAACCTATGGCATGCGTGGCAGATGTGGCACAGAGAGCCCTCTCTGCTGGCACATGCACTGTCGCCACAGGTCAGATCTCTGTGCCGTTTCTTTTGTGAGCTTCTGTTTCCCTGCAAACGATGAAACAGAAGCTCATGAAAGAAAAAGATCTTAACTCTTGCCACGCTGCCAGTGCTGGGATGCCCTGCCTCCCGCCGGCTAGCTGGTCTTCACATCTCTGCTGCACATGCACGCATGTCTGTGCATGTGCTCATTCATGTCTGTGCATCCATGCACACATGTCCACAAATGTCCATGCATCCATAGTCACATGTCCATGCATGCACGCTCACATATCTGTGCATGCATGCTTGCATGTCTGGGCATGTTCGGGTATGTTCACACACATGTCCATGCAGGCGCACATTTGTGTGTGTGCACACACCTTTCAGTTTGGGCATGCGTGCGCACAGTTTGGGCACTCGAAGTCTAAAAGGTTCACCATCACTGGTACAGGAGCTCAAGGTGGCAACACATAAAGGGCTACCCTATAGTGGGCTGAGAAAGAGGGATCTGCCCAAAGTAACCTAAGGGAGCATCTGCGGTTGAGAATGGAGTAAAACCTCTATCTTCTCACTTCAAGTCAAACACCTTAACCACTATACTACATTGGCTTTTATTATTTGTCTGGATTATTTTTTTATTTTCTTGGGGTAGCAATAAGGTTTTGATTACCAATATTTTAAAGTAATAACCACTATTATTGCTTTATATTAATTGCAATATGCAATTGTGTTCATATTTTAGGTTATTGTGGATGAGTTGTGTCCTTCTGAAATGCCATTGGATTTCTGTTTTGGTTTTTCTTTTTTGCAATTAAAGAAATCTGAATTTTATGATTTATAACGGACAAAGCAGACACATTGCATTAATTGGATTTGAGATCATTGCTAGCAAAGTAAATCACTGGATCTTTCCATTTTGAAAAAGATCCATAAACTAGATACATTTTATGTGAATAGTATAGTTTCTAGTGGTTATATGACAGTAGCATTACCCAAACTGTGACTGCATTTCTTGAGCCTATGTGGCCCCATACAGACAATTCAGCTCAACTCTTGTACTATATGGCTGCATACAGACAACTCAAACCGAAAACGTTCAGAATTACAACCAAGTTGCATTTATGGGTCCAAAATAGATTGTATAATGAATGGGCAGGATTAGTGCCCAATGCAAGAATGTGTGTTACCTTTGGAGTAGAATCCTTCTTCAAAGATCTGTCAAGAAAAAGGTTGTGGGGCTAAATTTGCAGATCTTTAATCCAAACCCAATTGTAATAGCATGATTATTTGTTTGTGATTTGCAGATATGTTAGTTGGCCTTAAGAAAGATGTTAGCATGGTGTGGCTTTTCGTTTTTTTTTCTTTAACACACCCATATAGTTACCTACACTTTTTGAAAGATTTCCATTACAGTTGTCCAGCTTGTTTTGACTAGTAAGTCAGAATTCTAAAATCAACCACAATTGTATATAATTAGTATTATGAATAATTATCTTAACCGTGTTGGCACTTTATTTGGTGCCAACCATGATTTAGCCTCTACTGGTGCAATCCATAACAAAATATAAAAGAACATGAACAGTATAGAAAATGGTCCTTATACAAGTAATTGGGGAGAAATCAGTCATATGTTTCCATGTATGCATGGAGTGATTGTAGTTATATTTAGGATAAAAGCTGTTTTTAATCCTGTTTGTCCGGCTGGCTATATTTCTGTGTCTTCTGCCTGATGGTAAAAGTGAGAAAAGACATGACCAGGATGTAAATTATCCAGGGGTGGGTTTCTACCAGTTCACCCTTGGTTCAGGTGAACCGGTAGTGGCGGCGGCAGGAGGCTCGGCCCACCCGCCTAGACATCACCAAAAATGCCCTATGCATGCGCAGAATCTTCTACACTTGCGCAGAAGCGCTGCACGCTTGCAAAGCGCACGCCCGCGCGCTACCAATAGCGAACCGATTTGAATACCACCACTGGAATTGTCCCTAAGTATTCTATAAAATAATAGAAAAACATGTTGATTTTTATATTGCCATAGTAAGATGACACAGAGCAGGGTTTTGGTGTCACAAAAAAGGATATGCAGTATTAGGACTATTTGTTTCCAGTCCTAGATGGATGAGTATTTTATTTATTCTATATTTTATATTTACTTGTTGTACCTTTGTTCTTTCTTCATGTCACTCAGTTTATATGAATTCAGTCTCCTACTCTCCTCTTGAAAATTTTGTATTTTTTTTTTTCTACAAGACCCTCTAATGCTTCAAGGTCCAATTGTAATAGCACTACTATTTTTTTAGGTTTGAAAATATTTTAGTTGGACCTAATAAAAAGGGTGCCATAGTGTGGTTTTTAGTTTTTTTGTTTCTAATATAGAGAACTTTCCTTGAGTCATAGGTCACTGATTCTCTTTTCTACCTCCTTCTGCTAACAAGGTCCTACTTTCCCCTTTCTTAAATGTAAGGAGGTATTGAGAAGGATTCCTACCCTTAGTATATATGTGTGTAATTCTGTTTCTCTGCGTAGGTCTGATCAGTGCCTAAAAAAAGGAAATTGTGAAAAGGAATAGGTTCAAATTATTAGAAAGCTGCTCTTCTGTGGAAAAATATTATGTATACTGTTTCCATTTTTTTTAGTTATGAAAAAGAATAGATAAGAGGGATCAAGAAAGCTGTATATAAATTTATGCATGGTATGGATAGTTTAACTTCCTCAATTATAGTATTGAAACTTAGTCCTTTGTTGAAGTGAAAGATAGGATTAATGCGGAAGAAGTGTGGTACCTCTTATATAAAATATAATAAAACAATGGACAGTGAGTAGCAGTTTAGAAAGTTTTTAAAGGAGTCAAAGTCATATGACTCTGTTAATGGCAAATGGTTTTCATGGCTGCTTAGTATGTTCAGAGTAACCTCTGGTATACCAGTGCCTAGATAGTAACAGTAGAAATAGAAGTAGAAAAGTGAGTTGTCCATTTGTATGTTTTCTGAGTGAATTAAATCAGGCATTCGGTTGTCATTAGCCTGATCAAGCAAAGTCCATCTTATGTTTTCATGCTCCAAGTTTCATTGCTACATGTTCCAGGCCAGGCTCGAGCTTTTAAGTAAGATATTAAAAACTTGATAGAAACACGTTCTTCTACTCTGTTCCATCCAGTTATTTCTTCGCTTTATTGAATGACATTCCTAGCACTCAGGACAGCTTTATAAATTGTCCGCCTGTTGGCTCATATTGTCGTAACGTCTTGGGATACAAAAAATGAAACTGCACAGTGCTAAATATCCATTTCATTTCTTGTATACAAAATAGTTTAGAATTGTGGCTAGCTTGATTTAGCAGTACTTAGGGCTCCTTTGCAGCAACTGTTCACTATAGCTCATAAATATCCAGTTTTAGAGGACATGCCCTCATGATTCAAGCTTTGCCTCATTCTCCAGCTTAGTGGGAAGGCAATCTAAATTTGTCCTTAGCTGTTCCAGTTCTAAAATAGTGCTTTCTCTCTTGGGAAGAAGGCAATTTCATTTTGCTACTCTAGTTCCATTTTGCAATCTTAATGGGATCTTTCCAGGTGCTTTGAATTGTTGCCATGATGCCAGTATTGCCATTCTTTTGCAACGTTTGCCAATTTGGATTATTTCAGAGTGGCTATTAGTGACAAGAGGTCTGCCAGTTTCATCCTCTAGCCCAGTGATGGTTAACCGTTTTGCCATCGCGTGCCAAAAGCGGTGGGGTCACATGCACACCTGCCCACATCCATAATTCTAGGCCTGTTTTTCGCTCGATCCAGGCTCCAGAGCCTTTCTAAGAGCCTGGGGAGGGTGAAAACGGCTTTCCCCACCCCCACAGAGGTCCTCCAGAGGCCGGAAACAGTGTGTTTCCTGACTTCTGGTGGGCCCAGAAGGCCCGAAAATCAGCTGGCCACCTCACGCATGGGTGCCGGAGCTGAGCTCGTGTGCCCACCGATATGGCTTTCTCGTGCCACCTCTGGCACCCGTGCCATAGGTTCACCATCACGGCTCTAGCCTCAGGAACAGAAACCAGCAAAACTGTCTACTAGAACTGTAAAGTAGTCCAGCTGAAAGGTTGGTGGGATGGAAGATAACTGGGATGAAGTGAGAAGATGGTTCCTCAAATATTCTGTGAAGCTTCTTTTTGCTTCCTCTCACAATCTCGGCCCCGCCAACCTGGGTGATATTTGGTCACCGGCCTATATGTCTTCTGGCAAACTGGGAGATTATTATTTAGGAATGGCCTAAGTGATAGGTTGCCATCACAAAACATTTCCATCCTGGTTTCCTGTCATTTGAAAGCTGGCTAAACTCCCAGGCATCCATCCACCTTCACCCAAGGCAGTGCCACATATTTTAAGGCATGTAAGAGGATGTGATTCTTTCCACTGATTGCTGTTGTTGAGTGGGAATGGAAAAGCCAGGGGAATCGTTGCCCTTAAATTGTTCTGCAGTAGAGCTGTAAATACAAAACTTATTACCGAGATGAATTAAAGATAAACTTTTGGGCACTGAAAGATTATGCTGGCATATATATATATATATATATATTCCTCCATTCCTCAATTTGGCAATATATATATATTGCCAAATTGAGGAATGGAGGAAAGCACAAATAATACAGGCATGACAAAAACCCTAGAAAGCATGGCTTATTACCAACTTTCAGTTTTTGGTTGTGACTGTTGAATTCTCATAGCTCATGAACTTTTTTCATCGCTGATATACTGGAATTGGAGATGTCTATGGAAATTCTCAGTCATCCAGATCATGGTTGTCCCAAAGGTGCTTTTTCAGGAGGCAACTGGACTTTCTTGTTTTTTCTTTGAAGACATTTCGCTTCTCAATCAAGAAGCTTCTTCAGCTGTGACTGGATGGTGGGGAATGGAAGGATTTATATTCCTTGCAGACATATATAATAATATATAGAATATATATTATATATAAGAGCCTGGTGGTGCAATGGACTAAGTGCTGTTAAAGTACTACTTAAGTTGCCAGCTGCCTGCAATTCAAATCTCACCAGGCTCAAGGTTGATTCAGCCTTCCATCCTTTCGAGGTAGGTAAAATGAGGACCTGGATTGTGGGGGCAATAAGATGACTTTCTATTAAAAAAAAAACACTGGTTGCTGGGGTGGAGGAGCCCTACTCAGCAGGTATATACAAAAGTATGAAGGCTATTGCTTAATGCATTGTAAGCCGCCCTGAGTCTCCGGAGAAGGGCGGCATATAAATCGAACAAACAAATAAATATAAAGTCTATATAATAATATGTAGAATATAAAGTCTGCAAGGAATATAAATCCTTCCATTTACCATTACCCAGTCAGAGCTGAAGAAGCTTCTTGGACGAGAAGTGAAACATCTTCAAAGAAAAGCAAGAAAATCCTGAAAAAGTATCTTTGAAATTGGAGATGTGTACTAAATCAGTGCGATAACACAGAATTCTTCAAAAGAAACCATACTAAAGCACAGACTGGAAGGATTCTATACCATTGTGTCCATCCGTTTAAAGTGGGAAGGCAAAACATGAGTTTCATCCGTGCTCCCATTCACAGAATAGGCATCACGATATTGCTTTTCTATCCTCAGCCTTTTTAGCAGTTGAGCATAAGAAGGATTACTAGGAAGATTTATGAAAGGAATAATTTTTCAAAGGATATGGATATTATTTTAGATAGAGCTTTGAAAGTGATCTTATATCTCCACCGGCTGAGCTAAGATTCTAACAAAGTAGATGATGAAAAGGTTAAAATGCGTTGAAATTGTTTTCACAGCAATAACAAACTGGAGTCAGAAAAAAACAAAGCTTTGAAACTTGTAAAACTAAGACATGAATACCCTATTTATCTATTTCTTTCAGTTAGTAAGAAGAGGAGACCCTAAGTGGGACATTAAAATAAAGTAAAATAAAATGACCTTGATTGGCCAATCTGTACCTGTTAGGTGGCATAGAAATGAAAGCAGCTGAATAACAAATAAATAAATATCAAAGTTAAATCAGAGCAGAAAGGAGATGGGGAGAAGCATTTTCTTAGCATAAAAAGGACCTTTTAAGCTAACATTTTAGAAAATGATGCAAATATGTTGTTTACCAATTTATCCCTGACTACAAAGCTTTGTCCATTAATGGAACTTTTTGTTCCTTTGTAGTGACATTTTATTATTTATTTGGTTTATAGAGCTTCCTATCTGTAAGAGTGGCTTACACAATTAAAACGTAAACAGTACTAAACATAATTAACTATAAAACAGCTATATAAACAATAAAAACATTAAAAGCAATTGAACAATGAAAAGCCATACAGTACAATACAACCACCAGGAAAGCACAGCCATCAAGAACACTGCAGCCCTTTTATGGGCTCTACACCACTCTCTGATCCCCAGGCCAGATGGCAAAACCAGATCTTCAGGTCCTTCTGGAAGGCCATCAAGGTGCCGGACCCCATGCCATGTAGGGCCTTATAGTTTATCACTCAAAGCTTTGCAAAGGCTCTCCTAGCCACAGTTGCTTCCTGCTCTTTTGAATAGGACTCATGAATCCAGAATGAATCCCAGATTGTGTACTGGATCTGGGGATGTGCAACTTCATCCAGAACCATAGATGGCAAATTCTTAGATCCAGGTGGTTCCAAAACTCAAAGCCACTCAGTCTTGTCAGAATTGAGCTTATTATTCTCCATCCAACCCCCTTCTGTTTCCACATACCAAGACATGGCAGCAGCAAAAGGGCAGAGATATAGCTGGATATCATTAGCATACTGATGATAGCTCACTCTATGGCTTTGGAGATCTTATCCAGCACCTTCATGTAGATTTTAAACAGGACCTTTACCAAGGTCTGAAACCCAACTGAAAGGAGTCCAGATAATCTGCTTCATTCTGGACCCTCTGAAGCTGTTACACAATCATCTTGTCAACCATCTTCCCTAAAAAGGGAAGATTTTGCCTTTGTCGTCATCTAAGTATCTATATAGCAACGTCATATTATCACAACTGTGTAATCACAACTGATTATTTGTCAGATTATCAAAGAAAAAGTAGAAGAAACAAACAGGAAAGGATGCAATTGTTCACATGATACTTTACTTTGGAGCTAAACAGCCACAAAGAGATGCAAAGTTAAGGGAGTGTGTTTTTAAACCCCCACCCCCACTTCTGAGTTTAAAAAAATGATTCAGGAGACCATTTAGTTCATCTCTGTTTATAAATTAACGAACTGCATGGAGACATAATTAATTTAATCTGAGGCAAACCATCAACTTAAGTTACCACCAGGGTTGATATAAGCATCATTGCTCATTCAGGACTCAAGATAGAGCCTGAATGCTAGAGTTGGTAACAGCTGCTTGAAGATGGAGAGATGTTGATTTAAAACCAACTCTGGCATCCTGGGACAGCTGCTGAGTATAAGACTTGAACAATGAAAGCAGCTGTCTGTTGGGAGATTTAAAGCAGGAGACAGCCACATTCAGTGCAATCAATAACACAGTGGTCTTTCACTTCCAATGAAGTCTTATATATAAAAACAAAAAACAAAATAGATATGAAAGATTCTTATAGCACCCCTTTATCTGCCTTCCTCTGCTCAAATTTACAAACCCTATAAAAGAAAAGTGTTATATTCCTCTAGCAGCCTTTTCTACCTTGGTGCCTTCCACATAAATATCTTGAGCAGTGGTGGAATTCAAATTTTTTTACAACCAGTTCTGTGGGCGTGGCTTGGTGGGTGTGGCAAGGGAAGGATACTGCAAAATCCCCATTCCCTCCCCACTCTGGGGCCAGCCAAAGGTGGTATTTGCCACTTCTCCGAACTACTCAAAATTTCTGTTACTGGTTCTCTAGAATCTATCAGAACCTGCTGAATTTCATCCCTGGTCTTGAGGCTGAAACTCTCTGAACTCCGTGCCTTCAGCCTCAACGAATTTAATGAGTACCAGCTTGAGTGGAAAGGCACTGATGTTAGTTTAATTCCAATATCCTCATCTCTTTCCCTCATTTTCTTCCCATCTAACTCCCATCTGGTTACATTTTGGAGCAATTCCTTAATTTCATGGACCACAGTTTATTGGAACCAAATATGCAACCTTAATTAAGCCCTTGGTTTTAGCAGTTAGAACCAGGGGTGGGTTCTACTTACCTTTATTACTGGTTCACAATGGGATCATGCTTGCTTCACTAACATGTGCGCCTTGCATGCGCAGATCGCCAATGATGACATCCAGGGAGGTGGGTGGGGCTCCCGCCTGTTTACCAGTTCTTGCAAATCGGTCCAAACTAGGGGCAACCCACCACTGGTTAGAACCCTCATTTTCAGTTAGTATCAGTATTGTAGTCACAGCCCTTCAAGGTTTAGAATTATAGAACTGTAGAGCTGGAAGGGACCTTGGATGTCTTCTAGTCCAAAGCAGGAGTACCTATACCATCCCGAACAAATGGTGGTCCAACTTTTTTCATGAAAATTGGAGAATTGGAGCACCCATAACTCTTGGGAGGCAAGTTGTTCCATTGATTCATCATTCTTACTCCCGGGAAATTCCTCCTGATTTCCAGGTTGGATCTCTCTCTGATGTGCTTCCACCCATTGCTTTTTGTCCTGCCCTCAAATGTTAAGGAGAATAAATTGATATCCTCTTCTCTGTGATAGCCCTTCAAGTATTGGAAGACTGTTATCAAGTCTCCCCTTTATAATTTCTTTACAGTTTACAATTTCTGGAACTGATGACTGTGATTAGAGAAAAGACCTTGGCCAAATTTAATAGCAGCTGGATGCCCCTTTTTTTGTGCAAAACAGAAAAATAAAATAAAATAATGACATATGGATGTGATTACTAGTAATATTTCTAGATTATTTTTTAAAAATGCATGCTATGCTGTAATTGTAGAACAAGAGTTAAACTTAAGTTTTATTTTAGCTGCTGTAAAAAGTCAGAAGTCATTTTTGTGCATATTTTTTTATTTTATTGGACCTCTATTTTTCCTCTATTCTTACTTTCTATTCTCCCTCTTAACTACTATGGTTATTTCTTCTTAGTTTTTTTACCTTTACTTTAAATTTATTTAGTAAAGGTATATATAAAAAAGAGATTTACAATTTCCTGTCAAAATATTGCAGTTTCCTACTTTTAAGATACCCTTTCATTTACCTCAGCCTTATTTTTAATAGTTAACACCCTAAAACAGTGGTGTCAAACTCATTTTCATTGAGGGCTGCATCAGAGTTGTGTTTGACCTTGGGGGGGAGATCTGGGGGACGTGGCCAGGGTGGGTGAGGCCAGCTCGATGTCACTCATGTCGGGGGCATCTGTGGTGGCCCAAGCGCTTTGCCAGTGAAAACAGAGTCCCAAGCTCCGTTTTCGTCTGTGACAGCCTCCTGCAACCCTTTGCCAGTGAAAACGGAGCTTGAAAACAGAGCCACCCCAACCTCTTTTCACTGGCAGAGGCACTGCAGGCAGATCCTTTGTTGTTTCCAGGGTGGTTCCACAGGCCAGATTTAAGCATCCCACGGGCTGGATCTGGCCGCTGGGCATTGAGTTTGACACCCCTGCCCTAGAAGATAGGCGCAAGATCCAGATGGATCTTGACGGACTTGAACACTGGGCCCTATCTAGTAAAATGAAATTCAGTGTAGGAGAAAAGTAAAGTCCTATGCTTAGGCAAGAAAAACCAAAAGTACACATATAGACTGGACGAAACCAAGCTTAATAGCAGTAACTGAGAGGGATCTTGGAATCTTAGTAAACAACCAGCTAAATATGAGTCAGCAGTGTACAGCAGCAGCCAAAAAAGCCAATGAAATCCTAAATTGCATTAACAGAGGGATACAATCAAGATCAAGTGAAGTACTAATACCATTGTATAAAGCCTTAGTAAGACCACACATAGAACACTGCATCCAGTTTTGGTCACCAGACTATAAAATATATGTTGAGATTCTAGAAAAAGTGCAGAGGAAAGCAACCAGGATGATTAGAGGATTGGAGACTAAAGCATATCAAGAACAGTTACAGGAAATGGGCATGGCTTGTCTAGTGAAGAGAAGGACCAAAGGAGACATGATAGCAGTGTTCCAATATTTGAAGGGCTGTCACAGAGAGGAAGGGGTCAAGCTATTTTCCAAAGCACCTGTAGGCCAGATAAGAAATAATGGATGGAAACTGATCAAGGAGAGATTTAACTGGAAATAAGGAGAAATTTTCTGACAGTCAGAACAATCAACCAATGGTACAGCTGGCCTTCGGAAGTCAGAGGACCATCATCACTTGAGACTTTCAGAAAGAGATTGGACTGCCATTTGTCAGAAATGGTGTAGGGTGTCCTGCTTAGGCAGGAGTTGGACTAGATGATCTACAAGGTCCCTTCCAATTTTGTTAATCTGTAATCTGTAATTTCCATCATAACATGAAAACGGAATAGATTTTTATGGATTTTAATTAGATTAGAATTTTGCTTTGGAAGGTTACACAGAGGTATGCCTGAATAAGAAAGTAATGACTTGCTTACCTGGAAAATATAAAATCCAGTCATAAGCCACTGATATTTGTGTCCCATTGTGATTAAAATATACATGCAACTTTTATGGCAGAGCAGAAGCCAATTTTAAAAAACCCCTATAAACTTTTGTAACAGAAACCTTTCTGAAATTTCCTCAGCTTTTATTTTGTCTATTTTAAATTTCCTTCCCAATTATGCATCTATGGAAATTTGTGATGCAGACAAGCTCTTTAAATAAATTATATTATTGATTAATATGTATACTATTAGGGCCCAGTCATCATAAATCAATAAAGTTATTTCATGTTTTTTAAAACAATTTTTGTTCTTTGCTTTAAGTTTCTGGAAGCTTAGTGTCCTTAAATACCTTGGACATTATTTTATGCTGTCCTAGATTTGGCGATGCTGACTATAGAAAAAGTAGGTGACCCTTTCCCTCTTCTTTTCTAATAGCAACAAAAATAGAATCTTATTATCTGAAGCTATTTATAACCAAGCTTTGCACTCATGGACAAACACAAATAAAACCATCCCTAAAAATTATAGTTTCTATCAAGCAAATACAAATATGTAGCAGAAAGCATCTCAATTGCCACTATTGTAGAAGATCCTAATCACCTTTCTAGGATGGATGCCTTTGGAGATTCTCAGTCAACCGGGCCATGGTTATCTCAAATGTTGTCCCCCTTTGGGACAACCATGACCTGGATGCCTGAGAATCTCCATAGACTTTTAGTTATGCACTTTGGGATGAACACCCTTCAAATGGTAGGGGAATATGAACGGATTTCCAGAAAAATTGCAGACTGTAGGAACCATTTGCACTTCAGTTTGTGATGCAGACAACAGACTCATCCCCAACAGCCTGTTCCTGTGTTCAACAGTGAAGGGACACGGGGTTGAAAACATCCTGCAGCCAAGAAGGCTCCCATTTGCACTACTTGGGTGACCCTGAGGACAAAGATAAAACTCCAAGTGGCCTCAATGACTCTCTAAAAGAGTGCAAATGACCAGTGTCTGCAAGGAATATAAATCCTTCCATTCCCCACCATCCAGTCAGAGCTGAAGAAGCTTCTTGGAGGAGAAGTGAAACATCTGCAAAAGAAACAAAGCAAGAAAGTCCAGTTGCCTCTTGAAAAAGCACCTTTGGGTTCTAGGATGGATATTTCCATTGCAATTGCTATGAACTATTAAGGATGAAATGTGTATTGGGGGCAATTGAAAAACAGAGATTGAATATGGTTGCCAGGAGATGACAACTGATAGAATCCTAGCTGTGATAAGGAGAAAATGCTACTAACATTTTATTACTCTAGTTTATTTTTGGATAGAAAAGAGAGCTTCTACATTTCACTTACAAAATTTGCATTGGGATTGTTGTTTTTTTAACACAAACATATAATGATGAGCAAAATGTTTTAAACTGAAACACCCAGTTTCAAATTAACAAAAGCTCTGAACTTATCAGAAGTGTTCCAATGCTATCCTAATCATTCCAGGGTTGTTTTGAGTTAGAAAGATCCTTCACCTGAACTGAAACATTTCAAGAAGAGTAAAACAAAATCAGAACCCTTCTGATAATTACAGTTGTAATTAAAGCAACTTTTGTGGGTGATAGATTATGAGGGATGAACTCTCCAACTCAATCCCCCTTTCCCCTATGGACTTGAAAATCAGGGGTGCTCATTTTATCAAACCAAAGTTGAAGTCAATAGTGATTCTCATAATACTTCCCCCCTTCCTCAATTCTGCTATTTCTGGATAGAAAATAAGCTGGTTGTTTTGTATAAATGCTGATCATTTAAAGGATCAATTCTGTGGTTTAGAACTGGGAGTGATCTTCCTTTTCTCAGTTAGACAATTTGCTAAAATGTGTTATCGCTTTCACCAAAAATTGGGTCTGAGAGCAAATAATAGCATATTCTCTGCCCCGAGCATTAAGTTAAGTGAATTTTAAACTAATCTTGAATTTTAAAGGTTTTTATGTTCCTAGATTGTTTAATTCCATAGGCTGATGACTCAATAATGATCTCATGTAACAGAGAGCTTTATCGATGGACACCAGCTTGTAAAATGTTTTGCTTGTAAAATGTTTATTAGAACCTCAAGTTGTAGATAATCCAGTGAACAATTGGTTTTCATAGCTATCAGAAGAATTTACTTGATTTCCAGCACTTGAGTTTCTTGGCTTAACACAGTGCTTCCCAAACATTTTTCTTCAAAACTGCTTATCAGACAGTCCTTTTTACCCAGTGACATTTTAAGTCACTTTAAATGTCCGTATTGTAATTCGTTACCAAAAAGAAAACTCACTTTTACCCAGGTTTAGAAAGCACTGGTTTAATGGGTTTTTACTGACAACCACACTAACCTTAGCTCGTGAAATGTATATGTCATGTTTTGAAATGCTTAATAGAAATGCTAAAATACAGATTAGATACAGAATGTCATTTTTGTCTCTCTACCACATTGTTACGCTTTCATAATTCTTATAAAAGGAACTGGTCTTGAGTATCCTAATTTATGTTGGGAAATACTATATGTCAGATTCTATTCCCAGTAAGCACTTGGGAAGGACAAAATCTTGTACAAAAGATTCTGGTGAAATTCATCAAATGCTTTACGTAGCAGCTTTCTTCCCCCCCCCCCCCAAAATTATATCCTATAAAGTGATAGGCACAATCTATCCTGGTTCCTAAGCCTATTTTTATAGGACAGTGGTAGCTAACCTTTTGGCAATCGCAATGCCAAAAGTGGGGGGAGTGCAGGGGATGGTGTCACTCGTGCATGCCCACACCCATAATTCTATGCACCCCACACATGTGTGTGCGACCCCCTTGTGCTCCCCCCACTTTTGGCATGTGATGGCAAGGTAGGCCCATTTTTCGCTCTCCCCAGGCTCCAGGGCATTTTTAGGAGGCTGGTGAGGACAAAAATGGCCTTCCCCGCTCCCCCGGAGGCTCTCCTGAGGCCAGAAACAGCCTTTTTCCTGACTTCTGTACCCACCAATATGGCTCCGCGTGCTACCTGTGGCACACGTGCCATAGGTTCACCATCGGTTATAGGATGTCATTTTTTCTACAGGATTTCTTTAAAATGTGCAGCTAGCTTAATGGCATATATTTGCCCCATAAATTACAATTTTATGGTCCTTTCCACATTCTCAGAGCACCTTAATGACAGCTTCACCTGCCACATTGAACAACAATTGAACAAAAGATTGATATCTTGTCAGGCACTTTTGTTTTCGGCTATGAATGCTAGTTCAACATCTGCCTGTAGAAAAAAAAATCCAATTCAACGAGAATAGTCAATAAATTAAATACTGCAGGTTCAGTAGCCTATGTTGGAGTTTAATGCATGACATGACCAGAAAGCTGGCTTTGGCAGGTATTTCAATATTATTTTTTTTAAAAAAAATAAAATAAGGTAATTTTAAACGTACCATAAATTATGGTATGTTTAAATCTAACTGCCATAATATAAAAATGTTGTGACCCAGGCTCACTTAGTCATTACCAGACACAATTGGTCCCAAACAAAACTGTTTTATTGTAACAGCTGAGAATTACTTCATTCCCAGCTTAGTCCAAATTAATTCCAAAGCAAATCCTTCAGAAAAAATTCCTTTGGTTTATCACAAGCCTTTATCTTCTTTGGCACCCTGCCAAGAGCCTTTCTTGGCAAAGCCCCACGAAGTTCAGAAACAGGAGATGCCAACTGGAAAACAGATTTAGCAACGTTGTTTTCCTACAAAGAGCCCAAGAGCCTTTGCTGCTCTTTTAAGCCTTATGGGGAGGGGCCAATCATCTTGTGGTCTTAATCCTGAGTCATCCTTTTTGCTTTAGCTGCTCTTGCCTTCTGGCAGCTCTGCACATGCGTGCACTAGGAACAGGCTCCTCCTGTTCCTCTGCCTCTCTACTGTCCAACCCTGGAGGCTTCGGAGTCTACACATCACTCCCAGGTGACCCTGGCCCCATCTCTGCCTCCGATGCAGAGCCCACGTCCGGGCCTTTCCCAGACTCCAGAACTGGCCCATGGTCCTCCCCAGCCTTCTCACTGTTGACTCCACGGTCTGTTGGTGGACCACAACAAAAAATCCAGTTGTGTGAATCAGGCCACTGCACCTTTCACGTTCTTCATTAAACAAGGTTTGAAAAGTCCTATATTGTCTTTATATGAGAATTTATGTCTTTTTCTTTTCTTTTTGTTCTGCAGCAGTTGCTTGTTACAGAGCCTACTGTGATATGAAATTATACATTTAGCAATAACTAGAACTGGGAATATGTTCTCCAAGGGATTCAGCTCATTAACTTTCATTGATTCCCTCCAATCTCAAGAAGATATTTTTCAGTTTATGAAGATTTATTTAGCATTTCCCACCTCTATTAGATGAAGCAATTTCTCATTATGCCCACTCTTTAAGTGTCTATCTTCTCTAGTATTCCATATCATAGAAGCTCTGTTTTGAGGAAACATAGATACTATTGGGGCTGTTTGACCAAATAATCAGAAAAATTAAATCCCCAAAAGATAATGTACATTGTAGGAGAAGAGCCTTGTCAGTCTATAGCTGCCAAAAATTAGAAGGAATCTGATAGCTCCTTTTCTGATAGATTTCATTAAAAGTATCAATGTATGTTAGCTGCAACATGTAAATCTTTTCATAAAATTTATTAATTGGAAAATATGCTACTAGGTCCTCCTAATTTTTAACAAGAAAGCTTATTTGCCAAAAGCAGTCTGCAATGCATAGCTGAAAAAAAGTGTCATGTACTATACATTGTGCTCTGTTGTATCATAGAAGCAACATAGAGCTGCTACTCAAATTAAAAATTGACCATCCACTCACATTTTTTAAAAAAATAAGCAGTTAAGTGTGTAGAATTTTCTTGAAAAGAAAGAATGGAAAGGGTTTCCTCATTGCGAGAATTTGAAAATTGTCCAACATGCAGTCCTTCCCAAACAACCATCTTTATGCTAAGGCAGTGGTCTGCAACCTTAAACACTCAAAGAGCCATTTGGAAACATTTCCCACAGAAAAGAAAACACCGGGAGCCACAAAACCTGGGTGTGTGTGGCCAATTCGACGTCACTCACTTCCACCAGTCACATGACCCCCCTAACCATGCCTACCCAGCCAATCATTAGGACAGACAACTGGTTGTTAAAAAACATCGGGAGTCACCAAACCCCTTTTGACATCACTCTCTCTCCCTCCCTCCCTCTTCCCCCCTCTCTCCCTCTCTCTCTCCCCCTCTTTCTGTATGTCTCTGTCTCTCTCCTGGCCATTTCTTCATCCCCCGCTGTCATCCTTACCTTCTCAGACTAGGCAAGGAGTGACTGGGAGGGGAGGGAGAGGGGCGGAGCCAGCCAGTGATGGGATCACTTGATATGGAGCCGCAGCAGAGGGCCCAAAGAGCCACATGCGGCTCCGGAGACACAGGTTGCTGACACATGTGCTAAGGGAACTATTGAATAATGATTCAACCATCATTGGGATCTGTGGTGTCCTTGATGTTCTCTATGCTTGGTTGTTTACTTGCAAACATTTCATTATCATTTCATGGTATTTTTTTTTTTTTTGCTGTAAGACGCCCAGAGTCCCTTGGGAGTTGGGCAGCATAGAAATTTGATAAATTAAATTAAATTAAATTTCATTCATTGGGATTTTCCTATCCTTGCAATTTAATTCTCTTGCATTAAGCCCATGTGCTGCACAAAGCAGTTCATAAGTAATATTTCCTCCTTGTGTTCCACCATATGTGGAAATTTTTGAAATGCTGCATCCCAGCAGCTATTGCAACAGATCTGGCTTCTTGATTATAGTTGGTTTTTTTAATGTTGTCATAAAAGATAAAGCAGAGAATAATATGGTGTGTGCGTGTGCAGATGCATGTGAATTTTTTTTTCATGTTCCACTTTATCAGATGGAACAAAACACCATACAGATTAAATTGTTACAATTATTGGTGGTATGGCTCTAAAGAGAGGTTTAAATATTGCTTTAATTGTAGCAATGAGAAGTATTAAATGTTTATTATTTATTAATAAGTATTAATTAATTACATCCGTCTTTTCAGCAGAAACACAATGGATTATTTGCTGTTTTTAATTCTTTTAGTCTTTCCTCCAATTTCACACTCACAAAAACCATATGAGCCTAAGCTGAGATAACAAATGCAGTGGTAACTTGGTATTCACCGTTAATTGTTTCCTGGAGGCACAAAAATGATGAGTACCAAACAATTTTTTCCCATAAGGAATAATGTAAGTGAGTCACAAGGCAGCTGACACTGACAAGTTCTAGCTTGTGCATTGAGTACCAAACAAACTATGAGTACCAGGACAAACGTTTCACATCAAAATGTGTTGAGTGCCAAATTTCATCAATTTCAAAGCAATTGAGTAGCAAGATACCACTGTAGTCCAAAATCATTCAATTGCAATTTGAATCTGGGTCTTTCCATTCATAATCCAGTTGCTATATCCCCCAGCTACTATATTGCACAAGCTCTGCTCATTAATTCTTGTCTTCTAGAATCTAGAATAGAATGAGCTGGAAGGGATCTTGGAGGACTTCTAGTCCAGTTCCCTGCTCAAGCAGGAGAATCTATACTATTTCAGATAAGTGACTGTCTATTCTCTTCTTAAAAATATCCAGTGATGGAGTGCTCATGATTTGTGAAGGCAAAGCTGTTCCATTGGTTAACTGTCCTCACTGTTAGGAAGTTTCTCTTTAATTCCAGATTACTTTTTTTCTTTGATTTGTTTCCAACCATTGTTTCTTGTCCTGTCTTCTGGTGCTTTGGATAATAATTTGACCCCCCTCTTCTTTGTGGTAGCCCCTCAAATACCAGACTACTGCTATCATGTCACCCCTAATTATTCTTTTCTTTAGACTAGCCAAACCCAAATCCTGAAGCCGTTCTTCATATATTTTAGTCTTTTAGGCCTTTGATTATCTTAGTTCCTCTTCTCTGAACTTCTTGTGATATACTGTAATTATACAGTATACGTATACATCTACAACCATCACATAATACCAGTGTTTCCTTTTCTCATTTTGGGAGATTTCTCCAAGATTTATATTTTTTATTTCTTGGTTTGTTTATATCCAGCCTTCGTTATTTTTACAAATAACTCAAGGTGGCAAACATATCCAACACACTTTCCTCCTCCTGTTTTCCTGACAGCAACCACCTGTGAGATGGATTGGGTTGAGAGAGAGTGACTAGCTCAAGATCGTTTAGCTGGCTTTCATGGCTATGGCAGAATTTGAATTAATGGTCTTCCACTTTCTAGCCTGTTCCTTAACCACTAAATCAAACTGGCTCTCAAATTAGATGCTGTAATTTGGACAGGCATGAACAAAACAAATATGTCCAATGTCTTTTATGGTCCTCTTCCTAACATCTCCAATTTGGTATTGTTCACTCTGTTAAAGCACTAGTATCAGGAGCTAAGAAAATTTACTAAAGGATATGTAACAGGTTTGAACTGGAATCAAAACATCTACGTGGCTATTTCCTTTCTGAAGTATGATCTTCTGCCAGAAAAGAATAGAATAGAATAGAATTCTTTATTGGGCAAGAGTGATTGGACACACAAGGAATTTGTCTTTGGTTCATATGGTCTCTGTGTACATAAAGAAAATATAAAATATATTCATCAAGAATTATACGATACAACACTTAGTGATAGTCACAGGATGCTAATAAGCAATCAAATCAAACTAGGAAACAATATGACAACAACATGAATATAGCCATAAGTGGAAAGAGATAGGTACTAGTAAGGATGAGAAGAAGAATAGTAATACAGTCTCAACAGTTAATTTGACAGTGTTGTGGGAATTAGTTGTTTAGCAGAGTGATAGCATTCAGGAAAAAACTGTCCTTGTATCTTGTTGTTCTGGTATGCAGAGCCTTATAGCATCGTTTTGAGGGTAGAAATTGAAACAATTTATATCCAGGATGTGAGGGGTCTGTAAATATTTTCTCAGTCCACTTTTTGACTCGTGCAGTATACAGGTCCTCAATGGAAGGCAAGTTGGTAGCAATTATTTTTTTCTGCAGTTCTGATTATCCATTGAAGTCTATGTCTGTCTTGTTTGGCAGAGCCAAACTAGACAGTCATGGAGGTGCAGATGACAGACTCAATAATTCCTCTGTAGAACTGTATCAGAAGCTCCTTGGGCAGTCTGAGCTTTCTGAGTTGGTGCAGAAAGAACATTCTTTGTTGTGCTTTTTTGATGATGTTTTTGATGCTAGATGTCCATTTTAAGTCTTGATATATGATAGAACCTAGAAACTTGAAGGACTCTACTGTTGATACTGTGTTGTCTAGTATTTAAGAGGTGGTAGGAATAAAACATGCTGATCAAACTTTCAAGGATATATTTTCCAAGGCTTTATTGGACTCTTTCTTTTAATGTTCAATCATGATTGCTTAATTGTGGCTAGCAGTTTAAAGAGATTTAAAGGACAATAAACGCAACAAGTTTTATCAAAATAGAAACCAGGCAAAAAGCTGTGGGTGAGTAAGGATTAACAGTGAGTAATCCTTTCCAATTCCCTGAGCAACTTAGCAGTTTAATTGCACTGAGAAACTAAAAGCTGTTTGGGAAATGTTTCCTTAAAACCAGATGACACATTTGGGCTAGATTATGTGTGTTGATATTGTTTTAAGAAGGAAAGAGCTTTCAGTCCTGAAATGCTAATTCACAGAGAGGCTACGTGTGTGTGTATATGTGTGTGTGTGTGCAGGGGGGGTGTACAGGGAGGGGGGGATGGGACACACAGTCCATTTCTATGCAGGGAAGGCAGGTGCTGAATGTAGATAAACTGAGAGAGGAAAAAAAGCAGTGTTTTCAATTTGGAAAGAGATTGAATGAGCCAAGGCAAAAGAGGCAAGGAGAAATGTTGGTGAGGAAATATGGTGCGGATTGGGATATTTTTTGCCTCACTGTTTTGATTTCAGCTAAGCCACACCTGTTCGAATTGCTCTTATCAGAATGATGTGAGTGAGGTCCCATTTCAAAAAGCATTTGGAAAATGCCCAGACTGAACTGTCAGTTTGGTAGAAGGCTCTTCAGGAATTTGGATAGCTGCATTTAAGTAACAGGAGTTGCAAAGTAATGGCATCATCTAGAATAATGGAATTGAATGAGTAGATTGTACTTCTAGGCCTGGTGTGTCAAACTTGTGTCGTCACAGCGTCATCACATGATGTATTGTCACTTTTGCCCGCTTTGCTAAACCAGGTGGGGCCAGCACATGATGCATCTGGCCCACGGGCCACAAGTTTGACACCCCTGTTTTAGGCTAAGAGAGTAGATGAATGAGGATGGAAAAAGCCAGAAGGAACTTTTTGAACAGCACATTGATTTTCAGTTTCTTTCCAGAAAGTCATGTGAGGAGCATACGAAAGGGAAAATTTAAAAAATTATCAAAATACAGAGGTCAAGGTGAGGATGGTGATTGCAGAACTTTTTCCTTTTCATCCTTCATCTGTGCCATAACAGTCCAGTGAATATCAAATCTGAGAAACTACTTCACATATCCTTGGGAACAGTGGAATAAAGGAGAGAAAAGTTTAAGAATGAGATCTGATTGGCAACCTGGAAAGGACAATAGGAATTTCAACTGGAACATGGAAAGATTGGTGGAAAACTGAGCTGATGAAAAAGTCAGCTCTTTTTTAACTGGGTACTCACTGTATACTCAAGGCAGCCGTTACAGTAGATGA
This sequence comes from Masticophis lateralis, assembly GCA_030761175.1. Taxonomy (NCBI): domain Eukaryota; kingdom Metazoa; phylum Chordata; class Lepidosauria; order Squamata; family Colubridae; genus Masticophis; species Masticophis lateralis. Next base: position 115,921,843 of record JAUDYJ010000002.1, read on the forward strand.
GGATTAGCATTTTCAAGTTACCAGAAAGCAGTTTTCTTGTTCTGGAAGAATTTCCTCTAGCAGCAGAAGTGAAAAAATAGGTAGTTTATCTTTAAACTGTTTCTGAAAGTTTGGAGGAAAGGGTGAAAATAGTGGTGGTATCAACATGCTCTAAATAAAAATTGAGGTATAGAGAATGCTATTCAATAGAGACATGAACTAGTGATGCCTCATGACTAATTCAAATACTGGTAGTTGTTAATAATTTTAACTGAATAATAGAAGTGTGAATTTCTATTCACTGAGTGTGAATTACAAGCACACCTCAAAGTAACAGTTAAAGTATATAACATGTGTATAATACAGAAAGGAACTGGAGCAGAGGTGAAATCCAGCAGGTTCTGGCAGGATCTGGAGAACCGGTAGCGGAAATTTTGAGCAGTTCAGAGAACCGGTATCCTAAGAAGATCAGCCTCTGTGTAAAAGGCAACTCACCTTGAATTATTAAATATGATATTGTTCCTTTTTCAGAAACTAGTCTTCTTTTTTATGTACTGTTTTAAGAGCAGCAATCCAGGAGCGAAATCCAGCAGATTCTGACAGATTCTGAGAACTGGTAGGGGAAATTTTGAGAAGCTTGGAGAACCAGCAAATACCACCTTTGACTGACTGACCTCAGAGTGTGGTGGGAATGAAGATTTTGTAGTATCCTTCCCCTGCCATACCCACCAAGCCATGCCCACCAAGCCACGCCCACAGAACCAGTAGTAAAAGAAATTTGGATTTCACCACTGAACTAGAGAGACCATACTCAGCCCTCTGAATGCCCGTTGGAGTTGCCACTGGACACAACTGTAATGTAAAGTTGAATTGTCCCATAAACAATGTTGTATGAGCACAATTTACCTAAGTCTTACCCAAGCTGGGAACCCATCAGATATATAGCTATCAGACTTCTCAGGAATTTTGATCCAAAGTGCTTGGTATTTATCTTGTAAAAGGCTGATTTACTTGATAAATTGATAACTAGAACAGAACAGAAGCATTGGTTTTGCGTTCTAGAACATCCTTCCCAGGCCTGTTGCTTTCTAGATGTGTTAGAGATAAAAATCCAAAATCTTATCAAACTGATAACACTGCTGGAGAAAGCAAAATTGAGGAAGACAAAGCTAGACCACAGGGTAAATTCTTCTGACCACAAAGCACAAATGGTGGCTCACAAAACTATCCTTTAAGATGAAGTTATATGGATATCCATCTATCTTTACAGCTATCAGTCTTTCAATCCAAAAACATCATGTTTTCAAAATAAGTATAGTATTGTTTAGGATCCAGAGACATTACAGTACAAACTTGTAATTTTCCTTAATATATTATTCTACTAATGATATAATTTAAGTTTGGCAATATTTATGCCAAATCATTCTCAATGTATGTAAACAGTCTTTCTGATATATAATAAAGAGATAACCTTTTGTAATAATCATTACACATTTTTATCCTTCCATTATAAAAGGCTGGTTATTCTCATTGATTAGCATTGTGATATTACAAGCATTGATTTGCTTGCAATATGTCAGTATGAATATAGCAGAAATTTTGGTTCAAGATTTTGGCTTTACAATAATAATGTCTGAACATTATATACAGACCAGGGGTGGGTTCTACTTACCTTTACTACTGGTTCACAATGGGCTTCTGCACATGCGCAGATCGCCAATGACAACATCCGGGGCAGTGGGTGGGGCCTCCTGCCGGTTTTACTACCGGTTCTTGCGAACTGGTCTGAACCTGGGGCAACCCACCACTGATACAGACATTATATATAGTGTCTGAATTTACAATGCATGCACATTAATTGATTTGCCTAAAAGTAATAAATATATGTACAGAATGAATTTTTTGCAGGTAACCCATTAGAGCAGTTCCAGAGAAAAATCCTGAGAAGACCTTAAATAGTATTTTTTTACTGTCAAAGAGCTGAAGTGTTCAAGATTTTAAAATTGTTTCTTTGTTTTTAAGTTAACACCCATGGTCAGCAGTTATAACCTAAAGATAACTTCGTCTGTTTCCCTTGCCCAGTTTCTTTTGGTGGGTGGTAGTGAGGGTGAGATTATTGTCTCTGTTACTTAGTCCCCTTTTATAAGCCTTCAAATGCAGCTTGGTGTCCTAGGTGAGGCCTTGATGGTGTCCAACTACTCAGTCAATACATTCCTTTGTAGTTTACAAAAAAACAAGAAAGGGATGGTTTTGTCACAAATTGTTTTTGACTAATTATACAGATCTGGTTCTGCCTCAGCACAAAGCCTTGCTGTTTTTGGCCAGGATGTAATAGGATGAAAGATTGGTAACATGCAAATGCAATAAATCAAAGGAAAGGAGTTAAAGCACTGGATTAAGACTTCACAGATACTGCTTTGTTTCCAGGAACATCAAATCTCATGATGATTGGACAAGATACCTTGACAATTAGCCAGTTTCTAAGTTTCTTCTTCCTTTCATCATTCTCTAAAGCTGTACATATTGTCACAATTTATTTCCTAGTGGCAAGATGTTGCAACACACTCGGTATATCAATAAACGGGAAAAAATACATCTTGGAATGAACCAAATTAAGCTTTTGGGTCCAATCATTTTTGCTTTGTACATAGGGTTTTAATAATATAATAATAAAGCTGAAGATAATCTGTGAATTACAAATAAATTTTGAATTCTAAAGGGCCACACTGCTTGAATATGGACTTATACTATGCCAGTACAATATGATATCCTTGGTTCTTGAGAATTCAATGCATATGAAGGCCATACTAGATGAAAAAACTATCAGCTGTGATTTCACAGTTTGGGGTATATGCAGCAATAATAAAGAATTGGCAGCAAAGTACCAAGATTTGAAAACCAAAAGTGAAAGATCATAGTATAAGTTGCTGTGATGATCCCAGTGGTTATCGGAACATTGGATGCCATATCAAAAAAATCTTGGATGACACTTAGAAAATCTGTGCATTGATAAAATTTCCTTCTGTCAACTGGCAACACAGTTTAGATAATGTTTCTAATGTTTCTAGAGATGGTAACTCTCCAGAAATATCCAGGAATTTGATTTCATATAAAATAAAGGTATATCAGAAAGGCACATGTTTTTTCCTTAAACATTTGTACTTTTTATTTAAAACAAAATTTATGGATATTTATATCTGAGTTTCAAGAATTGTGGAATAATGTGACTCAATTACTTCATCCCTGTTTAGTTCATTCTTGTGATAGATAAGCAAATAGTTCAGGGGTGAAATTCATATAAAATATAATCAATTTGACTCCAATTGTAGTTCTATTATCATCAAATTTATGCAACAAATGGAAAAAGAATAAAAACAGTAAAATAATAGTTATAGAACAAATTTTAAAGGATCTGGTTTATATCTAATACTGGTAGCTATGTCTCTGTTATACTGTGATTGTATAATATATGTAGAAAATTGACATTTTTTAAAATTTGATTTATATGCCGCCCTTCTCCGGAAACTCAGGGCGGTTTACAATTTAAGTAGACTGTCACCATACAGAATTAGTATGCAGATGTAGAATATTTTTTCCAGCTTCATGACTGGCGTCAGAAGACCATTTTAGACCAGTTGAAGTTACCTTCATGAAACCATTAAAAGGATAGTAACCCTTCCTCAAAAAAAGTAATTATGGCCTTAATTATCAACAGGATAGATGGAATCTCTCTCAAGAACTAGAATGGGGGTTAAATCAGTAGATTAATAGTTTGCTTGATCTTTGCTTTTATTCTTGTTTTTATTGCCTAGGATCACAATATAAGATAGGCAGCCATGCATGTTCTAAACAAACAAACAAACTTGGAGAATTGGTAGTCAGGCCTTTCATATTATAAAATGTCTCCTTTAACACAATTGTTTCCTGGTGACTTTATTGATACATCCATGCAGTTTTCTAAGCAAGAAAATGGGAGTGATCTTATATTGTCTTTCTGGGGATGATTTTTTGACTTTGCAATCTAGTCTACAAGAGTCAGTTTGATGTATGCATTAAGGCAACAGGCTAGAAACCAGGAGATGTAAATTCTAGTCTTGCCTTAAGCTTAAGCTTAAGACAGCTGAGTGAACTTTTTAGCAAAAGCCTGAGGAAGAAGGCGAGGGCAAATTGTTTTTGAAAATCTTGTCAAGGAAATGACAGGGACTAATCCAGATAATTGCCAGGAGTCAAGGCTCGTTCAAAGTATGCACACACACACACAATCTAATTGACAGCTAGTGGACTAAGTCCAGTCCTGCTTAGCTTTTCGAGATTAGTCCAAGATGGGTAGATGCTTCCATCGAATTCAGTATCTGTTTACTTTAAATATCTAAATCTAATGTATCCTTAATCTGTGAATTTACAGGACAGATAGTAGATATTTAGTACAATGTTTTCTTTTTTTAATATACTGTTGTAATATTTTAACTTTCCTTGTCTTGTCTTTTTCCATACTGGTTTCAATTGAAAACAAAAATGCTTGCTTTAATACAGATTCTGAATTTTAAATACAAAACCAATGAAGATAATGGGCAACATTCAACCTGATGATAGTTTTGTTAATCCTTCAATGTTAAGACAGCCCTTATTGATTGTCAGATATGTCAAAGGGATATAGCAACAGGATCTGCAGGAAGGGTTAAATAGGCAAGGATGATGAAAACAATACTTCATCATGTTCTCATGACTAGCCCCACTCATTTTGTGTGTGCATCATGATATTGCATGCACAAAAGGGACTGAGCTTGTGGCAAAATGACATGATACTGCTTTCATTATGTTGATGAAAATGGAAGAAACCTCTTAACCTCTCTGAACCTTTGTTATTCCATGTGTGCCTGTTCAGATTCAAGGGTAAAGATAAAATAGTCCTATTAGGACAAAGGATAATAAAAGGATTACTTCCTGGCAAACAATTTTTATGTTTATATTGTTTCCCAATAAAACAACTTAGGCATATTTATGTATTATGTATAATTTACCTATAGAATCATAATGGCCACAAAGTTGAATGGCTTTGAAAAGACACTGAATACATTCATAGAGGACAAATCCATCAGGAACAATCTTGAAGACAAACTGTACCTCTGCATTGGGACAGCATGCCTTCAGATACCGGTTGATGAGTGGAAGTAGAATAGCAGTGGAAGAGGACATATGCTTCCATCTCCTGCTTGCATTTGATTGGCTAATGAGAAGATCAGAAAGCATTTGGAAACATGATTTAGATAGGAGATATCTGTAGCTTCAGCGGATGCTCAGATTTGGGAGGATAGTACCCAGAAAGAACACTGATACTAGCAGGGATTTTTAAAATTATATGGAAAAGGTTTTCTAAAGTTAATTTGTAGTTGTATTACTGCTCTACCCAATGCTAAAAATTGGCTGTGTGTGTGTGTGTGTGTGTGTGTGTTTGTGTGTATATTTGTACTTTGAGACTTACAAGATTGATGTCAGCCCTCCCAGGTAAACCAAACAAGAAAACTTGACTAGCTGAACTAAATCTACTTTATTATAAGGCTACATTCCTGGTAAATAGATAGGGAAGAAATGGAGGTAGTGACAGATTTTATTTTCCTGGGCTCCAAGATCACCGCAGATGGGGACTACAGCCAAGAAATTAAAAGACGCTTGTTCCTGGGGCGGAAATCTATGGCAAATCTAGACAGGATTCTAAAAAGCAGAGATATCACCTTGCCAACAAAAGTGCTTATAGTCAAAGCTATGGTTTTCCCAGTTGCAATGCATGGCTGTGAAATTTGGACCATAAGAAAGGCTGAGCACCAAAGAATTGAGGCCTTTGAACTATGGTCCTGGAGAAGACTCCTGCGAGTCCCTTGGACTGCAAGGCGATCAAACCGGTCAGTTCTAGAGGACATCAACCCTGACTGCTCTTTAGGAGGCCAGATCCTGAAGATGAAACTCAAATACTTTGGCCACCTAATGAGAAAGAAGAACTCACTGGAGAAGAATCTAATGCTGGGAAAGATTGAGGGCAAAAGAAGAATGGGACAACAGAGAATGAGGTGGCTAGATGGAGTCACTGAAGCAATAGGTGTGAGCTTAACTGGACTCCAGAGGATGGTAGAGGACAGGAAGGCCTGGAGGAAGGTTGTCCATGGGCTTGCGATGGGTTGGATACGACTTCGCAACTAACAATAACAAAGGCTACATCATTAACAGAATCTGGCAGTATGAAGGTACAAACTTCCCACCTCCACTTTTAACAACCTGATCAATTAGGGTGGGTTCTTTCTATATTTTTTTTTCTTTGACTATTAAGTCCTTGGGTGCTCCTCCTTCCTACACAGCATCTCTTCCTTTCATTCCCCAATGGAATCCACACATTCCATTATATAAATTAAACTTAAAGTAATAAAATAGAAGAAATAAAATGTGCAAAGAAAAAGAAAAGAAAAATAAAAAATATAAAAAAGAAAAAAGAAATATATAATGAAGTTACTTCCAATCTTCATCACAACAATTATGAATGAATTCTTCACCTTCTCTAAAGTTACATTTATCTCTTCATCCCTTATCCCATCTCATAACTATGAACAGATTCATAAAACTCAATATTTTCAGTCTTGGTGTCAGCAGAAAGTCTAAAAAGTGTAGCCAGAAATAACTATATATCTTATTTTAATCCTTATCAAATAAACCAAATTTAAATTCCTTCCTTTTATTTCTAACAGTCTTAATCTTCAGTTCATTCAAATATTGTCCCAGGATTTGATTTATCTTCAATTCTAGTTTATCCCATCACACAGAGTTCTTCAAGGGTTTAACAAGCCTTTGTTGTAAATCCAGTAGGAAAAAAAATATCCTTGGTTTGCCAATTGTATTTCCTTTTTAAATTTTAAAATCCCAACCAGTTTCTTTTGTAAAATCAGTGAAATATCCTTTTCTAAATCATTCTGTTGGCCTGTCAGTTATAAATCAATAACATCTTTTGGACATGTTAGTCTATGCATAAAAGCAAACATCATTACTGACTTTGCTCACTAAATGGCTAGTATTTTCTGATTCCAGAAAATACTTCAGAATTCTTCAGAAGTGGCCCCTTAGTATTTTTTAAAGAGCCAAGGTGGCGCACTGGTTAGAGTGCAGCACTGCAGGCTACTTTCAGCTGACTTCTAGCTACAGTTCGGCAGTTCAAATCTGACTGGCTCAAGGTTGACTCAGCCTTCCATCCTTCTGAGGTCGGTAAAATGAGGACCCAGATTGTTGGGGGCAATATGCTGACTCTGTAAACTGCTTAGAGAGGGCTGTAAAAGCAGTATGAAGTGGTATATAAGTCTAAGTGCTATTGCTATTGTCATAACCATCTTGCAGGGCAGTATATTTTTCATCTACCTAAAACCTCTAGTCCCCTCTAGTGTCTAGTTTTTGAAATTGTGAAATTATTTATCTCTGTTGTGTCTTGGAAAAACCAAAACATGACCTATTTCCCATGAGAAGCTGCTTGTACTTTATAATTAATTCAAATGTTTTGTTGTAAAGGTTTTATTTCATTTTTATCTGAATCCTTTCTCTGTTTATAACTTTTTAAGATTCTTAACTTTATAATTAAAGTTTCTTTCATTCAAGATTAAAGTGGTTTAAAACCTGGACATTTCAAACTTGTTATTTCAAAGGACCAAAGGGTTATTCCAATAGCTTAGAAGTATTGTAGTTAATAAGCAATTTCTGAAAGTAATTAAAATGTGAAGTTTGTGAGTTTAGTGCTACTTAAAAGTCTTTGCCACAATTATGAACAAGATGTCTAATACCAGTGTTCAAACCCAGAGAATACCACTGTGTTGCAGTCTCCTCATAGGGAGCAGCCATCCAGAACATGTATGGGCAATCTCCCATTCTCTCCTTACTTGGAGGGGTTCTAAGGACCAAGTCTAGTCTCTGGTTCCTTGATTTTTGCTGCAGTCAACATCTCTGTTTTTGCAGACATCTACAGTTCACCATTCCTCCCTTGGATGTCTGTTTTACAACATATATGATTGAACTAGAACTTCTCCTCCTTTTTTTTTTTAAAAAAAAATAGATTTATATGCCACCCTTCTCCGGAGACTCAGGGCGGCTTACAATGCATTAAGCAATAGCCTTCATACTTTTGTATATTTTACAAAGTCAGCTTATTGCCCCACAAACTGGGTCCTCAATTTGTCAACCTTAGAAAGGATGGAAGGCTGAGTCAACCTTGAGCCTGGTGAGATTTGAACTTGCTAATTGCAGACAGCTGGAGTTAAATTACAATGCATTAGTCTGCGAGCTATCCAGACTCCTTATACTTATGCAGTGTTTTTTCTGTGAACCAGTGAGCATGGGTTTGAGATCTGCATTTATGTGAGAGAAGTTTCCTTACACAATGGAAGAAACTCATGTGATATAGGTCCTGCTCATATGATTGTTACTTCTTTTCCTCAAATGTAAGTTACCTTAGTTTTTTTTTTAACACCACAAGTTTTTTTCCTCCTGAAAACAAAATTGTTCAGAACCACTTCAGTTTTGAAAATGTTCAGATCAAACCCAGGCTTTCTATAAAGTTCTTTTGCCCTCTGGGCTGTAAAGTACTGCAAAAGGGGAAGTGATTGGAAAAGCTGTGTTAGTGCTGCAGAAATTGTTTGCATTGTTTCCTTCTGTTCTATTCATCTTGAGTTCATAATTGCAGAAACTGGGTTTTTTTTTTTTTTTGGCAAGTTAACAAAAGTTGACAAAAAAGTCCAAATACTACTTTAAAATTCTATTGTTTTGCTAAGTTTTTTCTTATTTTCCTTTTGTGTTTTTATGGCTCAATGTCATTTACATGTGAACAGATTCTGCTTTTTTGAAAATAAAAGTTCACTCACAACAATATCTTGATTTCATTCAACTGATTTTATTTACATGTCATAAAAGAGATGTTGAGACTCTAGAAAGAGTGCAGACAAGAGCACCAAAGATGATTAGGGAACTGGAGGCTGGATGGGCTGGGCTGGGCTGGGCTGGGCTGGGCTGGGCTAGACTAGACTAGACTAGACTAGACTAGACTAGACTAGACTAGACTAGACTAGACTAGACTAGAATAACAGAGTTGGAAGGGACCTTAGAGGTCTTCTAGTCCAACTCCCTGGCAGGAAACCCTACACCACTTCAGACAAATGGTTATCTCATCTCTTCCTAAAAACTTCCAGGTTTGGAGCATTCACAACTTCTGGAGGCAAGTTGTTCCACTGATTAATTGTTCTATCAGGAAATTTCTCCTTAGTTCTAAGTTGTTTCTCTCCTTGATTAATTTCCACCCATTGCTTCTTGTTCTACCCTCAGGTGCTTTGAAGAATAGTTTGAGTATGTCTAGTCTAGTGAAAAGAAGGATTAGAGGTGGCATGATAGCAGCGTTCCAATATCTAAGGTGCTGCCACAAAGAAGAGAGGGTCAATTTATTCTTCAAAGCACCTGAAGGCCGGACAAGAAGCAATGGATGGAAACTAAGAAAGGAGAGAACCAACCTAGAACTAAGGAGAAATTTCCTGAAATCAAAAGAACAATCAACCAGTGGAATGACTTGCCCCGGAAGTTGTGGGTGCTCTAACACTGGAGTTTTTAAAGAAGAGATTGGACAACCATTTGTCAGAAATAGTATAGGGTTCCTGCTTGAGCAGAGGTTGGACTAGAAGATCTCCAAGGTCCCTTCCAACTCTGTTGTTGTCCTGTTCTATTCCATTCCAAAATAAAAAAGGTTGCCATGTTGGTAGATAGATATGGTAATTATGAGCATCCAAGGGGGACTTGTTGACAGCTTCTGAAATTTCCTAGGACCAGAAAAGATAAATCAATTCCTTCCCTTTCCCCCCAATTTTTCCCTTTTTATTTTATATTTTGTATCCTTTTGAAATTTAATAAAGTTGATTTGGAAACATAGAAAGAATAATTCAGTGAAGTACCTCAACAGACTGCTTCCAAATTACGGGAAGCGTAGTATCGGGGAAATAAATTCCATAGAATAAATAAGAATAAAGAGTTACTAGCAAGGATAAGATACAAGCCATTGCTTTTAGGAGAGTGGAAAGTGATTCCCTTCGCATAAGGAGGAGGTCTATTTTTCTTGTAGTTCTGTTGCTTGAGGATTTCAGATTTCCAAAACAGAACAATACTCCATCTCCCTCCAAAAAAGACAACTAGTTGACAAATTTACAGAGTTTACCATTTACAAAGTGGATGACTAGTAAAAGTCCTGAGGAATGGGTCTACTTTCAAACCCACTCCTATTAAGAGAAGGAGGGGAAAGGGAAAAGCAAAAAACATTATCTAGGTTTGCTAAGGCGGTACTCATAGAACTTCATTGTGAGTGAAACAAAATACAGCTTCACAATTGTCCAACAACTGGTGATTGAGTCAGTGTGGTTTTCTGCTTGTGGCTGTCTCTTATGACTCTTTAAAAACAGTTCATCTATTTATTTATGAAATTTACTTGTCACCCAGCTCCCTTCAAGAGTGAAGCTGAACTGGTAAAGAATGCTACAACTTTAAATCTCTTCTTTTTGACTGCATCAAACTTTTAAAAATCCCAATATCAAATAAATCTCATAATATTGAAATCTACAAGGAAGAAGATGTATTGATAATGCCTAAAAATTTATCCAATGCACAAAGCAACTCCAAAAACTAATTAGCTTGCTTGAAAGTCTTCTTCTCTGGTGCTCCCTTGAAAACTTCCAACCCCAATTCAAATATTGAGAGCTCACTTCTATCAGCGGTCCATTGTTGCATGTCTGGCATAGATTTCTTCTTCCAATATTATTTAATAATTCTTTTGGCTATCTCCGTTGTATGAAAGATTCACAGTTCTTGATGTCTAGATACATTCCAAATGCTGGGGAAACAGCCAAGCAGAACATATGGATCTTTAACCAGCAGTAATCAATGTAAAATCATGTTAACAATCTGTGGATTTCAGCCCCAAATATGCCAAGAGTAAGATGAACCCAAACTCTTATGAATCAGTGTTCCAGCAGAAGTCAACTGCATCCAAACTTTATTAAACATTCTTTGAGTTATCCAATATACACAGAATAGAAGTTTAAAATCATTAGCCTGATTTTAAAATACAAAGATATGAATTTCACATTCTTTAAGGTAGTTATCCATTGGTATAAACCTTTCGTAATTAATATACATACATACATACATACATACATACATACATACATACATACATACATACATACAATGAATATGAACAATGGTGTGATCAGAAATAAAGTAGTGGTTATTCAACTAAAAAACAATCAACATTATACTCTATTAAGTGACTAAATGTAACAAAAATGCTAATTTAAAAAGCCATATAATACCAATTCAGTACCAATATGGAATTAATTCAATCCATAAGCTTATCATCATGTAGACATAACTCTTCATCTTTCCCTTTTTAGGCTATAGAGACTTTTCAAAAATAGATAACAGATTCAAATTCTAAAGATATTACTTAATATTAGGAGGATAAGTTCCTTTCTGCTTATGTAAGATTATCCTCCTTACCAAACCCCAGGCTTGTTGGAGCTAAAACCTTTCATGAAATGATAAATTCCAAAGGCTGCACTCTCATGAATGTCCATGTCTTCAGTATTGATGCACAGAGTTCAGCAAAATTGGGAGCAAACTAGGACTAGACAAAACTATGGGCTAGTTTTGAAATTACAGTGACTATTCCCTCTTAACAACCTGTTCCCAGCTACAGCCTAAATTGCTCTCATATTGTCAGCATCCAATATCATTTCAAGGATGGATGGATGGATGGACAGATGGGTCGAGTTATTTCAGCCCATGTCAGCATAAATCCAAATTGGGGTCAAGGAACCTGTGCATGACAATTTGTATTTCTTTTATGCTAAAAATGCAAATAAATATTTTAACAGGGCAGGATCAAAAAGTGTTTTCTGACCCACAAGTTTTGGCAGATGCAGAGCAGGTCATATTTGATTGAGGATTCTCAATTGTTTACTAATAGTACTGCCCTGTACAGTTATTACCATTTGCTTCTTACTGATCATTTTAACATGCTACTTCTCTATTTAGTTATCCTATGTGGACATGCATTTGTCATGTTGCATCATTGAATTTCCTGTTTGTTACTTGTCACATAGTAATTAGCAAAAAACTACTTTGACAGGATGCCTGGTGTAGATGGAATTCATTGCCGTTTGCATATTTTCTATCTTTGTGCTTTTTAAAGCTTTTAAAAGCTTTTCTAGCTTTAAGTCTGCACAAAGTCGCTAGAATTTAATATCAGAAAAATACTGTATTACTTAAACATGTCTTCCCGTGGATTCTGTGAAGATAAATTGTGAAAGGAAGCTTGAAGGTTGGGCAAGGAACATTAGGAAATGGGGAAAGGAGCTGATATACTAAAGAGGCTGGTCTCTAGCATTCATTTCATATCCTGTTGATGCTAGAAACTGCATTTCAGAGAAAATAACTCCCTGTAATGATTCAGAACATTTTGCAATGTTTTTTCATCATGAAAAACTCCTGCAAGGGCCCCAGAAACATTTGTGTATTCTAAATGACAATGATGATGATGATTATAACAATGACAACTAGTCAATCCAATTTTTTTAAAAATTTGATTTATATGTCGCCCTTCTCCGGAGACTCAGGGCAGCTTACAATGTGTTAAGCAATAGCCTTCATACTTTTGTATATTTTATACAAAGTCAGCTTATTGCCCCCACAAACTGGGTCCTCAATTTACCTACCTTAGAAAGGATGGAAGGTTGAGTCAACCTTGAACCTGGTGAGATTCGAACTTGCAATAATTGCAGACAGCTGGAGTTAATCACAATGCATTAGCCTGCTGACCTATCCAGGCTCTTCCTAAATTCACATTATATGAAAAGAAAATTTTCAAATAATGTGAACAATGAAACAAGGCTTGTACAATACTGAAGATCAGCCTCTGTATAAAAGACAACTCACCTTGAATTATTAAATATGATATTGTTCCTTTTTCAGAAACTAGTCTTCTTTTTTATGTACTATTTTAAGAGCAGCAATCCAGGAGTGAAATCCAGCAGGTTTTGACAGGTTCTGAGAACCGGTAGCGGAAATTTTGAGAAGTTTGGAGAACCAGCAAATGCCACCTCTGACTGACCCCAGAGTGGGGTGGGAATGGAGATTTTGCAATATCCTTTCCCCAGAGGTGGGGAGGGAATGGGGATTTTGCAGTATCCTTCCCCTGCCACGCCCACCAAGCCACACCCACCAAATCACACCATGCCCACCAAGCATGCCCACAGAACCAGTAGTAAAAAAAATAGGATTTCACCACTGCAGCAATGTATTCTAACTAACCTGGAACACATGGATTTAAGGAAATGTATAAAGCATGTAATAAGCCACAATTCATCCATCTGATTTGATATTGTATGAAATCAGTATATATCATTTTTACATCAAATAAAGAAAACCAAGTTTAAGACTGAAAGAATTGCTTACAGAGATGGGTAGTGGTGGTGTAGATTTGAGAAATATGCTTGATTATGCAAATACCAGAATTGGGATAACCTTGCATACACATAGATACACACATGAAAGACAATTTGGTTTAGTGGTTAAAACACCATACTAGAAAACAGGGGATTGTGAAATCAAGTCCTGCCTTAGCCAGCTGGGTAACTTTGGGACAGTTACTCCTTCTCTGCCCAATTTACCTCACAGAGATGTTGTGGGGAAAATAGGAAGAGGAAGATGTGTTGGATGTGTTCGCAGCCTTGAGCTATTTCTAAAACTAATAAGGTGGGATTATCAGTCAGTCAGTCAGTCGGTCAGTCAGTAAATAATCTGGTCCCTGAGCAACAGCGTGAGTTCTGCTTCTGATTCATACAAGGATGGGCCTGTCATATCATTCATGTCAGTAGCATCATAATAACAGAGGCTATTGGCCAGCTCGGAGCCCAAATTTATCAAATTGGGCCCTTTCAACATTCATTCAGTGAAGCCCAGAAGATTCTAAGCATTCAGATGGAAGGCCCAAAAACTGTTTCATTTCTTTGGTAAATAGAACAGTATAGGGCAGTGATGGCGAACCTTTTCAGCAGTAAGTGCGCTTGTCTGGGTCACAACCCAAAAGAGGAACTGCCCAGGGCACTTGCGCGTCCCTGAAAATGAACTTCTGGTTTCTGGCGCGTGCATGTGCGCCAGCCAATTAGTCTTCCAGGTTTCTGGCATGCATGCGCACACGACAATCAGCTGACCAGTGTGCATGATCATGCAGGAAAATGGAAGACCAGCTCTTCCAGTTTCCAGACTGTCACATGCACAAAGGTCAGCTGATTATTATGCGCGCATGTGCACCAGAAACCCAGAAGAGGAACAGGAGACGCTGTGCATGCCAGACAACATGGCTGTGGTTGCCACAGGTTCCCCATCATGGATATAGGGAGTAATTTTTGGACCAGTAATTTTCTGATGTGGATTTAAGATGCATTGGCAAAGTCTTTCAATAACATATTAGTTCAATAACAGATTCAAGAACATATTGGTTCTTTCCAGAAGATAGATTGCCATTGTAGTGTCAAACATTAAAAATATCCACAACTGCGTGATGGATTGTAAGAATTGCTAGACTGCTTATAAGATGAAGTTTAATATTTGCATTCAAGAAAACCTGTCGCTCAGATTGGGCTTGCTGATATTTCCACCACTCATTCTCCTATCACATGCTAGGTGACTTGTTTACTTGTTTGCGTCAGGTACAGAAACTGAAATGGGTTTGTATTTTTCGCAGCTGATGTAATAGCTGGAATAGTATAATAGATGGAATTCCCAGCCATTTTGGGCAAATAGGCATATTTGGAATTTAAAAGTGTTTTTTGTAGCTAGTCTAATAAAATTGTAGCTATGGTAGCTATGGTCAGCTATAAAATACCCTTTTTTTAAAAAAAAACTGGTATGGTTGTTGTCCATCAACACTCTTCAAATCTTCCTGATGCTTCTTCTCTCTGCTCTAATGGTATACTTGGTTGTTGTTGTTTTGTGTCTTCTGAGTTTTTTCACTCCTGGTAAAAGCCTGGACTATTTCCTGTAGTTTTTTTGGCATGGATTTTTCAGAAGTGGTTTGCCCTAACTGAGAGTAATTGGTCCAAGGTTACCAGGCTGATTTAGAGCCCCAAGGTGGGATTAGAACTCACAATCTCCCAGTTTCTAGCCACTGCACTAGACTGATACTCAATGTTGTTCTATGTGGACCAAATTGGAACTATCGTCTGCGCAAGTAGGCAGCACAAATTTGTTGTCACTTGATGTGCTGAAATTGAGATTTTAGAAGGGTAAGAATGGAAGGAATGTCTTTATGTTGACCTATCTCCTAAAATGATGAGAGAAGTGGTGAAAAACTTAGTCAAGCCACAGGATTGCTAACAGCCAGCAAAACTGAAGCTGGTTCATCATTTTTTATAAAAAATGTTTTTCTATTTAAAAATGAAAGGTTTTGAATGAGTCTGGCACTGTTTCACTGCACGCTCGAGCTGCTCCCTGGTTCCACAGTGTCAACAGAACAAATCCTATAGAACTGTGTTGTGTTTGCTTTGAAGCTGTAAATGTGGAGTCAGGACAACATCTGTGATGCGCTGTGGGGTTGTGGTGCTCTGGGAATAAGTGCTCCGCAAGAAAAGGTTTCCTTGAAAATAAAAGCCATCTGGCTGCTCCACTGTAAGCATTAGGCCTTGAGTTTGCAGCATTGCTTTGAGAAATGAATGTTGCCTTTGGCTATAACCTGAGTGCATCAGGAAGGAAGCTACATCCTTCCTGTGCAACTAAAAACCCCAAATGTAGAGCACTGCTGACCTCTATCTCTCTCTACAGCTCAGATCCTGTCTTAAACCCAAGCTGCTGGCCGGACCAAAATACGTCCAGTCATTAAATTAATAATCAGGCTAAAACATTTATATAGTGCATCTTAATAATGAATTCCACATGGCAGCTGGGACGTTGGCACTGAGAGAAGAATAGTTTATAAAAGCTGACTGTGAATTTGTAACTGAGGTGATACTTGAATGGGAGTTATTTCAGTCTTCCTGCAGTTGCTGCTGTTCTGTGTTAGCTCTCAAATTCTAAAAGGGGAAGTAACTGCCAAAAGTTATTATGTTTGTTCTGAGATAGTCTCCCAAAACATGCAGTTCTGTTCCAAAATCAATTAAACAGAAGTATACTGGTATAAGAAAGTTTGATTTCTCCCAAATTCAATTGGTAACATTATTCTCCAACGTCAGCAGCACATGGGGCCCTAACAAGGGTAAAGAAAGCTGGGGCCATTTGTTCATGTATTGTACAGAAAACAAGATCTGAAGTAGTAGAGCTCTCTCCTTTGTTTAGTTCTTCAAGCACAGAAGTGGGGTTTGAGCCCTGGTGTCATAGCTCAGAGGCTAGGTCCTTGTCTTGCATGCCAAAATGCTTATATTTAATTGCTCATACTTTTTAAGTGAAGGGTTTTATCCTGCTAGTTGTGACCAACTTTAGGGAGCAACATTTACCTCTGCTTCTTAAGCCAAAGAGCCAGCATTGTCCGGAGATGTTTCTACAGTCATGTGGCCAGCATGACCTCACGCTGCAGCACAGAGTACGGCAAAACATGGAATGCTGCTGCATGCTTATATGTGATACCTATTCATCTGCTTGAATTGGCATGCTTTTGAACTGCTAGGTTGCCAGGAACGTGACGGGAGCTTACTCCATCTTGCAGGACTTAGGCATCAAACTGCCAAGCTGTAGGCTTTTAATGGTCTAAGACTCAGCATCCTAACCACAGAGTCACCACATTCCTTCCCCCCCCCGACATTTCTAAGCAGGGTTAGAAAATTCTGTGTCTGAATCTCTAAACGTCATTGATACTCACTAGATACTCACTAGCAACTCTGCTTAGCAGCTTTCACTGAAAACTATAGTTATAACTAGCATGAGTCAAAAACCAGAGTTTGCTTGTGTAGCAACTTCAAAACCACTCAAAGCTACAGCTGAGCCAGACTGTGACAGTAACACACATGCCATGGTATGCACTCTGGTTGCCAGTTGATTTCGAGGTATAATTCAAAGTGCTGATTATCACTTATAAATCCCTTTATGGTGTAAAGCCTGGTTACTTGAGGGCCTGCCTGTGTCCGAGAATTTCTGCCCATCCAGTAAGATTTGGCAGATCCTTTCAGTTAAACAATGTAGAAAAGAATATCTTAGAGAAACATACCTTCACTGACTTGGAGCCTGCCCTCTGGAACTGTATCCCCCTAGAGATCTCACAGTGAAGACTTTCCAGAAAACTTAAATTATTCTCCCAGACTTTGAATAGGATGACGGTGAGCATGCATATTTCTTTGTCCTGTTACATTCCTGTTCTAGCTTTTCATAGTATAAAGTGCCCAGACATATTTGAAAATCAGTGTTTTTAAAGTCTGTAAATAAAACTTTTTCTAGTTTTTCATAGCATGGAAAACAAACTTAAACAAAAATCCCTAAAATCTCCTAAATTCTTAAATGAGGCTTTCAAAATCTCTTGAGTGCACCTTGTGGGGGAAGAGTGCACCTTCTGAGTGTTGTTTGGATTATTCTTTTTTAAGACACTTTAGATTCATTTACTTTAGCAAAATGTTAATCTGGGGGTGATACATAAACCAAAGAGAGCAACCTATGTGTTTTTTATTATAACTCTCATAAATTCCAGCAATCATCACCAATATTATTACTTAAACATCTAGAGGGCTCTCAGTTGCTCTTCCCTGATTTTAAAAACATAATTATCTGTTTTAAACTGAATGTTCTGTGGTTAAATTAAAAATAACTGAAAACATGCCAGCTCCAATTGATAAAAATGAATGCATTAAACAACAGGTTATACTTGATGTCATTCTGACATATCCATTTATGAAAAGAAACCCTTTTGCTCTTTTTTATCTTAATTGGCATGACACTATTGAAATTCTTGTTAAGAGCACTCAATTCTAATTGGTAAGAGTTCGTAGTGAGTGTAAGTATAACTACACTGAGCAAATTTAATGTTTATACTTTATGGACATTGATGTGGAAAGTAGGAAGGTGTGTGTGTGAGATTTAACTAGGAACACGAACTTCATAGATTTCTCTGTTATTGGCGCTAACAGTTACCAATTTGCTTAAAGGAGGAAGAATCAAATACATCTTCCAGTATTTCCAGTTTGACACTGGCATCGGAACATGTAGCATTTAGCTATAGCATTTTTCCTTTATTCAGTCTCCTTTAACAAGAATAATATTGGAAATCTTCTGCCATCCCTAATTCAAAATCTCTATGGGAGCATTCCAGATCTTGCCAGTACAGGAAAGGAAATTTTCCAATCTGAAATGAATAGAAAGAACACCATTAGAAGCAAGTAAACTGAACCTCTCTCTCAAAGGCTAACTTGCTGATTTTCAAGATGCTTAGACAGTTACAGGATAAATAAAGCTCTGTATACCTTCTGAAACTAAGGAAGTCCTTGTATATACAGACACTGCTCACCTCTGCTCCGTGAGGTGGGAAATATATTCCTTCAGACGTTTCCCAGTGTCCAGGACACTAGGCTGTCCTCTGTATCTCACAAACTTGGCACTTCTTTGGAACAGAAAGGAAGAACCGAGCTGCCCTCTGGAGGTGAGAGAATATCCTAGTTCATAAACTTTTTTTTAACCATTGCATGAGTACACATAGTTTAGTTATGTCCCACAGAGGTGTAATGGAATTACAGGTCAGTAATCTCAGAAGTTTGCTGCTGACCTGTCTGGAATTTGACTTCCTTTTATTAAAAGCTTTTAGAACATCCCAAAGTCTCTCCCACTTTTTTATATTTTATATTTTTTATATAATTCAATCAAAATATATTTATATTTCCATTGAATTATATAGGCACAGTGTAAAAGAAGTTCTGCATCCCAAGCTTCATTTACTATTCTGTAGTTTGTCATTTAATAAGATAGCTACTGATTGGGTGAAAATTACTTTTCTGTAGAGCATCGCTGGGATGGTGTTGAGCTTGTCCCAATCTGGCCATTCATAAAAGAAGAACCTTCAATGATGTTTGTAACGAAAGGAATACTTTTATTAAAGCAAGTGGTTACAAAGCAGGGAAAGATCCCAGATCTGAAATTTGCGCACGAAAGCTGCTTACTTACCTTCCCTCCTTTCTCTGGTTCTTCCCTGTTATCTCCCTAGTGTCCAATTAGATTCAAAGGTATTGTTTTAGTAACTGTTCTGGTGTTTGGTGACCTCCATTGGTTTGCATTCCATTCCCAGGCTTGCGGCCTTGGGGTCGGTCAGTCAAACCACTCAAAGTAGTTTCTGTTACTTGTCTCCCCCTTCCCACCTGACAGTTCCCTTCCCCCACAATTCATGTCAGTCTGGCATCAGTGAAGTAGCAATGCAGCGAAGTACGATGGCAGCACTGACACATGGGGAAAAATGGAAACCAGTAATAGGCAAATTGACTAACCTACCACACAGGGTTGTTAGGAAAATGAGTGGAGGGATTATTGCATATGCTGCCTTGCGCACCTGCACAAAATTAAATATCATTTTAATTTAGAAGCAAATCAATCAATAAGTGCAATTTCTAATGACTTAATAGTCATATCCATATATATTCTCATGCATTATTTGCTATCAACTTCCCATTGTTGTCTACATTTCCTGGTACCTCTCCATTGAAATACTCATCAGATCTGACCCTGCTTAGGATCTAGGCTCAGTCAAGTTAGCCAAAAGCCAGTTTGAGATATGGGTATCACCAATCTAGTTGCTAGAGCAACTGTTCTACTCATCTCTTCATATTGGTTTTTCATGTAAGCATGTAAATTATTATTTACATGCTTACATGAAAATATTAACATGATTATTAAGCCATTTATAATTTTGCCATGCAAAAAACAAAGCAGCAGTGCAAAGCAGAACGCTACGCACTCTTGATTAGCAGCATTGCATAGCTCTGATTCTTTTCTGCAGAGCAAACTTTCTAGCCTGATTGGCTGAGCTATGACCATGTAGACCAGGGGTGACAAACCCGTGGCTGGCGGGCCGGAGGCATCACACACTGACCATGCTTATGCCTGGTTTAGCAAAGGGGAAAAGGTCATGATACGTCAAGTGATGCCACCGTGACGATGTGAGTTTGACACCCCAATGTAGACATTTTAAGTAACTGTTCACATAACACTGCTGGACTCTGACTGGCTCGTTTCTTTCTAAGTCTTTCTACTCAGTAGACTTAGATATTGGCTTACTTAATGGACAAACTACTAAATAGTTAGTAAGTACTAGATACATAACATTCCAATTTCCATGACATGTATACTATGAATGTATATCAATTTTCCTGGTATGCTGTCTCCAGACTTAGAATGATGGTTGGGTATTATGGAACTTGAAATACAACCTATTCAAGGTTAGGGAAAGTTGTTTGGTAGGTATCTGTAGAATGATTTAATGTGTGGAAAATCCTTGAGGCTTAATCAAATTTATAGTAGACAAAGCAGGTGAGAAAGGAAAGAATGTTTTTATTATCTTGTCGGGTTAGAAACTTGTCCCTGATTTCACCCAGTGCTCATAGAATAGATTTCAGATAACCTTGACCAAGACTGAAGTGGTACAGTTGTATATTTCTTCTTTGCTAGGTAAGAATCCCACAAAATTGCTGCAGGCAATGGCTAGTGTTTCCATTTAGGAAACTCAAGCTAATCCTGTCAATCAGGTCATGTGGATAAGTATGAAGAAGGAAGCTATGATAGTCCTTGTGGACCAGAATAACATCAGATTGCATTGGAACTACTTTCCAGTTTCAGATTGTCTCACGGCTCCCTCAATTTGGTGCTGTCCAGATATGCTGCGATTACAACTCCCAAATCATTGGCCATCATGCATGAGGATAACTTATAGTTGAATTCATAGCATTGAGCTTTAAATGAGGCAGCTGTAGTATTGGATGACTTTATAGCACATTCTTTGAAAAGTCAATTCCAGGTTACTCCTTGCCCACTATTGTTTCTGGCAGTCCTTTTCCTTTTTGCTATCTCAAATATATATCTCCCTATATCAAATACGCATTAAAGAAATAGATCTTGAATTTCTGGAGCTGTACCCTGGAAGAACCCTGACCTGGAAAGAATGTGAAAGCCCACAGTAAAATAGAATATATATGTTATGATTGTTGATCCAGTGCATATTCCAAGGAAATGTGGCATAGTCTGTCAATCCACAAAATAGCTGATGCAAGCTTTTACCACTTGAAATTTCCATCAATAAAAATCTGAAAGGAATGTGCACAGTTCTTTTACCTTAACAAACGGTTTTCATTGATACATGGGATGAAATTAGAGAAACTCTTTAGAGCAACATCGTCTTTGCCTGTTTTGGTGCTATTTTTCATTGCTTTGTTTTTTCTGGTTTTTGGAAAAGATTTTTTTAAGGTCATCTGACTTAAGGGTAGGGAACTCTGGGAGGTTCACAAAGTAAAATATTGCTTAATGCATTGTAAGCCATCCTGAGTCTCCGGAAAAGGGTGGCATATAAATTGAACCAATAAATAAATAAATAAATAATATAGAATACAAAAACAAAAAGTAAATAAGAATACCGTAATTTATCAATTACGTAATTAATTTATCAATTACAATATGATTACAGGATGGCAATCCTGGACAAAACTTTTTAAAGATCTTTAATGTTTTGAAATATTTTATAATGTAAGTGTTGAAAGTGTTGTTTGATGAATGAGTCCTGTTTTGCAACAATAATCTGCCATGGTTTCATAAAAAGCAAAGTTATGTCCAGTCAGGGCTTGATGGCTTAAAGCAGTGATGGCTAACTTTTTTGCCGTCACATGCCAAAAGTGGGGGAGCACGGGGGGGTCGCGCATGTGCATGCCCACACCCATAATTTAATGCACCCCCTCTCCAAGCATGCGCGCGTGACCCCTGTGCTCCCACAGGCCATCAGTTTGACACCTCTGGCTTAGAGTAAATTGCCATTAGCCATGCAGTTTTTGTGGCTTTATATAGCACTGTCTTCATCTAGAATGAAAACTTCACAGCCCATAGTTTTTTGGTCAAAATGATTTTGAATCAATATTTGGATTGATAAATTGGTTGGCTTTGTCATCTAGTCATGAAACTTCTTCTTTCCATTTTTTAAAATCAGCACTGATTTGTGAGTCAATGACAAATCCTGTGATTCCTCACATTGAGCAGCTTTAAATTTTTTCTAAAGTCACTTAAAACAAAACAAAACAAAAGGCAGTTGACACAAGAAAGCAAACAGGTACTCTGTGTGAATTATAGAAGTAAATTAAATAGGAAAAGACTGACAAGATTTGGGCCAGTCCGTATATCTATCTAAGTGGTATGAGAAGAGAACAGTTACAAATCATACACCTAATTGTGTTTATAGATTTATCCACAAATTAGCGTAATTTTGGTATGTTTTATTTTGGAGGCAAATTTATAGTCTTAATGTAAAATACCATTCATTCTTCTAAGTTAAAGAAAATAAAAAGAAAGATGAGATAAAAAGAAACATTGCTCTTGGCAGCCATTATCTTAATGGCCTTACAATTTCATCAGTGAATTTTCTCTCTTTACAAAGTTTGGAATATCAGCTCAAAGGACCCATATCTGAAAAGAACAATACCATAAATGCTACTGAAGACAACAGGTCTAGTTGATTATATTTTTAAATAAATAGAAAACATAACATTTTCCTCTAAATAAGAAGGTTTTCTGAAAATCAAGAAGTTTGTCTTCACCAATCAAATAATCTCTAACAGCATTGGGAAAGAAAATCCCAGAATTACCAGCCAACTTTACCAGCCAGAATGCGGCTGCACAGGTGATTATGGGCGCAACGAGTTGCGCCCATATATCACCTCTCCTGCACGAGCTGCACTGGCTCCCAGTGGTCTTCCGGGTGTGATTCAAGATGCTGTTACTACCTCTAAAGCTCTCTACGGCTCAGGACCTGGGTATCTACGGGACCGCGTTCTGCCACCGATAGCCTCCCACCAGCCAGTTCGCTCCCCCAGAGAGGGACTCCTCAGGATGCCATTGGTGAAACAATGCCGGCTGGCGACACCCAGGGGGACAGCCTTCTCTGTGGGAGCCCCTGCCCTCTGGAACAAATGCCCCCAGAAATAAGCACAATCTCCGACCTCCGTGTTTTTCGCTGTGCCCTTAAGAACCTGCTTTTCCGACAGGCAGGGCTATCTTTGTAATTGAGTTTTAAATCTGGAGTTTTTAATTTTGGGGTTTTAAATTAATTGGGGTGAAAGTGTAATAATTTTAATAATTTTTAAATTTAAATTATGATGTTTATATACTGTGTTTTTATTTGGCTGTACACTGCCCCGAGTCCTTCGGGAGAAGGGCGGTATAGAAATAAAACAAACAAACAAACAAACAAACAAACAAATAAATAAATAAATAAAAACATAGTTATAGGATGGACAAAGATAAATGGTAATATGCAAGTGAAACTTGCATTATATTTAGTTTCTAAGATAATTCCCCCACCAGAGAAGGATTCCTTATTGGATCTCCAAGTCCAAGTCTTCCACCCATTGCTAGATGAAGGTATGGTTTATATCACTTACTGATGGTTGGGTGATGCAATGATGACTGTACTCAGGAAATGACTTACCAGTTCCTCTGTAGAACATTAACTGTTCCTCTATAGTATTTTTATGTTGTTTTTATTTATTTTGACTGATAAACACATTGTCTTTCCTAGAAGCAGGAAGATGGAATATATATAGATGAATGATATTAATGTTGGTTTTGATAACATTATTCCATCATTACTCTTGGACACTCCACCTTCCAATTCCATTTTTTTCCCAAAAGAAACCAGCTCATAAAACTAGTAAATTGATGATAGTTAAATTGGTTCAATAATTCTTTACTCAAATTTAAGATTGCTGGAACTTTAACATGTCATTTAAAGTCACAATTCTTACCAGAAGACAATAGAAGATTCACATCAATTTTTGAAAAGGATTCCAAGAAAGCTTGGGAAACAAGAGACCAGTAGAGTAGCTTACTAGGAAGCATTATTGTGGCTTTATTTTACATATAAACCTCACTGAGGATAGAAAGTTCCTCCATACAGCAAGTCTTATGAGAAATATTTTTTTAAAAAACCTAGAAATAGAATCAATATAGCCTTTGGATCAGGGAACCTTCTTGAAAGATTCTGTGGAAAAGGTATAAATGGGAAACAGTTTTTGGACTAGTGAAATTCTATTCTTAGAAATATTTCATTTAATTTCTTGAAATTTAAGAAAAAATTAAGGAATTTAAAATGGAATTTAAATTAAGAAATTTAAAATGGAAAATGAATTGAAAAAGTGATGGAATTGGCAGAGATGGCAAAGTTAACTTTTAATTAGGGGAAAATACTATAACTAGCTTTGTTTCCACCTGGAAACAACTTCTGGACTTTCAGCTTGAAAGAGATAAAAATGAAATTTTGATTTTGGGTTTGTCTAATTAAATTGCTTCGAAGCCAGAAGGGCAGCAAACAAATTTAATAAATTTAATAAACAAATAGTTATAAAAGTATCTTACTATTCTTATACAAATGCAAAGTACAGTTTATAATTTTACTATGTAATTTACTGCTCTGAAAAAAGTTGGAAGTCACTGTCTTCTTTTCCCCTTCCCTTCAGTGCTTTTCCCTTCCCCTTTTTCCTTTATTATATTGTCTTCATTTTTGTTGCATTTTATATTAAGAATTTTTTAATTTTTTTTAAAAATGTATAATCCAATAAGGAAGACAAAGCATCTGAGGGATTACTTAGTTTATCACCACAAAAAGGAAAGAATATTCCAGCAAAAAAATGGCTGAAAGGGTGATTGTGAATGGAGCTAGATGGCTCAGGGGCAAGATAGCAATATATTCTGTTTCCAGGGTCAGATGAAATTTCATATGTCTGTATTTTAAGTTAATTCATTTATTTGGGCTAAACTGGCAAGAGATATATGTCTTATATCAGAATCTTCAAATTATGCCATCTGAGTTATAAGGTTTTATGGAGGAGGCAAGCACCAGAAGATTTTTGCTGCTTCAATTTTGCAGGCTGCTCTGGTAAACATTTTGCAAATATTTTAGAATAACTAGTATTTTAATGGTTTATAAAAACTTTGTGGTTCTGTGATAGATCTCTAATGTAGAGCAACATTTTGAGGCACAAAGAAAATGAGTACAAAAGTCATTTCAAATAAAAAAATATGACATTATTGCTTTATTAATCATGGTTAGTGTAAGCCAAACTTGGCTATGTTCAAACAGTACACTAAGCCCAATATACAACCAGGAATTATCTCTTCTTGCAGAGATCAAGGTGCACCACCTAGTACAGTATTCAGATATTTCTTTAGTACAATTTGGAGAAAGGAGATGTTCCTCATTATTCATGACAAGTTCTGTATGCAGATATTGTCTACATAGGACTTATGGCTTGTGGAGTAATGTTTGCATCCAGCCAAAGTACCTAATATTGAGTGCTCTGTATGATTGACAGCAATTCTCTGGTATGCTAGAGAAAGAGAAGCTTATCCGAGCTCTCTTACCTGGGATTCTTTTAGCTGGGAAGCAAGAGAAGTATTGAAGCTTAGCAACCTCTAAATTCAAAGCATGTCCTCTACTTATTGACCTATTGCCCCTATTTGCTTTACAGACTTGATAAGTGACGGTAAACAACAGCTGGTTTAGAAACCCTTTTGTTGATTTCTTGAAGCTCCCTGCTATCTTTGTAACAATCTCTAAATGTAGCCCAAATGTTAACTGCCTGCTGTGCTGATTCTGGAACATCTCAAATCATGGCATACCATGATAGATCAAAATGCAGATCATTTCCTGTTTCAGCTGAATGATGGCATTCATAGTTTGGCCTAATGGCCTTTGACTTATTTATCAGTTAACCCCCTCAGTTTCCTCCCTCCTCTAAAAACCCAAATTCTGTTTGATCCTTCAGTTAAACTGTTGCAGTTGAAACACTGTTTGACTAACTACAGCTGTTCCCTCAGTTTATAGCTGACAATTCTTCTATGTTTATATATTCTTCATTGCCATCTTATGTTGCTAGGAGGACAGAAAACTCAGAGATTGAAATATTTTCAAACATTATTTTTGTGCCAATAATTTCCTTAAAAACATGGTTTAGTCACATTCCTTTTAAATTTCTTAAAATGCCAGGATAGCTTATTCTCTACCGGTTGCTTGATACTATATTCTTCTGAAACCAGTGTCCAAATTGTGTAGGATCTGGTGGCTAAATGGGTTATCATTTTTTTTTGTCAGAGTACTGTTCTTTAACATCCTTGAAGTATGGAGAGACACTGATAGGAAAAGCTTCAGCTGTTGAATTTTATCTACCATATGACACTTGAAAAATAAGAGGGCTCTTACCTAAGGGAAAACATCCATCAAACCTGATATGAAAAGAACCAGCCTGCCTGATATGAATTGCAAGCTTACAAAATGAGAAACCCCCTCAACTGTGCAAATCTGCCAATAGAAAATCATTCAATTTTCTTAATCCTGTTTTTTCATCTTGGTAATAGACTGGTAACAACATTAAATGATTACTCCCCTTTGGAATTCAAAAGGAGCTTTGAAATCCCATTTTGATAATTGTTGACTGTGAGGAACTAAATTGAACTAATATATTGGGGAACTATTTTTTCCTCAGAACCACTAAATAACCTTATTATCCTCCACCAACCAGAGCCATTTTATTTAAAGTTCACTTACAGTACTAATTTCTAGTGTTTCATTTCTTCTAATGAATGTCTATTCTAATATCAAAGACTTAAATACAGTTCATTCTGTGTTTTATCAATATAAGATTTCTAAAACAAATTATACAATTTTAGTGCTCCTTCCTCATAATACACACTTTTAACCTACTCTTTTGTTTATGTTTGGTATGCTTGCAACCTTAAGCTAAATACAGTAGCTAGAAAAGCAGTTACATTGATTTCAAGAGTTCCGTGTGAAGTAATAAGATCCACCTGATCTTATATGAAACTCATGGCTAATCTGGTTATATCAAACAGTTCAGGCACACAAAACTCAATGGAGGATGGTGCTGAAAGTGCATTCCTGTGGTCCCAACCACAACTGGCTGGACCTGTGTTTGTCATAGTGCAGTCAAGAGCAAATGGCTTATTTCTTTCATCTACTCAAAATTTAGTCTGAAGGGTTGGGGGACTCTCCAGAAAATGCAGTTTGTTGACGCAATGGGAAACCTGTACACAAACTATTGGGAATTAGTGTAATACATGGAAGTACAATTCACTTTCCTGAATGCCAGCCTGCCAAAGAGCCTAGTTGCCCACTCCCCCCACCCCCCAAAAAATATTCAGTTTGCCATCATCAGTTTGCCCTTTTTTTGGTTCACTTTTCCATATATTGAAGGATTTATATCCAGGACTGTGCCCTGTAGAAATTTATGAGTTTATTTTATTAAGAACCAATATTTTATGTGCAAGAGTTAAGACTCACAAGTGTGTTTAGGGTGTTTGATGGTGGGTAGCTCGGAGTCGAATCTAACATTCCAACACAACCACTTTGTAAAGTTAGATGTAAATCAAAAATGGTTTCAATAGAAGAGAATATCTATAGCTCAAGGTTGAACTGTGGAGCTATTGCTGCTCTCTGAGTGTGGTTTTTTGCTTGCAGCCATTTCAGTACCCAACTAGATAACTTCATTATCAGAGTATGATTTTTTTTCTCCCCTGAATCAACAGCCAGCAAATAATTTTTATTTTTTTTTTAAATTTGGGGTTCCTTGATCAAACCCAATTCCTATCAATTTGCAGTTATTCACAAAAGGTGTTTTCCTCATTTTTGTCCCTGCTGTGTTTAGCAAAAAACACACCTGCTATTTGTCTTTACGAGCACTCTGGTTCTGAATTATCACTCATCCTTTTGAAGTTCGAGTTTCTGATATTGAGCATGTTGACTCACAGGCAAGTCCCAAATGTTTTGTTTTCCATAAGGTGGCATGGAGTTTTATATTTTCTGTAAACGTGTCTGAAAGAACAGGAGAGGGCTTCTGAGTCAGCTGTGGTATAGCAGCCTCATACTCTGCTGCATTTGAAACAATTTACACCATACAGCCATTTCCTTTCTGAACAGCCTAAATAACCGCCTTTCTCTCTTCTCTCCCCCACACCCCCCACTCCGCCCCTTTAGACGGGGCTGCTTTGCCATTTGCACCCCTGGGCAGCAATTATCCCCTCTCCCAGCTCCTGCCTACCTCTTTTGCACTGTGGGATGCTTATTATTCACAGGATGACAATGCCCCTTTGATCATTGACTAGCAGCCTGAACCATGTGACCCTGTGAGGGGCGGGTCTTCGGTAGTAACATAGCCAGGAGAATAGAGAGTTTCAGCTGCTTGGGTAAGTCTCCTGAAAACTGCCTTTGTTCTTTGAGATAGAATTCAAACTTTTGCTGCTCCCCCCGTTTACCAATCTGCTTGCAAGATAGTTTCTGCTAGCCTTTTCCTCCCCTCCCTGGCTTCAGGTTGCTCTGCCATTCTGGCTTTGTGCAAGGGAAAGGAGGGGTGGGCAGGAAGGGTGGGCTGGGTTCGAGCAAGGGAAGAAATCCTTGCGTTTTGTGGGCTGTTTTTGTGACAAAGCCATCGGTGTGGGGTGTAGTGGGGGGGGGGGAGGAGAGAGAGAAAGAGGGAAGGTTCTGGATGTCTTTCCAATTCGGGTTGAGGGGGTGTTTTGGTGTGTAGTTTGGGTTGAAGGTATGTATAGGTTCTTGCATTTTTAGTTACACTAGCAGAAAGCCTTTGCAGCCTCATGCTTGGAACTTCTGTATCCAGAGACACGGTCTGGAGAATGCAGCTTTCCATGTCTTAACCAGATTTTTTTCTGAAGGAAGAAAAGGGCTTTGTGCCTCACAGCTATCTCTTTGTAAATATTTGGCCAATACAGCCGAGTGTGCTAATTTCTGCTCCCCCCCCTTTCTTTCTCTGCTTTCTTCCACTCTGCCCAATGTGTTGTATTCTAAAAAGGAGAGACAAGCCTTAACTGTAATTCCCCCTCACCATCCCCTCTCTCCCTCCCTTTCATTACTTATTCCTGTAATGAACCATCTGGCTTTGAGAAAGCAAGAGTATGGGTGCCTGGCTTTTCCAGTTTTGGTTGAATGTAAACCCTGGACTTCTATGTGTCTTGGCTTTTAAATCCTGCATTTCTCTGTGAGCTTTTTTCACCATTGAGCTGTGCTAAATGCAGCATTGTGGCTGGGGTTTTGCCATTTCTTTGGGGGTTTCATGACATATAGCCAGAGCTATTCCTATGGTTTTTTTTTTTAAATGGTTTGGGGGAAGGAAAAAGATAGTATGTAAGGAAGGTGTCTGCCCTAAATTTTCTTAGAACTGATTGTCTGGTTTATCCTCGTGCAATAGTATAATGTTATGGGACATTATATAGTTGTAACAGTGTATTCAACATCCCTTTTTGTTTGAATGGGGAGCAGTTTAATATGCTACAATTTCTATGCCATTTATATATTCTTAAACAGTGTAGCAAGTATTCTAACTATGCAAAACTAATTTTGTCCTGAGTCAAGTTTACAGTGAAATCTAATGCTCGAAGAAGTAATAAGGCCTATTGTAGGCTAGTTGGGTATAGGGGCAGGATTCTCACCCATCAACTCACCTCCTTTCTCTTTCCATCTCAAAACTCTGCTTCCTAATTGAGTACCTGTACATAATGATGGTGATGCTGCTGGTGGTATTTGTGTGCTAGTCTTGATAGTTGCACGGACTATACAAAAATATGGCAGCTGCAATAAATTACATTTCAAGTGCAGCACTTAAAAAGGGCGCACAAAATATAGAAGCATAAGGTGCAAAAAAATACAAAATACTCTTATTTGTGAGGTGAAGAGCCAGGGACAAGAGAATCTGGGATTTCCAAGAATGTGCTAGTTGAAATTATTGAAATGGAGATAACTGTTGCATTCTACAGCCACTTTCAGTCACTTGCCCAGAGAAGAACATTTTTAATAGTTCCTAAAATACCTCTGCCTTAAAAAAAAAAAAAAACACAGTTCATCTGGAGAGATTCTGAATCAATTAACCTCTTTTCTAGTGCAAAAAAAAAAAAAAACCCAAACACCTCATAATGTCTTTCTTTTCAATCTTTTTAAGTTTTAAATCTTGTGAAAGAATAATCTTGACCAACTGCACAGGTCAATATCTGAATTTATTATTATTAATATTTTGTTCCCTTCTGTGCTTCAAATTCTTGATTGCTAGATCTTTGAGGCTTTGAAATATATACTTAGCTCATGAACATGGGATGTCCTAGAGGGATGCAGGTCATATGCTAGGCTATATTCGTCATCTGTAATTTGCCTAAATGTTTTGATTGCCAGAGCATAACTTGTATTTCCAAAGATGTGGAGTGTTTTTTGAAAAAGACAACTGGAACAAGGCTACTCTTTTGAGGCAACCTCTCTAGTTCTTCCAATAATTTAGATACCTTTGCTTACTATTTGTCCCCTCTTAAGGAGAGGAGCATACTTAAGATGCTGGATTTTCAAGCCCCACAAGCAGTAGTGAGCTCATTCTTCAAGTAGCATGCTTCAGTGGAATAAATATTAGCTTCCTTATTCTTGACTTCTCTGATTTTATGAGATTTGAATTACATGTCTGAGAAGGTCCCACACCTCACAGAGAGAATACTCTGATTCTTTTATGTAACAATAGTTCAAGTCTATGCTAATAAAACTCAAGGTGCGCTTTTGTTTTCCAGTTTTCTGTATATGGAAGAAACTACCTCTTGAGTTAAGGGGCTACTGAACAAGGAAGAGAATGAAAATAAAGCATGTCAAGGGCAATACAGTATTTCAAGATTATTATTACACACATGCTAATCTCCAAGCTTTGGTAGTTCAGTGAGTGGAGTGTGCAGGTATAACTACAAATTTTCTCTAGCAAAGCAGCATTGGCAGGTTCTTCAGGACATAGAAAGCCTCCATAATAACAGGCACAAATAGCATAATACTCATAATGGGCTTCCTGCATAATTTCAGAGACTAATTCTAGTATTAGTGCCAGGAAATACCTACCATATGATTCAATATCTGAAAGTGATTGGTGAATGATAGATACACCAGTCTCCTATCAAGGATTTTTAAACGTGTATTCAGCCTATGGGAATATAGGGTTATTCCTGAGTAAGCATGCTCAGGAATAACCTGAGAAAAGGAACCTTTTGTTGAAGATGCTTGCAAACTAGATTACCTGCAGGGGAAGGGGGGAGGACCAGAATAATAATTTGTATTCCGCTTCAGATTTATCTGACTAAAAGTATGCAGAAGGAATAATACTAATCCTGATTTTAAAAAGGTTAAACATTTAATAGCGGTAAGAAAATATATTCCTTGTCTTTTTCCATAGATTTATCTGTGTTCTTTGTGAAAAGTTACTACTTTCCAATAATACTTAGCCAATCTTAATGGGCTCGCAGAAAAGCTAAGCAGAGTTGAAAATAGTTTGCATTTAGATGGGAAACTCAGAAAATCCTAGTGCTGTGGGTAGTTAAAACAGAATAAGGCTTTGGAAACTACATCCATATTTTGCCAAATAAACTGCATGGAAGCGTCATGTGGTGACCAGCAGTAAATCTTCCTCTTTGTCCAGATAAGTGAATGGCACAACTTTGGCTGATCTGAAAAGCTAAGTGGAGTTGGAACAAGTTAATACTCAGAATGTGACACTATCCCCCAGGATATACCAGGGCTATAGACTAGAGTGAGAAATAAAAAAAGAAAATATCGGAGAAGAAGGAAGTGGCAAGCTACTTCCGTAAATGAAGGCCAGCATCTGACATGAGTGGTTTTCAGTTATCTCCTCCTTTGTGTGCTTTAAAAACACAACACAAGCAAAATTTTACACAGGGTGCTCTAGAAAGGAAGCAAACAAAATTAAAATAGGAAAAAATGGAATTAAGTATATGGGATGAAAACGCAAGTATAGTGTTGTGTATTTCTTTCACAGTGTGGATATGAAGTAGGAATGCAATGGAAACAGTACAAGCAGAAACATAAGGTAATAGTGTTACTCTGTTTTCCTTGATTATTTCTAACTTGGATCTCTGAACCTGAAGATACAAACTCATTGGAAACTCTTCACCTAAACAGAGGCTTGAGATATACAAAGACTTAAATCAGAGATGTGCTTTAGCCTCCAGCAGAATTTTCCAAATGGGAACATGAATGACAACTTCAGGGAAGACAACAAAAGTTGTATTAGTAAAGGCACAATCACATTTTGGCCTTAAAATGAAAGACAACTCTGTTGTGGTCTGGCAAAAAGGAAGTGGGCTAGGTAGCTGTCTTTCTCTGAAAGTTTCAGATCTTGCAAAATAAGATTAGAAACACAAGAATTTATTCATTCGGATTATATTACTATACATCTTCAAACAAATGACTTTGGGCAACTAATAATTAAAACACACACACACACACACACACACACACACACACAGGCAGCTAAAATTTCAAAAAAGTAATATATAGACAATACATATATTTTAATAAACCTAATGCACACTCTGACCTCCAACCTAATTCTCTGTGTTAGCTGAACCAAATGCACAAAAGAGTGGGTATAAAAAAATGAACATAAATTTTGATATAATTCTGGACCTATTATATTTGCTAACCTTTGTAAAGCAAAGAAAGTAGAAGGGCTGGCTAAAAAGTGCTTGTAACCATAGAGCAAATCTAGAGAACCACTTTGGTCTAGTACAAGGGTGTCAAACTCGCAGCTCAAGGGATCGATATGTCACACACTGGCCACATCCACCCTCATTTTAGTGAAGGGGGAAAAGTTGTGATACATCATGTGACCACAATGTGTTGATGCACGTTTGACCCCCCTGGTCTAGTAGTTAAGGCACCAGACTAAATAACAGGATATTGTGAGTTCTAGTCTTGCCTTAGCCATGAAAGCCAGCTGACCTCAGACCAGTCATTCTCTCAGCCCAACCCATCTCACAAGATTGTTGTGGGGAAAATGGGAGGAAGAAGGTACATTGGTATGTTCACCACCTTGAGTTATTTACAAAAATAATAAAAGGTAGGATATTAATTAATTTGGGATTGGGAACTAGGTGCCTGGGTTTAGGAGAAGGACTATATTATTATGTATGCATACATTCAGTATTGAGAGTTGACAGTTTGTGAGGCAGATAGAACAAGAAAGGGAATTCAAATTACAGAAGGTACAAGTTAAGTGAAACTTTTCAGGTTCTGAAAAGGTATGGAATGAGATATCTTGAGAAAGTATGGGACATCTTGCTTTGCTCACTTTGGAAGAAAACTGAACATGCTATGTCAAATGTAGATTTTAACTCATGTACTATAGAATGGATTCCACTCTTAATTCTATGGGCTGCTTGGAACATCTGGAATCTGGATTCTTGATCACGTTTACAGTTGGTTGTATGGCTATTCTGAGGAAGCTGTTCCTGGGTCTGGTTCTCTGATTTCAGATATTAAGAACACAGGTTTTTTGGGTGTGAAGTCTTTCCCACAAAAGATGTTAATTGAACAAATACAGGCACCACTCTGTTACTGTTTCAAATGAGAAGTGTTTGGAAGCTGTGAAGAGAAAAGAATGCAATAAATTTTAATGTTGTTCCTTCCTCCAGTATATGTCAATGGTGAAGGCAAAGTGGCTATTTGGAGTACAATTGAAAAAGAGGCCCTTCCCTTGCTTTTTGTCTCCTTGGTCTTTCAAGACACATAGAGCAGGGGTCTCCAACCTTGGCAACTTTAAGACTTGTGGACTTCAACTCCCAGAGTTCCTCAGCCAGCTTTGCTGAAGTAGAGGACTGGATAAAGTGAAAATCCACCAACTGTATGCATTTTGCAACTCATGAATTAGAGAGAAAAACAAAGTGAGTAATTTATCAAATATCAAGGATATTCTACATCATTGCCATGTTAGGTCCAGGTTGCTTTGAGAGATGTTTGCTTTGGCACCAAATGTGTAATAAGGATAGTCTATATTGGTTTCCCAGGGAAGCATTTCCTTAATAAGGAACTGGGTGGGAGAAATGTTTTACGCAAGACAGCACAAATTCAGCATTCAGTTCTGCCCATAAAGATAAACAGGAAACATTTAACAACTAATTTGTCATTGCAAATGAAAACAGCTAGACAAGTGGCAAAGCTAGTCCACACTCATGAAGCCCAGACTTTATATTCATATCAGAAAGTTTTGATTCTGAACCAAATCTAGGAAAATTATAATGGCTACATCTCTCCATTCTTAACATGATTATTTTCAGTTCATTGAATTTGAGGATACAGATAGATCTCTTGGAATTCTGAGACTAACCATTTGGGTCCTTGTCCCAAATAACCCTTGTCCATCCTGGCCAATGAAAGTAGTTAGAGATGGGAACAGTGGTGGGTTCTTCCCAGTTTGGCCTGGTTCCGCCGAGCCAGTAGCGGTGGCGATATGACATCATCCAACCGGTTCTGCCCCCTCACCCTCCCGCATTATTCTTACCTTTTATTTGGCTCCAACCCCATCTATTGCTGCCTCCTGAATCCCAGCTGATCTGCTATAAGGAAAAAACTGTTTAAACTCTTGCAACAGGGCTTCAAAGGGCCGCCCTACAGCTGATCAGTGTTAAAAGAAAACAAATGAGTAGACTGGTGCCTGCAAAAACAAATGGGTAGGCCAGTGCCTCCAAAAATAAATGAGAAGACCGGTACAGCTCTGCAAGCAGTTAAAAGCCTGGTAGACCAGTACCTCTGCTAAATTCTAAAGAATTGTCACATGACCATCAAGCCACACCCACAAAATAAGCCACGCCCACAGAACTGGTAGTAAAAAAAATTAGAACCCATCCCTGGATGGGAAGGATATATTTTTTTTAATCCGTCCCTAAAATAAAACTCTTCTTAAATTCAAATACAGATACTAGCCTGTCTCAGGGGCAGATTCATGCAATATGATGATATCACAGCTTCTTTGGTTTCTGGATGAAACTGATTATGTGGATATATTTCTATGAGGATTTAGCCCTTTCTTCAATACTGGAATGCCCTTGGATGCACAGTAATCTGTGCTTTATCATAACATTTAACAATTATATGAAGTTGCTGGGTTGTCATCAGTATGCAGATAACATGAGCCCAATCAGGTTTTTGAGCGCATGGCAATAAGGCCAAGCGTTTATTTCAGGGTTCAAAAAAATATAAGACAGAGTCTTATTTTCGAAGAAACATGTTAGTAGAGAGTATAAACATACTTCACTGATATCTGCAAGCAGTGATGATTTGGATGTGGGTTAATAAAGTGAAATTAAACCTAGGTAAGGTAGGGGTACTCTTTAATCCAAGTTTAGCAGTTTCAGAGTGGATTTGATTTAAATCAAGTCGATTTAAATCACTAGTAAAAAGGTTTGATTTAAATCAACTTGATTTAAATCATAATTTTTAAAGAGCAACTGTCATCTCTGTCCCGCAGCGGCTCCGTCTCTGACCTGCTGTTGACTGACTGACAGTCCCAACATTGCAGAATGTACAGCCTTGGGCTACACAACTAAGCTCCATTTCATGCTGAATAAACTAAATTATTAATGTATCTTAAATAGAAAAGTATATTTAGGTAGATATGTACTCCAAAAGCATTTTATTAAAATAAACTTGATAAAAAAACCCGATGTAAATCAAAACCATTTTAATTTTTTTAATCATCAATTTTTATCCACCTGAGCAGTTTATTTGACTCCAAATGCTGCTGTATTATCCTTAGATAAGAGCAACATTAAAATAAAACAACCCAAATTTCTGTTTTATTCCTCAACATTCAAACTTTCCAAGCAACTGTAATATATGTTTGGGTAAATTGACCTCACATTTACTAACACTCAATTGTCATACATTCTGGGTTCTGATTGTTTAAGAGAAATTAATTTCTTCCTCATTCTCCTTCTCTTAACTTAGCATTTAGATGTTTTAAGCGATTTTGCTTGTTCCAGAAGTAGATTTACAGTTGTAAACATGATTACACAGTTCAGATTTAGGCTTCTCTCCTCAATCTGTGTATTGTGGTCTCATGAATATCAATGGCTGCATTGGGCCAAGGATAAAGGACATACGTTACATAGAAAAATGTTCTACTGTTAGCTATAGAAAACTGTAGACAATCTAATATGGAAAATGTTAAACTGTTTTTAATAGTGACAAGTAGAAAATTATTGTGGGAAAGCGTTTTATTCAATGCATTCTATTTTTGTTTCCATTTTGTAAATGTTATTTTAAAACAATGAACATTATCTCAATTGTGGTTATAGGTTGAGAACTACCTGTAAAGAAAATAAAAAGTGGTCATGTTATATTAGGAAGGCATGGATGCAGCAGAAGATAATTTGCTTGAAATTAACAGATTTAAAGATTGAAGAGTCAGTGCCATTTAATATACTTGGTGTAGAATCAAAAGTCTCAAAATCACTACTTCTGTAATTATCAATGTAGACTCCCAGAAAAAAAAAAAATCTGCATTCCAGTTTTGTTTAAAATTTCTTCCTAGGTTATAGTTGGCGATAAATCTTGAAAGGGTCACAGAAAAATACATTTTTAACCTATATTCATCTTCTTTAATGCAGATATAAAGGCTAGAAACTAAGAGCAACCCTAGTAATATTTCAGGATTAGATTTATTAAATCTATTTATTATATATCCTGGGCAAAGCCAATTAACTGAAGTACAGATTATTTTAAAATAAAACTGAGTCAGTTAACTAATTAATTAATGGTTAATTAATTAATTGACAGTTGCTGCTGGTTCTGATAACATTTCTATAGGAATACTGTAAAAAGAAAAGACTTCATAATGTAACCTTTTAGACTTAAGTAGCAGCATAAGTCAACAAAGTTGTCCAAGGTACAGCCTTAGTGCCATTATGAAACTAATCTTGGTACAGTAATGCCAGTTTCATTACTATTGGATGATGTAATCACTCTACTGTTATTTTCTTACATTAAAGATAAATACCCCTGGATTGGGTGTGTATATTTTGTTCTAAAAGTAAGAACATTAGCAGAATGATAGATCTGCTTATTGGCTAGAACGGACAGATTTAGCTTTTGCAATTAAGATTTGCATTAATTACTGCATGGCAGTTTATTGTCCAGAATTGATAGTTGCATTAAACCACTCCTTCTTGATGATTTATGATTGATTCCACAGTGGTATTTATTCATTTACTTAAAATATTTCTAAGGTATTTATTAAACTAATCCCTCAGTGGTAATGTGAAAAATAAAGCTAATAAATCAGTACAATAAATATCAAACCAACCAGATTCTAGAGGGCTTGGCTATTTAAAGTGAAAGACAAAAAGTCATTAACCAAAAACTATTAGTCATTTGTAACCCTAGTAGAATCTAAATTCTCCATCTTGAGAAACAGATGGTTTTACCCAGTCTAAAGTGGGGGCAGTGATTCCTCAAAACTGTTTGAAATATCTTCATAAAAGCTACCGACAAAATGGAGATAGAGCTTGAGTTATACACATGTGGAGATGAACTTGCATAACACTGAATTCCAGCTGAGGGTGCTTTATTTTTCTAATCAGCAATGAACTATGATTTTGTGCTTCAGGATTTCAGAGTGCCAATGTGGCAACAGCTAAAAATATAATAACCTCAGCTGTATAAACGGCTGTTTTGTATAGTGTTTCAGTAAAGAAACAATGAAACAAAATTTGCACCACAGCTGTACCTCACAATTAATTCATGTTTTTTTTAAAAAAAAACAGTAAAAAATGCATATTTGTCATTTTATAAAATGGTAGTGTTATAGATTAGCATTTTCTACTTCAGAAATTCTTGAAATCCAATGTAAAATAATGAAAGTGACATGTTTTCACTCAATGAAACAGCTTTATACATGTTCTTAATTTCTTTTGGGAAGGAAGTAAATGGACAGTGGACAGAAGAAAGACTGAACAGGACAAGCATGTAAGTTTGAAAATGCTTTGATCCACTTATTGATATGGGTGACTTACTGCAGATGCCTTTGGAGTAACATACAGAGTAGGAGCAAGCTTATTTTTGTTCAACAACGAAAAGCATAGAAATTGATGGCATAATTCAAAAGGAAATTTTTGTTTGCACAGAGCCTATCACTGTGAAAAGAGAATATTCCCATAGCATCATCTATATTGAAGTTTTTGGAATCAGCCATAAAACAATTTTATCTAACCATTTATTTCCATATTTCAGCAAAATAAGCAGCTTGTAACTAGTGGTAGGATAGGAGACTTTTGAATAGTAGCTATTTTGTGCTTATGGTTGTCCAAGCAAGAACCTATTGGATTGGCTGATCAAATGCAAATAAAATAAAAGTTGGGTTACTAGCTCCTCTATTTTCCTGCTTGGCCTAAACCAAGTTTGGAAAGAAGTGAAACCAGTTGTTTGTAGGCAAGTCTCATATTTGGCACTGAGTGGATTAAGATTAAGGAGATTATAAATTTTTAACGCCCACTGCAGTGGATAAAATTCTGTCAAATCATAAGAAGTTTCTTGTTGCAACAATGCCAACGGCCAGATTGAAGTTGGAGTTCCAGTCTGGTTTACAGCACAGTGGCAGTGGATTTTATATTTGTTGTGTATGTGATCCCTTATTGTTTGAGAAAATAAGATCTAACTTATTTAACAATGACAAGCTTGTAATGCCATAACTCTTGGCAACAAAACGATGGAAAGGAAAACCTCCAACTGAGCTGACCCAAATTTTTAATGAGTGCAAAGTAGAGCCCCGGGTGGGCATGGGAAATAAGACAGCTAACAGCAGTTCATCATGGAGAAGGAATGCAAATTCTGAATATACAAAGGGTAAGACAGTTTGTGGCACTTAGTATTGCGAAGTGACCCAACTCATTTGGTGTAACCTAGCTTTCACTAGCGGGGTGCCTGAATTTAGTGTCCAAATTTCATCTTGACCATATATGTGTTGGATGGCATTCACTAACTAGAGATGGAAGACCCTACTTAGCTCATTTAGATTTCCAAGTAAACACCTGAGCAGGTAAACTGAAGTTCAGGACACATGTGGAAATGAAAATACTAAGTCAAGGTTTTTGTTGAGATACTATGTAAATGAAAGTTCCTATTAATGTTTGAAATTACTTTTTGAATGAAGGACGGTGTTTTTATTTACTAGGCCAACATGTGGATTTTTCAGGCTTTCAAATTCTCCAAAGATCTTCATTGAAATAAGATTAGTTATAAAAGCAGAAGAGAGCCTGTTATTTAAATTTTATAGTTTGGACTATTTATATGGATGGAACAAAGAACTGCAGAATTTTAATTTATCAGGTGTAGACAGGATATCAGGCTACATTTTGAACTTCCTAAAAGACTGCTGAGAAAAAAATAAATGTTTGATCTAACTTTGTAAGTTCTGAATTTTTATCGAATATGTCATCTAAAATTATCTCCAGCTTTGTTAGTGTTGAAAGGTTCATATTGCTAGAGGAATTGTGCCCTCAACTCATTTATTTATACATTTAGTTATTTGATTTATGTTCTGACCAGATGTCAAGAAATCTGGTCAGGATAATATTCATCTGAGAATCTTCTTTTTCCTGTCCTATTTGTGTATATCTTCTATTGGCCTACTGATTTGGGTTTTATTTAGATAACACACTTCTAGATTATCAGATATGCCAAAGATCCATTGCTTAATGCTAAAAGCATGAGAGTTATTAGAAAATAAGATTTAAACTTGCTTGAACTCTTCTATTTTGACAGTTAGGAAAAGGACCCCACTGCCCCAAGTTCCACCAGAAATTGGTCAGAGGGCAAGTTCTTCTATGATCTGGAGTGATGGCTCCAGTAACTGGGATAGTAATGGGAAATTGCTGAACTCCAAGTTAAAAAGCAACAATGGTGCAATGGATAAACACTGAATCAACAACTCCCAATTCTAAAAATTGTGAACTCAGCAAGTCACCCTGACTTCTATAACAAAAGGAAACAACAAGGTTAAAAGGGACAACTAACCAAAGATAACAGTTCAGACTAAACACCGAATACCATATGGTAAAATGTTGCACACTGGAAATTTTTGTACACTTTTTAAGCTCCCTGAAAGGAAAAGTGTTGCTACTAAAGTTACAGAAAAGGGTAGACAACTTCCATAAGGTATTTCTACTCATTTGACTACAGAGAATCAAACTTCAACAGCAGATTACAGTACCATTATATCAGTAAATGTGTTCCTTTAACTATATAAACATACCACTGCTTGCAGTGGAACAGAACACATCTTTTCACAATCTATTCAGCAAAAACCATTTATAATATCTTGATTGGTACCAATTAGTATCTGGTAAAAGGTTCCCAAAAGATGTGATACACACTTTGAAATCTTCTAGAAGAGATCTAACAACCTCTCCTAATCTAGAACGGTCAAATAAGATTTTACACTTCTCTGTTATTTTAGAATATGAACCTTTTTTTTCCCCCATTTTACCTCCCTAATATAAGAATGGACTGAAAAGTTGCCATATTAAATCTAATTAATCAAAATAATTTTGGAAATTGCAAAATTGGAACAGATGTTGTATATGCAATAATAAGAAGCAGCTAAGGATACAGTATTGAATTCTATCTCTGGCTTATTAATAACTTCTACCACATTATTCTGAAATAAATTGGGATCCCCATTGGTTTCTTTGGGTTTACTGATACATTGGTAATGATGCCACTATTAATTTTGGGGCTAATTAGCCTTATTAGGTATTACCCAATGATATGGATTGCAAGGATGTTTTCCACAGCTGATGGGTTAAAGAAGCAAACTGTGATGGATATTTATTTATTTATGTGATTTATATGCCGCCATTCTCCCTGAGGACTCAGGGTGGCTTACATAAAACAATCATAAATACAAATCACAATAAACACATTAAAATTAATTAAAATCCGCATTAAAATCATTCTAAAAAGAAAACTATACAACTATAAACAATCAAAATATTGTTTAAACAGCCACGTCTTTAATCCACGGCGAAAGGAGAGAAGGTCGGGGCCGTCCTAAGGTCGGCGGGCAGACTATTCCAGAGGGTCAGGGCTCCAACAGAGAAAGCCCTCCCCCTGGGGGCCGCCAGCCGACACTGTTTGGCTGACGGCACCCGGAGGAGGCCAACTCTGTGGGAACGCACTGGACGATGGGAGGAAGGCAGGAGATGGTCCTGTAAGTACCCCGGGCCTAAGCCATGTTGGGCTTTATAGGTAAGAACCAGCACCTTGAAACGGACCCGGAGAGCAACCGGTAGCCAGTGCAGCCCGCGCAGGAGAGATGTAACACGGGAGTAACGAGGAGCCCCTGTAACTACCCACATGGCCGCGTTTTGGACTAACTGGAGTCTCGGGATATGTCCCAAAGGCAGCTCCATGTAGAGGGCATTACAGTAATCCAACCGAGAAGTAACAAGGGCATGAGTGACCGTGGCGAGGGCATCTCGGTCCAGAAAAGGGTGCAACTGGTGCCCAAGACGTACTTGCACGAAGGCCCCCCTGGTTACTGGTTATATCCCAGTGTTGAATGCATAAAAACCAGCTATTACTCTGAAATGTCTCCATTCTATCCAAAGTAATGTATTCCAGGCAATTCTGTTTGTAAAAGAAGAGTCCACATTAAAGGACAGTACAATGTATATTAATTTGGGTCAGTAAACTATGGGATGATTGTTAATCTAGAATTCTTCCCAGGAGCAAGTAACCCAGATGGAAGCATACAATGCTTTTCTGTCACATGTCAAACACAAAATCCATCAAGCTACACATGAGATCCAAGAGAGGAGTACTTAAGCACCATCTCTTTTGTCCTTGCCTTGTCTATATAATTAATTTCCCCAGCACCATAAGAAGATCCTTTGTTTCGCAATCCATGACCCCCTATGGTTGAAGGCTTGCTTAGATGCTCCATATTGTTTACCATGGAATGAATGAGCTGTCTGTGTCCTTGGCAGAGGAAAAGAGAAGAGCCTCTGTGCTGGCTAAAAATAGGCACACCAGTGGATCAGCACTTCTGTTGGTACAGTTCTAATAATGGCAAGGAGTCCTCCTTTGAAGTTTTCCCCCATCTTACTCTTTCTATATCTTTTATTTTTGGTGGTCTACAGGGGAAATTCAGAGTTTTTAAATTCTACTTTTGATTCTGCTTTGAGGTTAGCGGATACCCTATGTAAAGCATTACAGCAACTGAAGTATATTATTTATCCCAACTTCTATTATGAATTAATAGCTGTCCACTCTTGACCAAAAGAAAACCTCTTGAGATCCAGCTATTCATGGCTTCTCATGAATAAATGTAATTGGGTGGGTTTGCATTGTGGAAAGCAACCCTAGCATAAGTACTCTTTACTAATAGGCACAGCCTACTTATTACATTTCTGAAATGGTGAGATTGATACTTTCTGAAGTGGAGGCCTGAACCAGGGTGATGGAAGTGTACCCTCTTTTCCTATATAAAATTATTGTGACTTTTCTTTAGTTAGAACCAAAATTCTGTTGTTTGCTTTCTAAATCATCTTCCTACATGCCCTTCCTTCCTTTCTTCTTGGAGCAGTAGCTTGGGAAGCAGAGAAAGTAAAATCCATTGAGTAACTTTCCCAGGCAAGGTTTCTATCTCCTTTCTTCTGGGTTCCAATCCAATTCTTTCTTTCTAGAGATTTCAACCATGGTCATGAATCTTTCTGTGGCTTAGCTTGTGTCACTTTTCTATGAGGCAGAGCTGGACAGGCTGCATGCACCCATTCTCTTTTTAAACTCCATAGCTGCTTCAACATTGTAATCCTTCCCCCTCCCCGCCCCCCACTCTGTGTGTCTATTTTATCAGCCATTTCTGTTCACACAGAATATTACAAAACATGAGTCTAATACTCTTTGTAAATGAAATGAGCTATTACTTACAAATACAGTCACTTGAGCTGAAGAAGCCTCTAGCCAGATTGCAGATCTGGATCTTAGCTCTTTAACAAATGGATGTATAATTCAGTTTTAATTGGAGCCAGGTTAGCAATTTCTGCTCCTTCCTTCCACTTTTAGGTTGCTTTGGGCTGAGCAAATCTAAGCAGCTTACAATAATTAATAAAACAAATTATATAGCATGAAACAGGCAAA
This sequence comes from Masticophis lateralis, assembly GCA_030761175.1. Classification (NCBI taxonomy): domain Eukaryota; kingdom Metazoa; phylum Chordata; class Lepidosauria; order Squamata; family Colubridae; genus Masticophis; species Masticophis lateralis. Next base: position 115,965,071 of record JAUDYJ010000002.1, read on the forward strand.
ATTATGTCAGGCAATTTAAATTACAGTTCAGTCACAAACATAATCTTCATAAACCGTAATAAATGGCATTGATGCATCCCAGATGTCTATTGGTTACATCCTTTATCTCCCTATGTCTGCTTAAAGAGCCAAGTTTTTAACTGTTCTCTGGGTGTTAGTAGTTAGGATGCAGTTCTGGTGATAGCTGGCTGCATAGGAGGGGAATCCTGCCAAGGAATGCTCATCTCCAAGTCTTCTCCCATCGTATCTTCCTGGGGGAGGAACACTTAACAAGAGTGTTCTACTAGCACACATCAGGCATTCTTATAGATATCCAGATACTTATTTCCTGCCTTTTCTCTTGTCACTCAAAGTGTCGTAGAAGATTCTCTCCTCCCCTCTTTGTTTCTCCACAATCCTGTCGTACATGGACTGAATTCTGAAAGAGTAAATATTAGGTTTGTAAGCAAATAAAATATTATTGGTCATCTTGTCTCATCCTATGATTTTAGTGAAGGGTTACGGTTGTGTTTTCCTATCACTTCCTCCATATATTCCTTTACCACAGATGTCTGTTAAAGTGGTAAAGATGAAAAATCTGCATGGCGACTTTGGATTTGGCTGGATGCTCTGCAATATCCATGGTCACTTTTCTTTTCTATGGTAGTGTCTCTTCTTCTGCAGGGAGAGTAGTGTCTTCCCTTCATCTGGCCCATCTTTGTGCTCATTTGACTAAAAAGCCTGTCTGTTCTTGCTGTCAACTTTAATTATTTCTGACTGTCTAACCTTGTTCATTTTGCTTAGAATCAGGGTTCTTATTTGTATGTGATGTCGAAGAAGTGCTTCAGAATGTACAAGAATGTTAATGCAGCACCTTGCTGAAAATCCCTAAAATAATGGCGTTTTTCCCCAAATAGCACAACTTCCATGGGAAGGTTTCCACTCTAGTTGTTTGATCCTAGAAAAATACTATTGAAGCTGTTTTGAAGTGTCACAGATTTCGTGTTTTATTTGTCCTCCTGTCTATTCCAAAGAACCTGTTTCAAATCAAATAAAAAGATGTGTTCATTCTTACAACATTCCTGCCATGGTTAATTGAGCTACTAAGAATAGGTATTCAGGTAGAATATCTGTAAAGACCATTGTGTGCAAATTCCTAAATACAGACCTATGATTTTGCTAAACTTGGCTGCTTGATATTGGTGGAAGAAATATCCATCTGGGTTCAGCTCCAAGTGGGGAAAAAGACACTGGAAACATGGAGACTGCTTGGAAAGATCATTTAATGGTAGACAGGATCACATGGCTTGAGTTCCTGCACAGAAAAGGGCAGACATGCTGCGAGTCCCTGGGTTTTATGCTCTCTGGGCCTTGAACTTCCTGTGGCACAGGAAGAGTATCCTGACTGGTTGCCAGACTCCCAGGAGGTGGGGGTCTTAGCTAGCCTTGCTGGCTGTTGTAATCTTCCCAGGTGCCATGTGATGAGTTTCTGTTCCTAGATGGGTCCTATTGTGTTGCAGATGATAGTCCATTGAGGTGGGGCGAGGGGGGGGAGGTAGGAAGGTGGGAGCTGCTTTGTCTTTAAAACATGTTTCTCCATTTCTCATCCAGGGAAATATATTCTGCCTTTTTAATATTTCCTAAATATGTCATTCTTCTAGGAGAGGGGTGGGTGCTAACTTCCTACAATATTTAGGAAAATCATTACTAAATGCATTCTCAGTGATTCCACTTAGTTTCAGTTTCTTCGAGAACAATAGCCAGAGCATGGAAGTAGGCGAAAGAATTCCATTATGTGGGCAGGTACTATTATTCTTCTTATTTTCTTTCAGGTTTGAAAGAATTTTCTTGAGGTTGAAGAGGGAAAGTGTGTTTCATTGTGTATAACAATGAAACGCACATGAAAATCCAGACTCATGGGGTCAGGGAAATAGTTTTGTTTGCTGCAATGTGTTCCCTGCTTAATTTTTAAATAGGCAGCTGTGATAAATGGGAGCAATTGTGGGATTGGGGTGTAATCACCAAATACGTTTCAGTTTATTTAATTGGTATGCTGTGGTTTGCTTTTTCTGTAGAATAATTAGTTGGTGTACTAATTATTATGGGTTGAAATAAAGACTCTTGAAGCTAGCAATGCTTGGCCTGATTTTAGCTGTTGTCAGAAGCTTAACAATTGTTTCCTAACAATGCTTTTTAGTAATAAGAGAACAAAAGTTCCAAGAAACCCAATTGAAAGAAGGGGAAAAATTGCTCCTTGGAGCAGTTGAGAAAGGTGAGGTAGCAAGCCATTATTGCATTTGGCTACAGTTGGAGATATAATTCCCAGGAGATGGGATGAGCAGAAACTCCTGATAGTGGGAAACTGTCCTTCCCCATCGTTCCAGAGAAGGCATTTCAATCAGGCATTTGCAGTGTTTCTTAGTTAATTTTCCAACATCCAATCAAGTCCCACAACTTTGAGGGGAAACATGTGGAAGAGGCCAGTATTTGCTCTGCATCTGCATTATCTCTCCCTCGCATGATTGTTTCAGAGTGCCTTTCTCTCAGTTCCAATTTTTCTCACGCTCACACATCCCAGCCCCGAACAACCGGGATCTCCAAGCCTACAGGAAGGGTGAGGCTAAGGATGTATATACACTCCTTATAAAATTGGGGTGAGTGGGAGAGACTCAAAAGAAATTCCCACAGGGACTTCCTGTTCTAAGTTGGAGGCTAATGCTAGTTAGTAATGAGTTCCTTTCGTGGGACATGGGAGAGGTGATGGAAATTCTACCATCAATTGAGAACAGTACAAGGATTCAATTTTCTACACTTTTTGCAAAACTGTTCTTTTTTTAAGCAAACACCTCACTCTATAACAAACAGCTTCTACCCAGCCTTCACTATTAAACACATATTTGCTGCTTGCAAAGATATGGGGTAGAATTTTCCATATGATGATCAATTGAGATGGGGAGTTATCTGCTTATATGTATCATTTTTTAATAAGTTAAAGATGTCTCCAGCAATTTATTCCATCCCAAACTGGTGAACAAATGCATGGCGGCAAAGACTAATGTAATTCCATTATAGTCTTCTCTGTACAGTAGTTTGATAATGAAGCCAAAGTAGGCTCAATGTTTTAGAGGCAGGATGTGCAAAGGTTTCTTGCTTGCCCTTTTCCTTTCTGGTGGAATGTTTTCTTCTTAGCCAGCTGGAATCAGTCTTTCCCTGAACAGCAATTTCTGCTGCTCATGTCTCAAGTGTGTTATGTGTGTGACGGAGAGAAGGAAAGATATGTGTTTCTGCTGGGATTGCTAATATTCCATTTAGAGTACCCTAAATCACAATTCTGAATTAATCCTATCCCTGGATTACAGGCCTCCAAGCAGTGCTTTGTTCATATGATTGAGTACACATCTGCATTTTTTTCCTTCCCAGAATTCCTTTCATATAGAAAATTAGCAAGTTAAGAATAACTCCCCCTTACAAACAGTGGATATCCTATGTGGATATCCTATGTGCAAGGGATTTGATTGAGGCTCTTGAGACTCTGAGTTATTCTCTACATGGAATTTCCTTGCAATTGCTCTATATAATGTAATGTAAGACAGTCCACAATAGATCATGTATCCTCAATACTTCCTTACCCTATGAGAGTTCAATCAGAGAATCCTGCCTGTTATAAAGATACTGTCTTGTTGGTACAATGTGGAGATTGCATCCATGGCATCAGATACAGCATTGAGCCAGTGGACAGAGAAATGTACTTGTGATTTAGAAGCTTTCTTGGTCCTCTCAGAGTTTACTGGCATTACATTACTGAGTTTAATTCTGAGAAAGTGATTTTTGTGCCATTAAGGCTATAAATGTTCCATACATCCCACATTGTGGCAACGAGATATGTGGGATGTCCTTGTTGTCTCTTGGATGTCAATATTGCAAGGGTGTTAACATCATTTTCTAAATCTGTTTCAAATTTTTGTATTTTTACTTCTTGTTGATGACCTTTCTGGATAGTTACCTGCATAGCTGACTTCCCAAGAGGAAATTGGGAAATCTAAGCAGGTTTGAATGGATGCCATGTTTTTAAAATATGGTTTAATTTTGGCCTAAATGGCCTACATTTGTTTTGGCCTAGTTTTTCCTGGAACTTTCAGTAGAAATCATTATTCTTCTGTACTTTGCAGTCAGGTTCTGAAAAGGCATAGATAAAAATAAAAAGTTATGTGAACACATAGTACTTCCCCCTTGTCTTTTTATGTCATGCATGAGTGTCTATTCAAGAGTTTCATGTAGACATATACCAGCAACTAGCAAAGCTTAGGGATAAAAGAATGGTTCTCATTATAGGTAGATGTAAATGTAGAGTTCCCTGAGGATCCACACTGGAACCTGTGCTTTTTAATTTGTTCAAAAATTATCTGGATTTAAGAAGGAGCTGGGAGATGGCCACATTTTGTGGACCAAACCAGATTATGTAGGGAGAGTAGATTTTTTAAAAAAATGCATGCATGAAACATTTAACCAGATTAATACTAATAAAGATTTTACAGAGTTTGTGTATTCAACTACTAGGTCTATTTAACTGACTTAATTAAGTAAACACATTGCCAAAGGAATCAAATTGCTGGAACAATTTGCACATGAGAGAAAACGTTTAAAGGTTAGCAAGGAAGACAAGATTAGGGCCAAAAGCACATCTGAAATGTTCAGAGGGTTTGGACACTCTGAGAATGGTTGCCATCATAGACTTAAAAGATTGATGCTTGCAGATTTGACCTTTCCTGTCTCAGAAGCCAATGTAAGATTTTAAAAAAGGAGTCATGAAACTTAATTGAATGAACCAGAAGATTGGGAGATACTGAACAGATTAGAAAGTTCTTATTGGTACATCAAGTGGTTAAAATTGAAATTCTGTGCCACAGGACAGCTCTCAGGTTTCCAACAGGTTTTTGATCTGCATGGCTTCACAAAGTTTCTGAATTTGAGACCAATACAACTTCTAGCCTGGATTAACTATACTATTAGAAATTACAGGAACCAGTGATGAAGAGTTAATAGTCAATTTCTTAGTTTGGGACAACAATTCCATAAAAACCTTTCACAGGGTTGAAGATTGACTGTATATGAATTGCATCAAGACTTTGATCCATATCACACTGGTAAGGGAGAAAGGGTTATCAGATGTGAAAATTTTGAGCTAATATCCTTACAATTATGTTCATTTGATGGGATGGTGTGAAGCATTTTGGAAATATATTGGCATCCTTATTGTGATTAACAATAGCAATATATTTTTTTTTCTTCCTAATGGAAGAGTCTGGCATGATGTCCACACAGTCATTTATTGCTTTTACACTCAGTTTATTCTGGAACCTTGGGTGCTAAATTCATGTTATTGACTTATAGATTTCTCACATCCCTAGTGGCTGTAATGGATAGCCCTGTTTTAAGATATTGCAGGAGCCAAGTCTTCCAAAGCTTTTATTGAATAGACAAATTCTTGCATCAAGGAATAAGATGAGATCATGACAAAGAGGCCTTGCCAACAAAGGGGAAAAGAACTAAGGATGTTAGCTGAATCCATGACAACTTGCAAAGTTTTTAAAAACCTGAGAATACTATGTCATTTTGCAATAAGAGGCCCTTAATTTTACAGTGATGAGTAAATAATTGTTCTTAAGTACATAGACAAAGAGAAAAAAATGAAAATTGTTTTTTCAGACTTTGTCTCCTTTATATTTTAAACTTGGGGGAGCCTGTTCATCCCTCTGTAGCACAGGGGCTACAGAGAACCAAAATAGAGCTAAACTTAACTACAGTAGGAATCACCACCAGCATTGCCAGAGAATCCACAACTATTTGGAAAGGTTCAAATCAAAATATGGTTTAGCACGAGGATTAATTTGAAGGCCAAGAAGTGGCAAACTGGATAGAGATGAAGCATCAGGAACTGGGCAAGTAGGAACTCAGCTAACCTTGCTCTGTGTCAAAAGGTTAGTACCTGCAGTATGATTTCCAAATACCAAACTATTCTTATACTTGCCAGATTTTTTAATCAATTGATAGAACTCCCCCCCCCCATGACTAAAATGTAGTTATTTCAGTAGTCATTGAGAGGAATTTTGGCAATTTGCTCCTTCCCTCCCTCATTCTTTGATCTAATAGTATTACCACCACTCCATGTTATAAATCTGGAATCACGACGCATGTTGAGGACCTAGGTTTCTATCAATTCACATTTTAAAATGCTTTTGATAACTTAGCATTTAACATGGTACTGAGCTAATCAGACTGCAGACTATCCTCAGTAAAGTGATGTGAATACCCTGAGATAAAACACAGGGTTTTTTTTTTTAAAGCTGGTCTGTAACATGCTACAAGGTAAAGCAAGGTAAAATTCTAAGCTAAGAGGAAGGAATGAGAAAAGAGATTGAAAAGAGATTATTGGTGGTTATCCCATTTGTTAAATTTATATCCCACTTTTTATATAAAGTGAAGTATTGTATAGAAATGCATCTCCTATTTTTTCCCACAAGCACTATCCTTTAAACTTTCCTTTCCTTTCCTTTCCTTTCCTTTCCTTTCCTTTCCTTTCCTCCTCTATCTATAAAGATATTTTGATTATTTTAGTTATGTGCATTATTAAGAGACCAGTGGATATATTTTATTGACTGGCGGCTTGATTTTTCACTAACAGGTTCAGAGACCATTCCCAATTATCCCAGCAGTGTGATGGATGCCACTCGAGATGCTGGCCTCAAGCCAGTTGCACCAGCAAGGACAGAGAAGCCAGCTGCCGATTTTGCCTACGTTGGAATTGATGCCATCCTCGAACAGATGCGAAGGAAAGCCATGAAACAAGGCTTTGAGTTCAATATCATGGTTGTTGGTAAGTCTCCTTACCTTGGTGTGACTGGGTAGAGACTACATTAGTCATGCTAGCTAAGATTCTTGACAAGGGTACCAAAAGCATGCACTCTGATTTCCTTCCACCATTCTATTTTTACCTGTCCAATCCTGGTGGTTTTCTTTTTACCCATGTATATGATCAACAGTAACTAGCATTTGTGAATTCTTAAGGTAATGCAGTTTGATAAATTATTCTGTAGATTACTAAAATAGATGTTTTATACTCTGAATGTCAAGGTGATTATGTGTTTTCTCTAATAAGCCTCTTTGTCCTGACTGGAGCATCAAACGTCAAGGACATGTGGCTTTTAATCAGCCATTTTAACTTTGATAAGCAGCTATGCTGCTTGGCATTCTGTGGTTGAATTTCTTCCACTAAAAACAAAAAGTCCTGCTTGCTTGTGCTATTCTTGAAGGTTATTTGAAGGTGCTGTATAATTCTTCTTTAAAAGAAAAAAAAATAACTCTGTAATCTCCTAAAAGTAACAGAGGTTGTTAAAAAAACCTGCTTATAAGCATTTCTTATCTAAACAATGACCCACTTCCTTTTGTCCAGTGGTGAAATCCTCCGGGGTTTGCCACTGGTTCGCTGTGCATGCATGTGTGGTGCGTGCCAAATGCGTACCACACATGTGCATAAAACACATGCTCCTGCAGTGTTCACCAAACACACGCAAGTGCGCTCATGCGCAGTGCACTCCAAATGTGCACTTTGCATGGAAAAGGAGGCTTAAGAAGGTAAGTACAACAGTGAGGGGGGGAACAGCTGTGCTGCGCGATCTAGATTCGCTAGAAAGCAAGATTTCCTGCTTTCTAGCAAATAAAAATCACGCGGCACAGCTGATTGTCGGAAATACTTGTTCAGACGAACCGGTAGCATTTTTTTACTACCAGTTCGACTGAATCGGTGCGAACCAGTAGCATTTCACCCTGCTTTAGTCCCTTCTTAATCAATCAGAGTGGATAATTCAAAGTTTGCTCTCATTAGATGCAAGTCCGTTGACCCAACATCATAGCTCTGACTTCATTCTTGCCCCTCTGTTCTAAACCCCACAGTTTTTGTTCTTTTTGTTCATGCTTCATCTCTTTCAACATTAAGGGTGTGTTTAAAGAACCCGAATTTTAAAGTGCTTGCAAAAATCTAGCAAGTCTAGCACTTGATGCTACATCAAACTTCTGATTCTTGAAGATCATACGGTACACTCCTTGCAAAAGTTGATTTCCACTCCCTGGTTAGATTGTGACTTGCAGCTAGTTCTTTCTCTGATGCTTTGATAATAGGGTAAAACATGTTTCTTAAGGGCAATAGCAAAGACCAATGACCGAAAAGGTCTGAAAGATAAAAGTGTTTGCCTGAAAAGACAAATAAAGACATCCTTCAATTTATGCATTTACTCTATAGTTAGACTTCACATAGTAGGAAGAGTAAGTGTTGCTGAAGAAGAATCTGCTGATCACTGACTGTTCTGGCCGGCTAAGTATAACATCACCCCCATTTGTGTATGTTAGTTCAGGGAAAGTATTTTCCTTCCAATATTCTTCCCTGGGAACAAAGGATTTCTTTCACTTTTGGAGAGGGGGAGGAAATGTGTTGCTTCTACATTCACTGCTTTCAACTTTGAATTAAGGACTGATACAGGAACAAATAAAAAGAGCCCTTACTTCATCAAAACCTACATTCTTGACTGCGAGTGGTTGAGTGTGAGCAATAGAGAACCAGTCTGGTGTAGTGCTGAAGGGGCTGACCTGGAAACCAGGTGACTGTGAGTTCTAGTTCTACCTTAAGCATAAAAGACAGCTAGGTGACTTTGGACCAATTCCTCTCAGCCCAACTCACCTCAGGGTTGTTGTGTGTTAAATAGGAGACAGAAAAATTAAGCATGTTTGCTACTTTGGAGTTATAGATTTTAAAAAAGTGGGATATTATTATAATAATTTCCCTAAGCAGTTCTATATCTGTTTAGAAAATAGTGTTTTTCTTAAAAAAAAAAGCTCTTTTGAAGTGACATTTCCTACATGATTGTTACAGTGACACATTGTTCATCATGATTAAAAAGACAACAGGACATACTGGTATTGTATGGCCAGTTTGTGGGATGCGGTGACTCAGTGGCTAAGATGCTGAGTTTGTCAATTGAAAGGTCGGCAGTTCAGTGGTTCAAATCTCTAGTGCCGCTTAATGGGGTGAGCTTCCGTTACTTGTCCCAGCTTCTGCCAACCTAGCAGTTCAAGAGCACATAAAAAATGCAATTAGAAAAATAGGGACCACCTTTGGTGGGAAGGTAACAGTATTCCATGTGCCTTTGGCATTTAGTCATGCCTGCCACATGACCACGGAGACGTCTTTGGACAGCGCTGGCTCTTCGGCTTTGAAACGGAGATAAGCACGGCCCCCTAGAGTCGGTAATGACTAGCATGTGTGAGGGGAACCTTTACCTTATGGCCAGTTTAATTGAACAACCTCATTAGTTTTTGTTTCAGAAAATAGATGATTTGTGGCTGGCCATACCAGGTCTTTGGAAAGGAATGAAATTATCAAGTGAAAAAGAAATGAGAGATCAAACATGGAATGGTGGCTAAAACTTCCCAATGATCTGGGGATACAGAATGAAAGTACTATGATGAACTGTGACTATTACAAAATGTTTTTGTGAAAACAGGCCAAGGCAGGGAACAGAGACAGATGAGCTGCAACTTCTGTTACAAAATAATTAAATTTGCTTTTGGGGAAACAAAAGGAATTGTTTCATTTCCAAATTTATAAATCAGTCCTGGTTTGCCTGATTGCCTTTTGATAATTCTTGCTCAGCCTGACCTATCAGTGAAATGGTTTATTTCAAGTTTGGTTTAAAACTTGAAGATAACTTATAATTCCTGCTTTGTTCCCCCAATCATTTATAGCCCAATAGTTCAGTGACATCTTTCTAAGATTCTCTAAAAAGAGTTGTAGTGCTTTTTTTTTTTCATTTATTCTTCTTTTTCTAGGATTTTATTGCAGACTGAGTGCATATACTATTTGACAAATATTTAGCTCCAGATGGTTAGCAGATTAACAGATGTAGACAGTTGACATTTATTTGAGGGTGGTTAAAACTGCAGTTTTGATGTACACATTAACGGAATACTTGACAGTTAAAAATACTGTATTTTTCAGACTATAAACACACCTAGCTTTTGGGGAAGAAAACAAGAAAAAAAAATCTGCCTCTGCCTCCCAGCAATTTGCCTCCTTGCAGCAAACAGCAAACAGCCTGGTCAGCTTCAGTACAGCCTGATTTAGCACGAGCAGCTGATTGGTGGTTGGATCAGCCCCCTGGAATACAGCCTATCATCTGTTCCAGACTGCGGGGATCGCCACCACCTGTCACCATCACCACCACTGCCACCTATCCCCACCACCTGGAATGGGCCAAAAATGGGGCATGCAAAGGCCGAAAATGGGGCACATGGAGGCAGCAATAAGTGGTAGCGGCAATGGGCAGTGATGATTCCCGCAGCCTGGAACAGGTGTTAGGTGGTATTCCGGGAGGCCAATCCAACCGCCAATCAGCTGCTTGTGCTAAATCAGGCTGTCCTGAAGCTGACCAGGCTGTTTTCTGTTTGCTATAAGAATTGCTGGGAGGCAGAAATCGAACGGTGGGCAGGGCTTCGGTAACATTCGCTCAATAAGACGCACAGACATTTCCACCCATTTGTGGGGGGAGTGTGTCTTATACACCAAAAAATATGGTATTTTGTTTCATTTCCTTGAAGGGGTTGATGCACCGTTTTTAATAAAATCTCAAAAAGTCCTGGCTCAAGCAGACTCAATATGCTTAGGAAGTGAAGCATTCAGTGTAGAATTTTTCTGTCTTTATTTGTGGCTGTTTGGAAGGCAGTGCCAGAAATCTAGCCGTGTATTTGGATTCCTGGTTTCTTTGACACCCATAAACTTTTCATTTCTCTTACTGCTTTTTAATATTCCTAGGAAGATTGGATTCATTTCTGTGTCTGCTTATTTTTATGGATGAACAAAATTGTGTGCAAAATTAAAACTGCACAATTCTTATACCAGCATTTCTTCCATTATAATCTTCTCACTGTTTATACTACATAGTTATATACATGTACAGTGTATTAGATCAGGCTTTAGAATCAGAACAACTTTTCTGTGGCTGTTTTCAGATGGGCCCCATCCTATTAGCCCTTCAGAGGGCTGTGAAAACTTGGCACTTCACCCAGGCTTTGGATAGGGCACAAGTGAGTCCAGCAAATGTAAGACTCTGGGGAGGTCATGTGATATTGTGGTGCCTTTATTTGGGATACATGGTATTATTGGGGTTACTTTATAATATTCTGCTTTTATTTAATGTTAGTGTTGAGCTGCTCAGATTATCCTGTGTAATATAAGGCAGCTATGTAAGTTTCTAAATAAATAAATAAATATAAATGTAACTATAAGTACAGGCAGAAGGTTGGAATTAAATTAGATTAAAGTATGAAGCTTTATTACTCCTCAGATGGCCTTGTGCTATGGGATGTCTCTGCAAAAGAATTAAGAGTTTTGCTGGCCCTTTAAAAATGAGTGTTTGGTTACAGCAGTTTATGCCTCATGGCAGAGACAAATACTGTATATTACAGTTTTAGAAGCAACGTGTGATTTATTGGCTACCCTTTGCAACTAAGCAAGATGAAAAATAAACTTCTTTAACTAAATATCCAATCTAATATTCCTAACAGGGCTTTCATTTATTTTATAACCGTTCTGTGTCACGCTTTCATGCAGGACGATTTATTTATATATTTAATCCATTTATGTAGCTGCCATTTTCTAACAAATTCTGGGTGGCTCCCAATCGAATATTAAAACAACATATGGACCTTGGGCTCATGTCTTATAAGCACAGGGCCTCTTGGGGTAGCTTCAGTGTTGTTTTTATTTGCTTATGGTCTATTATCTTCCTTATCTCCCATTTGGTATTCTGTCTGCTGTGACTGAGGCTGTTCTCAGCATTCTGAATTTCCTTCATTCCCCACCCACTTTTTATAGTAAAATAAAACTTGTGCCGTTAGTTAAAGACTAACATATTTTATGTGATTAATTGAGTTAGACCAAATATTTCTTTACTTTTGTAACCACATTCCCTTTGGGTAATCTGTATACTGGTATTCAGTGTCCACGCATTAATAACCTAACAATGAAAAACAATAAAAGCAACTTTCTTCCACCTAGTGCTTTCCAGATCATTGCTTTTTTCCAGCAAGGTGTGGTAGTACACACTCAAAATGTTTTGTTTTTTTTTTTAATTAGAAGAGAGAAGTAAAGGTTAGGCATTTTAAAATGTTTCTTGGTTTTGATGTTAAAAGGGCCTGACAGTTGAGATTTTTGTAACTCATACATGCAGACTGCATTTCCTGTGTTCTGTGCAGGACTTAACCACTGTGGCAATCGCCTTAAACACCTCTTATCTAAATAATGGCATGCTCCTGTATTTTTTTTCACTGACATTTGTTGATCTTTTAACTTCTTTGAATTTTGGTTTAAGTTGTGGTTTCAGAAGACAGTTGAATACATTTAAAATAATGTCTGGACTTTCAAACCCAGAATTAGCATTTTGGTCTAACACTTACTTCTCATTTTCAGCTTGCTAAAAAACAGAATTCATGAATAATTTTCAGAAACATGAGCTGTGTTCTCTCATTTTTAAAAGCACAGGTTTACTATACAAGCAGAGTGTCAATGAAAGGAGAACGATGTTTTTTGCATTCCTTTTTTTTAAAAAAAAAAATAGAAGACAGCTTATTTTTCCATCACTCATCTCAGAAAAATAAGATATATTTATTTGTCATCCATGCATATTATTCCTATTAATAACAAGCATAGTGCTCCCATGCCGATAGCAACAGAGATAGAATGGGATTTCTGAAACCAACAAGCAAATTTGGATGCACTCCCCATTTCTATGCACTCTCCAAATTTCCCTTGAAAGCAGGAAATGACATGTCTTCAGATCAACTTCATGAATACTGAGCATAAACAGTATACATGAACCACTTTGGCATTCTAAGTTGGAAAAGAAAAAAATGGGAATTGGAGACAGGGTGGCACACAATTGAACGCCTGCAATTCCTGTTAAAAGGCAAGAATAAATTGCAAGATGTTTTTTGTAAAAATCCCATAGGTTATAAACTGTCAATATTAGGAGAAAATAATTTAATGCCTGTCAACCAATGTGGGGCACTGAAATACAAATTTTGGAAGTCAAAAGGTGCTCATTAATAAAGAAGGTGGGATACTGACTTGGAAGAAGCTGAGCATGAACTTCATTTGAAACCCTGTTGTGATTTTTTAATTTATCAATTTAACTGGGAATTAAGCACAACCTACTTAATTTAAGACAAACTGAAAGTACTGTTTGTCTTTTAAAACTACTCCATAGAGTTGAAGCAGGAAACCTATGGACTCCAAATGTTGCTGAAGAGCCACTAAGAGCTCCAGTTGGGCATGGCCAATTCCAGGGTGGTTAAAATGCCACTTTGAGCTTCTCAGATAACAGAAGGCATGCAGATGTAACTCAAACAGAAACACACACCTTTCTTGAGTTATAAACTATGTACTTCTTTCTCCTTGAAGTTCTCATAAAGAGATGGGAAGACTGAAATGATTTTCCTAATGTAAGAAAACTTGGAAAGAATATTGTTTGCTTTTTTGAAAATAAGGTTGGAGATAGTCATGCAAATTACAGAATTGGAAAGAACAGAATAAACCAGGTTGTAAGCAGAAGCAAAGACCATAAATTAAGCATATATTATAAATATATATATTCTCTTTTGCTTCTTAATTATCCTATTAATTATTCTCTTATTTTTGCTTGTTTCGAACGCATAAAGCAAACTTAACAAAGAGCTGCTTGTAATGCGATCTTATATATGTAATTCCTATGCCTTATATCTGGCGTTCAGTTTTCCTTAAAGCTTCTTTTGTGGAAACAACCATTTTGTTTCCACAAAACAAAACAACGGAACAAAATAAATATCATAAAAACATAAACCAATCAGAAATCAAACAATAGCAATCTTTGTGTGTATCATCATATGTTTTCCAAGGTGAGTCTGGATGTGTGCTCAGACTGTGGGGACCCCATGGCTATGGGGTAGCTTCAGTAACAAAATGTGGCTTTCTGAAATTTATTTCCTGCTACCTTTTAGGTCAGAGTGGCTTGGGAAAATCAACTCTAATCAATACCCTTTTCAAATCCAAGATCAGTCGCAAATCAGTGCAACCAAGTTCTGAAGAGCGCATTCCCAAGACAATTGAAATCAAGTCCATTACACATGGTGAGTGTTGTCAAGAGATTGTCTGCCTGTTTTTTCTGGAAAGTTAGCAGCCAGGGAAAGAGGGTCCAGGGAGCCACCTTTTGGTTGACTAGGAGATCCTTGAAATGTTAAAATGCTTAAACTTCTTTATCAAGAACATCGTTGATAAATATAAACACGTAAAGAGGGATTTCCCACATACTCATTGTGTTCATCCCAAAGTGATACGTTGCTATTTAATGTCTTCACATTCCATTTCAGACATTGAGGAAAAAGGTGTTCGTATGAAACTGACTGTCATTGACACTCCTGGATTTGGGGACCACATTAACAATGAGAATTGGTAAGGGACTTTCAATGGAGAAATGCACCAGAACAAGGGGAACTTGGCACTTCAAAAACTCTAGCTATTAGTACAATGTGGCCTAGTCTGCTTTTTGGTTGTTTTTGTGTTGTGTTGTGTTGTGTTTTGTTTTGTCTGACACTGACTGACTGACTGGACTGACTGACTAATGGACTTGGTGCCAAACCAGTTAAAGCTAAACTCTCTTCCATCTGTGGGCTGGAAACAAAAAGAGAAGAGCTTAATCAGGATACGAATAAGGAGATTATTTTGATGAGAGTGAGGATAGATATTTGCCAATATCGCAAAATTATTTTCAATTGAAGTTAGTATTGTTGATTACCTCCCAAGAATATGTTTCACCTAGGAGGAGGGGAGAATGGAATGGAATTACTCTACTTTAGATAACAAAGAGCAAAAATTATGCCAAAATTTATTGATTCTTCAAAAGCTAGGAAATTTTCTAAGCCAAACCGTACTTTACAGACATGGAGATTTTCAGTTACTTGTGCATCTTTTCTCATGAGGATTGACTTACCAATTAAATTACTTAGAAAAGAACTACGATGGAATGCCTTCTATAATGTGTAGGAAAATGTGATGCCATGGTGCACTATTAGCAAAGGGTCACCTCCATGGTTGATGTGAATTATATGAGTGAAAGAAAGGACTCTTGAGAATACATCTTACTGTTTCCTTACTATTTTGCAAGGGATCATCTGGAATAAGGAATATCAAATGACATCAACCTTCCAAAGTCAACAAAACAATGGTGGCATACCTCCAAATACAGCAAATGCAAATTAGCTTCAGATTTTATTCCTCTCTTAACTTTAAGGGGGCCTGCCTGTCAAAGAACATAAATATAAATACAGGGGAGAGCTGAAGGCTGTATATTTCTGTGATAGAGATCCTGATACTGAATACTGTGTGCTCGGGAAACTACCTTTATTTGAATATATATTGTATTTACTTATTTAGAGAACTTATATGGTCAACTATCTCATATGATTCTAGGCAGGTCAGTCCATAAAAACACAGCTAAAATAGAGATACCTCTCTTCCTCATCCAGGTGGTAAGACCAACCAGCCTCCCTGCTCAACCCCCATCCTATACCAATGCTCAAGGCAAGAGTCAGGGCTTCACAGCCCTCTAGAAGCTAAAAGCATAGGGATCTCTTGGATGTTAGGTGAGGGGATGGTCCAAAGAGCTGTCTGACCACCATGAAGGTGCACCTTCAAGGTTCCATCAAATGATAACATTAAGGGTAGGGACCTGGAGTGTCTAACTTTTCATAGCAAGCACTTGAGAATTTCTGTTTGTCAACACTGGGTGGCTGTGGTGTGCCTCTGCCAGCAAGCAATAATCTGCTGCCTCCTGAAAAAGTCCATAATGGAAATGTTATCCTTCCTAGCAATTCTGTCAAAATGAAGGGGGCTGATTTTTGTAATTGCTCATAATCATATACTTAAAGCAAACTTTGAGTTGGTTCTGTGATTCCTTGCCCATGCACTTTTTCCTGTAAAGTGCTAGCAAAAGTACAATGCATACAAATAAACATTTATAATTAGCCAACATCTTTTTATTAAACTCGATGTGCTTAAGAGAAAATCTAGGAGAAAACTTATGTGGTCGCTAGGAGTCTAAAACAACTCAATGGCAATCAATCAGCGCTTCAAAGCTTGAGAAAGTGAATGAACTGATTTTTTTTTAAAAAAGTGAATCTCTGCATAGAGACATTTGCCTCTAATATGTCATTTTTCTTTCTTGCAACAGTTGGCAACCGATTATGAAGTTCATTAATGACCAATATGAAAAGTATCTCCAGGAAGAACTAAATATTAATCGGAAGAAGCAGATCCCGGATAGCAGAGTTCACTGCTGTATATATTTCATCCCTGCCACTGGCCACTCGTATGTATTCTGCTTCCGAACTATAGCCCCTGATTTTCTGTAGACGAGCTCAGTGGCACAGATTGCCACCTTTCCCTGGAACCAGACATCCAAGAAAATTTGTGCTTGCTCAGGCCCTGCCTTCAGATCAGCCTTGCATCATTACTAGCCCTGTTTTCCTTTCCCCCTTGCAAGTTACACAAACCCACCTTTTCAGTTGCAGCTGGACATAGGTGCTGATTCACAGCTTGTCTGGCAAGGAGACCTATCCTTCCTTGAGAACCAACATACTTCCACGTATTAGCTCTTCCCCTCTTATAGCCGCTGAAACATTAGACTGCCTGGGAGAGGCTTTCTAATTGCGCCCCACGGTTTCCCTCTCACCCTGCTGCTTGAGTGGTAAGCGGTGCCTAAAAGTCTGCCTAGTGTATTCCTCTTTTCCCAGAAACGTGTTTCCAATATAAGGCTAGGGTTTTGAAGCTATGAGACACATCATTTTTGACTTTCATGTAGCTTGATATCCCTGCTGGAGGTTAGGCCTAGGTGTTCCTTGGGCCTCTGCCCCAGACAGTTCATTCTAGGGCTTTGCTTTCCTATCCCATGTCAAAAAAAGACATATGGATTGAAATGGGGGAGGGGAGTTGGCAAGAATTAGCGAGTTTATGGGGTGGGTTGAGTTGCAGTTTGCAGACAGGTTGTAAAGGATGTGGGAAGAGTCAGGGAAAAAAACATGGATATCCCCAGTCTCTCTTTGTCCCCCACCCGCCCCAAAATACCCTCTTTCTCTTTTTCTGCTTCCTTTTAAACTTTTCCGTAATTGCTCCTGGTAGTTAAGGG
Source organism: Masticophis lateralis (assembly GCA_030761175.1). NCBI lineage: Eukaryota > Metazoa > Chordata > Lepidosauria > Squamata > Colubridae > Masticophis > Masticophis lateralis. The sequence goes on from JAUDYJ010000002.1 coordinate 115,982,314, forward strand.
TACACTCTGAGTCTTTCTGGTCTGTGATACTGTACTCAGGGTCATAAGGCTTTTGAGAAAACTTTCAAGTTTAACTAAGCACCTTATATACTCGTGTATAAGCCCATTTGCAGATAAACTGATCCCGTGTTAACCAAAACACCACGAAAAATGAAAATGAAGTAAGCCAACCCTTGGAATTTTTTTGTGTGTTTTAATTTTCACAGTCAGCTTATATGTGGGTGGCATGGTTTTTTTCATGGTATTTTGCTTTTAATTTTTTAAAAAAAATCTGCTTTTTTAAATGTGCATAGGCAGAATATGTGAATACTTTTTAAAAAGTATTACTGAATATACTTGTGGTTAAGCCTGTCCATGGATAAGCCAAACTCAATTTTCTGGGTGTATTTTGGCACCTTACATTCTGTGAGCATATATAATATATGACACGTGTGCACACACCCATTTCCACTCTGAGATGATTTGGCACCGTCTTCCAGTCAGTGTAATTTTCTGTTCTTGTGCATCAGGGAGGAGGAGACAGAGGGAAGCTGAGACTGCTCTTTGTTCTACTTTCCTTTAAAGCTTTATTTCCCCACCTCCATCGGAGCTCCATCCAAGACCCTTTAAGTACACAAGGGAGTACCCTGCTTGCATGTGCTCTACTGCATCAGTGTACAGATAGTCAATGACTTGCAACCATTCATTTTGTGACAGTTTGAAGTTAGGAGTTTGAAGTTAGGACAACACTGAAAGAAGTGTCTTACAGCTGGTTCTTACCAGTGGTGGGTTTCAAATATTTTTACTACCGGTTCTGTGGGTGTGGCTTGGTGGGCGTGGCTTGGTGGGCGTGGCAGGGGAAGGATACTGTAAAATCTCCATTCCCACGCTAATCCAGGGGAAGGTTACTGCAAAATCCCCATTCCCTCCCAATTAGCTGGGACTTGGGAGGCAGAGAATAGATGGGGGCAGGGCCAGTCAGAATTTTTACTACCGGTTCTCCGAACTACTCAAAATTTCCACCACCAGTTCTGGTCAGAACCTGCTGAAAACCACCTCTGGTTCTTCCACTTATCATCGTTGCAGCATCCCCCATGCTCATGTGATCAAAATTCGGACCCTTGGATTTATAATGGTTGCAGTGTCCCACAGTCACTTGATCACTGTTTCCATCTTTCCCAGCTAGCTCCCAAGAAGTAAAGTAACTGACTGAGGGAAGCTGGATTCACTCACTGACCACATGCTTTACTTAACAACCACTCTTGTTGTAATAGCCATGGCAAAAAAGATAATAAAAATTTTAACCCAATTGTGGTCATACATTGAAGACTATTCATAGTGGAATTTACTGGGTGAAGTTTTGACTGCCATAATTTAGGGACTATCAGCCCTTTGAGATTGGCCAGGCCAAGAAACACACTGCAGGATTCCAGGAATGCTACTTTATTGTTGCAGGATATATTAGATGAATCTTGAAAGCCTTCACTTCACAAGCCCCCTTTTTCAAGAGAACAGGGTTAAGGTGGGGTTATTCTGAGCACTTTTTCAGCCTTCCTACTTTCCCAGAGTTGAGGAATCATTCATCTCATTTTCTTCTTGAGGTCAGAGCAAAATTCTTTTCACCACTTGTATATTCCTTCACCTGTCCCTCGAGTGTATTCTTCAACATTAAAATGATGGTAAGGGTTGATTTGCAGGCGTTTCCACTAATACCTAGTGGAGACAATGTACTCCCCCAAAGTATACCCTCTAGGTATACTAGAGAGGGAAGTACACTCTTGCCAAAGACTGTATTTTTCTTGATTCCTCCCTTGATATATGTTTGTTTATTTGGTATACTCACCTCTGTGCCATACATCCTAACACAATTGAATTTGTTTTGGGGATGGTTCTCTATTTAGACGTTACTTTACACATTGATTTGTCGAGTTGGATGGCAGAACGTTAAGATGACTAGGCCTTTCAATTAGTGTGTATGTATATAAGACAAATAGGATGCCTTACACATTATAGCAAAGAGTTTGTTGTCACTAACAAACATTTCAGTTCATTGAGTTATAGATAGTATGGTGATTTATGGTGATTTATGAACAGGAATTTCTCTTCTTTTTCCTAAAAGTTTTCCTAAAAGTCTTCCTTAGGAGGTTTCTACAAGAAGGTAAAAGATATGAGCCATATAACATGCATGCATGCTCATCATGTTACTGACTTTCGAGATAAACAGTGTTTTAGAACATGCATAAAATCGTGCTTCTCTTATTCCTTGTTCAAAGTTCAACTATTAACACAACATTTCACTTATTCTCACACGTATAGTACTGTGCTTCTCTTGCGTACTATGCTTCCTGTACTCATACCACCTCAATATACAATATATTCTTATAATATACAACAACGTTCCATGCACCTTGCCATATAGTCATGCTGGCCCTATAACCACTGGAAATGTCACTGGCTCCCTCGGCTGAGAAATGGAGATGAGCATCGCCCCCTAGTGTCAGAAACAACTGGACCGGGAGAACCTTTATCTTTACCTTTACAATATATTTTATAATTATATTCCATAATTCAAGTCTGTCATAGACTTTCTCTAAACCACTAAATGTGTTGTAAACATAAGTCTATACATAACACAGATTTCTGATGACTTGCTAAAGAGGCACAACTTGGTCAGCACATTTCTTGTCTTAACGCAAAGCCAGTACTTTTGGTCAAAATTCATTGAGAATTCTGCCACATGCTTTCCTAGGCATGCTTAAGAAGCTAATCCTTCTACAACTTCTGCATTTACTCTTATTACCTTTTACTTTGTAGAAAGGAACAATAACATTTTTCCAGTCATTGGGCATGCATGAACTTTTTACATATGCATATTATACAAGTCACAGAGCCACTCCATCACATTCATCAGCTAAAAGTTCTCTAGTTGCATCATCAACAGCTGTGACTGTAACATTTTCCAGTACCCACACAGCATCTATGACTTCCCTTTCATCATTCTGTTTGGAGTTATGAATGTTTATGGCATTAATTTCTTCGAGATACCACTAGCTCCCACATCTAGATTTCTAAAATATTCTTTCTGGCATCTTTTAAAAATTTCAGCTTCAGCCTAAACGATTCCATTGCTTTAATTTTTCTTACCATTCAGGCTTTTTGTTTAGTCCTCTTCAGAATTTTTTTTTTTAATCCATTAAAATTGCTCTGCATTTTCTCTGCCTTTTTCAAGCTTAACTCTTCCTTGGAAACTTTGGTTATATTCTTTGCAGCTCTTTTTATATCTCCACACACATTTATTATTCTCTTGGGGTTTTTTTCCCTTTATTCTACCACATGCATTTTTTTTTCTGATGCACTATATCACTTTCAGTTTATTGTTCCACTAAATCTCCTAGCTCATACTTCCCATTTGTTTTGTTCTACAAACTTTGTGCCAATCAGTTTATCCTTTTTTTTCCTTTTTACCCACTCTGTGTTCATTCTGTTGGGAGAGCAATAATTTTTATTTTATTTTATTTTCACTTCTCCTTTTAAAAATTTATTCAAGAAGTACAGATGCTTCTCTAGCACAGCACTTCTTTTTCACCCAATATTTTCCCTTTGACACTACTTAAATTTGGTCTTTTTCAGATTCATTTCATGTGTTGTCTTCATTAATTCTAATTAACTATCAAATACCTCATGTTTTTAAATTAATATTCATTTCATTTGCATGTGTACTCATTAATAAACTTATGAATAAGCAAAGTATTTAGAACAAAGAGATCTTTTTTTAAGTTATAACTCACTCGGTTTAACATTCATTCTTGAGTCTCTGAATGTCCCAATTAGCTTTTCTATATTTGTTCATTGCATTCCCATTCATCCATCCCTATTATATAGCCAAAAAAAAATCATTTTTTTTCTGGATCATGTTTATTCAGTATACTGTGCAATTTTTCTCTCAAATTTACCCTGATTCTTTTATTATCATCATTCATTGGGGTGTAAGATACTGATATCACTTACTTAGGGATTTGTACTTATATACATCCAAATGCATTGGTTCATATATGTTAGACCAGGGTCTTCAACCTGTTGGCCATGGCCCACTACTGGCCATGGCCGTTTGGCCAAAGGGCTGCATGACTGGGTGGCCAGTGAACATGTGTGTGCATGGTCACCCCTCCAGTAGCACTAGCATCGGGCGGGTCCTATCGTCACCACAAGCACCAAGTTGGGTGCTACTGTTGGTGCGAGCATCACACTTGCAGTCCTGTTCACTCATGTGCTTGCACTCGGAAAGGCGCCTGCCTTAATTAAATCTGTATCTTCACTTTCCTGCCTGTATTCATCAATACTACTCTATAAGATCAGAGCTATTACATATTCCAGACCTATTATATATTTTTATTTTACTGACTCACAGCTTTTCTTGCTTTCATTTCATTATACTAACTTATACTTTTTCTTTTCTTTCTTTTTTTTTTTACCATTTAGTCCTTTAAATTTGTTGTCTTTCATAGGTCATTACAGTTTTCAGAAGGGTCCATAAATATTGACTTGTACTAGTGCCCATTGTGTCTTTGGTCAATTGAGGCTCTCTCATGATATTTTTACTAAGAAAGAAGAGGTGGTTACCAGCCTTGATTTTACCATATTCAGCACTGCCTGCTAACCATAAAGATGGCTGAGCACATTTGGACCAGTATGCTATATGCACACCAAAGCCCAGGTTTTATGCCAAACTCACACTATTTTATGCAAGCTGGGTTCTCTACCATAGAAACTACTTTGTAAGCCAACATATCATTCTTTGTATTCCATCATTTAAGAGATAGATTAAGATTTATGAAAAAATGCCAATGTGCTAGACATACTCTAGATTTCTTTTCGGTTCTAATTAAATCACCCAAAAATATTGACAGTGTTTATCTGCAGCATTTGTGTTTAGTCTACTATGGTTAATATACATTATTTTTTCTTTGGGACATGGAGACCAGCTTGAAGTGTAAAATACAAATTTGGATTGTATTTAGTTCCGTTTAGTTTTCTCTCTTACACACACACACACACACACACACACACACACACACACACACACTGTCTCTTTCAACAGTCATATATTTATTGCATATCAATCTATGTTCCAAATGGAATTTTTGAATCCTTTGCTTCAGCCTTTAGTTGCTTTCAATTCATATCACTCATTGCTAATTTGAAAAGATACCATAATTCATTTCATTGAAGGCTGGAGCATGCACCTTCCATCTAAGATCTATTGTGTGTTTTCAGCAAGAGCAGTTTCCATCCCATGCCCATGCCTGAATGGAGATTGGAAAAGTTCTGATCATCCATTTCTTCCAGAGTCTTTTGCAGTTGATGGTCCACCATCTCATGAATAACCTTTACCCCAAAAGGGAAGTTAGATATTGGGTGGGTACTATAGACTCAGTTCTTTAAGGATTGATTGCATCAAAGCTTTCTCCAAATATATTGACATCTCTACCCTCCCACAGTAAAGTTTTATAAACACCAAAACCCAGTTTCCTGTCATCTCCCTGGCAACATAGGGATCAAACCTACATGAGACAGAGCTCATCTTGCAAAGGATTCTATCTGCTTCCTCGGGATTAAACTTTTCCCATCAAGCATTGCTAGATGTTACCCTTAGCATTTCTGTTTCTGGGTTTCTAACTTGGAATGAATACAAGTTATTTTTTTCCAGCAACCCATCCCAATTCTTGTTCTAGGTCAGGAACAAGCAAGTGATCTGTATAATTAAAATGAAGAGCTAAATGCCCATGCCTGTAATCTAAATTGAGTATACTGAGAAAATCTTATTTCACTGGCCACTGCCATTAGTTAGCATCCTGGCATCCCCCACCCAGGCTTTCCTTTTGACCTAGCAAGGCCTAGAAAGCTGCTTATTGACAAGAGATGAAACACTATCACTGTTTACTTTGTAGAATTTCATGCTTTGGGAGAATCTTTTGCAACTATTTCAGCTTCGTGATTTTTCTTGGATGTCTGTGTTTCACATTTGCATATGGATGCAGATAACTATGGCAAAAATGAGAAGTAACATGGTTTCTTTCACTGTGCTGATTTCTCCAGTAGGAAGAAAACTTGGGTTTTGTGTGTGTGTATACATATACATATACATATACATATACATATACATATACATATACATATACATATATACATATATACATATATACATATATACATATATACATATATATATATATATATATATATATATATATATATATATATATATATATTTTCTGAGGTTTTCGTGGGTATTTGTATGTAGGTCTTTGGTTATTCGGGTCTTCTCCCGCATAAAATTGGAAGTGTCTTGGTGACGTTTCGAAGCCGAAGACACCAGCCTGAAGATGATGAATGAGACTTTGTTGAAACATCGCCAAGACGCTTCCAATTTTACGTGGGAGAAGACCCGAATAACCAAAGACATACATACATACATACATACATACATACATACATACATACATACATACATACATATCAGTGGTGAGCTGCTACCTGTTTGCCCCAGTTCAGGCAAACCTGTAGCGGCAGCAGTGGGAGGCTCCGCATGCATAGAAGTGGTGTGTGAGGAAAGCAAGCGCATGCGAGCGAGCAAATCAGTAGCAAAGGTAAGTGAAACCCACCCCTGATATATATATCAGTGGTGAAATCTAAAATGTGTTACTACCGGTTCTGTGGGTGTGGTTTGGTGGTGGTGGTGGTGGGGGTAATGTGACTGGGTGGGCGTGGCCAATTTTTTTTTTTTTACTTTTAAAACCATTTTTTCTACAACCTCTTCTGCAAAGAGGTTGTAAAAAATGCTTTCAAAAGGCTCTGATGATCCCAGCTGAGACGCCTGATCAGCAGAGGCTTTTTTAAAAAGCCTCTGCTGATCAGGCAACTCAGCTTGGATTGTCAAAGGCATTTAAAAGAAAAAAGGGTTTTTTTTCTTTTAAAAGCCTTTGAGGATCCCAGCTGAGTCACGCAATCATCAGAGGCTTTTTTTTTTTTAAAGCGTCTGATAATTGTGTGGCTCAGCTGGGCGTAGGGTGGGGCAGGGATTTTTGCCCCATTTGCTTTGTCCTTTTATGGTATACAATGTAGTATCCAATCTGAGTCAGTCACGGAACCAGAGGTTTAGTCTTCCAAAGCTTTCAGACTCATGCTTGAGCCCATTTTTAGGGAACTTCTCTTTCTGTGTTTACATAGAGTGAGTTACGCTCCGTTAGAGAGAAGTTCCCTGAAGATGGGCTCCAGCACAATTCCAAAAGCTCAGAAGACAAAATCTCTGGTCCCGGTGACCGATCCAGATTGGATTCTGCAACATTATCCTGGGATGTGTATATTTACCTTCATTTGTGAATGTCACACGTTAACATGGGAAGGAAATGAAGGCTGCAATTGTTAAGCAGGAGTCCAGCATGTTCTTAAAGAGCCAATGATCAGCTTAACCAAGAGCATTTTGTGTCACAAGAGAGTGCGTCTTAATACATATTTTCTAGATATCACGGTGATTAATGCTGGAATCAATCAGGATACCCACATAGATCACAGCAGTTGGGCTGGAAGCTCTGTCATAGGTAGCAGAATGCAAATAGGAGTTTCACTAACATTTTAGTTATTTATTTTACTGGGGAGATTTACAACCCATCTTCCAGAGCATGATTCTCAGGGGAGAAAGCAATTGTTATAATATGAAATACCTGGAAACTACTTGGCAGAATAGCTGCTGTTCAGTTAATTAAAGCCAAATACAGCTAACTTGGAACTTTAAGCCTCTCAAAGCTTTTAAAAGCATTCTTTGCAAGGGGTAAGTGATTCCACAAGAAATTGGCTCCATCTTTCTCCATCTGCGATATGATGGACTGAAATCAGAACATTTATTTAGATTTTTTAATTCCCTCCTATTATTTTCATAAATTACTCCAGACAGTAAACATAATCCTCCTCTTTTCCCCACCACAACCACCATATGGGTGGGTTGAGGTGAGAATGATTGGCCCAAAATACCCAGCTGGGTCTATGGCTAGAACTCACCGTCTCCAGGTTTCAAGCCTGGCAACTTAATCACTAGACCAAGGTACTTTTTCTCCCCTCTCCCCCCACCAGCTGCTTCTCTAGAGTATATTGTAACAATATGCTTGTTTTTCCAACCACTGGCTCCCCTGCTTTCTCTTGTATAAAATGGATCTAATAGCAATAGCACTTAGACTTATATACCACTTCACAGTGCTTTACAGCCCTCTCTAAGTGGTTTACAGAGTCAGCATATTGACCCTAACAATCTAGGTCCTCATTTTACCCACCTCGGAAGAATGGAAGGCTGAGTCAACCCTTAGCCTTGTGAGATTCAAACTGCCAAATGGCAGGCGGTTGGCAGAAGTAGCCTGCAGTACTGCATTCTAACCACTGCGCCACCGCAGCTCTTATATCCAATTCCATATATATTTGTCAATATTAAAAACATTTGTAAGAATTCCTTTTGCATGCAATTGTGTGTATTTCTGTATCTGATTTTTGAGCAGGGAACCACACTATAAGTCACCACACAGACCAAAGAAGAACTGTCTGCATTCTATTTTTGCTAGTATACAATGTAAGCTTTGTATACATTTTTGTATTTGTACAAGCATGCATGGATAGACATATTCACAGAATGCAGATATGTCCTGAGTTACAAGGGGACATAGGAAACTGAAATTGTATTTGTTTGCTTTTTTTTTAATACTCTATAAAGAGTTGAGGGCAACATCCCAGGACTCATTGTTTGATTTCACTTGTTAAATTGCTGCAATGAGTTAGGTTGAGAGAGTTAGCAGTATATTGCTCTGGCTTCTGATGTGGACAACTTTAAAATGGGATTGAAGACATTTACCAAACAATTGCTGCCAGGATAATTTTTTAATCAGGATGATATTATTTCAGTGTTGTAGGCAGCCTGCTCCTGGGTGTCAATTCTTGATGAACATGAACTACTGCTCTCACACTGATTGCGCTTTTCCTTGGGCATCTCCATGACTTTGTGAGACCTTGGTCTGACTGTATATTGAGTGGATGGATCAGAAACAGGAATGGCTGTGTTCACATTCAAATCTGCTTGTTGACTTTTCACACAGACACACACACCCTTTTGAAGGGTCCTATCAGTGGAGGGAGCCATTTCTTTCTGGCATTTCTGAAGCCAGAAGGTTTCCACTTTCCTGGTCTCATTTAAGAAATCTCTTCTCTATCTTGTTTTCAGCCTCCGGCCGCTTGACATTGAATTCATGAGACGCTTGAGCAAAGTAGTTAACATTGTGCCTGTCATCGCCAAAGCAGACACATTAACCCTGGAGGAGAGGGATGCCTTCAAGCAAAGGGTAAGCAGGATGGGATGGGACAGGACAAGGCCCTTCCTGATTTTTCTGGTTGCAAATCGGTTCAGATTTCACCACTGGTCAGTAGCAATTCTCATTGCTTAATTGTACCACCCATATGCCCAGCCCTGTTTGAAGGGATATATCTCTGCCCTCATCCTGTGGAGTTAATAATCCTGACTGTCTTTATTTGCTTTGTTCTGACCCTGTCATTGATGATTATATTGTTCAGTGCTGTTAAAGGGCTTCTGATTTGTTTAATCGTTGCATTATCCTTATAAATATGGAAAAAATGATGGCTGCTGGCTCTACCACGGATGCCAAAAATAACTTGGCTAGTCTTCAGTATTTTGCCCATTGACTTGACAGCCTAAAGGAAGTTACTCCCATTTTGGACCAGCCTACAAATGAATTACAGTTTGTCTGTAATTGAAAGGAGAAAGTTGAGTCTTGGGACCAGTTTCCCAACACTGATGTTTTTGAGCGGATGGCTTAAAAACCATAGTGTACTATCATGTCAGTGCACAAGGACTATTTTAAACAACCTAAATCCAAGAGGCATACTCAGAGCTCTATGAATATTATGTGTTTTTTTCCAGTATTTATCTAGTTAACGGTATTCACAAATGATCATACTTGACTGTTTGGAGTTTTTACTTCAGTTTGTATCTCTTTCTTGGATGGCAGTGTATTCACTATCCCAGGCTATTTAAACATTGTTTAAATTTCACACCTTCTTAACTTCAGCAAAATTGCTTTACTCCATACTTCGCAGGTTCACTGTGGGTGATAAGAATGTGACCAGATCTGAAGGCCAATGCCATTCCTTTTTGTATAGCTCAGTCACTAAGAATCTTTTACTGGTATAGCTGTCTTAATCACAGTCTTATTATGTTCAATGTTTTTTCTTCCTCTTAGATTACAGCAGATCTTCTTGCTAATGGCATAGATGTATATCCCCAGAAACAGTTTGATGAGGATTCTGAAGACCGATTAATAAATGAAAAATTTAGAGTAAGTGTGTAGATCTCTTTTAATACACATTTTGTTCGTGGTCAGAGATTTACAGCAGACTTTCAGGCTCCAAGAATTCATCTCAACAATATTTAATTATTTCTGTCTATTAGATTTAAGAATCCCTCTTAAAAATCTTAAAAATAGTTGGTGTATTTCCTTATGTTTGATATAAAACTGATATTGATTTAAAGGATCTTTCAATTAGGGGTACATTGAAACACACTAAAGTGAGCATCAGGGAAGATCGTGGAAGACATGTTCACAATTATGGTTGAGAAGATGTTAGCCCTCCAGGGCAGATCAGACTAGCAAATCAATGTCATGTAGATGAGTACTACTTGTATTGTAAAGCTATAATGTGTTTCCCCTCTCCGTCCCTCCCTCCTTTCTTTCTTTCTTTTTTGGGTGAACTAGGGAGGGGTTTTTCTAAGATGTTTACTCATAACATTCTTGACCTGGCTTGGTAAGAGGTTCTTCCTCCTGTCCTTCATGGCCACTTCCTCTGCCCTCTACATTGGGGGACCATCTTAAGTTTTCTTTCAGACATGTTTTATTGGTTTATTTATTTACATGACTTTAGAATTACCCCAATCAGCTGACTCGGAGTGTTTTACAACTTCACTATATATAATTGGGAATAAACTATACAAATAAATATCAAATTAAAAACAACACGTAACTTTAAATTAGATGGTGAGCTATTGCAGGTGAAAAAAGACCGTCATTAATTTATCCACAATGCCTGGTTCCGATTAGCAGTCTTGCTACCATATTGTTAATCTGAGGAAAATAAGAGGTTTTTCTCTGAATTTACCATTCCTCATCATTGCTTCACAAGAAAAGCTTAGTTTCTAGAAATAAAACCGCCTTATATGGCATTTGACTCTGGACTTTTGTTAATCCCCAGATGTAGGACAAATCTTGTAGAAAGACTGGACCAAACCTAAGAAGTCCCAAAAATAAAGTGAGAGAGGGAGGACATAAAGATATTTGCTTTAGCTGTTTAATACGTGCATTGTTTAATGCAATAAAAAGTTGTCAGATTTTTTCACCCTCCATTCTGACCCTAACATTTCACTGTAGGAGATGATTCCATTTGCTGTGGTGGGCAGTGACCAAGAATACCAGATCAATGGAAGACGAATTCTGGGAAGGAAAACAAAATGGGGCACAATCGAAGGTAAGAATTCCTGTTTGTTGTTTTCTTGCCATTATTGTGACTTTCGATTTGCTGAAGTAACATCTTGAATGTGCAAAGATGGCAATGTGTGTATCCCTTTTTGCAAGACTGTATGCTCTGCTGCCCTCTGCTGGGCAGAGTGAGAGTCGTGTTTTGCTTTTTAGGTTGCTGGGTGATTGCTTGAAAAGGGATTTAAGAATTGTCAGAGTAGGAGAAAACAACTTTGATTTGTTGCTTCATCAGAAAGCTCCACTACCACACGTTTAATTCTATATCTTCACCCAAATTCTCAGCTTTTAGAAGCTGAAGAAATTCAAGACGCAAAGGGGAGATTTTCAGAATCCCAGCCTGGCCCAAAACTATTGAAGGAAAATGATTTCGCATCAGTGTTGAAATGAAACAGCATCCTGAAACTTTCTGAAAGCACAAGAGGTTTTCTTCTGATGGATCACTCGCAGTAGCAGCAGTCTTTGGAGATTAGAGGAAAGAGAGTTGTGGGTTGTAGCTTGGATCAACATATGTTAGCTGCAAGTGGCAGTCATTCTGGGTTTATGTAAACAACTATATCCATTCTGTTGGCTTAGCAATTAGCAATCTTAGCAATTTAAAACCAAGTTATAATATAATTTTTTTGCATTCAGGGAAGAACACAATTATGCTGTGAAAGACTCCATAATTACTGTTTTTAAGAGCGAGCAGAATAGCAAGCATAATTATTAAAAGAACAGTGGTTGCAGTAGTTTCCCAGGGCATTTGGGTGATACCCTTTTTTCCAATCATTTCTCCCTTCTTTCTTCTCTCTCTCTCATTATATTTTATGTGAAGACTTGCCATACGATCTTAAACACATGCAACAGATTCAACAACCACAGATTCATTCTTCCCTCACCCTCTTCCCTCCCCTTCCTCTCTTTCCCTTCTGCTGAATTTTAAATTGCTAAGTTTTCATGGCAGAGACCCCTCCTTCTATATGGGGAAGTGCCATGCAGACTATTAGCCATGCATAAGTAGGATTTAATTCATGCCCTGTAGAGATTTTAATATATTAAAACTGGCAGCTGTGGAACCAAATGAGTTGAAGAAGGTATTTCAGAGTAGCATCCCTTACCTCTCTCATTATTGACAGTAAAAATTATTACAACTATCCCATTTTCTGTAGCAGTGAATAGAATAGAACAGAACAGAACAGAACAAAATAGAATTTTTATTGGCCAAGTGTGATTGGACACACAAGGAATTTGTCTTGGTGCATATGCTCTCAGTGTACATAAAATAAAAGATTATTTATTTTATTGTACCTTCTTCATCGAGAATCATAAGGTACAGCACTTAATAGTCATAGTCATAGGTTACAAATAAGCAACCAGGAAACAATATCAATATAAATCATAAGGATACCAGCAACAAGGTTACCGTCATACAGTCATAAGTGGGAGGAGATGGGTGATGGGAACAATGAGAAGATTAATAGTAGTACAGACTTAGTAAATAGTTTGACAGTGTTGAGGGAAGTATTTGTTTAGTGATGGCATTAGGGGAAAATCTGTTCTTGTGTCTAGCCAAGCAGTGGAGACAAAGAGAGCTTATATTATTTTTGTACTATGTGTTTTATTACTTTCTTTAACTGGATTGCGATTCTATTATGGCATTATGTAGAGTAGAAAGATGTATAGGTAGCCAATAATTATTTAGCAACCATTCAAAGTTTCACTGAACCTACCTGGATCCCACACAGTCACGTGACTGCAGTCCAGGTGCACCTGCTACATCCTATGGTCATCTGACTGCATTTTACGATTGTTTTGCCCAAAATCAGCATTTACTTCCATTTTTTCAGCAAAACCCTGTCCATAACAAACCATTGATTTGCTTAACAACCAGCGCAAAAAAATATAAAAATCAGGTCAGTAACATGAGTGACACATTTTATGAGCATCGCAAGTTATGACCCTGATGGACAGGCTCCATTACAGTTGTAACACGAGGAATATCTGTGTTTTTATTCTCCTTGAATCTTTGAGATCATAATAATCTTCCATCTTCCTTGAAACAGTTTTGAAAGGACAGGATTGCAGAAGCATATTTGCTAAACATATCTAAGCCTGTTTAGCTGATGAGGAATGGCAGAAGCTTTTCCAACAATTACTGTAAATACTTTTGGCATTTTTATGTCAGCATACATTGCTTCTACTACAAGGTTTGGATGTTTATTTTTAAAATCCTGTGAAAGGAGTCCCAAGTGTTAAAAGTTGAACTGGGGAAGAAAAAAAAAAAAGATTTCCTACATCAGAGAACTGGAATGGACAAGCAACCTGGCACTGAAATAAAGCACTTTTTAATTGAAAGGGGTGGGGGGGAAGGGAAGTTATTTTAAGCCTTCTGCTTCCACCCTGTGGCCAGTTCTTGTATCTCATGAAATTAGCGAGGATGTTGGGAGGCCAAACTTTGTGATAAAGTGATTTTGGAAACATGTCATCCAGTGGAATAGCGAGAGGTACAGTCAATCATAAGACAATATAATTGGAGCACTGTGAAAGAAATCCTTTCAGCTCTATTATTCAGTCTATTAGAATTAGGGAACTGCACTATGGTTAGTGCTGCAGATACTGTATGAACTGAATGGCATTTTGAACCCTGTCTTTGCTCTGGAATTTTGCAGGTAAAAGAGTTTATGCTAATTGTTTCTTCCTTCTTCTGCATTGACAGTTGAGAACACAACACACTGCGAGTTTGCTTACTTGAGAGATCTCCTGATCAGGTGGGTGCCAATTTCCTAAAAGACAATTTAGATGCGTCAGGGCAATTTACTTTTCAGACTGGGACTGTTGGGAAGATTGCACCATTTCATAGATACATCAGAGACCCTCCAGTCTGGTTTTCTCCCTATCAAAGTTGGAGATATAGTACATGTAACTTAAGATACTGTAGTGGGATTTGGTTTCGCATACGTGGTCTGCCTCTTTCTGTATGCGTTGGCCATCCATGGCATATGGCCAGCTATCCAGTGTTTTATTCAATAAACTTTGCTTAAATCATGACTTAAAATATGGTGTGTGAACAACTCAAAATTTGCAAAAGTATCAGATACCACTTGTCAATTTATTACAATCTTGCCAATTTTAAGATACACAAAAATTTAACACATCTAATTTTCATATCTCCTGAAAATGGCAAGATTCAAATGTGGATGTGGTAAAACATATGGGTTTTTTTTTTGTTTTTGTTTTTTACTATTGTACTATTGATCTTCTTTTACATTCCAGTATAATATTGGTTTTACCTCCAACTTTGGACCTGAAGATCTCTCTCTTGTTTTCCTTTATTTTAACAATATTATTTCTCTTTTTCCTAGGACACACATGCAAAACATCAAAGACATTACTAGCAGCATCCATTTTGAAGCCTACAGAGTTAAGCGTTTAAATGAAAGCCAGAACGCACTCTCCAATGGTGTGGTTGACAAGGAAGAACTGGTGGCCAATGAAATGTAATACTCTGTAGTTGCCCCTCCCCCTTCCCTGTTCCACCCTACTTTCTTTAAAACACGATCCTATAAATCCTTTGCTGGTGCCATTGTCCTTTCCTCCTCTTTGCCAGTGGTATCCAGGCTGCTGATGTTAATTGACCAAATAACAGTGCTTTCCATAACAAACATCGTATCTTGCTCTTTCCCAGTCTCTGTGATGTGAAACATCTCTCCTTTTAGGATATAGTAATGAATTGTTATAGGGACAGCAGCTTCAGGATGAACTCAACAGGTGGGGCTTTTCTTGAGTTTTGATAGAATGGTGACCACTTTAGCATAGGTTGTTGACCAGGACTGGTCCATGTTCCTTCCTTGGAGCTAAGGAAGAGATTCTCAAACAATTACAGTAATTTGAGTTTCCTGAAACTGAGATGAGCAATGATTGAAATTTTCTTTTTCTGTTAATCGGGAATCAAGAGGTCTTTTTCATAGATTCCTGTGCTATCGTTTAAGCCAAGTATCATTGGCCCAATTATTTGAAATGATTGCTAGTATTGTGCCAATCTAGTAAATTTGAAGCATAGCTATGTTAATAAGAAAAGAGGGTGCTATGCATTTCTTACTGTCTCCATGCAGCTTCTGTTCCCAATTAAGCAATGGTATATCAGAACAATGTTGAAAGGGGCAAAATCAGATCAGGACAGGACAGCTTTCTTTAGCAAACAGACCGGATGAATGCGCTACAGGATCATCTTCTTCACTATGAGTAGAAGATAAAGAAAAGTCTATTCTTTTTCTGCTTCAGTGCCTCGGATCCATACAAATCTTTTGCAAGCCATTTGGTTTATCTCGTGCCAAAGTTTATTGTTTTCTAAACCTTGGAAAGAACAGGGAGTTGTTTCTGTTTTATTTCCAGTGTGGGAGGGTGGTTTTGTTTTGGGGTGTTAGGGTTTTTTGTTTGTTTGTTTGTTTGTTTCTGCTTTATGTATCTTAACTCCATCCATTTCAGATGAAATTTGTTACAACTAGGTACATTTTCAAAGACATGGTAGAGTGGATAGAAAAATGTATGATGGTCGCATGGCACAATTCTACACAGCACTATACCTTTCTTACTCCAGCATGTCTGATTTCTTTCCCCCTTTCCCTTAAAATGGCAACAATAGTAGAGAGAGCTAATAGACGCAATAAAAAGTGATGATCTACTATGGTATAATATGGTGACTATTTTAAGAGTAAGCCACCCTTTGGAAACGTAGATCACATCCTGACTTTTAAAGGGCTCCTTTTTCATCCCCCTGATCCCATCCCTGCCTTCATCAGGCCTGAAACCCTAAAACCTTTTGACTTTCCTGACGTGAAGGGGTTCATCATACATTAGATTTAGACTTCTGTTCAAGCACTTTTGGTGTAAGCTTTCCTATGGTGGAAGTCCGTATGCTTTGAAGATCCCAGTAATTAATGTTGTTGAGCTTAGCTCCTTTTTTCCCCCTCTTCAAAATACCGAAGACATTCTTGAGATCCGGATAGGCTAAACTATCTCAGTGTTCAGTTTTTGAGTGTAATTTTTTTACTTACGCTTAAAGCATCCCAGGTATGCATCCGAAATCATATCATCCGGAAAGTTCATCTCAGTCTGAAAAGCCACACTCTGCATTTTTTCTCCCCTGGCTTGGCACCATCTGGGTTTATTGGGTTTCAGGCCCCATGACTTCAAACTTTAAGCATTAAGTTGGATATCCAACCCATCGCTCATGACTGTGCAAACGTGAGCAAAAAGATGTGTAAAAATCTCTCTCATGCTGTATGCTGAAAGTTACTGAGAAAGTTCATTTAATATAGAATGTATTCATATTCTCCAACAAGACCTTATGCAGTAGAGAGGGATGTCTATATTCCTAATGGGGGAAATGTTTTCCTTTTTGGAAGTTGACAAGAGGCAATTTCTCCATAAAAATGAATGTGGGGTGAGAACTGAATGCTAATCTGATCCAGGCTTTAGCTAGTATTTATGATTAATCAAGAAGTCCATAGGTTATAGCATTATAATGTTTGAACAGAGACTCAAAAGAGATAGCTCTGAAGGACCACATGCTGTTAAGACTCCCAATTGCTCCTTTTTGAAACCAGAAAGTAATACTGCCCTCTTGTGGAACACTCTGAAAAGAACAGTCTATGTATTGATTCTTGACTTCCTTCAACATTAAGTGCTCTGATTTCCTCTTGCTTATTTGGGCACCCATATGGCCACTCTTAACAGGCAGAAATGCCTTAGGATAAGACATCAAATACCAGCTGTAGGATGCCAGCAGATGAACACATCTTCATGCAGGTCTTCTAAGTGTATAAAGTCATCTTCCACCCAGACCTCTTGTGAGCTATTACTGCGTCCTTCCTGCCCAGAGCAGAAGTTTTTCCCCCCTGAATCCAAACTGTCAGGAGATGTGATTCTTGTCTGTTTGTCATTTCTGCCCATGGTGAATATGTCTTCAAGTACTCTTTGCTCTGAGGCTGTTACGCATTTAGTATTGCAAGTCAATCTAAACTACCCTTTTTAAGTTTAAATTGTCCCTCCCAAGCCAAAAGAGAAGAAAAATGGAAAAACTTTACTGAGCTGTGTTAAGCTGAGGAAAAAATATTTTTTTTACTTGCTGACTTGCTATATTTTAGCAAAATAAAAATTGTGCATTATCTAAAAATATATATAAATATCTATATTTCAAGTGCTTATGAAACGGATAACTAAGAAATGGAGAAAGTCTCCACACCCCTTTTCCATGCATTTCAGTAAAACAAAAATTAAAAGTAGTTGTATCATTTTACCATGTTTGCCAGTATTTTTCAACCAGCAAAAGCAGGACTAAAACAGCTTTCTCCTTTTATATTGTATGTTTGGAGGAGTGTTTACTGAGTAAAACCAAAAAAGTTCACCCAAATAATTAAAAATGGCCTTTTTGAGAACAGTATGCATTATGATAAATTTAGTCCTGTTTTGTATAATAATAGTGTTTAATATGTATTTCCAAAAATAAATGTTTCAAATGGAAATAATCAGATGAGGCTTTTTGGGGTGATGGGGAGATTGGGCTCAAAGGGTATATATGTAAATCCGTTTTTCTCCCAACACTTCTACATATATTAGTTCAGGATGTACAGCGTGGTATGATAACAAAATAACAGAGTTGGAAGGGACTTCAGAGGTCTTCTAATCCAATCCCCTGGGCAAGTAAAAACCCTAGACCATTCCAGACAAGTGGCTGTCCAGAAAAAAAGAAGAATAAAAAAGTCAGTCTTTAAAGAAGGACAGTTTAAAAAATTATGTCTTAACTGAAGAGAAAGCTGGAAGTGCTTTATATTTTACACATGGACACAAAGCATATATTTGAATAAAGTATCTTGACGTCAGGAAGATCAGAAGATTCTCCTCACTGCACAGATATAAATCATCCAACCCTTGTTTATTCACTTTACGTGGTATTCAATTCCAGTTTAAAGATACCTTTATGCAAAATCAAACTGCTCTTGAACGATAAGTTGCCAAGCCTGAATTTGAATTCCGTATTCCATGATTCCACAGTTGGCTAACAGGCCAAAACTAATCCAAGATTACAAATCAGATGGGTTCATAGACCCAACTCAGCTAAATTCAAAAGATAGCCAGATGATAAAGCTACCAAACAGAGCCTTAGCTGTCATAGTAATGTCCCAGTCTATTTCTAGGTATCCTTGCCCTCCACAGGAAAAGTTTAGAAAAGATGTCAAGAATTGTCTTATATGCAACGCTGTAGATGTTTTTTTGCCAACTTGAGCTGAACCATTCAAATATGACTCCAGGAATAATAGTCAGTGTGTTTATCCCAGGGGTGAAATGCTCCCTGTTTGGACCAGATCACTGGATCCGGTAGCGATGGCAGCAGGTGGTTCGGAGAACCGGTAGCAAAAATCCCTGTGCCCCCCCACCCATGTCCAGCTGAGCGATCATGAGAAGCTTTTTTTTTTAACTTTTAAAACCATTTTTTACTTTTAAAAGCATTTTTTTCTACAACCTCTTTGGCCGAAAAAATGCTTTTAAATTTTTTTAAAAAAAGCTTCTGATGATCGCATGGCTCAGCTGGGATCGTCAGAGGCTTTTAAAAGCATTTTTTTTTTGTAGAAAAAATGCTTTTAAAAGTAAAAAATAAAAGCTGGCCACGCCCACCCAGTCACATTACCACCACCACCCTCCCACCACCACCAAGCCACACTCACAGAACTGATAGTAACGAATTTTACATTTCACCACTGGTTTATCCCTTCATGATTAATACAAGCAGCAAAAGATCCTGTGGTACATTTAAAATCTTGACAGTTTTATTATGGCAAGCTTTTTCCTGAGTGAGCACCCACTATGTCAGCAAAGTAGACTGGTCTATGAAAGTTTATGCTACATGGTCAAATCTTTTATGAAGCCTCATGATTGCTTTTCCAGGAACAAAGTAATTTACCCTCTATAACGTTGCTTTTCAGTCAATGGCATCAAATCCTGCTAAAATAACCTTAATAAGATCAATATAGGAGTTTAAGTCTTTAGTACTTTAGCTAATCCATTTTGACAGCTAGGTTTGTAGGCTCACCCCCTAGTGCTATTTATTTTCAGGTCAAGTTATTTTAGTGGACTACTGAGCTCTACAGATTTCTTGGGGCTATATTCTGAATTCCTTGTATTTTCTTAAAGCCTAGCTCTGGTGATCAACACAGTGATTTCCCCTGAAGGGAAATGTGAATTGTGGAAGCATGGGATAGCTTTCGTAAAGCCTAGAGGTAGAGTTCTGCTGTGGCATGAAATGTAGCCATCTTGATACAGTGCAAAAATAAATATACCCCTGATTTCTCTCTACCTCACTTGCTCACAAGCCTTGAGGCCTAAACTTGCCCACAAGAAAGGAAGAAAATGTTGGTTTCTCTAGAATAGCAAAGGCTCTCTTATTTTGTCCTTGGAACTGTAAAAATGTTCACTATGGTTGCCTGAAATCTCGACTTTGTTTTTCCTTGAAGACATCCAAGAAGCTTCTTCAGTTCTGACTAAAACGTGGAGGATGGAAGGATTTATATTCCTTCCATCCTATATAATCTGGTTGTTAGCGCTCTTTCTGAGACTCGAGGCCACATGACGCCACTGTGTTAGTTGATCTTTTCCTCATTAGTCACCAAAAGCTGATGAAATGAGATGCTAGGAAAAATGAATGAATGAATATTTAAACTTTCCTCGAAGAGTTCAAGGTAATGTAACTTTTATTCCAATCACGATACTCTGGATGGGGCCAAGAGTGATTGCCCCAGAGTCACCCAATGAACTTCATGGATGACTTGTGACTAGAAAACAATGTCTCCTAGCACATCATCACTTATACTCTCACTGGGCTTTGTGTACTGGCTTTATAAGGTCTGCTGACTTTTAGAACCCATTTTAGGACATTTTAAACTGCTTTTCTCAAAATCATGAAGGAAGGTGGCTCTTGAAATTGAATAAACAAACCAAGGTACACCATCCAAGCAACAGAAAGCCAACAGAAATTTCACAGAACATTACATTCTTTACAGGAAAACTGTTAAATGTGTGTAAAGATGGTATTTGTATTGCACTTGAGCAGATGTTGGGAACAGCGCACACAAGACAATCCATAAGTGAAATTCAGGATGAGAATCCAGTAATTTGCAGAAGTGCATTTTTCTCCCCTGGGACAACTTTGTTCAAGTCATTTCTTCCCCTGCCCCCCCCCTTTTTCTCTCCCTATAACTGCAGTTTCACAAAATGAAAAGTGTTTTTAGTGCCATGAGATTTGGCTGGAATATTTAAGCATATGTTTAAGGAAAGTAGGTTTGAGGAGTGGGGGGAGAGACCCAGTTTGCTGATTGCTGCCTATAATGTATGGGAGAAAGTAAGAAGCGGATGTAGATAAAGAAGCTTGATGGAAGTCCCAAAGGAGAGGTTATATGGAAAATGTGGCCAAAGAATTCCTATCCTACCTTGTGGCTACTGCCGATAGGAAAATCTGGGAGAAAATTTCTGAGAGAGGGCGACTTGTGAGGGAGATCAGTTCTCAGTTCAGGATGAGTGGCCCCATTGCACCACACTGTGCCTGTATGTGAGAATCTATGATAAAAAAAGTGAAAGAAAACATAAATAATTAAAATGGCTCCCAAAACGTCTGCCTGATTTAAAAACTAATTACTTGGAAGGTAATCATCACCAGAAATTGCATACCTTTACCCATAGTGCCATTCTCCCGCTCCCTCCCTCCCTGCCAGATCATTCTATCTCCTAATCACTATCCAGGACATCAGTATTCAGGATTATCTTTTATCGCTTGCAGACAATAAACTGGACTTGACTCTTCCATCTCTTGATAACTTCATTGGAGTCATATGTCAAAGAGCAATAAATCCTCACTAGAAATAACAATCTAGGAGCCAGGGGTTTTCAGTTTTTAAAGGCACCCATCAGCCAGTATTCTCACTATCAGAACAAAGGGATGTCAAACCATGATGTGGAATGACACAAAAGGAAATCCTCTGTCATTTAAAATGACAGCTTTGAAATTTAATGGGAAGAAATGGTAGATCCAGTCCAAAGGGTTGACTTCTAAAACTCCAGTTTTGGTAAATGAGTAAGATCCAAAATGGTGGCTTTGGAAATTGGGGGCATAAGCCCACAAATCTGCATCAGAGGTTTTACAATTCAGAGATCCCTGTGCTCAAAATTCAGATACTTTAAATGGCCTCAGAGAAACTAGGACTGATAATGCAGGGACCACTTTATCTACCATCTTCCCAGGTGGCCAAAAATAACTTCAAATGTGCTAATGCTTTTACAAGGTCTTATTTTACAAGCCTTTGCAATCTTGTGATACATGGGCATGAGAATATACAAATCTTACAAGATCATGTGTACAATCATAAAATGTCATGAAATTTTGTGCTCTCACAAGAATTGGAACCTTTTTTTTTTTTTTTTTGGAAAAAACCTGCATTGATGTGGCCCTGTGCTAAACAACAGAAAGTTGAAACCCCTTGCTGATTTACTTTGAAACACTAAATCCAAGAACCCATTCTGATCTCTGCTGAAACTACATCTACATGAAGTTGTGCAAGAGAGAACCTAGTCCAGTGGTGGATTTCATATTTTCTTGCTACCGGTTTGCCACGTGCATGCACCCAGCCTTCCATGCATGGGCTTTGCTCATGTGCGCACCTTTTGTGCATGTGCCCAGCCTCAAAACTGTGCCTAAATAGGATGGCACAGAGCCAGGGCAGATGGGCGGGCCCATCCGCAATCTCCGCTACCAGTTCACCAGCTGAATATCACCTCTGACCTAGCCCCATATCCAGGGGTGGGTTCTATTTACCTTTACTACCGGTTCGCAACGGGGCCGCGCACTCTTCTGCGCATGCACAGAAGCATTCTGATGACGTTGGGGTTGGTGGGCAGAGCCTCCCACTGGTTTTCTATAGAATTGGTGTGAATCGGGGGCAACCCACTACTGCCTATATCAATATAGCCTTCCTTAAATTGCTGCTGCCTGGATGCGCTGGAATTATATTCCCTAGGTGCTGTGTAACATCCAATGATGCTGGAGAAGACACTTTGGATACATCAAAGAAGGATGTTTGAGAAGATGTGGAAAGAAAAGCCAGACCTTCTGATGTTATTTTACCTAATTATTGAAGATTTGAGAAGAATTGGAACTTTTTTTTTTTTTAAAGTCTGATGTTGGTACATTTGGTGTGAAATATTTAAAAGGTATTTAAGCTAAAATTAACTATTTAGAACTAAGCCCAACAATATGAATGGATTCTAAGAATTGAGAAGGGCAATCCCAATTCCAACAGGCATGGACAACCGAGCAGGAAAGCATGAATGCTGAGCCAGCCTATACAATAGCTATATTCCTGTAATGTGGTGAAATGTAGTATTGATTTCCAGAAGGAGAGGCTGCTTCCCAATGGGCAAAGAAGCAGGGAAGCTTGGAAAGTTTGATAGGCAGGAAGAGGGATAATAAGACATCCCCTCCCTGGCACTTCAGGTATATCTATAGCTATGCAGAGAGTTGCTTTAGTCTGGCATTAATCAGAACGATAATAAACTATTCAGAAGTATCTCTGTGTGTCATTCTTGGTTCTTGGGGCCTGACATGTACAAACTCAACAGATGCATGTCAGGGATGCTAAATCAGAGAGTTCGGGCAATTCTGCAAAGGAAACCACCAACCCCCTCACTATCATTTCCACATATATTGCTGAAACCTGCATTTCTGGAAAATAAAGGACAGTGGATGGATTCCAAAGATGGTTTGTAGACCTGGCCGTGTGCTCAGAAACAAACCAACAAATCTATAAATATAAGCTAGAGTGGAGATACATTATAACAATATAATATTTTCATGTGGTTTTCTGGTAAAGGAGTATTTAGTGCTGTCAGGACCATCATGGCAGATAGTCTGTAGAAGAGAATACTTGCATTGTGACACCACATTTGGGAGTTCCTGCAGTGTACTCCTACCAACAGGAACAAGGGCATAGTACATTTGAGGTCCAAATCGTGTCAGTGCAAGTGTAGATACAAATGTAGTGAGCCTAGGGAAAGAGAGAGTAGATAGCACTTAGAATTATATACCGCTTATAGCGCTTTTTCAGAGCGGTTTACTGAGTCAGCATCTTGCCCCCAACAATCTCGGTCATCAATTTATCGACTTCAGAAGGATGGAAGGCTGAGTCAACCTTGAGCCAGTGAGATTTGAACTGCCAAACTGCAGCTAGCAGTCAGCTGAAGTAGCCTGCAGTGCTGCACTCTAACATATGTGCCACCTTGGCTCTTAGAGATAAAGACGATATAGATTAGGTAGATGATAGATAATGAGAGAGAGAGAGAGAGAGAGAGAGAGAGAGAGAGAGAGAGAGAGAGAATGATAGATAGATGATAGATAGATAATATATACATACACCAGTAGTGGGTTCCACTTACCTTTACTACTGGTTTGGAACTGTGAGCGCATGTGTGCGTGTGCTTGCTTTGTGCATGCACAGAGCGTCTGTGATGACATCCGGGTGGGTGGGTGGAGCTTCCCGTCGCCGCCACTACCAGTTACCCAAACCAGGGTGAACCAGTAGAAACCCACCACTGATACACACACACACACACACACACACACACACACACATATATATATCACATACACATATATGAGAGAGAGAGAGAGAGAGAGAGAGAGAGAGAGAGAGAGAGAGAGAGAGAGAGAGAGAGAGAGAGAGAGAGAGAGAGAGAGAGAGAGAGAGAGAGAGATGAATGCTGCATCTAAAATATTTCTAAAGAAAAAACAGTTCCATTCTGGAAAAGGGTAAATGGGATGACATGTATATAGATTTTGAATTAAATATTAACTTGCTCTATTGGGTTTATAAGAATAAACACTGCTATCAATAATGCATCTACTCATTATTAGTGTGGCAGCAGATCACTACAACTAAAATTGCACAAACAATTCCATTCGGTCCCATTCCCCTTTCCCTAACTCCATCCCATTTATCATTTATATTTAATGATGGCATGCCCTTTCTTAATAGTTAATAGAGATGGGTGTTTTTTTTAAAGAAATGATTGGTTCAACTTTTATAGAATTTATACACAAAGCACAGAGCTTGTACAACTGTAGGAAGTTTGGGGATTACATTTGGAAGTACCATGTTTCCCCAAAAATAAGACCCTGTCTTATATTTTTTTGAACCCTAAAATAAGTGCTTGGCCTTATTGCCATGAGCTCAAAAGCCCAATTGGACTTATTATCAGGGGATGTCTTATTGTGGGGAAAACAGGGCAGGAGTGGGTTCTAAAATTTTTTACTACTGGTTCTGTGGCCATGGCTTATTTTGTGGGTGTGGCTTGATGGTCATGTGACAATTATTTAGGATTTAGCAGAGGTACTGGTCTACCAGGCTTTTAACTGCTTGCAGAGCTGTACCGATCTACTCATATATTTTTGCAGGCACTGGTCTTCCCATTTATTTTTGCAGGCACTGATCTACTCATGTATTTTTGCAGGCATCGGTCTACTCATTTGTTTTCTTTTACCACTGATCAGCTGTAGGGCGGCCCTTTGAAGCCCCCAGGCAAGAGTTTAAACAGTTTTTTCCCTCTAGCCATCAGATGGGACTCAGGAGGCAGCAATAGATTGGGGGTGGGGCCAAATAAAAAGTAAGAATAACACGGGGGCGCAGGGGGGGCAGCGGGGCAGAACTGGTTTGGTGACATCATATTGCCACTGCTACCGGCTTGGGAGAACCAGGCCAAACCAGGAAGAACCCACTACTGAAACAGGGTAGCAGTTATTCCTAATAAGCAAAGAGAGAGAGTGTGTCAACTGGAATCTGCAGTGAAATACAGATAATCCTCGATTTACAACAGTTCATTTAGTGATCGTTCAAATTTACGTCACTGAAAAAAGTGACTTATGACCATTTTTCACACTTATGACCATTGCAGCATCCTAATGGTCACGTGATCAAGATTTGGATTCTTAACAACTGGTTCATATTTATGACAATTGCAGTGCCCCCAGATCATGTGATCGCCTTTTGCAACCTTCTGACAAGCAAAATCAACGGGGAAGTCAGATTCACTGAACAACTGGGTTATTAACTTAATAACTGCACTGACTCACTTAACTGTGGCAAGAAAAGTCGTAAAATGGGGCAAAACTCACTTAACAAATGTCTCACTTAGCAACATCAACTTTGAGCTCAATTATGGTTGTAAGTTGAGGACTACCTGTAGCCATTTGTCACACTGGTCATGGCCTCAGACAATATAATTAATTATAATACAGCAGGAATATAGTTTTCATTAAAAGAACCCAACTGTGATCAGATCAGGTCAATATGTACCCCATAAAAGTTTAAAGCATAATAAATTGGCTAGCCTTTCAAGAGCCAAAAGATTAGTTTTTGCTGCAACAATCTAATCAGTCAGTTCCTTGAAAATGAATATAAAAAATGTTGTCCTTGAGTATAGCCTTTGCTTAGTGTCCTTTGCCACTCCAGGAAGTTAAGTTACAACCTTATCAA
Source organism: Masticophis lateralis (assembly GCA_030761175.1). NCBI lineage: Eukaryota > Metazoa > Chordata > Lepidosauria > Squamata > Colubridae > Masticophis > Masticophis lateralis. The sequence goes on from JAUDYJ010000002.1 coordinate 116,008,427, forward strand.
CAAGGTATGAAACTCTGAAAGGAAGCTGAAGTGCAATGAAGACCTGCTTGAATTCCCCAATTGAAAGAGTCAGGAACGGAAGGGGTGGTGGTGGAAAAACCAATTTGATACAAGTTGAATTAGAGTTCTGAAGTACTTCAAAGCTCATTGCTCTTTCGGTGAAATTTCTTGTGTCTGGTGGGGTTTATAAAGTTATAGTTAAAAAGCAGTGGTGGGTTTCAAAAATTTTTACTACTGGTTCTGTGGGTGTGGCTTGGTGGGCATGGCAGGGGAAGGATACCGTAAAATCACCATTTCCTCCCGATCAGCTGGGACTTGGGAGGCAAAGAATAGATGGGGGCGGGGCCAGTCAGAATTTTTACTACGGTTCTCCGAACTACTCAAAATTTCCGCTACTGGTTCTCCAGAACTGGTCACAACCTGCTGAAAACCACGTCTGTCATAAGGTCTTGTTGCACAGGACTTCCTTATATAGCAAATGCAGTGGGGGAGAGACGGGTGGGATGGGCTCTCTGAAGCAGACATGAGCAGCTGGCCAATGAGATCAGGTCATCTCATTCAACCCTCTCCATCAAAGCTCTTTGAGGCCAGAAAGGCTTACCTTGTGATGGGCTTTATTTTCTCCCTTACCTCTTAGACCTTTGAACTGAAGGCAGCCATAATCCGTAATTTTGCAATCTCTGATACTTCTTCACTGATCCTTCCAACAAGACTTCAGCTCGCAGCATGAAGATTACAGGCTCCAGTAGAATGAATCCAACAGACACTCATGGGTCAAATCTTGATTTTAAATTGGGCACATTTGGATTGGATTTAAGGGGTTTTGTTGTGTTGTGTTGTGTTTTTTGTTGGCAATTTGAAAGCTGCAGTGCTCTGTTTTTGTCATTCCTGCTATCTCTGCCTCCAAAACAACTGCAGAGGGGATATTTCAACAACTTATTATGATGATCCCCTTGAAGGCATCTTGCTGAAACTTGCAGGGTTAATGTTCTCTAAAATATCCGCCACTACTGATACTTTCAACTCAAACTGACCAAATGTGAAGTGCTGATTTTATGCTTCCCCATTATAGCATATGGCTAAATTTTTTATTTGAGTCAAATCCTGAAGCAGATTGCACCATCTCAGTTTGCTTTATAATCTCAAATTGCAATATTTAATCAAATCATTCCATGATCTTGCTCTCCAATTCAATTTAATGGAGCTGATTTTCCCAGGTCTGGTACCTATCCCAAAGTGATTGTGTTCATATATTTCATTAAACTGAAATGCAGTTTGGTTTTGGCTTAGTATATGAACCCACCCAATTATAGTTTTTAAGCTGTGGTATATGGCCCAGCCATATGTAGCTTGTTCAATGAACTATGGCTAAAACAAACCATTCCTTATCAGACTATGTAAACCCAGTTTATAAATTCAGAACCAGAATTTGGCCCATTTTTAGGTTTGCCTATCAGAATCAAGCTATTCTCCAAAGCACCTGAGGACAGGACAAGAAGCAATGGGTGGAAACTAATCAAGGAGAGAAGCAACCTAGAACTAAGGAGAAATTTCCTGACAGTTAGAACAATTCATCAGTGGAACAACTTGCCTGCAGTAGTTGTGAAAGCTCCAACACTGGAAATTTTTAAGAAGATGTTGGGTAACCATTTGTCTGAAGTGGTGTAGGGTTTCCTGCCTAAGCAGGGAGTTAGACTAGAAGACCTCCAAGGTCCCTTCCAACTCTGATATTCTATTCTATTCTATTCTATTCTATTCTATTCTATTCTATTCTATTCTATTCTATTCTATTCTATTCTATTCTATTCTATTCTATTCATAAATCTCCAACTCTAAATGCTTTCTGGTATCACAAGATCTGAGAGTATGAAATGTTGTCCCTTTTAGTGTTATAATATATTTTAGAATAACACACACATTGCATATGGTAGTGTTAAGATAGTCTTTGCCAAGTTGGGGATTTCCAGATGTACTGGATGTCAACTTCCAGCCAGCATCACTAATGAAACTGAAGGCCAAAGAGCACAAAGTTGGAGAAAGCTTTTCTGTGGGATATGTTGGGCAGATTGAGTCCAAAGATGTCATTAACCTTGATAAAAATATGTTTTCCAGTCACTAAACAAACGACTGCCAACTATTCTGTCTAATGAGATAGCAATGGGAGAACATATTTGCTAGTGTTCCGTTTACACACGCAAGTTTCCAGACTTGTCAAATGATGGGCATACAGAGAAGTCTAAGAGTGCTGCAACTGCATTTTTCCAGAACTGGTCATAAAATGACCATCAAGATAGCTCCACTTTGCCTACCACTTGACCCCTATTCTCAGAGATCAACATTGCTCCATGATAAGCTACTTTCAGATCATGGCCCTCCAGTCCTTGCATCTCGTATGACTACTTAAATTGTCAGATTTAACATTTTTATTATTTGTAACTGTGCTGTTCCTGGCACAATAGTCCTTGGCTAGGTCCTCTAGGTGCTAATGTAGTCGTAATAATCATCATAATCATCATAATAAGAGTGTCAGACTATAACTTAGGACTCCCTGGGTTTTGTCTGCCAGAGTCAGCCCCTGCCTATTATTAAAGTTGGGGGGGAGGTCAGGGTTGTGTGCAATGAAGCAGCCACACTATAATTTAGCAATTACTGTAACCCACACTTGCAATTTGAATGGTTTTGTACAAACTCTTATCCGTGCTTTCTCTCCACTTAGTTTAATGCTTAATTTGATAAGCTGCCTTTAACCCACTCAGTGCTGGCTGTTATCCTAATGCCTGGAGGGAGGGAATGGTTACAATTAATCCAACAACCCGGAAACTAAGAGGTTTGGTTAGAGTCCTTGGTGGTCTGGCTTGGGAGCTGGGAGAGCAGATTGGCTGTGTAACCTCCAGGAAGTCACCTTAAGCTCTTAGAGCCTCCCACACAGCACATCTGTACCAGGTCATTAATTATTACCTACCTTGCAATGGGTATGTTGAGGAATGAAGTGTAATTAGCTAGAGTTGGTATTAGGAGACTTAAATGCAATGTTTTATCCCCTGCTGTTCAGTAACGCATATTTATCCCTTTCAGTAGCATTTCCCACAGGTTCAAGTATTCAGAGCTGTGATTCCTTCAAGCTTAGCAGTCAAGTTAACCAGTCATTTAGAAATGAACCTCTATTTATACTTGGTGCTACACTACTGATATCAGTAGAAGCAGGGGTGAAATGCTCCTGGTTTGGACCAGATCGCCCGATCGGTAGCAATGGCGGCGGGTGGTTCGGAGAACCAATAACAAAAATCCCTGCGCCCCCCCCCCCCATGCTCAGCTGAGCCGCACAATCATCAGAGGCTTTTTTTTACTTTTAAAAGCATTTTTTCTACACTCTTCCAATGAAAAAATGCTTTTAAAAGTAAAAAAAAAAAGCCTCTGATGATCGTGAGGCTCAGCTGGGATCGTCAGAGGCTTTTCAAAGCATTTCTTTCTGCAACCTCTTGGCCTAAGAGGTGGTAAAAAAAATGCTTTGAAAAGTCTCTGATGATCCCAGCTGAGTTGCCTGATTGGCAGAGAAGCATTTTTTTAAAAGCCTCTCTGACAATCCAGCTGAGTTGCCTGATCAGCAGAGGCTTTTCAAAGCATTAGAAAAAATGCTTTGAAAAGTTAAAAAAAAAAAGTTGGCCACACCCACCCCATCACATTACCACCACCAGCAAGCCACGCCCACAGAACCAGTAGTAACAAATTTTACATTTCACCCCTGAGTAGAAAACTTCTGTAGAGGAATATGGCTCATACAAAATCCTTGTAGCCTTCCAACTTGGAACTCTTCTTCCTGTTGATGAAACTACTCAGAGTACATGAGAGCAAGAGGAATTTTTCTTTGCTTCAAGCAGGCAACTGGGCCTATCCTGGCATTGGCAGTCTCCTACTGTGTGGAGGTAGAAAGATCTTTATGAAATAAGGGAGAACCGGTTACCACCGGTTCTCTTTGTGAACGCGCTTTGCGCACAGTGTTTATCCCTTAGCTTTGTATTTTTTTGATGTATAAAAGATCAAATATTCACTCATTATAATTCTTCATTCCTTATTTGCAGAAATCATATCAAAATTTAGAATGAAATCCTCTGGGTGCCATCTCATATAACACAGGCCCTGAGTCCCTCTAACCAAAAAGTGTTTTATCGATAGAAGAGAATATTTGTAACACAGGGTTAAACTGTAGATCCTTGGTGCTCTCGGAGCTTAATAGTATTCCTGCAGAATACTAGATATCAGTACTAGAAGGGATTGGAGTTTGCTCTTATTTTCATATACTAGTGGCTTACCCTGTCAGTATTGATCAATTGCTTCACAAAAATTGTTTTGATTGGTGCCGGGTCTCTATAGCCTCAGGTAGATAAATAAACTCTCTCTCCAATGTTTTTAAAATACAGAATTTCCCAGCATTCCTTTAGGAACCTCCAACATGCAAACTGTGGTTACTCATCCTAAAATGAATCCTCTTTACTTGGAGCTTCAAAATTTGCTGTTTGCTGGGGAGGTGTGTAGCTAAAAGTCAGTGTACATTTAGTGTACATCTGACTTCTTCATAACCAAACAAAAGTGTATTGTCTGTGCAGTTCACACCCCTTGCTCGCTGGATCTGGATGTCACAAAGCAAAGCCCACATTTGGAATTAACCCCCGCGTCTGGTTTTGGCTGGCAGAATGCTGCAGGAGGCTGAGTGCTGTCATGCCCCCTGGCCACACCCACCCTGGCCATCCTCACCTAGCCACACCCACCCAGGTGGTCATTAGGGCAGAGAACCGGTTGTTAAATTATTTGAATCCCACCACTGCCAATAAGTCTTGGTAGATTTATGGTAGGGCAGAAGCCCTAGTGGCTCCATGCTCTCCTGGCACATTGAAGAATTTTAAATGGCAGGCAGGGAACATTTTGAGGTGATATATGTAACCATTGGAGGCCAGATATGGAGAGTAAAACTGGCGACTGCAATAATTATCTCTTCTGGCAACTTTCCAGCCAAAAATATTGGCTGTGAAGAGACCTTGAGATACAGGTGCTAGAGGACATGAGGGAATCTGGGCTTCTTTTAACCACAAGTGCACCTGTGTTTTGAAAGGCCATTTTAACACATTACTTCTATTTCAACCTCTCAAAAATGGGGCTGAGATGAAATGAGTATTAACTTCTATAATGCAAGAAAAGTCTGTGACCAAGAGAACTCAAAGCCAGCCAGCAATAAGTAATAGAGAAGCCTGTGGAGTTTTATATTAAAACCATTCCTTCTGCTTCTGGTTCCTGACAGCTGCAACAGTGAGGCCATTTCAACAGCTCTTTTCAGCACCTGTGTGACCCCCATCATTTTAACAATGTCATAATCCAGTGGGAAGGAATCCAAACATTCGGTGTATCACTTTTTCTTCCCTCGTGGAAAAAGGTAGGGTTTTTTTCCCCCAGAGACATGCTTTCAGTTCCTACCCTCATTTCTGTAACTTTAGAAAGATTCGCAGAGTCTTATGAAAATGGTCTTTCAATGACCTTCTTCCCTCATTCCATGGGAGTGTTTCTCCAGTAGTCTCCCCTCTACAAGTTTATCCACACTTCTGCAATTCCTCACTGTATCGTTTCCATCCAACAAAACTCTCAAGTTCTTGGTTTTCCATTTAATGATTTGACATGCTAGCCAGTAGGTCTGTACAAATCAGGCAAAATCTAAACTGAATAGATGATTTTGCTCAGAAAATTATTCTAGTTCAAAAATATGAACCAATTCTGAAAATCAGTTCAACTTGGGTGCTTGAATGAAATTGTCAAATTATTTCAGTGTGGGTTTCCAGTTTGATTAAGAAAAACCTGGTGCTACACATGCAAAGAAACCTTTGAGCAATCCAAATGATTTGAGCTGTACCCGGTTTGATTATTCAATGGCTTGGAAAGTCAATTCTACTTGGAAATAAATTGCATTCGATAAATTGGATCTCTTAACTGGATATTCATGCAGTCCTACTAGCTAGCTTCCCAGGGGCTTTTGCTGAATTTATAACAGACAAATAGAGGGAGTTGTGGGTGGAGGGGTGGCAGGAAGGGATGAAAGCAAATATAAAGATGTTACTTTCTTTTCTTTTTATAGAGGAACATGGAGTTCTTGGTTGTCACTCCCAGATTCTAAACATGTTCAGAAGCAACAAAAGATGGATCTGCAGATGGGCCGTGCTGCTGCTGCTCACTGCTGCTTAGTCACCTACATCCCAGTACTTGAACTGGATGGAAAAGTATGAATAAACAAAAGTTTTGCCAATCTAGTTATTGCTTTATGTTTGCAGAGCTTAGGTAAATAATAGAATAGAATAGAATAGAATAGAATAGAATAGAATAGAATAGAATAGAATAGAATAGAATAGAATAGAATAGAATAGAATAGAATAGAATAGAATAGAATATCAGAGGTGGAAGGGACCTTGGAGGTCTTCTAGTCCCTACACCCAGGCAGGAAACCCTACACCACTTCAGACAAATGGTTACCCAACATCTTCTTAAAAATTTCCAGTGTTGGAGCATTCATAACTTTGCAGACAAGTTGTTCCACTTATTACTTGTTCTAACTGTCAGGAAATTTCTCCTTAGTTCTAAGTTGCTTCTCTCCAGTGATGGGATTCAATTTTTTTAACAACCGGTTCTGTGGGCGTGGCTTATTTGAGTGGGAGTGGCTTGGTGGTCATGTGACCAGATGGCAGTGGCTAGTGATCATGTGACCGGGTGGCCGTGGCTATGTGTATAGGGACTACTCAGAGGGCTGAAAAAAGTCATTTCTGACTGGTCCTCGCACTTTTGACTGGTCCTCACACTTATGACCATCCTCACATTTATTCCCGTTGCAGCATTCTTAACAGCCATGTCACTCATTTCACAATTGCTTCTCTTTACCATGGTGACAAGATAGGACGAAAAACGTAAAATGTGAGAACAGTCGTAAGTGCGAGGACTGGTCAAAAGTGCAAGGACCAGTCAAAAATAACTTTTTCAGCCCTCTTAGTAGTCCATATGCACAAAAGGACTATCCAGAGGGCTGAAAAAAGTGATTTCTGACAGGTCCTCGCACTTATGACTGGTCATCATTTTTGCCCGTTGCAGCATTCTTAACAACTGTGTCACTCACTTCACAACTGTGGTCCTTCATGTGACCATGGCCAGGTGGTCATGTGGCATCGCTTTTTTACCCTAATGACAGTTTGCTGCAGCGGTCATAAGTGTGAAAAACGGTCATAAGTCACTTTTTCCAGTGCCATTGTAACTGTTGTAAGTCAAGGACTACCTGTACAAAAATACAAAAAGCTTCTTTGCTTGTAAAAAGCTGCCTTAAATACCAATCATTAAATTAGAAATACCTGCAAACTAGAGTTACAAATTAGGGAGGGTGCCAGAGCACCTTGAGGAATTAAAATAGTTAAAATTCAGTGATAACTATCAGCAGCCAACTCTTGCTCATAAAGTGAAACTCTTTAGCAGAGAAGTCACTTAAGCTCTCCAGAATGAAGCAAAGGAAGAGAGTATCTATTGCTTGTTACACCAATTACCAGAACAAATAGATACAGAACTAGTCAGATTTCCTGCTTCTTTTCAGGACGGAGATTAACATTTTTCCTTCCAAACAAAGCTGAATAGGAAAAATTATCTCATAACTAAACACAGGATTAAATATCACCAAGTACAGAATTAATCTTCACCAAAAAACAGTTTTAAACCAAAAGTCAGAAAGGGTATGTCAACTCATGTTTGAATGTCAATCTTTCTAGCTAGCCAAGAAGCCTTGCTGAATGTCACTCATCTTGGTTCCTTGTCATTAAAAGCTTCTGCTTCATTATTCAATTATTTCTTCAAAGTGCTGATCATTGCACCCTGGCTGGAAGAACTCCAACAGGGGAGTATTTCCTCCCAACAGCGGTGTAAAAAGCTTAAAACAACTCTTCTCCTTTAAGAAAGTCAAGCAAAAAAAAAAAAAAAAAAACCTCTGAGAACCTCCGGAACTGGAAGCGACAGTAAGTCTAGGCATATTGCTGGAGAGGCGGTTTCTGTAAGCAGGACAATAAAGATTAGGCTAGGAAACAACACCAAATGTTGTAATTCCTTATAGGATTAACCCTGTAAAGTGGAAAAAAACAAAAGGAGATTTCTTTTAACAACCGGTTCTCTGAACTGCTTAACAACTTAACTATTTAACAACCAGTTCTACCGAACTGGTGTTAACTGGACCGGTAGAATCTCACTATTGCTTCTCTCCTTGATTAGTTTCCACCCATTGTTTCTTGTTCTACCCTCAGATGCTTTGAAGAATAGTTTGACTCTCTCTTCTTTGAGAGAGAGATATGGAACACTGACCCCTGAGATATTGGAACACTGCTATCATGTCTCCCCTGGTCCTTCTTTTCATTAAATTAGACATATCCAGTTCCTGCAACCATTCTTCATGTGTTGTAGCTTTCAGTCCCCTAATCATCTTTGCTAGTCTTCTCTGCTCTCTTTCTAGAGTCTCAACATCTTTTTTACATTGTGGCAACCAAAACTGAATGCAATATTCCAAGTGTGGCCTTACCAAGGCATTATAAAGTGGTATTAACACTTCATAAAGGATGATGTACTTTTCTGGTTTATTGTAATCCAACTATTACATGAAGGGGAAATATTAAATACAGAGGAAAGCTGAAATATAATTTCTTTTTCCCATTAAAACTGGAAAAAATATCTCAGTATGTGCATGGATATTCTACAGTCTTTGGTCTCTGGCAGTCTTCTCCAACTCCCATGTAGATGTTGGAACTATAATTCCCATCATCCTCAGCTACCATGATTACAGCTTCGGGTATTTCAGTATCCTTATTATAGGACAAACCATGTGATCCACCTGATAATTATAATCGGAAACATTCATTTAGGCACCTCATGCATTCCTATTAAAATGTGCAATTTGCTAATAGCATCTTAGCAGGCAGTCCACTTCCTTTGATAAAGGGGCAACATTTCTTCTGCAGAAAATGAACCAGAATGAAATCTGAGGGCACTCCCTTTTCAAACAGCCATTTCAAAGATACACGGATGATTCCTTGCCTCTCCTCTCAAGCACGAGAAAATGGCGGCACTGAACACAGTCCGTGGCTCTTCTCTCTTCCTTGCAGTGACACCATTCCTGTCTCTCCTCTTGCCATCCTGACACAGATGGCTGTAAATCTCCCGGATGCCAATTTGGCGCCTGCAGGTTAGGCATGCTGCCTTATTAGTGCTCAGTTTTGTCATTCAGCCATGTGGACCAAGAGGGAAAGGCAAACAGCATTGCAGACTGAAGCAAATTTACAGCCGTGCTTCCTTGGCTTATTTGCATAGTGCAGCTCTCCCTTTCCCCTACCATGTGCATCTTTGTGTAATTAACTAATGCCACATTCATCAGAATTTAATTCACGCAGTGCACAAAGATGCACAATGGCCTGGAGGTGAACAACAAATAGTCAGGCAATGCCTGGCAGGGGTCTCTTGGCTTCAGTCTTCTACCTCAGTTTACAGCATGAAGTTTGGCAGAGCTTAATTAGACTGTAGGACACCATTAGATCATTATCCCAATCCTTAGTTCATGTGCTTGGGAAATATTTTACCCCCTCCCAGTCTGGATCTGACAACCACTACTGCCTCCCAGAGTTGGTAAGTTTGCTTTTGCACATCCAAGGGCACGACAACATGCGCCTCCAAAATCTTCCTGATTGCCAGCAGGAACAGGCGAACGGGTGTTGCAAAGAGCAATGTAGCGTCTGCCAGGTTTTCCCGCTGTAATTGGATGTAGCATCTTTGCAGAAATAAGCGAAAACCACAATCAGGCTATAACAAGCCCCCAATATGTCTAGTAGTTGTTCATGTGTGTCTTGCTGGGATTCCTTTCTCCTTTTTTTCCTGGTTTTTAAATCACCTATTTTCAGAAGCAGCAGCTACTTGGGAATTGAAAAATAAACAAACAAACAAACAAACAAACAAACAAATCAAGCTCAACTGGGGCCAGAGCTAGAATGCCTATGGGAAGGGAGAAACGGATAGGCATCTTTCTCTTCCCAACCTCAGCACTCCAGCAAAGACAAATGAAGTTTTAAGGGGGAAAAAAACCCTAAATCTTGACCAATATGAAGTGCTCAGAGAAATCCGTAGAGCCTTGAAGACTCTCGACAAGCCCATCTAATCTTCAAGATAACTAATTGCTTGTCGTTTAATTAGCATTGGTCTACTGAGAGCATTAGGATCTATGTATGTTGTGATTTCTCATTTCATTAATCCCATCTCCTTCCCCCCACCCCCAATATTTTTTGCAACGATTCATTTATCAACAGTGTATAAGAGAAGTCACAAAGGGAAGGGGGAGAAAGGGTTTTTCTTTTAATTGATTAAAAATGTGGTTGTAAGTTGATTGGAGAAAAAAAAAATAACCGTATCACTTCAAAAGACCTCCTTTTTCCTTTTTCTATTTTTTTTCCTTTTTTTTTTTTTTTTTTGCATTGGGAAATTGTATTTGTTTACCACCCATCAAATAAAGCAAAAACAGAGTAAGTTCGATTTTTTTTTTTAATTAAAATGTGGAAATAATGAAGGCGGAGAGAAAGGCTAATTAAAAAAAAAACTCCTTTGCCAAAAACAAAGACTGAGTCAAACAAAAGCAGCAAATATAGTGCCCAGCTTGCTGAGATATTCAGTGCTGGATCGGGCTCCTTGCCAAGTGAATTCACAATACGCGGTTTCAATGTGTATGCAAAATGCCATTGTCTTAGCTAATGGTCGTTGCGGAAGAAACCCCACCATTTCTTGATTGCTGTGGAGGGTGACTTGTTATGGGGAGAGAGAGCGGGATGGGTGGAAGATGAAAGCAGAATACCTATCTTGACAGGTTGGTGTCTTGTCTTATCTTTGCCCCACTGTTTTCTTTAAATCCAAAATGGCTGGTCATGCTCCCCCATGACTGCCCACTTTCAACTTCCTCTGCCCTATTTTCCTTTCCTTCTTTCCTTCCTTCCTTCCTTCCTTCCTTCCTTCCTTCCTTCCTTCCTTCCTTCCTTCCTTCCTTCCTTCCTTTTTTCAAGGCTCCCTCTGTGGAACGTCATAGGTCCTGAGCTTGAAGGCAAAGGCTGCTTTCTGTCCGTCTGGCACATCGTCCCTGCAAGATGCCATCTCGCCCGCATTCTTCCCGACCATCCCAGCCAGGGCTGAAGAATCTGAAAGGCATTGCTGATGCTCCAGCCGCTTGATGCGCCTCGTATACTCGTGTTGCCCGATTTGCATATGCCGTGCAGCCATACTTAATGAGTGTGAGTAATTATGCCAATCAGACTTTCGGGTTGTGTGCTGTTGTATTATTTGGGGTTTTCGTTTCTTCACCCGCCCCCCCACCCCTGCCCAGCCGATGGCATTAAAACTTCACTACCTCTTTGGCGGAAGGCTAGGGAGGGGAAAAGGGGGGGTGTATGTTGGCACAGCAACTGTTGTTAAGGGAGAAGAGAAGCAGCTGCCAGCCTGCATAGCAAATCTGCAAGACTTGGCACCATGCCAGCTTCCTTGAGGGTTTCAGAGGGATGGTATGTTGGACGGTAAGACTAGCTAATTAATCTTCCGGCAGGGAACAATGTAATATCAGGCAATTACAAAGGCAGAATGAAATTACAGTGGTGGGAAGGCTGGCATACGAATTTCTCATCAAGTTCTCTTCCTTGGCTCCACGGTTATAGATTTTTATACCTCAAGATGAGCAGTGGAAGAGGGTGGGGGAGGAGGGAGGAGGAGGAGAAAGCAAGCACATTTGAGCCAAATGCACAGGGGACTTTTTATTTGGTTCGCCCAGAATAATTTCCACTGGAAACAGTTTGGAAGTTGAGGCTGGGAGATCTAAATGCAATTGGAAACTTACTTTTAAAAGATGTATAGGACTCTGGGTTTCTTGTCTCATTTTTCCTCAGTGGGGCCCTTCAGGATAATGAAGAAATGTGCCCTGACTCTGATGTCATCACAGTCACTGAAGTTCTGTGGTAAATGATGAGATATAGTGCCTCAACTGGAAAGGCTGAGATGTTGATTGGTTGACAAGGTGAGGGTTATTTCTCCCTCAAGGTTGGTAAGGAACAAATTCCACAGGTATTTCATTTCTACAAGGATGACATGGCCAATCTTCACAGCTCAGTTATTCCAGCCATTGGCAACTCTACCACCACATGATGAGAAGCCTTCTCTTCCCTTATAGGAGGGAAAGCCGAAGGGAAGAGAGAATACAGAGAGGTGAATTACAGGTTCTTCCAGTATTAAGCAGGCCCTACTTCCTTGCTTCTCTTTCTTTGCACAGATTTTAGCCTATGCTAGAGGAAGTTGAGGGCAAAAATCAGGGAGTTTGAGTAGAGTGATTAACACACACATAAAAAAAACCCCATAGGTTATGATGACCCACACTACATCAGGCAGGACCGAAAACCTTTTTTCCCCTCAAAACTTTTTTTTTTTTTAGAGAGAAGAAAGCTTGCACTCTTCACTCTCTTCATTTATCCCCACCTGTAACCAGCCTGACATTTTCCAATGGAAATTTCTCAAAAGTGAAATATCGGTTTCTGTATCTCAATCCTTCTATTTGCTAATTCAGAGATGCTGTAGAAATCTCTACTTGATTTGCTGGGCTTCACAATTAAGGATGTTGAATTCCATTCTCTAGAACTCAGTCTTGGCACTAAGACTCTTATAAACATGAAGAAGTGATGTTTTTGGAGTCTTTCTTAATAGCCAATATAATCTAAATACTATATTTCTGGAGATTCTACCTTGCTGGATAATGCCTACAATCTTAACAGAAAATGGAAATAAACATATTAGAAACAAGTCTCTTAGAAGATATCTCTTGATGGTAGTAATATCAGGGAATGCCTTCTATATGGAAACTACTTCAAATAATAATAATAAAAAATCACCTCACTGACCTACTTAAACTCCTCAAACTCCTAATAAAACTCTGAAGATTTTCTCTCAACCTTTAAGTTACCCAAAGACTCTAAAATTCATCTAATCTAAAATCTTCCCTCATATTATTTATGCTCTGTAGAGAGTAAACGTGCCCTCAACTCACCTCCTGATATCAGTATGAATACAACAGTGTAGTTTTAGTTGCACAGTCACAGGTGTGTTTATCTATCTTTCATTATATTTTCCTGACTCTGCCATCACTCATCCAGCCTTAGGATTCCCTGACATTCTCCCAATCAAATTTTACCGAAACATATAGCCCCTCATAGTTTCTGAGCTGAGACAGTGTTGACTAAATGTTGTTACCTGTTGAGATTATACCATGTGTGGGGCAATACAAATGTAGTTTTTAGCTGACTCATGATTATTCATTGAATCAAGTTAATATTCACTGATCATTACTGATCCTGCAGATATTAACATCACATATTTCTAGAGTAGTAAATCCCTCTATATTCTGTTCTTGAGGTCATATCTAATATTGGTTCCCTTTTCATGGTTTGACTTGACCTATTGATTAGCATGAGGTTTATTCTAATTAATTTCATGTTGTTAAACTTGGTGCTAGTAAAAAAAAAAGTACACTGAATTATTTCTGCTGAGCAAGCATCTTTCCTGCTTTGCTGTTCTGTGCATTTCTGCATAAACCTTACATAGTCCTGTTGGTCTGGATTAGACAAGCTCTGACTATAAGAGGCTAATGCCAGACCCCTGAGCTTGTCTGGATTTAGAATCTGTTTATAAGGTTAGATAAAGTTAATTATGATTCCCCCCTGCCATCTGTGAACATGTGCACAGGGATGTATGTATTTGTATATTTGTAAATGAGAAATCCACATCTTCTGAATATTAGGTCATCACACCACAGATCAATTACTGTAAATCAGGCTGTCACATCCGGTGAAATATGTTACATCACAACACTTGAAAATTGGAACCATACATTCATTCCTTTGTAAGAAACTTTGCAAGAATAAGGCACTGAGCAGGATCCCAGTACAGCTACTGGGGTCAGATTTCTCAGTTTGTTTATCACTTAGAGTTCAGGGATGTTGTCTAGAAAAATATTTAATACTTAAAAAAGGTAACTTCCTAAATAGGGTCTGAAATTCTGACAGTGACTCTGAATAAATTCTGGATATGGACAGCTTTATGATATCTTCTATAAATCTGTGGTGGAGACAGCTCATCTCGATGAAGACATATTAGAATTCCCTCAAGAGAAAATGAGTTGTAAAATGTATGGGGTTGTTAGCCTGTTGGGCTTGATTCATTACTAAATGCTGATTACTTGGAATCTATTCCCAGCTTCTCAGGAAGGCAATGACAATGATGAGCTCAGAGAATGGTCCCAACCTAAAGTTTAAATTGGGCCATATGAAATAGTAAATAAAGAAAACAAGAAATGTTGCTGAGAAATAAAATTTGGTCAATTTCTTGAAAGCAACTGATAAAAAAAAAACCAAAGCAGTTAATGAACAGATATTTTTAAATTGTTTATTGAAAAGAAAGAGTAGGGTGGACAATAAGGAGATAAGTGATTGCAATTCCATGTAATTCTAATTAAAAATTGATCAAAGAAGGCTTTGTGCCACCTGATTGTGGTTTTAGAGTATATGCAATGTATGTTATGTCTAGTAGAAAAGGGATAACATTTGTGGAGTTCTAATTACAGGATCTAATCTGGTCAGTCACCAGGACCAGAGGTTAAGTCTTCCAACGTTTGGGACTTGTGCTAGAGCCTATCCCCAGGGAACTTCTCTCTACCAGAATGTATACTTTGGGCTACTCTATGCATAGTATTTATGTGGTGCCTGATTGTGTATGGCTTTTTATTGGTTGATTGGGATGCTGTTGGCTGGCTATTAAGTTGTTGGCTGTTGTTTCCTTGTGCTGCTAAGTCTTATATGGTAGATGATGATATTAAGTCTTTTTCTACTTCCTTCTTTTCTTCTTCAAGCAGATGTGAATGGAAAGAACAAAAGAGGTTCATTTGCTTTCTGAACATGAAATTGATTTGAACACTAGCTAACTTTTCTGTCCCAATTTTCCTCTTTTTCTCTGTTTTTCTTTCTCTATCTCTTTGCTGAGGACCATGTTCTTAGAAAAGGAAAGGGAACAGTATCTAGCAAGACATTTTCCCTTTTATTAATATGGAATTCTTCCAATCCAAGCCTTGACTGACAGGAATTTTAACCTGTAATAAATAAGTAGTATATTTTATAAAATATAATTCTGTATCCTAACCATTATATCATAGATTTTGAAATAAATTGGCTATTTTGGGCATTCCAACTAGATGACCAGAGAACATGGTAATAATATTTCCTGCCATTTTCTTTTCCTAAACTCTTTCCCTTGCCCTGTGCTTAAAAGACAATTTTTTAAAAAAAATTATCTTATCAATGACTGCATACATACTTCTCTGAGATTACTGTAAAGGGGTGGGAGGGATGACCATTATGCTTTGATTATCCAAGGGACTTGCTGTGAATTTATTATTAGGGTTTTGTGCAGTGCTTTAAACTTGATCTCCAAAATGTGCTTCAGAATGTGGGGAGAGTTGATCAGAACTGCTACATCTTTGACAGATGAATCTGAAACACTGCCTACCCAATTTATATTATTTAAGTGGATAGGTTTATGTATACAGTACCAGCAAAAATGCTTAGTAGCCTGTCATCTGATACTAAGGAGTATCTACAGTCTACTTCCTTCTGCAGATACTACCCCCTGCTGGGATTTATAAGAGAAATTAGAAACATGTCAAATTAACCAAGGCTAAGAAAAGCAGTATGGGAGAGCCATATGGAAAGCTTCTGAAGCAGGTGGAAGATGGTGTAATGAAGAATACATGACACTCTCATTGGCTGACACAAAGCTTGATTAACACATAGCACCTGCTGGCTTCTTCCTCTGTTTACCTGTTACAAGTTCTAAAAAAAGGGTCAATTTTAGCTTACCAAGAGGGAACCTTTCCTTCTTTTTAAAAACGTGTTATTGCTTTTTAATCTACAATCATAAATGATAACATAAAAACAAAGCAAAATATACCTGAAAATAAATATATTTTTAAAAAATCAAATCATAAATTAAAATAAAATAATAAAATATACTGCTCAAAAATAAAGGGAACACAAGCAGAAGACATCCGAGATCTGAATGAATGAAATAGCCTTATTAAATACTTCGTTCTTTACATACAGTAGTTTATACACTGCTCAAACAACTAAAGGGAACACAAAACTACTGTATGTAATGAACGAAGTATTTAATAAGGTTATTTCATTCATTCAGATCTCAGATGTCTTCTGCTTGTGTTCCCTTTATTTTTTTGAGCAGTGTATAATGGTAGAACAAAGCTCAATGACATTCAACCTTCATCAAATAGGACTTATATCACATGTCCCCATATTATCATCAAATAATAAAGCTGGAAGGAACCACAAGAATCATCTATTCCAAACTGATCAAATTTTCCATAGAGGTGGTAAAAAGCCAATTCATATGTAGAAAATGGAAGGGTGTCTTTCGCCATGAATTACTTGCCATCCAAGTAAAATATTAATCTTAGCTTCTGCCCACGCACAATAAATCCAAAGTTTTTCATACTTTGATAGGTTCCAAAGTTTTGGAATACTGTATTATTCAACAATGTATTCCATTCTTTGATCTTTATTTTTTTTAAAGCTCTGTGTACAACTGTATGAATAATAAATCAAAGCTATATCAACATAGAGCAAGCCCATTGATCTATATATGAGTCAGAGTTCTGTCCAATAGATTGCACTTCCAAAATACAGAATCAACCCTTACTATGCTCTTCTGTGGTGCCTAATATACTCAAGAATTTGCTGAATTAATTTTACTTTAGGACAGTGGTGAAATCTGAACCAGTTTGCTACCGGTTCGATGACTGTGCATGGGTGTTGCATGCATGCATGCGCAGTTCGCACCAAACACGCTGTTAAGGATATTTTTGAGTTACACCCGAAGTTGTGGCTTATAAAGCAGAGTACCGTTAGAGTTTTACACATGGAAACGTTTTGAGAGTAATTGTGAATAACATACAGACAAACTGGATTTTATAGTATTTTACTTTTAGGGAAAAGCAAAATCATAGTCCTTTAACAATCCAAGTCTTAGCCATATAAAGTGCAATATAAGATCAATCCAGGGATATAAAATCTTCTTACCAGCTTGTAGAAAAATACAAGGAACAATCAGGAACAATATAAAAACAGTTCAATAAATATCAAAAAGCAGTAAATAAATAATCATGATCAAACAGTTGACCATAGAGAGATCATAAAGAGTTATAGCGTAGCAGCAGGTAAAATGGTGTAGTGTCCACACTAACCATAATTTAGCTCTCCTTAAATACATTGGCTACAGAGCTCAGCCAATCAGGATGCAGAATGACTCCGCATAGTTCTTAAAGCTACATAATACATTCACATAATACAAACATACAATGTTGGCTTATATATTTCCTAGCCAACCAATTAGGCAATAACTATTTCCTAACACACACGCTACACACATGCATAGTACACGTCAAAAGGAGGCTTGGGAACATAAATAGAAAAGCAAAGGGGGGAATCAGCTGTTTTTTTTTTTTTTTTTTAAATTTGATTTATATGCCGCCCTTCTCCGGAGACTCAGGGCGACTTACAATGCGTTAAGCAATAGCCTTCATACTTTTGTATATTTATACAAAGTCAGCTTATTGCCCCCACAAACTGGATCCTCAATTTACCCACCTTAAAAAGGATGGAAGGCTGAGTCGACCTTGAGCCTGACTAGGATTGAACTCAGAGAAATTACAGGCAGCTGGTGTTAATTGCTGCCTTTAGTAGGAGGCATTAGCCCCCTACGCTACACAGGCTCCGGTGCGCGATCTTGGGAAACTTTTTAAAAACTTTTTAAAAGCATTTTTTTACTAACGGTTCCAGAGAACTGGTAATAAAAAAATGCTTTAAGAGTTTAAAAAAAAAAGTTCCCACAATCACATGTCTCTCAGCTGATCATTGGAATTTTTTTTTTACTTTTTGTTACTACCAGTTCAGCGAATCAGTAGCATTTGTTACTACTGGTTCGGGAGAACCGGCCCGAACCAGTAGCATTTCATCCCTGCTTTAGGGGCATATAAAACTACTTCCACATAATTTTAGCCCATTTATCTATCTAAAATAGATTCTAACTCATTATTCCAATACATGCAAATTGGTGCATCTCAATGCATCTTTTGCAATTGTGAATAAAAATAAATTGTAGGTTTAAGGACTTCAAACATCTTTTCTACTGGTATTTGTTTAGAAATGTCAGAAGTAACTAGTACATCTGGCTCAAATTGTACTATTAAGAGATATTTTAATTGCATAAATTTATACTGAGAAGACTTAGGTAATTTACTTTGTTGATTCAAAATATGACATGTTTTGAAAAATGACTTTAAGAGTAAGGCGGTCTTAATGCCTTTTTTCTTGCCCATGAAATTCAGAAAAAAAATGTTTGTCAGCAGTCTTTAAGTCTTCCCAATCTTTTCTTCGGGTGTTGTAAAGAAATAATTATACCAGAGTATCACAGTTAGGCTGAACCTTCTGACACACTCAAATGTATCAAATTGGAGATTTTTTCTTCTTCTACCAAGGAACTATTCCTTCAGCTCATTTCTAGGAAAAATGGAAGGGGAGATGCTCTAGTTCAGGGGTGTCAAACTCGCATCATCACCGCAGTGTCACATGAGATATTGAAATTTTTCCCCCCTTTGCTAAACTGGACGTAGGGAGGGCCAGTGCATGATGCATCCGGCCCATGGGCTGCAAGTTTGATAGCCCTGCCCTCCTTCACAGCAGTCAGAAATAGGAACCTGTGAAAGTGGTGGTGGGAAATTTGTTCTTTCAGACTTGCAAGATTCTGTTAACGTAGTCTTGTAATAAAGTGGAATTAACTCATCTAATTGTGTTTTGTGTTTGGTTTAGGAAGGAGAGTTGACATCACTCTTGCAAGTTTCATCGTACAAAGCTCCTGCTACCATTTGTAACTGCCCGATTAATTGGGATGGGTCCTTCTTAAGTTTCTTCTTCTGTTCATTAATCCATTGGAGGGGGGCTCTCCATCTTTTGTCTGATTGTTTCTTAGGCAGCATCTTTTCCCCTCATCCTCCAAGTTTATCCACACATTTCATAACAATATATGTATTCCTCTTCTTCTTCTATTTATAAGCTGCCCAGCATCACTAAGGAGTTGGGTGATCTCAAAATTGGATAAATAAATGGATACATCTAATTTTTTTGTTTGAAAGCTTAAATTAGGAATCAACACCTTCTATCCAACCTTTTAAGCAACTCACCAAGCTGGGCAACTGTTAACCCAGAAGCAAACAAATGGTGTGGTCATTTGGTGTGAATGATTTGATCAATGAAAACACAGTAACTGACATCATAGAAACTTTCAATATTTTAGATTTTATTTAATTAGCCTGCCTTAGTTCTTCATTTTCTATTAGGAATAAATATCTTTCTTATGCTTGTTACCAGGCAATGCTACTTATCTTAGAATTTTGATTGTCTAGATATAGATAACACTAGGGGTGAAATCCAGCAGGTTCTGACAGGTTCTGGAGAATTGGTAGTGGAAATTTTGAGCTGTTCGGAGAACCGGCAAATACCACCTCTGCCTGGCCCCAGAGTGGGGTGGGATTTTGCAATATCCTTCCCCCAGGAGTGGGGAGGGAATGGGATTTTTGCAGTATCCTTCCCCTGCCACACCCACTAAGCCACACCATGCCCACCAAGCCATGCCCATAGAACTGGTAGTAAAAAAATTTCCCCACTGGATAACACCATCCTCATTAAGTAATATTAAAGTCTGTACACTGTAAAAATATTGAAAGTAAACCCATGAAATATAATTTGTATAAAATCTTACATATTTGAAAACATTATCAAATATTTATATGAAAACAAGACACACTAGGAGAGGCTAGAAAATATATAACAATGTAACTGAGGTTGTTTTAATAGTAAAACTTATTTTTAAAATCTTTTTTTTAAATAGTTTGGACTTCACAAGGTCATATTTCTATGGTACCTCAAAAATAGAACAGAAGCCAAGATGAACAGTCTTGAAATCATACAGCTTTGTCCTGAATCATTTCTATGATTCTTGAGGGTCTAGTATTTAATAATTTACTATGAAAGGAACTTAAATGGATTTTTTTAGAGAGCTGCTTATATAATCAAAATTCTCAAAGCTTAAATGCATTCATAATGTTTGCCAAGTATTTCTAAACAATATCCAAGATTGCTTTATTTGGTCATTATTGTATCTACGGTATATTCAAATACAACTCTTTTGAATTCTTTCAGATCTCTCATTTGAAATTTGTTATTCCTTTTCATCCTGAAATTTGTAAGAAAATCTCTGGCTTCCTTTATAATATATATTAACACAGGTAAGCTAAAAGAATAGAGAAAAAAAATCAGTGAACAAATAGGTATTGACCTACAATAATATTGAAATGCTCCAATCTGAATATTTTCATAATTAATGTGTTTAGTAAGATACCAGGATCAGGAATGATAACTAACACAGGTTTTGCAGACTGAAGCAGTCTTATAGAAATTATGAAGTTAAAAAATGTGAGAAAGAGAAAGCTTTTTTCATTTTTCTTTCCTTTTTTATTTCTCTGTAGACCCTCTCCTTTCTTCAATCTGGCTCTGATTGGGGCTCACCATACTAAACAAGTGGAATCAAAACCATGGTTGAAAGGGAGGGGCAGGGAGTGTAAAAGGAGAGGATCACCCAAAGATTACCTACCAGGCAACCCAATGTGCTTGAGGGAGTTAAGTACCAAATATCTTTATTATGGTCTCTGGCTAGTCTTTACCATAAAAGAGTACAGTACAGGAGTCAATCAATCAGAATAGAGCTGGAAGGGACCTCAGAGGTCTTCTATCCAATCCCTGCTCAAGCAGGAGACCCTATGCCATTTCAGACAGGTTGCTGTCCAGTCTTTTCTTAAAAACCTCAGGTGATGAAGCACCTACAACTTCTGAAGATAAGCTGTTCCACTGGTTAATTATTCTCACTGTTAGGAAGTTTCTCCTTAGTTCCAGGTTGTTTCTCTCCTTGATTAGTTTCTAATCATTGTTTCTCATCTTGCCTTCTGGTGTTTTGGAAAATAAATTGACCCCCTCCTCTTTGTTTCATCCCCTCAATTACTGGAATACCGCTATCATGTCACCCCCCAGTCCTTCTTTTCTCTAGACTGGCCATACCCAATTCCTGCAACTGTTCTTCATATGGGTTTTGGTTTTTTTTTTGGTCTCCTGGCCTTTAATCACCTTTGTTGGTCTTCCTTGCACTTTTTCCATAGTCTCAACATCTCTTTTTGTAATGCGGTGACCAAAACTGGATGCATTATTCCAGATGTTGTAAGTCCCTGACTAAACAACAATTTTAGTGACCATTCAAAGTTACAAGGGCATTGAAAAAAGTGACTTATGACCAGGTTTCACTCTTACAATCATTGTTGCCTCCCCGGGGACATGTGATCAAAATTCATATGCTTGGCAACTGGGTCATATTTATGACAACTGCGGGATCCTGGGGTCATGTGAAGATCCCCCTTTGCAACCTTCTGACAAGCAAAATCAATGGGGAAGCCAGTTTCACTTAACAACCATGTTACTAACTTAACAATTGCAGCAATTCACTTAACAACTGTGGCAAGAAAAGGGGTCAAAACCGCTTTACAAATGTATCATTTAGCAACAGAAATTTTGGGCTCAATTGTGTTTGTAAGTCGAGGACCACCTGTAAAAAAGAGGAACAGTTTAATACAGTAATTTGTTATTGGGGAAGGGGAAAAATGATAATACAATAAGACAGCACATCTAATTAAAAGTTTTGCACAGTTGTATAACTCTGTGAAGATATTTGGCCACTTGGGGTGGTTACATGACAGTCATTTGCAGTTGAAATGCACTATACTGGCCAGGGACTTAATAATGCGGATTATTGACAGTGCAGAACTAATGTAAAAGGGATTCAGGAAAAGTAATGTCAAAGAGAATCAAGCAAGTTCTCAGCCCAGCAATTCTTCCTGTTTTTAGCCAGAGGATCCCTTCACTGACTGAAGTGTGTCTTATAAAGCTCTCTCAGGTTGGTTAAACTCCCACTGTGCTTGTCCTTTGAAGTGCCACTTAGCTGGGCTGGGAGCAGATTGATAAAAAGTTAATTTCTATTTGCTGTTGCTGCGTAATTGGATGAACACGAAAGCAATTAAATATTAAAACATACAAACAAATAATGAAGTCACTGTAATTAGCCCAAGTTCGATCACTGTCATAGTTATTTAGGAGGGGATGATATGCCTCAGCAGGTGATGTTTTAAACAGCCTGGGATACTCCGGATTTGCCTTCGGAGAATGCTGAATCACGGACCTGGGATTTTAATTACAGCCCACTGAAAATAAGTGGTGATGACAGCCACACGACAGCCACATGATGGCAGGAAAATTAGGCCACGGTAAGAGATAGCAATGAAATAGGCTTGGCAATGTTTAGTTCCAACTTCTGGAACTACTACCGGTAGTTCTGAGCCAGCTTCATAATGTCTGAATATTGTGCCAGAAATCATGTTTTCTACTTCTTAAAAGCTCTCTCTCTCTCTCTCTCTCTCTCTCTCTCTCTCTCTCTCTCTCTCTCTCTCTCTCTCTCTCTCTCTCTCTCTCTCTCTCTCTCTCTCTCTCTCTCTCTCTGAAAAAGTCTGTCTTTATCCACAAGGCATTTCTTTTTTGATCCTTTTCATTGTCTTTTTGAGCTTGAGCTGGTTTGATAGAGATGTTAATTGAGTTAGACATAGTTGTAAGTGGTCTTGATTTTAGATGCACATTTAGGTGGTCTACTAATCTGCAGCCCTTGATACAGAATCCAGAAATGCATCCTTGGAAATGGATGACTTTTTTCTTTAAAAGCATCTTGCCCAGGAGTTTAACTAAAAAATTAGAATTCAGGGAGGTTACAGTTTTCCAAAAAGAAGACTGAAACCACAGCTCTGGTCCCCTTTTTTGCCTAGGTCAGTGATAGCTAACCTTTTCCAGACTGAGTGCCCAAAGCCCACGTGTGCACACGAATGCGAGTGTCTGAACCCCCAAAATGCAACCCATGCAGGCCCCACACATGCACGCCCCCATGCATGCACACCCTCTGCGCACTTGCCCCACCCCACCCCCACACCCCTGCGCATGCACATGCAGCTCCCGCATGCAACCCACGCATGTGCAGCAGAGACCCGATGACCAGCTGGCCAGCGGAAGGCGCACGACATGCACGGTAGAGCTAAACCAGGGTAATGGCTCATGTGCCCACAGAGAGGGCGCTGCATTCCACCTGTGGCACACCTGCCATAGGTTTGCCATCACAGACCTAGGTAAAGGCAAGGTCCTATATATCCACTAGTCAAAGTGTGTGTGTGTGTGTGTGTGTGTGTGTGTGTGTGTGTGTTGATTGATTAGCCATATCAACATACAGGTTCAAACACATATGACCAATAAAATTCTAAACAAATGATTTAAAATGATAGAAGGGTAAAATACAATAGTTATAGCAGAAAACAGAATAATTTAATACATAAATATGTAAAATAGAATAAAATGACATAAAATTATATTTCTATATCACCCCCGCAATCTACCCCAATCAGGCCCACTTATGCCAATCTCAGTTGGACTATATCCACTAGTCGTAAAAATGACTAGATAATTCCAACATTTTTGAAGAAAAAAACAATTTTTTTCACTGAAGTGAACAAACACTTTTTTAAAATGGCAGAAGAAAAATTCAGCACAACACTACATGGATTTTAATCTATGGATAGGATAGGATAGGATAGGATAGAATAGAATAGAATAGAATAGAATAGAATAGAATAGAATAGAATAGAATAGAATAGAATAGAATAAACAGAGTTGAAAAAGACTTTGGAGGTCTTCAAGTCCAACCCCCTGCTTAGGCAGGAAACCATATACCATTTCAGACAAATGTTGTCGAATCTCTTCTTAAAAACCTCCAGTATTGAAGCACCCACAACTTCTGGAGGCAAGTTGTCCCACTTATTAATTGTTCTGTCAGGAAATGTCTCCTTAGTTCTAGGTTGCTTCTCTCCTTGATTACTTTCCACCCATTGCTTCTTGTCCTGTCCTCAGGTGCTTTGGAGAATAGTTTGACTCCCTCTTCTTTGTGGCAACTTCTGAGATACAGTATTGGAACCCTGCTATCAAGTCACCCCTAGTCCTTCTTTTCATACCCAGTTCCAGGAACCGTTCTTCATATGTTTTAGCTTCCAGTCCCCTAATCATCTTTGTTGCTCTTCTCTGCGCTCTTTCTAGAGTCTCAACATCTTTTTTACATTGTGACTAAATGTGACCAAAACTGAATGCAGTATTCCAAGCGTGGCCTTACCAGGGCATTATAAAGTGGTATTAATGCTTCACGTGATCTTGAGTCTATCTCTGTTTATGCAAACTAAAACTGTGTTGGCTTTTTTGGTAGCGGCAGCACACCGCTGACTCATATTTAAATGGTTGTCCACTAGGACTCCAAGATCCCTCTCATAGCTACTACTGTTGAGTGAGGTACCGCATATATTGTACCCGTGTATTTTGTTTTTCTTGCCT
This sequence comes from Masticophis lateralis, assembly GCA_030761175.1. Taxonomy (NCBI): domain Eukaryota; kingdom Metazoa; phylum Chordata; class Lepidosauria; order Squamata; family Colubridae; genus Masticophis; species Masticophis lateralis. Next base: position 116,033,122 of record JAUDYJ010000002.1, read on the forward strand.
GAATGTAGAAACTTACATTTTTTTACCATATAATTTCATTTTGTTGTATAGCACCCATTGTTCGATAAGCTGAAGATGATTCACTTCAAATCTGGCAGCTGTAGCACATTTAAACAATTTGACTCTTGGAAAAGGGAAGAGAAAAATGGGTAGCCTTCTCCAATCTGGTGCCTTCCAGCTCTATTATCCCTTCCATCATTCGCAGACATCATAGCCATTGCATCTGAAAAATAAGATGGTAAGAAGAGCTGAGGAGACAAATATGCAGAATGCAGCTCATTCTTGTAGCCTGCGCTGCATAGTAATTGCTTGTTTTTAACTAATGATATGATACTGGAACCTTTTGCAAGTGTTCATTTGCTGCACCATAGGAGACGGAGTCTGAAAAATGCCTATGGATTCCATCATAATATGGATAACTTTTGTTCCTTTTGCACTCTTACAACAATCCTTTCTAACCATACTTAAGTGTACAATTCCTAACATTCCAATATATTATTTTTTCCTCAAGAAGAAAATCCCCACTGTTTTTTTCCCCACAGTTCTTGAATATATTTGTGCAATTAGATTCAATAATTCAGACAGTCTCTCCCTTTATAGAATGGCACGAGTTTCAGTGCAAGTCAAATTTGTGGTTCTTCAGAGTGGCCATTACTGACCCACAAAAGTCAGTGGGACCATCCAAGGGGTTAATGTTGTTGTCGTTGTATTATTGGTTTAATAAAGTAGAATTCATTAAATTATTTTCATAGAATAAATGGGGGTCAATGAACAATCAGACGCCTTTATGAAGGGGTTGATGAGCTGGAAAGTTTGGGTACCCCAGGCCAGTTAGAATGCATTTATCTGACCAGCAACAGCTGACCAACATTGCCCAAAAAAGAACAATGTGTAGATTATAATAACTGTGACTTTAAAACCCTGCTTCATTAACCAAGTTAAATACTAGACCTGGCCCTAATATCAGGCAGAGTTATGTGGCTCCTTAGAAACTTGTATGCCATACAATTCATTATAGATTCCCTGCATCCAGCACAATAAAATGCAAATTAAAAACAGTTGCAGTAACCAGAAATCTTGACTTTTGATGACTAACCACCTTCCTCTACCCGCACTGGGGGTAGACAAGTTTGCACTGAAAGCTCCGTGGAGCAGTTTTGTTTAAGATGAGAGGCTTAAAAGTGGGACTTTATGCCCCCAAGCCTGTCTTTGAATATTATGTGGCCTGTATTGCAGGGGTGAAATCCAGCAGATTCTGACAGGTTCTGGAGAACCGGTAGTGGAAATTTTGAGTAGTTCGGAGAACCGGCAAATACTACCTCTGGCTGGCCCCAAAATCTCCATTCCCAGAGGGTAGGAATGGAGATTTTGCAGTATCCTTCCCCTGCCACGCCCACCAAACCATGTCACCAAGCCACACCACACCTATCAAGCTATGCCCACAGAACCAGTAGTTAAAAAAAATTGGATTTCACCACTGCTGTATAGGGTGAATTAAAGAAGAATTGGAACCATTTACAACTGTGTTTCAGGGACCAAAATATGTTGGTTTCCAAGATTTTGCACAGCTCAAAAGGACTCTCTGTTTAATGCCAATATATAATGGACCTTTCCATTTAGAAAAGTTAATGAATAGCCCTTAGTCACATAAATTGCATTCATTGTAATGGCTGCATTAAAACCGGAACATAATCGTTAAGGTTAGGAATACTCTATTTAACAGGTTTGAATTCCTCAGGAGACAAATATCCAGCCTTAAGAAACACTAAGGGGAAAGTATTTATCACAGTTTATATGTAGCCCTCATTTAGACACAGCCTTGTTTAGCTGCCATTCACAGTTATGACAATGATAAAGAAGTAACTTTACAACCAATCCCCATGTTTATGACTTTTACAGGATTATAAAGCAAAGGAAACCTGAAATAAGATCACACAGTTGTGAGTTCATTTAATTACCAAGTTGCTAGTCACAATAGTGGTTGCTAAACAAGGAACTCTATTTTAAAGTTCATCTTTGAGTTTTATTACTAGGTCAACAAAGCTTATAGCATTATCGCTCTAAAATCTGGTAATCCTTATTATTTTCCCTTATTTTATTTATTTTGAAAGGTATGGCAGTCACGGACACAAATTTTACATGCACATAGTTTATGCAGAACATTGAATTCAAACATCTAAAGATATCTTGGAAAGTGCCAAAGTGTGAATGGAGCACCTGCCCACCTTACTGTAAAGCAGTACAGTACTGCTTCAAGATTGTGAAGTAGGTATAAAAGGTATCCATGAGCCTCTGGGAATGGACATGTATTTGCCTGACTAGGTGGTTCGGTGGCTAAAACACTGAGCTTGTTGATCAGAAAGGTTGGGGGTTCGGGGGTTCGAACCCCTAGTACAGGTCTCCTGCATGAGCAGGGGGTTGGACTAGATGACCTCCAAGGTCCCTTCCAACTCTGTTACTGTTACTGTAATGGTTGCTTGAAATTATCCAGAGATGTCCTATCTGCCGTCTTGCATATTTTGAAGCATTTTTTAGATAATGAACACTGCACAGTTTTAATGTGTGTGTCTCCATTTATAACTATCTTTTTCTTTATTAAGTAGAAGTCTGATTGAAACCGCAGAATTTATGTTATCTCTCTCTATAAAAAAAATACAGTATACCCTATTAATGTATATACATCATTCAGGACAGCAAAAGGATCTCTTATGAGAGATAATTCTTACAATTTGCCCTTTAGGGGGAAATATCTATCATAGCTAGTGGAAGGTGATATAAATCTGCTTCCTAGCTAAGGAAAAACCAAATCTGTGTATGCATGAAAAACTCAGCATTTTGGAAGAAATAGGTGGAATATAGTATCAATAAAAAAATATGAACAGGAGGAATCTGCTGACCAATAGAAAAGAATAACAGAAGGAATATGTCTATATACATATCAGAGATGGGTTTCAGCAGGTTCTGACCAGTTCTGGAGAACCGGTAGCAGAAATTTTGAGTAGCTCGGAGAACCGGTAGTAAAAATTCTGACTGGCCCCACCCCCATCTATTCTCTGCCTCCCAAGTCCCAGCTGATCGGGAGGAAATGGGGATTTTGCAGTAACCTCCCCCCGGATTGGGGTGGGAATGGAGATTTTACAGTATTCTTCCCCTGCCACGCCCGCCAAACCAAACCACACCCACCAAGCCATGCCACTCCCATCAAGCCACACCCACAGAACCGGTAGTAAAAAAATTTGAAACCCACCACTGGTACATGTGTGTTTGTATGCATATGCACAGATAGACATGTAAATAGGTAAATGTACTGAATGTTCACTGCTTGCATCTCGGAATTCAGCAGGATCCCTTTCTGGGATCTGACACTCTTTCATGCAGGTTTCCAGCATAAACATAAACTTGCTGGCTGGAGAATTCTGGGAGTTGAAGTCCACAAGTCTTAAAGCTGCCAAGTTTGAAGACCTCTGATCTAATGTAAATAATTTAGCAGCCCCCTCAGCCCCCCCCAAAAGACCCCAAACAGCACAGCTAAAGGAAATTAGTATAATACAGACGACAATAGTGTTTTTATGTTTTACTTCGCCCAAAAGTACTATATTCTACATCCATCCACAATTAAAAATAACCATTGTTTTCACATGAAGAAAGAACAACACAATAATCATCGTATGCAAAATAATAAATACAAAAATCTAAAGCAATTGGAAGGCAGAATTGAGGGGGTTTTTTTTCTTTCAAGGTTGTGAATAATATGCTACCCACCAACACTGAAATGACTGTAGGAACAAGATTAGGTTAACCCAGCAAGAATGGTGAGAGTAGAATATGAGCATAAATAAAGAATGCATTTGCATTTTATGCGCTCTGTTTGCAATTTAAATTTTTAGCTGCTATACCAAGGCTGCTGAAGACTATTCAGTGATTCAGAAGCAAAACACCGGATGCCTACTTGTGAACTCGGCAAAGTACTTCTAAGAAAATGAAAAGGGGAATTTTGAATTTCCAGCATGTAGTCTGGAATAAGAGTGATCTGGAGACAACTTTCAATTGATACAGCATTCTTATGTAAAGTTTTCTCAAGCAAGCAAGATAGACAAATAGACATCTCTTGTTGTCTAGTGAGGATCAGATGAATAAGTGAGAAGAAATCAGGGAAATGGAGCATTTATGGTGTCCTGGCAGGCATCTTACTCAGAGCCCCACACATTCCATCTTAAGAAGGAGAAACAGTTGTATTGATCTGTGAAAGAATCCAATATACAGTATTTTTAAAATCAATATTATTTTTTTCTGTTTGTATTTATACTGTGTGGTTACCTGCAAAAGTGAGTTAGAATTTTTTGAGAAAATGAAGATGCCTCCTGATTATTAAGTCACTTCTCCAGCTAGCCAGCCTACAAAGGAATTGGAAAACTGACCCAATTCAGAGATTAGGCAGAAACAGGAACCAACCATGAAGTAGTTTTAGTCCCAGGATATACCATATTTTTGCACGATAAGAACCCCACCCCCACCCCCAAAATAAGTGGTGGAAATGTCTGTGTGTCTTATAGAGCAAATATTGTGGCAGGGAGAGCGGGAGTGTGCCGGTGGCATTCACTGCCACTGCCTGTCACTGCCATCTGTCACTGCCGCCGCTGTTTGCCGCCACCAGGAGCCTTCCTGGAGCTTTCACTGCTGAGCAGCTGATTGGCAGTATTCCAGGAGGCTGATCCAACCCCCGATCAGCTGCTTGGCAGCAAAGGCTCCAGCATTCCTTGGTGGTGGGGATTGCCGCCACTGCTCACTGCTGCTGTTTGCCACTGCTGTTCGCCACCACCACCAATCACTGCCACCGATTGCAACCACCTAGAACAGCTGATAAGCGGTATTCTGAGAGGCCAATCGAAATGCTAATAAGCTGCTCGGCAATGAAGGTTCCAGTGATCCTGGTGGCAGTAAGATGCAACAGAGCAGAGATCTGATGAGCCATGTGCTGGATCTGCAATAACATGCTGAAGCTGACCAGGCTGTTTGCTGCAAGGATGCTAGCCAGATGAATACCAGATGGATGTTGGGAGGCAGAGGCAGATTTTTTTTTCTTGTTTTCCTCCTCTAAAGCTAATGTGCATCTTATGGTCCAGTGCATCTTATAGTGAAAAAATATGGTACCCATTATGGGTCCTCATTGCATTCAAAAGAGAATAATAGTTCAAAAGGTCTTTATAAAACTGGATTAGAGTATTAAGTGGATTTTCATTCCTGAATACTTTTCAACATTTTCACTAATCATTTTGATGAAAATCAGGAGAGAATGTTTAACAAGGTGGTGCAGAACTGGGCAAGACAGTTTATAGAACTAAGAAAGTGTTAAGAGGTACTTCAAAGCTATTTCAAGAACAACATGGTCTCCCGTCTCTTCAGCAAATTCAAGGCCGGATAAGACTTTTTCCAGTTAACTATTATAAGCACCGGTAAAGCAATACATATAATATTCAGCAAGTTGTAGAGACAAAATCTTGAAGTGATAGAACCTCTGCACTAATTGCTTGCCTCCATGCTGGAAAGAGAAATTTCATTGCTTCTGTGAGGGGTGAATATCTTAGATGAAACATAATTAGGAATACTCTAGAACAGGTTTCTCAACAGTTACTTTAAGAAGTACGGATTTCAACTTCCAGAATTCCCCAGTCAGCATCCTAATTGATCAGTAAGTGGGTTCCCACACCTTACCAAGGTAAACGAAAGAAACCACATTATGATTTAGCATGAGATGTAATATCCAGTCAGTATTCCTTCTTCTAAATGATTGAAACTAGTCTTGTTTTCCTTACACAGGAGAGCCACTAATCTCCAGGAAGTTCCTCATGGAGGATGGGCTTGAATGGCTTTTCGTGGGAAAGTCAGCATCAAAGATTCTGCAACCCAACCTAACCAGGTAAAATGAATTATATGAACTAGGATTATTGCCCAATTTTATTGAAACTTGATGATGTCATAGATGTTTTCTGTTGTAGAAGAAAATAGATGTCATGATTTCCAGCTGGACCGTTTTTCTGCATTCAGATTGATTGCCGATGTTCTCAGAATTTATAGCTAATATTGGATAGATCCCAACTTCCCTTTTGTATGAATTTGTTGACTGTAATCCTAACTGCTTTATTAAATTATTGTCTCTTCAGCTGAGTTAGTATTTATTAGATTTTGGAAACTTTAGAACTTGTCATGACATTTTTAATTATACAATGAATCAAGTTCATTCAGTGATAAAATATATATATACCTTTATATGCTCCAAGATAATACAGTATGTTTTTCATTTATTGTAAAACTTTGGGAGACATCCAAAATACATATATAACCAGATGTTTAAAGTGGAGGATATGATAGTTAAGAAACCAAGCTGGTTGGAAGGATGAAAAATAGCATGTATAATGAAAAAAGTTAGATCAGACAACTGGAGATTTGATGGTATTTTGAAGTTTCATATTTCCAATATTTTCACAACTCATAGAAATCAAATCTTACTTTAAGGGTTGATCACACTGCAGTGTGCAGAACTCACATAACACAAACCACATGTAGCTGTTTTGGTTGAGCAAATCAAGACAATGGAAATCTGGATTTTCATAAACAAACAACAAAACACTTTATATGTTATATTTCCTCTGCACCCTTTTTAAAGGAAAACATGTGACCGAGGAAGTAAAAAAGTTCTTGTCCTGTTGTGCAGTTTGGCAAAGGTAGGAAATAAAGAGATACAGACAATTGGTGCATTTTCAGGATGGGAGATCAGCCAGTGTTTCTTTGTCCCATAATGACTGACAAAAAGGCAACTTTTCCCTTGAACCTGGTGCATTGTTTGCCTTAGCTGCCTTTATTTTTCCTTTACAGTTCTATTTTTTTTCTCCTCTCATGTTTATGTACAAAAATATCTTTGTACTACAGACAGATCTTATAAACATCCTTAGAAAATAAGAAGGGTGGGAGTTTCTAAGAAAGTATGGTGAACTCTGAAGATGCTTCTGTGAAAATAGAGCTAGTGACTGCAGCAATGAGTAACTGAGTAGACACGTTCCTCAGAAACACTCTAGCAAGGAGAGGACAGGAGATCACACACCTGTGCTCCTTACAGCTGCTACTCATGAGCAGACCACAGGACAGTAGTTTTCCATGAGCTTGAACACTGAGACAGAAAGGGATCAGCCATTTTGCTTGCATCTGTGGCAGAGCCTTTTAAGGACGCTAAGATTGCAAGAGAGGGCTGTGAAGCACTATTAAGTGGTATATACCGGTAAGTCTAAATGCTATTGCTATAAATGCCGGCCAAAATATTAATGTGCATTTCTATGGTTATGATACAATGACACATGACAAACTCCTATGAACTTGCTGAATCACACCAAAGTTACATTTGAGTTTTTGACAGTGCTGAACAAGTTCTTCCAATGAAAATTCCAAAATTCCAATATTTTCTGTATCTATATGTCTCTGTATCCATTTGGGTCTGCTATGCTGGAAAAAGAAAATCTTATAAAAACTGGGGTGGGGTGGGTGGGGGAATTCTGTAAGGGAAAAAAAAAACAGCCAATACTTTTGTTAGGGTTAACCAAAGGCATGAAAAAGTTGTGGGCAAGTTTTTGATGTTTCCATATATCTATAATCTGACTGGGAAGACTGATCTTCCCAGTCAGATTATAGGAAGGATGATTAAGAACAGTAAATACAAATATTAAAAACATTGCAATAAATAGCATAAAAATACAAAATATATAAACCACAGCTGAAGGAGGAATAAAAAATATAGCCTCTTCAACAATGGAGTCATCTAGACAAGTCTCCATTTAATGATTTCAGTCAGGGGTGAAATCCAGCAGGTTCTAACAGGTTCTGGAGAACCGGTAATGGAAATTTTTACTAGTTCGGAGAACCGGCAAATACCACTTCTGGCTGGCCCCAGAGTGGGGTGGGAATGGATATTTTGCAATATCCTTCCCCCAGGAGGGGAGGGAATGGGGATTTTGCATATCCTTCCCCTGGAGTTGGATGGGAATGAAGATTTTGCAGTATTCTTCCCCTGCCACACCCACAAAACCATGCCCACAGAACCAGTAGAGAAAAAAATTGGATTTCACCCCTGCTTCAAATTTATGCTGATGTAAAAAAACTAGCTCTGTCACCAATCCCTGCATTTACAAACTTTGCAGCATCCCATGGTCCTGTGATCACTATTTGTGTACTTCACAACTGGCTTCCAACAAGCAGAGTTAATGAAGGACAAGGAAATAAAATGGAAAGTTATGGTCACATGATTGCTCCACCTTTGGTATAAGAGGAACAAGGTCAGAATTTCAAGATTTTTTTTTATTATCCTGTATAATAACACTAGTATTTCTTGTGTGCCTATTTTCTGATCAGGAGTTCATGGGAATTCCAGGCCTGGTCACATAACCAGGACTTGAAAACCTTTTGGAATATTAATAGCAATGGGACCAATTGTAGGAGAAGGAGTGGCAGTAATAACACTAGTATTTCTTGTGTGCCTATTTTCTGATCAGGAGTTCCATGGGAATTCCAGGCCTGGTCACATAACCAGGACTTGAAAACCTTTTGGAATATTAATAGCAATGGGACCAATTGTAGGAGAAGGAGTGGCAGAGCCTGGGGTGGAGTCAAAAGAGGACTCAGCTTAGAGTTGCTATATAGTCACAGGGGACTAAGTCCAACCACTCTTGAATTCCGTTAACCCTTCTCTAGCACCAAAATAGTATTAACTAGTTGATTAGATTCCTGTGCATAGGCAGGAACAATAAATCAGTTTAATTGGAGTTTAATGTGTGGCCTTGGTTTCTCATGCCTGAGACTAGTATAATTTTGGAGGGAAGGTTGTTCCATTAGATGGGCACCATGGAAGAGTATTGCTGTGTAACTGCTGCGGATTATTTGGTCTTTAAAAATGTATTAATGGAAATGATATTTCAATATAATATTATTTCTGTAATTAAAACAGAATAATTAATATAGAAATTGTGCTAATTAATATTAGTGGTTAATTCACATTAATAATAATTAATACTATTTCTATAATTAATCAGTAATATTCAACACAAGCTTTAATTGTCATTAATTTAATAATAATTAATAGGCCCTTTTTCTCCAAACAAATAGATATTCCAAACAAAATCCATTTCCAACAATTATAGCTACATTTATTAAATAAATATTAACATAGACTATTGGGAAAAATTAAAACTTACAAATTGGTAATATAAGACTAGAAACACCACGTAGCTAATGTGTTTGTGGACGAAGTTATTTTTTTTCTTTAAAATCTAGTCAGAGATTTACTGCAGGAAATAAATTTCATGCCGTAAAAGGCTTAGACATTAATTTGGATAGGCTATCCTTTAATAAATTAAAGAATATTGATAAAGAGTCACACAAAACATCTCAAAGAAGTTCTTAGTCTTCATACTAGTCCAGTTGATTTAGGAGAAATTATTAAATAGGACTGACACCAATTAAATACGGTACTAATATCATGCTTCTGATTGAGATTAAAATGGAATTTAAATCAGGATTAAATTCTGCTTAATTAATTCCACTAAATAGCAATCCTGAAAGAATAGCTGCAGTTAAAATGTCTTTCTATTTAAGAATCTGCTTTGGATGCAAATATTCCCATTATGAATAAGTCTTCGATTTATGACCATAATTGAGCCCAAAATTTATGTTGCGTGAGACATTTGTTAAGTGAGTTTTGTTAAGTGAATCTGGCTTCCCATTGACTTTGCTTGTCAGAAATTTCCCAAAGGTGATCACTTGACCCCGGGACATTGTAACGGTCATAAATATGAGTCAGTTGCCAAGCGTCTGAATTTTGATCTGTGACTATAGGGATGCTGCAATGGTTGTGAGTGTGAAAAATCGTCACAAGTCACTTTTTTTCAGTGCCATTGAAACTTTGAATGGTCACTAAATGAACTGTAAATTCATTTAGTGTAAATTGAAGTAAATTCATTTAGTTGTAAATTGAAGACTACCTGTACTTGGTTTCATATCTTCATTTATAATTACCGTATTTTCATTTACATTTAATTCTGAAAATCTTAGCATTAGCTGAAATAATCTATATAAATAAAATGAGTATATCAGTTTAAGAATACCTGATTTTAAACATTATTTTTTAAGTTTTTCAACTAAGAGCATCCCTATATTTTTAAAGAATTTTCTTTTAAAAATTCAAGGGCTTTAGGCTAGATTTATCCCTGCATGCTGTATCAGGGCAGTGCTTTTCTTCTTGAGAATGAGAAATAAATAGTGGTCATCTCAAATCCGTATGCAAAAGTTTCTTAGAAGTCTTGAAATGATAAAAACAATAGTTGGCTTTTGACCTGTTTATTCTGCTCCCGTTTCATAGATTTCTCTTTTTTAAAATATGCAGCTGTTGAAAAGGCACATTGAGCATATGTAATAATCAAGGCATATGAAATTAATTATCAATGCACCGAGACCAGGGATTATGCTGAAGCCATGTTATCTAACTGTCATGCTATGCCTGTAGTTAAAGAGAAAATGGCATAATGACTGATGCCCTCAATTTTAAAACATAAAACTCACTTGTTTCCCAGGCTTGTTTTTTGAAACAGGCAGCTAGTTTTGATTTCCCTTTCATGGAGATAACGGATTTGGTCACCTGGAGAGAGTAAACCGGCTGTTAAAAGTAGTGCACAGGGAGCCATCTTGTGGTGAACGTTAAAGCCACGTGAAACGTATTTGTATTGATTTTGTGTGCACAGCTAACAAAGCTTTTGAAGGGCTCTCACTGTTTTTATTTTTTACTTATTTCCCTTATCACTGTTTCCCTGATGACATTTCTACAGAAAGTTCAACTATTATTTACGTGAAAATGTTTTATTTCAACAGGGACATTGCGTATTTGCTCTCTCTATTCTGTTAATGTGATAGTAGGGGGAAATTGTGGAAGGGGTTTATAATAATCCTTGGCCTGATACATAGATTTTAATAATGATGGTAGTGTCAGAAGTAGCCCCACAGAAACATGACGGCCAGTTGGCTTCATGAAAGAGTGTACAGATAAGATACCAGCATGCTACCTGAGTGGATTAATATTCTATACTATATGATTGTATATTTGTGATGTGAATAATTAATCGGAGGAATATCTTAAATTGTGGGTGCTCTATCACTTGAGGTTTTAAAGAAGATATTGGACAATGATTTATCCAGAATGGTATAGGGTAATGATGGCTAACCTTTTTGCCATCCTGTGCCAGGAGGAGGGGGGGTTCGCGCACGTACGTGCCCACACCCATAATTCTATGCGCCACGCCCTGCACCACGCCCTGCGCATGTGTGCACAGCCCCCCTCCCCCTTCGTTCCTGGCACATGATGGCCTGGTAGGCCCGTTTTTCTTTCTCATCTGGCTCCAGATCCTCCCTGTGCATCTGGGGAGGGCAAAAACAGCCTTCCTCCCACCCTCCCTAGGACCTCTGGACGCAGGAAACAGCCTGTTTCTCTACTTCTGATGGGCCCAGAAGGCCCGAAAATCAGCTGGCCGGCGCTCACATGCATGCCAAAGCTGAGTTGCCATGCCCACTGATATGGCTACGTGTGCCACTGTGGCATGCCATCACGGGTATAGGGTTTCCTGCTTGAGCAAAGGGTTGGACTAGAAGACCTCCAAGATCCCTTCCAACCCTATTATCCTATGTTTTATGTTCTAAAGGCCAGAAACTTAGTGAAACCTAAAATGTAAGCTCCCTTTTTTCCTTCTTCCTGAAAAATTTGCTGGAATAATAATCTCTCCCCAAATACACATTTTGTTTCTCTTTTCTAAATAAAACTTTTCCAATCTGACATCCTCAGATAATTCCCAGTTAAGAATTTTGGGAACTATAATGCTAGCTATATCAATTATATCATTAGGAAACAAGGAGACTATTTCTATTCAATGTATATTATAGAATAATAAGTAGGAAGAGAGCAGAAGAGGCTTACAGTCTTATTGGACAGACTCCTCTTACCTACCTACCTTCCTATCTACCTGTCATACAATTTGGGGGGTGGGGGTGGGCAAGCAATGCTAAGCAGGCTATAGCAAATGCACTGATGAGGTTACCTAGTTAACCTAGTTTGGGTAATGAAACGTCTACCAAAAAAAACAAAAAAACAAAACCCAAGCTCAGAGAGCACCAAGGACCCCTCATTTCAACCCTGAGCTACAACTATTCTCCTTCATCTTTAAAATATAGAAATTTAGTAAGAGATGATAAGCCAAAGACATTAGAAGCAAGATATAAGGAAAAAAATAAAACAGAGCTATAGCTAAATATACTATTTAGACCATTTACTATATTTCTTCATAGCTTTTAATCCTTGCAAATCATCCTTGCTTCCCCTATGCCCATAAACTGCTTTGTACATTACTTTTTTTCTTTCTTTCAGCTTCTCAGCTCTCTCTCTCTCTCTTTCATGCTCTCGTTGATTCCATCCAATCACTTTTTTTGATCTTCCTCTTCCTCTTCCTCTTCCTCTTCCTCTCAATCTATTCATACTTCCTTTATGCATTTGTTTTGAGCATCAATAATTCATTCTTTCGATACCATTAAATCAGTGACTGTACTTCTTTCAAACTGTCACACATTCTTGTATTCAGTATGCATTCATTTGGTACCCATATATTCCTGACCCTATTTCTTTGTGTTTTAACACACACTCTTTGTGAAAGATCCATTTCCTCTGCATTCAACTTACTTTTCTTTCTCCTCACATCTTTCGCTTCCAAATAACAAGGTGGAGTCTTATATCAGTCGTTTTGCTTCTTTCAACAAACATTCATTTCTTACAATAGCTCAGGTGATCGTTATGCATACTTTCTGTTTTTACCCTTTTCATTCATAATTAAATTGACGTCTTCATTTCTTGTATCACCTCCAAATCAGAAGATCAGACTATGGATCTGTTACAAAGATAATTAGGGGATTGGAGGCTAAAACATATGAAGAACAGTTGCAGGAACTGGCCATGGCTAGTCTAGTGAAAAGAAGGACCAGGGGAGACATTATAGCAGTCTTCCAATATTTGAGGGGCTGTCATAGAGAGGAGGGGATCAGCCTGTTTTCCAAAGCATTTGAAGGCCAGACAAGGAATAATGGATAGAAACTGATCAAGGAGAGATTCAATCTGGAAATAAGGAGAAATTTACTGGCAGTTAACCAATGGACCAATGGAACAGGTTGCCTTCAGAAGTTGTGGGAGCTTCAGCCTTAGTCATACTCATATCACAAGCAGTACTATATTCTGTGCAAATGGTAAGCAAGCATGGTACCAATCAGTTTTGGCATAGTCTGACCATGGTAAAATCCAAATCTATTTTCACTCCAAGCATACTCACATTAGAATTTCTAATCTGGACACTTTCTCACCAGTCAGCATGCAGTTGCTCAAATTCCATCAACTAAGAATTTTGCTGAGACATTTGCAAGATATTACTCTTAAATCTCCTGATTTAAGGCAAAATGAATGCATTTCAACAATGTGGGTTTTTTTATCCATTTTCTGAGATTAAATTATTTTAAGACTGGGTACAAGACCAGGGCACATCTGAAAAGCCTTCCCCTTCCTCCCCTTTAATTAGCCCCCCCAATAAAAAAAGGACCATATCTCTTTTGATAACTTTATTACCAAATGGCCAAAACATTGTTTTATGCAGTCATTCTTTCTTGCAAAGTTCTCCTCTTGCAATGTTTCTAGATATACTTGTCTACAAAGGAGAACTTTATGTTGGTTTTCTGTAATTCTAGAATTCTGACGTTCCAAGATTCTAAAACTTATAGTTAGAAGAATGCAAAACTGGTGGTGATTGGTGGGGAGGAGAGACTGGCTGTATGCATTCCTCCTCATCTCCACTAATCTTAACTCTTGCTTCTGAATCAGCTTTATTCTACACCTTTCACAACACAACCTGTGCTGACTTGTGTCACCAAGAGTGACAACTTGTGCTGTCTTTTTTTTTATGCATAGAAATAATGACCTTGAGGAACAAGAAGAGTTGCTACCAAGACAATGGTCAGATAAAAGAAACCTGGGTCTGGGGCAGAACTGTAACCTGAGAAAGTATATCAGACAAGACTCTGCTTAGTTCTGTTTAGAGCACCAGAGATCAGTTCCATGGGAGAGAGGTTTTTCCATGGACCAGAGGGGCATTGTTTCGTGTGCTGCCTGTATCCCACGGATAGGGCTTCGTTTGATGTTGCGGCCTGGTTTCTGGCATACCACAGCCTGGTGCTAGTCCACAGACCAGGGGCTGGGGACCCTTTTTAGAGATAAAGGGAGAGAAGGGGAAAGCACATTCATACTTGCACAATTCTGTGACTATAATCTTATAATGAATGTAGCATTAGCCTGCATGACTTTGGTTCCCTATTCTGGTCTGCCCTGGAAGGCTGATGCTTTTCGGCAATTAGAAAGGCAAAAACAAGGAGTGGAGGGTGAATAAAATAACTTTTGTAATGAGATTTATCATGCATAAAGATGTGTTTCTAGAGGTTTCAGCTCTTCATTGGGAGACAGAAAGGTTTCACAAGAGACAAACAAAATCAAGCTATTAGTAAAACAGCTAGTATATGCAAATAAAATAATTCTCATTGCAGAAAGTCATTGTTCAGAAACAATTATTAATCTAATTATCAGAGAAAGGATCACCTGAGCTGCAAAGTGTCTATGAGGAATTAAAGACAATCATTGCTTTAGCTCTGAGGTTTCAGCGAAGGACATTGTTTCCATTCAGTTATTCAACTATCCACCCAGCCCTTCTTTTCCCCTACATAATGACCTCACTTTAAGGACAGCACTGATCCCCGTATGCAAACTGGAAAGTGTCAGAGAGACCACTGTAAAGCTTCCTTCCAGCATTGACCACATTTCTCTGACAGATTTCTATAGAGATTGTATTGGTGAGTGGAATTGACAAGGCCCCGCAGGCTGCCTCTTCATTCACAAGGAGCCTTCCTTCCCCTTGTACACTTTATCTTGTCAGCTGAGATAAGACCTTGATTACAGTGCTTCTGTCCCACCCCTTTGTGGTGTCTTTTCCTTTTCTCTGCTGTGCTTGCCTGTCTCCAGAAAGTAGAGGTGACATCTCCACATCACTTGTATCTTAATCTGGTGAACAGGGGATTTAAGGTAGAAGAAAGGCAAGTGGAACGACATCAGGCTATGTCAACTGCTCCCAGCCAAGCCCCAGCTTCTGTTTGTCGGCATGACGGCAGATGACTCTGGGTATAGAGGCAGACATAATTAAAGCCCACGGAAAGAGTAGGGAGGTCTCTGGCTGGGGAATGTTGCATTTGACTGTAGATGAAAACAGATGTTCCCCTCTGTGGCTGTTCTCTGAGTGCACAACGAACAGATGCAAAACAACCTTAAAATGGTAGCAAGGTTGTAAATAATCACTCCTAATTACTTTGCCAGGTAGCACCACTGGCAACGAGCTTTCTCTTTTTAGAAATATTTGCTTTTTAAAAATTTATTGGTTTCTTCTCCTCCTCTTGGAAAATATTATTGTGTTATGAGGACTTGAAATAAATTTCCCCACCTTTAAATGAAACACTTGGGTTCTCTCTCTCTCTCTCTCTCTCTCTCTCTCTCTCTCTCACACACACACACACACACACACACACACACACACACATGCGCACGCACACACACACACACAATCTCTCTTTCCTCCCTCCCCCTCTCCCCCCTCTCTCTCTCACACACACGCAATCTCTGTCCCTCCCTCCCTCCCTTCCCCTCTCCCTCTCTCTCTCTCTCTCACACACACACACACACACACAAAATCTCTCTCCTTCCCGCCCTCCCTCTCCCTCTTCCCCCCCCCTCTCTCTCACACACAATCTCTCTCCCTCCCTCCCTCCCTCCCTCTCTCTTCTTACCGATCCAAGGCAAGATTGAGCTGTGGGAGAATACACCTTGAAATTTCAAATAAAAGGCAGCCATAGATGTTGATAGGGAGGCTGGGAGGAACAGTGTCTTATTTAGTCTTCCAATTACTCAGTAGAATTTGGTCAGCCCACATGGAACACAAGCATCTTAATAAACTTAATACAGTAATGTACTGAGGGCGCCAGCTATAAATTTTTAGTACAAAATAATCAAGTGAGTCAAGTGAAACTCTTAGAATTCTCTCGGAGTAGAAACCATACATAAGAAATACAGTCAGGGATTCTGATACTCCATTCAGTGTTTTTTTGTATTTTTTTTTCATTCGTCCTATCACGGACCTAACTGCACCTTAACAACAAAATGAGAAAAGTGAGTATTAAAAAAACCTGCATACACAATTACTATATTAGAGTTAAGAAAGACATATTCAATTATTCTTAAGGAATGAAACATCTTTTGACCTATACTGGATCGTCACATGATCCTGCTACCTTTAACAATTGTATTAAGAAAGCCGACTCATCTGTGGATAAAGGAACAGTTCCTTCATTTTTCTTCTGACCTGAACTCCTTGGTGCAAAATTATTCTGCTTATGGATCTATGCATTTAACATTTAAATTGAATGTGAGAATTAATAATGGACAAGGAACGCAGGCATAGCATTTCATCTGCCTAAATAATATCACTTATCACACATTTAAGATAATTCAAAGCATACCCACTTATAATACAATATATACCTTGAATGTCTGAGAATGTAACAGTCTTATATTATCTAGACATGCTTATAACAATCCTAAAGCACTCTTATGCGCTATGCTCTTATCAGTCTATATAGTTAAGTGCTGGTGAAAAGTTGAAGTTAAGAGGTGGTGATTTTTCTAAGAGTGTTTAGTACAAAACATCATGTTGGAGGGACTGTAAAGGTGACTGTAGGTATCTTACTGGAGTTGGTGTTGGGCACTCCCATGGTAGCTGGGAATGTGAAAGTTACAATCCAGCTTTTGAAGACCCAGATTGGGTCGGTTGTTAGGTTGGCTTAAGTGAGGAAGCCTTTCTGATTTACATGCCAGATTCTTCATCCCAATATTACTTACCACTTCTTATTTGGCAGGCATTTCTTTGTGATCCAAGATCTCTGAACTGTTTCAGGATTAACTAATTCCCACAACACTGTCAAACTATTTACTAAGACTGTATTTTTTCTCATCCTTCCTATTAGCCAACTCCTCCTACTTATGACTATAACCTTGTTGCTTGTATCTTTATGATTTATATTGTTTATTTAGTTTCCTAGTATGATTTGATTGCTTATTTAATATCCTATGACTATCACTAAATGTTGTATCTTATGATTCTTGATGAATGTATTTTTATGTACACTGAGAGCTTATGCACTGAAGACAAATTACTTGTGTGTCCAATTACACTTGGCCAATAAAGAATTCTATTCTGTTCTGTTCTGTTCTGTTCTGTTCTGTTCCGTTCCGTTCCGTTCCGTTCCGTTCCGTTCCGTTCCGTTCCGTTCCATTCCATTCCATTCCATTCCATTCCATTCCATTCTGAACCGCTGTCTCTTCTGAGTGATGAAAATCTATATAAATGTACTGACTATACATATCTGTGATGGTTGCTGCAATCGGTATAGTGAAAGGCAGAAACTAAGAATATATATTTTAACAAGCCATCCTTACTGATTTAAATTCCCATGAGACTTTGACCAAAGGTGCAAGAACTAATCAAACTGTGATTTCAAAATGATTATTGAAAATTACTAGCCTTAATAGAATTCTCATAAGGGAGTCATTAAAAAAGGCAAGAGGCTTGGCTGTTCCTTGTTCCAACCTTCAGGTGAACTGACCACACTACCCCAATGCAGAGGTTTTCCTGAGAGTGCCTTACCTTGGGGCTGTTGCCCTAAAATCATGAAGCTCCTGACCAAAGCAGATGTTGAGGCTGCTGGTTTGAATCACACATGCACATTCATATAGACACAAACACACATACACACACACAGAGGGACACACGCCTTCCTCTTTACATCATGTTCTTTTGTCCTGCCAGCCATACAGTCAAGCTGCCACTAATTGGCAATGTGCCAGCCGGATGAGCTTGGTTGTGGATTGCTGGCATTTTCCACACTTAGGGAAATGGCAGCCTTGTGCACCTCTATGCGGGTTTCCTTGGTAACCACATCACTCTTCCAAAGTCCTGCAATGTCAGAAAATAAAAGGAGTTGACAGTGGAAAAGCACCTCACCCCTTTCTCTCCAGCGAAAGGCAGGGATGTTTGAAGAGTTTTATGTTTTGCATTTGGCATGAGATTTGGAGTGAGCAATGGGGCTCATTCTTATTGTCTGCCCAGATACATTGCTCAAATGTCAGCCAGATGCTTTTAGGCTCTTAGTGTATAAAACGGCTCCCAAGCAGAGGTGGGTTTCAGCAGGTTCTGACCAGTTCTGGAGAACCAGTAGCAGAGATTTTGAGTAGTTTGGAGAACCGGTAAATACTACCTCTGACTGGCCCCGCCCCCTTCTATTCTCTGCCTCCTGAGTCCCAGCTGATCGGGAGGAAATGGGGATTTTGCAGTAACCTTCCCCTGGAGTGGGGCGGGAATGGAGATTTTACACTATCCTTCCCCTGCCGCACCCACCAAGCCATGCCCACAGAACCGGTAGTAAAAAAAATTGAAAGCCACCATTGCTCCCAAGCATAAAGTATGCTGAATAATTCTGGATGACCACCCAACGTCAGCCAAGAAATATTGAAAGCCCTCATGCCTTGCCATCACTGAGCAGTGTCAGATTGACTGCCTCTCAGCTGGAATAGAAACAGCCAAGTGAAATGAAAGAAGCCGGGCAGATTTCATATCTCCAGGAGGCCTGGATGATTTAGCTGCTTCTCTCTTTTGCTTCTCCAGTCAGGGAATCAGCCTTAGGCCAGTTGTGGGGTGTCTGAAGATCCAGAGACAACAGAAGAAATAAACTAGAGGTAATACAGCAAACAAAAGCTGGATCACTGTTCACTTCCCTGAAAAGGAAGTTTCAAAGCCTATGCGGCACTTAAATCTGAGGAAGTAGCTCTAGTCAAAATGATACAAATCCTGCTTTTGTTGAAACTTTTTTTTAAAGAAAAAAAGTCAAAGGGATGGAATAAATGCCAGGTTGAAAAAGTAATGTGGAACAGTCTATTTGTTAAGCAAATGTATTTGGAATTCTGCAACTAGGAGAATTGGATATCTGCTTTTTCAATGGAGAAAGAGAGCTAGGGTACAAAAAAATCTTCCTGACCAAATTATTTCCTTAATTCTTTGGTATATGCTTTTCATAACCACCCCAAGATCTCTTATTTGGGTTGGCAAGAATTTCTATAAATGGGCAAGAATCATTGCATGGGTCTTGCCCAGAAATATGATTCTGCACATTCTTGGAAAATATGTGAAATCTGGTGCTTAAGCTTGAAGTCGACAACTGAGCCCAGAGAAGAACTACCTGTTGAACTTGGAGATCCAAAACAACCTTAGATGGTTCTCCTTGAATCATCTTTTTTCATAAATCAATCACTGGGAATGCATTATCCAAATCATGTAATGGCAAAACATGCATTTCCGTCATATACTAACATTTAAGTGAATAAAAAATCAAGTAGAAAATAAATGTATTAGTGTCTGGTTGTATTATCAAGTTCTTGTCTAGGCAAATGAAGAGTTGTGCTTAACATAGGAGAGAAGAGAGCAAGTATTTGTAGAAATTATCCACATATTTTCATCCTTGTGTCTCTGTGTCACAATAATGCTTTGTTGCTTTAACACAGGGATGTCAAACTCGATTTCATTAAGGGCCACAACAGGGTTGTGTTTGATTTTGGGGGGGCAAGGTTGGACATGGCCAGCTTGACATCACTCATGTGGTAGCCTGAGCAAAAACGGGCTCCTGAGCTCTATTTTCGGCTGAGACAGCATCCTGCAACCAGGGGTGAAACTCAACAGGTTCTGACAGGTTCTGGAGAACCATTAGCGGAAATTTTGAGTAGTTTGGAAAACCGGCAAATACCACCTCTGTCTGACCCCAGAATGGGGTGGAAATGGAGATTTTGCAGTATCCTTCCCCTGCCATACCCACCAAACCACACCATGCCCATCAAGTCATGCCCACAGAACTGGTAGTAAAAAAAATTGGATTTCACCACTGCCTGCAACCCTCTGCTAGTGAAAACGGAGGTTGGGAGGGCTCCATTTTCGCTGGCAGAGGCCCTGCAGGTCAATCCTTTGCTGTTTCCAGGATGGCCCCATGGGCCAGATCTAAGCACCTCATGGGCCAGATCCAGCCTCAGGCCTTGAGTTTGACACCTTGCTTTAATGCATAAAAGTGTTATGGGGTCCTTGGTGCTCTCTGAGCTTGATTGTATACTTGCAGATGTTTTATTACCCAAACAGGTCAGTAAACACCAAGGACCCCTCATTTCAACCCTGAACTACAAATATTCTACTTTATTGAAAAAAAGTGTTAGTCACAAGGATTTTTAATATGAAAAATATTTTTCTCTAATAATTAACAGAGAGAATTCATATCAGCTTTCTCTAACCTAGTGACATCTGGGCTGCTTAGAATTAGATCAGCAGCCACTTCAGCCAGCCAGCCAGAGGTGGGTTTCAGAGGTTCTGACCAGTTCTGGAGAACCGGTAGCGGAAATTTTGAGTAGTTCGGAGAACCAGTAAATACCACCTCTGACTGGCCCCGCCCCCATCTATTCTCTGCCTCCCAAGTCCCAGCTGATCAGGAGGAAATGGGGATTTTGCAGTAAACTTCCCCTGCCATGCCCACCAAGCCATGCCCACCAAGGCATGCGACGCCCACCAAGCCACACCCACAGAACCGGTAGTAAAAAAAATTGAAACCCACCACTGCAGCCAGCTGGACGTGGCAAAAATGGAAGTTGATATTTTGATATGACATTGTGTTGCATTTCAACCAGTAAATTACATCCAACAGTTGCAAGAATTTAAAGTTCTGCTCAAATATATTTGTGCTTTTTTTGAAAAGCAAATTCAAGTTTCCTAATTTAATTTCTTATTTTAATTAAAGCTGTGTATTTGTCTGATCTATATTTGATAGCTTTTTTATCTTAGCATATTAATTCATTAATTTTTATTAATATTAATTTTACATTGTGTGAAATGGTACAAACACGTGGTGGAAGGAAGAAAATTTGAACAACTGAGATGGAAGCCAAGAAATACTAACAAAATTAGACTCTCTGGTGCCACCTTGTGGTCATTCAGAATCAGCGGTTCTAGTTAAGAATCCTCTTACACAATAATTTCTAGACAGGATTCGAACAAAGACGTAGGATGTGGCCTCCCTGTCTTTTTATTTTATTTAAAAAATAGAGAGCTTTTGGGTCAAGAACAAAATGCATTATAGGATATGTAGAAGATGCTGCCTGTAGCATGATAGATTCCCATTTGTTTTAAAAATACTTTTTGTAATTTTCCAATAAATGGCAATGTGAGCTAAGAAAGTTTGTCTTTGGAACCCAAGTTGAATTGGAAGCTTCCAATAAAACACATTGAGCAACTGTTTGAATCTCAGAAGTCTAGATGCAAATCAAATCTTAAGGGTGATGTGTATCCCTAGTTGATAACACCATAAAATTAAATAAATCTATAATAATACTTACGTGATACAGAGAGAGAGTAGCAGTGGTAGCTTTTTAAAGCAGTTCTCTTTTTAATACTTCTTCCAAATCACTTGGAATATGAAGATTTCTTTGTTATTTGCACATGAGATTTTCTAAAAATTAAAGAGCACTGAATGAGATTCAGGGGGCATATTCCCAAACCATTAAAAGCAAAATAGGATAGTTGAGATAAAAACCTTTAAATGTTATCTTGAAATAAGCACTAAGAAAAGCAACCAGAGAATTGTAAAGGCCTTGCACAAGAAACAGTGTATCAACTGGTGTTCTTATCCTCTCCCCTGGTGATTCTTGTTTGTAATCAGTTTTTTTAAAAAAAATATTAAATATTCCATTAAACTATGTTTTGATCACACAACGCACTAAGCAACTAAACTATGGAAGCTACCATATTTTTCAGAGTATAAGACGCACCTTAGTTTTTAGGGAGGAAAATAGGAAAAAAAAATTCTGCCTACCAGGTATTCATCTGGCTAGTCCTTAGCCTGGTCAGCTTCGGTTCAATAGTTCAGTCGCTGGTTTTGAGGTTGGGACTGACTGGGGCTAAAAAACAGCTTCTAAAGCACAGCTGATTGTCGGAGGGAGCAGCAATTAGAAAAGCAGGCAAAGCACGGAAGATCACTTCGCTAGTGTTAGGGCTGAAAAACAGCTTCAAAAGCAGAGCTGATCCTAAGAGGGAGCTCCAGTGACTAAAGCAGGCAAAGCACAGAAGGGATAGGAGAGGGCAGCAGCTGTTCTGGGTAACCATTTTGGGCACCACGCAGGATTACATTCGGAGTATAAAATGCACTCAAATTTTCAGCCTCTTTTAGGAGGGGAAAAAGTGTGTCTTATACTTCAAAAAATATGGGTATGTAGGTTTCCATGACATGTAAAGAGGAAACCGTTCAGCAGTTTTTCCTAACTGGATGGTCTCAGATGTGCTTAGACCACAATTTAATAGTAGTGCAGGGGAGCTTGGGATTGGTAAGGTTTGTAATTCAGGCTTTTGGCAGAGACCCAGTCTTGGGTAGCATAATATAAATGCACCTCAAAGCTTCATAATTGATTTTTCTCCTTGGTTTCTTTTTCTTTTGCACTGATGATTTCTTGAATTACAATTCATCTTGAATCTTGTTATTCTGAATGTACATAAGTAATGAAAATAAGCATCTAATGACCCAAGCCCTTCTTTTTGCTGCAAATAAAAGTTGTTTACTAAGCATATAATTATATTTAGTTGCATTCTTTATGAGGAACTGTATGATCCTTCTATATACAAATGGACGGGACATAGATGGTTTAATCATGCCAACATATAAAAATTATGCATAAAGGCTGGCTTACTGTCATAAATTTCATAGATCTTTGGAACTGACACATATCTAACTAGTTTCCTGTCATATTCTCCATTTAGTTTCCATGAGTTTAATGGGAAAAAAGAGTCAAATACAACTCGTAAAACAGAAATATCAAATTCAAAGTGATGGGAAGGCCAAATTATTCATGCAGATAATCTACTTGAGTTACATTGATACAGTTACTCTTCATTTTTCAAAAAAAAAAAAGGTCAATTTTATCTAAATACTAGCTGGATACCCGTGCTTCGCTATGAAACTATGTGATGGGGCTTGATAAATTGACACTTAAAGCTTGAAAATTAATGAGTAGTTTAAAAAATGACTGTATTATTTCGTTAGAGATGTTAAAGTAAGTTTCTGTTTCAGATGAAGACATTATTATAAGTGTAACAATAATGAAATAGATGGGCTTAAACCCTGTAATCGCAGCAGCAACTGTGGCTGTTTTGTCTATGTAGCCAGGCTAATAAGTTGCATAGCACAGACTTTCAATTTGTCTCTCAGATGAATTGCTCAGGACCTCCCTGTAAACAACATTCCTGATTTTGCTGTCTGTCTGGAGGATGACCAGACTGTCAGGTGAACTGACTCTGGAGCATGCCACATAGAACTGGCCATGGGAGAAACAGTCACTCGTCAGATGCATACCAGCCACTTTCAAAGTCTGTCCCTGAGCCTTATGGATGGTGATGGCATAGCAAACCTTAACAAGAAATTGTAGACATTTGAACTCAAAGTGGTAGTCTGATGGGATCAGAGGTATTCGGGGTATGAAAATGGTTTCTCCCTGATTGACGTCTGTGAAAATTGTGGCTTCAATTACATGTTTGTAGAGTCTTCACTTGAAGCCTGGTGCCATTGCACAGTTTCGGAGGGGTTAGATTGCCTATCAGCATGATTGGAGTGCCATCCTTGAGGTAGAGGTGGTAATCCTGGTGGGTTGAGAGTGTGCAAGAACTCCACAGGGTCCCCAGTCTCCATTACTGAGTCCACAGATTCATACTTCATATGCTCAGTGGAAAACGTTTCCAGCAGAAAGTTGTTGATGCTATTGGCTGAGTCATTTGTTGGAGTGAGAATAGCTCTTTCCCTCAGCCATGAACCGCAATCCAGCCTGATGTATATTCTGTCAGTCAAGCTGATCAGATCTGTCACAATATCGCAAAGGGTACTCAGAATAGTTATTCTTCCCTCCTCTTCCAAAAGCTTGCCATCACCAATATCAAGTAATAATTTAGAAAACTCTTCTGCCCTCAAATCACATTGAAGGTGGATACTCATGTTAGCTGTCAAGGTCAGGACTTTGACTTTAGGCCATAAGATGGATGTCTTGAGACAGGCTTTGACTTCATCTGCATGTGTCCCTCATGGCACAACAGGCAAAGTCTGTCTGAAGTCACCAGCCAAAAGCATCATAACTCCACCCATAAGATGGTTGCTGCCCCTAATGTCCTGGAGCGTCCTGTTTAAAGACCCAAGACTTCCTTTGGCAGTCATGGTGCATTCATAAGTTTGGCTTCTCGAAGCACCTGAGCCATGTCACTCTGCTTAGAGATGTTACAAAGTGCAGATTCAGAATTATTCAGGTTCACCCCTGGATAACCTAGTACAGGCTTTTCTTGTTTCCTCCTGCAGTTGCAGGAAAGGCAACTGGTTGCCTTTCCATATGTAGTAAGTTGAACTTCGCAATATAAAAGGGACCTTGCAAAAGCATCAACTTTTCACAGCTCAAAAAAGGCCAGAAGTATTGTTTTTGGAGGGTTATTGATCCTATCAACAACATTGTCCTCAGTAAAATAAACTCTCTGGCTGTTTTCGAGATGTACGGCAAGGTGCATAACTATTCAAACCTTTCATGAATAGGAAAGCAGAGAATATACCAGGCTGCCTCAGAGCTGCTGATGTATCATCCTGCCTTGTACCTCACCACCTCATCCACATCTTCAATGGTGAATGCTGCCTGGTCAGACCCTTGGTTAATATAATTACAGGTGTACTTTATGGATTTAACTGAATTGCAGTACTCAACATTTATATGAGCTGAGAAGGTGCAAGACAGGAGGGGGTTGTATGGCACCACCCAGTGATTGTCAAGATTGAGTCCAGTGATGTTGGCAGTGAAGCCAGCTTTCTTAGTGAGCCAAGAGGAACATATGTGGCAAATTTCAAGTTTGTAGGCTTTACAGTTCTGGAGATTTCATGATTAATGCATGAGTGGTTTTTGCTTATGTGTGTGTGTGTGTGTGTGTGTGTGTGTGTGTGTTTTCTGAAGTTTTCGCGGGTGTTTGTATGTAGGTCATTGGTTATTCGGGTCTTCTCCCGCGTAAAATTGGAAGTGTCTTGGCTTTGTGCTTCCAGGAGCAATATGAGATCGCAGTTGCGATCTAACATTGCTCCTGGAAGCACGAAGCCGAGAACACCAGCCTGACGAATGAGACTTCGTCGAAACGTCACCAAGACACTTCCAATTTTACGCGGGAGAAGACCCAAATAACCAATGACCTACATATATATGTGTGTGTGTGTGTGTGTGTGTGTGTGTGTGTGTACAGGTGATATCTCGGGTTTCTTCCCGTGTAATTGCAAACATATCTTTGGAAGTATTGCAGCGACGTTTCGATGAAATCCCATTCATCATCTTCTGGCTGATGTTTGCAATTACACGGGAAGAAACCCGAGATATCACCTGTACACACATATATACCCGTGAAAACTTACACAGACAAATATATATATATATATATATATATATATATATATATATATATATATATATATATATATATATATATATATATATAATACAGCATTTAATGCTATACCATTAAAATGCTAAAATTCAGATTTTATTCTTTGTACTTGCAGTAAGTCAACTCTTCTTGAATATTTATAGCATGAAAAACTTAAGGATTGCTATAGTGCAAAACCTCAAAAGTAGTAACACAGGCCAATAGCATGTTTGAAACAGAAAGTAGCACTTTATATTCTATAAAGATTATTATTCATAAACGCTGGCAAAGAAATTTAATTTTGGTTTTTTGTGCAAAAAAATAGTAACTGCCTTAAGAAGGTGAAGAATCTGTCAAGGTTTCTTGGTTTTGTTTTGTCTTACAAGTTACCGAAGGTATCTGAAAGTGATTTTTTTTTTAAAAAAAGAACTTTAGAAAGGTAACTACAATAAAATACAAGTGCCTGAAAGTCAAGCAGCAGATGAAGTTTGAGATTCTTACAGAATGCAGTTAATTTTTCTTTGTGCTTTTCATTTTATCATTTTGGATTCAGCTATGGAGATTTAAGTCCTCTTATTTCTGTAGCTTCTCTAAACTGAGAAATCATGTCTACAAAATAACTTTGAGCATCTCGTTTCAACCAGCGTATGGACCAGGGTTATCTGCAGGAGGGAGAGAGAAAAGTCATACTGGTGACCACAGTGATGTGATTGAAATTCCAAGCATATCTTTATGTACATTATGTACATAATACACATGCAAAACAGATAGGGCTTCAATTGCAGTGTTTCATCTGCCATCTTGACTTTTTAAAAAAATTCTTAGCCTGTGGATACAGTTGATAGGAACGATGAATCTATGAATGTAATGGATGCCTGTCATTTGTTGTTGTTAGTTGCAAAGTCATGTCCGACCCATAGCAACCCCATGGACAATGTTCCTCCAGGCCTTCTATCACCCTCTGGAGTCCATTTAAGCTCACGCAGACTGCTTCAGTGATTCCATCCAGCCACCTCGTTCTCTGTCGTCCCCTTCTTCTTTTGCCCTCAATCTTTTTTTTTAAATTTGATTTATATGCCACCCTTCTCCGGAGATTCAGGGCAGTTTACAATGCATTAAATAATCTTTCCCAGCATTAGGCTCTTCTCCAGTGAGTCCTTCCTTCTCATTAGGTGGCCAAAGTATTTGAGTTTCATCTTCAGCATCTGGCCTTCTAAAGAGCAGTCAGGATTGATCTCCTCTAGGGTTGACTGGTTTGATCGCCTTGCAGTCCAAGGGACTCGCAGGAGTTTTCTCCAGCACCATAGTTCAAAGGCCTCAATTCTTTGGCCCTCAGCCTTTCTTATGGTCCAACTTTCACAGCCATACACTGTAACTGGGAAAACCATAGCCTTGACTATACACACTTTCGTTGGCAGGGTGATGTCTCTGCTTTTTAGTACACTGTCTAGATTAGCCATAGCTATGCCTGTCATACCCCAATCTAAAAAAAAATCCTTGGTATTAATCATAATTTGCCTTTCTCATAAACATTGAGAAGAGTTCAAAGTTAAGAGTGTGTTGCAGGATATATTTCAACTTGGGTAATCAATTCAGGAGAGTGCTACAACCCTACTTTCCAATTCTGAAAGCGGTTTGCTTCACAGTCCATCAGAAGGTTTGGTTATTGCTTGGAATAAGGGGACTTTTAAGACATTGGATTGGATTATACCCATGCAATCTCCTCCTTCCCAGCAACCCTATTATTCCCAGTGTTTCATGGTTAAGGGAGATGAAATGAGAGAAGAGATGTCTATAGCAGGGGTGTCAAACTCATGTCATCACAGTGGCATCATGTGACATATCAGGACATTTTTTGCCCTTTGCTAAACCGGGCATGGGCAGTGCTTGGTGCATCTGGCCTGTAGGCAGAGAGTTTGATAGCCCTGGTCTAGAACATCACTCAACAAAGGATGAACATGGATTAAAGCTGCTAGTAAGGTTTACCTTGCACTAGAAAGGGTGGCAAAGCACTAGTATTTGCAATAGTGGTGAATATCTCTAGCTCAGGTGTAGGATGAAGGTGAAGGTTCATTCTCTGAGTTTGTGGGTTGGTTTCTGAAAATTTCATTACCAGGCTAGGTAACATTCTCAACAGAGTTTAGGGGATGCCGGTGTCAATGTTCTTCTGTTTATAAGGGCTTCAGGTGTGTGTCTTGTGGTGGGTCAGCTATGAGTCATCAGTGAGTCTTGTGATAGGTTTTGATTGGATCTCCTTATCACAAGACCCATTGTCAGTCTTCCAAGTAACACCTCCAATGAAAGAAGACTCTGAGGCTTGAATTTCCTCAAAATTCCATTTTATTCAAGATTTCATATTGGCGCATCTGGGAAAACCCAAATCTGAAAGCTTTTTTCTTCACCCAAAAGAAAATTTAAGTCCCTGCCCAGCACCCACATGTCCATCACACCCATCACAAGATTCGCTGTTGACTCACAGTTGACCCATCACAAGACCCTCACTTGACACACCCACACCCGAAGCCCTTAACAGAAGAACACTTGTACTGATATCTCCTAAACTCTGCTGAAGATGTTACCTAGCCTGGTAACAAAAAGTTTGGAAACCAACCCACAAGCTCAGATAATTCACCCCCACACTAATATTTCTCTGCCTTTATTGTGCCTGCAGATAGGCACTTCACAGCCCTTTTCCAAGTAACATAAACATTTTTGCGTAGAACTACTTGAAGGGAAGTGTGGAGATTTAGTTCATCATGTGTTGGACAAAGATTTGCTCCCAGTTAGACACTGGCCTTGTTCCAGGCCCAAAAATGATACCTGGAGAGGAATCTTACTGAGTTATCTGGGAACAGTTTGAACTTGTTGGACCTGAGGAAGAGGGCAGAGTTCTTATGATTGTGAGCATAGCTTCTCCCGAATTACTTTTCCCCACCTTGGTATATCTGGCAGAGATGATATGTTTTGGTTCCAGGAAACCTACGTTTGGCAGGTCTAAGGAGGTGGGACTTTTCTGCGATGACACTCCTCCCCGCCCCAATGTAAGGTTAGCTGCATCCCAGATATTGTTCTGTAAGTCCTCAAAATCTGGCTCTATCAGGGGTCCCAGGGAACCAATGACATTTTACAATGTAACTAATTAGTCTTTCTTGTCCTGATGCCGTGTGTGTACATTTTTATGCATACATGTGTACACACACACAGTATATATAATTTTATAATTTAATAGTGATTGTTTTTATATATTTTGTGCTATTTAAATGTTATATACTACCCAGATGGGGATGCGGTGGCTCAGTGGCTAAGACGCTGAGCTTGTCAATCAGAAAGGTCGGCAGTTCAGCGGTTCGAATCCCTAATGCTGTGTAATGGGATGAGCTCCCGTTACTTGTCCCAGCTTCTGCCAACCTAGCAGCTCAAAAGCGTGTAAAAAATGCAAGTAGAAAAATAGGGACCACCTTTGGTAGGAAGGTAACAGCGCTCTGTGCACTTTTGGCATTTAGTCATGCTGGCCATATGACCACGGAGACGTCTTCAGACAGCGCTGGCTCTTTGGCTTTGAAACGGAGGTGAGCACCGCCCCCCTAGAGTCGGGAACGACTAGCACATAGTGAGGGGAACCTTTATTTTTACCTTATGCTATCCAGAATCATTTTTTTGTGAGCTGGGTGACCATATAAATTTGATAAATAAATAAATTCAAGTAGAATAATATATTGAGTTTATGAGAGTTCCACTTTTCAAATCACTTCATATTCCTTCTGCAAGCTTCAACATTAATCCATTCCGACAACCATGCCTGTGAGACAAATACTGTTGTCCATGCTTTATTTGCTAGGGCATCTTATTTTCTTCTAAGCGGACCCTGCACTTCTGGGAATAGGAGGAGGAGGAGGAGGAGGAGCAGGAGGAGGAGGAGGAGGAGGAGAAGAGGAAGGAAGGAAGGAAGGAAGGAAGGAAGGAAGGAAGGAAGGAAGGAAGAAAGAAAGAAAGAAAGAAAGAAAGAAAGAAAGAAAGAAAGAAAGAAAGAAAGAAAGAAAGAAAGATCATCTTACTTTCTCCCATTTATAAAATGATTTTTCTGAGGTTGTATATTGCAACCTCCAATGCCATCTGGGTAGCCTACCAAACATTTGGTCCACATTGAACAGTCAGCAATGTTTGACTTCCAGTGCTGCAGGAGATGCTTGCAAAACAGGATGATGCTATGAACAGTCCTTTCTTTCTTCTTCTGTGCATCTTCTCATTTCTAAGCCAATGGCTCCAAATGGGTCTGTGGGAAGGTTCATTCACTTGAACCAGAAACTCATCATATCATCATCATCAATCATCCATCCTTCAGTGTAACAAATGATCCCTCTTTGTCTTTGCTGTCTTACTGATTTTCCCCCTTTACGATTTAAAATTTACAAACTGCTAGGTGAAAACCTTGTTTGGTATTGGCTGAAGGACTATCAATATGGAAATGATTCCATATTGAGCTTTACCTTTTTGCCACAAACCAGACAAGTGAACTGGTAGAGGTCCTGACCCAATCCTGGGGGTAGTTAGAATCTGGCTGGGGAGAGCAAATACAGGCTGAATTTTGAATAGCTGTGAATGTGAAACCCTTTCAAATCTAATACATGGACCGTTGGTGATGGTCTATGAATCAGGTCACATTCCCCTCCTTGAGGCTACTTTCTAACCTAGGAATTATATTATAGATGCTCCTGAATTTGCTCTTGTAAACCCTGACTCTGGAAGTTGCATTGGCTGCCAATCCGCTTCTGGGTGATTTATTTATTTATTAGTTAGATTTATATGCTGAGACTCAGGGCGGCTTACAATGTGTTAAGCAATAGCCTTCATACTTTTGTATATACCTGCTTAGTAGGGCTTCCCCCCCTCCCCCAAGTGGTGTTCTTTTTTATACAAAATCAGTTTATTGCCCCCACGATCCGGGTCCTCATTTTACCTACCTCGAAAGGATGGAAGGCTGAGTCAACCTTGAGCCTGGTGAGATTTGAATTTGCAATAATTGCAGGCAGCTGGCAACTAAGTGCTACTTTAACAGCACTTAGTTCACTGCACCACCAGGCTCTTGTTATATGCTAAGGGCTATTATTACCCCCTGAAAACTCTATATCATGGGTTCCCAACCCCTGGATGTGGCCTGGTACCAGGCTGTGGCCAGTTGGAAGCAGTGGTGTGAATGTGCATGTATGCGAAGCTCCATTTGTGAGAATGGCAGATGTGTATGCCCATTGCTTGCATAAATGAAGCTGTGTGTGCACGTACACGGTGCTCAAATGGAACCATTCCCTCTCCCCCCTCTCCCCCACTGTCACTACTGCTGCAGGTCCACAAAGCCTAAAAACTTGCCCTACAGTAGTGGCCAAAATTGTGGAAACCTTTTGGGAAAAGTGTATTTTCTAAAACTAGCTAATAACAGCACTTTTTTTTGGAGTTGTACCATAAAATTATATATCAATGGAAAGATAATTTAATCAAGAATGTAATGCAATAACTTTTATGAAGGATTTGCTATTATAATAGCAGTTACAGTATAAAGAAGAAAAGTGAAACAAGTAGAAAAAAACGAGATATACAAAAATTATCACCATGTCAGTTAATACTCAGTTGGGTAACCTTTAGCATGAATTAAGGCCTTACAACATCTTCCCATGGAGTGAACCAAGTCTTTTAGTTCTGCAGCTGTTATAATGTGAAACAAGATTGAATGACTGCTTCTATAAAACTAATAAAACTGGGTTTTATTGCTGGGTAGCTTCTGACTAACAAGTTTCTTTAGTCGGCTCCATAGATTTTCAATTGGGTTTAGGTCTGGGCTATTCCCAGGCCATTCCAGCAGAGGAATATGATTATTTTGAAACTCCCCCCCCCCAAAAAAAAGTGGTGTTATTAGCTGTCAAATCTCAAAAATACACTTTTCCCAAAAGGTTTCCACAATTTTGGCCACTACTGTACATGGCTCAGGCCTGGATAACTTCAAGATTACTTGCTCTAGATGTCCTCCCCTTAAGGCCTGCTTGGAGGACATAGAGCAGAGAGCTCTGTGATAGTGATCCATTGTAAAAATCTCTACCACCATTCTCCCCCTGCCCCAAATGAAGGGCCTCTTTTATGATTTTTTTAAAATGATCTGTTAACATATATTTTTGTTCCATTTTTAGTGACTGGAAGTTTATTGGCCCCACATTTTGATTGTAAAAGTTTCATTTCTCTTGTTCTTAATTGTCCTGTATTTAATTTTTAAAGTTTCTGAATTATTTTCAAATCTTGAATTCTGGGTGATGTTTCCAAGGACAAATATTAACTTTGAAAATCTTGTCGCCATTTAAAAATGTAGAACAGAAAAAAGTAGCAAATCAATCGATACTCATTCATTTGAAATCATCTTTTAAATGCAATGGCAAACTATGGAAGCAAATTACTGTATGCAGGCAAAGAAGGAAACGATTACTCTATATTACTAGAGTGAACAAGCTATACACAGTAGTTTGGATAGCATCTTGTATCCAGTGCAGTTCTCTTGTTTGCCAGCCAATTCAGGAGCAAAGGACTGACAAGAATGGCATGGAGTTTAAAGTAGTTGCTGCTGCTCATTTGATCAGGACAATAAATGAATTGCAACAAAGAAGAAAATGCGTCCTCCAGATCCGCTTGAAAGGTTCTGCCGTTAGCTACAGGCAGTTTCCCTCCAGTGCCTGTTTCCATCTCTGCCTTTCAATGGCCTGATAATTTTAATTGTTGGTGGCAGGGCCAGTAAATTGTCCGAATATTTCTTTGTAAAGGAAATAGAAATTGAACTCTGCCTTCTCTACATACACATGAGGTAGGGTGTGTTTTCGCATTATCTTCCCCTTTTCTGCTTGATATTCTTTATTGACTTTGTTATATAAATTTTCTTATTGCCAGTGTTTTTTCCAATTATAGATAGTAACAGACAACCAGTCATTGGTTTCTGAAAGATCATCAAGATACAATATCCATTTGGGAAGGGAGTAACTTATGGAGTTAGCTTGTATAAATTAGGGAAAGTTTATG
The DNA here is from genome assembly GCA_030761175.1 of Masticophis lateralis. Classification (NCBI taxonomy): domain Eukaryota; kingdom Metazoa; phylum Chordata; class Lepidosauria; order Squamata; family Colubridae; genus Masticophis; species Masticophis lateralis. The sequence goes on from JAUDYJ010000002.1 coordinate 116,065,890, forward strand.
CAGAAATATGATTCAGATTTTTGTAAAGAAAATTAACATTGGTGCTGTTTAATGAAAACAAAGGTAGTAGCATTTATTTACTCCATGCTTGGGCCTTACATACATGAAGAAATAAACCTTTCTCACATCTTTAGATGTTAGCCTGGTTTTTAATGCTAGTATTTCAGTAATAATTTACTTGTTCAGTTTATATCCGATGATAAAAGATAGGTAGCATTGGATTATTTTCTCATAAAACATTGTAAGCAACTGACAAGCAGATGAGCCATTCCATGGTAGAAAGAGCTCATTTTCTCATCCATTAACAGAGAAATCCAAAAATCCAAAAATTAAATTGGATTGCTCCAACAATTTTTTTTTAAAAAAATCAAAGTTGGCAAATACAAAGATAAAAAGCAAAGGCAAAATATGAAAAATAAAGGAAAGAAGAAGAAAAGTGAAAATAAATAGAGAAAAGAATATAAAACAGAAAAGAAAAAAAATGATATATATAAAAAATGACTGCCCCCCTCAGATAATTTAAACAATTTGGCTAATTTAACACCATCTTCAGTACTTCAATTAAAAACAAATTTTTCTTCTCATATGTCACCCATTATCAACAGTTAAGTTACAAGATATACAAGATATATCATTCAAAGCTAATCAGCAAATCTCCATTAAGAGCTGCCAGAAATATTAACATGTATTTTAATCTTAATCAAAACAAATTCAATTTTATAATCCAAATGTACCATTTTTTCTAAAGTTATGTAATTTCTCAAAAAAAAAAAAAAATAAAGCAGAAGAAATGTCTCCCCAATATGGGAGGGAACATACTGCTTCCCTTTTGCCTTTCAGCTCCAATCCAGGAGCCCTCAAGCAGTCACATTCACAACAAATTTATTATCAGCAAATATAATTTTATATATATACATACATACATACATACATACATACATACATACATATATATATATATATGTAGGTCTTTGGTTATTCGGGTCTTCTCCCGCGTAGAATTGAAAGTATCTTGGCGACGGTTCGACGAAGTCTCATTCGTCATCTTCAGGCTGGTGTTCTCGGCTTCGTGCTTCCTGGAGCAATGTGAGATTGCAGCTGACCCTTCCTTTTAACTGCTAGTGGGGGTGTGAGCTGATTGGGTGGGAGCTTGGCTGTGTTCTGATTGGGTGGAGGTCTGTTCTGATTGGTTAGGGGCTTGGCTGTGCTCTGATTGGATGGGGGGTTGGTTGTGCTCTGATTGGCTGGGGGTGTGTTCTGTTTGGGTGGGGGCTTGGTTCTGCTCGGCTTAGTCTGAGTTGCAGGAGGATTTGAGCTGGTGAGCTGCGTTGTTGTTGTTTGGCTTCGTGTTAGTGGTCGTGAGAGCTTTTCATGGAGGGTGTTGGTCTGATTCATGTATGGATTGGAGGGGTTAAAAGTGGCTAATGATGCAGCTGCAGTCTGGCTTCTGGTTCTTGGTCGTGCCTCATTATCTGTCTCATCATCTGTCTTGAATTTTAGTGGGGGTTTCTTTTTGGATTAGGTTGGTAATCTTGTTTCTTTGGAATCCATTGGATGTTAGTACATTAGTGAGAGTGTGTAGTTCGGTTTTTAGGTGTTGTTCGTCAGCTAAGCATTTTGCTTAAATGCTTAGCTGACGAACAACACCTAAAAACCGAACTACAGAGAACAAGAAAACGGCAAAGCCCTCCTCCCATACATAAAAGCACCACAGGCAGAATAAGCAAAATCCTCCAGAAACATAACATCAAGACAGCATTCTGCACAAACCAAAAAATATCCACCATCCTGAGGAACCCCAAAGACAAAATTGAGTTAGAAAATCAAGGAGTATATGAAATCCCATGCACCGCCTGCCCCACCACATACATCGGACAAACCAACAGAAGAATAAGTGCACGCATTGAAGAACACAAAAACTCAGTCAAAAAAGAGGAACCAACTTCTTCCCTGGTCCAACACTTTAAAGCCACAGGACATGAAATTGACTTTAAAAAGACCAGAACCATCGCCAAAACTGAACACTTTAATGACAGAATAATCAGAGAAGCCATCGAGATAGAAAAACACCCACACAGCATGAACAAACGAGACGATACCTCCCGCCTGCCAACCATTTGGAAACCCGCCCTTATTGACAAACGAGTCCCTAACACGATGAATGACACCAGACCCACACTCACAAGAGCCACACAGGATGTCACCACCACACATCCACGCAGAAAGCAGACTCAAACCCACACTGATAATGAGGCACGACCAAGGACCAGAAGCCAGACTGCAGCTGCATCATTAGCCACTTTTAACCCCTCCAATCCATACATGAATCAGACCAACACCCTCCATGAAAAACTCTCACGACCACTAACACGAAGCCAAACAACAACAACACAGCTCACCAGCTCAAATCCTCCTGCAACTCAGACTAAGCCGAGCAGAACCAAGCCCCCACCCAAACAGAATGCACCCCCAGCCAATCAGAGCACAACCAACCCCCCATCCAATCAGAGTACAGCCAAGCCCCTAACCAATCAGAACACACCTCCACCCAATCAGAACACAGCCAAGCTCCCACCCAATCAGCTCACACCCCCACTAGCAGTTAAAAGGAAGGGTCAGCTGCAATCTCACATTGCTCCAGGAAGCACGAAGCCGAGAACACCAGCCTGAAGATGACGAATGAGACTTCGTCGAAAAGTCGCCAAGATACTTTCAATTCTATGCGGGAGAAGACCCGAATAACCAAAGACCTACATACAAACACCCGCGAAAACCTCAGAAAACATACATATACATACATATATACATACATACATTTTCTCTTTATCTCCTTCCAGTAACAGCTTGAACAATTCTTTTTTGTCTCTTCACAGAGTTTCCTTGATTCTATACATCCCTTTTGTAAATCCAAAGTAAGAAGTCTTTCTAAGTCATGCTTCTGATTTATTATTTGTATGCCCCCTTTGATCATTAAGACATCAATTGGCTTCATTTATACATCCATTTTGGCATCATTTTCCATATCAGTAGTATATTCTGGCATTTTTAAATCCATTTTCAGATCCACAAAGTCTGTTTCCATATTATTGTTATAATTCAGTATATTTTTAAACTCCAGATCCACATTCAGAGTGGTATCAGTCTCTATTTCATCCAGTAACATCTGTTGTTCTTCTGTATCCTCTGCTATATTGTCTGGTTTGCTAGCAGAGAAATGGAATAGGAAACTCAATATCAGAGTGTTCTTTTCCCGATTCAAAGTGCTGTCTTCAAGCTTGGTAGTGGGATCTAATTTATCCTATAGCCTGTCTCCAGCCTTGGAGGAGAAAACGAAACAATTTTAAATGAAACATTTAAGTAACTTTGGTGTTTTTCAAGTATTTAGAGTCTTCCACTAACCATAGAACCATCTCAAGAATTTGTATTTTCATACAAGTTTTGATATGCAATCAGGCCTGAATTAATAACTTCCCTAGAGGTGGGTTTCTATGTGCAATAAATCAGTTGGCTGGCTATCTTTGAGATGACGCAAAATTGTAGGATCATAACTTCCGTAACCATGCATAAAAAGATGTTTGTTTAGCCTGTTTTATATATGCTAAGTGGTCACTGCTGCTAGTTCCTTTGAACAGGTAAAAACTGAACCGCTGGAATGTGCATAAGAGAGTGCCTGTGAAGATCTTTTCATGGGCAACTGTAGAGAGTGTGGCAAAGGAAAGCAAATGAAATTGTTGTGGTGGTGCGATGGTTAGAATGCAGCATTGCAGGCTAATTCTGCTGACTGTCAGCAATTCGATTTTCACAGGTTCAAAGTTGATTCAGCCTTCCACCCTTCTGAGGTTGGTAAAATGAGGACCCAGATTGTTGGGGGGCAATATGCTGACTCTGTAAACCACTTAGAGAGGGCTGTAAAAGCACTATGAAGAGGTATATAAGTCTAAGTGCTATTGCTGTTGCTAAATACTCTGATTCTCCATATCTCCTTACTGTTAATCCTTGGCCCTCATAATGGACAGGTTTGCTGTTGCCTTTGTTGTTCAGGAAAACGTCTTTTCTCCATTTGATTTAAATCTGATTTAAATCTCAGTCATGTAGTTTAAATCAGAATCATGCATGCATGCCAGTCACATATTTTGTGGCTGTCTTTTAATACTGTGCTTGAAAGTCTATTTTCAAGTAAGAAGTTATTATTCCAGGTTCCTTTATAATCAGTATTCACAACCAAAAGTCTGTATCTCATTGCAAGTGAGGATCAATGATATTTGCTCGCATCTGAAATAAAATATTTTCTTTTTCACTTTCAGGTAATTAGAATTATATTAAAATGTGACATTTGATGTTAGATATTTCTCATGTGAAATTGATATTTTTGGTTGGCCACTGGACAGGACAGAAACTGCCATCCATTGCCAAGGTGACATATCAAAATACTAGAAATAAGTGGTTGGATACAATCTTTCTAGGTCAAACATAATAACACTACTGTAATCAAATGCAGCCTATGAAATTGTTACTTGATTCTCAGTAGACAAAGCAAATAGAGTCTATTTAATCCTGAATGCTGCGCTCTGACAGATTTCAAGGCAGTAAGAATATAAAATTCATTTACACTTTCGACAGAAATGAGGCTTAATCAATCAATGTAGTTCAGCTTCCATATATGGTGTTCTAAAGGTCTTCAAGTTGCTGCACAAGGCTGTGTTTTGCAAATGCTTCACGTGTTACTAAAGAAGATTAATATAGAGTATTTTTTTTTTTTATGTAGGCTGTGAAGCTGTAGAAAGATGTTTGGTCATTTACTGGATCTAGACTCCCAATTATATCTTTACTCCATGGTTTTGCTCTAAATATTCTTATCGCCCTAATTTCCTGCGTTCCACCAAAAATGACTTATATGGGCAGCAGAATTATAGAAGAGATAGGGTGACATCATCAAATGGTTGCAACATCAAATTTGTTCCCAGTCAGGCTGTTTTTACATGCCTTGGTAAGTTGCCAACTAATAAAGTTGCATAGAAACTTTCCTGGAATTTAACAAACATATAATGACATTATGCATACCTGTATGTCTGTCTATGGAGAGTCTCAATCATCCAGGTCATGGTTGTCCCAAAGATGCTTTTTCAAAAGGCTAATGGACTTCCTTGGCTTTTCCTTGAAGATGTTTTTTCTTGAAGTGAGAACTGAAGAAGCTTCTAGGATGAGAAGCAAAATGTCTTCAAAAAATAAAAAAAATCAAAGTGCCGTTTCAAAAAGAACCTTTGAGATACCTGTATGTCACACATAGTTGGTGATTACCTATAAAGCCCTACATGGCTTAGGCCTGGGGTATCTGGCGGATCACCTGCAGCCAGCAACAGCTCCCCATCGCCCGGTGCGCTCACATAGAGAGGGCCTACTTGGCGTTCTGTCGGCCAAGCAATGTTGGCTGATGGTCCCTAGAGAGCAAGCCTTTTCTATAGGCGCACCTACCCTCTGGAATCAGCTTCCCTTGGAGTTCCAGGTGGTCCCCGACCTTCTCTCTTTCCGCTGTGACCTTAAAACATGGTTGTTTCGCCAGGCTGGCCTGGACTGAAGGGGTTTTAATGGGAATTTTAGATTCTTTTATTGTTTGAATTTTAATTTGGACTTGTTGTTGCTTATTGCTGTGAGCTGCCCTGAGTCCTTGTGGAGAAAGGGCGGCATATAAGTCCGATAAATAAATAAGTAAGTAAGTAAGTAAATAAATAAATAGTTCTGTGTACAAAAGCATCTGGGAATGTCAATTATTAGTCATCAGTTCCTATAATTACAGATAGCTCAATAATTTGTGTGAAGTGAAATGAACAGTAACATAAGATATAATGAGTGTTCTCTAAATAATATGATGTCCTTGGTCTTCTGTTTGACATTTTCGAGGGAAATATTTTAGCAGGAAACCCACAAATATCTATCTCTCTCTCTCTCTCTCTTTTATCCATCATTATCTATCTATCTATCTATCATCTATCTATCTATTTATCTATCTATCATTTATCTATCTCACACTGAAGTCAAGATGAGGTCATGGTCATTTATGGGGTAACTTCATCTCATGCAAATAGTCCTCTTGCCCCTGAAAAGCGGGGAAAAATAACTCCATCTCTAACTTCCCTTGAGCTCTAATGTGGGCTCTTTCTTGATTATCAATCACATCTGAGAACACAAAGAGAAAAGAGACAAATTCAGGCTATAAGTATTTTAGTTTTCTCCAGGACAAAAGCTGCAATTGAGTGAGGTTTTCTGTTTCCAGATTGAAATGGCCTCCAGTAATCTGTTCATTGATGCATTTATCACTTCACTATAAAGTAGGGAGCAGGCGTATGACCTATAATGACAAAAATGGGACACAGAGCAAAGGTGGGGGAAAAAGAGAGAAGACGTCATTTTTCAGCACCATTCACTTGTCTTAATGTTCTTCTTGATTATGTCAGACAATCATAGCCAGAGGTCTACCGATACAAGTAAAATTTAAAGAATTAGCAGGAGGGAGGGAGGGACGGAACATACTTTTAGACGTTGCATATTAGGGGAACATTTATAGAATAAAATGTCTGGGGAATTAGCTTCCTTATTTAAGGGTCAGGCAAAGAAATATATAATTTTGCCATTCAAATAAATAGAAGAGCTGAATTAGTTGTTTTGTATGTATAATAGAGCAGGGAGATTTAGTTGCTTGCTGATGCAATGGATTGCAGGCAAGGCTAGGCAAGCGTTGCGGCTAGCAGCTAAGGTAAGCAAGCTGGAGGGAGGGGGGATTTTTGTTACCTACCAATTAGCAGTCAAAAATTAGCAGCTGGGATGGCCAGCATTGTGTAAAAGGAAAGTTTTTCCCTTTTAAACGGGGCTTGGCCATCCAAGCTCTGGCGATCCCAGCTGAGTTGCCTGCTAATCAGGCAACTCAGCTGGGATGGCCAGTGTTGTGTAAAAGGGAAGTTTTTCCTTTTTACACGGGGCTTGTGTGTAACTCAGCTGATTAGCGGCAACTCAACAGGCAATTCAGCTTGGCTCCTTAGAGCCATTTAAGGCTCGTCAAAGCCTTTCTGGCTGGCCTGCCTGGTTACAGGAGACCGACACCCGGCGTATAAGATGACCCCCGACTTTTGAGAAGATTTTTGTGTGTTAGAAAGTCGTCTTATACGTCGGAAATACGGTACATTAAAAGAAATATAGCAATGGATATAATGAACCAATTTATTATTAAGATGCTAAAAGATACTACTTGAGGAAATTGATGGTTGTAATAACTGGGATATTGTTTAAATACCTATAACAATTGTTATAATTTGAATATTTGTAATAATATATCTACGAAAGTAAAAGATGATTATGCTGGGATTAATAGTGAGAAAAATAAAGATAATTATACCGGGATTAACAGTAACTAAAATGACTACACTGGGATTAACAGTGAGAAGAATATAGATGATTACACTGGGATTAACAGTGAAAAAAATAAAGATGATTACATTGGGATTAAAAGTAGAATAAAGATGTATTTTGTACACTGGGATTAACAGTGGAAGGATAAAAGAAAAGGTTAAATTAGAAAATTGATAGCTATAATAATTGGGATATTGTTTAAATATATATAACAATTGTGATAATTTGAACATTACCTAAGTGAAAAAGAAATGAAAACTGAAACAATATATGATTATGATCTACAAAAGTAAGAAGGCTATTGCTTAATGCATTGTAAGCCGCTCTGAGTCTCTGGAGAAGGGCGGCATATAAATCGAACCAAATAAATAAATAAATATAAAAATTACTTAATTGGTGTTATATAAATGGTATGGTTTGATAGATAGAATTTAGGATAATTGGAAATTGCATTAAAGAACATTATTTGAACTAAGAACTATGTTTAAATGTTAAATTTCTATATTTTTAAAATTAAAGGTAAGATTTAAATTTGATAAAGTAATAGTGGAATAAAGATTTAATGAGCATAATGAAATATAAATATGTTTGAATTGCATTGTTAATAGTGAGGATTTAGGGTAAGAATTGTTGTATTATGAGTTATTAATTGAATTAAGGATTAAGGTGGTTTAATAGAAGGGTAATTGTTTTGATTAAGTAAATATGTGTTAATTTTTTAAAGATAGTATTAATTGAATATGTGATCGAAGATTAAGAAATAAGTGCTATGGCAAAATAGAATAGATAAAGTGTTGTTAAAGATTTTGTTAAAAATTGAACAAAGTGATGACCAGATCAAAGCTCTATTCCAAAAGGATGTAATTTGTATGTTTGAAAAAAAATAAAATAAAAAAACTTTTTAAAAAAAGATAGAAAGTCAAACTCCCTGCTTAAAGATTACTCTCATTTCCAGCTTCTCTGTCACCCGTATAGACTGAAAATCATTGGAAGAGAGGAATGGACAACAACCACCCTCCCCTAATCCCTATTTACCACCAAGGAATTTTTTCTTCTTCTTCTCTTCTAAAGTATATTTTCCCATATTATGGCCCCAGGCCCCAGGTGCGCCTGGCCATTTTGAATGCTATTCAGAATTTTGTGGTAGGCTAACAGTTCACTAACTATTTTGCAGAGGTCAAAACACCCTTTCAACTAAGTCAATGATTACCATAGTCTATAATACCCTTTAGGACTACCTAACTACTAAATTTCTTTCCCTGAACTTTTTACTTTCCCCTATACCTTAAAAGAGGTGTGTGTGTGTGTGTGTGTGTGAAAGAGAGAGAGAGAGAGAGAGAGAGAGAGAGAGAGAGGGAGGGAGGGAGGGAGGGAGGGAGGGAGAGAGAGAGAGAGAGAGAGAGAGAGAAGAAAAGAAGCCTTATCAGCACACCATTTTATCATTTTTGACATACAACTTATTTATCTGCCCAAGCTCCCATGTAACCTGTAGGTTATTTGGGTACTGAAAAATGAAAGGCTTCTATTAGGAATGACTGGAAAAATAATTAAACAATGAATTACTGAACTTTAAATTTAAAAATATTGAGTATTGAGAAGTTCAAACAGATTTCTGTATAGACAAAGCTAATGTGTTTGGAGGAAAAATGATAATACAAGTAAGAAATGGTGGTCAAATTTATATAAATCTATTCCCAATAACCAGTTGTTGTGTTTTTCAGACAGAGCCATTTCCAACCCTTGTAAATGAGTCTGATCCAAAGAGAGATATAAATATAGATATATAGATGCATTTGTTTCGGTGTTTATGATAACAAGCCTAGTAGCTAACAACATAAATTGAATCCCCCCCCCCCTTGAGTCATATATATAAAGACTCAGATCACATGGAGAGAGAGAGAGAGAGAGAGAGAGAGATGGACAGACAGACATATATCTAAGGAGATCTGTTCTCAGGAAAGAAAGAGCTCAGTCACTGATTACCTACAAGAGAAAGACGGAATGGCAGCCGGGAGTCCAGACTGGATACACATTGCATGGAGTTGTCAAAGTGTCTCAGACTAAACAGAATTTTCTTAAGATATTTTAGAGTTCAGCCATCATGAGTTAAGGACAGGAGAAGCTTAAATATAAACATGCCCATAGACATATCAGGTTTAGCTAAGTGCCAGGCATTGAAAAACCAGTAAGGCTCCTTGTGAAGTAAGAACTTTAAAGGCTTTTCTAAAAACTTGCGATGAAGGTTTGAATGGAGCCCTAACAATTCAAACTTAACAGTGGGTCTGCTGATTACTGGACTACTCTCTGCCCTTCAGCTTTTGGGCCTCAGTCATATAACAGTCCTGGTGCTTAAGAACTCTAGCATGTGATTTCTCCCTTGGCTCTTGACCTTGAATATGTACTGCCACCAAAACTCTTTTACTGTGAGCCTTACACTTCTTTGCATTTATAGGCTGGCTCATCCAGATAACTTCAGAAGCTCTCTGGAATGACAACCAGACAGCTGTACTTGATGCAAGATAGCCTGTTTGATACTTCTCTAGGTCAGCTAATCAGCTTAGCTATGCGAGGTTTGCACTAGAAATAAGTTTCTTCCAAATGAAAGAATAAGCTGTAGATACTTCAAATTATTTCTGTGTAACCTATCTTTAGTCCTGGCAGGGCTTACGGATAGGCCTTCATTGCCAGCAGGTTCTGCTGTATTATTCCATGGCATTAGCAGTCATATGATCTCATCATGAAAGGGCAGGGCAAGGCAATCTGTCTTCCCAGTTCTGATCAATGTCCAAACCTCCTGCTGAGGTCAGCCCATCAGCCAGCAATTGCCACAAGGGATCCTTGAAAAGCAATCTCTTCTCATTTTTTCTTTGATGGAAACAATGTCCCTGAGATCTCTTCTCCATTAAAGGAAGTCCCACTTCCATATTTCTTGAATAAAACCAATCTCTGAAGGTGGGAGCTGAAAGCTTTATTTTATCTCTGTCTATGGTCAGTCTATCCTAAAAAATCTGAGACTGCATAATATTTTGAAAGGGGGCTATTTAAATTACAAAGGTCCACAAGCTAGATGGATAAATGTTTCAAGGGTGATAGAGAGCTGTAGAACCAGGGCCGAGGGGCAAAGAGACGTGCATCTCTTTGAATCGTCCATATCTCAGGGCAAGGTTGCTCCAAACTAATGAAAATCCTTATGAATTATCTTTTGCCTTTATTGTCATTACTACCAGAAAGGGGGAGGAAGAGAGCAGACCAACTTTTTTTTTTTAATTTGGACAGACTTAAAGAAGTGGCATCAAATTTGAAGGGCACCCTATCAATCTGTTGTCCTAGCTGCATGAAATTGTATTTCCCTGCCACTTCATATCTTATTTGCAGCAGCTGGGCTGTAAGTCACTGGTGATAACATTCTTTATTATGCAGCCGTGTTTATGAACTGTGCCTGGAAAGAGATGATAGAAATATGCAGCAATATGCAAAGAGTAAAGGGAGGGTGAGAAGGAATGGAAGGGAAATAAATGCTAGTTGCTAAGGCAACCAAGGGGCTATTTTGAGCATCAAAATTTTTGCAAATGATGAAAAGCATTTTTATGCAATGGTTGGTCTTGCCACAATGAGGAGTAGAGGGTACACAGTGACTAGTGGGATCCTATTTGGAAAAGCAGCAGCTTATTTTCTTTTCCTATGTTTAAATTTTTGATAGATCTAATTTTGCTGAAAAGAAATTGGTTTCTGCCAGCTTGATGTGAGTGGCAGATATTTTAATTAATAAATGTGAAGACAGTTGAGCAAGTTAATCATCTTTCCATATCTCAACTATTTGGCAGAGTTCTTGAGAGCTCCAAAAAGCTTCTCTCTTATGAAAGCCTGCGCTCAATAACTCCCTGCAAACCATCTTCCTGAAAAAAGCCAGCATGCATCATAGACCAGGGGTCTCCAACCTTGGCAACTTTAAGACTTGTGGACTACAACTCCCAGAATTCCTCATCCAGCTGGCTGAGGAACTCTGGGAGTTGAAGTCCATAAGTCTTAAAGTTGCCAAGGTTGGAGACTCCTGTCATAGAGAAGTTGGCCATCCCCTTTTCTGGAGTTGCTTCCTTAGCTCCACAGTGGTGAGTTAAAGAAGCTAATTTTTTTAAAAAAATGCCCTTAGGTTTCCCTGGGGATTCTGGATAGTTAAAGATGGAAGAAAATGAAGTGATATAGTTCCTTCCTCCCAACAGAGTTGCCAATATTAAGAATAACCAACCATGGAATTTAAGCCACCGCCACCACAACTATGCCGCATTCTTATAAATTATATAACAGATTCAGGATTCATTCATTAGGGATCTAGAAATTACTTCATTAGAAAATTCTGGGTAGGTCCACTAAAGGACTAAGTTGTTGAAGAGCCATAACTGAAACAAAGCATTTTTTTTTTTGAATTTTTACTTTAAAAAGGTGAAGTGACCATTTCAATACATAATATTTTATCTTTTTTTTTAATTTTTATTTATACAAATCAACAATACAATAAGAAACATTTTCGGTTCCATGGTGCATAAATAAATACATAAACTTTTATCTTGTCATACATATACATATACTATTACTTCTTATAGGTAGATATATGGACGTAATAGTGCTAAATTTTATCTTAATAATTATTACACATAATAATACACAGTAATATATATATACTATCTCGTTTTTTTCCTTCTTTCCAACCACTCGTACCACAAACCCCATAATATTTTATCATTACCAATACATTTCTTTGAATTCCTTTGACTTGAAAAGCAATAGCACCGACAAATAGGAAATGCAACAAGATGTGGCTTAATAAAAAAGATGTTGTTTAGAGCTGCCATAACTGTTCCTCCCATTTCTAATCCTCTTTGTCTGTCTTGATTACAGTTGTACTCCCAAAATGCCACTGGCTTTAGGGAGCATTTCTGCCATTGAACCCATTAACCTGAGCTCAGTTGCTCCAAAGGCAATGCAGTAAAGATAACATTGCAGCATTTCCTCTGGAGTTACAAGGGAGGAGATTCTCCACGGGTAGAAATTCTGATCAGATCCTGGATCATCTCTCTCTCCACTGGAATCAAGATATCATTATATACCTATATGTCATGAAGGGAGATTCAGCTCATGAAAGTTTATGCTTTTAATAAAATGTTTTGACAAGAAGAACCTAGAACTAAGGAGAAATTTCCTAACAGTGAGAACAATTAACCAGTGGAATAGCTTGCCTTCAGAAGTTCTGGGTACACCATCACTGGAGGCATTTAAGAAGAGACTGGATAACCACTTGTCTGGAATGGTATTGAATCTCCTGCTAGAGTAGGGAGTTGAACTAGAAGACCCCCAAATCCTTTCCAACTCTGTTATTCTGTTCTGTTCAATGATAGGTGCTACCAGACTCTTTCTGAAGCAGAGAGTTTCACTACTAGCTCCCAGTAATCTCCTATCTGTCAACAAACTGATATAGAGAGTTAGAGTAATGGGGATGATTATGTGGAAGTCCACAAGAGCCAGCATGTCACTGACACATTGATCTAGCGTGGATTAAGGTTACACACAAACACACGAAGTGCTTTTTAGGTCAGCTGCCTTTCTGAGTCTATTTGCTTTAATTTCTACCAATCTTCCTCTGTGGTTTGGGTTTGTTTTTTTCACAGCCGCGCCAGAAGAACATTGGGGTTCAGCCAGCATACTGAATGCTTCAGCAGCAGCAACAGCTCTGTACTTAACAACCCTGTTAATTTTTAAAACCAGTCTTTTAATTAGAGCTTAAATACTTGGTTTTGGCTGTCATTTGAAAAAAAAAAAGTTCAAATATTAATGAATTCTTGCTTAAATGAAAGGGTGTTGTAGCTCAACAATACTAGGGTGCTAATTAAAACATGCACAAACACATTTCTAATCACCACTTTAGTATTTTTCCTTCCCAATTGAACATCTATATTGATAATCCATTTTTAAAAAATCATGATGAGTAATAAGCAATCAAAGGTAAAATAAATAATATAAGGCTATTAAGAAGTATTTAAGATCCCCCCTCCCCCATGATTGAATTTATTCAGTTTACCCAGGATTCTTCACAACACAATAGGAAGCACATAAAGTGATACTATAGGGTAGCACATCCATTATTACTCCATTTTCAGTTAATAGGGAGCCTAATATCTGGAAAGAAAGAGCCTTGGTGGCGCAGCAGCTTAAGTGGTGCTAAAGTGATACCAGCTGCCTGCAATTACTGCAAGTTCGAATCTCACCAGGCTCAAAGTTGACTCAGCCTTCCATCCTTTCAAGGTAGGTAAAATGAGGACCCAGATTGTGGGGGCAATAAGCTGACTTTGTATAAAAAAGAACACCGCTTGGGAGGGGAGGGGGGCAAAAGCCCTACTAAGCAGGTATATACAAAAGTATGAAGGCTATCGCTTAATGCATTGTAAGCTGCCCTGAGTCTCTGGAGAAGGGCGGCATATAAATTAATTTTTTTTAAAAAAATTAGCCCATGATAGGTCTCCCTTTCCCCCATCTATTCATCCATCTACCCAATTTCTCAAATTGCTCATGGTCAAAGGGATTTTTTTTAACCAACTTCCCATAAAACTGAGCCATCATTTTAACTATATTTGCATAAGCCAACACATTTATTTATCTAGAATACTGTTCTGGTTTTTCAGAATTAATCAGATACAACACTGCTATCTCTTCTGGACAGATGGCCAGAAACTGACCTTTGCTTGGCTCTTCTTTTATTGCAATGTGTATGTATCTATTTTAGCTCACAGCTGAATTAGAATGAGGTGGGTATAAAGACCCTGCTTTAAATTTCACCGGCTCAAAACTCAACATAATTTTCTAATAAGCATTTCATAACTTGTATCCCAATTTTCAAAACATATAGAGTCCTGCAGATATCTGCAATCTCGGACTAGCCATATTAATGGACAAACAACAATCCCGTATCTTCTGCAACATAGTGACCCTGTTGCTCTTACAGCTGTGAAAATAATGGCCACCCACCCCCGTTAAAAAAACTAATGTAACTGAATGTGCAGTGAAATGAAGGAAGTTAGGAAACTCCAATTAAAATAATGTGAACTTGTTTCTTTAAATAATCATAGGTGAATCACTTTGAGGAATGTAGCATGCTAACCAAATCTGTGGCAAGCTTGCTGTATTTTTCTTATATCTTATCTTCCTTTGAAGGCCTACTTTCCCTTAATATGAAACTTTAGTTTAATCTGAACTCAGAACATTTTCAGTGAAACTGGGATACCGTCAGAACATTTCCAATCAGGTTGAAACAAGCCATGTTGAGCCTGGACTGTATCAAATTCAAAAGATTTTGCACACCTCTATTAACAATGTTGGTTGTTGACTTAGAATAATAGTGGAACCAACAATGTAAAATCTTAACTGCTTTTCCGTATATCACTTTATGTTCTGTAGGCTGTCCAGAGTCACCCAATTGGGGAAATGGGTGCCATATAAATGTAAATAAACAGGAAGACCAGGGTCATATGAAATGACTGATCAAAGTGTGTTACATTTTTCTGTATGATTTATCTTTAACATTATGAGTGGCATTTCAAAACCAAGGAAATGTATCATAAGAAGCCACTCTTAACCTCACTGATTATACACAGTGTTACAGGGTGATATTCAGTTTCTATATATACTTTCTGGGTGTACATATATATCAGCAATCTTATAAGTATCACAAGTGATGGCAATCATTATTTCTGTGTATCCATCTGTTCAGAGGAGCAGTGGATTTACTGAGATTGAAAGAGAAGGACTGACCTGGGTCATGCCTAGCCGAGGCTGAATTTGAATTAGGGGCTTCTAGAGCATAGCTCATTCTTGTAATACGTCTTTTGTATCAGCTCCTAGCTTTCTCATGGGTTTGTATATATGTCTTATGCCTTATGTCTTATGTCTTATTGGGAAATATAGTTTAAACCAGTGGTGAAATCTTCCCCGGTTTACCATAGGTTCGCTGCCTGCAGATGCGCGGTGTGCACCAATTGTGCGCTGTGCACACACACATACACAGTGTATGCCAAGCATGTGTTGCATATACATGCACAGTATGCACCAAATGCATGCTTCGCATGGAAAAAGGAAGGTAAGTAGAACAGCGAGGGGGGAGAACAACTGTGCCACGCGATTTAGGTTCACTAGAAAGCAGGGTTTCCTGCTTTCTAGTGATTTTAAATCACGTGGCACAGCTGATCATCAGAAATACCAGTTCGGAGAAACCCATAGCTTTTTTTATTATCAGTTCACCAGAACCAGTAGTTTTTATCACTACCGGTTTGCCTGAACCGGTCCAAATCGGTAGCATTTCACCGCTGAGTTCAAACCATTTTTACTTATTTTTACTTTTAATGCATGCTTTTCTGAGGGTGTACTTCTAAGAGGCTCACAAGCAGCAATACTAGTACAATATCAATAATAGAAGACCCAGAACTAAATAATAAAAACTAATTCATAATTATAATGGTCTCACATATCTTTATTACCACCCTTCCATTACTCATGTGTCAGGACCAGAGGCTTTCTGAAAGCTTTTTAAATACCAGGGTGAGAGTATGAATGAACTTAGACCTAGTATTCTACAGGAGGAGACCTTCTGCAGAACAGGCCCATCTCTGGGTCTTCCTTTCACTACACTGCATGAGGACTGAGGATTCTTAGCAAGCCTTCTCTGAAGGCACACCATGGGCTGTTTCTATCTGGAATGAGTGGTTTTTTTTAAAAAAGATAACAATTAAAGGTTTCAATCAGCACCTTGAATTGCATTCAGAAATAAACTGGCAAATAATGCAACCCCAGCTGTACTGTTAGGTGAAAGCAGGGAGTTATCCTGGTTAGTGTGTGGGCTGCTACATTTTGCATTAGTTGTAGTTTCCAGATGGTTTTCAAGGGTGGTCCCCTGTAGTGTATTACAGTGCTCCATCTGTGAGAACACAAGAAGATAGTGACTGTTGCCAGCAACTTCCATTCCAGGAATGGTCACAATAGACAAAGGCTTCTTGGTTACAGCTTCCAAGCTGTATCAAGAACTGAGAGTCCAGAAGTAACCCAACAACTCTCTCAAGAGCATTATAAGTGCATTATAAGTAAAATAAGTGATTTTACTTGTTGTCAGCTTTTGAACCCACAGCATTCCATTGTGCCTCCAGACATACATCAAGATTTCCATTGCATCTCCTGGATGCTCTGAGACAAAAGTGAACGGCTGAATACCATTTACACATTGATGAATCTGAACCCTAAACTGTTCAAAACCCAGCAATTTCACATAGATGCTAAATAAGATAGAGAGCGAGCTGAGCTTGGAGTACACAAGAGTGTTATTTGTCCTCCTATTTGCACACACTTCCCTTCTTTCAGGAAGGAATGGAACAGTGGTGGGTTGCCCCCGATTCGCACCGGTTCTATAGAACCAGTGGTGGAATTCAGCCAGTTCATACCACTTTGGGAGAATCGGTTGTTAACTTTCTGAGCAGTTTGATGAATTGGTTATTGGAAGAAATAACTAGGGCAGAGAACTGGTTGTTAATTTATTTGAACCCTGCCACTGTATAGAACCAGTCAGTGGTGAAATCTACAATTTGTTACTCCCAGTTCTGTGGGCATGGCTTGGTGGCGGGGGGGGAGGTAATGTGACTGGGTTGGGGTGGCCTTTTTTTTTTTTACTCAGGCTCTGACAATCCAAGCTGAGTTGCCTGATCAGCAGAGGCTTTTTTCCTTTTAAATGCCTCTGATGATCCAAGCTGAGTTGTGTTCGGAAATGGTTATTTGTCTAACTAGTTGGTCAGGCAATATATAAACCAACAATGTATATTTGAAGTCAGAAAAGTATTATATTGCTTTAAGACTGTATTGCATCATCCTGTATCCTGATTGGCTAAGCTCTGCAGCCAATGTATTTAAGGAAAGTCAGGATCATGGCTTGTGTGGATACTACACCATTTTACCTGCTTATTTGCTGTAATTCTCTACCTAATCTCTCTGCATGATCACTGTTCGATCGTAGCTACATATTACTTTCTACTATTTACTGAATGTTTTGATATTGAACTTGTTCCTGTTTTGAAACTCAAGAAGAACTGTTTTATTGTGTATGACTACAACTGGTAAGAAGATTTTGTACTTGAAATATCCCTGGATTGATCTTTCAACTCTAGTCTTATCTGGTATGACTTGGATTGTTTTTGGACTTTGCTTTACTTTTTTCTAAAAGTAAAGGACTACAACAACTCAGTGTGTTTGTATGTTAACTGTTATTGTTCACAACCACTCCCAGTCACTTTTCGCGTGACCCAAAGGGCACTCTGCTCAATAACCTACAACATTGGTTATGAGCCAAGAACATCCTTAACAAGTTGCCTGATCGGCAGAGGCTTTTTAAAAAAGCTTCTGCTGATCAGGCAACTCAGCTTGGATCATCAGAGGCATTTAAAAGAAAAAAAGCCTCTGCCAATCAGGCAACTCATCTGGGATCCTCAGAGGCCTTTGAGGATCCCAGCTGAGCCGCACAATCATCAGAGGCTTTTTTTTACTTTTAAAAGCATTTTTTCGGCCAAAGAGGTTGTAGAAAAAATGCTTTTAAAAGTAAAAAAAAAAAGCCTCTGATGATTGTGTGGCTCAACTGGGTATGGGGGGGGGGCATGGATTTTTGCTACCGGTTCTCCGAACCACCCGCCTCCATCACTATCGGATTGGGCGATCCAGTCCGAACCGGGAGAATTTCACCCCGGAACCGGTAGTAAAACTGGTGGGAGGCTCCACCCATTGATCCTGACATAATCAGAATGCTTCTGCGCATGTAGTATTAAAGGTAGTAAAGGTAGTAAAGGTAAGTAGAAGCCACCCCTGGAATGGAACCACTAAGGACACTAACTTCCAACCCTATGTAGACGGCCCCAAAGAGTCCACTTTATTTTTGGAAGCAATTCAAGGTGCTAACCCCAAACCCCAAAGAACCATGATGCTGAAAAGTACATATCCCCAATCTTGGTTCCATCTTAGATTATCAGTGAGAGTGACCAATGGTAGATTGAATTAAAAGCATGCAGATAATTCATCCCTTTTAGGACCCTTGTAGCTGATGTCACATCATCTAAAAAGGGGTGATTACACAGCTGGGTGAGTAAGTACAGTACCATTCAGGTTCAGCCTGTTAAGGACAGGGCACACAATAGCTCTTTCAAGAACATTGGCATATTTCCACCCGCAGTGAGGTATTCACAATTACAAGTACAAAGCCAACTCATCCACTCACCTCTTCCTGATAGCACATATAAGCCAGATGGAGCAGAGACCGAGTCTGTAGGTGGAGACTTTTTTTAAAAAAAGTTTTTTTATTAATAATACAAATTTTAAAACGTTGGACATGGTTTGACTTCTCCAGTTTAGACATTTTCATTAATTTTTACCTTGCAACAAATACAATTTCTTATTGCTATACATATTTATGTTATTTATCACATTTCAAACACGTAGGTTCTTTCATCTGTGAATGTCAAGATGCCCAGTTCATTCCTATCTATCCCAGACGACTAACATAAAAGTTTCTAAAATTCAACTCATCAATAATCCTTTATCCCAGCATTCTTCCTCCTCTCCATCCAATAATAAAAGGTGTTCCAGATTTCATAATACTCTGATTCGCTCTTATCCTTGAGTTCCAGCATCAACCTACCCATTTCCGCACAAATTAAGATTTTAGTTAATACTTCTATGGGCGTCTCTTTATTTTTCCATTTTTGTGCAAAGGCCAATCTTGCTGCTGTTAATATATGTAACTAATAACAGCTAATAGGAGGCTTGTTTCACCAAGGATTCTTTCCATTTCCTTAAAATCAACAGGTTCTAACTGTTCCCAGAAAATATAATACAGCATGCCTTACAGGGCCTTTATGAACAGTTACTTGCAATTGCAGATACTCACATTTAGTTTGTCTCTCCTGAGTTTCTTCTGCTAGTTCCTTGTTGAATGATGTACAACTTATCTCAAAGGAATAGATTTCATTGTCTGCCATAAGAATAAAGAACAAGTAGCTATTTTTGAAAGTAGGTTTTGCAAGAAAGGATCAGTTCAGATGAACACAAAATTCTTCTGGTGAGAACGCTTGGAAATAGACGACGGAGAATTTGAATAGGCACTACAGGTTTGCTCAAATAAAACCGCCATTAGTTTGTAGAAACTTAATGAATGCATGTTCAGCAACAACAAGTGAAAAGAAGGCCAGGAATGTCTTTCATTACCTTCCAGTCGCTGTGTTTGTTTGCTTCTTTGTTGTTTTATCTGAATGCAATGCCATCCAACTTTAGAGTGACTCTGGGGGGTTCACAGTATAATAAACAGAATAAGAAACACTATAACAAAACCAAAACCATACAGCAGAAGAAGCAGACCAGAAAGGAAGGAAAATAACAAGATGGTAGATGTGGCAGATGACATAGAACATATACACTACCAACTTGTGTGGTCTCCGTCCTTGTTCACACTCCCAAGCATAGCAGAAAATGTAAATGATATTCTTTTCAAAATCTGTATGCAACGATTTATTTTGATTGCTCTGTGCTAGAAATCTAGAATTGCAAAATACGCATAGGCTAGCATAAGCTTTGCTAAGGTATCCTATCGCAGTTTTGGTGTTTTCATTTATTTTTATATAATAATAAAATCCTCTTTTTTTTTTTTTTTTTACAAAATGTTTGCATTATATATGCTTCTGTATGAGTCTATCCATCCATATGTCCAAAAACATTTTTATGTATCACCTCCTTCTTGAGATCCAAAGAAAGATTTATAACAACCAAAACTCCCTTGCATGCATATCTGTCTTCTTTTCACAGTCGATGTACATGTTTTATATGCTAAAAAAGTATTTTGGTGTGAGTCTCGGTTCAGTTGAATGGTTGATTAATTATTCTTAATTAAGTATTCTTAATATATAAGCCTAACATCAACAGTGGCTAATTTCTTGCATTTTCTCTGCATCACACTTTGAATCATGAAGTATTATTCAGCAGCTGCTGTAAATGTATCCGTATCTTCAGTCCAGTAATGCCCAATTAAGTCATGCTAGACGTAGAAATGACTGACATTTGACTGATGAATGAGTCTTTAGAAACTGACAGTTGAATTCTTGACCTCTTAATAAAAGGCCCCCAAATAGCAAACAGTTTTCAATACGGGATTTTCAATATTTGACAGTAATGGGAAGGCACTCCTTTTTTCCCCCTAGGACATGGAAACAACTACTTGTGAATTTAAAACCAAAGAAAATGAGACTCTCTGTGAGAACAAAAAGGTCAGTTTCCATATTTGCTCTACGTAATTTAATTGCTGCACCTTTCCAGTCAATATTTATTCAGAAACTAAAGTTGCTTCTCTAAGAAACAGCAATCAAGAAGGTTGCAATCAAAATGTCTCAGATAAGAAAGAATATTTGATTTGATTTTAAATGATGGGATTTGGTAACTCATAGCATACTAATTAAGGTTACATAAACTTTTTGAAGGGATTCACACAAACATGGTGGATTTTTCAAGAACTGGGCTTCTAGGTGCTTTGATAAACAACAGAGTAGGAAAATATTGGCTAATATGTATTGACAAGTTTGGGGGTTTAAAAACCCCCAATTTCATTTAGATTGGTTGCCATCAAGTAAGTTTTCCTGAGAAGGGAAAGTTACGTATTTTACTCTTATGTGAGATATTACAGTGCCTTTTTTCTGACAACAATGATCTGTTTCTTTTCCACCTTTGTGATGATGATGATGATCATTGAAATATTCCAGTCCCAATCCTTCAGATGTACCATACACAAGTCTCCCCTGGAAATCCCACTGAATGTACAATTTTTAACCATCCTGCTAGGTAGTTTAAAAGTTACCAGTGGATGTATTTTGCATAAAAGGTGTCCTTTGTGGTCTCAACCCAATCTGGCAATGCGCTTTGTAGCATCTCATCACCATACAAAGAGGTGGCTGCTGGAATTCCAGGAGAAGACTCCCCCTATCAATCTGTTTTTTCATTAGTGTACTGTTGGTGTGCACTCTTTTTAATGCACAGCTTTGTATTAGCTCAAAATCCCTTTAATAAGAACAGAGGTACAGAATTTGGAGGTTTGGACTTCTTTATGGTATATGTCCAAGATTTATGTCACTTAAAATAAACCATTAGTCATGTTTGCATCTGACAAAGCAGTCGCTAGTCCATGCCATTTAATTTCCCCCCAGCTAATGCCATTAAAATTTTTTAGGACCAGAAGAGCTTTGTAACATCTGTATGTTATTCTTGCTGATTTCTATTTTTATTCTGGATGCTGGGTGTTTTACAATCAGCAAATTAAAACAGTAATTTTTTACTGTTTTTACCATACTTTGTTCATTTTGCAATTTTACACAAGCACCACTACTGAACAGAATAAACATTATACAATGGTTTGACTGATTATCAAGTTATTTTTACTTATTATCAGATTATTATCCAAAATCATTTTAAAGTTGTTTTTGACTCTTAGCAACCACATAATTTTCTCCATGATGATCTATCCCCAATCTTGACTTTTCCAACTCTGCATTCATTGCCACTGTAACTGAGTCCATCTAATTTGTTGGTGGTTATTCTCTTGGACAAGGATCAAGTCTTCCCTTTTGGAAGGCAGTTGCAATGTGAGAAAGACAAGCAAACAGATTTTCCATATTTCCCTTTCCCTCTCTCTCCTCCACCAGTGAAATAGAAGAGGAAAATTTATTCAAAACATTTTAACTTATTTCTGCTGCCAGTATGAATGCAGCTTCTGAGTTTAAAGTAAAGTGTTTTTTTAAAAAAAACCTCTATATCCTATCTTTACGTTCTCAGAGAATGTTCAAGGAATGTTATAACCATCAAGATTCAGTAAAACAGTAAATCAGCACTATCAGTTTTTCATAATATAGCAGCAACAGTAATAAGAAAACAAGAAATAAACTCTTCGTTGTGATTTTTCACAATAACTACTGAAAAATATTCTGATATGGTACAATATTTTGATATGGTGAAGAAGAAAGGACAGGGTTGATTAATTATGTACCATAAGTCATTTTTTATTCCTAAAAATCATATAGATAGATTTTCTCCATACAAATGTCTCCCTAACCTGGTCTTTCAAAAGTGCATTCATTGCCACTGTAACTGAATCCATCCACCTTGCTGCTAGTCATTCCCTTCTTTCTTGCCATCTTTCCCAGCATTAGAACCTCCTCTATGGAGCTAGGTCATCATATAATGTGTTCTAAGTAGGATAATTTGAGCCTGGTCATTTGTTCCTCAAGTGGGAGCTCTGAGTTCATTTGTTCAATGATCAGTGACATGTATTGTTTGATCGCTTGTTCCTTTACTGCTAATAGTTGATCCTAAAAGGCAAAAACTATCCACCTCTTTGGTGTCTTCATTGCCAATTCTAAGGCTGATTGTTCCATTTGTTGTCATTACTTTGATCTTTTTTAGTCCCATTTTTTTTCACTTTCACTTTATTATTATAGCCCACAAATCCTTAGCATTTTTGGCTGACAGGGTAGTGTCATCAGCATGCACAAGTAACTGTTGTTTATTCTTTCAATTTTAATACGAAGCTTATCTTCTTCCAACCCAGCTTCCCTTAGTGTATATGCAGCATATAGGTTGAAGTGTACAGTCTTGTCACATTCCTTTGCCAACCTGGAGCCACTCTGCTTCACCATGTTCTGTCCATAATGTGGCTTACTGACAGGTATATATTTTTCTCATGAGAACAATGGAATGTTCTGAGAGTCCCATTTTTCTGCACATACTTGAAGGCCAATCTATAATCAATGAAGCACATGAGTTACTTTTCTTTTAATATTATTTGGCTTTTTTAATTATCCGTTGTGCATTAGCAATAATGTCTCGTGTTCTTTGGCCTTTTCTAAAAGCTGGCTTCAACAATTAGCATCTCTTTGGCCATGAGTTATTCTTCTGTTGCTTGACATATTTTAGCAATATTCCATTAGTTCCTGTACTTGGTCATGATCAGATTGAGGATCTAACTTCATATTTTGGTTCTTGAGTTTCTTTTAAGTAGGCAGGATTTCAGTCATTGACCAATAAAAGCATATCCAATAAAACTAACGACACAAAGCTTATTCCCTAACAACAAGAACTATTGGCAACCATTTGTTGGTTATAAGCTTATATATGAAGCTTATAAATAATGTAGCAAAATTTGCTACTTTTGGAAAAATAATTTTATCTTGATTAATTTAAATAAAGGAGGGATAATCAGCTGGTTACAAATGACCCTGTAAAATAGAGAAGAACAAGAATTGTGGTTTCTATGGTAGCCATATCACTGGGGAGTGTCAGGTTTCATATGGGTTTTTTTTGTATATTTGCTTTCCAGGACAGCTGTGAGAAATCAATTAAATTGAGCTAAAGATAAGCTCTTCTGAATTTGGGAATTGTGATATAAATATGAGATTGGTTTCAGCACACAAATTTGGCTATTTGCAATTATATTGTGAAAGAAAATAGCAGTTTCTGATTAATTTTCTATATCTAAGAATCTTTGCCTTAGATTTGATTTAGTTTGATCTGGCTTTAAGGTTAAGATGGCTGGAGAAACCACGGAGACTCCTTTTCCTTTTCCCCAGTAAGATTTCCCTGTAAGATATGTAGTATCTGCCAATAATAGATGGATCATTATACTGGTTATTGTCTGTCCGTTGGCATCCTTGATATACAATTCAAGGTTGGAACCACCTTCTGAATTCATTACCTAATGAATATAAGATCCTGTCTTATATTTTTTTGAACCCTGAAATAAGCGCTTGGTCTTATTGCCATGTGTTCAAAAGCCTGATTGGGCTTATTACCAGGGGATGTCTTATTTTGGGGGAAAACAGGGTAGTGAGTGCCAAAAAGCCTGATCTGTACCAATTACAATATTGAATGAAAGCCAGGTTTGATGAAAATTTGTTGCTGAATTATTATTTTTTCCTCTGAAATCTGCTTATGGGATATAAGAGTCTTCATTAAAATATTGCAGTCTGTATTCTTTTCTAGTAGCCAAGAGCTGGTTTTGCTAACAATGAGCTGCTGTGAGTAATTATTATGCCTGTAACAGTCACTTAAGTTGCCCTTTGAAGATCCTTAACAGTGCTGACTTCACTGAATTTCAGAGTCTGCTATTTTTTTAAATTGTAAACTGCTCCAAGATTTCTTTTGATAGGAAACAGAATGGAAATACTGTAATCTCCTTCCTCCTTAACTAAACTGTATTTAAACTGTATAATTAGCAGACTTTCTTACCTAATTTGTACACCTTCTTCTATCAGATATCTAGTAAACACTGCATACATTGTGATGTCATCTGGGTGCCAGTGCAAGATAGCATCTAGACAGAAATGTGTCTCTTTCTACACACAAAAAACATACACACACAAATACCCCCAATACATTATGAAGTGTATTTTCCAATTTTCTTTTCTATTGTCATTCATACTTGATACTGTGTATTTCAAATGCTTTATATTTGTAATGATAGCTCTTTTGTTATGACGTGAAAACCTTTTGTACTTCTATTAATCATCTTTTCATCTTTATTCTTCTCGATATTCTGAATGCAGGTTCAGATTTGTACAAGTGAATAGATCAGTAAATGAATATTGAGATTTTTACATAATCACTTGATTTTACCAGACCTGAACACAACGTATTATCAGTGCCATAGCATAGATTAATTCTAGTATTACCAGCTCTTTCCTTTGAATCAGGGACAAGCCACCTTTAGGGTTCCAAGGGACATAACAAATGTATTTGGATACTTACAGTATGTGCTGTACCACATAAACACAGAGATAAAGGGATTATGTCTACCTTCATATATACACCACCCCAAAATCCCTCTCCGGGTAACTCATTCATTCATCGATTAGAAAACTACCTGGCACAGGGAGATCAGTGGTGGGTTGCCCCCGGTTCAGATTGGTTCACAAGAACTGGGAATAAAACCAGTGGGAGGCTCTGCCTACTGACCCAGATGTCATCAGAAGTGATCTGCGCATGTGGGCATGATGTGAACCAGTAGTAAAGATAAGTAGAACCCACTCCTGGTAGGGTGTTGATAGGAGTCATCAACAGCAGGTTCCCCAAACGAGTTCTGAGGACTGTTTTGCCTTCCTCACTTGTCTTTACCTTTCCTCCTGCCTCTTAATCTCGACTCAGGGACCCATGTTTTGAATTGGATCTAGCTGCATTCTATCATTATTTGGGCTATTCCCAGTTTGTTGCACTTCTTTCAGCCTTATGCTTCAGCTCTGCAGTTAAAGACACGAAGCTGGAAATAAGAGAATAATACTAATGCAAACTTGGCTATCAAGTGTAATTTTTTCTCCCTCCTTTTGCCCTTCCCATGTGCTGCCCTTCATAGGTTGCCCTTCAATTCCCATAGTCCTCAATCAGCCTCACTGCTTCATTTGAAAAGCACCAGGTTGGGGAAAGCTGCTTTAAGCTATTAAACACAGACCTGTAGTCCCTCACAAGCATCATAGTTCGTGGGGAAATGTAATTACCCATTCCCTTTGTTATTAGCACTCAGAGAGGAAATTTCTAACCATCCTTGCTTTCATGGCATTTCAAAGCTTGTTCGTAAGATGCATTTCTGATATTAAATACAATGAGATGTCCTCTTTTTTAAAAAAAAAATCAATTAAACATATGCCTACTGTGACTCTTTATTCACAGCAAATTGTCTCTGTAAATAATCTTCATCAAAAGTCAGAACCAATCCCCATTAGTTGTTTAGATTAATTAATGAGTCCCCCTGGAGCCACCCAAATGAATTCAATTTAAACGTCAACAACTTGCTATGGAGTTTCCCAGGTTGGCATTAAGACAATATTAAACCTGCAATAAGTCACATTTAAAATGTTAATTCGAAGAAGCTCTCCGTTTAGAGCACTTAATTAAATCCTTAAATAAACTGCATGGGCTCAGTACCAGATGGCTGTGCATTCTCATTGCAGCAAAGAGCCTTGAAGTCATTGAGGGAAGTAATATTGGAGGCATGGTGAAGATAACCAGGATATATAGTGTAATAAAATCTAATCTTGTTTCCAGCCGGGAGATTCAGTGTATGTACACAACCCAGGATAAAAATGTAAGTTAATTACATTAACCCCAGTGTTCTCCGATATCTGAGCAGCCAGGAGACAAAATTAGTCTTTTCCCATCATAAGATTCTTTTCAACTTCAGTATATTAATTTTTCACCAAATACTTACTCATAAGGAAAATTGAAGTTAATGTAACCAAAGACAAAGTAATGCAGTCTTAATATTCTGAAGGGATTAGAAAAGGCTGCATAAATACACTCAGCAAATGTCATTCACTTGGAATAGATTTTAAGGAAGTGAAGGGGGAGGGAGTAGAGGAGAAAAATTATAGCACCCTACTGTGTTATGCATTATGTGGAGGTGCTCTGGAAGTTAACAGTTTCAGGGATGCCAGACCTATCCATTAATAGCTTCAAAATAAAGCCTCCCAGTAAAAAGTTTAGGCTTCTGAATAAGCGCCTTACATGGCTGGAGATGGAGATGGGCCTCCTTGCTATTAGATCCTCTGGGACACACGGTTCCTGAAAGTGAACAATAGAAACTGGCCCATTAGATGACGATCAGCAGGATACCTCCCAGAAGGCTTCTTCTTTAATCTTTCTATCTTCTGAAAGTTAAAACAAAATACCAAACCCTCTCACACTTGACATTTTAATGATAGGGAAAGGTTCATCAAGACCAAGGAATGTTTACAATGTCAGGTTAGAGTGCAGCAAAAGACTTCATGATGGTGCATCAGTTAGTGGAGTTTCTTGAGAGGAAAGATGTTTGCCTGACAGGTCCCTTACTCAATGCAATTTTCTCTGGAAAATTCCAATGCATCCCCCAGTTGTCCAATGCTTCCCCCAGTTGTCAATCAATCCCCAGTCCTGTTCTTGGTCTCCTCTCTCTCCAGCATTAGCACTTGAACAGGCTGGTACTTTTTCTCAGGAGCACTCCTGGAAGAAGAGGTTTGCCATATCCTCCATGCTTACACTGGCAGAAATCTCATATGTTTGATTTCCCTACCACTATAGGGAGTAGGCATATCAGTGACCTAAGTAAATATCATCAGAAAAGGGGAAGAGGGAACAAAGAAGGCAGATGCTGCTCCCAATGCCCGAGCTTTCTCTCTCATGTGGAGGCGGTTCCTGATGAGTTTCACTGCCACAAAGGCAGTAAAGGAAGTTGTACTCTATGGGGATCAGTTACACCCATTTGCTATTTGTGGAGGACAGGTTTTGAATGATTACATCTATATCGAGGTTTGCAAATATCCTACTGTAAAGTCTAATCATGCTTCATGTTATCTCCTTCTTTGGGACTCAGATCATTGAACATTCATAACTATGTTGATAAATCTGTTAAAAGTTAGATTTGGGATAAAAGAATTTTCCCCTCTTTGTTCTCTTTAGGGTGTCTGCTTCTACAGATGCGAGAATGCAGGCAAGCATGAGATGTGGGAGGACAGATGGATGACTTAAGTCAAAAGATAAAATATAAATCAATCAATAATCTGTTGAATTTTTGGCAGTATTTACATCTTAACATGTTCTTCAAGGCTTTTCCTTCTCTTTCTCTGCCTGTTTCATTCTCAAACCATTCTCTAATGTTAACAACTTTGTTAAAAGTCACCCAATAAGCTTCATGGCCAAATGGAAGACAGTGACAAGTTGTCTCTGAGAAGACACAGAATTGAACTACATGTATTTATGTGCATACCTTCTCCTAATACACAGGTGCTTCTCTGAACTGTAAATCATACCAGCAACTCCAGGAGTGTTCGTGGTGCTATCTAAACATAATTTGGTTTTATTCC
Organism: Masticophis lateralis; assembly: GCA_030761175.1. NCBI lineage: Eukaryota > Metazoa > Chordata > Lepidosauria > Squamata > Colubridae > Masticophis > Masticophis lateralis. Next base: position 116,094,224 of record JAUDYJ010000002.1, read on the forward strand.
TTTTTCTTCTTGAAGAAGAAATGTTTATCTTCTTTAAAAATGTTCTGCAGCCATACATTCCTCACACGTCCCTGGTTTTAATTGTACTCATGCATTATGATTTGCTGGGCATTGGATGGCAATGTGAACTTGACTTCTGAATAGTTTTGACCTATAAAACCCTGTAGAACATGGCATCTGAGTTCCTCGCCCGTGTCTGTATTTTAATGTCACCAAGAGGAGTTCTTGAAAGTTTCTGGATTCCGGCAAACTAGAGGATGCTGCTCATAGAAATGAATCCACACTTCTGCCTTTTTAATACCAAGTTAATAATTCGGTATTTTAATATTGAAAGAGCAGTTAAAACGCATGTGCCTCATTATACTTTTAATTTTATACTATCAAAGATGCATACCTATCCAAACACACAGCATTTATACTGAGTTGGCAAGACCATTAGTTTTATATTCTTTATTGATCCTCATTGTGATTTTATGATATAATCCATTTATTTTAAATAATACAGTAGAATGCCTAGAGGACTTTATTTCTATGAAATGTTTAAACAAATAAATCAACATACAATTTGCCTGAGAGTCCCTTCCAAAGCATCTCCAAGTAGGGAACCTCCACCAATATTAAATTAATTTGAAAAATGGCCTTGTAAAGTATAATACAACTTTCTCTGTATGCATCTTCTTTCTAAGACGTTTTAGGAAAACTAGTTCTGATATTTTTTTTTGCTTCGAGAGCCACCTCATTTTTACTAAGACAGAGTTGTAGACCAAAGAAGGCAGAAGTTTTACTGAATATCTTTACACTTATCTTGCCAGGTCCTGAGGCTTTCAATGAAGTATTTTGGGAAGTGGTACTTTATTGGATCTTAGGATTTCAAGGTATCTTTGGTTTTAATTAGGTTTTATGAATTGTTGTCAGTTGCCAAGAGTCATTCTATGAAATAGATACCTATATAAATCCAATAAATAGTCTTCCTGACATTTTTTATGGAACTTGTAGGGATGTTGTGTGTGTGTGTTTGTGTGTGCTTGTGTATGTGTATGTGTATGTGTAAGTGTAAGATGGCCAAGATACCCAGAATGGCATGCAAAACAGAAAAACTACTCAGGTGATAAACCCTGCATTCTTGGCTCTTTTGACAATAAGTGGAGCCTGGAGCTGGGGACATGTGGCCCTCCCACATTCCTGGCATAAGTGTGTAATTTCATCTAAATGTTTCAGTAGAATTACAGCTACCAAAGGAATACTTACAAGCTTCCCACCAGCCTTCATAAAAGTGTGTGTCAAAATTTTCCCTGAATTCCCTTTTCCCTGAATTTAATCTGACGGCAAGGATAGAGGATATGGCCTTTTCCCATTCCATTCAGAAGGTGGTCCGTGAGTCTTCAATTATCAATTGTTCTTGTTTACATTTCTTTTGGAGTAGTTGGTGTTTTTTTAAACATGTCCATCTCAGGTTGCTGTAAGGCAGGCAAGGAGTGGTAACCTATATGTAGGAAGGACACTGTACCTAATTACCTTCTAGCTACACTCTGGAGTGATGACAGACAGCCCTCAACTTAAACTGACCATTTTTCAGAACCTGTTGTTTTGCTTGATATGGTTTCCTTTTCCTATATCTGTGAATGCAAAGGGTTGATTTAGAGTTCTCATGAAAAGTAACCCTACAATGACCTTTCAGCATCCTGCAGTTTCACTTCTCTATTTCCCCAGATAAACCTTTGCCAGGTACCTGGATGGGGGATGTTGAAACCCTCCCCCCCCCATAGCTTTTGGTGTTTGCATGGCCAGCTATTCATGAACTGCCACAAAAGTACCAAACCAAGAGTCTTGATCAAGATGTTCTTGTGTAGGCCCTGACAACGAGTGTCAAATGCAGCTCTGTAATAACCAGATTGCACTGTTATCTGTGTGCTCTCTGGGTTCTTGCAAGTGACCTACTCACCTAAACAACAATGAGAGTGAGGAGATCTTGACATATTCGCAGAATGTTGAGCATAACTCCGTTCAGGGATCTTCTCCCACCTTTGACTAATTGCTGACCTGACATCTTTCTGATAGTAACCTTGTTTCGGTTGGTAATTCAGATATCTTTCAGTGTCAGAAATAATAAGTGCCACAGCGAGATGAACAAGCAGAGCTTAAGCTGAGCACAGATTAATGGGGTTTTAATATTCCTAATTTAATCACTCCTTTCTGTCTGAATTTGTGCAACGTGATGTAGCAGCTAATTATTTTTTTTAAGCATGATGGGGATCTTTCCTAATCATTTTTATATTTAACATGGATGAAGGGAAGCCAGTGATTAATGAGGGAATAAATCTTAAACCTTAGCCAAGGACAGGATCAGTTAAAAATATGGCTGAATTTTTGCTTGAATTCCTATTTCCTTCTCAGCAGTGGTGAAATCCAAATTTTTTACGACTGGTTCTGGGGGTGTGGCTTGGTGGGTGTGGTATGGCTTGGTGGGTGTGGCAGAGGAAGGATACTGCAAAATCCCCATTCCTACCCCACTCCAGGGGAAGGATCAGAGGTGGATTTCAGCAGGTTCTAACCAGTTCTGGAGAACTGGTAGGGGAAATTTTGAGTAGTTCGGAGAACCAGTAGTAAAAATTCTGAGTGGCTCCGCCCCCATCTAGTCTCTGCCTCCCAAGTCCCAGTTGATTGAGAGGAAATGGGGATTTTGCAATATCCTTCCCCTGGAGTGGGGTGGGAATGGGGATTTTATAGTATCCTTACCCTGCCACGCCCACCAAGCTACACCCACCAAGCCATGCCATGCCCACCAAGCCACACCCATGGTAGTAAAAATTTTTGAAACCCACCACTGGAAAGGATACTGCAAAATCCCCATTCCCTCCCCACTCCTGGGAGAAGAATATTGCAAAATCTCCATTCTCACCCCACTCTGGGGCCAGCCAGAGGTGGTATTTGCCAGTTCTCCAAACTGCTCAAAATTTCTGCTACCGGTTCTCCAGAACCTGTCAGAACCTGCTGGATTTCACCCCTGCTTCTCAGAGTCCAATGGTAAGATCTTCTCCAATCTTGTTCAAAGAAATAAGCTGAATGTTGTATTCTAAACTTGTTCCAGGGCCAACCAAGAAGTTTCCTTCTTTTTTTTTCCTCTAGCAGATTCACACCATATACTTGAACAATAAGGTAGATGTCTTTTCAGATATTTTTCACATCAAGGTGTTTGGAAATGGTTATGAGGTAGACACTCACTTTGGGAGCCTACTGCACGATTAAAAATCCTATTGGCTGCTTCAAGAATCCTATTGTGCTGGAGAGAAAAAAAAAATCAGTAAAATCCTGTATATATAGATAAGGCTGAAGCTCACTTCCTAGAGAGAAAAGGACTTTACTTTATTGAGCCGTCAAATTTGATTTGATAAATGGATTTTTAAGTATCCGATCTCCATAGGTTCATGGTCAAGAGAGGGATGTGCATGAGTTAAAATATTAGCATTTACCTAAATGCCCCTCCTTTTTTTCCTATGTATGTGAAGTACTTCATATTCTCATTATCCTAATAACAACTTGGCACAGCTCTGTCCAGGCGGTAGGAAGCTAAGACTGAAAAACAATCAGCAAAGAACACTCTACAGGAGGAATTTAACTTGAGAGTACGTTTGCACTAAGAACTTCCTAATTATATAGTTGCAGTTTTATAGCTGCTGCGAGATGGGTTTTCTGGGAGCAAGTAAGTTATCGATGTGGTAAACAAACAAAGCTAGAAACCTCCAAACTCTATTAAGGTATTGGGAATATGTGAGGGGCAAATAGGAGAGCACGAGTTCTTGCATCATTGCAAATTTCTATCTCTTTTAGCAGTAACTATCAATATCGTGTTTTCGTGCTATTTTCCAGAGTTAACATCAACTATGTTCATGTCTGGATACCATGTAAAAAGGCAGCTTGCAAATCTAGTTCTGATTAGGGCTTGTGTCAATATAATATAATTATATAATATAACTCTGGTGTCAATATAATTCTAACAGTAACCAGAAGATAGATGGAGGAAACTGAAGTGTGTGTGTGTGTCGAGGGTATGTGTGTCTGTGACAGTGTAGTTTATTCCCAGGATCCTGATTATACTTGAGGGAATGTATTGGTTCGATTTATATGCTGCCCTTCTCCGAAGACTCAGGGCAGCTTACAATGCGTTAAGCAATAGCCTTCATACTTTTGTATATACCTGCTTAGTAGGGCTTTTGGCTCCCCCAAGCAGTGTTCTTTTTTATACAAAGTCAGCTTATTGCCCCCACAATCCAGGTCCTCATTTTACCTACCTCAGAAGGATGGAAGGCTGAGTCAACCTTGAGCCTGGTGAGATTTGAACTTGCAGTAATTGCAGGCAGCTGGCAGCTAAGTGCTATTTAACCGCACTTTAGTCTGCTGCACCACCAAGGCTCCTTAATACCCGTATAAGTAATATTTCTTTACTGAATATTACTCATTATTCTATTCCAACTATCAGTAATGCAAAATAAAACCTGATATTTTGTTTCAAACAGTTCCCATTAAAGTATGTTTCAGGTTCTACAAAGTCAGCAGTCTGGGTGTAAAAAAAAAATACACCCTCTGATAAATTCAATTTGATAACAAATCTCTCTGCAAAGACAAAGAAATCTCATGAATATGGATACAGTGTTCATTTCAGAACAACACAAATAAGGACCCAAATGTAGTGGTTAACATCTGATTGTTAGCCACTTTCATAATTATAGTTAGGGAAACACAAGCAAAACAGTTGTGATATGTGGTTTTCAACTTAATATTTGTGTAATGATGAAGAATATTGGAAGACAGATTTACTAAGCATGTAGATTTTCTTTCTCAAAAAAAAATTATTGCCTAGTGTTCCCCATTTGTTCTATAGTGCATTGCGCACATTTGTCTTTCAAACGTTTTTTCATTGAAGGTATTTATTTTATTATATTCCTCTATTTTCAAAGAGAACCTTAACGTGCAAGTATTAATTATCAAATTGCTTTTGACACTGCCTATCTCCTCTGGCCTAATTATGCTTCTCTTCCAAAGGTTACTTCTTTATGTTGTTCTCTTTTTAGTTACCTCTTTGATTCTTCTGGAATATGGCTCTGTGTATCAGTTCATAATATAAAACAGTTCACATTATAGATGACATTGAGGTTGGCTCTGTTCCAGCACAAAATTAAGCTGGTGAGGGAGGGCAAGGGGGGGGAGTATTGGTACAACCGGGTTTCCCTTCAGGCCTGTGGTTTAACACAAGCTTTGTAGATATTTATCTGGGATTGGGTCTGAGAAATAAGGCAGAGAAGACTGAGGCAATCTCAGAAGTGGTTGTAAGTACAGTACTTTGAGAGCAATATCCTTGTTGCAACATCATCTTCATGGGTAATGTATTTGAAAAGGTGATAGCCATCAACGTCTTCATTCTTGGAGGATCCAGATTATTTGGATCTATTTCAGTTGGGATTTAGGACTGGCAAACAGAAAATTCCTTAGTGACCCACACTTTCATCCATATTTAGTACTTAATGAACACAGTTCCAAAGAAAAAATGGAGTACAACTCTATCAATCCTCTAGGTCAATGTTTCTCAACCACAACAACTTTAAGATATGTGGACTTCATGCTGGATGGGGAATTCTGGAAGTTGAAGTCAACATGTCTTAAAATTGCTGAAGTTGAGAAATATCACTTTTGGATATCTTGATGGCTTTTTACATCTTTGACATGATATCTTGCTGATTCAATCTCCTGGTGCTGGAATAACATTACTATTCTTGTTCTGTTTCTATCTCTATGGCAAAAGATGGCTTTGCTGCTAAGGCTTGTGGACACTGGACACTGTGGACACAGAATGGATCTGGGTTCCACACAGATCCATTCTGTCCTCCTTGGTGGTTTACAATTATATGAAACCACTGAGTGTCTGCAGTTGGTATCATCATTTATTTCTTCTTGATGTCTGAGGCATTCCAAGTAGTCACAGACAGCAAATAAAGTGGGTTGAATCCCAACACGGCAGTGACCCTATGGATTGGCAAATTGCAGGCCAGGTAATTAGATAAATCTTCAGAATTGGATGGGGTTGTACTCCTGAAAAAGCACCTGTACATGCTGCTTTGATTTACTCTCAGATTCATCGGAATCAATGACATTTAATGCAACCTTACTTAGGCTGCGGTGGCTGGGTCACGGATGCCTATGCTCCAGTAAAACTCTATTTTGAATGAAGTTGGTGAGGCAGCAACTGGTGTTCCTATTTCAGAAAGAAATCTATTTTAAATACCTAGGTACATTTCAAGACCATCAAGAGATCACTCTAGTATATGTTGATTTGCAATGGCAAAAGTAGAAAAAAGCTAGAATTAAACTAGGAACATACACATAAGGTCTTTGGTTTCTGTATAGTGGAGTGACAAGTGTAGCTGTCAAGTTTCATTCAGGCATGGCTGTAATGCTTTTCAGACATTGAGTGACTTATTCAGCAGAAGGCTCGTAGACATGATTAGTCTCTGTTACAGACAAAATCCTGCTTTACAGACACAGAAGATTTGCTCAATGTGGTTTAGTTTAGTTTACGTTATTGTCATTGCACTTCGTACAACAAAATTAAACACCATCTTCAGTGTACATTATAATTAATAATAGCCTTGGTAGCACAGCAGACTAAAGTGCTGTTAAGTAGCACCAGCTGCCTGCAATTACTGCAAGTTCGAATCTCACCAGGCTCAAAGGTTGACTCAGCCTTCCATCCTTTTGAGGTAGGTAAAATGGGGATCCAGATTGTGGGGGCAATAAGCTGACTTTGTATAAAAAAGAACACCAGTTAGGTGGGGCCGAAAGTCCTACTAAGCAGGTATATACAAAAGTGTGAAGGCTATTGATTAACGCATTGTAAGCCGCCCTGAGTCTCTGGAGAATGGTGGCATATAAATCAAATAATTATAAATTATAAAAATAAAATAATTATAAAAATAAAACAGAAACACACATCCTTCACATGCTATACAATTGAATTAAAAACTGATATTGCATTAATATTGCACTATACAGTGGCTCAGGGGCTAAGATGCTGAGCTTGTCGATCGAAAGATCAGCAGCTCAGCAGTTTGAATCCCTAGTGCCTCATAATGGGGTGAGCTCCTGTTACTTGTTCCAGCTTCTGCCAACCTAGCAGTTCGAAAGCATGTAAAAATGCAAGTAGAAAAATAGGGACTGCCTTTGGTGGGAAGATAACAGTGTTCTGTGCGCCTTTGGTGTTTAGTCATGTCGACCACATGACCGTGGAGACGTCTTCAGACAGCACTGGCTTTTTGGTTTTGAAACGGAGATGAGCACCACACACTAGAGTCAGAAATGACTAGCACACACGCAAGGGGAACCTTTACCTTTTTATACAGTAGAATTCAATGTAGTTACTGCCCTGGGATAGAAACTGTTTTTCAGTCTATTTGTTCTGCTTTTATTATTATCCTACTTCTATTATCCTGTACCGTCTGCAAGATGGTAATAATTCAAAAAAAGGGTGCCCAGGATGAGATGGATGTTTAAAAATGTTTTGAACTTTCTTAAGGCAGTGGAGCTATAAAGCTCTTCCAAAGAGGGAAAGGGCAACCAATGATCCTCTGGGCAATGACGTTGACCCTCTGGAGTGCTGTCCTATCTGCCACTGTGCAATTGGCAAACCATGCACAGGTGCAGTAAATTAAAATACTTTCTATGATGCAGCAATAGAAGATCACTAGGAGTTTTTCATTCAGTTGTTGTTTCCTGACTGGTCTCAGATAGTATAATCTCTGCTGGGCCTTTTGACCAGTGCTACAATGTGAGTGCCCCAGGTCAGGTGCTCTTTTATGATAACACCCAGAAACTTAAAACTGGCCACTTGCTCCACTCGGTCTTCATTGATAAGCAAGGGCTGGATGTCTGATCTATTCAAGGTGCCCATGAATCAAAGCTGTTATAAAAGCTGCTGCGTTTAAATGCCAGGCTTTCCACACCAATGCCTTCTTTACCATTCTTTGGATGGTTTTGTGAGGCACTTTACCTAAACTGACTTATACAGTGATTTCCTTCTGCTGTGAGAAATATTGGTTCTGGCCTCACCAGATTCATTTGCACAAGCTAGAAGTTGTCGGTGTCAGCTGCCTTTTGACTCCTTATGGGAAAAAGTTGTTTTTGGTACTCATTGCACCTTTTGGAGCCAATTATATACAATGTGTATTGAGATAACACTGTAGTTTTAAAGTCCACATCACATCAGTCCGAATGTAGAGGTGGGTTGAAGGCTCTAATAATAATGCTGTATACCCTAATATTTGAGGGAACTCCTCCCTCAGTACATACTGTACTTTCACCAACATCCCACTGCTGGGAGAGGCATGTTATGAGAGAATCCAAGAGAAGGATCCCTTTATTATGTTATCCCCATTTAAAATGCCTGAAGAAGGTGGAGAGACATTGGGGCATTCTGGTGCCAACAGAGCCCAGGCTGGTGCTAACATAATCTGCCTTTTGGTGCCAGATAAAAGACCTGTTTTTCAGAGCCATGGTGGTGCAGTAGTTAGAGTACAGTATTGCTAGCAAATTCTGCTGACTGCCAACTGCCAGCAGTTTGGCTGTTCAAGACTGAAGGTTGACTCCGCCTTCCATCCTTCTGAGGTCGGTAAAATGAGGACCCAGATTGTTGGGGCTAATAAGCTGATTCTAAACTGCCTAGAGAAGACTGTAAAGAACTGTGAAGTGGTATATAAGTCTAAGTACTATTGCTGTTCTTCTTGAAAAAGCCTGCCCATGCCTTTTATCCTATAAGTGTCTCTGCATTAATGAAACTTGTTTATTACTGTTTGTTTTTAAATAGTCTCCTTTAACTAATTTGTCATCTACTTTAATTAATACTATTGTGACATTTGGTTTTTATTGATTATTAACCTGCCATGAGATCCTCTTGATATGATGTTGACTATAAATACTTAAAATAATAATTCTCTTCTCTCTTTGTTTTTCCTTTCTCCTTCTCCTGTTAGAGCTAAAGGCATAAACAGCTATATGGTATTTGATATAATAGGACTAAAAGTAACAATATTTTATAATTAGACTGATCTAAATTTGCTAAGCTACATCCTCAGTGTACAAATGGTAGCTCAGTCTCCATTCTGGGTAACTGAGGAGATGTGAGCTGATCAGATCTGTTGATTTTTAATTATTTTCCTAATATTCATCTTGCAATGGCTGCCAGTGATTAAAGAGACATATAGATGATCATGTTTGCTTGAAGTATTATACTCTGTGTTTTCAGTGCCCTTAGGGTTTCCTTTATCTTTCCCACAATCTACTGGCAATCTCTTGGAGATCCCTAAGGTCGTGGATCCAGTCCTCCTTGATATTTATAGCCAATCTAAAGCAGTCAGACACAAAAGCAAATGCAATCCAATCCAAAACAAAGCTAAATGCATTAAAAACAGATAATTTAGAAACTGATTAAAACATCAAAAAATAATAAAAATATAATAAAAGTAAAAACATAAACCAATTGTCAGACCCTTTATACTGAATTATTCACTAATCATTTAAAGTTGTGATGTGAATGGTGGGTGATAGAGTAAAAAAAACAAGGGGTCAAAATAATCTGTTCTGGAACAAATCAGAGAGATTGTGTCTGTGTCCCAGTGGCCTGCAGGATGCCCATCCAACATTTATTCCATCTATCAATTTTCAGAAAGCTTAGTAACGGCTTTCATGAGATTTGGAGAAGGGCTGGTTTGCTTAAATAACAAACACAATGTGCAATTTAACTTAATTCTCTCTTAATTCAAAAATATCTCTCCCCTTCCCCCCAAAAAATAAAATATACAGAAGAAGTGCTTCACTAGGATCTAATGTGCTAGGTAATTCTAGTCATTTAAATGATTGACAGCTGCTAGAATTTGGTAACTTGATATGATCTTGGAATTCAAACACACACACATCGGACATTCTAATTGAACTGAATTCTTTAGTTCTCAAGCAGATTGAAGTTCTTTGGTGACTATGGCTTTTTTGTGAGACAAACAGGTAAAAATAATTATACTAAAACAATAAAAACAAAGAAAGAAACCGTGTTGTAAATCAGTACTAAAATCCTGCTCAAATCTATAGAAGGGCTGTTAACAATGTTTCCAGTTCTGCAAATCCTTTTTCCCTTCCCAGCTACTGGATGTGATTGGTTCACAGCTTGGCTTGTTAGAGGAAGTCTAAGTAAATTAACATTCTTTATTAAACCCTCAGTTGAGAAAATGAAATGGGAGAAAAGGCACTTGAAAGCTCTGACAGAAGACTTCCTCTGCAGAAGGCATGCAGCCATAGGGCTTGGCCATATATAACCAGCTCTCAACGAGAGCATTCAGGTAAGGCAGAAGAAAGGCTGCAGGGCTCAGCTGTGCAAGCTGAAAATAATTAGACCCTGCTTGTCTTTATCTCAGACCTGTGAAAATGGAAGTGAGGGATGAGCACCAATTTATTGGGTAGGAGGGGAGGGCAGGAATGCTACTGTTGGTAACTGGAAAGGGCAGAGCTTCACTGGGTTCCCACACCAACTCTGTTCCTGTTCTTTTCTCTCCATAACTGCAACAGCAAAGAGTTGTTTGCCTTTGCTTAGTGCCTGGCATAAGCATCGAGTTTCTTATCTCTCCTAAAGCCTGAAATAGTTCTGAGGCTACTGTTCCTAATCATTGGATTTGTTAAAATCAATGACAGAACCTCCTACATTAGTCCCTCCCCCCCTTGACAGATATATCTCAACAGCTGTAAGGTCTAAAGATGCTTTGCTTTCAAGAGGAAGATGGCATCATCTAAGATTACATTTCTAAGATTAGTCCTCTATTGGAAATAGCATGACATACATATAATAAATGAGAAATAATGTCTCTTCCCCCCAATCTCCAATCTTCTCTCCCTCCCTCCCTCTCCCTCTCCTCTCCCCTCTCTCCTGTCTGTCTGTCTGTCTGTCTGTCTGTCTGTCTGTCTATCTATATCTATCTATCTATCTATCTATCTATCTATCTATCTATCTATCTATCTATCTATCTATCTTCTATCTCATCTTGTTGGCTAAACAATTTTAGCTACTCCTCATAACTATCATTACATGTTTGAGTGAAGTTATACATATCTTCTGTATGAACGAAGTATGAGTTTTTCAATTATACAATGGCCTTTCTCTGCTCTCAATTTTTGTTGAACCAGACATATAACCTGCACATCTATTCCCCCATAAATTATTGTCCATATATTTTAAGCAAGCCATTCCTTTTTGTTTTCTTTCCTTCAGATTCCTGGCACCTTCATTTAATAAAGTATTCCATGCTCCTCCTCTTCTTCTTCCTCCTCCTCCTCCTCCTTCTGAGGTCACTTACTTTATGCCATCTTGAAGCTCCTCAGAATAGGTTGTCACCAATCACCGTGGTTTTTAATGATAGATGGAAGGAGTAGCCAATCAAAACTAGATACAACACTTGGAATAGAAAGGAAATTTCAAACATGATATGAGGGTTAACCAGTCAGTGCAGTGGAAAACTGTTTTAAAAATGATGTGAATCTGGCATCTTCAAAAAACAAATAAAAAGCAAAACAAAACTACTTTTGTTGAGCACAATTTGCATAAGAAGACTGTCTCAATGATGGGGAAATATGTTTATAGTGGACTTGACAAATGTAGTATTATGAATCAGCAAAATTTACATTAATATAAACATGACTCATAGAGCTCTGTAAACCTCTTTCCCAACTTTACAATTTTCAGATCATAAATTACCTCCCATAATTTCTAGACAACATAACCATTGGCCACGTTCAGTGGAGGTGATGGATTAATATTATACTGCCATAGATCTAGAAGGCATCAGATTGAGAAAGGCTGCTTTAAAAAGACCATATCTGCTCTGTTTGTATAAAACAGTTTCCACAATGATGCCTTCCAGAAAGTGTGTACTTCAGTTCCCACAACTCATCAGACCAGACAGTGATTGGCTTTATTGAAATTCAACACTTCTTGAAAAATGAAATTGGACAAAGCATTTTCTTGCCATGTCACCCAGGGACTCTCTGAATAAAAACTAAAGAACAAAAGAACTACTTACTTGAGAAATACTTATCAAATCCAGTGTCCTAAGGTAGGATTTGGAGGTAACTTTAGGAAAAGGTTGGTGAGTGTGTTTGTGGAAATGTGGAAATGCAAATCAAAGTGTCCAAAGGCAGTAACAAAGACTTAAAACTGGCATATACAAAAGAAAAAGAAAGTAGCTACTATAATACAGAGAAGAAAACTTTAACATTATAAGACTGGAATATCCAGGGATATATTACTTCTTTTTCATGGCCAGAGGATTCTGTTACTACTGGTACAGAGTGGTACTGATGCCTTTTCCTCCTGTTTAGTTTAACTGAACATTAAAAATCATAATGTGACTGCTCTGCTCTGTTTTGATATTTAAAATGATTGAGTCTCACAAACAAAATGGAAAATAATTAGCTATTTTATTCAAATCCTTCTCCTCATTTATTATTAATGCCATAGGAATATCGGCATTGTTGTAAGAATCATCCTTGAATGTAGCAAGAAGGTGTGTCCATGACATCTAGTTGGTTGTGTTTTGTGTGTCGTTAGATCCCATTATTACAGCAGAAGAACAACAGACCCACTAGAATTTGAGCTTCCGATGGCTTTAGCTGTCCTGCAGCTATCATGGCCATTTTCAAATAGCAGATTCCTCTGAAATTTAAAGCGGTCAGAGAAGGCCATTTCTCTCTCCCTTCCATGGGCTTCTCCCTTCTACTTCCAGAGGAACTTCTTTAGATGGGCCTTTAATGGGTAGAAAAGACACTTGCTGGGCAACTGTACTGCAATTCCTGAGGGCTCTCCAGAATCTGACTAGGCAAGGTGGCTCCATTTTTCCAGGTGTTTTAGCTTTTTTAACCAATTCCTTTTTAAATAAAAATGTGAATCCTATCTTTATCGAGGTGTTAGATTGTGCTTCCTTTAAATTTTTATGTTGTTAGAAACCACTCTAATCATGAAAATCTAGCCAATAATGAGCTAATGAATAAAAGTTCATTCAAGCTGAACTAACAGAAATTGGTTGTGATGAATTTTGTATTAATCCAATTGCAGTAGCTTGGGATGCTCCTGAGCCTAGTGCTCTCCTGCATAAATGGCAGCAGAAGGAAGGAATTCCTTTACCAGATTTGGTTGATTCCTAAATAAGACAAGAGCTGGCCCTAGACATTTAAATCCCGACAAATGCAGTGCCATCTGAATTCAATTACATAAAATTGAACTAGTTGAGAAATGGCCATTAGTTTGATATCAAGATCTGGAAGTATTGATCTGAATATTGACAAATCTTTATTAGCTGTCCATTCGTTTCCAAAATCAGTTTAGAATGTTGGTGAGCTAGGATCAAATTTCTACCAATCTACCATTGCCTTGATCCTTAAGAGAAGCTTCAAAAAGCTTAGTTCTCCTATTCTAGGAGATCATTGTCAACGCTTAGGAAGGCCAGGTCAGAAAAAAGATCAACTGGTACACTATTGTTTTAAGGTGTAAAAAACAGTATCTGAATTACTGTATTACTGAATTACTGAATTACTAGTAATTTGAGAGGCCTTGGATCTCATGATATTCACATTCCAAGTAGTCCTACAATACTATGACATCCTAACTATGGGTTTACAGTTTACACCTATATTTATAGGTTTACACCTATATTTAGAAGGTGTCCTTATCCTTCACAGAGTGACTCTGGGTGGTATACAAGTGTAAATATAAAAACTGAACAGCTTTTAATTGATCTTTGTTGTTTTTAACAACAAATGGAATGATTCACTTAATGCCCAGGCTACAACTGGATTTCTTTGGACAATCAGCAGTCCTTCGCTCCCCAATAAAAAGATTTTCCTGTTTTAAAATCAGCTGGGTTTAGATTTCTAGAAGATGTAATCCTGTCTAAGACGGGAAAAGACATATGCTCAGATGGTGAATCCCTCAGCTTTGGCAAATAGGTCTCTTGCTCTGTGAAAGCCCGTTGCCATGGCTACCACAGGGTGCAAAGAGTTCCTCATCAAAGTACTTGCTTTTGCTGCCAGCATCACTCCTGTGCACTCAGTAGAGATTGCAGGCAAGGGGCATGCTTGGGACGGCTTCTTGGCAGGAGCACAGGGGCAGCATCAAATAATAGCATCCAAATAGCTTTGTAATTTGAACTGGAGGTGGATGAAGGAGAGGGGAATGGGGGAAAAATATATATGGAAAAGTGAACCCGCCAGGGGCTTGATAGAGCTGTCAAATGCAAAGGTGCTATTTTCTACTTGAGAACAATGGAAACAGGGAGGGTGGCAAAACTGTATATGTAGGACAGGAATTTAAGTAAAAAAAACCCTGGATTTGGTACATGTCCTCCCTCCCTCCCTCCCTCCCTCCCTTCCTTCCTTCCTTCCTTCCTTCCTTCCTTCCTTCCTTCCTTCCTTCCTTCCTTCTTTCCTTCCTTTTTCTTTCCTCGCTGCCCTTCTGGGTGAATCAATCTTCTGATGAAGCAAGTCAATTTCCCTGTTTCCTCACCCCTAAAATGGGAATAATGGCCTTTTCCCCAGGTGTGCCAAGCATTTTGCAATTTATCAGCTAAAACTGCCATATATATTATAGGTGTTATTATTAGTTGCATTTTCTGTGGAAAGTGGCTGTATGCTGGAAGGGATGGCTAGATTATGTGTGAGACATAGCAATTTGCAAATGGGATAAAGCCCTTTTTATTCATATTAAAATAATAAATACCTTTTACTCCTATTAAAATAAAATAGAATTGTAATTACTTGGGGAATTAATGCTCAGTCAAATTTACAAATTTAAATCCACTTACAGAAATAATTGTCTCTTCTAGTTTCTTGGTTGTTTCACACCTCTACGTCCCCAAACATCTACAAAAACCTACTGGAAAAAATAAGACACTATTTACTATACTATCATTCTGAGGGTGACATGGATGGGAAGAAAGGGGTTTGCAAATCTCTCTTACTGTGAGATCATGGATTCCGGATCAGTGAGGTGGAGATCTGTGAAACTCACTTCCAAAGTATATGGGAAGTGATAAAAGTGTAGTTCACACATCTTTCATTTTCTACTGCTGTGCGTTTCATACCTCTTATCTAAAATTTCAACTGTTGGCAGGTCCATGCGTGCAAGGACTCAATCATTGTCTTTTTTTTTTTTTTAAAGAAACTCACCCTTGAATTTTGCCCCAGAAAACATCTCTCAAACTTAATTATCACAATAAAATCAATTTTCTTTATTTCCATTCTGGAACTGGATCCAAAGTGCTTCTTTACACCTGCAGAAGAGGTGTAGATCCTATGGCTTTTTGAAGGGGCTTTTTGAAAAGGAAATGGAGAAGATTATTTCCCCCCCCCCCCCTTCTCCCTGCAGTTACAGTCATTTCCCGAGCTGTTCCAAAAGGGTGCCCCATCTTCTGGAACAGATTTTTGACAGGTGTAGGGACATGAAAGAGCTGGCACCTATGAGTTTGACACCCAGGAATCTCTGTATTGAGGCAAGGGTTTGTACCAAATCTAGCTGACCAGTATATGGCAGCATAAATCTGGAATTTTCTGTATCTTTTTCCTGCCACCTAGCATTTCAGATTAACAGAGTTGGAAGGGACCTTGTTAGGTCATCTAGTCCAACCCCCCACCCAAGCAGGAGACCCTTCATCATTTCTGACAGATGGCAGTCCATCGTCTTCTTGAAAGCTTCCAGTGATGAAGATTTTTGTAGCCCAGATTTGGAAGGCTGAAACATTTGATCTCAAGGTGCATTTTTTTTAAAATTTCAAACCCGTGCTGAGTTATACTTCCAAACTAGGAATAATAGGCGATAATCAACTTCTGCAACATTTACTTGGCTGTAATATCAGTTAGGGCTGATGCCTAACTGAATTGCAAAATTCAGTTTTTAGAATTGAACACTTAGAAACTGAAATAATGAAGTGAAAGAAAACTTGTCAAAATCCATAGGTTTTTGTCTATTGGATGACCTTCATAACCATGATAAAAGTGAATATTTTTTTTCCCTGCCTTCCCTATTTTGAGTGAACTAATCTTTAAGATCTCCCTAGGACACAGGGCACGATACAATATAAAGCTCTGCAGCTGGTCATCACTAGGGAGAAGAAATATCACGAGGAAAGTTATATATAGGAGCTGTTTAGTTTCACTTTGGGGAAATCTAAGGTCATCATGATTTTTCTTTCAATTTCAGTTGCTATTAATTGAGGATTTTTAATATGAAACCGCAGTGGATTGTCTTATTAAAATGGCTTTGTGAGACTGGAAGCTCTGCATTTTAACAAAAACCTTGAAAATCCCCCCTGAGCTGCGATGTGGAAATCCAATTCTTTGTAGCTGATAATTCTGTAAATACATTTCCTGGAATTCACGAAAGCCACGGAAAGCCTCCCAATCATTTGAATAAAGCAAAAGACTATTTGCCAGCAAATATTCTCATATGCATATTCAAAACTCTCAGCTCTATTCTGCAGCAGCATCTTTTTAAATGAATACGGCCATCAAGAGGCAAAATCGTAGCGCTGGGAATTTAACCAAACCTATTCCATTAAAATGAGTCACATATGCTCCTTTCCAGCCAATCCAGTCCTATTCCTTTTTGGTGGTGCTCTTGTTAGAAGAAGAGTGGCTGGACTGCTGTTAAAGAAAACCATACAATTCTATCTCTGAATTAGACAAGCCTGAGACAGGAGAATGTTTTAGAGTTTCCCTCCAGAGCAAGATAATTGCTTTTCTGTCTTGACCTCATCAAGGAAATTAAGTAACTACAGTGAATGTTGTCATTAGAAATGCAGCTTTCATCTAACCCCATTCCAGCTCTTTGCAGACTGTCTACTTCCAACCTAATCACATGTCTTCTCCCAACCTTTCTGATCCTGCCTGGCCTTCTTGCCGGTTCTCTTCTACCTCCCCACCCTGTCTTTCCTAGCCCTTGCCCAGCCCGTCTCTTGCTGAAGCATTGGAACTTCTGTATCCTGTACCCCCACTTCAAAAAAGAAGTGGGGAGGCAAAGTACTCCCATTTTCAGTGGTCAGTTGCCCCGGTTTGGACCGGTTCACAAGAACCGTTAGTAAAACCGGCAGGAGGCCCCCCGCACTGCCCCGGATGTTGTCATCGGCAATCTACGCATGCACAGAAGCTTCCCGTTTGCGATCCCATTGCGAACCGGTAGTAAAGGTAAGTAGAACCCATCCCTTCCCCATTTCAAAAAAGAAGCGGGGAAATGTAACATTAAGATAGTTTTGTGGGATCCTCCACCTTCACTTTTTTCAGTCCTCTGTTTCTTCCAAAGGTTGAAAATGCAGCAATTCCCCCCCCCCCGCCCCACAACTGAACAGCCTACAAAACAGTCTTAACATCACAGTGCTCTCTACTGTTGAAGAAAAAAGCTGCAGGTTCCTTAAAAGGGGGGAAAAAACAGGCTTAAAACTTAAATAATAAATGCACAAATGAAAATAAGGTTGATATTTATTTATGTTTCATACAAAATAAAATACAGGGTGAAAAGTAATCATTCCCACTTACTTTGGGCCCTCAAGCCAATGCAAGCTGGTATCAGAACTAAACCAGAAGATTCAGCTATTTGTATTTCTCTCTATGAAAAATATCTTAACCGGTATCATAGAACATTGAATAATAGGGTTGGAAGAAACCTTGGAAGTTTTCTAGTCCAATCTCCTGCTCAAACAGGAGACCCTATTCCATTCTGGTCAAATGGCTATCCAGTCTCTTCTTGAAAACCTCCAGTGATGGAGCACCATAAAGCAATTCTAGATAGCTTGTGAGTCTTTAGTTTGAATTTCTTGATGTGCATAGGGTGGGTTTTTTTTTTTTTGCTCATGTGGACCTCTAATCAATGGAAAGCTGTGCATTGATTAAGACTCCACACACAATGGTATTCCAGTATAGAGGAAAATACAAACTGAAATCTGAGACCGTGTATTAGTTCTGGAATTAATTTTACAAATATTTCAAGTTAAGCCTGTGGAGTTAAGGATGGAATTGCAATGTACTCTGTCAAGCCAATTTTGGGACTCAAGTAAAATAAAATGTATCTGTCTCTATTGGACCCCAGTCTGCCTCATGCTGATTCCATATACATTATTGTATTTGTGCAACAATTTTCTTCACTAAACTATCTGTCAGGGAAGAGCTTAATCCTCCTAGCTTATCTAAAAGTGATAAAGTGTTTGTTAAAGTTAAAAACTATCTCTGCATACTATTTGTCTGGACTTTACTGCTATCTTTGGTGACTTCTCACACCAAGAATAAACAAACATCAAGCAACAAATGCACCAGAAGGGAATCTTCCCAACCAGAAAAGAATAAACCATTAAAAATCAGATTTATTTAGCCCTAATTTTGCAACAACTTGGTCTCTCCAGCAGATTGACAGTGCCGCCTCCTTGGTATCACTGGTATTTTAAATGGGGAAGAAGCAGCATTTCTGATCTCATTTTCCAGTATTTCAGCTATGCCATAATCTATTTACCACACAATTTGTGTCACTTTGATAAGCGGCTGCTTCAAGACGGCATTTATTAAAATCAAGAGCAGGACAGCTTTCAGGTCTATCCTATGTTGTAATAAATGTTTAAATTAGTTATTACAGTGTTTGGCATGGTTCATATCATCTACTCTATCTTTGAAGACAAACGATCATATCTGAGAAAAGCATTCTTTGGTGTTTATGGAGAAAAGCATTCTTTGGTGTTTATGGAGAAGTGATCAAGATACCTGTTCAGAAGAGAGAATATGAGAAGAATTCAGTTCTGTTTGGCCATTAAATGACCAATTTTGGGGAAAGGTGGGATGAAATCAGTGTGAGCAGTTGCCAATCATCATCTCTGGAAAACAGCTGTCCAGAGAAACAATGTCTTGGCTTTTATTTTATAGCTAAAACTGAAATTTTCTCAAAAGCAATTGCATTTCATTTGATACATATACATTTATAGTTCACAAATACCTAACATTTTAAATATGGGTCTAAAATATATTCTGTTGTAGCTAATTTACATTGCTATTTCTTTGTAAGATCCAGTTAATATGAGAATCATTCAAGCATTTACATCTCCAAAAATCTAATGTAAATTCATAAACAAGAGATCTCTTGTCTAAGACAAATATATTTGCTGAAGATACAATATTTGTATGATCTGATCATGGCAAAGATATTTACAATTCACTCATAACAGTCTTTGGTGTGTGTGTGTGTGTAACTGAACAGTAATTAATTTTTTCTCATTGCTTTTGTATGTTGATATATTTGACAATATTTGAATGTCTTTTCAAATGAATAACTATCAGTCTGTCTGTCTCTAGCCACACATGTCCATGTGTGTTTCTGTGTGTATACGCAAATACATTAAACATACAGAGAAACATTATAGAAAAGAGACACTTATTAAGACAAATATTCTGTCTCAATTCATTTCTTTCCTCATTTTCCCATCAGGAACATAATAGCTAAATTTATAGTGTTGAGCCTGGGCTATAAATTCTATTATTTTCAGTCACAATATCCATTATGTCTCTTGAAAGGGCCCCCAGGGCAAGGGGGGCGGAAATCAGAAATATATATAAAAAATTTGGAAAGGGTGGAAAAGTATCGTTCCTCTACTTTCAAGGTTCCTCTGTGCATTCTCACTCTGCTTTGTCCTAACTGAATCAATCAATCTCATTTCTTGATCACCAAGTGTTGCAGTCCTATCCATTCCATGTGACAGACAATTCATCTGCAATGAAAGTATTTAATTATAAAGTAATTTATTGTTTAAATTCAAGCCCATATAGTAGGCAGGGGAAAAAAAGGAATAAAAAGAATGGCACTTTTGGAGAAGAGTGTTCATAGATTCTTATAGTGTCAGAAAAGAAAATAATTGCTGCAAGTTAGGGTTCTGTTAGGCAATTTAAGAACATTATTGACTCAGCTACTCGAAACGATATGTCAAGACAATGGGTCAATGTTGTCATTGGTCAACAACCCCATTTGGCCTTTGAGTGGTGTGCCTGAGGGACAATAGCTTGGGTCAACTTTGAGAGTAATAAAGATTGTACTCAAGGCTTTGGCTGCTAAGATGCCATGAAAATACAGTGCACTCCTTACCTTTACTTCTATTTCTGAAGGAGGCTACGTCTTTCCCAAGACCATGTGATCACTCTTGGGACAGTTTCATAAAGGCATTTCAATATTTAGAAATATTTGCCTCACATTTGAAGCAGAAATGGATAATTGCTTATCTGTACGCAGCCAGGAGTTCCACCGTATGTTTGTGCGCCCTCCTCCAGTCAAGAGTACAAACAAAGTCACCATAAAAACAATAATGCTAAAATTTTATTTTGGTGTGAAACATTAGATATATGTTTGGAAAATGTAGGGGCTACCCAATTAAAGAAACACACCTTTATTACAGAATGTCTTTATTTTTAAAAGCATAGGAGGGCAATTTTTTCAACAAACAATACAATGATTCTTATAACTGCATATATATAGATTTGTCCTCTGCTTCTTTTTTAAGAGGAGCGAGGGGCATTTGAGTCAGTATTAACTCCTGGTGACTTTCTGGACTAGTCCTTGCAGTTTTCTTAATGGGATATTTCTGAAACAGTTTGCCATGGCTCCCTTCCTAGGATTGAGTGAGAAAGACTAACCCAAGTTCACCCAGTGACTTCATTATACCCATGGCATGACTAGAAGTAACCATTTCCTTATTTCTAGCCTAGTTCTTTAACCACTACACTAAACTGGCTCTACATCTTCTGGTTCTCTCCCTTTTTGAAGGTCTTTTTAAACTATATTTTGGATTACAAATATCCAAGATTGAATATTTACACATGGCATGAATTTTATGTATCTGGTCCAATGCCATAATAAGAACTGTCAAGAAAATGTGCTGATCAATGATGTTCGTTTGCTGAAATATCTGAGTGTTAAGGATTCCAAGGGCAAGTGATTGTCCATTCCCATGAAATAGGTGTTTTCCCCCACAACCCAAATCTATCTTTCCTCTTTTCACTTTTCTTAAGGAATTGTTCCCCTACAGCAAAAGTCCACTTGGTGAAACCCATGAGGAATCACAGCTGACAACTGCATTGGAAACTTGTTCACTCTGGTTAGCTTTTGATTTTGTTTTTAATTTCCTTACTCCCAGAAGTGCTATTTGTATTATTCTTTCTGTGCTTGAATGGATCAGTTTTCAATCACAGATGTGGTTTTCTGAACCAGTGGACTGGTTGTGAATGGAGATGAAATCTGAGGCAGTCATCATGAATGGGATGGATCTGAAGAGGCCACAGAGAACCATCAGCCATGGACAACAGTTTGAAAATCACTGGCCTAAAAATGCCAACATTAAAGTTGTGCTAAAGTCCTCAACAGAAAGGATGCTTGGTCTTTTAGCTAGAATTTACTATGCTGGCATCATTCCCCTGTTTCTGATTCTTTGTAATTTAAATGGTGGTGGGGGTGGGTGGGAGAAACATTTGCAATAGCCTCCCTGTTTTTCCTGGGCACATTAAAGTAGATCAGTTGTAAGTAACTCTGAAAGTCAAGTTATTAGATTTAAATGTCCACCGTGGAGAGGCATGACCACAGCAAAACCATGTTTGTCCTGTGGGAAGCATTAATGATATGGCCAGGGGACAATTTATTTCATTTGCTTTCTACATGCAATAGAATGCCCATTTCTTTACACCTTCTTATCCTTTATCTAAAAAAGTCAGCCAGTTTATATTTCATATACAGCTCCTCTGGTGATTAACTTCAGGCTACTGCATTCTTCATATGCTTATTCCAGGAATTTTATTCATGCTAACTTCCTCATTGTCATGATTTTATCCAATGAGAGCCTGCTGAAATAAGACAGATCATTTTGGAACCAAGCTGTTACACCTTTCGAAAAGGCATCATTTTCACACCGCCAAGGCATTTTCCATCTCAGGGCATCCACTTTTAAATTCATGCAGATGAGATTTAGACATGCATATCGGCATCCCTGTTTTGCATGAATATTTGACCTTGGGCAGAATCGCTCGATAGGCGACGGGTGTCTTGTGGTTGCATTAATCATTTGAGTCAGAGATGAAGCCATGAACCCATAAGGAAAGGAAAGGAGAAAGGAAAAGAAAGGAAGGAAAGGGAAGGGAAGGGAAGAAGGAAAGGAAATGAAATCCATGAGTGCACACGAACACAATCCCCTGCCTCTAAATAATAATGGACTTCTGAGAAATGTCTAATCAATAAATTGAATAAAACACAAGCAGCTAATGCAGTTTGTCAGGGCTTTAATTACAATTGCAGAAAAAAAAATAGGATGAGGGGCAAGGCAAAACTAACCTTTTTTTCTGAAATATTTTATGGGATTTCATTGTTATCAATGGCCTAAATCTGGGCATTATGAATAATGAGGGAACTCGAGGATAGAGGGAGGCTTGGACAAGCCGGGAGCTATATCTTTGTCTTAGCTCTTCGTATGATGTAATAGTCCTCTCCTAAGAGAACAGTGGGTGAAACATTGTCTCCAAAGTTTGATTGCTGCAGATACCTTGGAAATCAACCTCTCCTTCCAGTGTAGGACTGACACCCATATCTTCATCTTAGCAAAAGAAAGTACCTCCATCTACTGAGCCCAGATAAGTGCTTGGATCAGAGTCCTCTGACCTGAAGATAATATAGTGCAGGGGAATGGACCTTCCCATCCCTGAGTTTCAGGGACCACTGAGTTGACCTCCATTGTATTGCACTACATAGCTATCATTAAAGCAAAGTGGTATAAACCAAATACAAAAGGAGGAGACACTGAAAAGCAACCTTAGGCATCACTAAAAAGCTGTTCTTTCAGTAGTATGAATTTGGATATTTGGTTACATTTTTACCTATTTAAACTCAACAGATCCAAGCTGCACTCAGGTTGTGGTATATATTACCCCAAAAGAAAGCATCAGCAAAATATTGAGAAGAAAACTGCAGGAGTGACCATGAGTATCTGGAGTTCAGTTTGATTCAAGACCTTTTTACTCCTAAAACTGGTTAACCACTTGAGTAGACAGATGGCGTATAAACATAAGTTTGAATAAGCAAACAAATAGCCAGTACCACTGGGTGGGTGGAAAGGAAGTGATTTTGAGGTAGACTCAAATAAAGCAGCGACAGACACCTGATGCCCCATTTGATAGTCATTCCAAATTCAAATTCAGAAAGTAGAGTTTTTACTTGCAGCTCCTGTTAAGAAGAGAGGCAAATATCCATTCCTAACAGAAGCAAAACTGTTATTTAATTTTATTTATTTATTACATTTATATGCTGTTCTTCTCACTATCTAAAGAGACTCATAATGATCATGTCTTAGCATGTTGGGTGAACCAGCCCATGATATTGAAGTTTATTTTGGAGGTAATGTAAACCCAACAATTTCACCTAGTTAGCCAGTATATAAAGTTTAGTACATATGAGAACATCAGTCCAGAAGCTATAAAAATTGACAATACATAAAAATGCAGATCTCCAATAGGGAAAGGGGAATTGTAGCCACATCTGTCCCCGTGTCAATTAAAGGTGCACATGGGACCTTGTGTCTTACCTTTTCCTTAAAATATTATTTGAGCTGCCATTAGCAATGGTAGTTCTATGCAATAGGCTCGGCTTTCTCTTGGTAGAGGTTCAAGTGTGAGTTGTTCCTTTCCTTAAGATGAGAATAGCAATATTATAGAAAATGAAAGAAACTTATTATCTCCTGTTCAGAATGTTCTCTAGCATTTTAAGCCGTGACGTGAATTAATCTAATCTATCAATCATTCTCAGTTCATCACAATGACAATCCAATAGCAATAGCATTAGCACTTAGACTTATATACCACTTCACAGTGCTTCACAGCCCCCTCTAAGCAGTTTACAGAGTCAGCATATTGACCCCAACAATCTGGGTCCTATCAAAGGCCAAAGATCTTGTCCTTTCCCTACTGGAAACTATGCTTAGAACAATATTTCTCAGCCTTGTGAACTTTAAGATGTATGGACATCAACTCCCAGATTGCTGGCTGGGAAATTCTGGGAGTTGAAGTCCATATATCTTAAAGTTCACAAAGCTGAGAAACACTGGCTTAGAAAATCGGAAAGAGCAAGGAGCACTCCACCCTTCCTCTCTTTGGGCTCAAAATCTTCCGTCCATGCACAGACACAGGCACACAAATATTGCTCCTGCTTTATTCTTATCAGCATTCTAGGCCCACATTTCATTTGCATATTTGAGTATCATTTTTTTTAAAGGAAAAACGGTTGGAGGGTGTAGAATTTTGGGTGGAAAATTGTGCAGATTTACGGCCCAAAGTTGCCTGGCGCCCACCTCTCCTCCCTCTCCCACTCTTTCAGTGAAAAGCGCCACCTCCCTAGGGGGTTCTGCAATACGGAAAAAGCAGAAGTGTGTGGCTGTTGGCTGCATTTACCTTATAATTTTGTCCTTAGCAATAAAAGAAACCATGTTCCAGACCTGGGAAATAGATTAGTTTTAAAGCTGAGATGACAGTTCAGAAGATGAAGTATATTCCAGCTTCCTAATTACATTTATTCCAGCAAATACTGTAATATTTATATAAAGCAGGTGTTTGATTCCATATGGAATCAAGTGTTACAGAGAATAATGTATATTAGACTTGAAGTTGAATTGCCAGCTCTGAAAAGTCATTATTTGCAACTATTTATAGCCTTGGGTTTTGAATGTCAGTAAATTTTATTCATACTGGTCAA
This sequence comes from Masticophis lateralis, assembly GCA_030761175.1. Classification (NCBI taxonomy): domain Eukaryota; kingdom Metazoa; phylum Chordata; class Lepidosauria; order Squamata; family Colubridae; genus Masticophis; species Masticophis lateralis. Next base: position 116,119,047 of record JAUDYJ010000002.1, read on the forward strand.
AGTTTTTTTCTGAGATGGGTGGCATACGATTTTTATTTAAACATCTACACTATTTTTTTTTAAATGTTATTCATAGGAAAATAGCACTTTTTGGTGGATGCACTGTTCATTTGCTTTGACAACGGATATTCCTCTTGGACAAGTGTTTTATTTTGAGGTATATAATTTTACCTTGTGCGGACTTATTCTTATAATGTTTCCAGGATTTCCTAAAGAAAATTAGGGATATTCAGGATCAATTTGATTGTTTTGGAGTGATTTGCATTGCAAATTTTGAAATGAAATTTTCAGTCAGTGCAGATCCCACAAACGTCCTTTGGGATGGTAATTTTTGAAAATAAACATGATGGTCATTCAAAACAATGCTGAAACAGTAAACATGACTACAGTAAATGTGAAATCATATCTGGTAGTGAAACTTGTTTTGACCAAAGGTTTGTGGAAGAACACCTATTTTACAGGTATTGGAAGGGTCTCATTAATTATCTGCTTTTGCTTTGGTGTTTCATTATTATAACAAGAACACAAAATGAAGATACATTGGTCTAACAGTGTAGAAAAACAATGCTTATCATTTAGAATGCTTACAACATTCATTTCTATCAATCCCACAGAGTTGTACAACAGTCCTACGAAGCAGGAGTGTTTTCTCCTTATATTGCAGACAAGAGGTTGAGGTATAGCAAGTAAAACTCTCTGTGACTCCACAATTGGTTTTGGTCCCTGGTTTGAAATAGTTCCTCCCTTTCTGAGCTCTACCACTAAACCAATACCCTGCATCAGTCCTGTTATGAAAATCAAATCTAGCATCTATTGGCTTCCCTATAACTTCTGAAGGTTAAATGACATTCCAGCCTGCCAGCTGAAAATTTGTTTCTCTTGATTTGCTCTAAGCCTTTTTTCCAGCTTCTGTTTTCCTTCTGTAAATGCTACTCTCCCTGCCCCACCCCCACCCCCAATACTTTCAAAAGCCTGCTTTCCGGGTGAATCTCAGAACTGAAATTGAGATGATGGGGTAATGATGCCTCATGACTGGGAATGATTGGTTGCACCAAATGAATGTATCCATCACTCCAAAACTGATCAGTGCAGGTTCATTCATTTTCCAGTACTATTCCTCTTTTAAAATAAGTAACACCCCTTTATATAAACCCGCCCCATAGTTAACAACCTTGAGCATTAAACATTTACCATTTATGCGTTAATATTACATTGGATTTGGCTTCATCCACTACAGCTGTGGACAGTTACATGCCAAAGACAAATTTCTTCCCTCCCCACCCCATTCAGATTGGGAGTACAATTGCAAAAAAGGACAGCTGCTGTGTAACACAACAGCCTTGGTTGCCAGCAGCAAAGGGCTGCTGTGAACAATGCAGACATACTGCCTCTGCGAGCATCTTCTTCCTTGTCCCTCTGCCAAGACTTTTCCTGGAACAGAAGATAAATCCCCTTTTTTAGCGAGATGGTGAGATTCAGAGAGCAGTTTCAGGGAAACGAGTGGAGCGCTGCTGTCACTGCTGTGTTTACTGCCCAGATAAAATATTTACAGCTCCATCTTTGGTGTGAAATGTGCCTTGTCCAACCTTCATGAAGGTCAATGGAAAGTCAGTAAAATTTATTGGTGGTTTATAGAGCTTTTTGCTGGAAAGGAAGGTTACACTAATGTATCCCGGGCATAAAGACAAAGAGGAGGAGAGGCAAGCTGAGCAGCTTGCTGTACATCACCAGGCTGGCCCTTAAACCTAAGCATTATTTTTAATTAAATGATAAGCCTCAAGTAGCCGAGGGTTAGTGAGGCTTTGAACAGTCCATAACTCTGATACCATCACCAGAGCAAATGGATGGGTTGCTCTTGAAAGTTTCCCCTGTGCAATGCAGTGCACGCACGCACACACATATTGTGTGTACTCACACCCTTAGTCATGAAGCTGTAGGAAGAGAATGCATGGATACAGATAAGTGTTCCTGTCTCTTTCTCACATACACACCTATTCTTATTTGCTGTTATTAAGATGCACATAACTTTTCAACAAAGAGGGAAAGTGTGGAGAATATAGTAGTTGTATACTGCAAAGAGGCTTCCTGTGGGGACTTCAATCCAGAGAGGGCTGGGAAGAAAAGAAAAAAAACCCTTCTTGCATAAGGCACAGCTGGATAGTAGATGAGGCAAGAGGAACCCTCCCTAATTTCTTGGGCTGTGAAAGAGACAGTGGGAGATTTCTATTTTGAGACTTGCAAGACTTCATTAATGTAATTTTACAATAAAGTGGAATTAGCTTACCTGATTGTGTTTCTTGTTTGGTGAGGCTGACAAGACCTGGTAAGACCTACCTAGTAAGGCTGACAAGAACCAATGTCAACAATGAGGATTTGATTGAACAAAATTTGGGAATCCTGGGTCCTTCTTTATAGAGATGCCTCAATGGAAGTAAATTTTGCTTCTTCAGTCCCAGTGCAGCATTCTTTCCATTCTTGTCTCAAAAGAACATAAGACTCTTGTATTTCAAGAGTAGAAAGTAAAGGAGCACCAATGAGAAACTATGAAGGAGGAGCCTAAACTTGCTTCTTCCTCCCCATTGGTGATGACAGAAGAGGGTGGGGTTTTTGTTTAGTGGATGGAAGAATGCATCTTACATTTTTGGGGTGGCTGTTTTGCACATCATACTGAAATATGAACTGAAGTTTGACAAACCATAATGTTTCACAAAACATGCTAAGCCAATGCTCCCCAACCTGGAGACCTTCAGATGTGTATATATCTATTTAGCAATCTCCAGGATGACTATGGGTTTAATAACCAGGTTGCAGAAACCTGTGCCGAACTCAAAACTGAAAAATGCTATTATTGAATGCCACATGCAGAACCTCCTTTGCATAAAAATATTGTATTAAAGACTAGAAACCTAACTTTCTTCTGGCAAGGGAAGACGATGACTTTGGAACATCTGATGAAGAACTTTAAGTGGATATTAAATATTGCACAGTAATGATATAAAACAGTAAGCAGATCTGCTTGACACACCTGATGTTATTTGTTATAGAAAACAATATTTATGATGTCAGTCCTATAAGGAAATGTGTTTGAATTAAAATAATTACAGTCAATGGTACAACAAAGACCTCTTGTGGTTAATCATGCTTCACAGGCATATTGCCCTAAATAAAAATTGTTTGGTAGCTGAAAGCAAGTAACAAAGATAGATAAATAGATAAATATCAACAGCTGAGCAAGATTTAAGGCTGTTACATTTGCAGATTGTTGCTCGTTTTCTATGGAGTTAGCCTTTCAAGAATTGCATGTATCTAAAGCACAAGCTTTTTCCTCCAGGGAATCAAAGTTGTTTGGAGATAGAGGTCATAAATGCTTTTAGGGCAGAGACAGCACAGTGTTGTGGTCTGCCAGCCGCCTGCGGAGCTGGCAGCAGAGTTGGACAGTGAGGAAGCTGGGGAGGAACATGGGCCAGTCCTGGAAGGCTTGAGGAAGGCTTCGGTTGCAGAGATGGGGCCAGGGCCATCTAGGAGTTATGCGTGGACTCCAGAGCCTCCAGAGTCGGATAGCAGAGAGGCAGAGGAACGGGAATAGCCTGTTCCTAGTGCATGCATGCGCAGAGCTGCCAGAAGGCAAGAACAGTTAAAACAAAAGGGACAACTCGGGAGTAAGGCCTGGAGATGATTGGCCCCTCCCATAAGGCTTAAAAGAGGAGCAAAGGCATGTGGGCCCTTTGCAGGAAAGCAACGTTGTTAATTCTGTTCCCAGTCAGCATCTCTATTTGATTCTGGACTCTGTGTGGCTTTGCCAAGTAGGTCTTTGGCAGCATGTCAAGGGAGATAAAGGTTGGTGACTATCCTGAAGAACTTCTCCCGAAGGACTTTTTTCAACTAATTGGGACTCAATTGCAATAAAAGAGGTTTTTGGGACTACTCGTGTGTTTTAATGACTCAGTAAGCCGAGGTCACAACACACAGAAGGATGCATTGGAAAGCTAGAGAAGGGGTCATAGCTGCATAAAAAATAGGCCCCTGGAAATCTCGCCATTTGTATCATATACACAAGGCATTACATAAGCTAAGGACTAGGACTTCTACTGACTTGTGTCACAGGGATCTAGATGCTGCCAGAAAACATGGATTTTGGAGGCTTTCACTGGTTATGTCATTTCATCAGGTCCTGGTCATGGATGTTATCCATGATCTCAAGCCATGTTGGTGGGAAGAGGTCAGAGAGGGCTCCCATGCAGAATCCAAGTTCAATGGATTGACTTGATTTAGATCACAGGTGTCAAACTCGCTGCGTCACTTTGCCATCACGTGATGTTTCGTGATGTTTTTCCCATTTGTGGAGCTGGAGTGGGCATGGCCTGCACGTGACGCATCCAGTCTGTGGCCCGCCAGTTTGACACCCCTGATCTAGATAGAAGACAGCTCTTAGACAAGGTAAGAACTCATATTCTTTGAGATTATTATGGAATTGCTTTCTTAGTATAATGAGAATTTCTTCTGAAAGCGCAAGGGTTTCATATGAATTATTACAGGACAGGCAATTTTTCTGGGGCTTGTTGGAGTTACATCCATAATGCCTCTTACTTACAACTCTCTCTCTGGGGGGAAAACAGACTGTGAATGTTTCAGAGATTTGGCATTTGGTAAAAGTAGCTTCAAAGAACTCTTTTTCATTGATGACCAAATGGGCTGCTTTTCTAGGGTGAAACTGTTAGATGCAAACATTTCGTGCAACTTTTATCACAGAAAGATTTGTCTTAAGAATGTCGTTAGAACCAGGCACCATTGCTTTAATTATCATGCTAAGAACTTCGCTTGTCAGGAAAAGGATCTCTAGACTTCAGAGTATGGTTTGGACATACTGAATGGGAATAATGACAATTGAAGTCATTATTCCCATTATGTTTGTGGAGCAGAAGTTTATTTTTATTTTATTTTTATTTTTATTTTGATTTATATGCCGCCCTTCTCCGGAGACTCAGGGCGGCTTACAATGCGTTAAGCAATAGCCTTCATACTTTTGTATATTTATACAAAGTCAGCTTATTGCCCCCACAAACTGGGTCCTCAATTTACCTACCTTAGAAAGGATAGAAGGCTGAGTCGACCTTGAGCCTGGCTAGGATTGAACTCAGAGAAATTACAGGCACTGGTATTAATTTAGTAGGAGGCATTAGCCCTCTACGCTACACAGGCTCCTCCAGTTACTCCATGGGGGACTTAATCCATGGCTGCCAGTCTGGCTGTCTTGTTTTGACTTAAAGTTTAAGTGCTTTAAACCATGCTCAAAACAAGCACCAGCACTATTGTGCTGACAGATGGTCTCCTGACAACTAATGGTATCAGAAAGCAGGAGGATAGTAAGACAGAGAGTTTAATAAATGGCTTTGCTTAAAATACTCTGGACACCTGCAATCAGGACTCCACTAACTGGTGCAATATCAGAAAAGAGACTATAGAGAAATGGTAGGAATCAGCAGTGTGGACAGCAATGTTTAGACCAGTATAGTTTTTTCCTGTTTCAAGGATAGGTAGATAGCAGTTTAAGCTGTGAAGAAAGGTTCTGAAGGCTAGCTCACTCATGGGCCAAATACAAGACAAAAGCAACATCATGGGATGTGGTCAGGCATGTTAATATTGTGATGAGATTCAAGTTCAAGACTTCAACTAAGTCATTCTTAGTTGTACCCTGTTAAAAAGACACCATCTAGAGCAGTGGTGAAATCTAAAATTTGTTACTACCAGTTCTATGGCCGTGGCTTGGTGGTGGTGGTGGGGTTGGGGGTAATGTGACTGGGTAGGCGTGGCCATTTTTTTTTTTTTACTTTTAAAACCATTTTTTTCTACAATCTCTTTGGTGAAGAGGTTGTTAAAAAATGCTTTCAAAAGGCTCTGACGATCCCAGCTGAGCTGCCTGATTGTTAGAGGGATCATCAGAGCCATTTAAAAGAAAAAAAGTCTCTGATGATCACGTGGCTCAGCTGGGCATGGGGGGGGGGTTATTTTAGCTATCGGTTCTCTGAACCACCCGCCTCCATCGCTACCGGATCAGGTGATCCGGTACAAACTGGGAGCATTTCACCCCGATCCAGAGGCATTCTCAGGGTATGTGAAAGCTGTGAAAAGGAGAAAAGTCAGGTGACTTCAGTCATGGGGAATACAGCTGACACACAAATATTGTACTCTATTGACATTTCCTCCAGCTCCCCCCAACGCTATCCCATGCCTTCTTTTCTACTCCTAGATGGGGAAAAGAGATCCATTTTGGAATCACTTAGATCAAAGCTGGTCTGGGACACAGTAAAATCTCCCTCAAGTCAGGCTTGACTTCGTGGATACAGCTATGTGGTTTTTTTTTTTTTTTTACAACAGTTCAGGAGTATTTTGACAATACCTTCTTCCAGGATTTTGTTATAATTTCCCAATAAAATTATCTCCCTGGTAATCTCTCTTCTGCACATCAATTCAATCTCACTGTGCTTAGCTTTCCTTAAGATCAGTCAATATTGGTTAGCTACTGAATCTTTAAAAAAATGGAACCAGGCACATATGCACACAAGCCAAACCCTCCACATATGCACACACACCAAATTCACACCTTTTCCTGGGAAGTTTCCCTTCCAAATCCAAGGAAATTTACATTGTTCATGAGGTGTATCAGTCTAAAGACAGAGGATCCCTGATTTTCTTGTGCACCAAGGAAAATGAATCAGAGTTACTCTCCCATCCCCCCAAAATAAAACCGAGTGGCACTAAACAGATTTGAAATGGCTTTAAATATTAGCCCAGTGAGAATGCCACATTCTCTTTGAATCCCATCAACAAAACAACAGCAAATCCAGAAATTTCAACTTTCCCATTACAGGAGAAGCCTGCATGTCACGATGAAAATAAACCCTTTCTTTTCCCTAGGATTACAATTCCTGACCTGAAACCCTGTGCTGGGCAGCAGAAAAACAAAGTCACTTAGATTAGCTGTCGTTGTGCATTACACCCCTAAGGGCTTGAGCCATCTTACCACTTAATACAGCTAATCTCAAATCAGCAACTCACAGCCTTCTCTGCCTCCTGCAATTTGATGTCAACATCTGACATGTCCCACGGCATAGTGAAGTCCACAAACACTGGATGACAGTGGCGTATGAATATTCTGCACAGATATTTCCTTGGCTAAATCTTGGAGATGGGATGCTAATGGCTGCATATCTTACTAAAACTTCTATCGTAAATAGTTCCGCTTTCTACCATTCTCCATAAAATAAAATAAAAGGCGGTGCTTAAAGATCCTGGGATAGATTGTGATGTTATTACTATTATTATGGTTGTCTGCACAATTAGCGAGATGTTTCGATGGAATTTTGCATTTTTATCCAGCTATCGAATCCTTTCCAAAAACCTGGGATAGGTGGATGTTGATGTTTGATGGTGTTAACTGTATCAGTGCAGGATGTAAACTGTTTCAAGTAAAACTGCCTTTTGCTGGTAGGGATTTTGTCAATGCAGTATCCAAGTGGTGCTCCAATTGTTTTGGAGTTGTACCTAAGACACCTTTTAATATTGGTACTATCTTTGCTCTTTTTCTCCTTTTTTTTTTTTGCCATAGTTGTTCTACTTGTTCTTTGCACAGTCAGAGAGATGTCTGAATTTAATTTGCATTAAGTTTGTTTGCATTTATTTTGGGTGAATATTTTTATTTAGTCTTCTGTTTTTTATTGTTTTAAAATGTTTTATTGTTTTATTGTATATTTATTGAATTGTAAGCTGCCCAGAGTCATTGATTGAGATGGAGAGCTATAGAAACTGAATGAATGAATGAATGCAAAATGTAAAATATGAATATAAAACTGAATTGCAAACTTAATTTAGGCTTCACAATGTTGCAAAGACATAACTGCTAGTTTTAGCCATTTCTGCGGCATACAAAACTCCAACAGCAGCACAGGACACCTTTCTTCATTCTAAACAAGCCATCTTTAGGCTGGTGCTTGTGGGATGTACTGAACTAATAAGCACATCATCCCTCGCCAACAAAGCCATTTGTTTATGAAGCTTGGGAAGTATATTATTGTATATGCTTTATTTAATAACCGGAATATTCATCCAGAATAAGAGCCTGACTTCGTGAACTGACAATAAATCAGTCTTCCCAGTTTCAGTGGAGATGGAAAGCTCTAATGTCAGAAGATGCAAACAAACAAACAAACAAACAAAAAACCAGGGTGAACCCAATGTCTGTTCTCAGCTTCATAATGTATTTGCTGAATGAATATATACACTTAATCGTCCTTTGTTAGTGAATTGGATTTGTTACTCTGAAATTCTTGGATGTTTTACATACAGGGTATCTTCCTATTTCTAAAGACTTTTCAGTGTGATAACCCATTGTTAGCAAGTTTAGGGATAGCAATAATACAAACTTCTATATCAAGAATATAAACCGATATAGCAATAATAAGTGGAATTCCTGAATGTCTGCTGTTATGGATGGCATTAATCAAGGCACCTTCTTCCCTTGCTGTAAATTCTTAGTAGGCTAAGATCTGACTAAGGCCTTGTGATTTGACCGGAATTCTCCCATCTATCTCCAATAGATCTATTCAATCATAATATAATCAGCCATTTTAAAAAAAACAGATTAGATTTGAAATTAATTAAACTGCTATAAAGCCCTCATTTTATTAAAGTACCACTGAAGAGATGCTTAGATGATAAGGAAGGGGAGATTTTATCTCTCTCACTACCATTTTTTAAAATGTTATTAGTTGTCAAACACATAAGATAACAGATATAAGTATAAACATGATTATGAACACAGGATAAGGATATGAGTAAATGGGAACATTAGGACAGGGATGGTAGCGGTGATGAGTTGCTCCCGGTTCTGTCCAGTTCTTTAGAACCAGTAGTAAATGCGGTGGGTGGCTCCATCCACCTGCCCGGATGTCATAATTACGATCTGCGCACAAGCAAACCGGTAGTAAAGGTAAGTAGAACCCACCCCTGGACGGTAGGCATGTTGGTGGGCTTAAGCACGCCCCTTAAAGACCTCTTAGGAATGGGGTGAGGTCCACGGTAGATAGTCCAAGGTTAAAGTTATGGGGTTTGGGGAAGTAACCACAGAGTCAGATAGTGCATTCCAGGCATTGACCACTCTGTTGCTGAAGTCGTATTTTCTACAATAGAGTTTGGAGTGGTTTACCTTAAGTTTGTATCTATTGTGTGCTCGTGTTTTATTGTGGTTGAAACTGAAGTAGTCATTGACAGGTAGGACGTTGTAGCAGATAATTTTGTGTACTATGCTTAAACAAACAAAGAAACCTTAAACAAAAGTCATCCCTGAAAAAATAATACCTTTAGGTAGAAGATGCTATTGACACAGTTGGTTACCTTGGCATCTTCATCTGCTCAGCTCTGCTCAATCTGATGTCCCTCAGATAGGAATGGGGCAACTCGCCACAGCCAACCTGCAGCGGGTGAACTTGCCACGGCCAACTTGTTGCAGGACAATTTAACAATTCTATTTAATTATTTAAAATAAATAAAAATTATTTTAATTTTTGCCATTCACATTTCATTTTGTCCTTCCTTTTGCATTCTTTCTTTAATGATTCTATTCCACCATATCTTTGATATTAGTGTAACTCCTGTCCTGCAGCTACTTGTCCTGTGGTGAGATGTCCTGCAGTGAGTTGGCCATGGCAAGTTGGCCATGGCGAGCTGGATGCGGCGAATTGTCATAGACCTCCCCCCCCAGATGTGCTGGGGCTTTAATTCCCAGAATTCTTAACCAGCAAGTTGGGGAAGCCTGCTTTAAAGATGTGCTCTGGGAAGGAAGAAAAAGGGTACCAGAAAGCAACATGTTCTGTTGTTGGTTTTCCACTGACCAAATTCTGATTTAATGTTGAAGATGGCTCCAGTCTGCCCTCCTTACATGCATGCAAATACGTCTTTGAATTTCTCTGCTTCAGCAGCTTTCTGCCAGATTCTAGATGCAATGGAACACAGTGTGTGTGTGTGTGTGTGTAGAGTGAGTGTATGCACGCTAAAGTTTAATTATGGTATGATGCAGCATTGCTTCTCCATTAATACTACACTACATTTCAGCAGCAGATTAAATTTCTTTATAGTAGTCTATTGCCGGCGAAAGCAGAGGAAAGTTGTGGTTGAGGAAAATAAGTACATTATAGCTCCTTTATTAGATAGAAGCCCTTGGCACCAGGCAAATAGGCTCTGAGAAACACACACATATGAGAAAAAGAGGGACTGCATCAATCAGCTTATCAAAATCACTTAAAAGAAATGGGCTTCTGCCAAACATATGGAGGGTGGTGAAACATCAGTATAAACCTGGAGATATATTGAGTAAGGCTGGAAGATTATGATATTGTATGTCCTTTACTGGATTTGTTTCTCCACCTGGTTGCTGAAAGCTCCCAAATCCCGCCTAATGTGTTTTTGAAACATTACTTTTATTATCCTTGTTATATGCAGGTATGTAATAAAACAACATTAGGAGCAGAATTGCCAAGGCAGGTGCTGAGTCAGTCCCGACCATCAAATGCATAAGAGATATGCAGATTGGCTGCTAATGTAAAAGCAAAGTGGAGAAAACAAGCAAAAGGAAAGTATCGAGCAAGTGTTTTTCCTCTTTATTATTTCATCTTGCAGAGTTTCCCCTCACCCTTCTGCTTTCCAGACTGTATTATTTTCACATTGGATATCCCCCTGTTTCATCCTACTGGAACGGTAAACTAGAATGAAGAGACTTTCAGGACCAACTTGGTTCTCAAGGAGACCCTCCTGAAAACCAACAATATTGGTTTTAAAAGGGGTAAACTTAAAATTAAAGCATCCCAAGCCTAGATGCTTGATTTTCAGACTTACAGATCTTTACTGAAATCAGAATCCCGAGTTTTGACTCAGTTGTGACACATTCCTCATTTATTTCATTCTGACAATTTAGATTTACCTACATTATCTGCGAATCTCTAATATTTATGAGATTCTTCTTTTGAACATTCACCACTCCAAAACAGAAGGATTGGGAGAAAGATGCAGGAATGGTAATGGTAGTAGTAATATGCTAGAATAAATTTCCTTATAGTACATTGATGAATGACCCTTCAACCCAATTCAAAGAGACCTCAGGGGACACTAGATAATGGACACTTCTGATTAATACAAAATAAATAAGCGAAAATTATATGTAATTATTCCTTAAGTCATTTACTTGGTTCAATAATTGACCTGTGCATTCTATTTAATCTTTTAAGATTCCTTCTAATCCAGCCATAGGGACTCATAATATTTTTTTGATGTTTGTCATAATAGAAGCTCTGGAGGAATCAGGTTTTATTTGAAATCTTTTTAAAACACCACTTTTAAGGGTGAATGTATTAATGTGTGGGATTCCATAAAACCAGATCCTGATTTGCAAAACAAGCTCTGAACTATTCTGCACAGTTACACTGACTGGCACACTGTTAGAAAAGTAGAATACTGAAAGCCTTAGGAAAAAGTGGGGGAAACCCAGTCATTTTTCCTATGCAGCAAAATTGGAGGTAGATGCACAAATACAACAGATTAGTGAATGACCTTTGTGTGAAAGTCAGCTAGGTGAACTTAGTGAAATTGGTTATTTATTCTTAACAAATGTACACCAAGCACACTCACACACAACAAAATTGGCTGAATCATCTATTTTGATGGAATGAAGCCCTTTATAAAAACGAAGGAAACAAAGGAGTGGGAGCAATGGATTAAAAGAAAAAAAGTAATGGACAATTTGTCAAGAAAATATTTCTGATTTTATGGCAGAGAATAAATTTGCTATTTACCTTTCTCTCAAATTATTAGATTAAATACTGGAGATACCGGAAAGGTAATGTAAACTGAAAGAGGACATTTTAAATATGTCCTGTGGAAATTTCAAAATTATATAGTAGATTACATCAGAGCAAATTAACTTGTAGATTTTAATCTTGCAATAAAGCCAGCAGGTATAACTACCTAGTTTATTCATGATTTTGGACATCTTGTCATCTTTGCCTGAGATCAGTTTAGAATGGTAAAAGATTTGTGTACATACAGGGATTATCCTTTCTGGATGCTTAAGCAAATCCTTCTTCCACGAGGCTCACATTGATGCTTCAGAAAATATTGCAGCACTTGAATTAAAAAAGTAATTACAGAACCATTATTTTCTAAACAAAGCAAAACAAAGTAATTGCACTTGAAAATCACAAACATAAAATGCCAAAACTACCTGTCCATGAAGTTCACAAAACTCAATGGCATTAAAATGAATGAAGTTGTGTTGTATATTCTGATGCATTTAAGAATTTTGCTCTGTAGTATTCTGCAGTTAGAGTCTACCACATTCAGAAATAATATGTGGATAGCCAAGATTCCCAGATTCCTAATATTTTGGGTGGTCACCTAACATCCACAAAGGATGGTTTCCCTATTGGAACTGATTCTTCTGGCTTGGGTTGATTTTATTTTTAATTTTTAAGGAAGTATGGCGTGGGATTGGCTCTAATTTGACTGTATTGTGCTTAACAAGGCTGTGCAGCATTTCACATACCGAAGACATAAAAGAGCTTTGGAGTGCATGAGGCAAGCAAGAAGTACCTGTCTAGATTTCCTTAAACAAGAATGTTTTTTTCCTCCTTCAAATACTACAGTTATTATGTGAGACAATGGCACTAGGAAATGTTGGAGCTGCTTTATGGAGGTGCAGACTGGTGCTACATTCACACTACCACTTGCCCTGAAGAATTTGTTTGTCCTCACATTTGATACACTACCAGCACAGCACTGTGGGGTTAGTTCTTTAGGGAGACCATAGCAGGATAACAGCTAACTGGAGTCTAGGGAGAGGATGCACCTGTATCAATCTGGAAAAAAAAGGAAGCACCCTTCTGATCCCACTCACTAATGGTCACTTGAGTTCTATTGTAGTGGCTAGCAAAATGTGACAGATTTATATTTTCAATGGGCTGCCAATGAATACTCTTATCTTAAAAGAGAAAGCATGCATTGGTAGGCTAAGCATGACTTAAGGCTATCTTATTTGTGTATGGATTGGACATGAGATGAAGGTAACGTGATGGAAACAGAAAAAGGATGCTGCCACAGTTGGTTGGGCCACGGCTAAGCACATGTGTGGAAAGGCTGGTCCAACAGATTGGAATAAGAGCCTTTCCACACATGTGGAAATTAGTCCATAGGCCTAAAATCAGTTTGGTTTTGTCATCCATTTCCCTGGAGGAGTCAGAGGATTAGCAGTGGCTGGGAAACAAGCCAAGAAAGGCAGGGTAGCAGCTGACAAGAAGACCTTCTTCACCGGAGGCAAATTCCTTGTATGTCTAATCACACTTGGCCAAATAAAGTATTAAAATTAAGATCAATTTCATGCCAATGGTGTTGTCTGCTGACTCAGAGGGCTAGTATGTCAACAATACTCATTCATCCAGATGGAGTTGTCTGGAAGTTGAGTTATGTTAACTGGACTTCTTTTCTTGTTGATTTGAAATATTTCACTGCTTATCCAGGTAGAGCCAAATTGGTTAGGGGTATCCCATATATGTCCTCCAGGGAGGTTTCATTTCTCACCTAATCTAAATAGGCTAGTTAGGTGAATAAGTAGAGAGTCATTGGGATGTAAATGTTTCAATTCCAAAATCTTTTACCTAAGTAGGTTGTTAAGTATGGCCTCCCTGGTGAACCTGTGAAGTAGTTTTAAACTTCCTGGGACTGATAAAAGAGCAGCATAAAAAATGAGGGATGGGTTGTGTCTGAGGCCTTCACCTCAGAAGGCTAGTACTTTTCCTCAGCTGTAAGGAGAAGCCGTGACTATTAATCCAAAGTACATTGTGACTCTATTTTGGGGTGAGAAAAAGGCCCCACAAACATAGGACAGTTCTAAAGACCGGCGAGAAATCTAATTCCTTTTTAAGGTTTTATGAAGAAGTCAAGGGTTTGCCTTCTTGAAGATAACACCAATTTTACTAGAAAGTGTTTTGAGAGCATTGGAGAATGATCTGACCAGTAACAAAAGTGAAAATTGAAACAAAGAGTTCACCCATCACCAAACGCTCCTCAGCTGGACGTTCCCTCAACTCTTTCGCTTCCATTTCCCTGAAGATAATCTTTCTTTTTGTATACTTCTGCACAACAAGTAGGAGGCGAGAGACATGTTTCCTGCAGACAAGCTAAGCAGAGGGACCTCTCTTGATAAATTTTAAGGATTCCGTTAAATGGAGGAGGGAGCCTTGGATGAGTGGGAGCCTCACCTCAGAGACACTACAGATTGTGGCACAGTATTTAAGTGGGTTAAAATTAGAGGGGAAAGAAGCACCAGCTAATTGGACATGTGTATTAATCATAGTCTGTTGCTCAAGTACTTCACCCATTAGAATGTGTTAATTTGGTAATTACAAATCAGAGGTGATGGGGAGGGAAAGCGGGAAAGGGGAGGGAAATTTCTCATTCTGATCTAGAGCTCTTCAGTCTTTCTTTCCGATGTTGTGTCGTCTGGTGATTTTTCCAGGGATGCTTCTCATTAGCAAGGTGACATTTTGCTACCTCTCTGGCAGCAGGCAGTAGATGGATATACAGTACTTACAAATGTAGATGAAACCCTACTGGGTTTGGATGAAATTGCAACTTCTGATTCTGTTCTCGTAATCTGGTCTATTGTGCATTTTCAAACTCGGAGAATGCAATAAATTATTTCTAAATATTGTGTTGTCTTTCCTCAAACACTAGATATAATGCACGTGTGTTTGGGGTGGGGATTATTTGTTGTTTGGTTAATGATAAATTTTACTCACCAACCATACACATCAGTCTTCTCCATGATATTTAAAGCATGGTCTTTTGACTCTATCACGACATACCAGGTCATCTCATACTGTTGTAGTATGATAAGAAAAAAACATTTTCATACAAAGGGGATATTAAATAGTTCTAGATTAATATGCATTTTCTATTTGCTGTAAACTAATTTTCTACGTCTCAGTTTTATTCCCTCATACTGAATGCAAGGAAATGTTTCTCTCATTGCATAACAGTGACTGAAAAGATTTTAGAGGGTGCTGGTTGGGAAGGAAGGAAGGAAGGAAGGAAGGAAGGAAGGAAGGAAGGAAGGAAGGAAGGAAGGAAGGAAGGAAGGAAGGGTTATATAAGATAAGAATCAGCTCTCAAAAGCATATATTTCTACCCACAAAACTTACATTTACATTTATATTGATAAAGTATTTTTAACTTTGCAGATTTGCTTTTAAAAAGACTTCATTTTTGTTTGTTGTTCTTATGATCATATGACAATTGTTGAATGTCTGAGGTGGTTGGGAGCACAAAAACACTGACTCTAATGAATGTAAAATTCATGTAATTATGATTGCTGATCGTACTATTCCAGTCATAGTCATTAATTTACAGATATTCTGTTACATATCCAACTCAATACCATTGAAGAATTGATATAATTCACTTTCATTCAGCCTTGTGTCAGTTCCATAGGATTGGCTGGCTAAGCTCCAGTACCAAAATGGTAAAATATGCATATTATCAGTCTCTTTCAACTATGAAATGGATATGAAGAAATGATAACACTCTTGTTATCACCTTTTCAGTAATCAATACCATTTAGAACCATATAATCCATAAGCATTCACCAAATTCTAGTTTGCTAACACTTTTATAACTTGTTTTCATATGTGTAAACAAAAAATAGCAATTCATCCAAATTGAACTATTTTAAATGGAACCAGCCCAGGAGTGGATTCTACTTACCTTTACTACCAGTTCGCAATGACGTTGGGATCAGTGGGCGGAGTCTCTTGATGGTTTTACTACTAGTTCTATAGAACTGATCCAAACTAGGGGAAGCCCACCACTGATCCAGCCAATGTATAAGACAGGCAAACAAAGATATCACTTTGTCTTTTCCTGCCGATGTAGATCTCGTTGTACATTTAATGCTGCCTACTTGATGAAAATGCTAGAAAAGAAGCAAGTAAATGTTGGCTCGGTATCAGAGCCTGGTATAAAGAAGCCAATTTCCATATAGGTTCAAGGAATGAAAAACTCCTTTATTTCTGTACAGAAGCAACAGAGAACGCCTCTGAGTTTCACACCCAAGGTGCACATCAAAAATCAGGCTGATTTTTTTACAATTTGGTACCAGAAACAAAAGAGAATTGTTAAGATAACAGTGTTTCAATATCTCAGGGGTTGCCACAAAGAAGAGAGAGTCAAGCTATTCTCCAAAGCACTTGAAGGCAGGAGAAGAAGCAATGGGTAGAAACTAATCAAGGAGAGAAGCAACTTGGAACTAAGGAGAAATTTCCTGACAGTTAGAATAATTAATCAGTGGAACAACTTGCCTCCAGAAGTTGTGAATGCTCCAACACTGGAAGTTTTTAAGAAGAGATTGGACAACCATTTGTCTGGAATGGTATAGCGTTTCCTGAGCAGTGGGAAAGCAGGTTTCCTGAGCAAGGACAGTGATGAAATCCAAATTGTTTTACTACTGGTTCTGTGGGCGTGGCTTGGTGGGCATGGTGTGGCTTGGTTGGCATGGTAGGGGAAGGATACTTGGCGGGCGTGGGAGGGGAAGGATACTGGGGCCAGCCAGAGGTGGTGTTTGGCAGTTCTCTGAACTACTCAAAATTTCCTCTACCGGTTCTCCAGAACCTGTCAGAACCTGCTGGATTTCACCCCTGAGCAAGTTTCACATGCCCTAAGCAAACCCATCCCATGAGATCCCATTAATTATTTAATTTTACTCCCTGATCATATAAGTTGACTACCTCTGTTGTGTTTTTTACTACACTAATGATAAACTTTGCTTACTCTGGCCTCTAACCAATTGCTTAAGCTAAATGTCACCTTCCTTGATTCCAGTAACTTGCAAGGTATCTTAGCTGAGTGTCAAAACCACAATCTGTCAGCAAAATTGGATATAGAGATGGCTATGAGGGGGGTACTTTAAATAGGGACAGTCAATTTAATATATATTATTTGTCTTGACTTTATTTCAAAAAAGCCAATGCAGTTTAGGTTTACAAAATCGGAGGAATGAAACTGAATAATTCCAACAATAATAATTCCTGGGGTGCAAATATTTCAAACAGATACAAAGATGGAACACGGGGAGTTAGAATTGGTGAATATCTTAAGAAATGTTGCAAACCTCTAAATTGATTATCATGCCATATGGAGAGCTGGAGATTTGGGCAAAACAGCACATATGAATGGCTCAGGAGGCCTATCCACAGCACTTACAACGAGGCGGTCATATTAGCCTTCAAATATCAACAAAAATGATTTTAACCATTATACACTCACATTCCACAATTGTATTTATTTAAACAGCTAGGTTGTGGGTCAGTGTAATTTGTAATGGAGCAGCAGATTTTAAGAGCTATAATTGCATCCTCGGTTAGCAGTGCAAAGTGGTCATTTTAGTTAATTGCTTATCTATTCCATGGTTTTTAAGACACGGGGAATCTGTCATCATTCTCTGTCCCATTTGCCACCCCTCACACCCTAGATTATTAAGTTTCTTTTAAGGCATATGCTTCACTCTCCCTGGACCAGCTACTTAGCTGTATGTATAGCTAATGTGGAAATGCAGTGATGTTGAGTTATTAATGTGCAAGATGATTGACAGAATATCCCACAGCTCAAATACAGCCTGTGACTTCCCTCATGAAAATCTCGGGTTATACAGGGTTTGCGTAGCTTGCGTGAACTAGACACACACCTCATTTGGAACAATATCCTTAAAAACAAGAAAGGAAGGAACCCACATAATTTTCCACTTCGGCAGTCCCTGATTGGCTCTCTGAGTATAGAGAACCAGAGGGATAGCTTTTTGCCTCCCATCTCAATAATTTGTTGGCTCATTAGTACTCATGCCTTAAAGGGGATCTTGGAATGTTAGCAGGTGTAAAATGTGATTATCTCCCTCCTCCTCCAACTACCCTGATACCACCTGACATCCCCTTTATCATTAATCTTTGCATGTTACTTCTTCCCATTCCCTATTTCCTCTGTCTCTTCCAATTCAAAAGGCGAATGCACTTTTAATGGGATAGCTGCTTTCCTGCTCCACATCTGCTGGGATTTAGTGGAAGAGAAAACTTTCTCATAAAGGTTTGCTGATTGGGCACAACTCTCAGCTTAGCACACTTTCAAAAATAATCTTGGCACACTTTCAGAAACAAACAATATGATGTTGATGTATCATATTTTTTATATATGTATCTTTTTTTATGCCAGGGATTTTCCTACGTATATTAAGATGTTTCATGGCCTAATTTTCAGTGAAATCTCAATTCACTAGCTTTTAGGCCTTTTTAAATATTACAGCAGCTATATGCTATCTGTTTGAGTTTATGTGGGAGACTAGAATGGACCCATTTCTGCCTCATTAGGCTTTGTCAACTAGCCACACCCACTTTTCTTAATTCTGCCCTGTAACAGTCAAATATTTATTATTTTATTTTCGTAGGTCTTTATATTATAAAATAATAAATTTATTTTTATTTATTTATTTATTTTATATTTATTTATTTAAATTTATTATTTAAATAATAAATTTATTTAAATTTATTATTATAAAATAATAAATATTTGACTGTTACAGGGCAGAATTAAGAAAAGTGGGTGTGGCTAGTTGACAAAGCCTAACGAGGCAGAAATGGGTCCATTCTAGTCTCCCACATAAACTCAAACAGATAGCATATAGTTGCTGTAATATTTAAAAAGGCCTAAAAGCTAGTGAATTGAGATTTCACTGAAAATTAGGCCATGAAACATCTTAATATACGTAGGAAAATCCCTGGCATAAAGAAAGATACACATAAAGACCTACGAAAATAAAATAATATATATATATATATATATATATGTATGTATGTATGTATGTATGTATGTATGTATGTATGTATGTATGTATGTATGTAGGTCTTTGGTTATTCGGGTCTTCTCCCACATAAAATTGGAAGTATCTTGGCGACGTTTCGACGAAGTCTCATTTGTCATCTTCAGGCTGGTGTTCTCGGCTTCGTGCTTCCAGGAGCAATGTGAGATCGCAGCTGTCTCTTCCTTTTAACTGCTAGTGGGGGTGGGAGCTGATTGGGTGGGAGCTTGGCTGTGTTCTGATTGGGTGGAGGTGTGTTCTGTTTGGGTGGGGGCTTGGTTGTGCTTGGTTGAGAACATCAGCCTGAAGATGATGAATGAGACTTCGTCGAAACATCGCCAAGATACTTCCAATTTTATGTGGGAGAAGACCCGAATAACCAAAGATCTACATACAAACACCCACGAAAACCTCAGAAAACAAATATTGTACCTCTACAGGGAGGAAATCCACCATCTCACCAGGACCTATGAAAAACTCGAAGTCCAAAGAGCTTCCGTTTTATGTGACTGCATTCCTACGCAACTGCCAAGATCAAAATTTAATCCCCGCAAGCTTCCAATTGAAATTCCACTCCAACTCTGCAGCCACCAAACGCATTCTGAAAAGAACAGAACTGGCCCTAATCAGAAATGAACTCCACACAAAAAGATTTCTCCTAGACTGAATCAACAAGGATCTTCTCACACTTCACCTTAAACTCAACAACAAGATCCACCCCGCACTTTGGGACAAATCCAAGCAACTTGCAGTCTGGAGAGCCGAAACACAGACTACCCTCAGGACAGACACACACACCAACAAACTCCGAAGACTACAAGAATGCCAGAAAGAAACCCCTCCACCCTCACAGCCACACATGAAACAAACAGTGCATAACATCTCAGATAGGATCCTCACCAGAGCCGAAACCAATCTCCTTTCCAAAGGATTCAACTTTGCAGTCACTCCCAAACGCATCCCCACTGAAACCATTATATGCGGAGTTGAAACCAGCCTGACCAAAATCAACCCCGACAACGCAAACAGAATCAGACTCGAAATCACCAACATCCTCTGCACCAGCAAGCCACCCAAAAGCAACTTACCCAAAGAGGAACAGACAGCACTATTTAACCTGAAAGAAGACACCAGCATAATAATCCTACCAGCAGACAAGGGCAACACCACAGTGTTTATGAACACATCTGACTACCAAACCAAATTAACCAACCTACTCCAAGACTCCACATACAAACCCCTAAACACAGACCCCACCACTTACCTGGAAAAAACCACCAGATCCAAAATAAAAGCCTCCCCATCAGCGAAGAGATCCAGCAAAGATTCATTCCCAGAGAGAAATCATCCAGATGCCCTAAGCTCTATGGTCTCCCCAAGATAAACAAAGAAGGAACCCCACTTAGACCCATAGTCAGCTCCATAGACTCGCCTCTACAAAACCTAGCCAAATTTCTCACCAAACAATTACAGCCCTATGCAGAATCCATCACCTCGCACGTAAAAAACTCATTCCAGTTCATAGACATCATAAAGAAACAAAACTTACAGCCCAGTGACTTACTCATGAGCTTCGATGTCATATCCCTCTTCACCCAAGTACCAATCAAAGAAGCCTTGACAGTTATCCAAAACAAATATAACCCCCCCAAGCACATCCTAGATCTGACCAACCACTGCCTATCCAACACATATTTTATCTATAACGGACAAAAATACAAACAAATAGAAGGTGCACCCATGGGATCACCCCTCTCACCTGTCATTGCCAACCTCTATATGGAACACTTTGAAACCCAAACTCTGACTCAGATACGTAGATGACACCTTCATAATCTAGCCACATGGGAAAGAAAAACTGGACAACTTCCTCACACACCTCAACAGCCTACACCCCAAAATACAGTTCACCATGGAAACAGAAGCGAACAACCAACTTCCCTTCCTGGATGTCTTAGTCTACAGGAAATCCAATGGCTCCCTAGGACACACTATCTACCGGAAGAAAACACACACAAACCGCTATCTTCACGCACTCTCACACCACCACCCAGCCCAAATCAACTCTGTAGCCAAGACACTCATCTCGAGAACAAAACACTTAGCTGACAAACAACACCTAAAAACCGAACTACACACTCTCACTAACGTACTAACATCCAATGGATTCCAAAGAAATAAGATTACCAACCTAATCCAAAAAGAAACCCCCACTAAAATTCAAGACAGAGAACAAGAAAACGGCAAAGCCCTCCTCCTATACACAAAAGGCACCATAGACAGAATAAGCAAAATCCTCCAGAAACATAACATCAAGACAGCATTCTGCACAAACCGAAAAATATCCACCATCCTGAGGAACCCCAAAGACAAAATTGAGTTAGAAAATCAAGGAGTATATGAAATCCCATGCACCGCCTGCCCCACCACATACATCGGACAAACCAACAGAAGAATAATTGCACGCATTGAAGAACACTACAACTCAGTCAAAAAAGAGGAACCAACTTCTTCCCTGGTCCAACACTTTAAAGCGACAGGAGATGAAACTGACTTTAAAAAGACCAGAACTATCGCCAAAACTGAACACTTTAATAACAGAATAATCAGAGAAGCCATCGAGATAGAAAAACGCCCACACAGCATGAACAAACGAGACGATACCTCCCGCCTACCAGCCATTTGGAAACCCGCCCTTATTGACAAACGAATCCCTAACACGATGAATGACACCAGACCCACACTCACAAGAGCCACCCAGGATGCCACCACCACACATCCACGCAGAAAGCAGACTCAAACCCACACTGATAATGAGGCACGACCAAGGACCAGAAGCCAGACCGCAGCTGCATCATTAGTGACTTTAAACCCTCCAATCCATACATGAAGCAGACTGACACCCAGCATGAAGAGCTCTCACGGCCACAAACACGAAGCCAAACAACAACAACGCAGCTCACCAGCTCAAATCCCCCTGCAACTCAGACTAAGCCGAGCACAACCAAGCCCCCACCCAAACAGAACACACCCCCAGCCAATCTATTTCCCTTCTATTCAATCATGCCAGATTCTCAGAGAATGACTGTACAAGTCATCGTAATTTTCTTGGCAGGGTTTTTTCAGAAGTGGTTAGCCATTGCCTTCTTCCTAGGGCTGAAAGAAAGTGACTGGCTGAAGGTAATTCTGTTGGCTTTGTGCCCAAAGTGTAAGTAGAACTCACAGTCTCCTGGTTTCCAGCCTCTTGCCTTAACCACTACAAAAAGATGATTCTCTTATTTTTAGTTAATGGTACACTAAATGAGAAAACTGCTTTGTTTTATAGCCATCAGATGTTAAATGGTGTTTGGAATATCAGATTCATAGGCCATGCAAATTCAATGCAGCTATTTTCCAGAATAACCATTGGCTTAATGTTAAATGTTTCCTAAGCTCAGTGATGGGTCACATGAGGATGAGTTAGGTAATGTTAGAGCCAGACAAAAAAGAACACTGTTGGTCAATAGAAAACCTGATTCAAGAATTCAGATTCAATTTGCTTTGAGCTGGATTGAGTTGCTTTGAGGAACCATGGTGGCACAGTGATTAAAATGCAGTTTTGCAGGCTAATGCTGCTCACTGCCAGGAGTTTGATCCTGACTATCAAGGTTGACTCAGCCTTCTATCCTTCTGAAGTCGGTGAAATAAAGACCCTGATTGTTGGTGGCAATATGCTGACTCAGTAAATCACTTAGTGCTGTCAAGCACTATGAAGTCGTATATAAGTCTAAGTGCTTTGCTACTGCTTTTGAACTTTCAGGATTGTAATGTAGGACCATTCCTTGATTCTATACCATTTGGTATTTTCTAGTGGCAGGAAATGTGTTTGCAGTTATATTCCAGGAACAAATCTCTGTTAATTCCATTCTTCTTTACAGGACTATGCTGGAAAAGTGTTTCGTAGGTGTAGTGATTTGGATTTTTAACAGGTACAGGGATTATAGATCAGATTATAGCAATATTGACAGGCAAATGATGCTTTCCCATTTGTGTTCCAAGCTCAGTCCATAGTTTAACTGCAACATGCAAATATTCCAATATCAGTATCTCTCCCTCCAAGAACAAAAGAGAGTCAAAACACTTTTTAATGTACCTGTCTTTTTCCCAACCTATCTCAATCTCCTTTAAATTCTTAGACTATAGAATTTAAAGGTTTTTTCCCCCAGATTATTCTTTTGTTTTAGTACAAACCAATAAAGAAATCCAATATTTGCAATCATGGGATTCTGAGGCAATTCCACTTAGAGACACAATGGTAAATGCTAAACTAAATATCAGTTTAGATATCCCCTGATGTAAACGTTACAAAGTTGTTTGTAAAAACAGTGATGGCAGAAACAGAATGTTCTTGTAAAAGCAAGTATAATCCAGCTTCTATTTGAAAGAAAGTGCTGTCTCACCAAAATATTCAAACAGCAAGTCTTATATTAACTAAATAAGAATATTACAGTAAAATTGATAAGGAGCTGCCTGAGATGATGTACTGTGCTTAGGCTGTGGAGAAATTTAGATAACAGGAATTTCTGCTATACCATTATTCTTTAAAATGTTCCTCATTCAGATGCATTTGGTGGCCAAGTATTTGCTCTTTTAAAAATCTACATCCAGCAAAATTCTTAGTAAAGCAGCTATAGTAAATAGGAATTCTAAAGGGGGTCGGTACACTTTGTCCATGTTTCAGCCAAATATTTTATTATAAGTTGAAAACAATGGATTGACACTAGAAAATAGAAAGATGGATTGGATGATGGCCACCCTGTGTGAGCTATTTTTCCCCTCATCTACCAGCTCCATTTAAATTGTGCAATATTAGAAATGCATTTTGGCATGTTTGTTAATAAAGACGCACAGCTGAATGAACACTTTTCCTGTCATTGTTGAGGGGTGGGTTCCCCCCACCCCCAGCTCTACTGTCTATCTCAAGAGAAATGTTATTAGAATCATATCGCATTTTCAGGTCTGGTGAAACTCTAATAAAATAAGCATTTTATGCAAATATAGTGTGGAGGGAAAAAAATAGCATTTTATGTGCCATAAATCTTTAAGTAACTGGAGTCTTCATTTGTACTTGCTTTTAAAACATCTCAGTGTAAGACAATTATAGTTAGCCTAAGAAGGTGTACTCATTTTGCACTGAAAGTCATATAAAGTGCAATCTGGAAGGATGTAGCTAATCTTGCATTTTATCTGCCTCAAAGTAATCTGTAAGCATTGTCTACTCTTTCCTTGAATATAATGGCTGCATTGTACTACCCCTGTAGTGTTAGCTTTGTGATGGACTTCCTGTCCAGGTCGCATTTGGGATCAAAGGTTTGCACAATTGAGAATTACAGAATTAATGTAACACATAAGTTTACAGTGGCTTATTATTTAATTGATTATGTGCTATCAAGTCATTTTTAACTCCTGAGCGGGCAGTGGCCTAAAGGTGAAGACTCTTACCTGCTACTTGGAAAGCTGAGAGTTCAATCCTAGGCAGTGGCAGATGTTTCTCTGTCAGGGCACAAAAAGAGCATATCTGCTGCAAACTCCATGTAGGCATCAGGAAGGGCATCTGGCCCGTAAATGCTCAACTCCATTTAATCACCTCAACTCCACCCTGAATAAAGGGATTAAAAGGGTTGTAAAAAGAAAAGTCATTTTAATTCCTAGTGACCATATAAATGAGTGTTTAAATTAGCCTTGGTAACTTTCGAAAGTGCAGACATCAACTCCTAGAATTTCCCATCTTAACAAGGCTGACTTGAAAATTCAGGGAGTCGCTATCCACACATCTGAAAGTAGCCAAATTTGAAAAACACAGGTGAGATAGATTTTCTCCATGAAGATCTATCCTTAATCTCTTCTTTCAAGTCACCCAATGTCACATTCATTGCCACTCCATCCACTTTTCTGCTGTTTGTCCTCTTCTCTTTCCTTCCACCTTTCCCAGCATTTTTAATCTCAGAATAACAATGTGATTTTTTTAAAAAAACAAACAAATCAGGAGCTTAAAAACCATTTAAACCACTGTCTGGTTCTGCTTCCAGCCTTTAAAGACATGATCAACATTAAGAGGGGGGGTGGAAATCTGTATTAGGGTTTGCAAATAAAAATGTGCACTTGAAAATCTGAAGATTTGCAATTATTTGTATGAGCCATCTAAGTATATTCATTTTCCTGGCACTCTGCAATTGTTAGGCCTGCATAAGGAGCCTGTGTAGCGTAGAGGGCTAATGCCTCCTACTAAAGGCAGCAATTAACACCAGCTGCCTGTAATTTCTCTGAGTTCAATCCTAGCCAGGCTCAAGGTCGACTCAGCCTTCCATCCTTTCTAAGGTGGGTAAATTGAGGACCCAGTTTGTGGGGGCAATAAGCTGACTTTGTATAAATATAAATATACAAAAGTATGAAGGCTATTGCTTAACGCATTGTAAGCCGCCCTGAGTCTCCGGAGAAGGGCGGCATATAAATCAAATTAAAAATAAAAAATAAAAAAAAAAAAAATTAATTGTTCTGCTGGACAAGGATGGAAATCAAGTAGCCCTCTGGATACTGCTGAGTTTCCATTCCCTGAAATCCCCATCAGCATAGACAATGATGAGGAATGCAAGAAATTGTAGTTCAAAACATGTGGAGAGCTGTAGGTTCTATATCTATTCCTCTGCAAGAGTTTGGTGTGTAGCCAAATCTGCTTTATGCCAAAACGATTAATTAATTGATTGATCAAATTGAGAGACTTTCCATCTCTCTCTGGGCATTGTGTGATTAAAACCACAAAAACCATAGTGTATCTCAATAAATGTGCTAGGTAAAACAAGGGTAGAATAAATTAAAACCTTAAAGACAATAGGGCCTTTCAACTTCAAACTTTTGTGCCTCTCTACAATCCCCATGGAAGTCAGCAGAGCCAAGTCTTCAAACTCTTTTGAAAGGTCAGGAGAGTAAGGAGCCCATCTCACTTCTGGGAGGAGGATTTCGTAAAGGGTGGGGTAACAGCAGAGAAGGCCCTCTTCCTGGACCCCACCACTCAAGCTTATTTAACTGACAGAGTCCATAACATATTTTCTCTGCTTGACGGAGTAGGACAGGCCAATATAACGGGAATAAGACAATTCTGCATGTTTATCATTCTGAAGAGATGTCATTTATTTGTATGTTGCTTAAAAGTAGGAATAGTTTAAATATAACATGATGATATAACATGAATATAACCAGTGGTGGAATTCAATTTTTTTAACAACTTGTTCTGTGGGCATGGCTTATTTGGGTGGGCGTGGCTTGGTGGTCATGTGACTAGGTGGGCATGGCTTGGTGGTCATGTGACCGGGCGGGCATGGCTATGTGTATAGGGACTACTCAGAGGGCTGAAAAAAGTCATTTCTGACTGGTCCTTGCACTTTTGACTGGTCCTCACACTTATGACCATCCTCACATTTATGCCCATTGCAGCATTCTTAACAACCATATCACTCATTTCACAACTGCTTCTCTTCACCATAGTGACAAGATAGGGCGAAAAAAGTAAAATGTGAGGACAGTCGTAAGTGCGAGGACTGGTCAAAAGTGCAAGGACCAGTCAAAAATAACTTTTTCAGCCCTCTTAGTAGTTCATATGCACAAAAGGACTGGGGTTGAAAAAAGTGATTTCTGACAGGTCCTCGCTCTTATGACTGGTCATCATTTATGCCTGTGGCAGCATTCTTAACAACCGTGTCACTCATTTCACAACTGCGGTCCTTCATGTGACCATGGCCAGGTGGTCATGTGGCATCGCTTTTTTGCCCTAATGACAGTTTGCTGCAGTGGTCATAAGTGTGAAAAACGGTCATAAGTCACTTTTTCCAGTGCCATTGTAACTGCTGTAAGTCAAGGATTACCTGTACAAAAATACAAAAAGCTTCTTTGCTTGCAAAAAGCTGCCTTAAATACCAATCGTTAGATTAGAAAAACCTGCAAACTAGAGTCATAAATCAGGGAGGGTGCCAGAGCACCTTGAGGAATTAAAATAGTTAAAATGCAATGAGTTATTCATTGCATATCAGCAGCCAACTCTTGCTCATAAAGTGAGATCCTTTAGCAGAGAGGTCACTTAAGCTCTCCAGAATGAAGCAAAGGAACAGAGTATCTATTGCTTGTTACACCAATTACCAGAACAAATAGATACAGAACTAGTCAGATTTCCAAAGCTGCTTCTTTTCAGGAACAGAGATTAACATTTTTCCTTCCAAACAAAGCTGAATAGCGAAAATTATCTCATCACTAAACACAGGATTAAACATCACCAAGCACAGAATTAAACTTCACCAAAAACCAGTTTTAGACCAAAAGTCAGAAAGGGTATGTCAACTCACGTTTGAATGTCAATCTTTCTAGCTAGCCAAGAAGCCTTGCTGAATGTCACTCATCTTGGTTCCTTGTCATTAAAAGCTTCTGCTTCGTTATTCAATTATTTCTTCTGTGCTGATCATTGCACTCTGGCTGGAAGAACTCCAACAGGGGATTATTTCCTCCCAAAAGTAGTGTAAAAAGTTTAAAACAACCCTTCCCCTTTAAGAAAGTCAAGTAAAAACAAAACCTCCGGAACCAGAAGCGACAGTAGGTCTAGGCATACTGCCGGAGAGGCAGTTTCTGTAAGGAGGGCAATAAAGATTAGGCTAGGATACAACATGGAATGTTGTAATTCCTTATAGGATTAACCCTATAAAGTGGGAAAAAAACAAAAGGAGATTTCTTTTAACAACCGGTTCTCCGAACTGCTTAACTACTTAACCGGTTCTACCAAACCAGTGCAAACCGGTAAAATCCCACCACTGAATATAACATATTAGCTATAACATGAATATAACTTGGTGCCTTGGTGGTGCAGCAGACTAAGTTTTGTAGAAACACCGCTTATGGGGGGCCAAAAAAGCCATAATAAGCAAGTATATACAA
The DNA here is from genome assembly GCA_030761175.1 of Masticophis lateralis. Classification (NCBI taxonomy): domain Eukaryota; kingdom Metazoa; phylum Chordata; class Lepidosauria; order Squamata; family Colubridae; genus Masticophis; species Masticophis lateralis. Next base: position 116,146,942 of record JAUDYJ010000002.1, read on the forward strand.
AAGAATGAAGGCTATTGCTATAAGTGCATTGTAAGCCGCCCTGAGTTTTCAGAGGAGGGCGGCATATAAATTGAACTAATAAACAAACAAACAAACAAACTTCAAATAGTCAAGGTAAATATTGATGGTAGAACATTTTGATGAATAACACTCAGTAAGGCCCTTTCCTTACTAATAAATTCAAATATTCTTTGCCCATCCTTGAGTTCACAGAAAACTATACAACATCATAGCGTGTGGCAGTGTCCCATGGCTGATCCCCATCCTGCATTTATTATTTCTGTTTTAAATCACCATGGTCATTTGATTTCATTCCAAAATAATGGATGATAAAGCCTGACAGATTTTACATATTTTATGTATCTCAAGGCTACCTTTGGTCAGAGTCAAAATGAGGGGTAAAAGACTATTTCAATCTTGGTGTAACTAAGAATAACTTAAGCATGTCCTATTCATGGACTGGGAATGAGATGAAAGCAATGAAGACACAACAGAAAAAGTGTTGTTATGACTTAGGTAGGTGCAAGTAGGGAAAGTAGCTTCTTGCAATTTTCTATTGCACAAGGGAATGATTACTTAAGTCCCTCTGCTTTCTCTGACTACTACACATTTAATCTGAATCTAATCCAATGTTGATAAGGCAGACAAATTCATTTAAAAAGAATCTGGAAAAAAAAATAGCACTGTAATACAAAGAGATTGACAGAATCAAGTGGAACAGATAAAAATTAATTCCTGACTGAAATCTACAATAATAAAACCTTCAGATACTTGGTTTGCATCGCAACATTATTTAACATGCATATTCACTTCCCCTTATCCTTTTGCTACACGGCGGCCTTATTTTCTTTTTACTGTGTTTGGTAAAGACACCGGCCACATTTTGCTTTTTCAAGGACCACTTGGGAATGCTCTTTTATACGTTATTAGTGTGTCTGTACATATAGCAATCATTCTTAGGATGCTAATAAGCACCAATTCTCCACCCTTCCTCTACACTGCAAATCTTAGTGTCAATATATAAGTAAAGAGTCAAAGCAACTGTGAATATCCCTGTGGGTCTGATGCTCTCAATTCCTCTTCCCAGTTTCCACTACCTGTAGTTTGCCACAATACATTCATTATTGATGGAAATAATTCCTTACTTCCCAAATTAGCTCATCAGTTCAGAAGACTGAAGTTTTTCACCCAAATTCATGCAGTGCTTCAGGAAAAGTCTAAGCTCTGACATGAGCTAGAAGGTAAGCCAATCATTACTTGCTGCAAGTAATGTTTCCCATGTTCCCACTGGGAAACCACAAAGCAAGTCTGTGTGTTTCTGACCATTGTGAGCCACCAGGATTTTCTCATCTCCACAACTCTCTTGTCCCTTCCACCCCCCATCTGCAAACCTGCCCCTCCTTTACTTGTCTTAACACACAGCATCTTCATGCTGATGTTGGCAACAGAATAGAATAACGTACTTCTGGGTCATCTTATAATGTAACCTTTTAGGAAAAACAGAGATCTAGCTGAGTGTCAACACCTTGATAGCTAATTCAACCAAAATAAGATTCACAATAAATCTTCTTTAGCAATATTTTTTTTTTTAAAAAAGGAGGAAAAGGTTGTGTGACAGCTAATTTGGGATACTGGTTCAACACCAGACCAGAAACAAGGAGACTATGAGAACTAGTAGTCCCCTACCTAAGGAACAAATCCAGCTAGGTGACCTTGGGGCAGTTAGCCTCAACTATAGGAAGCACTCAGTGGCAATCTATTATACCTGTTTTGTCTGAACTTGGTGGCAAGTTCAGGCAAAACAATGGTGGGAATAAGTATCAGAAGGAGGCATCTAATGTTCAGCAAAAATGTTCCCTGCCGAATTGGTTAATGATGCAAGAAGAGCAGTTCCTGTCTGGACCGATCTGGTAAGCCTCTTCAAATATCCAACCTGTTGCAGCGTGATTAGGTTTGGCTTTGTTCTAACTCCAGAGTGTGACGAAGAAGATCATGGCTGGGAAGGATAAATAGAAAGCACTGATGAAGTTAAATATGAAGCAGCCAGGGAAATCAAATATAATACCTCTGCCCGGCAACCCCAACTGCTTTCATTGTGGCCAGGAAAGGAAGAGAAGACGTGAGGAAATGATCTCTCCCTCTCTCTCTCTTTGTCAGACAGCTAAGCTGTTGGAGGTTATGAGATTCTTTTATTGCCCTAATTTGTAGGGCGATGTGCTGACAATCTCCCTGTTGCACAGAGAATATATAAATTATGCCTGCAGGATGATTAACTGTTTGTCCAGGCTAATTGTCATCATTAAATCTTGCTCGGTCACACTTTTAAAGCTCAATTTAAACTCTATATCTTTAAAGAAGCTTCCTTCTCGCTTCCCTCTCCCTCCACCACATCTATACAAGTGCGCATATGTGCGTATGCGCACACACACTTCCACCACAGGGGGAAAAAAACAATAAAGATAATGGTTTAAGTCTGCTTCTCCTGTAACGGCTAAAGTTATAATTGCATGTGTGTAGAAGCACAGCATCCACAAATGACAAGCCTATGGAGTCCCCTCTTGCCTTAGCCACTAACTCTTATTTCAAATCCCACTGTCATTGCTTTCCTGTATTAATTTCTGAATTATGGATTATTGTTCAGAGACCTCGGAGTCTGAAACAATTCCCCACTACTATTACTGCATAAATCTTTTTTGCCGTCTGCCATCCTGCTTAAAATAGCAATGATTCATCCTGAAAGATTAAGGAAGCAGGAATTTAGGAGACAATTTCTTACCTCCATTGCCATATTGAAAAGCGGAAAGAATTCCATGATTTTGGTGGCAAAGGGGGAGCATCTGAATATCAGAAGGCCAGAATGCTCAATCCCCATCAGAGCCATTGCTGATTATGTAGCCAACCAGAATCCATACCAGGGTTAGGATAGCACACAGCCATGGCAACACATTGAATGAGCCTTTTTTCAGAGGTTTTGCATAGCACATTTTTCCTCCCATCCCATTCCTTCTTTCCACCTGACTACTTATATTGTCTGAAAACACACACACGTGTGTGTGTGTGTGTGTGTGTGTGTGTGTGTGCCCACACACACACACACACATTCAATTGTATAATGCTTTATGTTTTGAATTTCTAGAGAACTTAGAAATGTAATATAATTCTACAGGGAAGAAATATGGGCATTCCTCTCCCTGCAGAATCCATATCTGCATGAATATAGGTAGTTCAGTGTTCAAAGTTCAAAGTTACAACGGCACTGAAAAATGTGAGTTATGACCAGTGGTGGGATTCAAATAATTTAACAACCGTTTCTCTGCCCTAATGATTTCTTCCAACAACCAGTTCATCAAATTGTTTAGAAAGTTAACAACTGGTTCTCCCAAAGTGGTGCAAACTGGCTGAATCCCACCACTTGTTATGACCATTTTTCACAGTTCCAACTTTTGCTGCATCCCCATGATCATGTGATCAAAATTCAGAGGCTTGGCAACTGGTTCATATTTATGATTGTGTACCTGAGTCATGTGATCCTCTCTTATGACCTTCTGACAAGCAAAGTCAGCAGAGAAGCCAGATTCACTTAACAGCCGGGTTACTAACTTATCAACTGCAGTAAGAAAAGTCATAAAATGGTGCAAAACTCACTTAACAAATGTTTCACTTAACAACAGAAATTTTGGGCTCAATTGTGGTTGTAACTTGAGGACTATCCATATTAACATTACATTGATGTCTGTATTGTCTGTAAGACCCTGGAGAATTCATAGGTGGAGAGGAGGCTGCACATACTTTATTCAGGAGGTGAAATTACCAGAGGTTCTCCGCCGAGATCCTTCCTCCTTCGATTTTGCCTAGGTGTTCAGACAGTATTGATTCTGCTGGCTCAGAATAATGGAGAATAGCAGTTTAGACAACCAGTTTAAAGCCGAACAGCAGGAATCTATTACGCTTTGCTGGCCAATATATTGTTTCATCTGTACTTGGAAGATTAGATAATTATCCTTTTAAAGCAATTGCAAATATTTAAATTGGCTTAACGTCATTGTTCTTTTCCTAGCTAAGAACTCAAGGTCGTTCTGCTTTGCTTGATGAATGAGTTCTACATCAACACAGAAAGTTGCATATCCTCACCCTTTATTTTATGCCAACATGATGACAATAAAACAGAGATATTTCTAGGACCCAAATTATTTAAGACATGGGAGATCAATGAAACACATCTCTTCCCATTTTTAAAAGTGTCTTAAGTATCTTTGAGTCAAATCATACCTTGGAGGGGAAATTTTAGTTCTGAAAATGGCTGGGGAGTTAAGCATTAATTGCCGCATTCTATTGGTCCCAGTGCTAATCCATTTACGGATGCTATTCGCCCTTGAGGTATTCCATACAAATCTCTTTAGATGTATAGAAGAAAAAAGATCAAAGCTGTGATTAACATTTTTGTCCCTCAAACTATGTCCTCTCCAGGATTTTCATCCTATATCATCCTTTCCCAAACTGGTATCTTCAGATGTGTTAAAGCTGTAGTTGCTTGTATTCCCAGACTGCATGGGCCAGTACATTTGAAGATGTGAAAATCGGGAGAGCTATGCTAAGCTATCACTTTCTGCTTCTCATTTACAACTAGATCAGGGGTGTCAAACTCAATTTCATTGAGGGCTGCATTAGGGTTGTGTTGACCTTGGGGGCTGGAGGGGGTGTGTCCAGGGTGGGCGTGGCCAGCTCAACATCACTTGTGTCAGGGGCACCTGTCGTGGCTTGGGTGCGGCTGGACGGATCTTCCTGCAGCCTTCTGCCAGCGAAAACGAAAACTCCATTTTTGCCGGCAGAGGCACTGCAGGCTGGACCTTCGCTGTTACTTCTGCTGACTGTCGGCTGCCTGCAATTTGGCAGTTTGAATCCCACCAGGCTCAAGGTTGACTCAGCCTTCCATCCTTCCAAGGTCGGTAAAATGAGGACCCAGATTGTTGGGGGCAATAGGCTGACTCTGTAAACAGCCCTTAGAGAAGGCTGTAAAGCACCGTGAAGCGGTATATAAATCTAAGTGCTATTGCTATTTCTTGCTACAGTTCTGAATCACTGCAGTTGATAAGTAAGTAACCTGGTTGTTAAGTGAATCAGCCTTCTCTATTGACTTTGCTTGTCAGAAGGTTGCAAAAAGTGATCACATGACATTGGGACTCAGCAACCGTCATAGGTATGAACCAATTGCCAAGCATCTGAATTTTGATCACATGATCATGGGGATGTGGCAAAGGTTGTAACTATGAAAAATGGTCCTAAGTCACTTTTTTCAGTGCCGTTGTAACTTTGAACGGTCACTAAATGAACTGTTGTAAGTCAAGGACTACCTGCATAACAGCCCTAGAAAATCCTGTGATTAACAGGTATATCCAGCTACTATTCCAAAAGCTGCATTTTAACTCTCCCTCTCCCAATTTTAAAACCTTATTTAAATAACTTTATCTGGGGTTAATCAATCTGCAGCTTCCAAGTCTTGGGGGGTGGGGGGGGGGAATAGTGCACTATCTGACCATGATGGATAAAACTATATTTTCTTTACTATATTTTCTTTGGATAAATATAGTTTATCCAAAGTGGATAAACTATATTTATCCACTTTGAAAACAAACTAAAATTCTAGGATGAGGTCCAAACATGTATATCTCAGTTTTTTAAAATAAATAAATAAATAAATAAATAAATAAATAAATAAATAAATAAAGATCTCCCAAAACAACTGGACTGCCAACAGGTATGAGATCTCTTTATCTTGGCTGTTCCTCCCAAAAAATGACATGCAACTTGCCTTGACAACCAACGTATTTCCCATACTACTCTAAATCTATTGTTTGAGGCAGCCAAACTGCATTGCCTCATGCTAAGAAGAATCAAGAAATTGGTCGTGATAATTGGGAAAGGTACTTTCTATCCATATGCGTAATGGTGTCCACAGAAGGAGTCAAATAAACTAGTCTAACAAAAGCAGCATCGTGCCATAAGGACACATTCCAACCTCCTTATGCCTGCATGGTGTGACATTAAAAATGGGCATTTCTACCATGGACAAACTAAAAAATAAACTGACCAATTTTTAGTGCATCACTGAAATTTAGATCCAGAGATTATGAGGATCTATCTTCATCATGGAGTTGAACCGGTCTCCACCCAACCTTGACCTGGCAGAGAATTAATCAGTATGAAATTGCTTGTCCTCACTGCCAATCCCTATTCTGCCTATATTGCCTCAGTTTCCAGCCACTGACACTCATTATTTTTGATCAACTTGAGGCAGCATACAGTACATACTTAATGCTCCTAGTTTCCCACAACAACAAGCCTGAGTGTGGACTGAGAAAGAGTAACTGACCCAGAGTATCCACTCAAGCTTAAGGGATGAGTAGAATTTATGGTCTCCCATTTTCTAATCCAGCATTTAACCACTATATCAAACTGGCTCTCTGTCTTCCATCCAAGGTAATTGTTAATAAGGCCTAACAGATTTCGTATACCTTGAGGGTGCCCTTGGACAATGCTGAGATGAAAGGAAATATACCACTTTAACATCAACATAGCTAATGATGTCTTTAAAAATGCTTCACTCATGGGCTTTGGCAAAATGTGAAGGCCATATCATGGGGACATGCCAGAAAAAAATTACTGCCAGGGGTGTTTGTGCCTTGATGAAGTGAAGAAAGGCCTTCAGTTAGTCACTGTCAACTGTATGCAAAGTGTATGTAAAGCAGTGGACGAGTGGTGCAAAAATGAAACAAGAAACCACAGATTGCAGTTCAAATTCTTACATGTGGTTTTAGTTAAGGGATTAAGCATGGAAACCCAGAGGCAGATTAGCCAAGAAAGACAGCAGGGTGACCTTGGGCCAGTCACTCACTCTCTCTCAGCCCAATTCACCTCACCGAGTTGCTGTTGTGAGGAACAATAGGAGGGGGAAGGTGTGTTGGATATGTTGCTGTCTTGAGTTATTCGTAAAAATAATAAAGATAGGATGCAAACAAATAAAAAATCATTCTCTATGCAAATGAGGCACTCTTGTATCTTTTCCTGATAGTGTTAAGACGACTATGAGGAGTAAGAACCAGAAGCTAAGTTGAAGGGATGAATGGATGACCTTTTGGCTCCACAATGAGAAAGGTATTGCAATCAACAGCATCAACATTCCATTTTACCTCCTGTGCATGTGTGTATGTGCCACATGGTAAATAAATAACTATATCTCTTAGACTCTTTAATGTTGTGAGTGAAGGAACAGCACTTTCTCTGTTTCTTAGTTTTCACTCAAAAGGGGCCATAGGTATATTATTCAGTGGGTAGTTGTTAGAAAAAGGCACCTGGGAACTGGGATTTGAATTTGACAATTTACAGTGAGACTAAGCTTCTCCCTGTTCTTCTGTTCTGTTAGAATTCTCCATAACGCTCTCATTTGCTGCATGCTTTTATAAAATTAGCAAGTAAAGAGAATGCAGGACAGAGGATTGGGAGGAGATTGAGAGACAAACCTATAGGTACAAATTCAGCAATGGAAAAGCTTCAAAAGCTAAATGGTAGTTAGTCTGGCCACCAATCTAATCAAAATCCACTTTTACTCACATATCACTGGGTCAGACAAATGATCCCCTAGTCTATGACAGGGGTCAGTTCCAGACACTTCAGGAAAATTCAGTAGCAGCACTCCATTCTCTTCCATTTGCATCTAATTGCCCCAATCTACAGGGCTAACTATATGTTACAGACCACTGAATGTTTTTGAAAAGCTATTTTAGAAAAAAAGATTCAGAACAGGGGAGTAGCAGCAAGAGGAAAGAGTGCTTAACTCTTATTTCTACTTACCAAAATTCAATCAGGTTCAATTCCAGATTTATGCGGGCCCTTCATTGAATGTGACATCACGTTTAAACATAGCACTCAGGATGTTTATAATCCAATTATAAACCATCTACCGGCACGTCCACATTAATCCCTGAATTGCATGAAATCATCCCAACTAAATAGCCAAATGGATTTCATATCAGTGTAACTGCCCCAATTTTTAAATTGCAAAATTCTGTATTTTGCAGTTTGATATAGTGGAACTCTTTGAACCCTGAGGCCAGTTTTGATGATCCTTAATTGGGAGTAAAATGGAATGCTGGTCAGTTTACATAAATCCTGGATTGTAATAGATGATTCTAAAAGTATCTAAAAGTGCTCTGCGATAGGACTGCAAAGATATTTTTTAATTGGACATTTTAGAGAAAGGATCTGAACAGATTCTTCTCTAAAAGAAAAGTTAAATAATATAAACACAAATAAGTAAGCAAAGGATTGAATTGCCTAACAAATATAGCATTAATCACTTATATATTATATTCTATCACTTTAAAAGACTAAGAATCATGATTAAGCATTGAACTAAAAATAAAGATTAGAAACCTTGGTCAACACAGTATAAATCACCAACAGAAATAAGAAGATATAGTAAATTCAGTCAGTATGAGAATATCTTCTCATTTTTATATCCTATGAAGTTAAAATATACACTCAATATACAGAAAAAAACCAAATTTTGAATAAAATACAAATCCATGTATTAAATTACAGTCCAGGATTGCTTTCCAAGGAAAACTGATTTTTTAGGTGTGAGGGACTCGAGTAGTGATATTTGTCCCAGTTGTAATTACTGTTCAGGGAATAAAATATTGGTTTACTGTTTGTATCTATTTGCTCTTCCACTAGCATAACTCAGGCAGATTTCCATTCTTATTGTCCCTCAGGCAGCTCAAGCATTGTGGGATCTGTAGTCCCAAACACTTGGAAGGCACCACCATACAGTTTACCCTGGCTGTACTACATGCATATGAAAGCAATATTATGGTCTATGACCATAATAAAGATTTGATTGAGTGATATAAAAGTAAAATATAATATGAAAGCTGTTTGTAGAAGAGTCACTATCAAAGGATAATAGGATAATTATGGGGTTATAGAAGAGCAAATTCCTGTGGTCTTGGTTCTAGCAGCTCATTCACTATGCTTCAGCAATACAAGATGACTCTTCTTTTCGGTGTAGGACAACTCGCCATGACCAACTCACCACAGTCATCTCACCATGGCCAACTTGCCATGGGAAAACACTGAGGCCAAATTGTCCCATGGCGAGTTGTCTGGGGTGAGTTGGCCCATTTTGCTTCTTTTCCTAGATGCTGACCATTCACATCTCTCTTTTTTTGGGGGCTAGATTTAAAGTATGGTTATAACATTGATTTAGGACCGTTTTATGGAAATAGCAAATTGTTTCATATTGAGCTGTGCATTGTGCTTCCACAAAGAAATACAGTCCTGGATTATCCCCAAGCTTTCTTTTTTTTACATAATGTAAAATGTATTTGAATATTAGTAGCTCAGGTTGGTAGTTAGGTTGTTGATTTGAGCTTGGCAATTGGGTTGCAAATGTTTCGTCACCATTCCAGGAGACATCATCAGTGCACTTTGAAGTGTGCTTGTCTGACAGAACACTGGTTTTTAAATACCTTTTTATGTGATGCAAATCAACATCCATACTAATTTGCATCACATGAAAAGGTATTTAAAGACCAGCACTCTGACAGAGGAATACAACTCAGAATGCACTGACGATGTCTCATCCAATGGTAACAAAACGTTTGCAAGCAAATTGCCAAGCTCAGAGCTCAAACCAACAACCTAAATAATGTAAATTGTCAAATTAATTGTTATAATATAAGGCATGGGAGATTTATGTTGCATTTAATACAAATGGATTAAAAGCCAATTTGGTGGACAGGTTAAGGCACCAGGCTAGAAACCTGGACACCATAAATTGTAGTTCTGCTTTGGCATGAAGCCAGCTGGGCGACCTTAGGCCAGTCGCTCTCTCAGCCCTAAACAGAAGGCAACGGCAAACCATTTCCAAAAATCTTGCCAAGCAAACTGCAGGGAGTCCAGGCAGCTGCCAGGAGTCAAAAGTGTGTGTGTGTGCAAACACAACACACACAGACAAACAAATTGAATAATTGCCAGCAAGATATCTTTAACAATCTAGAGGTTTCCCAGTGCATCTTAACCAACCCTCTGCCCAACCCTGAAGCAAGGAAAACAAAACTCAACTCAAAAAAATCACCAGGGTTTCTCTAATAGGCATTCCTGGAGCTTTTTTTTTTTTTTTTTTTTTTACAAAATGGAAAGGATTTTCACAGGATTGAAATGGCACAAAAGGTGCATGGGAAAGGAACAGGAGGCTTGGAGGTCAGCTGGCTGTTTAGGTTCCAGAGGAAGGGATGTAGTGATGCTGGGAAAAAGCCATCTGCAGTAGGGAGACCATGCACTGCAGCACTGCAGGACGATCCCAGACCTTCCCCAACAGTGGTGATTCTTACAGGCAGTTGAGAACGGGGGCCTGGGTTGAAGGGTATTGAAGGGCACCGAAGGGTTTTGCTTTTAGTCACATTTGCAAAAAGTCCTTTTCCAGCAGAACCGCGTAACAATGACAAAGAGAAAACAAGAGAAATGCCTTTGCAAAGGAACAAAGGAGAGTGGCATGAGATACCTGGGCTTCTGGGCTAAAGCTGGGAGGGAGTGGGGAGAAGGAAGAATGCTGGCTCGGCAGGGGAGAGGCTTTTCTTTAGAATACGCTCTGCATATTTTACTGCCAGCAAAGATGTGGTAATGATTTAATATGCAAAGGTAGATAGCTTGGCATTGATATGCATCCACCCTGCATAACATGCGCATACATATTTCAAAGGGGGCGTGCAAGAAAGCCGGGCTGGTTGAAGGCAGATATTTGTCAGGATTTAGCCCTGGGAAAGATTTTTTTTTTCTCCTTGAAATGAAGGTGGTGGCAGACGGGGTGGAGGGGGGAGGGGAAAGAAAGGAGAGGGAGGGAGAATCACGGTCAAATCAAATGATTGAGACCTTTAAAGCATTAGAAAAAGGCGCCGGTGTTAGCAAGCTGGGCACAGAATATATTACTTTTTTGTATATATTCAAGAGCACTAAATATCTGAATATTAAACAACACATTTGAGTCTGAGTGGATGGAAAACAGGCAGCCGAACGTGAAAATTCAGAGGGAAGCTGTGGAAATTTGTTTCTTAAACAAGGAGCTGGTTTACTGAGGCAATGCAGCAGGAGCTCCTGAGATTGGACCCCTTTGTCTGTGAACCTTTTCCTTAGAGACTCTGCAACAAGCAGAAAGAAAGAGACCAAGCAATCTTTAGGGTTTCATTTTGCTCTGCTTTAAAATTAAATACTGTAGCACAGGGCAAGGGAGGAGTTATGGCAGCTAAGTCTCAACTGAAAAGGAAAGCTTGACTATGTATACCTTTTTATTGCTAATTTCTTATACTACAGAATGAAAGAAAGTCAACGAAGTTTCCAGGGTATATTTCACAATATTTAAAGAGTGTTCCTTTCCAGACAACATGCTTAATTGGATTTTGGGTCTACAGAACTAAGCAAGCCAAGCTAAGCAAGTTATGCAAATTTCAGAGACGAGTTAATACACAAAAAGAGCCTGTGTAGCGTAGGGGGCTAATGCCTCCTACTAAAGGCAGCAATTAACACCAGCTGCCTGTAATTTCTCCGAGTTCAATCCTAGCCAGGCTCAAGGTCGACTCAGCCTTCCATCCTTTCTAAGGTGGGTAAATTGAGGACCCAGTTTGTGGGGGCAATAAGCTGACTTTGTATAAATATACAAAAGTATGAAGGCTATTGCTTAACGCATTGTAAGCCGCCCTGAGTCTCCGGAGAAGGGCGGCATATAAATCGAATTAAAAAAAAAATTGACTTGACCAAATAAACCAGAGGGGGGTTAGATCTGATCTTGTTTGGGGTTAAATTAACTCCCCTGCCACCCTGTTCAAAGTCTTTACCAAAGAGTTCTCCATCCTTTCCAATATCCATGATTACGTTGATGTCCTAGACAGACCTTTCCAAAAAGAGGAAGCCTCTCTAGGCATCCTTCCACAACCATAGAAATAGATGGAAAAAAGGAAGAATGCTTATACCCACCTTGAATTTACCTTCAGTAACATCAGTCTCAGCCTACTCTTTTGTTATGAGACAGAGAGAGATGGCAGGAACTGGAAAGAATGGTAAGTCTCCTAGACACTTTAATGGTAGTTAGAAGGACTAAAAACGTAGATGGCTGATTGAGTCATCCGAGATCATATGGTCCTGGTACCCAACAGTAGTCAATGTGCCAGGAAAGTGGATGGCTGGTTTGTTTGTGTGGTGTGAAGTGGGCTTTATGTGTGGTAAATCCTTCTAACGTTAAAGACTATCTCTTTAATATCAGCTTTATTATCAAGGACAAGCTGACCTTGACTAATCTTAAAAGCTAGGCATGATCAGATCTGGAAAGTACTTGGAGAAGTCTACGTACTAAGCAAAAATGTATTTTTTATTAAATGTAAAATCTGGAGGGGGGGGGGAATCAGTGAGAGCCACCAACCCCAAATCCCACTAACCAGCAGTAAATATATGCTCATGTTAAAAGTGATCTGCGGATTAAACACACAACATTGCATTGATTCATTAGCTGTTCTCTGAACATATCTATTGTCTTTTATTAGCCTGTAGAAAGTAACTCAGCCATTTTGTTGCAAAAATATTAAAATCCTTGCTGACCTATAGAAATGAAACAGACATTGATAACCAGATCACTATTGTATTCATGTCCTGCCCACTCTGATCTATGATCCTTTGTTAAACTTTAGCAATCAAAAAAGGGCAAACAAGTATTTGTAGTATGGCACTGCTATATTGTGTGGGATAATCTGCTCTTTTTTAACTCAAAATATTCATAGCCAGACCAGAAGTTAAAGAAAATCCTAGTCTATACCAGTGTCTCCCTCATTACTATTACTGAGAGCTTTCTTGATTTAATGTCATCTCTTCTAAAGCACTATGCAAACTTTACATTCCAGTTATGAAAGGAAGAGACAAGCTACTTCTATTAGTACAGAGCTCTCAATCTTTAATTTTTTGCTGAAAAATATATCCCACTTATATACAGGTAGCCCTTATCTGTGTTTTTGCATATCCACAGTTGAAAAACACAAAGAGAGCCAGTTTGGCCTAGTGGTTAAGGCACCAGGCTGAAAGCCTGGAGACTGCAAGTTCTAGTCCTTAGGTATGAAAGCCAGATGGAGCCAGTCACTTTCAGTCCATGACATCAGGCTCAGGCAACAAGCCATTGGTCAATTCCTGTCACAACCAATAATTCAATACTCAACTGATTAAAAAAAAAAAAGTGAGCCCCGCACTTGCAGGAAAAATGCTAAGAAATTGGAAAGCACAGACTTGACCTTATCACCTGCAGTAAAGATTTCACACATCTGCAGTTTAGGGTATGATTTCTGTATACAGTATTTTATATACCGTATTTTTCAGACTATAAGATGCACCAGTGTATAAGACACACCAAGATTTCGAAGAGGTAAGTAAGAACAAAAAGATTTTTGCCCTCCCTGGCCCCCAGGAGCACTCTGCAGGCCTCCCAAACCCTCTGCACACCATGTTTTTGCAAAAAAACGGGCCCATTTTTCGTGAAAATGGAATGAGTGGGACGGGGCTTCAGGAGGCCAAAAATGGCTGCATTCAGTGTATAAAACGCACCAACATTTCCACCCTCTTTTGTGTGTGGGGGGGAAGTGTGTCTTATACTCAGAAAAATATGGGTATGTGCAAAATGTCAGATGAGCTTTTGTGCATGTGAAAATATGTGTTTCTATGTTCTCATTATGCAGAGTCTCTGGTTGTTTGGATGAAATGGAACCACCTGTAAATAGTGAGACTCATCTGTTTCTCATCTGAGTGAGAATAGCAAGAGAGGCTCACCTCTCTCATAAGAACAGCTGAGACAGGGTAGAACTCCTTTTCAGTAGTGTGGCATTGCCTCTGTTACTGGAAATGCTCCCTCCTCCATATATCTTTTTGTATCAAGGGTCAGATTGTCTATAGAAAACTAGTTTTTTGGGAGGGTAAGGCACAACTTTAAATTCATCCTAGGCAGCAGGGAAGCTCCTTAATAAGGAAATAAGGAAGAAAGGGACTTCAATGTTTTTTTAAAAACAATATTGGTCCTAATAAGTGGAGGAGTTATTATTTGAGCTCCACCTTGGGCAGTAAAAATGTCTTCAGCTGACACTGAACTCTGGTGTCTTAGAACTCATATCAACTGAACACTTGAAAGGACCAGTACTTTCTTGTGCAACACAAGAGAGTGAGAAGAAGAAATGGAACAGGCAAGAGAAAGAAAGTAGAAGTGAAAATGAACAAAGGTGAGAGCAAGTGAGACTGAGTGAGAAACAGCAAAGGAGTGAGACAGGCAGAAAACATGAGTGAGAAAGTCAACAAGAGTCAAAGAAGCAGTGAGATAAAAACAAAAAGTGAGAGAGCAAGAGGCAAAGCAAACAATGAGGGAGATAATGGGATTACAAGATGCCTAGCCCAATGATTGCCAGCGCAGACAGAAAAAGGCAATTCTCCTGAATTCTTTTGTATTTGTTCTTGTGTATTTGCTGAAAAAGAATTGGTTGCAGAAATTGTTTGGGGCTTATGTATTCATTCATTTATTTTATTTATTTATTTATTTTGTCGAGTACGTATTAGATAATATATATAAGTATAAACGTGAATTGAATACATGAAATGAATACAATTAAAGAGAACATTAGGGCAGGGACGGTAGGCATGCTGGTGCTCTTATGCACGCCCCTTACAGACCTCTTAGGAATGGTGAGGTCAACAGTAGACAGTTTAAGGTTAAAGTTTTGGGGGTTTTGGGATGAGACCACAGATTCTGGTTGTGCATTCCAGGCATTAACAACTCTGTTACTGAAGTCATATTTTCTGCAATTGAGTTTGGAGCGGTTCACTTTAAGTTTGTATCTATTGTGTGCTCGTGTATATCATGTGCTATATTTCTATCCCACCTTTCCATCAGGAATTCATGGTGGGAAAAAATTGTTTTCCTTCTTCCATTTTTTCCCCACAGTAACAACTCTTATGAGGTAGATTCAGAGAGAATGAATGGCCCAGCATGACTCAACTTTCTTTGAGATCGGATCTCCTTTTTCTTAATATTATGTGCTTACTTACCAAAAGTGGTGTGAATCAGGGGTGGGTTCTACTTACCTTTACTACCGGTTCACAATGGGGCATGCACAGAAGCGTTCTGATGACATAGGGGTCAGTGGGCGGAGCTTCCCGCCGGTTTTACTACTGGTTCTATCGAACCGGTCCGAACAGGGGGCCACCCACCACTGGTGTGAATGTCCTTGTGTTAAGCAAACCTATTGTTCTAAAGGGTGTTTAGAAAGAAATGCCAGTTTTCGGCAAATACATAAATTGTGGTTATGTGTAGTAAATGTGGGCCAGTTGCCAAACACCTGAAGTACAGTGACGTGATTGCAGGAAGCAGCCACTGGAGCTTCAGAACCAGGTTATAATTAGCTTTTGGCAAGCCCATCATAATTTCAAATGGTCACTAAGCAACCAGTTGTAAGTCGAGGATTATCTGTAGCTTAATAGCAGTGTTACCATCACTATGAAGGGGGAATCTCCCCCTGAGTCACTGCTGTAAAATGGCTTCCTTCAGTGGAGAAATTCAAAGAAATTATCTACCCAATATCTCTGCCCATAAATCTAATACAGAATGTCAAAAGGCCTTGGGTACCCAGCTGCTACATATTCATTGTAAAAACATTGGGAAGAATTAAGGGAAAAACGGCACCACTAAACAAGATCTATGGGTATGCAATCAGAGGAGAAAAGGTAGGCTTAAAATATCTTTGTCTCTTGGTTTCTCAGCTCCTTTAACATACTAAAGGTCATGCTGAAACAAATATTTAAGAGGACTGGCATAAGCCTATCCATACATCAGCACACATGAGCAAGTGTTCCTTTTCTCCTCCAGCCTTCCTGCTTTCTCCTGCCTCGCTTCCTAGTGTTTTTGTTATGTGACAAAATAGACTTCTTTGTATTATGGAGTATGTCAGATAACCGCCATGAGCCAGAATGTAATTCAATCCTTGATCCTTGACTTGAGCCAGGGATGCCTGGTTACATTCACTGATCAAGTGAAGTGATCACAGAATGCCTCTGAAGAGATGTAGAATTCTTTGAGGTGAAAGATTGTATAGGAATGCTGTCAATAAGTAAACATGTTTAACCTTCCTGATCTGAACTGCCCAGGATTACAGCAGGTGTTTTCAAGGCAGCAGGACACCCTGGCAATTTAATCACACCTCCCTGCAGACCTGAATTTGCAACATCTTTACAGTTCCTGGGCAGCTGAAGTAGGCATCAGGTAGTCGAAGAGAACAGATGGATAAAAATACATAATGACGGTTCCATGTGGCCCAAATATGCTACAAATTGGTCCAAATGACACCAGAGAGTATGGCTGAGAACAGCATCTGTTTGAGTCAGCCGGTGTTCTGTAGTGCTTCCTTCTCTGGGGAGCTGGTTGCCAAGAGTGCAGCTCGCAATGAGGTGTGAAGAATAGAGAAGGTTTAGGTGGTGTTAATAACGGAGGAATACACTTCCCGAGCTGTAGAAGCTGCTCTGAGTCGATCGCTCTTTAATTATCTGAATTATAGTGCTGTTATCTCACCCTTTTTATGTTACAGTGAAGGAAATCAGGGCATACATTAATTATCCAATCCGTATGTAACACGCCATACACAATTTTCCCAGAGTGAAAAGGTTCCAGCTTTAAAGCCTGTTTCATCTCTTAATAGCCATGGAGAGACAGAGAGAGAGAGACAGAATGAGAGAGAGAGAGTGATGCTGACAGCAGCTGCTGGGTGAAGGTCCAGACTGGATCAATTTTCTTATAAGAGAACCTCAAACTGGATTTACTTCCCTTATAAAAAGTCTTGTGGGATAATTGCTTGCAGTCTGTGGTTTTTCTCTGTCAAAGTTAGATTGGGAGAGGAAAGTCATTAGAAAGCAACACAAAGTATAACACCCTGATATTATGTTCATTCAGAAAGCATGTGCCCCAGCATTTCCCAAAGTGGTATGTGCAAGCTGGTCTGTTTTCACAGGTGAAGCAAATTCCTTGCAGGCCTGATTCACTTCAACATTACTTTTAAAGACATTAATGTGGTGCCTGTTGGAGCTCAGAGAAATTTTCAAACCACTCTTTGATCAGCTCAGAATCTGATTATTCTTATAGTCTTTGGGATTTAAGATTATTTATTTTGGATTCAGGTCCAATTTCAGAAGCTGCTCTAACTGAACTCGCTTTTTCTTTGAAGAGCAATTTCCAGCTTTTGCAAGGAGATTCCTGCTGTAATTTTGCAGTTTTTGTGAGAGATCTGTTTTCCCCATTGATGGAAATTCTTGCCTTCCCTGTCTCTTGCCTCCCAGATTCAAGCCAACTACTGGTGCAGAGTTACCCAGAAGTACCCATTTTTTTAGAAATAATAATCAACCCACCCCCTCCACTTTCTCTGGCTCAGCTATTTTGGCAATGTGCACAGTGGTCACAGCTATTGGGAAAATCACCCAGTTGCAAAACTGCTGACACGCTAATATTCCATCTTCACAAGTTGGAATTTAATCCAAATGGAAACTGGTGAGTGAGAAATTGGTGGGGACCTCACCAATACAATACACCAATACTATCTTCTATACAATCCGCTTATCCTTGTGTACATTCCCAGCACAGCAACCTATCCTTATGCAGGTCACAAGAAAAATGTACACACAAGCAAATATATTGTAAAGCATAGATTTGGCATAGGGAGTGAGACACTTACTATTTATTTTATTTCTTTTCCATGAAGAATCAGTGTAAGATGATTTTTGCTACTTATAACTGGTAAGAGTTCCGGGAGAAAGATAGGAAAATAATTTGATAATGTTCTCTGCATTCACCTAGTGGTCTGGTAGAAGGTAAGAGGATGACCACTAATTGATCCTTGATTTTATTGATCAAATTTATATACCCACCCACCTCCTAACTAGTGACTTTGGCAGGCTTACAACAAAGCTAAAAACTGGTAGTTAATAAATACTAAAGCAATTAAAATTAAAATCATTAAAATATTTAAAAAAACTAAAAACACTCAGAAAGACATATTAAGTGAAGAGATAAAAAATAACATCGTAATTGTAGCCACCTTAATTAATTCACCAATCCTCTGAGGCCCCCAGGCCTGATAGCACAAGTATACTTTTAGAGACCTTCAGAAAGTCAGAAGGGATGAAAACAGTCTTAACTCCTGGGAGAAGGATATTCCATAGAGTGGGCACCACAGCAGAAAAGGCCTCCCACTTAGGGCATGCCAAATGTAGCTCCCTAGATAATGGTACCTATAGTGTACTCTCTCTGCTGGATCTGGTGGGACAAATATAATCAGTGCGAGATGGTCCCTCAGATAATGCAGACGCTGTCTTTTAGGGTTTTAAAGGTCAAAACATTGACAGACACAAAACAGTGTATCACCAAAATGGAAGATCAGGTTGGAAAATAGGATCAGCATGCTAAGAGCAGATGCAAGTCAGCTGGAACAAATGAAAGAAAAGAAGCTGAAGAACAAGAAGACCAAAAGATACCTGATCAAAAAGTATCACCTAGAGACGAGGAAGATCAAGGGAGCACTGAAAATAACAAAGCAGCAAGTAACAGCTATAACCAAGAAAATCATTAAATACAAAGCTCAATTTTCACACTACAGGCAGAATCTACGATTTCAGTTGAATCAGAAATGTTTCTGCCAACACATCAATGCATTATAGTGCATTGGCTCACTGCAATGAACTCGACAAAATATGACAAAGAAGACAAAGCTATGGGGCAGACCAAAGAAATCCAACAAGAATGTAGCATGTATAAAGGAGAAATAAAATTAAATAAGCTGAAACAAAAGCACTTGTAATAAAAGCAGAAATGGCGGGAGAAAGGGGCAAGGAAGATCATGAATTGCACAGCCCCAGGGGAAGATGAACTGCATGATTTTTGGTTGAAACATCTGACTAGTCTGCATCCATTCATTGTCAAGCAGTTTAACAACATACTGCAGGGAAGTGAAGTTGAAGATTGGTTAACATTTGGCAAAACCTAACTAATTATGAAAGATCCAACAAAAGGGGCAACACAAGGTAATTACAAGCTAATTACTTACCAACAACTTTTAAATTTCTAACCAGTGTGTCAACTAATACACACCAACAGCAATTCAAGTCATTAGATACACAGCTGGAATAGTAGAGTGGGTTCAAGATGAACTAGAAGCTCTGGATTAGAAAGACCAGAAAAGAATGACAATCAATCATGTCCTTCATCCATGCAGCAATTTTGACAGTTTCTGGAGCATAGGTGAGAGTGGAATGTTGCAAGTATACCAGATAATTGAAGAGGGAAAAGGGACATTGGAAGAATATCTGAAGGACAGTGAAGAAGATGCACTGAAGCTAGAACCCCCTAAAGGCTTAATAAATACCAAAAAATAGACCAAACTGGTCTATAATTAAGTATAGAAAAGAAACATGGCAAGACAAAGTATTATATGTCTGATACATGAAAAAACTAGCAGGCAAAGCAGAAGATGTCAAGACCTGACAATGTCTAAAAGCAGAAAAGTTGAAGAAAGAGAGAAGCAGGATTAACTCTGGCTACACAAAACAAGTTTAAGAACTAAAAGCCAGAACTGAGAAGACAGCAACGGACAGCAAATGTCATCTCTGTAAAGAAGCTAAAGAAATGGTAGAACACTTAGTTAGCTACTGTAAGAAGATCACCCAGACCGACTAGAAACAACCACATGATAAAGAAACAACAATGGTGCATTGGAATTTTTGCACAAATACCCTTTACCTGCAAGCTAGAACTAGGGCAGGGGTCTGCAACCTTAAACACTCAAAGAGCCATTTGGACCTGTTTCCTACAGAAAAGAAAACACCGGGAACCACAAAAACCTTCCCATGCCTGACTATTTCTTGAGTGGCAAAACTAGCATACAGTATAGAGTTGAATTAAACGTTCTCTTTTCCTCTGAAACTTTTCTTTTCTTGGATTTATCCATGGTTAGCCTACTGGGGGTTGAAAAACTCAATAAATTGTGTACCAGCGGGTGTCACACATTGGCGGTTATAACACATATTTTGAGTGACAGGGAGCCGCAGCAGAGGGCTGAAAGAGCCACATGCATCTCCAGAGCCACAGGTTGCTGACCCCTGAACTAGAGGGACCAAAAAAATGAAAGTAGTAGAAAATGAACAAGCCAAAGTGCACTGGAAATTCAGAATTCAGGTATCTGCCACCCCAGACTTAACAATTGTTGAAAAAAAAAAGTCTGGATAATGGACATTGCAATATCTGGGGACAGCAGAACAAGTGACAAAGAACTGGGGGCAAAATCACAAAGTATACACATATGAAAATTGAAGTAGAATAACTATAGCAAAAGAGAGCAAAACTGTCCCAAAATAATACAGTAGTCCTTGATTTAGGACTGATTGCTTAGTGACTGTCTGAAGTTTCAAAAACTGGGCCACCACTCTGTGGTCATGTGACTGCATGTTACGCACTTGGTAACCTGCCAATGTTTATGGTTGTTTGCAACATCCCACAATCATGTGATAGCATTTTATCACAATTTTGCCCAATAAACTAGCATTTATTTCCAATTTTTGGCAAAACTGGCCCATAGTGAACCATAGTTTTGGTCAAAACAGTAGTATTAATGACCATCACAACAAAAGGTTGTAAAATTAGCTTGATCATGTGGGCAGGTTCCCTTAGAGACCACCCTGATATTACAACCTTTTTTTGTGATGGTCATTAAACAAATGCTATTGTCATTGAGTGAAACAATGGTTCACTCAGTTGAGACTACCTCTAGGTGCCTTGGGTGCAATTCTAAAACATTTGGAGCACTACTTGAACTTTATCAGTATTGACCTAGTCACTGTCAATCAATAGGCAACTTGCTAAATACCCTCTAATAACTTCTATCAATTATTAACATCAATTGTAGTTGGTCATACAGTCAGATGTATGTTTAGACTGGACTTGGCCTTTTTATCCACCTACCAAATCCTTCCAAAGGACCTGGGATAAAAAGAAGTTATTATTAGAGATGAGAATGCTTTGCAAAATTCATGAGCAAAAAATCTGAGAAATGGTACAGGCAAAGGAAAGGTGGGAAAAATATAATAATATCTACACTATGTTAAGAAAAAAATTATGCCAGATTTCATCGTAATCTGAATTAAATGTGCCATATTTGCAAATATAACTATTTAGCTATTCATAATAACTGTAGCTTAAACATCACTGTTGCATTTGTTGTCTTTCACCCATGAGGCTTCATGATATGCTAATATGCATGTCCTAATTGATGCCATTAATTCAATAAAAGGAACCACTTCATATGTACAAGTAGTGAAAGATTATTAAGAGTGCCATGCATACTATTGAGCTGTGTTAAAGTCATGCTTATTATATTTATTGGATTAGATTAGTTGTGAAGTATTTGTATTAAAAAAATGGACTCTGAGCAAAGAAAACAAAATATTACATTTCAATTATCCATCTTCTTTATCTGTGTAATTTTAAAGGTAGAATATTCACTAGCCATGAAGAACATTTGCCTTTAAGATCAGCAGATCTTCTTCCTGAAGAAATCCAATAAGTTGTTTGTAATATTCCTCTGCTTTCTCTGATATAGTTGTACTGATCCCCCACGCTCTTCCCAGTTTCTCAATTTCATCTTCTATAATTTAAACCTCTTTCTTATCTTATTTCATTCCATTTTGAATATGTCTATGTTCACCACTTCATTACTGAAGCTTATGTTGACACTTTTTTTTTTGTAACTCTGCCACTAAACATTTAACAACTATCCTCACCTCACCCAATCTTGGTTTATGTCTCTATGAAATCCATTACATTGCCAAGTTCCAAGATCATGTACTTCTCAGAGTTTGAATAGTAGTAGTTGGTAACCCGTAAGATAGAATACAGGCTTCTCAAAGGCCATAACTCCACAAAGTCATTCAATCATACTGAGTACTAAATTATCCAGACTGCTCTAAGTGGGACTGCTCTAAGTGGGAAATGCAGAACCAGTGGTGGGTTGCCCCCAGTTCGGACCGGTTTGCAAGAACCAGTAATAAAACCAGTGGGAGGCCCTACCCACTGCCCCGGATTTCGTCATCAGTGATCTGCGCATGCGCAGAAGCTTCTATGCATGCACAGAAGCAAGGCATGCAAGTGAGTGAAGCGCGCGCAATCCCATTGCAAACCGGTGGTAAAGGTAAGCAGAACCCACCCCTGTGCAGAATCTTAAGTAATTCTCAGAAGTTCTGGGAGGTGAGGAGCCTGCCATTTTCCAGTGACATCCTCTGAATAGCAGTTAACTACAGCTATCATACCCATTGAAAGAGACCCTAATATTGGAATTGAAGATTGAAGGCAAAAGGAGAAAGGGACAGCAGAGAATGAGATAGTTAGATAGTGTCATGCGGGCAGTGGGCATAATTTTGGGCAGATATTAGATAGACAGTAGAGGACAGAAACCGGGTTTGCTGTGGTCCATGGGGTTGCAAAGAGTCAGACATGGCTTAGTCATTGAACAACATCAACAGCAGGTATCATGTTAATGGATGTTCTTGCTTCATAGAAACATATCAGCTCAACTTCCTGATGAGTATTGGATCTTCCTTTTGACATGTGGAAGGCTTTTATTTTACATTCTCCTCCCCTCATTCGTCTTGATTTCTTCCTCTGAAATGGATGATGGCTTTGAGAAACTAGACTGGAATTTAATTCCCCCTACCCAATTAAGCATGCGGTATTTTGCCTGGTTTTGTTTCTAATTTGACTAACTTTCTTGGTTTACTGTTCTTTCCGTCTTAATTTGTTGCTGTTTTGTCAGATATTCTGTTAGATATTTCTACCTTAACTGATGAAATCTTTTCCCTGAGTTTAATGTCAGCATGGCAATCTAAAACCTTGAATCTTTGGCTGTCATCTGGCTTAGGGTCCACCTTGGAGAAGCACTTCTGTATTAGCTGCACACAGTTAGGTAGAATACAAATATATATCACGTTGTCAAGACTTCCAAAGTCTTGTGTTCAGGTGGAGGTAATGGGGCATGAATAAATCCTATATGCCGTCATTGTGCCTGTGGATGCAGCTAATTTATCTTCTTATGAACCTGCTTCTAAGGTGTGTTATGATCATAGGCATTGCCTGCATTACACTTAGAATGATTGCATACAGCAGGTTCATCAGATTGCCTTGATGTCAACCTTCTCTCAGATAGGCACCTTTCCCGATGATTCAGGACTACAGAAGTCAAACTTCCCAGCTATGGAAGGATACCAATAAGAGGAAGGCTGCTTTATCTGATCAGTAGGCAAACATGGCCAGACCTTACATATGCAGGGCCAGATTTAGATGAAAAGAAGCCCTAGGCTATTCCACTTATGAGGCCCTTTCACCTCCCATTTTTTTTCGGTTCAGTGTTTTAGTGTTCACTGTTTTTAGAATAGTGTAATTTTAATTTTGCTAACAATTTGAATGTAGGCTCCTCTTGATCTTGAGGCCCTAGGCTGAAGCCTAGTTAGCCTATAGGAAAATCCAGCCCTGTACATATGTGATTCTTTTTGCTCACCTGGTATTAGATTGACGTGTGTGTGTGTGTGTGTGTGTGTGTGTGTGTGTGTGTGTGTGTGTGAGAGAGAGAGAGAGAGAGAGAGAGAGAGAGAGAGAGAGAGAGAGATGATTAAATAGGCTTAGAAAGGAATAACTCTTGAAAGGCAATAAAAACATGATTTAATGGGTTTGAACTTACCCACGAACAAAATCTCAATAGAGTTGTGAAGCATTAGCACATGACATAGCAACTTGTAACATGGGAGATGGAGGTTTCTGGGACTCTGCTCTTAAATTTAGCATTTGAGGGATTCTGGTCTCTTCTTTTCATGGAGCTTTGGCCTTTGAACAATAGGTGGCTGAGGTCTGAAATTTATGGCATGTTGACAGTGGGGAATGCAATCCTTTAGGTAAGCAAAGATAAATAGATCGGGGAATTTAAATTTCTTTCAATTTAATTTTAATTACAAATACATAATGGTAATTAAATAAATTGATATGATTCCTTTTTGTGTCGGTTTAATTTCTCCCCAAATATTTTAGTCATATTAAAAATATGATTTGGAATAGCCGGTGAGGGCTGGGCAAACCATACTCAAAGCTTCATATGACTTTTGGCACAGATGAACAACATTATCAGCTCTTCAAATGTTACTAAATTACAATTCCAAGACATTCTAGTCAACATGGCTAATAATGAGGGATGTTGTGGAATCCTCTGGATGCTCGTGTCCCAGCTCTCAGGTTTATATCTTCTGCTTTAAAACATCATTATTTTCAGGGACAACCACGTACATCCAAATCAATAAAAAGAAAAACACACAACTGATTACAACCATGGTCTGCAGACCTATAACCATTATGTCATCCAGGGTCAGAATACTGTGAATTTTTGAATAAGCAGAGTTTAGTGATAAGGCTGCAACTATTTTTTTTACAGCAAGGCTCTGATGCATGACAACCAAAGAGGAAAGAGGAAAGTTTTCTCAGCAGGAAGATGCAATGATGGGATCAGTTTGGCCACATGAGCCTAGTGACATGAGCCTAGTGACTTGTGCTATCCTTACAGCTTTAGCACAGAATGAAAAAAGGGCAGTGATTGAAGGATTCACTTGTTTGCTTTTTGCTTCTCACCTAGCATCACTTGACAAAACAAACACCAATTACTGTCCTCAAAATGTGATGGATCAGGACTTGGCAACTAAAGGGCGGTTGTCTAGCATAGAGAATTTAGCCATTCTTCAAATTACCTATGTGCCAGGATAAAAGCATAGGTGTTTGTGTGCTGTTTCTGAACAGGGTTCTGTTGGTCTTCTGGAAAAACTCTAAATGCACAACAAAAATATGGCTGTCAAGTGGGCATCAGAAGATATGTGAGGTGAGATGAAGCTCTCCCCTCACACAGGATCATCTGCCACCCACCTCATCCTGTTTGCAGTCTTATTTCCTCCATTGGACTGTCAGCCAAGCTATTTTTTGAAAGTAATTAAGAGTTCCTCCAGAAGAAAAGTAGAACCATGTTCAGAAATCCCCCGTGACATATCACTCTTGTAGTAGAGGGTTCCAGACACCATCAGGCATCTCATACTCAGTTTATCCCACGGCCTCTGTGCTGTTTCAGATAATGAGTTATAGTGAATTAGTTACCTTAAGAATTAAGAGCTGTCTCCTTAAGAGATTGCATTGTGGGAGATGTAAAGAGAGATTGCATTATGGGAAATGTAGCCCATGATATGTGACCACATCTGTATGTCTGATTGGCAACTGAGGCTCTCTGCCTGGGTGCAGAACAAAGACCCGGCCATTTTGAACTACCACAGAAGAGAGAAGCATGCTTTCTGAACAGAGGGACAGAACTACTGTCATTTTCCATAGGAAATGGGATAGATTATGAAATACTTAGATGAACCTCACCTTGACTCACCATGATTATAAGTCTATGTGTTTGAGGATTCCTGAAATAAATATAATCTGCATGAAAACCTGTTTGCTAGAGTTTATCTGCCTGTTCCCAGTGGAGCCAGATGCCTGGGGAACAGAACAGCCCCACTGTGCCTGTGACCTGCTTCTAATGCTAAAAGGAGAAGCAGAAATCTTGCAAATGCCATCACACTCCAACATAACCCAAATCAATTATTCCAAATTATGGGAATAGCAGTAAGTGCCTGCAATGGCTGAACTCAGTAGTAGTCTGTGAAATCATTAAAATGATAGGTAAAATAATTCCATCTCCCCTTCTTCCAAAGTAATGAAAACAGTAGAAAGGATGGCTATGTAAAGCTCCTTCTTGGCAGAAGCAATGAAGAATGTGAAATGCACTCATTTGGGATAGAACCAGCAATACACAACTCTTCTACAATTTAAACTGACCTTCTGGATTACCTTTCTCTCTAGGGACCATAAATACAAATCTAGCTGTCTTTCCCAAAACTGATATACCTGTGAGTATAAGAAATCTGAATACTATCTGACAGGTGCTTGGAAATGCACTATTTAGGTATTATGTCAGACGATCTCTGTGCAGAAGCCAGGTATCCAGGCCAAAATAACCACAAAGGCATGTGCTCTGCAAATAGAGGTGAGGAGGGTTGACTTCATCAGCCTAAAGTTGACAATAGGAGTTAGACAGAGTCAGCTCCATTTGGGTCATCACCAATATTCCTCCCATCGTCCAGTGCGCTCCCATAGAGTGGGCCTCCTCCGGGTGCCATCAGCCAAGCAATGTCGGCTGGTGGCCCCCAGGGGGAGGGCTTTCTCTGTTGGAGTCCCGACCCTCTGGAATAATCTTCCCACCGACCTCAGGACGGCCCCCGACCTCCTCTCCTTTCGCCGGGGATTAAAGACATGGCTGTTTAAAGAACATTACGATCATGCAGTTATATAGCCTTTTTAGAATGATTTTAATGGATTTTAATGTGTTTTAATTGTGTTTATTGTGATTTATATTTATGATTGTTTTTGTAAGCCGCCCTGAGTCCTTGGGGAGAATGGCGGCATATAAATCATATAAATAAATAAATAATATTATCACAGGCATTTTAGAGCACTCACACGTCAAGGCTTTGTCTTGGAAGAAAGGGGGAAAATACTACTTTAAAACTGAAACAATTCAAGGTAATTTAAGCTGTCTTTGCTACGTGCTGGGCATGACACAAAGGTAATATAATGAGCTAGATGGGTGGTTTAGAAATAGGAAATATAAATGAATAAAATATGTCTTTTAAAAATGGATCAGGAAGGCATCTTCATATTGTAGTTAGTGGGATCTGAGATGGAGACCTTTGTCAGAGTACATTTTTCTTTGAATCCGGAATTTGTGATGATTGAGTAGAATTCAGCTTTTCACCTGATCAGAATCTATAAGCAGATTTTTAATAGCTGAAAGCTAAGGCACATGATTTGCATGCATCTTACCACATTTGCACTTTGAGGTGCTCTTACGTGTCTGTAGAGGAAGACTTTTGTAGTGGTTTGTTGTGTGCATATGGGATTTGTTGATAGTCTAGCCAATTGTTTTGCTGCATCACCGGAATGCCTTATTTGCAACAAATATACTAGAGTTCTTTATGATATATTTCCATACCATAGATGATTTTTTTCCCCCTGAATCCTACCTTGTTTTGGGCAACATTCAAAGATCCAGATATTTTATGACCTGGGAGGCTTTTTTTCTAACAGAAGTTCTTCCATCTTTTCACAAGTTCTTATCATATAATTTGTGGCATTCCTGCTTCTCAGTTATTCAGGCATTTCTCTCATTCTTTTACTGAGAGATCAAACTTGAAACACAAGTGTCATAGACGTCAGTTTTTGTCACTTAAAGGGAAATCAGTATGACTGACCAGTTTTCTTAGGTGAAGTTAGTAACAGGAATATTGTGTTGAGGACTGTCTTTGATCCTTCAATAGCAAGTCGGTGGTTAAACGCCAGAAAGTGGGCGGGCAAAGACAAATTTTACATCAGAGTAAATTTAAATTAAAATCAGTTAATACTGTTCATATGTCTATTCAGCAAATATGTTCCCCTTTCCATCACACTAACAATTACAATGGGATGCTGATAGTTGGAGTGACTGGGAAGCACACCCAAGGCAGGGGTAGGCTGCTGGGGGTTCGCAGGATTTCGGGAGAACCTCTAGCTAAGATTCTGTGCAGTTTGGAGAACCCCCAAATCCTACTCCTGGCTGGCCCTAACCCACCCCACCCCACCCCACCCCGCCCAGCCCTCTCCTCCCCTCCCAGGAGTCCCCATGCAGTCCGTTTTGGATGCAGCATAAGTGCAGGACACACAAAGAGGCTTGGGGAAGGCAAAAAACGGGCCTACCAGAAGTTCGGGAAGGCCTCCAGAGCCTGGGGAGGCTGTTTTTGCCCTCCCAGAGGCTCGAAAAAAGCCTCTAGAGCCTGGAGAGGATAAAAACGCCCTCCCCCTCCCATGGTGCAGAAGGCCAACTAGGCCACACCCACTATGGCCACACCCACTCAGAACCCCTTGCTAAAATTTTTGAAGCCCACCCCTGACCCAAGGTACAAAATGCTACAAATGGCTCTAGAGCCAGAGGTTTGAATTTCTGATTCATTGATAGATTTCTATGCCCCCTGAACTCTCAAAAAACATACATGGAGGTTTCTACTAATCCCTTCAACAGCAACCCTGTAAAGCAGGTTGAGAGGAGTGATTGGCCCAAAGTCACTAAGCAAGGTCCATGTCTAGGTAAGAATTTGAGGCCAAGCCTCCTCTGTCCAGCTCCAATATTTTAATCACTAAAGTGTCTGTATTGCATCTGGAACTTGTTTTGGACTACTTAGTTCATTTCTTACAAGTTGTTAAAAGAATCATCGGATTCGGTATAGTGATATTAACTATAGAAGGTAGATATAGAAGATAGAATTTCCACAAGTTTTGGTTTGGTTTTTAATTAATCTGTTTTTAATGTTTTTTAAAAAGCAGCTCAGCATAAGCAAGCAAAGTTATCCCCCTCTTGTGGGTAATGTAGTACTTCTGGCCTGGCTGTGGGCTCCCCTTCTAATTGTGAATGTGGAAGAATAAATGCAAGAAAAAATATGGGAAGTGGAGTGGGGAGATTTAGAGAGAGGCTGCTGTGACATTCTAAATGGAAAACAGGAGAGTCCTGGAAGATTTTACTGAACCCAGTAGAAGCCAGATGCTGGCTTTTAAGCAGTGAGAAGCAGCCATGAATCAGTTTCTACATATAGTCCCAAGTTCCCAAATGGTTGACTGCCTTATAATTCATCCTCTCCTGTGCAACGGAGAGAGCTATAAATAAGCCCCCTGATACCTCAACATTAATTAATGGTGGATTTCACTGATTTTATACTATTCTTCCTCCCCCACCCTTTGTTCTTCGGGTGGCAAATGAATCAAAGCACTGTTAAGATGCCCTTCTTTTCTCTCACTTTGGGTTTGCAGGGCCCTTTCTGTTGCATATGGGAATTTAATTATATTTGCTCAATTGATGAATTGTTCGGATGGCTGTGCATCAGAAATGGTTCTGGGTCTTAGTCTATGGGTCAAGCAGCTGATGGCAGCAGCTCACCATATCACTGCCAGTCATTAATTCAACACTAACTGGCTTTTAGGAAGGCCTTGGGCAGCACCAGTGTCTCCACTGGGGGATAGCATGGAGGTAAATTGCTTCACACAGAGCAAACATGGTGGAAATCCAAGACCAAAAGCATTATCTGCATCGTCTCTCTCAGGGAATTCCAACTGTGAAGAAACGACACCGACATTCAGCCAGAAGACTCCTTGGGGATTTAAGTGCTCCCAGCGAGTGGAAATCACTGATTCCTCAGGCTACTTTTGAAAAATAATTTCTATTGGTAAAGAAAAGAGATTTTGAGTGACTTTTGTCTGGGTGCAAACTGACACGAGGGCTGTTATGTATCAGCAGAGAAAGAGGAATCGTACTGAAATACAGCCCTCCCCACCTTCAAGCTGGAAGAGAATATTTTCATGTGAGACAGCAGCTTCTTTCATTGGTGCAACATAAAAGTTGCATGCAATTGTAGATGTGCCTTCTTCCAACACATCAGAGGAATGCCATTCTACCTATTTTTAGACAACAGGAATCTTAGTAACAATTTAAAAAAAAACACACTCTGATTCTCACAATTGGGCACAAGTCTTTCAGAATTTAGGCATGGGGAAGTCTCAGGGTTATCACAGAGGTATGCAGGAACCCGCAAAGAAGTAACAGAAGAAAAGAAAAAGAAAATTTCTTTATCATGAAAAAAAGCATTAATTAACTAAATTAAATGTATTTACAAAACCAGATATTACACCTAAGAAATAGGGGATTTGATCAGAAGATCTCTGTTAAGAATGGCAATGATTGAAGCTGATTTTCCTAGTTGGTCAAACTCATAAAATGTTGCTTCTAGGTTCTTCCTCATGGCTTATCTTCCTACCTACCTGATTTTTATGGCCTATCTATCTATCTATCTTCCATCCATCCATCCATCCATCCATCCATCCATCCATCCATCCATCCATCCATCTATCTATCTATCTATCTATCTATCTATCTATCTATCTATCTATCTATCTATCTATCTATCTATCGCTACTAGGATCAAGACCCTCCATATGTCATAGGGCGGCTTTTCACATTTATTTGTTTGTTGGTTTATTTGTTTATAAATTTATGAAATTTGTTGGCCACACATCTTACTGCAGGGTAACTCTGGGTGGCTTACAATATTAAAACTTTACCCCATGTTTCCAGTGAGGGAAACAATCACCAAGCATTCTTTTTCAACAATTTGTGAAGTGACATTTGGCAAATATATATAAGTGCCTGGTATAGAGGGGCTCAGGATGCTGAGCGATAAGTTATAGGTGTTCCTCATCTGTGCCTTAAGAGGAATCTAGACCAGGGGTGGGTTTCACTTAACTTTGCTACCGGTTCGCTTGTGAAGCTTCTGTGCATGTGCAGTTTGTATTTCATGATGTCCAGGCTGGTGGGCAGAGCCTCTCACCATGGCTGCTACTCGCTCGCCTGAACTGAGGTGATCACTGATCTAGACACTCTTTTGAAGAATCACAGGCATGAAAAAGAACTTTTCTGTACTTGTCATCCAGTCTAGCTTTGACTAAGGGTTTACTGCTTTTTCAGAAGAGCCATAGACATTTATCAGGATATAGCCTGGCAGACAAGTCACAGATACAGAGGAGGGTTACTAGAAGCATTGGGGCCACTCTGTTTTGTTTTAGTTGCACTCCTCTTGCATGCATGCAACTTGCCACTTATGCTAATAGGTGGAGAAACAATGCAGCAGGATACAGTTAGGAAGGATGAGCCGTTGTTGGAAATCAATCTATCTATCATCTATCTATCTATCTATCTATCTATCTATCTATCTATCTATCTATCTATCTATCTATCTATCTATCTATTTATTATTTTATTTTCGTAGGTCTTTATGTGTATCTTTCTTTATGCCAGGGATTTTCCTACATATATTAAGATGTTTCATGGCCTATCTATCTATCTATCTATCTATTTAATTTAAAGACTATACTTTTAATTTGTAACTGTACTGATACATTCTGTGAGCTCCCATCTTCATTACAAGTATAAATAATTTTAGTAACATCACAACCTCTTAAAATAAAACAAATGATCTCTTTTCCCATATCCCATCTCTCATCTATGAACAAATCTATAACACATCATTTCAGTCTTAGTCAGCAAAATTCCATTAAGGGTTACCAAAGATAATATCTATTCTAACCTTGATCAAATAAACCAAGTTTATGGTTCCTTTTGCTTCTGTCTCAGCCTTTCAAACAATGTTCTACCAATTGATTTATTTTCATTTTTTGCCCCTTGTCACAAAATTCTTTAAAGGTTTAACATGCTTTTTTCATAAATCCAATATGGAAAAAAATATCCAGGTCTATCTTTAGATTATTTTTTGTACATGCCTTTTATTATTAAGAAATCAGCTGGTTTCTTTTATTGTAAGTCCAGTGTAATATCTTTTTCCATGTCATTCTTGTAGCCCTTTGTAACTCCATTTTCAACTCGCTCTTGATCTTCCCCCATCTCGTAGAGAGCTCTAACCCCACCAGATACTACTATCTTGCAGTCCCCTTGTGAGGAGAAGCTGTCTGGAGCACTTGTGGGCAATCTCAAGTCCTCACCTTGTTTATTTACAGGCTCTTCGTTCCAATGTGGTTGCCACTTCTGGAACTACTTTCAGTCCACTATCTCTTCCTCTGATAGTCTGGAAAAAGTGAACTTTTAAGATATCCATGCTCTATTTGATTCTGTAAAACCATTGGGAAGGGGTGGGGGAAACATGCACACCTATCTAATCCAGTTAATTAGGCAATTGACTAAAATAATTGATCCAGAGAGGGTTAGCTTCTGTCAGAAATATTTACAGTATCTTGAGATTCACTAAACATACAGTGCAATTAAAAACAACATTAACAATGTCAATTCTGAATGAAGTGGAATGCAAACAACTTTTTGAGGACATAGTTGCTGGACTTCAGGGAACACATTAGAAAGTTGCACATAAACAAAATAAATGTGATTCTTGAATTATGGTTCCAGATTAGCTATAGATTTCGCTTTTCATTTGGACCTAACAAAACAGGATACCCCTCCTTTTTCCCAGTCATTGATGGCCTCTTCAGGAGGCCCTGAATATGAACAGAACTCCAAGTGTGTGTGTACTTTTTCTTGAACTTGTAGAGGGCGCAAAGCCTCTTGGTTTGAAGTCTGTGATCTCAGGTGATTCCTGCTGTGAGCAACATGATTAACTTTCCTTGTTATTTCTTCTGATTTGGAGCAGACAACAAACAATGACCAAAGAATTATTCTCGTCCTCTTGCATTCCCTCCTTCTCTCCCACCTCCTTGAGAATTATTGCCAATCCTAAAAGAATTGCCCCTTCAGTCAAATGTGCCTTTAATGAAAAATACATATCCACAGGCTTTCTTTCAGCCTGTATTATTAATGTGACCTTTACTGAACTCTGTCCCTCTTCTTTTGATTTCTGTGAATAAATGTAATTAGGAGGGTGTGTAAGCTACAGCTGAGCTTCAGCAAGAGGTTCGAACTCTGCGTAGGTGAGCAAGATGTTACCCAATTAACTCACTCAATAGTGCAGCCATGGAGACAAGTGGAAGGTTCATGCAGTAGCTAACACTATAGGGGGAAACAGATCCTTATTTAAAAATCAGAATGATAGGGAGGAAATTTTCCTTCAATAGGTACAGCAGATTGAATATGTGGAGCTGGAAATTTCTCTGTTTACCTAGAGGTGTGAATTAATTTCTTCAGACATATTCTTAAGATTAAGAAAATCTTAATCATAAAACATTCTGAAATGTTTTATATTTCAGAAATGTTTTATATTACTATGAAGAGGGTGTGGACAGTGTGAACTTTTCCAAATGTTTTGATAATCAATTTGCATCAGTGGCAAGTATATAAGGCCTAATTCAAAATATCTGGAAGGCAGAATTGTCCCCGTTCTTTCTTTAGCCAATTTGTCAGCTTAAAACAATATTTTTCAAATGTTTATTTTCAATAGACATTTTTCTTCCAGACAACATATTATTTGCCAGTTCTATGGCTGGTTGTTTGACCTGTTGTCCTTGGCCTTCTGTATATTTAATATTAGTCCCAGTGTTTTTTAAGTTATTCCTGAGCTTTTCTTACTAGTGTTTTCAGATCTTTTGCATTTTCAGCTATGAGAGTAATGTCATTAGGATCATTCAGTTTATTGGTGTTTCTTCCTCCAGTTTTAAAACCACATCTTCTTTCAATCTGGTTTCCTTTAATGCATATTCTGTGTATAGCTGACTATATAAGGAGAGAACTGACAGCCTTGTGCACTCTTTTGCCAGCTTGGAGCCAGTCCATTTCACCATGTTTTCTCTGACTGTGGTTTCTTGGCCTGCACATAGGTTTCTTATGAGGACAATGAGATGTTTGGAAATTCCCATTTTTATGAGCATATTCCACAGCTTGGCATGTATGTTGCAAGAAAAGGCTTTTCTATAGTCAGTGAAGCACTTTTCAATTTTGACATATTTTTAAATTCACATGTAAGTGTGCATTTGATTTCCAAATACTGTAAGTGTGAGTAGGATTGCAAGTATTCTTAGGAAAAAGCTCCTGAGGCCATCCAGTTGCTTTGCTCTGCTCACCTTGTAAGAATAAGAATTTACAGAGTGTATACATGAGAATATATAATTGGCACTTGTACCTCATTGCAGAGCTAAGATGTGGCTCTGCACCTGCAGAGAAATATGGTTTTCAGTTACGTCACAGGACTCCAAGTTATTTCTCTCTTTCTGTTTGTCTATTCCAGAGTAGTTGTTACTCTACACATGCACACACACACACACACATACACAAACTCCCTGCTTTCTCATGGCTGCATATATCTCGCTGTTTCCAAAGTTTTATTGTTGTCAAGTACACAATTGTGAATTACATCCAACTACTTGCTCCTCTTTATAAACTTCACTGAATCTGATTATTAACTGGATGTCTAGTTAACACAAGAATGGTTAATGGACAGTGTTAACAATGCTTTTACAAGGAAATCAGACATTCTATACCAAAAGGAACAGGGCAATTATCCAACTGAAGTTGGAAGGGAGCAGTCAGTGTGCATTATAATGAGACAATATAGTGTGTAACTGGTAAACAAAAACAAACCGTAAATTTTAGAAAGACTAATTTTAATAGGTTAAGATTAAACCTATAAGGAAGATGCATGGAAAGAAAATTGTTGCTGGTTGGAACTTCCTGAAAAGGACATGAGACATGCAGTCTCAACAATGCAAATGAAGAATAGAATAGAATAGAATAGAATAGAATAGAATAGAATAGAATAGAATAGAATAGAATAGAATAGAATAGAATAGAATAGAATAGAATAGAATAGAATAGAATAGAATAGAATTTTATTGGCCAAGTGTGATTAGACACACAAGGAATTTGTCTTTGTACATATACTCTCAGAGTACATAAAAGAAAATATACATTCATCAAGAATCATAAGGTACAATACTTAATGATAGCTGGTTGGAACTTCCTGAAAAGGACATGAGACATGCAGTCTCAACAATGCAAATGAAGAATAGAATAGAATAGAATAGAATAGAATAGAATAGAATAGAATAGAATAGAATAGAATAGAATAGAATAGAACAGAATAGAATTTTATTGGCCAAGTGTGATTAGACACACAAGGAATTTGTCTTTGTGCATACGCTCTCAGAGTACATAAAAGAAAATATACATTCATCAAGAATCATAAGGTACAATACTTAATGATAGTCATAGGGAAACAATCAGTATAAATTGTAAGGATACCAGCAATAAGGTTACAGTCATACAGTCATAAGTGGGAGGAGATGGGTGATAGGAACGATGAGAAGATTAATAGTAATGCAGACTTAAAAACTAGGAAAACTAGGAGACAACAAAAGAAATTAATGTGATTGAATATGTAACTCCTAATGTAGCTCAGACCAAAGGAGAATGCTTACCCAAAATGGAAGAAACCTAACAACTAAGCACACCTACAAAACTTGAGACCAGAATGTATGAATAAGGTCAGAAAGGCAAAGAGAGAAAACCAATGAAATCTTACAGAAATAAAATTCAACAAGAAGAGTTTTGAAGGATTTATTCAAGTATATTAGTAACAAGAATGAGACAAAAGAAGAGTCAGGCTCACTGTGGTTTACCTCTTCATACGAGACAAAGAAAAAACAAAGGAATTCAACTCCTGCTTTGCCTTTGCCTTTACACTCAAAGGAAATGATGATTTGAATAGCCTGGGAACAAAAACAACAAGTATAAAGTAAAGTTCTAGTAAAGAACCTTTTAACTGAATTCAAGTTTATCAGTCCACAGATCCTTACAAAACCTACCCTAGAACAGTGATGGCTAATCTTTTTGTCCTTGCATCTGAAAGCACATGCCACAACAGCATGGGGGCATGCCGGCACCCATAATGCAATGCACACATGACACACATCCCTGCGCCCCACCCCCCTGCACATATGCACACAACCCCCTGCACACCTCCACCCCCTGGGCATATGCGGGCGACCCCTCTGCCCCATTTTGGGCCTAGTAGGCCTCTCTGCAGCCTCCTGGGACCAAAAATGGGCCGCGGAAAGCGCGCTGCTCCCCCCATCCCCCCCACCCCTCTCCTCCCTGCACCCGCACATGCATGGGTGACTCCTACACCCTATGCATGTGCGCATCTCCCACACATCCCCCCCCCCGCACACACGGCAGAGATCTGAAAATCAGCTGGCCGGCAGGAGGCCCGTGCACATGCGTGGTAGAGTTGATCTGGGCGACAGCTTGTATGCCCACCGAGAGGGCTCCGTGGGCAGTTGTGTCACACATGCATAGGTTCGCCATCACAGCCTTAGAATATTGAAAAGACTAGTTTAAAAACTAGTCCTAGGACCTCTCAATTTTCTTTGAAGTGTCCTGGGAAGGTGCCAGAGGGCTAGAAAAGAATCATTGTCCTACTCTTTATAAAAAAAATGGCGGAGATTGTCCCAGTATTGCTCAATCAATAAGTCTAAAATCAATATTTGGAAATATGTTAGAGCAAATAATAAAACAGGCTATTTGTAAACACCTTAAAGACAATGCTATAATTGCTAGGGATTAGAATGGCTTTGTTGCAAATATTTATTTATTTTATTATTTATTTATTTATTTTATTATTTCATGCCGCCCCTCTCCGGAGACTCAGGGCGGCTTACAATGTGTTAAGCAATTTCATTATATTTCATTTCAAACAAATCTGATTGTTCAGAATTTTTATTAATGACTTTGATAACAGGATTTTTGGGTTGCTTATCAAATTTGCAGATGATAGAAAGTGTGTCCATCTTACTTTACTAGGATGACAGAATATAATTGCAATCTAATCTGGACAGGCTGGAAGACTGAGAGCAATAAGTTATCCCTCAACAAGGAAAAATATAAACTATTACCATTTAGGAATGAAAAATACAGTGCATGCATAGAAGATGGAGGATCCATAGCTTAGAAACACTACATCAGAGAAGGACTTGAGTGTGGTCATTGACAATTAGCTGAACCTGAGACAGCAATATGTGAAACACCTGCTAGAATAGTATATGTATTGCTGAAGTGCATAGCTGGAAGTGTTAGCACAATACTGGGTTACATTAGGAAAGCATTGTATCAAAAGCATATGAAGTCCCCTCTATTCTGCACTGGTGATACCACTGATGTACTGGGCACAGACCTGATTAGCCCATCTTCAGAAGGATATTGACAAGTTAGAATAGTTTCAGAGTAGGGCAGTAAGAATGATGCAGGAATTTGAGAACATGTCCTGTGAGGTCAGGCTAAATGAACTCGGGATGTTCAGTCTGGAGAAAAGAAAACTTTTCTCCAGACTGCCAGTCGGTCTCAGATAAAAGGTACTGTTGGAAGAAATATCCTTCTGGGTTCAGTTCCAAGTGGGGAAAAGGACACTGGATTCATGGAAGTTGCTTGGAAAGAAGGTTTATTGATGAACAGGATCACATGGTTTGAGATCCTGGGCAAAAAAGGGCAGAGATACTGAGAGTGCCTGGGTTTAATGCCCTCTGAAGGGCTTTGAAATTGTAACTTTGGGTAACTTTGTAGGTTGTCTTTTGAGTCCCAGGCTTGGTTGACTCTTACTGGGTGATGATGTAATAAAAGGGCTTTGGACAATTCCTACTGTGCCTGAAGGAGGTAGATCTTTGTTATGTAGAACAGACTGGCCCGGGCCTTAATGGCCCATTGGCAAAGGTGGGGGGGCTGAGTTTCTGCCTCCCTTTTAGGGGAAATATTCTGCCCTTTTAATATTTCCTAAAATATCTCATTTTCCTAGGAGACGGGTGGGTGTTAAGTTCCTACAGTACCATAGGGAAGAGCGTGGTGAACTATTCTTCATTGCCGCAGAAACTAGGATCAGAAGTAAAGCTATTTGTTGCAAAATCCTAGATTTTGTTTAAATATTAAGTCTTCCTGGCAACAAGATTTGAATAAGTGTGCTAGTTTACCTATAGGCATTGTGGGTTCACTATTTCTTGAGGTTTTTGGATAATCACCTCTTAAGTGTGTCAGTTGATTTTCCTGTACGTTGCAGAAGGTTTGAGTAGATAAATAAATGAAAAGGATAGGAAGAAAGAAGTAAAATATTCTATTACTGGAAGTCTTCCAGAGGTATTTAAGGGATATGGATTAATAATTACATTGCAGAATGTAGATTTTTTAAAAAAAACACTTTCTGACAAGGCTTTCGGGAAAGAAATGATGAACTGAAAGCAGCTCCATGAAAAGCAGAATTGATGACTGTGGTGAAATGAAGAGCTTGCAAGGAGACTAGGAGAGGACTTGAGATTGTCCACAAGTATTTCATACAGTTTCTCCTCGAGGAATCTCTGGCGGCTTTACAGTTTTGTGGATGAGGGAATAGGCCTCTTTTGTTCAAACCACAGTCGGCAAGTTCAAAAGGACACTAGGGTTGCCTACTTTCTTTTCTAATCACTTTTTGGAATTGCTTGTTAGCAGCTTTTCAGCTATTATGAACCTTTGGATAGGCAAGTTTTACAGCTGTTTGTGAGTCTCCTTCAGTTCTTAGCAAAACAAGTTTTAAATACACCTAGTTTTTTTTTACACATAATTCTTATCAACAGAGAGTTGAACCACAGGCTGCAGGGAGAAGGGCTATATTACAAGGTATTTTTCTAGATTATTCATAAAATACAACACACACTAAGATGTGTCACTATTAGTCCATAAGAACTCCAGATATGAAACTAAAATGTTTCTGTACTGGAGCAATTGAACAAATATATTCAAAATTCCCCCACATTTGAAATTACAAAATTGAACTGTTAGTCCTATGTGTCTTTGACCTGACATGAAATTAGAATGGTGTGTTGTGTAAAAGAAGGTAGTTTTTATATGAGCAATACTGGGCTTTTATTTTGGATCATAAAACAAAGTACTTATTAGATGCTGAATTAGATAGAGTTATCTAATTGGAGAGAGGGAAATCTTCCAAATCAAACTCATTTTCAGATTCTTCGAAGTGAATATATTGACACCATTGAGTATGACAGGGCAATCATAATAAATACAGAAACTCAAAATGAGTTATAATAGAACTGATTTCAGAAACTGGCAAAAAAGTTTTCTCATTTGCTTTTGTGTTCCTATAAAGCAGGAGTCCTCAAACTTGGCAGCTTTAAGACTTGTGGACTTCAACTCCCAGAATTCTCCATCCAGCTATGCCAGCTATAAAGAGACATGGCTGAAACATTGTTCATCTTGGAAAGAAAAGAAGATGAAAAGTTAAAAAGAGGGGGAACTATTTAAACCCCCTTTGGTTCAGAACAACATGGCATATAAAACCTATGTGATGATGATGAAACGTAGAAGTGTAAAACAAAGGACAAAGATAAATTACAAAGAAGAATGTTGAAGTATATCTAATGCATACAATAGCTTTTATTTCAACCAGCTACTTTTCAAAAAGTACTGGAAGTGTGCAAGTTTTGCTTTGTGGGTTTTTTTTTAATTTCACAAGACCAAGACACTACAATCACTGTGATGTACTTTGAAGAATCCTTAGGCAAGCTGAAGGAATTCAAATAAGTAGGACATGACAAGATTCACAGACAAACATCTCCAGGCCAATAGGAGATACCCATGTGATGATAAACATATTTGAAAAACCCAATGATTTCCAGAAAAATCTTGTTAGAATGCCACAGGAATGAAAACATCATTTGATCACCTGCTACTGATAATGTTTAACATTTTGTTGGAGGCCAACTGTCATTTTCAAAAGTTTCTTATCCTTCAGCATGGGAAAACAGAGCAGGATGCCCCATACAGTTTCAGAGTGAGCTTTGCTTTCAGTTGGAAAAAGAATCATTTTAGGTAAACAATTTGCCTTTCAATAATTTAGCAATTTAAAAATTAAAATTGACACTTTGAAACGATGTCTAGTATTTAATTAGTCATGTAAGCATTTGCATAGCTGTCTATCTCTATGACTGGTTGACATACAAAAAGTCAAAAAAAAGAAAGCTGCAGTTAATTAATACAGTACAGTATAGCTCATTAAAATGGACTAAACAAGAAAATGATGATCAGAGATGGAAATATCTACCAAGTCACCTATTAGGGACACAGTTAAACTGGTTACTGCTGACATACCAGAAACCATGGGCTCTCAGTGGTTTAGGTACTGCACAGTGCAGCCAGTTTAAATTTCTATAAGAAACATGCATCATATATATTGTCTTCAGTTATATAAGTTTTGGTGTCACCAAAACTTACATAACTGTGGCAAGGTCTGCCGTCTTTAGCTAAAGATATTCTACTTTGTATACTCATCATGGTGGCTGCTTCTCTATTCAGAAGCAATGATGCTTCCAGAAGAAATCTTAATATTGGGAAACTGCTATGCGTTAAAAATGGGCAACTAAGCCTTTAAGAGAGATGAAAGATTTAAGAATTTAAGAACCCCTTTTCTAGCTGTTTCTCTTTTGGCAACAGGGGTGCTGGAGCCTTTTTGCTAGTGACTGTCTGATTTGGGAGACAGGGAACTTTTGCAAAGAAAAGTTTTCTATGTACTGCCCATATATGATAGTCTTTTCAATATTAGATGAGGAGCATTGTAAGAATGATGAGCTGCTTACAATGTTGTTTTGCTGCAACATTACTGAAATGTTATGGTTTATTTATTGCCATTATTATTGTTGTGGATATCTATTTTTATTGTGCCCATGTGCTGTTTTCCATGTAGATTTTTATATGGTTTTTATATTGCTTTATTTTTAGTAGTATATTTCAATTAACTATGCACTGCCCAGATAACTTTTATGAGATATAA
The DNA here is from genome assembly GCA_030761175.1 of Masticophis lateralis. Lineage (NCBI taxonomy): Eukaryota > Metazoa > Chordata > Lepidosauria > Squamata > Colubridae > Masticophis > Masticophis lateralis. Next base: position 116,187,505 of record JAUDYJ010000002.1, read on the forward strand.
AAGTACACATTGATAAATAGAACTGCACCTGCTTCTTAAAAGAACCCATGACCTGTTTCCAACCGACTGGACATTTTCTCATAAACTATCAAATCCAAAATGTGTACAGTATCTACCCTTATAAGAAATCCACATGGTGGTTCAGTATAGCCTCCATGCTAAGCCATATTTTTAACCAAGATTTTTGAATTAAATATAGTAGGTGGATTCATACAGCCAAAGCCAAATAAATAATTCTTTAGTTTATTGCAATGTATAAATTCAATCACTCAGCAAGTAGCAAAATTGTGATGCCACATTCTTCACATTCTTAAATGGGGTTTTATTTAAGATTTGATTAACATGAGTAGAGAGTTTAAGAGTTTAAAGATGCAGCAACTACAGGAACAACTCCAGGGAGCATCAAGTCTCAAGATCTACGTATACTATAAGCAAACAACGTATACAAACACCTCTCCCAAGTCATATGCTTGCATTTTTAAATTTGCATTTCTATTCTGTTCATTTATTGCAAGCCCTATATTCTGCCATCTCACCAAGATACAAAGAAATAACTCTGAGTACACTTGATGGCAAACCAACAGGTATTCTTGTGCCCTAGAACTAAGGAACAGATTCCCTTAGCCCACAGCTGCCATCAACTGATTCCAGTTGATGTCTTGGCCTTGATAATGAGACAAATGTCACACTTTCCAAAAGGATCCTTCAACAGAAAACAGTAATCAGATTTGGAATAGTTCACTGCTATGAACTTGAACAGAGGTCCTTTCAGAGATAATCATTCACTTGGTTTTACCAAATGACTTAAATATTTACCTTCTCTTTTTCTCTTTTAATTCTGGAAGAATTAATCATGCCTTAGGAATGTGTTTCTGTTTTATTCTGAGGGATGGTGGGGAGAGCGTTTTCTTCCTATCAGGTGAAAGAGTTGTTACGTTCAAGCTAAGCCAGGCAATTGCTTAAAAAGCTGGTTCTATTTCTGGAACTGAAAATGGAATTTGCAATGTGGGAAAAAATATACCTCAGCGGCAGCCCTGTACGATTTGTAAGAGGCACTGACATTTTCTTGGCAATTAACTTTAAAAGTCACATTTTGAAATTACTTTAGTAGTTGTGGAATGGAAGGGTCATTATAGTATTATTAAGATACAAAGAGACAAGTTCTTTCTCCTGCTGGTCCTTCACATTTCCTCATTTTCGTCCACCTTGCCTGATAGTTACTGCACCTCTTTTAAGTAGGGCTGGTGAACAGATTTATTCAAACTGTTGCTTTAACTAAACTGTTCTTGTTCTGGCACCCTCCAGATTTACTGGGACAAAGGCAGTGGTGGGATTAAGCCAGTTCATTCCACTTCGGGAGAACTGATGGTTAACTTTCTGAGCAGTTTGGCAACCTGGTTGTTGGAAGAAATCATTAGGGCATAGAACTATTTGTTAAATTACTTGAATCCCACCACTGGACAAAAGCTATACTGACTGGGAATTCTGGAAATTTTAACCTCAACACATCTGCTCGGTGCTAGGTTAAAGAAGACTAGTTAACTTATGGAAGTGAAATTGGTTTTAAATTGGGTGTTTTTACTTATTGTTCAGTAGAGCATAATATACGCACAAATTTCTCTTACTGGCAGCCATCTAGGTAAAGGTCTTGCATAAGGTAGGATGTGATATCTGTATATGTTCCTATTCCTATTTAAAATAGCTATACAATCAGGAGAATATTTAGATTTTATGAAGGTGAGTTTCCAATGAACAAGACTTAATGACATTCAAGTAAAGGAATTACCTTGCTCCCAAAATTCTGATCTTTAGTTTAAAAAAAAATCCAAGAATTTGGTCCTTTAACATGCATATCTGTCTTGTATGGTCTCATTTAATCTTCAGGTATGGTGAACTCTAATTTCTTAGGGGAAAACCAAAATGGAAAAAAAAAAGAAGAAGAAGCAGAAATTGCTGGAAGGTGAACTCAATTGTACTGCTATGGATTTTTCTTTATTGCTTTCACTCTGGCTTGGTGTGTGTGGAAAGGAACAGGGTAGGAAGTGACAGTGTTTCATTCTCCTTCACAGCTGCTAGGATATTTGTGAAAATGGCTACTGCAATCTATCCATCAGCCCTTCAAACTATGCAAGATCTGCAGTAGTGGGTTTCAAAACCTGGCGCTACCTTGCTATTGGTAGCGTGAGTGCACGGTGCTTCTGTGCATGTGCAGAAGCTTCTACACATGCATAGATAATTTTTGATGACATCTGGATGGGTGGGCAGAGCCTCCCGCCACCGCCACTATCGGTTTGCCTGAACCGGGGTGAACCAGGAGCAACCCACCACTGAAGATCTGGAAACAGACATTGTGGATTCAGTTTGATGAAAAAGCTCAATATTGAGGTGAAGAACAATGTTCGTTGCAACAATCTTTGTGTGCCTCAGAATAACAATGGGCAAGCAAAGATGCTTATAGAAGCTGAGGACCGCAAGGTAGGAAATCCTAGCAATCTGATTGGCTGGCTTGTTGGGGAAGCTAGGCAGGTCCTTGTCAGTGTACCTGGGGTGAGTTCTATTAGAGTTTATTTTTTATTCTATTATTTTTTATTCTGTCTTTACTACTTTTATAAAGAACTCAAAGCAGTGAACATATCTAATAGTCCTTTCTTCCTATTTTTCCCACAACAGCAACCTTGTGAGGTGAGTTGGACTGAGAAAGTGGCAACACAAAGTCAGCCGAATGGCATTCATGCTAAGGCAGGACTAGAATCCACAGTCTAGTTTCTAGCCTGGGGTCTTAAATACTAGACCAATTTGGTTCTGTTGTTAAGCAAAATAGATCTTTCCAGAGGGCAGCAGAGCTGAGGAGCCCCTTGTTTAAGGAGATGGAAGGTTGAGGTCTTCAGCTGCTGGAGGATGGAAACCTGTGGTTTCTCTAGGTTGCAATTTCCTTGCAACTACCTTTGGGCCATGCTGTAAACTGGTAAGGAGACTTCTTTGTTTTGGAGTCCAAGAGGAGTCCAGACTGGTAAATTAGGAGGGTGTGTGTGTGAGAAAGAGAAACTGAAAGACTGAGACAGACAAACATTATTAAAATCAGTAGGGCTACCTTCAAAATATGAAATTATTGCCCAAATAAAAGCAAAAAAGAACATAAACACTGACAAAAGATGCATTAAATTGATAAAAAACTGAAAAACAAAAGACTCCGAGGAACACACAGTAAAGAATATGAAGACAAACATTGTTCTAAATCTTTAAATGTGTTTAAAATAGAACCAGGAACCAGAACTGTCGCATAGGATCTAAAACAAGAACTGTACCATAGGATCTAAAACAAGATAGGGAAATGGCAGAGAAATTAATTTGTTGCTTCTGAGGATTTAGGACAGATGCCCAGACCTGTGATGGCTTTTTTAGGAGGAGAATTGGATGAACAGAGACAAATAGAAATAACAAAGATAACATTATTAGCCAAACTGACAAAATAAAAATGAATAAATCCCCAAGACCAGATGGTATCCACCCAAGAATTCTTAAAGAACTTAAATGTTGAAATAGCTGATCTTTTTACAAAAAATATGCAATTTCTTTTTAGCATCAACATCTGTTCCTAAGATCTGGAAAATAGTTGTGATGTTCACAATTTTTACAAAGGATCTAGGGCAATAAGAGAAATTATAGTCCAATTAAATTAGCATCTATACAGGAGAAATGATTGAAAGGTTTTTTTAAAAAAAAATAAAAATAAAAGAATGAATCTTCCTGAAAAGAATACACCATGGTTTTCAGCAAAGGTATGTCTTATCTCTTTTTTTCCTTTTACTTTTTGAGGAGAATAGAAAGCCTGTCAGCAAAGGTCACTAATCAATATTGTATACTTGCACTTGTAGAAAGCTCTGACCAAATTCCTCACTTGGGATCAGGTGTATTGATGGACTGACAATAGGTTAAAATGCAGAAAACAGAAGGAGCCAAAGCACTGCCAGTATAGTAAAGTTCTTGTACAAATCTATGGTAGGACCACACTTGGGAATATTATATATATATTTCTGGATGCCTTAAGAAGACTATTATGCAGTGCAAAGAAGGAAACCAAAATAATGAGAAGTTGGAACAATTCTATGAGTGTTATGGTTGGAGTTTGTAGGAACAGATACATGAGAGGTATATAAAATAGTACCTGAAAAATTATGTGAATTTCTGTGGGTTTTTTTCCTTCCCCCTTTCATAAATCCTGGACTCAGAGTCATCCGTTGTGTGGGGTGGTTCAAGACTGAGAAAGGAAAATACTTTGTTCACAATGCATAATTCAGCTGGAGACTTTGCTCCCTCAGTAGTGATTGCAACAATCAATTTTGGAAATTTTAAAAAGATGGGACAGATTCAAAGAGGAGTATACTATCAATGACTAGTTATATTGAGAGCTGTTTACTACCTCCTAAATCGTAGACGGAATTCCTAAATTCCAGTTACCAGGAAGTAATGATGGAAGAGTGCTATTGCCTTCCAATCCAGGTTTGGGAGTATCCAGTTGGCCATCATGTGACAAAGTTTGGCCTAATATAGCCAAACTTTTCCTATGTCCTTGTTGTAACCTGCTTGATCCTTGTTATAATTGCTTGCTCACCTTACAACACTAAACATTCCATAATGGTAACCCTACAGCCAAGCAAGGGGCGTTTTTACTAACTATCCATTTTCAGACTTTGCAATATACATGATGCCAACTCAGAATGGAATATTTTCATGCACGCTATATGTATATATAACATGGTATCCCTAAAGTGCTTGAATTTTCTCTGGTGTAAAACCTGCTTTCTTTGGACTGTGTGTACGTAAAATCCAATTTTCATTTAATGTAAGAACTGTGGGGTAATAACAAATGCTTTTGAAAACCTTTACTAAATCTTTACTATTTCCCTAGTCACAGATCTAGGGAATATTAGGTTCTTATTCCTCCCAGAATCTAAGATACAACTAGAAAATAGATATCAAAAGTTTTCTTCTACTAACTAAAGTTTAGACAATAAAAGTATTTCCCAAGTGCAGAACAAATATCCACAAACAGCTTTCATAATATGTTTGACTTTAAAATTATCTACACCCCCCCCTCCCCAAAGAGTTTGTTTTTAATCAATAGCAAAATTTTCAAAAATTTACTGAGATAATAGCTGCCTTTAGTTCTGGGATGGGAAAGACATAAAAATGTTGCATATATTTAGGAATGTGATTTGACCAGCCCTGTAACCTTTACACACACACTTTTCTCCTTCCAGTGTGAATCTAGGGTGCAATGTGAAAGTATGTATGTGTGTATAATAATCAGGAAGGTTACACCCCATTGCTGATAGACTTTTTTCCCCATCTGCTCTCTAATCCATTAGAGTATTTTTCTTTTCGTTTTAGATCTAATCACAGCGAGCAGAACAGGTTGAAGCATTTCAAGTGATTTCTGTTGCCTTATCCAGCTGTCCTTTTAAGGTTGTTATTGAACAGTAGGGCTTGTGTTGATTTGCATGCTATTTTCCTTTTGATCTCCATAGCAACCACTACCAAATGGCCAGAGAATAATAGCTGGTGGTTTTTTTGTTGCTGTTTCTTTCTTTTTTTTCTTTTTTGCATGGGGGAGGGGAGCTGAAAGCAGACTTGGGTGCAAGAAACCAATGCTGGGAAATTGTTGTTATTGTTTTAAAAATAACATTAAATTAAGTCTTTAAGGCTAGCAAAACAATGGGCTCTTTTTCCATTTTTCCCCCTTCCCCAATTTCATATCTACCCTTTGTACCAAAACATTTAATCAGTGTTCATGAAGGCTATTTAAAAGAAAGAAATGCCTTTAGCAAAGGCTGGAATAAACACCCTGAATGATAAGAGAAGTACATTGAATAGACCATATGTAAAATGCTTTCCTCTTGATATTAGATTGTAACTTTCCAAACTTTGAATTGGGCAACTCAAAGGCCACCCTTTGTCAACCTTTCCCATTTAGATATCTGGGGATTAAACCATGGCAATCATCCAGTCTCTGTACCAGCCTCTGAAAAAGCAGAATAGAGAACATTGAAGAATGTCAATGAGCCTTTATAGCAGCTGAAAATCCTGGCTAAAGTATTTGCCCACATTGGAGAGGGGAAAAAAAACCTGATCTGTTTTTCCTGTTTATCCCAATGTGAGGAGGGCTATATAGGAAATCAGGAATAGATCACATCCTCAGCCCACCCTAGCCTGAAGATGACCTCCATCCAGGTTTTCTTGCATTATATAAACAATAGTGTCCCCACTGCTGCCCACCTCTATTAATACATTTATATCCACCCCGAACCAGCCCAGTGGTGCCCTCGATGTGATGTCCCGGTGCCTGGAAGCGGTGCGGCTCTGGATGGGGAGGAACAGGCTTCAGCTCAAGCCCACCAAGACAGAGTGGCTGTGGGTACCAGCATCTCAGTTCCAAGGGAATATTCCATCGTTGGTCATAGGGGGTGAGGTGTTGCCCCCTGTTGAAAGGGCGCACAATTTAGGCATCCTCCTGGATTCAGGATTGACTTTGGAAGATCATGTTGCGATCATGACCAGGGGGGCATTTGCACAGATTCGTCTGGTGCGCCAATTGCATCCCTACCTGGACCGTGATGACCTCCATACAATCACTCATGCGCTCGTGACCTCCCGGATCGACTACTGCAATGCTCTCTATATGGGGCTGCCCATGAAGACCACTTGGAAGCTTTAGCTGGTGCAGAATGCAGCCGTGTGGGTAGTGATGGGAGTGTCCCGACACTCTCATGTTACACCCCTCCTGTGCGACCTGCATTGGCTACCAGTTGCCCTCCGGGTGAGATTCAAGGACCTGGTTATTACCTATAAAGCCCTACATGGCATAGGCCCGGGGTACCTGACGGACCATCTGCGGCCAGCGACAGCTCCCCCTCGCCCGGTGCGTTCCCACAGGGAGGGCCTCCTTGGAGTGTCATCGGCCAGATAGTGTCGTCTGGCGCCCACCTCTATTAATACTTTTATATCCACCCCGAACCAGCCCAGTGGTGCCCTCGATGTGATGTCCCGGTGCCTGGAAGCGGTGCACCCACAGGCTTTCTCTGTGGGTGCACCTACCTTAGGGAATCAACTCCCCCTGGAGCTCTGGGTGGCCCCTGACCTGCGCTCTTTCCACCATGACCTTAAGACATGGTTTTTTTGCCATGGATTGGACTGAAGGGTTTTTAAGGGGAGTTTTAATGGTTTTTAATACTTAATATTGATTTTATCTGTTTTTATTGCCGTGAGCTGCTGAGTCCTTTCCTGAGAAAGGGTGGCATATAAGCTTAATTAATAAATTAATAAATACCTGCAGACCAGCCTGATCCACCTGCTGAGTTTCATTCCATTTTAATCAAGTCCCTTCATTCCAACTGGAGTGGGTTGGTGTGTGCTTTGGAAGGCACTTTCCTACTAGATCCACTCTCCCCCTTTGATACCAGATCTACTCTTCACCTTTTGTACCCAGATCTGTCTGGTTGCCTGACACAAGAAATGTGGACCTTTATGGAGATGGGTGGGAAGAGAGCATTTCATCTGAAATTTTCTTTTATTTTCTGTTGTCCTTCCTTCTATTTTTCCTTTCTTTTAAGTGGGTGAAATTGACAAGAGTTCTGCCATATTTCCTCTTGTGCACCGTGTGACAGAAAGAAATGTAAAATTGTTATGTTCCCCACCAGAGGTGGGTTTCAGCAGGTTCTGACCAGTTCGGGAGAACCAGTAGTGGAAATTTTGAGTAGTTCAGAGAACGGTAAATACTACCTCTGACTGGCTCCACCCCATCTATTCTCTGCCTCTCGAGTCCCAGCTGATTGGGAGGAAATGGGGATTGTGCAGTAACCTTCCCCTGGAGTGGAGTGGGAATGGAGATTTTACAGTATCTGTCCCCTGCCACGCCCACCAAGCCACGCCCACAGAACCAGTAGTACAAAATTTTGAAACCCACCAGTGTTCCCCACAGCAAATCACTGTGTTGTGTTGTAAAATTGGAGGAATGAGTACTTTATATGCTGATTTGAGTACCTGGAAGAAAGGTGGGATAAAAATTAAAGAATAAAGCAAGAAATAATTCCTCACCCCTTCCGCCCCATGCTTAGATAAATTGTTTGTGTCTTTTAGTTCCATAATGCATAATGTTGTGCTTGTCCTATTATTTAAAGTAAAGGTGAGGCACTTTAAGTGACTTGAAACAGATTTAAGATCCTTTAGGAATAATAAAGTTGTTCAGGGATGTACCTGAGGATGTGGCTATGCCATGTGTTGGGATGCTAGGAATGGGGAAATTTCTTTGTACTGATAAAGGAGAATATTTGTAGCTCAGGGTTGAAATGAGGGGTCCTTGGTGCTCCCTGAGCTTCATTGTTTTCTTGCAGATGTTTCATTACTCAAACTAGGTGGCACCATCAGTGCTGATAATGTTACCTAGCTTGAGTAATGAAACATCTGCAAGAAAACAATGAAGCTCAGGGAGCACCAAGGATCCCACATTTGTTTGTTTTGAAAAGCAAAGAAATTGTAGGGCTTACACTGCTGTCAACTATATATTACTAAAATACTATATACTACTATCTAGTTGATTGTTTGTAACCCTCAATTGAATAAAACGGTGTATTTGTCAGCTCTCATTGGTAAAGCAGATAGGAAACCAGACTAGGAGAGCTAAATCTACTTCACTGTAAGGCTACATTAACAGAATCTTGCAGAATCTTGCAAGACTGAAAGTACAAACTTCCCATTGCCACTTTTAACCATCTGATCAATGGGAGAGGGCCCTTCCTAAATTTCTTTGTCAGACCATTAAGTCCTTGAATGGCACTCACTCCCCTTGTCTGATTTTTACCTGGTCAACATCTCTTTCTCTTGTCCCCCTAGTTCATCCATGAATTCCATTACATCATAAGGCAACAATTGTTGAATCAACGTACCTCAAATGGGCTACTTTACAGAATGTTTCCAAAATCTGGTACCCGTGACTCCTGTGGGATTGGCAAGGTTGTGGCCACTTCAGCTCTGCCCTGCTCCTTCTCTGCCATGCTGCCATGATCAGGCGCAGCCACACAAATGTCGTTTCCAAGGCTCCATGCCAACTTCTTACAAGGAAAGTCAATGGCAGGAAGTCAGAAGTTATTCCCTTTCTCACTGCTTTTTTGCCTGACCATGATTATATTGTTTCTCTGTTTAGATAAGGAAATATATCTGAAACAATAGCTCAACAGGCCAAGGCTTATACTATTTAAATGGTAGTTGTGGTTGGATTGGATTCGGGAGTCACAAAAATGGGTTTAGAAGCTGTTTGCAGCACTGGAGCCACAGATTGGCTTTTTATAATGCTTTTAATTGCCTTTGTATTACATTTTTTAAAAAATTTGATTTATATGCCGCCCTTCTTCGGAGACTCAGGGCGTCTTACAATGCGTTAAGCAATAGCCTTCCTACTTTTGTATATTTATACAAAGTCTGCTTATTGCCCCCACAAACTGGGTCCTCAATTTACCTTCCTTAGAAAGGATGGAAGGCTGAGTCAACCTTGAGCCTGGTGAGATTTGAACGTACAGTAATTGCAGACAGCTGGTGTTTAATTACAATGCTTTAGTCTGCTGAGCTATCCAGGCTCCTATTTTGAACTGAACTATGTTCCCTCACAGTTCTATTCTACTTTTAAAAGCCATGACATACTAAAGCAGATTTCACCTATAGAATGGATGGCAGTAATGAATGGAAATGTCTGTAGTCAATTGTGCCCAGCAATTAGACTCACTACAAATCAAGTTTCTTTTGGAAAGATGCATAAACATGTGTTCAAATGTAGCTGAATGTAATTAAAGCATTATAAGGGAGTTGTCAGGGTTCCAAGTAATAGATCCATAGCAGGCAAAACTCCGAGGCAGGCCAGTTCCTCAAAGGATAGTTTTATTGGAAAAATCAAATTGGCACATATCTGGTGAAAACCGACTCTAAAGGTTCCCATGGTTTTCACCTAGTTAAAAGAGGAAGTTTTTTCCAAACCCCAAACAATCAATCATATGGTTGAATCAAGATGCTGCCTGGTCGTCTGGAGACCTCCCTCCTTCTTCCATGGTCCAGGTATGAGAATGTCCTTAGTTCTCAAAAGAAAGTATTTTATTTTGGCTAAACAAATTTCTCTATCTCTAATCCCCCCTCCCTTTCCCTCAGCTCCAGTGTGGCAACACTGAAGCTCCAATATGGCTCCTGTCAGGTCAGCTTCAGGGTTGACAGGAGTATTTTGATGGCCGTCAAATAAACAGAAACCATACAACAATATTGTAAAGGAATTGTAATTTTACAACCAAAGGACTTTTCTTGACAAAAGTCAATGGTTTGTCATGGCAGCTGCAAAGTTCTAGGATGCATCAGATGAAGCAAAGGATTTTAAAATTCATGATTACGGTGATGCCAGCAGTTTCCAACATTTCAGCCAATATTGCCTCTTCCAGTTTAGTAGTCAGTTGAGGATCTTCCACATTTTCTTGAATATGGGAGAATGAAATCAGAAAACTTGTTTTTGAAAGCTGTGCTGATAAAAGCTGAGTAGTTCCATTCAGACAAAAGTGAATCTTGGAGGTTGGAGGCCACAGTGGGGTTATGTTTTACAGTTTAAATGCATCTAGAGGTATCATTGACTTTAAAGATGTTTTCATTTCCATTTTATTTTTCCTTTACCAGTTGCTTCTGGCCATAAGTTGATTTGCTTCGCTATGGAGGCCCATTAATTTTTATACTATTGAATATCTTTTCAGAAGCAGACTGGGCAAGACTGATAATAATCCATAAGTGACTTGGAATTTAGATATAATCTATGAACAGCTGTCTATTAAGAAGGCCAGCAGGAAAGAAAAATAGCTGAGAAGATACTGACTGGATAAAATAAATTACTTTCAACAGGCAGAAATTTGGTACTAGTTACTCATAGAATTGCTTAAAATGTAAGTCTGCCCTTGAACTACGTAGACTGATGAAGTCCCAGACAAAGGAAGCATGCGGAACATGGTTTCTTGAGTTCTTCTAGCCTCTTTAGAGCCACAGAAAGACTCTGTAATTTGTCCTTGGTAGTGAAGTAGCAGTTGTATTTGCATGTGCTTTTGAACTTTCTATATGTGCTGGGAAACAGTAAAGGCCTAATAGGTCCCTCTCTGACCTCATATGACCAGGAAGAGGAGGAAGGATGGAATGGAGTAGTTAGTAGCATTCTGATACACTAGAAGAATGTCTTTCTTGATTGGTATTTTCCCAGGGAGATTAGCCCATTGTTCAATTCCTGAACAATGAGGATCCTGAGGATCTGGCGCATAACTCGGCCGAGAACCTGGTGGCCGCTTGGGATCGGGTGGCTGGTGGGGCCTTGGATCGAGTTGTGCCTTTGCGGCCTCTGACCTGGTCCCAATCCTTCATGGCTCCTTGGTTTACCGAGGAGTTGAGGAAGATGAAATGCCAGAAAAGATGCCTAGAGAGCGGTTGGAGGGCCAGTCTCGCTGAATCTGATCGAACACTGGTAAGGTTGCATATTAAGACCTACCTAATGGCGATAAAAGCAGCAAAGTTTAATTACTTTTCTGTCATCAGAGAATCGTCCAGCCACCCTGTTCAGGGTGACCTGCTCCCTCCTCCACCCGGGAGTGCGGGAGGACCCCCTGGAGGGCAGGGCTGAAGATTTTGGATGATACCTGTATGACAAAATAGCTCAGATCCGGGGGGATTTGGACTCTGACTGGGAAGATTTGGGCAGGGTGACGAGGAATAGTCCTGAGAATGTTATCTGGGAAAAGTTTGACTCTGTGACTCCCGATGATGTGGACAGGGTTTTGGGGAGACTTAGTGCAGCCACATGTTTAGTGGACCTATGTCCCTCCTGGTTAGTACTGGCTTCCCGGGAGGTTACACGAGGCTGGCTCCAGGGAATTATCAATGCTTCGTTGAGTGAGGGTTACTTCCCCACTGCCTTGAAAGAGGCGGTGGTGAGGCCTCTCCTCAAGAAGCCTTCCCTGGACCCGGCAGTATTAGCCAACTATCGTCCTGTCTCCAACCTTTGCTTTGTGGCAAAGGTTGTTGAGAGTGTGGTCGTGCGACAGTTTCCACAATTCCTGGAGGAAACGTCTTATCTAGATCTGTTCCAGTCGGGTTTCAGGCCTGGGCACAGCACGGAAACAGCATTGGTCGTGTTGGTAGATGATCTCTGGAGGGCGCGGGACAAGGGCTGTTTCTCTGTCCTAGCCCTATTAGCGGCTTTTGATACCTTCGACCATGGTATCATACTGCACCGGTTGGAGGAGCTGGGGATGGGGGGCACTGTATTACAGTGGTTCTCCTCCTTTCTCTCAGACTGGTCACAATTCATGTTGGCAGGGGGGCAGAGGTCGACCTCGAGGCCTTTCATTTGTGGAGTTCCTCAGGGGTTGGTCCTTTCGCCCCTTCTGTTCAACATTTATGTGAAGCCGCTGGGTGAGATCATCCGTGGCTTTGGGGTGAAGTACCACCAGTACGCTGATGACACCCAGCTGTACATCTCCACCCCAGGCCACCCCAACAATGCCCTTGAAGTGATGTCCCAGTGCCTGGAGGCTGTGCGGATCTGGATGGGGAGGAACAGGCTCAAGCTCAACCCTTCCAAGACTGAGTGGCTGTGGTTCCCGGCATCCCGATATAGTCAGTTGACTCCATCGCTGACTATTGGGGGTGAGTCTTTGGCCCCCACGGAGAGGGTGCACAATCTGGGAGCCCTCCTGGATACGCAGCTGTCCTTGGAGGAACATCTTACGGCTGTAGCCAGGGGGACCTTCTGTCAGGTTCACTTGATTCGCCACTTGCGGCCCTTACTTGATTGGGATTCCCTGTGCACAGTCACTCACGCCCTCATCACCTCACGCCTGGACTACTGCAACGCTCTCTACATGGGTCTCCCCTTGAGGAGCACCCGGAGCCTCCAACTGGTCCAGAATGCGGCCGCGCGGGTAATCACGGGAGCCACCTGGCGCTCCCGCATAACACCGCTCCTGCGTGAGCTGCACTGGCTTCCGGTGGTCTTCCGGATGTGCTTCAAGGTGTTGGTCACCACCTTTAAAGTGCTCCATGGCATAGGACCTAGTTATCTTTGAGACCGCCTGCTGCTACCGACAGCCTCCCACCGACCTGTGCACTCCCACAGAGAGAGCCTCCTCAGGGTGCCATCAGCCAAGCAATGTAGGCTGGTGATCCCCAGGGGGAGAGCCTTCTCTGTGGGGGCACCTACCCTCTGGAATCAGCTGCCCCCAGATATAAGGAGAATCCAAGACCTCGGTGCCTTCTGCCGTGCCCTGTGTGTTTTTATCTGGCTGTACACCATCCTGAATCCCTCGGGAGAAGGTGCGGTATATAAATTCAAAATAAAATAAAATAAAATAAAATAAAAAATCAGTCTCTCTTTTGTCAACTTCTCTACATGAACAAAATTTGATCCTATTCTCTTTTAATTTTTGAGAGAGATCCCAGTGATGGATAGGCAGGGAAACTGAGTCCCTTCACATAATTTCTTTCCCATATTCCACTGGGTTGGAAAGAATAATAAGAAGAGATTATCTTCAATATAGCAAATTCCCTTCAGTTTCATTCTTCCCTACAACTTCTAAGAGGCTGAGATGCTGTCTGAAGTCATCTCCTCTTCTATAACCCTCTGCATGAAACATTTAATTAAAAACTGCCTCCCCATTAATGTTATTCTGAATAGTTTAACTGCTACATAATACTGAATTCAGAAATAGTTTGGATAAACAAGTAGCACAATTAATTGAATATACTTTATATATACAAATAAAATGAAATTTCCTGTTTAAAGCTCTTTTTTCTGCTCAAAATGAAGGTTCTGATTCTAAAAATATATAGGATGATTGCATTAAACTGTTCTGTATTTGTCCACTATCATTCACAGATATTCATAGATAAAGAAAAGTGCCTATGCAATGAATAATAATTCTCAGGTTCCCAATATCCATTTTTTAAAAAAATGGATTCTTGTTCAAACATGCCCTCCTTGGTGAGAAAATAGCTTCCTTCCACTTTTTATTGATGTGAAGAAAATAAAATAAAGTCATCATGATTATTATTTATAAATGCAGAGGCAACTTGGAATAAAATAACACCTCCATAGGAGTAGGACTTTCCTAGTTCATTTTAAATGTAATTTATTTTCTTAGTCCATCCATATTTCTTGATGGAGAATTGGATGCCATCTCATATAAAGTATTCAGTCCAGGGTTTAGTGTTTTACTAACTCTGCAATATAACATCAAAAACCACTACAACATCAGTAAGTAAGTAAAAATTAAATATCTTGCATGATTTATGTCTGACCTACAACAGAGCCTTGGCTATCCATTCTTTGTTTGTTGGGATAGGAAGAGAGAATTAGATTAGTGTATAACTTAGCATAAAGGTTCAGTATTATTATCCACAGTGGTTTCTTAGCATTTTGGATTTTAGAATTATGTTTCTGGTGTGCTGGGAAATATAGTTTACTACAGATTCAGTACAGTTGACTATTGGGTTAAGGAAAGAAGAAAGGCATGAGAAGAACTTTAGATTTGTTTCCAAATGGATGCTAGATCTACTGCTGATTGCAGTAAGCCTAGAAGCAAGGAAATGTAGACCTATTCTATAAATTTCTCAGAAATCAGATTCTCCCACCTTAATAGGTTAGACATTGGACTGAGAATTCACCGTCAGTCCAGTGCCAGATTTTCCAGAAGTGGGAATCTAGAAATAGTCTGTGCTACTTTGAAAATGCCCCCAAATGCCTACGTTCAACTATTATGGTGTCCTTTCACTGCTGACATTCCAATTAAAACCCTTGCCAACACCCCCCTCTCAAAAAAAATAACTGTACCCTTAGTCACCCAAAGTTTGCTTCATCCCTACTCAGCAAACATTGAAAAAGATACGTATATTGAGCACTGCCCTTTATCCTTATAAAAATGATTTTGTTTGATTTTGACGACAAATATTTCCACTCCCCCCCCCCCAAATAATCAAGCAGATTGGATTAAGTGAAGCACCGCAAACATTTGACTTCCTTTTCTACTTTCCGTGCTCAGAATGGAGACTTTAGATGCAAATTCTGGAGTGAACTGTAAAGTCTATGATTTGGAGCAGCCCTGCCCTTTGGGAACTGTCTGCCAGACCCATTGACTTGCCTGCCAAGTACCACCCAGTTCCTTCCTCTTTTAATTAACACAGCAACCACAACTTTGTTACCCCAGCATGAAAGAAAGCTAATGAATCATGTCATACTTCGAAGCTCTGTTAGAGCTGCAATTGATACCCGTTCTTACATCTTTGTCAGCACCCACCCACTCTTATTTTCCTCCTCCCCTCTGCCAGCTGAAGTCCAGGGCCTCACACTGCCTCCCTGTCATTCAACAGAGGAATTTGCATGTTAGTTAAGCTGTTAGACTGAGTAATTACGAGGAGGGTCAGCAGCTCCTCCCTTCAACCCAACATGTAAAGCTTAGCTTCACCGAGTGAGCAACTGACGGCTCTATGTGTCACATGAGCGCTTGGCAGCAGGTGGAGGGAGAGCTGCATGCCAGTTATGACTCAGGGCTAATTGTTCTCTTACAACTGTTGTTCAAGCAGCTTAATTAGAGAAACAGGCTGGCTTTTCCGCTGTGTGAATGGAGAGCATCAGAGTCGATGGGGAAAGGGCAATCAGGAATTCCACCGCCTGCCAATAACACAATCTGTAATTGCCTTGCAAAGGGCTTCCCCACAGCAGATATTTCGGGAAAGTGACACAATTATCATGGGGGGTGGTGTCTCCTCTTTCTCTTGCAATTACAGCTTAAGCCAGGACATTTCCACAGTTGTCCATGACATTTTAAATTCAGCCAAATCCAGGGCAATGACAATGTGATGGAAAAAGGCATGCCACAAATGATGACTTAGCCAACCAGCCTGTCAGCCAGATGTGGTGGACCGGCAGATGCTTGAAACATGGCATGCTTTGTTGCCTGCCTAATACTGCAAAACCAATGTGTGTGAACATGCAATTGTTTTGTCCATCACTTATGCTATATGGCTGGCAGATTGTATTCAATTTGATGGATGACAGGAAGCATCAGCACCTGAATCACTCTTACCTTTATACAGAGACAGAGGGTTTTCTCTTATGGTCTCTTATATCACTCGTGTATCCATTTCAGGGCCCCCAACTCAAATCATGACCAGGATGGTATGAAGTCTAATTCATTAGCCTGAAGGCTGATCCCTTCACACATTGATACAAGAGCAGGGGTGAAATCCAGCAGGTTCTGACAGGTTCTGGAGAACCGGTAGCAGAAATTTTGAGCAGTTTGGAGAACCGGCAAATACCACCTCTGGCTGGCCCCACAGTGGGGAGGGAATGGAGATTTTGCAGTATCCTTCCCCCGCCATGCCCACCAAGCCATGCCCACAGAACTGGTGGTAAAAAAAAAATGGATTTCACCACTGTACAAGAATCTCTAGGGCAAGAGTCCCCAAACTTGGCAGCTTTAAGACTTGTGGACTTCAATTCCCAGAATTTTCCAGCCAGCATAGCCACAAGTCTTAAAGCTGTCAAATTTGAAGACCTCTGTTCTAGGGAGTCAAAAATGTAGAGTATTTTGATGTGCTATTAAACATACCCTTGTTAAAACTTTACTGCTATGAACACAGCTCCTTTTCTATCATTTCATTTTAGCCACTTACCGTATTTTTCGGAGTATAAGACGCACCGGAGTATAAAATGTACCTACCTTTTTTGTTTTTTTTAATAAAAAGGGGTGTTTTTTTTAATGGATTAATGGATTGTATGTGTGTTTAGACAAACACACATACAAACATACAGTGTATTTTCTTTGAACAGAGTATTCGGCCAGTTCACAAATTTAAACAGTGTTTAGTCAATTCAATTAAATTTACAATTTCTATATTTCCTTTTTGCCATATTTATTCCTCATCTACTTTTTTAAAAAACCAATATTACCCTTCATCCTCATCTCTAATCTTAATCAAATTCAATTTTTTCCTTCTATATTATACCCCCTCCCATTGTCATCTATTTTTATATCCATCCTCACATTGATTAATTATGTAATATTACAATTGTTTAATACAAATTCAACATTTTAATATAAATCAATCAGTTATATAACTATCTTTTTTGTATATTAATCAATATGAACATGAATATTCCAATTATTTCCATGCAAGCCAATTTCTTACAAATCAATTAATTATGTTTACCAATAATAATAAACCAAATAATTTCCTGCATATATTCCTCCAAACCACAACTTAACCATTTCTGCTTTCAATACAATATACAATTAACAGTATCTCAATTATTACAATTCCCTAGTTAAATAGAGCTTTCCCCTTACGTTACTCATTTTCACATCTTAAACTCTCCCAATAACCCAAATAGTTTTGCCCATATAATCCTCCAAATCACAACTTAACCATTTCTACTTTTATCACAATATATAATGAAAAATATTTCCATTGTTACAATTTCCCTAATTAAATTTAAAAATGTTCTAGCTGTTATCCAAGCTAGAATCCTTTTTACTTTCACCACCATATACCATTAAAGGTGTTTCAATTATTACAGTTTATAGTTATTCATATTTCTAAAAAAATAAAAACTTATCATTGTCTAGATTTCAAAAATACAAAGACAATTATTCCAGTTATTATTCATTTCATTTTTACAATCATGATTTCCCATTTATTTCTTACTACTATCCATATTTCAATTCTAAATATGCATAAAATCTTTTTCTTTCATTTCTTTTTCTTTTTCTCCCTTCCCATTTTTATTTTTGCCTTTTTCTTTCTCCTTTTTTTCTTTTGTGTTTTAAAATCTAGAAACTCTCCTCTTTTGCCCTAAATTTCCCATTGTTTGCACCTACCTTTTTTGGTGAGGAAAAAGTAGAAAAAGAAACCTCCCTCGCTTAATTTTGCAATATTTCAGCAAACAGCAACCAGCCTGCTTTACTTTCATTTTCGTTTTCAGCATAGCTTGATTAGCACAAGGAAAAAGAATCTGCTCCAGCAATTTACCTCTTTGCAGCAAGCAGCAGAGCCCTGTGTAAAACAGCTGAGAGCAAAACAGATGAGAGTGGGGAGGCCTATCTAATCAACTTGTGCTAATTAGAATGTGCTGAAGCTGAAAGGAGCTGTTTTTTCTTGCTGTTTGCTTGCAAGGAGGTAACTGCTGCGAGGCACAGGCCAAAGGGTGGGGGCCAGTGGGTGGGCAGGGCTACATTCAGTGTATAAGATGCACCTAAATTTTCACCCCCTTTTAGGGTGGGAAAAGATGTGTCTTATACTCCGAAAAATACGGTACCTAGCAGCATTCTTCATGACACCAGGGATTTGATGTGGCTGTTGTTAAACAACAATTTAAAACCCTTCGAGGTAATAATCTGAAACTTAACAGGATTTACCTTCTTGAAAGAGGCAACTATGCCTGAAAATTATTTCCAGCTTTCGATATAAATACAAATTATATTGGCAGTTCTCTTGTAAGGGAAAAAAGACATGTTTTATCTTCAGTTTGGCATATCTCACCATCACTTAAAAGGAATCCTGCCAATTCCATTTAACTTCAGAGTATTGCTAATAGAAACCAGGTTAAGAATTTATTATTATTTGTTTATTATTTGTTGATTTGTCAATAAGTACAAGGAAACAAGTAACAGTATAGACATGGACATGGACACATGAAAAAAACTGGCACAAATAAAAGGATATAAATAGGCAAAACATAGCCATAAACATATAGAATGATTACATATAAATGGGGACAGAAGGACAGAGATGGTAGGCACACTGGTGCACTTATGCACGACCCCTTAGGGACCTCTTAAAAACTGTGTACGGTCCACGGTAGATAGTTTAAGGTAAAAGATATGGGGATTAGAGAGACTAACAACAGGATCAGGTAGGGTGTTCCAGACATTTACTATTCTATTGCAGAAGTCATATTTCCTACAATCAAGATTAGAGCAAATTACATTGAGTTTGAATCATTATTAAGTCAAACAGAGAAAGTGGGAGGAAAAACAATTTTCATTTAGTGTTCTCCATTTTAATTTCCAATGGAGAATCATAAGAGTTTATGATTTTGAAGAATCATAAAGTTTAGGATTTGAGCCTCCGAGAGTTGTCATGGATGGAGCGTGACTCATCTGGGACAGAAACCAGAACCAATGTCCTTGGATTACAGAGCCAGGATTCACAAAACTAGGGAGACAATAAACCAGTTGTGTGCCAAGACACCCCCTCCCCCAATTTGGCCACTGCTTCTGAGAATGAGTATGAAAGATTCTGGAGGAGATAGTGAAACAACTTGAGTAGCAGTGTTCACCTGGTCAAGTCTGCCTCAGGAGCTCACCGTCCTTCTGTTTCCTTCAGGCATGTTTCCCTCTCGCCCAACTTTCCCTGAGTTTGACGAAAGGCGCGACACCATTGTTGCCTTCCACTTCACCTCTTCCTTCTACAATTCTTTTGAACGCCCAGAATTGGTTAGGGAGGTCAATGATGTCAGCCTCAGCTTGCCCATCCTTCAGTCCCCCTTGCTTTGGCTAAGGCAGCTGGAAAGGATCTCCTGGAAGTATGTTTAGAAAAATCAGGTGTCGGGAAACTGCAGATGTCTGTTCTCCCTGCCTCAATCACTATTCGTTTTTACAAGAAATTTCCTTCCTCCCCTTCAGCAGGCCACCTTAAAGAAGACACCTGGCAACAGAGTCCAAGGTAGCCACAAGTGATGTATGAAAGAAATCTTAGCCAGCATGGGCAATTGTTTTGTGGCCTGTAGCCTGAAAGTCATAGAACACTATTCATTTACAGAAAGCTGATCTAGAGTTGGTTCAATGTCAAAAATGAAGATCACTGCAGTGCTGGACAAGCAGTAACTTGGAGTGACTTTAGACTGACATCCCCAGCAGAGTAAATTGATTTATGTTAATACAAGCCTTAGTTCTTTCCAAAATACTGAAGTATGTTATATCCATAAAACTGCCTTCAAGACAGATTGTATACATTTGGGATTCTGTTATTAGCTTACAGGATTTTCCCCTCTCGTGTTATACACATGGAGGTATTAAATGCTACTTATTTCAAATACTTGAAGAATAGGTCATTTATTTCATTCAATGTGTGGAAGGTTCTTTTTTTTTTTAATCTTTTACAAATAGCATTTGCTCAGAGAATAAATTACAATTGTTTGGGATGCTTAAACTTAAAAAAAGCTATTCTTAAGGATTAATTTTTAAACAATTGAATCGTGAGTATAATATGAATGTAGTTAAGATGATAAATGCAACTAATTTTCTCCCTCTATTAGCTTCTTTCATATGCTACTTACAAATGCCAGTCAAACTCAGCAACCCTTTCATTTTATTATTCGGTGATGAGGTAGCTAGATTAAAAATACATGATGGCATTTTCCAAGTTGGATTTATAAGTACCATGACTGTTTAATTTTGGCCTGCCATTAGCTATAAATGGACGAAAGAGTAGTTTGCAGTCAAAAGACCACCACTGGAAAAAAAAAAAAGGTTAGATTTGAGTAGTACCTTTTATAGCTATGTCACCACATGCCATTTTCAAATTGCAGTTCTGAAATATTATGCTCAAATCTCTATTATTAGTGGGCAATGTAATTGTAGTGCAGAAATAACATCCACTCAATTTAAAAGTTCAAATTTTGGAGAACATCTAACAAATTTTAATTCCTGTTCTTGTCTCAACAGTCTTTTTCCTCCAGCTTTCAAGAGCTTGGCTTACCCAGAACTGAATCCTGCTGTTTCTTTGTTGTCCACTATAACTAGCCCATCCTGTTGATTTGATAAAACTTGTGAAGTTTCTCTACTAGCACAAAGCTGCATTTTGGTTTTTTTTTATTTTAGATCAGAATTGGGCAACCGTTTTAGACTTGAGGCCATACTAGATGCAAGGTAAGAAGCCAGTTAATACCTGAAGGTCATAAGTAATTCCTATAATTGAGCTTAAGGAGTTAAAAGAAGACACAAAGAAGCCTTGTAAAGTATTGGCAAATTATTTCCACATTGATGCCAAGAAAACAACAGACGTGTCCATGAGGTTAGCAGGAGCTGAGATGATTTGAAAGAGGCTTTACTTTTATTTAGCAAAAACAAATTTTCAAATACATCCAAGCAACAAGTTGACCATCATATGATGGATTTGCATAGCAGAAACAATAGCTGGGTCCTCATAAATGTTCGTTTCGGTGTTTCCAATAAATGGCAAGGAAAATAGAATGTGGCTGGATTTTCTGTTTTAAAATTCAATTGTTCAGAATTCATTTCAGTTGTATTGGAACCAAGTTTAGTCCACCAGACAAAACAGGAACATCCTAAATATTCAGCTTCTTAAATAAGGTATTCTTTCCACTCTATATAAGAGTGTGTGTGCTAAATCCAATTATTGAGATAGAATAAACTGTTTCTTAAACTGGCAAATATGAACTCACCTCAAGGAATATTTGTGGTTGCCTGTGGTGTTCCTGAAGCTAAAAAGACAAAGTCACTGCATATGCTTTCTACTAAATAAATCATATAGGGTTGATAACAAAAATGAAAGCTATCTCTGCCTAAAACCCACAGCCAGGTGACTTTGCAACAGTTGAAACAGTAACTGGTCTGAACATTTTAAGGAAATAGGTTTTTAAAAAAAGCCTTTTCTAATTATTCACATGCATTTCCTATGTTGTTGGTTTGTAAAAAAAAAAAAATCAAGCCATTTCTAATGATTATACGCATAGATTCCCTGTGTTGGTAGTTTGCTTTCTTTCATTGCTATTGCTTGTTTCAAAAGCTGTTAATTTTAGTCTGCAGAGTGTAAACACCATAAAGATTAGGAAAACTCAGCGAGCAACAAGTAGATGGTTAAGAGTCATAAACTGCAGTACTTAGTGCCTCTAAGGACCCTTCCAGTTGTTGAACTGAAGTGCCATCCACTCATCCTTGTATTTTTTCTATTTGCACTTAACAACTGCACAAACATGCCCTCAACATACAGTTTAGCTTGGGGAAGTTCCGTCTGAGTCAGGAGAAAATGGTGATAACCTAACCTTGACTGTCCCCATGGCTGATCCTTACTTTGGCTCTATGACTGACATTTCAACTCTCTTCTCTGATGCGCCTTCAAAATAATGGGTGCCAATGCCCACAAGATTTCATATGCCTCAAGATTGTCCTTGGAATGTATTAGAGTAAGGGGGAACACTACTTTGATGTTGTAGGTTGGCTTAAGTTGGGTTGCAGATGAAGGCAAAAATCATAAACACCCAACAGGGAAAAAAAGTATGGGCAGGACATGTCTGTATAATGGTCAAGTGAAAGTAGGGGAAGGCTGCCAGGGAATCCTTCCACTGTGGACACTAGCAGAATAGCATCATTGGAATGAATCAGATGGGGTCAAAATGGATAGATTTGTCATTGCAATGTAAGGTCATGCTGAGTCAATCCTGAGCCGGTCAGGCTTGAACTCCTGGCAGTGGACAGAGTTAGTGTGCAATACTACAATCAAACCACTGTGCCACCACAGCTCAGGTTAAATTTTACAAGTTTTACAAATTCAAAGTGAAAATGAAAGTTAAAAAATCCAAGGCTAAAAAGTTAAACAATGTGGAGGGAGTGCTGTGAAGTCACTAGCTACCCCCCAGAGCTACATAATCCTCTTAGACAGGGGTGAAATGCTCCCGGTTCGGACCGGCTCGGGCGAGTAGGTAGTGATGACAGCCAGTGGTTCGGAGAACCGGTAGCAAATGGCCACCCGAGACTCCGCCCACCCGCCCAGTCCTTGTTACTTCCTGCTTTTACTTCCAGAGAACTGGTAGTAAAAAAAAAATGCTTAAAAAGTTGAAAAAAAGTTCCGACGATCAGTTGAGCGATGTGGTGATCCTAGGAACTTTTTTTTTTTACTTTTTAAGCATTTTTTTCTACCAGTTCTGGAGAAACAAAGCACTCGGCTGCTCCCCCTTTTCACTCACCCCGAGCTTCCTGCTGTGGATTTTCATGCCTTGCTTCACATTCCCGGGATCATCGCCCTCGTCTTCTTCTTCCTCCTCCTCTCCAGGTGGAAAAATGCCAGGAGTACAAAAAGAAGCACTTGGTTGCTCCTGCCGTTTTTCCATTTGTAAAGAAGCTTTCGTGAAAGCAAGTCTGGCTTCCTGAGCTGCTCACTAAAAACCTTACCAGTACTGCTGTGCACGCAGTGTGTGTGTGTGTGTGCTGCACTGAATGTCAGTGCAGAGGCAAGGAGGGGGAGGGAAATGGCATTTTTCCACTTGGAGAGGAGGAGGAAGAAGAAGACGAGGGTGACAATCTCGGGCGCGTGAAGCAAGGCATGGAAATCCGCAACAGGAAGCTTGGGCTGAGTGAAAAGGGGGAGCAGCTGAGCAATTCGTTTCTCTCCCCGTCATCTCCCAGACTGGGTGGCCGAGGTAGAAAGGCTTGCAATCTTTGGGGCTAGGAGGCATTGGATCTGGCTTGGCCAGGGGGGTCAGGCTGGTCAGGTGCTGATCATCAGAAACTTTTTTTTTTACTTTTTAAAGCATTTTTTACTAGTTAAAAATGCTTTAAAAGAGAAAAATGGCCACGCCCACCCAGTCACATGACCACCACCCACAGAACCGGTGGCAAAAAAAATAGATTTCACCCCTGCTCTTAGACCCTCATGCTAATTAGCAGAGCCATTTACAGAAAATCAGAAGAACGGGGGCTTGTCTCACACCTATTGGGGTAAGATGTTCCAGAGGGTGGGGGGCAACAGCAGACAAGGCCCTCTTCCTAAATCCTGCCAGCGGATGTTTTTACATATACAAATATATATATATATATGATAGTATATATCATATATATATGATGGGTTGCCTTATAGGGTAGGTCAGGGGAATAAAAATTTAATTAATAATAATAATAATTGACACATACACAATTAGGTCAGGACTTGGATTGTAATAAATGTCTTCATAGCCCTCTCTTACTTCTCACTTCTACAGCCACCCAGCCTAATTAATCTTGTCAGCCAACAAAGCTTTAATTAGATTCTACTCTTATAGCTGGCTAGCCTGGAAAAAAAAGTTTGTGGAAATATTAGGTATAGAAAGTTTGTTCAAACATCAAAATAAAAATAGCTGCTGAATGGTAGATTATTTAGTTCAACAATGACATATCACAAAATACAGTCCGTGCATTAAACCTTTAGGGTGTACTTTCTTAACACCTTTATACCTCTGATATCTTCTTTCTGACATTGGTTTCCATGGTGATTTGCTCAATGGACTTATACAAAAAGTTCCTGCTGTGTGAATAAAGTCTATGTACACTTAAACACTTTGCAAGGGTACCATAAATTAATATGGCATTACGACTTCTAGTTTCCAGCAAAAATGAACCCATACCAAATAACATGTTTGCTTAATGATCACCATGTTAACTTAATGATTGCCATAAAAAAGGTCATAAAATCAGATCCGGTCACATGATGACCCACTTTACAATTGTCACGACTTACCATCATAATTTCCAGGCTCAGTTATGGTCATAATGGGAGGACTACCTGTACTAGGAAAGTAATATATTCAATGTAGTCAGGCCCCACATAAATACACCTATACTCCAAGTGTTCAAAGTCATAGAAAATACATAAACCACATCTATTGAATAGATTTCAATGATCTTTACTTTCACAAGTCTTGGCTTTTGCTTGCCAGTGACCTTCCATGAGGTTTTAGTCACAACCATCACATCAACTATTGCTACAATACAAAATCATCAGCAGTGAATCACAAATGGCCCCTATCAAGAAGATTGATTATATGTCACCTAGTTGGTGTCAACTCTAAGTGACCAAATAGATAGATGTGCTCCATGGTGATAATCTCCCTAACCTGGTCTTTTATGTCTTCATAATTTTGCCATCAAAAAGACTGCTTTGAATAATATAAAATCACTATAAATGTGTATGCCACCTCTAAAATGAAAGGCACTTTCTGGTCCTACCGAATGCCAGAAGATTTGAGGCCGTCCTATATTTGCCGCAATATTGTACTAAGTGTTAAAAAATTCTACTTAAGTTGAAATCTTTCTCAAGAAGTTAGAAAGTGATCTGTGGTTTCTTTATGGACATTTTAAAAAAGTTTTCCTTGCATGTGGCTCTACCTTTGATTGACCCTCAAATAACATGGGTCACATAACTGATGAAGCTTGTGATTTTTAGAAATTACTTCTGCCTCTTTTGTAAAGACGATCCCTTCAGAAGATAAAGCCAAAAGAAGCATATATAAATAAAAATATTAATGTTATTTATCTCGGAAGGAAGACAGGATGTATCCTAGACAGATAGATATCCGTAGATTTCGATTGTAAACACAAATGCCAAAAACTGCAAATGCCAATATAAGAACATGAACTGCCAGGTTTTTACCATTTCCTGTATATGTGCTTCTACCATTCACACAGGCTTGATGTTTTTAAATGGTGCTGCTGGCGTGAGAAGCAATATTTTGAGATCCTCCCTTTAGGCCACTGGTTTATTGTATTTGGCCTAGAGGGTACGACATAACAGTTATGCAAAACAAGGTCTCTTTTTTGCCATCAGTGAGTTTAAGGCTTATAAGCCAAGGTTAACAATCTATATTTATGAGTGGTAGCCAGCTGCCTCAATGTTTTCACATGTGTTTGTTAATGAATGGTAACCTGCAGGTCAGGTTATTATGTAAATAACCATTATCAAGGGTAGAGGTGAAGAACCCAGTAATGAGTTGTGTTTCTCCATTTCTCTCATAGGTTTGTAATGAATCCTGGATACTGCCATTCATAAGGATATCTTATTGTTGCTGTATTTTTTTGAATATGGGGACCAGGGTGAATGAAATTTGTAATTAAGTTTAAGCTAGAATTTCTTTTCTCCATCTAGCCCATTCCCATGCAAAATGAGTTGCATTTCTGGAATTAGTTCCTCTTCAAGGTTTGGATAATCCCAGATTTCTGCCTTATGCACAGCCTCCTGATTTCCCCCCCTACCTGCGTTTCCTGGCCTGCTGTACTGCAAGCATCTAACCATTTCTTTTATATTCTGCATCTTGAGCTTACGATACCCACAAATCAACGGTCTGCATCTTTGCAGATAATGCTTAACTGTGAAGCACAGCCAGCAAGCCATATAAAAGGCTTTTCCATTAGGGAGTTAGTAGCAAACCTTTCAGGATTATTGATAGGTTGTGAACATAAGGTGTAGTCTCACTGCATATGCTTTTTAATATTATACTACAGTGGGATGGAGGAGACTGGAGGAGGATGCTGACCTTAACTCTTGGATACTCTATGCTTTGCATTATAGTCCAAAAACAATATCAGCACCCCTTTGCTCAATTTATTAGAAATCCAGATGGAGCAACACAAGCTCTATGGACAAAGTCAGCACTAAAATTAACCAATTTTTAAGAGTCCAGTATGACAGTCATGTTCTTGACTGCAGCTTTTAATCTCTGGCACAATTTGAGCATGGGGTTTCTTGTCTGCTAGATTCAAACTTTTTGGCTGGCATGTCAGAATGGATCAGTCCATCAATCTAATGTTGATCAATCAATTGCTCCGATGCAATTCATCCACAGCAAAACAGCAGTCAGCTCTTAGGAATGTAGGAAGGTAATGATATATTCTACTGTCTTACAGTAGCCATAGCTCTGATGATCTTGGATATCAATCAGATCTGGGGAGATATCAATCAGACCTGGGGAGAGCAAAGGTTTAACCAAGACTTTTCTGCTAGCCAAAGCAAATATTAATTTGCTTATAAACTAAATTGGGCAGCATAATACTGGAAGTTTCATTAGCTAAAAGGGCTGTCCACTGAGATATATCTGTATATCATCTCTCTGTTCATCAAATCTTTTTAAAGCCATCAAAGCTAATGGACAACACCACTTCTTCAGACAATATATTTCCTAGTTGATGTGAACTATTTTTTTTCTCCCAGTTCTTAGGCTTCACTGAGCGATCCTGAATTTTAGTAACATCCTCTTTAGTTACTTTTTCAGTGATTTAGTCTTTTCTTCAAGGAAAGATAATCTAGTCCATTGATCATATCAGCTTTTTGGGACCATTCTTCATCCTACGGATGTCTAATTTTGAAATAGGACATCAGTTCTTTACACAATATTACCAGGTGATTCTGATTTCACATTTTGTTTTCAATTCCTTTACCAGTAATAATCTTCCTATTATGAAATATGCCTTCCCCCCCTTACATACTAAACAGGTGCTTCAACTGAGCCCATTTGAACTTATGGAAAAATATTCAGTTCCCAGTTTTTTTTTTTTTTAAAAAGAACATTTTAGGTGCACGTAGGAGTTTGTAAATCTGCTTTCTCATTTCCAAAAGCAAGTGGCAGTAGACTTAATACAGCTAAAGTATTGATATATGTGATGTATTGTAATACAATAATTCAGGTATTACACCAATATGAGTCCCCATTTAATCTAATAGCTCATAGGGTGATCTTGAATTTATTGAAATCTCTTTATCCAACCTATCAGGATTGCTGTTTTGAGGATGAAATAGGAAATAAGACACACACACCCCATCTTCCATATTTATTATTTCAATCTTGCAAAACAGGCTAGAAATGTAATAACAAATGCATAATGAAATGGAAGTTTATGTCATGGATAAAGTTGCATGGGTATACGTTTTATTAGAAGATGTTGTATAAGTGGTCTGTTTCCTTTTTCTGGTATTCTGGATTGCTGCAGTGCATTTGTATCCATCTGAATGATGCTTTTATATAGCTTACAACCCTGTGAAAGGTTGGGTTGTTACTTTGATAATAGATCACTTGATCAGTGGGGGTTGTTTTTTGATAGACTGTAATTTGACATTGTTACCTCTGCTAACGAGGCTATCCAGGAAGGGTAGTGTGTTGTGATTTTCTTCTTCCCTTATGAATTTTATTCTTCTGGAGATATTGTTGATTGTTTAATATGTCTTCTCTAGTAGTTCTTTTCTTATTCTGATGAAGTGTTATCTACATATGGAATCCATACTTTGAGTTGTATACATGGGAATGCATTACAGTCTCTGCTATGAGTCCTGAGAGCGATGACCTTATCAGTGTTCCTCTGCTTTGCATATCTGTCAATCAAACTGATAGGTAGTGCGGCAGGGGTTGATGCAGTCCACAATTCTAGGTATTTCAGTATATTTGGCTAGGTCAGGTGTGTTCTGTAATACTGCTGCTGTGGATTTCTTTTACTCATTCTGGATCTAATTCAGATCAGAATCTAAATTTAGACTTTAAAAAATTGCAGCCACAAAGTCCAATACTGACTTCTGTGTTATGTTTTCTTCATCCCCTCAAATTCTGTGCTCTCTAAAACAATTATCTCCTATGAGTATGCCAGATGTTCAATTCTGAGACAGTTGTGCTAACAAAAGGAAGATCTGAGAACATTATTCCGGGTCCTAAGCGCTCCATGGCTTAGGACCTGGATATTTACGAGATCACCTTCTGCCACCGATGGCCTCCCACCGACCAATATGCTCCCACAGAGAGGGACTCCTCAGGGTGCCGTCAGTCAAACAATGCCGACTGGTGACCCCCAGGGGGAGAGCCTTCTCTGGGGGGGCACCCGCCCTCTAGAATGAATTGCCCTCGGGATAGATATGATTCCCGACCTACGTACCTTTCATCGGGCCCTTAAGACTTTACTATTCCAACAGATAGCTGGCTAGATAGGAATTTTAGGGGTGTTTTAATTGGGAGTTTTAAATTTGGCCAAACTATTTAATACATTTTAAATTGTTATTAAATTTTGTATTATATGTTGTTTTTACTATGGCTGTACACCACCCTGAAACCCTCAGGAGAAGGGCGGTATAAAAATTGAAATAATAAATAAATAAATAAATAAATTATTGTTCATCTCAGAATGGATTGCACCAGGGGTGTCTAATATTCCTGTTCTTTTGGCTATACTAAATTCTTAATTGAAAGAAGAAATACCATAGCTAATTTTTGTATGATAGAACTACTATGAGCTCAATTTCCTGGCTTGTTCCAGAGGCACCACATCCCTTATATGTTGTTCTTGTTAAACTCAAGGCCCGGGGGCCAGATCCAGATCCCAGGGTGCTTAAATCTGGCCCGCATGGCTGTCCTGGAAACAGAGAAGGACCGGCCTGCAGTGCCTCTGCCAGCAAAAACAGAGCTCGGGAGAGCCGCCTGCAGCCCTCCTGAGTCCCGTTTTCTCTGGCAGAGGGTTACAGGAGGCTGTCACAGCCGAAAACAGAGCTTGAGAGCCCGTTTTCACTGGCAGAGCACTTGGGCCACCACAGGTGCCCCCGATATGACTGATATCGAGCTGGCCATGCCTACCCTAGCCATGCCCCCCCCCCGAGGTTAACACAACCCTGATGCGGCCCTCAATGAAATCGAGTTGACACCCCTGCCTTATAATAACTCTGTTCTTCCTAACCAATTATATTTGGCTCTCTGTAAGGCACCTGGCATTTAGGGAAAATCAAACATGATCTTCTAAGCCAAATTTGCCAACCGGTCTCTAATCTGAATGTTGTGATTTGTGATCCAATAGGCCTAGAGAACCCAGGCTTCGAAATCTTTTGGTTTCTAAGACTTCATTCCAAACAAGGAAGCTTGTTGTTGTTCTTGTATGACACGAATTGCTCTTTGTATTTGAAATTTTGTTCTGGCAGACATAAAGTAAGGTTAGATATGTGCATGGGGGCACCTGCATTATATCTAATGGAGTCATTGGTGTGATTCATTGTTTGCAGAGGGGGCAGGATGGAGGGGATTTGTATGAACTATGTGCAGGAGGCTTATTTTAGCCATTTGAATAATGTGATGCTGCCACTAGGGTGTCTCGGCAAACGAGCTCTCCCGTCTCCCAGGGTTTCTGGTTCCAATAAAAGCAAAATATGAGTGATGGTCTGACTTGCTCAGCCTCTGCTTTTTGCTCTTTTATGATTGAGAAATAGTTGCTGAAATTGTCAATAACAATAAATAAAATCAAGCTGCCTGGCTGTGAAGTGGAGGGGACGGGAGAGGGGGAAATCTTTCTTTGCTGACATTCTGTTTTGTTCTTTGGGGCATTATGTAGATGGCAAAGCACACATACAGAGAGACAAAATGGTGAGTTTCCAGGGAGGTAGGATGGGGCTTTTTCATCTTTTATGTAGCTTTAAGTCAACTAACAGATTTGCTGGAGTCAGAAGCAAACACTTCTTTGCCAGTAATTGTCTTGTATAAAAGGAGTCCTTCAATGTCACCAAAAGAACTCACTTAAGAAAATAAATGGGCTTTTCATTTCTCATTGGCAGGAGCAGAGTATTGGGGGTGGTGGTGGGGAGATGATTGGGGATCTTTTCCAGTCCGATAACCAAGTCACATAAGAGAGTAAGGGAAGGTAGAATTCTTATCTTTATTATATTATTCTACAGGTTATATTATATGAAAACTACCCCAGAGGTTTTCCTAAAGAAAAGTGGCTAATACCGTGAAAGAGTTGCAAGTAATTGTTAGTCAGTACAACCTATGGATCTCAATAGATGGTAGCACCTGGTTGATTTTTTTTTTCCTGGACATTGAAGCTAAGCAAGATTGAATCTGGTTACCACGCT
Organism: Masticophis lateralis; assembly: GCA_030761175.1. Taxonomy (NCBI): domain Eukaryota; kingdom Metazoa; phylum Chordata; class Lepidosauria; order Squamata; family Colubridae; genus Masticophis; species Masticophis lateralis. The sequence continues at coordinate 116,218,204 of JAUDYJ010000002.1, forward strand.
AGTCTAAAAAGCCATTGTTTGTTAAGGCACCAAGCTAAAAACTGGGAGACTGTAAGTTCTAGTCCATTTTAGGCATGATACCAGCTGGGTGACCTTGGGCCAGTCCTACCAGCCCAAAAAAGGAGGCAACCCACAAATCGCTTCTGAAATCAGAGAGAGAGAAATAGAGACGGAGACGGAGAAAAAGAGACAAGAGAGAGAGACAGAGATCTGAGAAATTAGTAGGAAGCCAATGGGAAATCACTTGTCCATTTATTAACTGGGAGTTGAGTTGACTCAAGGGTGTTTTTACCTGAAATAAGTTATAGAGGAAGACTATGGTAGTTGTGTGGGCTCAACGCCCAACATTGTCATATGCCCTCTCTCCCACATTCTTTCAACGGTAGCAAAAGAACAGTCTGGTTGAACAAAAGCAAAATGTGAAATGATGAAACCTACAAACCAGGCCTCACTTTCCAGTCTTAGTATTGAAGGACATCCCTTTTATGCACCCAAAACCCAGGGATGTACTTAGGCTTTTTTCCCTTCCATCCAAGTTTTTTTAAAAAAACTTAAACCATACCATACACATACCACACACACACACACACATACACACAGAGATTGAGAGAGAGCATTCCTAGACTCGATCACCGGAGAGTTATATGCCTACAGGCTGCTCAGTATTGCCAGAGATGAAAAAGTATCTGGCAACAGAAATATGTAAGATCATTCCACTTTTTTTGCTATTCTTGCCTAAGGAGTGAATCTCTGCCCTTACTAGGGACCCTCTTTTACTTGGCTGTACTTCATTTTTCTTTTTCTAGAAAATAGAAAGCAAATTTAAGAAGTATCTTTTTTTTTTTCCTACAGTTTTGTTCAGGAATTATTGAAATGGGATGGGGACATACAAGGGGAAGTCCCCAACAATTTCTCTCTCTAATGACAACTTGCCTAAGTCAAGGGCCTGAAAAGTAAACAAAGAAAAATACAAACTCTTCCCCCCGTGCTTCCCCCCTGTATCTTAAGAAACAGAAGTGAAGATGAATGGACAAACTCTGCAGTTGTGGCTTTTTGTGTTCCTTCCTGGGAGCACCTTGGTGTATTTTTTTCAAGAGATGCAGGCGTGTATCAGTACTAGAAGAAAAAATAAAGATGATTAGAGCAGTAAGTATCCTCACCTCTTTTCATAAAAGAGATAAAGATTTGTTTGATCTATGAAAGGAATTCTTACAATAGGAACCGGCAGAGAATTCAGTGGCCTTCAAGGAAACAAATTTAAAAAGGAGCAAGACCACTATACAAGAGGGACAACAGGAAACAAATCGAAAATATACCCCACAGCTGGAATTCAAAATAATGCTTAAGTCTTTTTCCTACTCATCCAGTTTGCTCCTCCCCCACCCCCAATAACAACAACACTACAGACTCAGCATAAGAGACTGGTCTGAACAGGAATTATAAAACCTAAGGCCTAAAGAGTAGAAGAGATACAAGTACTACCTATAAGAAGAATAAGTGGCTCAGAAATTCACAATAGATTGTAAGAATAACAAAAAAAAAAGCTTCCTTAGACAAGCTCAAACTAAAATAAAGATATGGTCTACTAGCTGCTCACTGAAGATGGCTAAAGGGTAACAAATAACAAAGAAAGATTGCAGTTACTCAGTTCCAGTTTTGATTCAATTTTCAAGGCAGTTATAAAGAGCTGATTGAAGGAGCAGGATTGCTGCTCATGCTTTACAGAAACAATTCGAAGAATTTGCTGGTGGTCTTGTCAAACCATTTTTCTATTTACCTTTGAGAAACTCCAGAGAGTTGAGCAGCAACTTCACATGATGAATACCATGTGAAGTATCAGAATAGTGAACGTGAGCAAATGTTCTCCCTATTTTAAAAAATGGAAGAAAGAAGTTAATTAAATTGATGTTGATACTTGGGGCAATTTACAATGAAAGGGGAAGTCTCACCAAAGCCAACTCCCTGCAGTCAACTTGCCATGGCCATCTCACTACAGGGCAAGTTGCCATGGGACAATGTATCAATTCAATTTAATTATTTAAAATAAATTAAGAATTATTTTAATGTTTGTCATTCACATCTCATTCTATTCCTCCTTTTTTTAAAAAAAAAAGATTTATATGCCGCCCTTCTCCGGAGACTCAGGGCGGCTTACAATGTGTTAAGCAATAGCCTTCATACTTTTGTATATTTATACAAAGTCAGCTTATTGCCCCCACAAACTGGGTCCTCCTTTTGCATCCTTTCTTTAATGATTATATTCAGTTCAAATCAGATCTTTATTGTCAGTGCACAACGTATGTACAATTTGATTGGTTGAGCTCACTCAGTGCACACGCACACACCCAAACACAATACAACTCACAGTGAAGACAGAGTAAATCATATTAACAAAACACCCGGTCCTATGGCACCAGTGTGAACATGTTACACATTGTACCGGCCCTGCAGTCCATCATACTACATAGTTATGATGTTATTTCTCATTCAGGAGTCTGACAACCCGCAGATAAAAACTGTTCTTCAGCCTGTTTGTGCGGCTAGCTATACTTCTATATCTCCTTCCCGATGGTAGGAGGGTAAAGAAGTGGTGACCAGGGCGAGAGTCGTCTCTGAGTATTCTATCATTTCTTTGATATTAGTGTAACTCTTGTCCCACAGCAAGTTGTCTCATGGTGAGCAGGCCATGGTGAGTTGCCCCGCAGTGAGTTGGTCATGGTGAGTTGGCTGTGGCAAGCTGGCCGTGGTAAATGGTCATAGGCTCATTTTACAATGGGCCATAATGCAATTAATCTGTAAGCCTCCTGAAAGCAATATCGGGTTACTAAACATCAATATGAATTTTTAAAAAACAAGTCAGGTCAGATTACTTCACTGTTTTGTCAGGCAATTTCCCTTAGCAGATTATGGGAATGCTATGATCATAATAGAGTTCGACTTCTGCAAGGGATTTAAGAAAAGCACTCCATGGCTCTCTGACTAACAGACTGTTAATTAAGTGTGTACCAAATAGAATGGCTATTAAGTAAATCCAGAGCTAGCTCCAAGCTTTCTTCAAGGCATGCTGGTCAACAGTTCCACATTAAACTGGAATTAAATGGAGTACCAAAGAGTTTGGCCTAGTACTCTTCAGTACTTTCATTATTGACCTAGATGACAAAGTGGAAAAAATATTTCTTGAATTTGCAGATGAAATAAAATTGGGTGGGATAGATAATAATCTAATAAAGAGATGTAGGATGCGGGGATACCTGGCTTCATAGTAGTATATATGAAAAGATTTTGGGAATTTTAGCTGTTTTTAAGTTCCCTGCTAAGTCAAACTCCTCCTGAAATCCTGTTTTGTTGCCATGGGTGGGTGGGGTTGCCCCATAAAGGGATGAGTGAAGAGTTCTAGGAGTGTATGTGTGCACTCACAGAACCGGTTGTTAAACCTGTTGCAGCCCTCCACTGCTTCCAAAGTCAGTAAAATGAGGCCCAGATTGTTGGGGGCAGGATACTGATATTGTAAACTACTTAGAGAGTGCTGTAAAGCACGATGGAATGGTACATAAGTATTGCTGTTATTATCCCTTATGCCCAGATGGAGCAAGATTTTTTTGATGCAAGATTTTTTCCAGATTCCTGGTTTGTTGGCATGGAACTCTGGGACTTTTAATCCAAAACATTTTCCATATTAAGGAACATTGAATTTAATAATTTCAGTAACATTTGTTTAGGGCTTCTGTATTATTAATATGCCAATTTAAGCATAAATATCATCAAATAGACTTTAAGAATAGGAGTTATGATCACAGGAATCTGGAAAAAATAATTCCTAATCAGAATCGGCCAGTGACATCTTGGTACATGAGAAAGACACAGAAGGCAACCAAATTCTGATAGTGGCTGGCAGTGTATAATTTTTTCTGCCAATAAGAAGAACAGCTAGAGGGCTCCAGATTGTGATACCACAGCTATCCTGTAACATCTGCCATCTCAGTGGTCCTCCCCTTCTGAGGTGCTATGAAATTGTAATGAATTTGAGCTCAGATGGATTACTATAATGCTGGAAGGGACATACACGGTAGCTTTTTAAAATCAGTTCCTCTTCCTCCTCTCACTACGATGAAAAGATAAGGTATACATTTACATTTTTACATATTATTATATGTCAGTCAGTGCTGTCTGCAAGTTTTATTTCCTCCAGAACCCTCTCCAGCTTGCCTCCCACATCAAGAATATAGTCAGAGCCAGCAATCAGAAGATAGGTATGTTCCTACCAGAAAGATTGCTAAAATGAGGAGATATCCCAAACCTTCTCCTTTGATGAGAAACAATCCCTGAAGTTGCTCTTAGCAAGGGACTGAGAAAGAGCTTTAATGCCTTGAGCTAAGTCAAGAAACTGAGTGCCAGAGCCTTCTTCCTTTCATCAGTTCTTTGCCTGGCAACATGTGAGAACAATTTCTTCCCACCAAGGCTGCAGAATTCTATAACTGGGTGAACGGAAGAAACATGAAACAGTATTCCGTTCCAGCTGGTAGCCATATTCTTAGCTGTATTCCATTAGTTAATAGCCCAGGAAAAAAAGTTATGGACCCCGCCAATCCCTTCCATTTTTTGCATTATGCCACTCTTTTTCATTAACACACTGTGGTCTGTGTGGGGATCCATGTAGCAGATAAATAGGCTGAGCCCTAATCACCTATCGTAAACTACAATGACATAAAATGACAACACGTGGGTCATGATGTCATTCTGAAAATGGCTGTCAGGTTTCCAAGTGATGAAACCCATACAAAAAAGAAATGAGCAAAGTCCATCTTCCAAAACAAATTTCTTTTATTTAGGTAAACATCAAATTGGCAAAGTCTGTTGTAATTCCGGTTCTGTCACACACCAGAATAACACCACATAATATTGCAAGTTAGAAACATCCCTCAAAAGTCACATTCTCCAATAAACACTCAATCCACATTCCCCAGTGTCTTCAAACTCCACCTTCCATTCTCACCAGGAGCAGCCTCTGTTCCCATGGAAAAGAAAGTCACCTAGCCAAAACAATCCTCACTATCTATTCGCTCCTTCCCCCTAATGTAAGAATGTGACGAGCCTGAAAACCCCCTTGCATAGTAAAGAGAAACAAAGGACTACATGAGTAATACATGAGAGCTAAATAAAATGGCTACACGTATGTCAAATTTTGGCTCAACAATGGCATGATTATATAATGTGCACCAGGCATGTCATGCAATCTGATGCAAGTTTATAATTTATGACGTTTGCCCAATGTCACAATGCAGGTGTGTCTTATTCCTCTTGCTTCTCTACAGATAAGTACGAATTGGACTTATCGTGACTTGTTGAAACGACCATTTTGCACATGGATGTTTGTAGTCAAGTCTTTGTGACAAGTCTTGAATGAAGAAAAATAGTCCTGTAACTCTCAGAATGTTTTCCTCACATAAATCACTTGTGATTAGCCTCCCACTTCAACTCAGTAAATCTTTTAATATGTATTATTTCAAGGTGAGGCGTGCATATGTGTACATGTGTGAGGTCAGCTTCCTTTCTCAGGATTTGCAAGACATCAGGAAATGCTTAAAAGTTGCAAAGGCCACCTGTGGCAGATTAATGTCAGTTCTCATTTCTTCCCCTGGAGAATTTTCACATATTGAAGACCCTAAGGGGTGCATTGACATTCATAGCTCCTCCAGGGGGAGAAACATATGGAAGCTCCATGGGGACAAACTTCATGATCTGAATTACCAATCAGTGTGTGTCTCGAGGCTCAGCTGGGGAAAGACGCGCAGATAACAAGACTTCATGCTTCTGCAATTCTCATTTTAATCGCCCTGTTACTAAATATGGTTTTCCTGTCAGTCAAATCTACAAGAAGGCTCGGGGAGCAGATTACTTACCCACTTTGCTGGCGTACCCCATTACAGTTTATGAGACTACACGACGGCAAGTGATTAGTGATTCGCTATCTTTCTGCTCCAAAAGAAAATAATTTTATATTGTTTTCAGGTTTGGAATTGAGTGTCGTATTCACAATAGCCAGGATCCAATGGCAGATGTGTGATACAAAGGTGAGCCGTCATGTTGCTTTGTGCAACTGGAGGCAAGGGGAGAAAATGGAGCCTTGTGTTTGCCAATAATGGCTGAGTTCACAAAATGTGCCAAATTACTGGAAGCTAATCATAGTTGGATCTGGTTGCTATTTGGATAGGAAGCCAGGGTGGTCTAGTGATTAAGGCACCAGGTTGGAAACAGGGAGACTGTGAGTTCAAGTCCTACCACAGCAGTGAAAGCCTGCTGGGTGATCTTGGGCCAGTTATTCTTTCTTAACCTGCCCTTCCTCATAGGGTTGTTGTTGTGGCAAAAATAGGACGAAGAAGGAGCAATAGATACGTTTATTGCCTTCAGTTGTTTATAAAAAATAGTAAAGGCATGATACAAATTAAATAAGTAAATATCAGGGCTGTAGAGAAAACTAAAAAATATTTAAAAAAAAAAAATAAAAATCCCAGAAAAAGACAATGATGAACTATTTCCATATTGGTGCTAAGAAGCTCACTTGGATGTATCCATGTGATTACCAGGATTAAAAGTCAACTTGAAAAGACTTTACTTATGGCTTATTTAGCCATTTTTTGTTGTTATTTTTGAATAAGCTGCAATTGGCTGTTTTGACATTGCACTTTAGGTCATAAACAAATCACAATGGCTGAGTTTATAAGTGAATAAGTGAAGCCAAACCAAACAAACCACATTAGGGCTTTATTTAAATTGTAAATCAGGCCTTGGGAAACATCTAGAATAGGCATGATAATAAAGTAGGGGTGCTAGGATCACCCCAAATCAAAACATCACAATCACAGCATTTCTCACTGTTAATCATAGGAAAATTTAGTATTTGCCCAGTAATTAAGTTCCTGCAAATAATTTCTTACACAGTTTGCATGAATAGAAAAGGAGGGAGAGGTAGACGATCTGATTCCTTTTGATATTCAAAGCTTCAACTTCAATATTTTGAATTAAAGCTGTAGTCAAATTTCCTGTGCCTGATGGGAGCTGAAGTCCAATATTCTTGGAGGCCACTAGGTTGCCTGTCTGTGAAACAGACAATTTATTCAGAAAACTAAAAATAGATCTGATAATAGCAATGACCAGCTGTAAAATAATTCCAGATCTCAGTATTAGCTTTCTTTCTTTTCTTTTCTTTTCTTTTCTTTTCTTTTCTTTTCTTTTCTTTTCTTTTCTTTTCTTTTCTTTTCTTTTCTTTTTCTTTTTTTGCATGTTTCACAGACTGGGAAATAATTTAATCCTTCCTCTGGGGCATTTTTAAATACAGTATATGGGTTCCTTAAAGAAAAATGAAGCTATCATTACAATGACTTGCTCCTTCCCTCACCCCAAAAAATCCCTTTCAAAATAGCAGACTATCCAAATCTGGCAAGATTTAGGAAAACATAAAAAACTAATCAAGCCTAGCCACAGAGTAATAAATAATCTACTGGAATATGCCAGGCATTATGCAGAAAAGGGAAGCTAGAACCATTCCTCTTGGCGTGTCTTTATAGTGTGATAGTGTTGTAAATTTGGAGGATGTTGGCAGCAGAGAGCTGACAGAAGCAGAATGTCTGCAAATGTTCTTCAATAATCAGTAGCAAAGTTGCCAATGTTTAATTATATGAGAGATGGGTAGGGGGAGTTCAAAATTGAATAATTATATTGGTAACTGGTCATTTTTAAATCTAATATTATGTGTCCCAATATTCTAATGTTACTCAGTAGTTTCTCCTAAGGGATCTAGTAATATGGAACTTTGCCAGGAAGTCTGAATGAACATATATTATGGGCTTTGTTTCTGAATATGCATCCAGACGTTAATCTCTTTTTCATAATAGCTCATCTAGTTTGAACCAGCTGGCTCTTTTGAGATGTAAGTTTGAAGTCATTACAAAATAAGTCCAGCTGCCGAACAATTTTGAAGTTTGATTGCTAAACCTCTGGCATCAAAAATAGAGCTCATTTGCCTACTGAGGAAAATGTCAATCTAATTGCATTATAGAACTTGCTTTACTGACGTTGGAATCCCATCCTTGTTAAAGGCCTTGATCTCAAAATGGTGCTTCCTAGCAGCATTTAATTGGAAACCAAAGATGTTTTCTTGAAATGCTCTTCTGTGGAAGAAAATATACATATGTGCTTAATCCCAAAATTGTGCCCAGGAAGGCACAGTAGGTGACTATCTTCTCTGATTTCCTTCAGCAAGTAGAACAATTGTCTTCTCTTGTTTCTCTCCTTCACCAAACTGTATACAGTATATATTGTATGATATAAATAAATACATTCTTGATACTTTGAAAATTTAGAAATTTTCACACAAATTTTAATCATTCCTCACAGCCTAAAATGACATTGTTGGTAAACTGCCATCTTCGGATATTCATAAGGTTTTGTTCAGAGGTGGGTTCTACTTACCTTTACTACCGGTTTGCAGCGGGGCCATGCACGCACACTCTTTTTGCTGGTGCGTGCGCATGCTCTTCTGCTCATGCGCAGAAGCGTTTTGATAACGTTGGGGTCAGTGGGTGGAGCCTCCCGCTGGCTTTACTACTGGTTCTACTGGTTTTGTTCTGTCCTTTTTACTGTAAACAAAGCACATACTGTAAACATCTAGCACATTTGCTGAAAGGAGAGAACCCCGAATACTTGTGCGTCTACAGAGAGCACATGACACAAATTATATAAATTTGCCGCATATTACAGGATTGCATCATTTGAAGGATGATGTCATTGTTTGGAGATATGCATATGTACTTTAGATCATTGCCAGTGTCTCTGGTAGATATCACAATGGCTTTTATCATGCCTTTGTACAATAGTCAGAAGAAGGGCCAAATGTAGATGTGTGAGAAAATTTTACTAAATAAAGAAAATAAACCTGTATTGTAGTGTTTTTCTTAAAAATCTTTAATGATCAGTTGATTACTGTTTGAATATCATTTTAAGACAAATAGGTAAAGACTAGGATTATATTTTTCTTTCAGCAATGTTTAGTAGTGGATTCTCAAATAAACCACAATTAGCCAGGTTTGCATTAAATGTTGAACTATAAACCATGGCTTATAAATCATGTGCTGGCCACTCCCACTCCTGGTTTAGCGAAGGGGGGAAGTCACATGACGATGCTGTGATGGTGTGAGTTTGACACCCCTGCTGTAACACCTTAAACTGAAAACAACATTTTAGCTTAGAACACTGTGTAAAACAGATCATATAATGATTTATAGTATAACATGAAACATGCTCTCAGTCAGAACTTGCCTTGAAATATTACCAATATTATCTTAGTTTATTGTTGTTTCATTCCATTTCTACTATTAGTCTACAGAATTTATATGTAAATTGAAGAGCTATAGGTACACTCTTATGTGTGTATGTTTATGTATGTATGCAGGCATTATTGCTATATTAATATATTTATACATTACTTAATTGCGCATGTATGTCAATAGCTGAAAGTACATTTTTATCTTTAAAAAGGGAAATTAGCTAACAATACTGGAAATTAGTGTCATCTAGCAAAAAGTTTCATATAATTAATTCATTAAATTTTCTGCCATAAGCTGTGATGATGGTCTTTATATGGCTTAAAAAGGGAATTACAGAAATGTACAAAGAATAGTTCTAACATAGGCTATAAAGATTCTACAGAAGGTATACAAATGAACACTAGCTATTGAAGAGCCTTACAGACTACTTCCATGTTTCGTTTTCTTACACACTTCTTGGAGGCATTTGGATGATAATTCTGAGATTCAGGATGCAGGATTAGAGGATTTTATTCAGATGGTCCTTTTGTTCTAACATCTAGCATTTCAATAAAGCAATCTGAACTATCTATCTGATAATAGTAGAGCCCTATCTCTCTTCTTCATGCAAATAGAAGACAATCTTGAACACAAGGCTTTAGAAGACAAGCTTTAAAACGGGTTTTTAAATTCTGTATTTGACTTTAAGCATTCTTAATATATTACGTTGTGTTTTAATGTTGAATTTATCAGTAAGCATACCCAGAGGACTTCTATTAATGCACTGCCTCTCTATCTAAAGCAGGGGTGTCAAACTCAGTCATCATGGCGGTGTCACTTGACGTATCGGGACTTTTTCCCCCTTTGCTAAACTGGGCGTGGGCATAGCCAGCGTATGATGGATCTAGCCCACAAGCCATTAGATTGACAGCTCTGATCTAAAGTATTCTTCCTCCAGAGATTCAGTGGACAACATCAAAGTTCTTTCTGAAAGCGTATTTAAAAACAGTGGAGATCATGGGTAGCAGCCAATATTTCATAGCCTTATGGCATCGATCAAACAGCCTGTAGATCTCTTACCACCAAAGCACATGGATCATTCTCCCTAGATATGACACTTCCATAAATATAGAATTAGCCTTGGTTAAGTAATCTTGTTAGCATGATTCAGTTTAAATGGATCTCCATTAAATAGAGCTTTATTTTATCCCAGCTGAAGATGATATAAGTCTTTGGGAGAAAAAAGAACAACAGAAGAAACTGCTTTTCTTGAGGCAAGGGCATTTAACATTTTCCCCTTTCCCCTTTCTAGTCTAGTCATTTTCTAATACAATTGCTCATAGATCATAGTCAGTGATACAAACTGGACAATTCAGTTATCTTGTAGAAGTACAAAGATATGACTCTCCCCCATGCCTTCACCATTAAAGCAAGGTCAGATTTCATCTCAGCCTTTCTTGGAATTACTACTGATAGATGGGATTCCAGACTCAAAGAGAACACATGTAGTTGGTTCTTACACTTTCTTTATCTTTTCTAACCTTTGTAATATAGCCATCTTTTCCTTCCATTTCCCAGGTCTCTGGGAACTGATATTAGAGTTAGGCAACAACGAGACAAATATTTAGCATTCTAAAACTGATTATGCCCACTTTATAGTTTTTTATGACTTGCTAAGGAATATGTCATCAAATTTCCATATATGATCCAAAATCATTTATTTATTTACAGTTTAGTGGCAATCTGCCCAGTATGAAGCTTGTCAGCTAGTAAGCGATTCATCATAATATTTAAATTTAAAGCACCATTTGAGATGGCTAGTGCCTCTTCAGAGATAGGTTTCATAAAGTAAGGAATTCCACAGAATCTTATTTTTAAAAAATTGGGAAGAAGATCCATTGCAGATTGGATGACCCTACAGGCATTTAGGTATATTTTCCACATGGCATTCTAGTCATGTAGAATAGACTATTTGATTTCTATAGCTGTCCATCTCAACAAGTGACTCTGGATGGTGTACTTCATAAAACATAAAAATAATGAAAGCAAAGCAGTACAAAGTAAATATATATGGCATCAAGTAAAACTGTTAATATGGATCTTAATACATCCAGGAAACAGGGTCCTTAACATGTTATATCTCCAACAGCTGGAGAGCTACCATCCACTAGCTCTACTATACATACATCAGAGATCACGGTGTGTCATGGCTAAAAGGAATTCATTTCTGCTAACCACTAGCCTTGTATATTGGAGGAATCAAAAAGAGGCTTCATGTGTAAGTAAAATAATTATGCTGTAGCATTATATAACCTTTGTGAAATATATGTTAGAGATCCACAGCAAAATGAAAGGGAAAAGAGAAAACTATCACTACATATTATGCTAAGCCAAACTGTGGTTTGGGTTTGGTTCAGCATCTGGCATAAATCTAATCCTTGTAATCTGTAAATTACTTGTATGTGTAAACCCAGACAATTGTGCCTTTCTCAAGCAACGAATCATAATTAAACAAATAATGGTTTAATATGATATGCAAGTTAAGTATGGTAAACTACATTTTGCTTAAATCAGAACTGGTTAGATTCACCTTCTGCAGCAAACCTAACCTAATCATATTATCCTTTAGAGTGGGGTGTATATTTCACTTCGCATGGGACATACCGTATTTTTCGGAGTAAAAATTATTTTGTGGTAAGTCGAGCTAGCTGTCTTTTTATATAAGCAAACGTATTTTCAAAAAATTTCCTTCACTTACACAATGCCCATTTTTGTTCCTTTTTAAGAAAGAAAAAATTAAGATTTTTATTTTGGATGTATCTTGTTGCACTCTTAATAATGGTGAATGTTTCATTGTATCCTGCTGGAAACATTGACAGACATGTTAAGTGACTGCCATTCATCCAAAAATTGATCTGTTGATCTGATGTCTATAATTTATGATAGTTCATACTTTAATTACCACAATGCATACATTGTTTGATGTTTTTGCTGCTGTACTTTGCTGAAATCTATTTAAATATTCACTTTGAGATGATAATTTCTCAATGTTTTATACTTCATATCGGCTGATTGACTCTATTCATACTGAGGTCCAGTCAACTCTTTTCTACCAGATTTTCTACCACTTAGAAAAAAGGTTTTGAGTTTGTGCTCATGCTGGACATGACCTATATGTAACCTCATGAAGGGCAACAGGATAGAAAGACATTGCATCTGAAAATATTTTCAGATAAGGCTTGTTTGTAGTTTTCTGGCCTCATTCACAGATAGAGTATATTGCCAAATGTCAAGTTATGGCCAGGTGTCAGATAAGATGGTTGTTTGAGGATCCAGAGACAATAAAACACCAACAAGCAAGAAGATTTTAAGCACTATTATTAACTTTATCGGACAGACTTAAACAGACACAGAAAAACTTGCCAAGAAGATGATAACAAATTTCCAGTCAGCAACTGGGAGCTTCAGTGAATCACCACGGAGATCCCAAAGCATCAAAGTTACTCAGCACTAGGTCAATAGGGCAATACCAGGGTTTTATCAAAACCTGGTACCAAAACCTCATGACTTTGTTTCCATGGTATCGAGATTGCAGGACCTCACCTTGACTAGACAATACATCTGTTTATCATGCAAACCAACAAAACCCTGAGATGTAAGTTGATGCCAGCCTAAATAATCTTGAGGTTTTTTTACTGCTTTGTGAAGATTCCTCCCTTTCCTTTATTTATCAAGCAAGACTGTAAAACAAAGAAGTTAAACATTATTGTAACTCAGAATAAATTCTAAACTTCTAGAATCTTCTAGAAGGAGAAACCAAAAGATGTCACTGTGCTCATCAAAATTCAGTGGTCTTCCACATGCTACTACAGGGAAAGATATCCAGGTAACACCATCTTCTATTTATAACTCTTCCACTGATACTGCTATCATATTTGTCCCTGCATTAGGGAAAGAGAAGTTAGAATAGTTAGTCTTTGCAAACTCTGTAATTCTCAACCAGGATAATATTTGCTAATGGAGAATTTCTGTAGGACCCTTGAATATGAAAAGTTGTTTTTAAGATCAAATGCATTTGTGTATCAAAAAGCATGGAAACTGAAAGTGAAGAACCCAATTTAATTTGGCCTACCAATCCTCAACTACAAAACTACTAGACGGCAGTCAAAAGAGTTGGGTTCTCAATGCATCTGGCCTATAGCTTTAAGTGGGCTATGATTTTAGTCATAGTCTCACCCATATAAAGCTTAATAAAGACAGCCAATCCTAGGGAGATACTCAGCTACTTGAAAAGATTTCAAAATGGTGCCACATTTTACCTCATACATTTTCTGAAGCACTTTTTCTGCATGGTTTCTGAAGAGAAGCCTAACCCTGAGGTCCACCTTTCTCATGCATGGATCATCTTTAAAAACAAAGTGGAAAAAGCAAGAAGAATAGGAATGTGGCATGCTGTAAACAATGACTTATAGGGTTGCCTTTCCCCCACCCCCACCCCAAATACAGAATTTTCATAATGAAAAGCAGTGGTGGGTTTCAAAATTTTTTACTACTGATTCTGTGGGTGTGGTTTGGTGGGCATGGCATGGCTTGGTGGGTGTGGCAGGGGAAGGATACTGTGAAATCTCCATTCCCTCTCCAATCCAGAGGAAAGATACTGCAAACTCCCCATTTCCTCCAGATGAGCTGGGACTTGGCAGGCAGGGAATTGATGGGGGCAGGGCCAGTTAGAATTTTTACTACCGGTTCTCCGAACTACTCAAAATTTCCGCTACCAGTTCTCCAGAACTGGTCAGAACCTGCTAAAACCCACCTCTTATGAAAAGGTCTTGAAAGCATAGATCAGTATCACATTGTTGGGTTTTTTTATTTTCCATGTTTGCTAAAGCAAATGTAGCAATTTAATGATAGGAAAGCACTTCCTTTTAAAACAAACAAACAAAAAAAATATTTCATATCATAGATGGCCCAAAAGGGAATTCGGCACATAAAATAACCCCTCTTCCTGAATTGGAAGCAGAGAATCTCTTTCCTATCACTTTGACAGAAATATGATAAACATGCAATTATTTGAATTTATCCTTAAATATCCCATTTAACACAGATTTACATGCTTTTGAAATTTCCTTGGCATGAATCTTAGCACGGAGCGAGCAATCCATGTTAACAATGGTTGCAAATAAATGAGAAATGATATAATCTATTGGAAATTTCCTTCATTATCCCCCTAATCAAGCCCTCTATTGGGCTTCTTTTTAAAAGCTGCCAGAGAAAAAGAAAATGTTCAAGTAAACCAATGCCGGAGATAATTAATTAACTTGCCATCATCATCGTTCACAGTAGACTCAATATCATAAAAAGGATGTGTCCTCCTCAATTACCAGGCAGCCCGTTTACTATTGTGCTGTGAACAGCTTGCAAATGTGTTGGGATAAATCGTTTGACTAAATTTCAGGCTTTGTATCCATCAATGCCTGGGTTCCTTCCCTTTGCTAGGCATTAAATGAACAGTCCTGGTATTTTAAGTTCTTCCTTAAAAAATACACAGAATGAAATGAAGCTGAAGGGTGGCGATACAAGAGTGCAAGAATCTATAGTAGGAGTGTCAAACCTAATTTCACATCAGGGCTCTGGTTGACCTTGGTGGGCCGTGCAGGTGTGTCTGACTGGGTGAATGTGGCCAATTGGGTGGGGGTGACCAGCTTGATGCCACTCCCCAAGCTGCTGGCATATTTCCTCTTCACACTGGCTAGACCGGGCCGAAGCCATGCTGGCCCAATGTTTCCTCTTCACATTGGGTAGACTGGGCCAAAGCTACATGGGCCAACCCCTTACATTTTCTAGGATGGCCCTGTGGGCCGGATCTAACCACATCGTGGGCCAGATCCGACCACATCGTGGGCCAAATCCAGCCCATGGGCCTTGAGTTTGACACCCCTGACCTATAGAGTTAATTCATGTAAATATACAAGCAGTCCTCGATTTACAGCAGTTCATTTAGTGACCGTTTGAAGTTACAACGACACTGAACACTTACAACCATTGCAGCATTCCCTTGGCCATTTGATCAAAATTCAGGCACTTGACGGTTGCAGTGTCCCGGGGATCATGTGATTGGCAGCATTGGAGCTTCCGACCTTTTGCAACCTTCTGACAAGCAAAGTCAACGGGGCACCCAGATTCACTTAACAACTGTGTTACTTCTTTAACAACTGCAATGATTCACTTAACCACTGTGGCAAAGAGGATGGTTCACAAAATTCTTTTAATAACTGTTTCACATAGCAACATCAATTTTGGGCTCAATTGGGGTCATAAATCAAGGATTATCTGTATTATGTATGCATGCAATCCCTGTTGAGTTCTTCTGAATCCAAACAGCTGAACTTTGTTTCCAAAGTTTGTTGAGCGTTGAGTGGATAGGGACTTTGGAATAAATTTACACGGATATCCATTTGTTTGGAATATGTTGCATAAGTGGTCTGTGGGGTTTTTTTTTCCATTTGTGTTGCTGCAGTGCTTTTATACTTGCCTAGATTATGTTCTTACACAGTTTTTCTAGGAGTTGGGTTGTTACTTTGGTAATGGAGCACTTGGTTAATGTGGATTGTGTTTTGATAGACAAAAAATTAAAATTATCCCTCTTTAGATAAAAAATGGGGTTGTTTTATTCTAATATACATGGTGGGAACATCAGGACTAAGAAAAAGGGAATACATTTCCAGTGATTCTGGCAATGTCAAAATCCCCAAAATGCTGTTACCAATTTTACCAAGATCTAATTACAGTTAGGAGGGAGACTATATTGCAATGTACTGAAGGGGAAGAGTTAAGCCCTTTTCCATAAGTCTCAGAAGTTTCATTCTTAAGAGTTTGTCATTATGTGGTAAGACTGGACAATTTGCTGTATGTTATTTCTGTGCCCGTTCTCCTCAAAGGAATTTGAGTCCTGTTTCCCAAATCTACAGTGCTTTCCTGGTATGCTGGAGATAATTCACAGGCAGGTAGTTTTCAGCTTACAACCATTACTTTAACAATAGTTCAGAGTTACAACAGCTTCAGAAAAAGTGGCTAACACCCCTTACATCCTTGAGGTTATGATTGTTGGACACCCCCATGATTGCAATATTGACACTTGGAAACCAGTTCGCATTTAGACAGTCGCATGGTCTAGCAATCACTTGACTGCAATTTGGGACCTTCCCAGCCAGCAAAGTCAATTGGGAAGCTGGACTCACCACCAAACGATTCACAACGGTTGTAAAATCGGGTCTGATCATGGGATGATTTGTGTAACAACCACATTACTTAGCAATCAAAAATTCAGTCCCAACTGTGGGACTGATCACTTCCTTGATCAAAAATTCATTGGAAAAAAATCCTGCCAATTTTACATCATTGCCCCACTTATTGTAGTCCTTATCATGGCCTTTCCCTTCCACCCCTCCCCAATTTTAAGTAGCTGTTCTGGCCCCTAAAGTTTGTAATTTCCTGGTCTGTTGTTTAACGTTTGGTGTAGTCTGTACCATTCAAATTACAATTACACATGGATGAGCTCTGATGAAATTAAACATCATTTACGCACAGAGTAATACAGCCTCTTTTTAGTTTTATTCTTTTTAAAATTGCTTTGTTTCTCATGTTTTATCTTAAAATTCCTAGGTCTTTTATCAAACACAAGAAGGTCTGCTTTAATACTGTGTATTGCTCTTAAACATGAAATATCTTAATTTCATTCTCGGCTGAAGCAATGAAATGGGGAATGCTACTGAAAGTTTGTATTTTAGGGCTCTGCGTGATTCTTCTTCCCAGCCCCCAATTCTGGCTTTTTTTTATTCCAAATGCATGTTGTTCTCCTGCAGAAGAAAATAGCTTTTTCTCCTGCTCAGGTTTAATGATAAATAATATCTAATGTTATCACAATGCTCTGGGCTGATGCCTAATAACTCAGAATCTTATCTAGTTCCCCAGAGCTAAAGACAAAACTCATATCAAAATTGTGTTTGAAGAATTTGCCTTCATGCTGTAGGAAATATCCATAAGCAATTTACTATTTACCTCTCAGGCAACATCTGCAAATTAGCTTTAACTCACAAGCAGGAACTAGCTATTTAAACCCTTTCCTTTCCACCTCCCCTTCCCCTCCTCTCTCCTTCCTTCTTACCTTCCTTCCTTGAAATCCAGTGCTCAGGAATGCAACAACCCAATTATAGACACTATGTTCTCAAGTGTTGGAAGAAATGTCCATCTGGGTTCAGTTCCAAGTGGGGAGAAAGATACTGGTAACATGGAGGCTATTTGGATAGATGGTTTAATGGTAGACAGGACCATATAGTTTGAGGTCCTAGGCAAAATGAGCACATAGGTGAGAAAGAGAGACAGATTTATACTCTCTCTTGAGCCCTGCCTTGGAGCTTCCTGTTCCTGTATTCTGATTGATTGTCAGGCTCCCATGAGGCCATGCAGGGGTAACTTTGTAGTGTTTTGAGTCCCAAGCTTGGTTTAAACTTGCTAGGTGATGTAATCTCCCCAGGTGCCATGTGCTGAGTTCTGTTGCTAGTAGAGCAACTACTAGCAAGTTGCTCTACTAGCAACAGAATTAGTGCTGCTCTACTAAGGTAGAGGGCTAATCCTATCATGTTCTGAGGGCCATTTCTTAATCCCATCACTGTGGAGCTGAAGGGAGCTGCAGGGAGCTGCTTTATCTTTAAAACATGTTTCCCCTTTTTTCATCCAGAGAAATATAATATTTTGCCTTTTTAATATTTCCTAAAATATTTCATTCTTCTAAGAGGGGGGTGGGTGCTAACTTTCTTCACAAGAATATCAATGGGAAAATTACCTAATGCTTGTATCAATGTAAGTGTGCCTATGTGTGTGTTAGGTCGGCGCCGGAAAGAAACGCGACTCAGCTGTCCGTTCAGAACCTTTATTTGAGTGCAACTGAACTGCCGGCTGGGCCTCCTTATATCCTGCTCAGGCATGCCCGCCGGCCAATGACAACAGTTTAAACCTCCTGCCGGTGGGATCGACCAATCCCCCGGCGGATGTCCTTATAAGGACATAACACCCCTCCCCTCCTAGTCCTTAGTCCATCAGTCCGTGTGCGCGATCACATACTTGCGCAGGTAGGCGGGACGCCTGACAGTTCTGCCGGACCTGCGCGGCCCAGTCGGTGGGTTGATGTTGCTCCGGACGGGTCGAACCCCTGCTGGCTCCGGCTCCCCCGTTCGGGAATCTCCGGACTCCGCGTGCTGTCCCCGGGTTGCGCCGCCGTAGGTCCGGTGGCCCTCGGGGCTGTTCCAGTTTCCGCAGTCGGGAGACGGTCGTCTGAACCTCGGTACGGTTCCCGGGTCCTCGTCCGGTGTCCAGGGTGCCCCCAGGTCAGGGGGTGCAGCGGCTGTCCCCGTGGGTTGACCCCCGGGTGGGGGTGGTTGCGACGGTCCCATCTTGGCCTCTCCGGGTCGGTCTGCCTCGCCGGGGTAGGGTAGGACTCCCTTTTGGGGTTGTTGTTGTCCTACCCTGCCGGGGTGGCGGCGTCCCTCCAGGCTGGGGTGTAGTCGGCCCTCGTCTTCTGGGTGCGGTAGGTCTACCCCGCGGGGTCGTGGCTGGCCTACCTCGTCGGGGTGGGGCAGGCCTACCTCGTCGGGGGGGTTTTCCTCGACCTCCTCGATTCCCCTCCACCTTTTCCGGAGCTGGTCGATGTGTCGCCGGCAGGTGCGGCCGTCGTCCAGCTCGACCTCGTAGGACCTCGGGCCGGTCACTCTCACGATCTGACCCTTGAGCCACTTCGTATCGGCCTGAAAGTTTAGCGCGAAAATCAAATCTCCGCACGCGAAGCTTCTTGACGGCGGTGGTTTGTTCGGCTTGTCTTTCGGGTTGTACATCGGGTGCAGGCAATCTAGCGGTGAGCGCAGCTTCCTCCCCATCAGTAGCTCTGCCGGGCTTTTCTTTGTTGTGGTGTGGGGAGTGATGTGTTGGGTCAAGAGGAACTGGTCGATTTGTTCCTGCCAGTCCCCATTTCCCATTCTGGTCAGTGTCTCTTTAGTTAGCCTCACCATTTTTTCGGCCTGTCCGTTTCCGACCGGTCTGTAAGGGGCGATGAGTGCGTGCCTGATTCCGTGGCCGGCCAGGAACTCTTCCATCGCCTTCGCCGTCAGCTGAGGCCCGTTGTCGGAGACGAGGGTGTCCGGAAGGCCGTGCGTGGCGAAGAGTCGTCGTAGGGCTCTGATGGTGGCTTCCGTCGTTGTGGAGGGCATGGCTATAACTTCGAGCCACTTGGAAAATGCGTCGACCACGATCAGGAGGGATTTCCCGTTCATCGGCCCGGCGAAATCGATGTGAATTCGCGACCACGGTCCGGATGGTTGTTCCCACTCTGTCAGTTGTGCTTGCGGGGGTGCTGGTCTTGTTGCCTGGCACGGGTCACATCTGGCAATCCACGCCTCAATGTCTTTGTCTAAGGCGGGCCACCAGACGTAACTCCGTGCCAGGGCCTTCATTCTGACGATCCCTGGGTGACCTCAGTGGAGGGTTTGCAAGGTCCGTTTTTGTAATGATGGGGGGATGACCACCCGGTCGCCCCAGAGGAGGCAGCCTTGCATGGTGGTGAGCTCTTGCTGCCTTCTCTGGTATGGGGCAAATTCTTGCTTCTGTGTTTCTTCTGGCCATCCCCGCAAGACCCAGGATACGACTTGCCTGAGGATCCTGTCTTTAGCGGTGTGCTGTGCTACCGTGGATGAGGACACCGGGCTGGACTGGTCATCGTCGATCTGGTGGAGGCCAAGTGTAGGTGCTGGGTCCTCGATCTGCTCGTTCAGTGGGCACCTGCTGAGGCCGTCGGCGTTTCCGATGACTTTTCCAGGCCGGTGGACCAGGCGGTAGTTGTAGCCCGACAGGAAGATGGCCCAGCGTGTCATCCTGGGTGACATGAAGGTTGGGGTGGGTTTATCCCCCGCGAGGAGGCCCAGTAGGGGCTTGTGGTCGGTGACGATTGTAAAAGCTCTTCCATATACGTATTCATGGAATCGCTTTACGCCCGCCACCATCGCCAGCGCTTCCTTGTCGATCTGGCCGTAGTTTCTCTCCGCCGGGGACATCGTTTTGGAGAAGAAGGCGATTGGTGCTTCCGTCCCGTTCGGTAGTTGGTGGCTTAGGACGGCCCCGACCCCGTAGGGTGAGGCGTCGCAGGTCAAGGTTAGCGGTAGCTCTCCGTTGTACTGGATGAGGAGGCTGTCGGAGGATAGGAGTCTTTTGGCTTTCTGGAAGGCTTCCTCTTCTTTGCTCGCCCACTTCCAAGGTGCCGCCTTCCCTAGGAGTAGTGGTTCAGCAACGGTGGCTTTCTGTTGTAAGAACACGCTATAGAAATTAAGTAGTCCCAGAAAAGCCTGAAGCTCCGTTTTGTTTTTGGGGGCTGGAGCCTAGTGTATAGCCCTCACCTTGTTTTTTGTGGGGTGGATGCCCTGGCTATCAATTAAATAGCCCAGGAACTCGACTTCCCTGACTCCGATCACGCACTTGTCCCGTCGGACCCGTAGTCCCTTCGCCTGGAACCGCTGCAGGGCAAGCCTGAGCCGTTCCATTAGTTGGGATTCCGATGTCCCTGAGACTAGGACGTCATCAAAGTAGGGCACTACCCCTGGAATGCCTTGGAGAAGGCGTTCCATCATTGATTGAAAGATCCCTGGGGCGGCACTGACTCCGAATTGGAGCCTGTTGCATTTAAAGGCGCCCCGGTGCGTGACAATCGTTTGCGCCTCCGCAGTTGTCTGGTCCACTGGCAGCTGCTGATACGCCTGCGCCAGGTCCAGTTTGGCGAAAATTGATCCTTTGCCTAGTGAGTGCAACAGATGTTGCATACTGGCACTGGATATGCGCTCTGCTGCAACGCACGGTTGATTGTGCACTTATAATCAGCGCAGATGCGCACTGATCCATCTGGCTTCATGGGGGTCACAATGGGAGTCTCCCATGCAGCGTGATCGATCGGTTCGAGGATGCCCTGGGCGATTAGTTTATCCAATTGTGCATCCACTTTTGGTCTAAGGGCAAACGGGACTCTGCGGGGCTTTAGCCGAATTGGGTTGATTTGGGGGTCTAAATTTAGTGAAATGGGTTTCCCCAAGAATTTACCTAAGCTCCCGTCGAAGACGTCCTGGAAGTCTTCTAGGAGTTTGTCGAGTTGGCTAGTCCTGATTTGGTTTATTCCGCCAATTGTGAGCCCTAGTAGCCTGAACCACTCCACTCCAAGTAGGGTCGGTCGGGCGTCCTTGACGATGGCGATGGGGAGGACTCCGTTGAAGTCTTTGTATTGCACCCTGATGTTTGTGCGTCCCAGGATGACAATGGGGTGGCCGCCGAAATCTACCAACTTTGCCTGGATTGGCTTCAATTGTCCCTTAGAGATATTAGGCTGGAGCTTCTTTAGGTTATGCCAGGCAATGATTGAGAAAGGTGAGCCAGAGTCTATCTCCATGGGGCATGGTGCCCCTTCCACGTGGACAGTCACGTGGAATTTTTCGGATCCCTCAGCTGTGGTGTGGGCGATGGTCGTCTTGTTGACTTGCCGGCCGTTGGATTGCCGCTCGTCGTTCCGCCTCGGCTGTTGGGATCGTCTAGATGATCTTTGGTAATCGCGGTCCGCAGGTCTTTGCCGCTCGAATGTTGGTTCTGCCGCTCTGCAGGCCTCGGCGATGTGGCCCTTCCGTCCGCATCGGCGGCATGTTGCGTCTCGCCAGCGACATCTGGCGCGAGGGTGGTCTCCTTTGCAGCTGGCGCATCTGTCCTCTCGGTTGCCATCTTGTTGGTTTTCCCGCCTTTGGGGCCTCGTGACCTTATGGACGGCCATTTCTCCATCCGACTCCGAGCACGTGGAGATGTCCTCGGATGACTGTGGTTGGTCTCTGTGGATCTTGTGGATCCCTTTCGATCGTCGCATCGCTGCTGCCGCTCTGTCGGACGTTTCCGTCGCGGTTGCTTCTTCGATAACGTCCTTGAGGGAGATCTTTTTCCGGCTGAGGAACTTCTTTTGGACTGAACAGTCCCTCATGCCGAAGACGATCCGGTCTCTCAGCTGGACGTCCACATTTTCGAACTCACAGCTGGCCGCGATCTTCCGGAGCGCCGATACGAACTCCTTGAAAGTTTCCCCTTCGTGCTGATTCCGTTGATGGAATTCGAAGCGGTTGGCTAGGGGAGTGCTCGTGGGCGCGTAGTGTTCCTGGAGGACGTCTTGGAGCTCGGACCATGGCATCTGTTCGATGTCTCTGGGTGCCACGAGGTCCATCGCCATCTCCAGAACTTCGGATCCGCAGTGGGCCAGGAAGAGAGCCCTCTTCCTGTTGTCGTCCAAGTCGGTGAAGCCGCTGCCCGCCAGGCATTGTCGGAATCGCACCATGAAGGACTTCCATTTTTCCTGGCTTGGATTGAATGGAGCCAGAGAAATTTGGGGTCCAGACATGGTTCAGTGACTTGCTCAAGTGATTCAGCTCTTGGATGGCGGTAGCGGTCGTGCTGTTGCTCGTCGGTTCTTCTTCAGTCCTTCGTCGCCAGTGTTAGCTCGGCGCCGGAAAGAAACGCGACTCAGCTGTCCGTTCAGAACCTTTATTTGAGTGCAACTGAACTGCCGGCTGGGCTGCTGAGCCTCCTTATATCCTGCTCAGGCATGCCCGCCGGCCAATGACAACAGTTTAAACCTCCCGCCGGTGGGATCGACCAATCCCCCGGCGGATGTCCTTATAAGGACATAACAGTGTGCATTTGTGTGAAAGAAGTATATTACCATTTATCAGAAACTGATTCCAGAGGTGTTCCAGGATCACCTTTTAGATGGCAAAGCACTGCTGCTAGGTAGGTCAACATCCAAGAGAGAAAGAGCGAGCGAGCAGAGAGATTCAAGACAGTTTGTAGTAATATCCTTCTATCCTGGAGTTCTGATTTCAAAGGTATCATTTTGCAGGTTTTAAGTCACTTCTATCTGGATTTCCTAAATCTTCAAAACCAAGTGCCACTTCCCCACAACTTTCTTTACTATCACTGTTTTTTGAGTTCTCTTCATCTGGCCAGCAAGCATCAGCAGTAAGAAAGCGACACCCCCCCCCACCCCCGGTCTGCCTTCCCTTTTATACTGTGAGATTTTGTGCTGAATAAAAATAAAGGATTAGTCAATATGAAGAGGAGGGCTTCTGCCCTTTAGCAGGAGCAAGAGTTCAGGATTGAGAAGGCAATGGGAAAGGGCTGCTCTCCAAGATTCACTGTGTCACTTAGTCAAGCAGAAGATTTTCAGGGCTTCCTGTGCTGCAGCAGCACCAAGGATAAATCAGCTCAACTGCTTGGCGCAAACAATAGTGGGAAAACCCAGGGACTTGGTATAGTGCCAAACACCAGGTGGAAATGCCCTTAAAAAATCCCAGTTCAGCAATTCTGCTGAGATATTTGATCTAATCATCAGATTATATATGGCAAAACATTAAAGCGACCAAGCAGAGAAAAAGGTAGTTGGACTGAATTAACCGGACATTACAAGTGAAAAAGGATGCCTCCCGGGAAAGACATGTGAGGATGCCTCCAAAACAACTGCTCTACTGTCTTTCTATACTTTCTCTGTGGGCGTAGCCAGATGGCTGCATGAAAATACTTTCCTCTAGTCTGTGAGCTAGTAAAAATTGAGTTTTCACCGTGTTATTGTGGGACATGTGAAAGAAAGTGATTAGTAGATTATTCTTTCTTCTCCCACTGAAAGTGGGGTGGCACTTATAGCAGGAAAAACAACCATTAGTTGTTTCTTTTCGTGTCTGATGGGTTTAGAGATCAAGTATTTAGAATGGCCAATTTAGCAAGCTGCCAAGCTGCCCAAGTCAGAGTGTTGTGCACTGCTACCTGTCAATCCTTCTGTTTCTGAACACAGGTTTAGAGCTTTTCTTAGACCCATCATAGACTGGCAGAGCAGCATGAGAAAACTTAAGGGGAAAACCACAATTCTTCGATCAGATGAATCAACAGCAACAATTCAGTCATCCATCCAGTAGACTCTTCGCATGATCCTAAGCACATTTCTAACAACACAATCCTAAGGTGGCCATTTGTGGAGCCTGCTGCTGACCCAACCTTAGCTGTCCTTTAGATATTCTTCCAATTCCCTTTTTTTCTATTGTCTGATGTAATTGCAACATTCCATGCTCACCTATATTCCTTGATAAGTAGAGTTTGTCAACATTGCTTCATGGATGAAAGGCATGATTCATTGTCATTATTTTTCTGGTTTTCCTATACAGAACTTTTAATCTGGCTTGAGTTTTGGGCCACTATTCCACCAGTGCATCTAATATCTGGAATTTTCCAGGTGTTAATTGTCTTGATAATAATTCCTCCACTGGATTTGGACTTTAAGATCTTCTTTGCTTTCATGATGTATTCACTTCCAACATTCTTCTTGACTTCAGTGCGCTTGAGGTTATCAGCTTGAAGGATGCCCAGGTGTGTGCAGTGATCATCTTCATCCATACTCTTGATGTTATTTCCATAGGCATTCTGATTCCTTCAGTTTTCCTTGTTTTTCCCCTGGTGATGATGAGGGTGGCATATTTGTCCAGTCTAAACTCCATTGCAATATCTTGACTGAGTAAATGGACAGTGTAGAACAGCAATTCTATTTAAATGGTGTTTATCCATATAGCTTCAAATTGTCCGTGTAAAAGGAGGTGAAATAGTGGAAGATGATTTTTATGTTTGGTAGTCATAGCCTCACTTGTTGAGTATTGTTGACAGAGGAATCAGTGCAATAATAAACAGTAGAAGTGATAGTGAGTCTCCTTGAAAGATTCATCTCTTAATATTAAACTCTCCTAATCTATCATCATCGACCAGTACTGTGTCTTCCATACCAATATTCTTTGCACAAAGTTTCTGATGTTTCTACTGACTCCTGTTACTTATAAGCACTTAGTTATCCAATTATGAGGCAGGGAATTGAATGTTTTCTTGTGATCAGTCAAGCTACATTGAGATTGTCTTCCTTCTCTTGCGGTTTTCCAAAATCATCTTGTCAGTTAGGGGCTGATTTTTGTTCCTCTACTTGTTGGGTAATTTCCTACCCAATCAGGTAGAAAAAGCTTGTTTTCAATCTCAGCAACTATAATAATGTGGCATAATTTGATTGGGTTTGAGCAATAGAAGATCATGAGCCATAATCTCCAATGATGTTCTCTTTGTGCTTAAGGGGATCAATGCAACTTTCCTGAATGCTTGTTCTTGAACTGCTGGATCCCACTGAATTCACCTTTCCTGTTGCATTTAGTTTTAACACGAAGCATGACATGCCACTTCAAAACCGATCCTGAATAAGGAAAATGGCTCCTTTCCTGGTCACCAGGCAACCATAAACTGCTTGGCTTCTTGTTGATTATTCTGGTGAGAAAACCAATTTTCTTCTAATTTTCATTCTGGAGAAGACTGAATTCAAAGTGATGCTGCTGAATCTGTCATCTTGCAAACAGCTCTGTGAATGCCTTAAAACAAAGCAGCATCAAAACACCAGCTTGTAAATACCTTTAACCTCTCCATGGAATAAAAATCACCTCTTTTGTAAGCTTTAATTCATCTCTTTGGCCTAAAAGGACAGAGAAATTCCTAATCAGTCTCCTTTCTCGCACTCCTTTTTATCACAGCAACTGCTTTGTATTTTTTTTTAATGGAGCTACTAATTAATTTTAAGCCTCTTTGTGTTAAAGCCTAAAAGAGCTGGATTTACCTAGTACTAGAGAGCCATCTGGTGCAAAAATAAAAGGTGGGGGAGGGGGGAATGAGAGAGACAATTTCTTTGCCAAAGTATTCCTGATTACCTGAATGGAGATATTGTTCCTGACATCATCTTGGCCTGCTGGCAGAATTAATGTATACTTGTGTAAAAAATTATCATCACTGCATAAAATACGGTGAGTAATTCAGTATCCTCCTGTTGTTTGGATTCTAACATTCAGAAGAACTTGCTGGTTGGAGCAATGGTGGTTGACACCCATAGCAGCACTTAGTTTCCCCCAATCCCCACATGATAGGTTGGTTTCGGAATGTCTATGGAGATTGTCAGTCATCCAGATCATGGTTGTCCCAAAGGTGCTTTTTCAAGAGGCAAATGAACCTTTTGGTTGCCTCTTGAAAAACCACCTTTGGGTTGGTTTCTGAGTAATTCTTCTAGGAATAACAGCCATGGTGAACAATTATATGAACAAATTTATGAAACATGAATAATTGTGGCATCTTAAACCAAGCATTTCTAGGATTTGTTTTGGTAAGCTTGTGTTGCTGGTTTACTAAACTGCCCTACTCCATCACCAAAAATGCCCATCTCTATTAAATACATTTCAGATTTCATTGGAGAGGTTCATTCCTTTATATCAATCCCCACGGATGGGATCCATAGAGGAAATGGGTCCCCACCCCATATATATTAAGTTAGAGTCAAATTTGAAAGGGTCTGGAGGGGGTGGAGGAGAGGCCTTGGAGAAAACATGGCTAATAACTTATTTGAGTAAGTCTACCACTCTCCTTTCTTCCTGCTGTCAAGGACTATCTTAGTCTGATTGGCTTTCTAACTGTGATTGCTCATCTTCAGGCCTCTCAGTCAGTAGAAAAGGGGTGAGCAAGCATCAGTCAGCAATTCAATAGGAAGCTCAGCAGCAGGCATGCTGGGATAGGCTGGGCTAAGGTGTTGATGTGAAGCCTATTTGAAACTCAAGTTCAGTGTGCTGCTGGAGAGCATGAGTGTTAAGGAAAGGGAGAAGAAGCAAGTAGAAATGCAGGTTTCTTCATTGTAGGCGTCAAAAGAACTTGGTATAAGGAAAGAGTTGCAGAATATAGTTTAGGTAAAGAGATCCACTGTGTTCATTACTTGGCTTTGGAAATTCTTGTCAGTGCTCCATATTCAGAGCATCAATAGGTGAATTTATTTTTATATTCCTTTTCCCCACTGCAGTATATATTCTTCCTTTTTTCTTATTTTATGCTATTTTGCACATGATTCTAAAGCAGGGGTCTCCAAACTTGACAACTTTAAGACTTATGGACTTCAACTCTCAGAATTCCTCAGCCAGCAAAGCTGTTCTAAAGTAACCAAAGCCAGAATGCAGATCAAAACTAACCTGAGGTCCTGATCTGAGGGCCTCTCCAAGGAAGTCTAGACTAGCACTATTCATGTACTCAGAAAACTCTGTAATGCCCTTGTCTGAATCATTACCCTTAGCCTAATCTGAATTGCAGAGTGGGCAATTGTACTGTCTGAAAAGCCATGGTGGTACTGTGTACCGAAGTAAAAAGAACATCAAAATCTTCCATGCACCAAGAAAACTAAACCTGTCCTGACATTTTATAGTCCAATTTAAATAGTTATAGTCCAAATAAGTAGGCGATCTAGTAGGTTTGTGTAATGTGGAAAAATCCTTGGGATATGGGGTGAAGAAGAGATGTTCCTAGGGAACAGTCAGATAAGAGACAACATAGGCTATGGTTAGATAGTAGGTGGACTAAGAAGGTCAGAAGGAAGACTCCCTAAATGTTTGGATTGTAAAGGTGATGGAGAGAGATTTGTACTTTTAGACTTGCAAGATTCTATTGATGTAGCTTTTCAACAAAGTAGGCATAATTTATCTGATTGTGTTTCCTGTTTGGTCTACCTGGTATTTTTAAAGTGCCATTTAAAGGGCCATTTTGTAATAATAAGCCTGACTACTATATTGAAAAGTTATAATAAACACTCAAAATGCTTACCATTTTTTAATCTCACTGGTTTTGAACCTGAAGAAGTTTTAGAGAATGGGATTTTTGAGAATGGAGAATTAATGTTTCTCAGGTTGGCACAATCCTGTGAAGCCCATTCATCCTTCCTGTGGTGGTGGAATTCATGGATGAGTAGGAGCCTAAACTATAAACCTAGTCAGTCAGTTGCACACTTCTAATTTAAGATGTAATTTGAGATTAAGCAAGTAGAAGTAAAAAAAAAGTTATATTTAAATAAAACCAAATAATTATATTTTAAGCTAGTCTGTGCAGTGGTTATAGATCCAAGCAATAGGTCTGTTTCAGATGAAATAAGTATAACTTCTTCTATTGTAGCTTGGGTGTATCAGGGAGAAAAATAGTCATATCTATATTGAGTTGTAGGACCATGAGAGGAGAAATGACTAATCAAGTAAGTGTCCTGGACTCCTTGGGTCAGATAATCAGGATGGTGAAACTTAAATGTTTTGATTCTCTTATATATATTGCTTTAAAAAGCTGAAGAAAAAAAATGATACTTTCCCCTAGATAGAATCAACCCAAGGAAACAGTTATCCTGTGGAGTATTGCAAAACTTTAATTCCACACCCCAGTAAATTTGCAGTTGAAAGACAAAAGGTTCTTGATAAATAGATTGAAAAGAAGGCTCAAACTTTGGGGGAGGTGAAATATGAATACACCAAATAATTCACTATTTAATAGGCCTTAACATTGTCTCCATGGGGGCATATTTATCCTATTCCAAACCATTTTATCAAATAATGTATCAAATTTATGTGAAACATACAGTACTGCAATAACAACGAAATGGCCAGTAGCATCATTGTTATACATCTGTCCCTATAACCCAAGCATTTGTCAACCTGACTATCTGCCTCTATGTCTCCTTATTAGATTTTCTAATATTTTGCTTTAAAATATAGCAAGTTAGAGCCTGAATATAACATAGCTGATCAGCTACATCTGAAAAAAAAATATTAGTGTGTAACTGAGAGGAAAGCCACAACCTTATCTGGATTTGGGGGGGTATTTTTCCAGGCCTTGTATATTAAGAGATAAAAGTCATTTTAATAAATTGCATCAGATATCAACTGGTTGATTGTGCCGTGTATATTAGAGGAACATTTCCATGTGATTTTTATATTATGTGTCTATTTTTATGTATATATTTCTAATTTAGGTGCACATAATAATTTTAGCAGATTTGTTTAATGATAATAAAAGATAAAATTTAGGAAAATGAGTAATTTATTACTTGAGTAATATGTCTGAAGTACATTGAATAAATGCCTATATTATATGCTGTTGGGTACTGCAAGTTGTGTGTAATGAACTTGGCTCATAAGAACAGATTTCTGCCTAACTGTAAAAATGCATGTATACACACCAAATAGTATAATGTATAAGTTGTTAGGGGGTGGGGTGGGGTAGTTGGGTTTCATTTCCAAGTAACAGCAACAATATTCTAGAGAGTAAAAGATACTTATTTTGACTGAGCCTACTCATCTAATAAAAGGGACACAGTGGCTCAGTGGCTAAGACGCTGAGTTTGTCGATCAGGTCGGCAGTTCTGTGGTTCGAATCCCTAGCACCACGTAACGGGGTGAGCTCCTGTTACTCGTCCCAACTTCTGCCAACCTAGTAGTTCAAAAGCAGGTAAAAAATGCAAGTAGAAAAATAGGAACCACTTTTGGTGGTGAAGGTAACAGCATTCCATGTGCCTTTGGCATTTAGTCATGCTGGCCACATAACCATGGAGACATCTTCAGGCAGCGCTGGCTCTTCAGCTTTGAAACGGAGATGAGCACCACGCCCCAGAGTCGGGAACGACTAGCACATATGCATGAGGGGAACCTTTACCTTTACCTTTACTCATCTAATGACAAATATCTAAAGCAAAAATCCATTATTAAAAAGTACGAACTAAATTGGAAGAAAAGATTGAGCGTGTGTATGCTGTTTTTCTATCTACAATACTTAATTCAGCCATCCCCAGTCTGGGCTTTTGATACTCATATTTCTAAGTCAGCATGACCAAAGGCTTCAAAATTGTTGCTTCAATATTTCTGGAGGATCTGAAGAAGTAGGATTAATTCAAGCATACTTCTTTTTTTCCACATTCGTAACATCTTTTATCAAATAGTAACAATCATATTTCAGGAAAGGAAAAAGTAGCAATTAGAGTGCAATCCAATCCATGTCTACTTACCGAAAGATAAGTTCAGAGGCCTTATTGTTGTCTAAGTTGATATAGGCTTATACTCTACATCAGGATGGGGAACGATGACCCTTTTATGACTTGTGGACTTCAACTCCCAGAATTCCTGAGCCAGCCATGATTTAATCCATGTTTTAATTTATTTTATAACAAGCTTTAAAATTCAAAAAGAAGTGAACTTACTACAAAAACAAACTATAAACAGAAGTATAAAAAACATAATTAATAATAAACAATAATAAGTAAAGCAGAAACAAGCAAAAAGAAAATTAGAAGTCTAAGCATATCACTTAGCCTTTATTGTTTTGTATACTGTGAATTTTTTGTCAAGGGAAACACAATGCATCATTGTCTTTTCAAACATTGATAATATGCTGAATTCATAATACTCAGAGTAATATTTTTCTAATTTCTTAAAATAGTTCTTTTAGCTATTCCCTATGCCTGATATAGCCATAGGTCACTAAAAATTGTCAAATCCCAAATGTTTGGTGTGACTTTCAACATAATATTGACATCTTGAAACCAATAAGAGATTTCCCCATAAATCTCCAGACACACACAAACACACAAATATAGAGGTTCTGTTTAAAAGTCACAGCTCAGAAGACCAACCATATGAGTTAATGACCCTTCGTATTGTTTACATTCCCAACAGAGAAAATCTGACATCTATCCTTTCAGCTCTATTCTTTGGGGGGGTCCAATTTTTAGTACAGAATCTTTTGATGATTCAGTGTCAATCTTAAATCCAAAGAGACCTGTTTAACATTTTTAAAGATTTGAAACCATTGATGTTGGTTATTTCAACCTTTATGTCAATGATTTCAATTTTTAAAATATTTTCTATCCAAATAAATGATAGATTTGGTTCTAGAAATTAATCCATCAGAAAGGTAAGCAGGTCAGATTTCAAAGCAGATTTCTTTGAAGCAGTTAAAGCCTAGGTCCGTATTGAATGGTCAAGGCATCATTACATAAAATATACCACCATAGTCATGAATTCTTCTTATTGTGCCATATCTGTCATCGGACATTGGCAATCATGTTGGCAATCCTATTTTTGTCAACAGCTGCATGAGAAAGTGCTGCTGAATTTTGTCCAAACCAGTCTCTTAGGTTTTGAAGCCATGATGTTCTTCTTCTACCTGGACCTTGTTTGCCTTCAATCTTTCCCTGGAGGATTAAATGAAGGATGCCGTATTTTTCTGGGTGTTGCATCACTTATCCAAAATTTTTTAATTTTCGCATTTTAATGGCTTTGATGATTTCCCTTTGCTTTTCCAGGTGGCTTATTACCTCCTCATTTGTGATTTTATTAACCCAGTTTATACATAACAGCCATCTGTAAATCCACATTTCAAATGCTTCTAGTTCCTTCAAGTGGTTTTCTGTCAGAGACCAACTCTCTGCTCCATAGAGCCATGAATTAGGCAAGCAAATTCTATCTGAAGTTGAGAGAAATTCTTAAAATAATTGTTTACTTATTTAATTATCAAATGTGTATGCTACCAGATTCCCAACAACTCTGAGTTTACACAGCAACTAAAACAAGAGAAATACAATTAAGAACAAATGAAAAATAAAAGATGGCAAGACCAACAAAGCAGATAGGAACAAAACAAAGAGGCTTCATTCTTTCTCACCAAAGACCTGGGTGTTTTAAGGTAACTCTTCCAGATTTCACTCCTACTTTCCAATAAAGCATTTTAGCACCTATCTAAAAAAGGTTAATTTTTCCATTAACTTAAATTTTCATAATCCTCAAAGTCAATACCTAATCTACAACACAGCAGAACCAAACATATCTACCTGCTCTCAGTCCCAGGAATGAAAGACTTTTTTCTTCTATGTTGACCTATGTGATTGTTAAGACTTTAGTGGAAATAAATGGGGGGGAAATCCAGTTAGGTTCACAAAAGTTTATACTGTGTTAACATTTCATATCACTTAAATATGATTGATAAGTTGAAAATCCAATTATATTTTTGAAAATCTGTTAAAACCTTTATCATATGGTGATAATTCAGGTTAGGCAGTGAAATCTTTGGTTGCTTGTTTTCACAGATAAATTTCCTCTCAATAATTTTGTCTACTTGAAGAAAATTGCATATTTGGGTTAAACCTTAAACATAAACCAGTTGAAGAGCAATATTTATTTTAATAACATTTATTTTAATCCCACTTACTTAATGCAATTTTAGTCCATCTTTGGATACCTAAAGTGGTCTTTTCTAAAACTTTTAGCATATTTATTTCCAGAAATATTTTTAGGCATACTTAACAATACTTCAAAATATAATAGAGCTTGGTCAATTTTCAATCATTTAAAAATCATACATTATTATCATATCATATCATATCATATTAGTGAGCATGGACTGGTTATCTTTTCCACTTTAACTTGATTCCAAATATTGTTACTCCAAATTACATTTGATGATTTCACTGGGCCTTTCCAGTCCATAGTTACTATACAATTTCTTACAATCAATACTTTGTTAGATTCTTATATTGATATTACTTTATGAATATTCCCAATATTTTTCATTTGGATATTTGTATTATAATTTGTATATAATTATTTGCATAATTATACACAGTGGCTGAATTCACACACCATGTTAAATGAAATCAAACAAATCATACTATGGTTTAGCATGATGTTATAGGAAAAAAGCAAGCTGAACTGAAAGGCAGAGTTATATGTGTCATTGGTTTAGAGTCATTGCGTTACCACAAGAGACCCAAGTCCAGCCCCTGTGAATTCAGTTGACCCTTATCTAGCACCAATTAAGCTTTGACTATTAGTTTACTATATTCTTATGTATAGATAACAATAATAAACTCTTCTGTGCTTTGAACTCAATAAATGCTCCTGGTTATTTGTGGCTGACATGTATACGAATGTGTAGAACATTATGGAGATAGCCTTGAAGAAGATATCTAGCAGCTGTTAGGAAAGCATGAGTTTAGCCCAAAAAGACATGAAGGGGTAAGAAAGGAGATCAGATAGCCCAGCTCCACCATATCTCCTTAGCATAAGAGGGATCTTTTTCAAGAATCTGTTATCCTATATACCAATATAGTAGAATTCTAGTGGTGTCTGTTTCTTGACCTGGTCTTGCCTCAAACAGCTGATGGAATTCAACCATTGGTTTCATAGATTTGATATACCTTGACACAAGTGAGTAAGTAAGTAAGTAAGTAAGGAGCCTGGATAGCTCAGCAGACTAATGCATTGTAATTTAACTCCAGCTGTCTGCAATTAGTAAGTTTGAATCTCACCAGGCTCAAGGTTGACTCAGCCTTCCATCCTTTCTAAGGTAGGTAAATTGAGGACCCAGTTTGTGGGGGCAATAAGCTGACTTTGTAAAATATACAAAAGTATGAAGGCTATTGTTTAACACATTGTAAGCCACCCTGAGTCTCCGGAGAAGGGCGACATATAAATCAAATTTAAAAAAAGAAAGTGACCGAAAAAATCCCAGTTCGATATATTCTATCAATTTATTTCCTACTTGTTTTGTAACTTCTGTTTTGTAACTACTTGTTTTGTAACTTCTGTAAATATGCTTCCCTACTAATATCTTGGTAATATCTTATTAACCTTTGACATTGATTTATTTTAATTCAAGCTTTTAGATGCCTTGTTGTGCCCCCCACCCCCCAAAGCAATGTTCACTGTTAGTATGAAACTGTTTTATTTAAATCAGTTTTGAATTACCTCTGGTAATTTTCTGGTATCTCATAAAGAAAGCACTTCATAAATTAATGAGAATTAGGCTGAATGCTATAATTCTAAATATTGGCAGAGAGTGGATAAGGATAGGAACTCACATGTTGTTTAAAATACATGCTAAAAATTACCACAATGAAAGCTATTTCAAAGTGAAATTGCAGGACTTTAAAAACCTATGCACTTTTAAATAAAATACTTTCAATCCACTAAAATGGAATGGCATTTTCCCATTTGCTGATGATGGCCAATTATGCATAGCCATTCCAGGCCTGGCAGAGGTGATGTCACAGTCCTGATTGTATGTATGAAGGTTGTAGGTCTAGATTAGTTCAAACAGAACTGCTGTTCGCCAGTGATCTTGTCTGAACTTGGTCCCAACTTTGATTCTGCATTTCACTTCTTCCAAAGAAGTAGGTTGACAATTTAGAAGTTCTCATGGCTTATGTTAGAGCAGCAGCAATGGACAGAGGTGACTTTTGCTCAACTCTGCTGAGTCATCACTTGCAGGCTTTCCTGATGCTCTGGCAAGAATGCCTCATGCTCTCATCACTTCATATGTTGACGGTTGGAACTGTAATGATATGTGGGAATGACCATGGGAGGCAGGAGGATCCCCCACAGACTGGACAACATCCTGTAAAAGTATCTAGTCCACAGGAGGAAGTGGGAAGCATTTCAGAAGAGACCCTCCTAAGTTTCCAGAGAGTAAAAACAGAGGAGGGGGGAAATACTTTTTCAGTCTTGCAAAAGTCTGTTAATTTTCTGCCCCAATGTAACTACCCTATGTAGTCTCTGAGGGAAAGAATCAGTGGTGGGATTCCAAATTTTTTACAACCGGTACTTTGGGTGTGGCATGGTGGGTGTGGCAGGGGAAAGATACTGTAAAATCTCCTTTCCCTCCCCACTCCAGGGGAAGGTTACTGCAAAATCCCCATTTCCTCCCGATCAGCTGGGACTTGGGAGGCAGAGAATACATGGGGGCAGGGCCAGTCAGAGGGGGTATTTACCGGTTCTCCGAACTACTCAAAATCTCCACTACCGGTTCTCCAGAACTGGTCAGAACCTGCTGAAACCCACCTCTGGAAAGAATAATTATGATCCACAGCCATTGAGAAGTGAGGGCATTGGGGTACCTTCTGTTCCCATCCCTTTGGGACCCCTTGCCTCTTGAGATAGGAAATGCCTCAATCACTTGGCTTTCAAGAACGCTCTACATTTAGTGTTGTGGTTATTGGCTACACAGTCAGACATTTAGACTGGATTTGACATTTTTATACACCTTTTATCTAGGCAGATGTTATTTAATAGATTAAATGTATCATTTAATATAAAAAAAAGCATATGAGGGCTAGTGGTTTTAAAGCTACCTGAAGAGTGTCCCAAATTCTTTGTGGGTGTAAATGATAAGCAGCTAAATCTGAAAATAAGTTCATATTAAAGACTGAAGATTAACTGCAATACTGAGACTCCAGTTTTCATGATGACTGGGGAAATCTGAGAGGTCCAGTAATATATATTTAAAGCCTTGGGCAAGCTTGTCTCTGCATGGTCATATTAGTGAATTGAGTTGATGATAAAGAACTAGGGAATTATTCCAAAAAGAACGGAATATCCCATTTTATTTGTTACAGTTGCCAGATTCAACTGGACCAGATTCAGCTCAACTGAACTATCTGAGAATAGAATTATTGTTCTACATTTAGTGCTACATTTAGCCCTTTATGAATATAGACTGCTCCCTTCTTTGCTGGAGATATGTATGGAGAATGGTGTGAAGGGATCAGGTTTCCTACAACAGATTTCAAAGGTGGGGGAGAGGGTAGAAAGTGACATCATAGGCATCTTAATCCTATTGTGCAAGTGATGACACAATTTACATAATTCATATGTTAAAAAATCATTATGCACATGATGGCTTGTACCAGATTGTATTTGTTTTTAAAATGTTAAGCACATTAACCTCATATACGGCCTTGTCCACATATTTTTTTTCTTTTTTAAAAAAAAACCCTTCCCATTATTTACATTGGGGTAAACTGCCTTTCTTTGTGTGAGTTCAATGTTTCATTTTTCTTTCCCTCTATCTTTCAGCAGCAAATAAACTATCAGATAAGTCCTTGCCAGAAGGCAGCCTTTGAAGGAGTCAAGAGCAGGTAGGGATTTCACTGAGTGTAACATCAAAGTGACAAGAATGCTTGTGTGTTTTACGATGACACAGGGGCTCAAGAACGTCTTTGTCCTGTCACACAGTGTAATTTCTCATCATGGTTTTGCCTGTAAGGTGGATTGTTTTGAATCAAGATAAAGGGCTGCTGCTGGCCTAATGGGAAATTTAAGCAAGGAAGAAAAAAATGATCTAGCACAGCATATGAGTTGTGAGACTTCTCATTCATATTTTAAAGTGCACTGAGTCATTAATGTTATGTGTTTGGGTCTGAAGCATAGATAAGAGGCAGTGTCAGCAAAAGAGCCTACACACCATACAGAAGTTTGATTTCTTCCTAAGAATTTGGACAGGAAAGAGTTCAAGATGAGCATTCCATACGCAGAAGGAACTCAAGATGAGCCATAAATCTAAGATTCGCCATTCACCCAACTTCAAACTTTTCCAGATCGTCCCTATAAATTGTGTCCCTGGGCAAATAAGAATTAATGAAATTTCAGTAAAAGGTTAGTTTTGTTTCTCTTAAATGTAGAGTAAGTTACAAATTAAGGCAATTTTTTAATCATGCCAAATAATAAATCTGCACTCCCTATAACTGTGTTTACTGCTGGTTTTAGAAATGAGACCTCTTCTCTCTAATATTTGACTTTCTTCTCTGGATAATACTGCTTCGGACAACATGTTCTTAGGGCACAAATTTTGTCCATTGTAGGTTTGTTTGTTTTTTCAAATCCGGAAAAGATGCTACTTTCCAGCATATATTTCATTTTTTTCAATGTCTTTCAGCACCTCCTTTGTGTTTCTGTGGACACCATTTCCCCTTAGGTTCCTTTTAGTACTTACTAATCTGAATGGCATCATTCTAATTGAGCCAAGGATTAAGAGAAATTTCAGCAACAGCAGACTTTCTTTGTTAGCTTTGTTGGCATCTTTTTCAAGAGATTGGAGAGAGAAGTATATACTTTAAAAAATATAAGCTCTTGAGTCTGGTCTGCTTTAATTCAACACTTCAGTCTTATATATATTTGACTGACTCATCCAAGAGTCACTTAGGTATAGAAATGATTATGATTAATCAAATAAATAAATAAATAAATCTGAAATTATTTCTGCATATACATTTGCTCTTAGCATAGATTTTGGTTCTTCGCTAGGCTATTGAATCTGTTGAAGTGGAATGGAGTTGAATCCATTCCAAGGCTATTCATATTCTGTGACATGACATTATAGTGAATTTTAATATTCACTGATGAAAATCATGTTTCTAGCTCTCATACGTATAGAGAAACTGTTACCATTTTGTAAGCGATTGAAATTATGAAATTTACTGCAGAAAGGAAGACAAACCGCCTACATCCAGATCAACTTTAGAAGTGAAGTATGAAAAACATTGAGGGGAGGGGATAGATATCCAGGGAGTGGGAGCTGCTGAATAACACGATTTTTGTAGTGAAATCTACTGTAAAAGAGAATGATGAGAAATAAGTGATTCTTTAGTATTGTCTGTGGAAAATCTTCAAGGATCTGCGCTGATGACTGATTTCACATATGAATCTGAAGACTGAAAACAGTGTTTGACTAGAGGGACTTAACTCAGCTTCAGTTCTGCTTCAAAGAGAAAATTGGCATCCTATCCCACTTGCAGTATTCTGGAATAAATGTCTCTTAGCTTGAATGTTCTAATCACTGATCTCATGGAGGAACAGGTACTTGACTCGCTTTTCATTCTTTAGTTATGCCACTGGATAACTAAGTT
This sequence comes from Masticophis lateralis, assembly GCA_030761175.1. Lineage (NCBI taxonomy): Eukaryota > Metazoa > Chordata > Lepidosauria > Squamata > Colubridae > Masticophis > Masticophis lateralis. The sequence goes on from JAUDYJ010000002.1 coordinate 116,256,154, forward strand.
ATAAAGTGGAGTTATATAGATAACTGGAGTTATATCACATAGTTGTGGGGAAAGGGACAATTATTTCACCATAATATTGAATGGAGAAATAATTTCTGTCACCCTGTGAGTAACTGCCATTTATACGTGCAACCACAGTACTCTCTTGTATAAAAAGCGAATGTTCCTTTTATCTTTGTAACAATGACCAAGGTTCATGTCATCAATGAATGTTATATATTTGTATCTCTTTTCCCTTACTAGCTGCAGTAAAAACACCACAGATTTAGTGACATGGTAACAATAATAGTTTTACATTGGTGCACTGATAATAAACTAGATTGTTTAGTGTTGCAGAAAATGCCTCTACTAGCATGTGTAAAGTTTGTCAGGCTTAAATGATTTTCCATTTTTGCAAGCTGCTAAGATTTATGCTGTGACCAAATATTCTTTGAGTGGCCCATTACAATATCAAGTACTCATTAATATTATGGTTATAATAACATTTTTTTCCCAGCAGAATAGAGATGGCAATTCCAGATGTTGGCTGATCTTGAAAAAACTAAATAGTTCCAGACTTGGTTAGTACTTGATCAGAAATCCACAATCTCAATGTTGGAAAAAAATATCTTAACAGAAACCTCCAGCTTGACAAGAGAAGGTGCTTTAGAGGAAACATGAATATTTACCTTATAGTGACTAATGAATGAGGAAATTGAGTCTCAAGTGGCTGTCTAAGGCTAATAACACTGATTCTTCAGCATCTCATGATCTAGTGACCACAGGGGAATACTAGGGAATAGACAGAGAGTTCAGGGTTTATTCTGTGCCCCCCCCCCCTTTATATAAGACTCTGTTTGGTCTTTGTCAAAGAAACTGCTAAGAAATTACCTGCTGACATCATTTCTTTCTGCTTTCCTTCCCAGAAATATGCACACAAACACACACAGAGCAAAAATTCCTTGGCACTTCTTACCTACCTTTGTGTAACCCTATAATGTGTTGCCTGTAAATAAGCCTTCTTTCATCACTAATGATTGCTTAGATCAGATTCCTGCTCTCACATGCACATAAACAATGTTTCAACTCCCAACGAATTCCTCTTTTCTCTTTTTGCAATGCTATGGAAGAAAATGGTACCTTCTTTCATGCCAAGGATTATCTGATAAGATTTGCCCTTGCCTGCTACCTAGAGCTGAGAAAATATGGCCCAAGGTTACTCATCTGGCTCCATGCCTAAGGGAAGACTAGAATTTACAATCTCCTGGTTTCTAGACTGGTGTCTTAACCACTACACCTAATTGTCTCTATATAATGCCTTTTTTATGCAATTTATGCATTTAATAATTTAGATGCCACCCATCTCCCTGGTAAGGTTACTCTGGTCAATTCCTCTCAGCGGGTTTGCATTTCCCCCCCACATCTATTGAACGCTACAGAGACAATTGCAAATTTCAGAATATGCTATACCTCCCCAACAATAGAATTATTGGCTACTTAAGAGGAAAAATAAAATAAAATAGGTTTTAAAGCAATGTTGTTCCTTTAAAAAGAAGCATTGACTTCTTTTTAATATGGTGAGCTTCATTCATTCATACATCTTGATCTTGTATGCAAATTTCATTCCAGTACACCTATTTTATGTTGTTCCCATGATGAAGTTTGTGTAAATGGATCTAATTGAATCATTGTATAACATCCAATCTCAGCATATCTCTACTAGGGCTATAAAAGGAGCCTGATTTCTTTAAACACGAAGAGCAATATCATGAGTTTTCAGAATTTATCAGGGGGAAAAAAATAACAGTGGTCTTCTAGTGACTTGTATCGACTTTTTCCTTTATTAGTAGTATAAAAAGAAGAGAAAGGCATTAATGTTTGAATGATTGATTTTTTCCAGTTTGATAATTAAGTGATGCCATTAATGCATATAAACAAGCCTCCTGTTCTCTGCCCCTCTCTCCACTTTGTTCCCTTCCATTGTCTTCTTCACAGGAAGATAGAAAGTAGCCAGTTTCTTTGTGACCTAATTGCTCTACTACTCCAAGATTAATTATTTCCCCACGTGCAATAACAGCAACTCTGCTAAAATGACAGTGTGCCTATCCTAAAATGTAGCTGCAATTAAATTCCCCAAAGAGTTAATCAAGGGTTCCAATTAAAAGTAAGTTGGCAACTTGTCATGGCTAGCAAAACCTGGATTTTCATTCCAGTGTCTTTGGATCCTCTTTTTCCTTTGAATTTCTGCAAAATGTAGACAGATCTCAAACTGTCTTACATTATGACCCCTATACCAATATCTTGTTGGTGGTTTTAAAACACTAGATGTCTTCAGTAATCAAAGACTGTCTAATTTCCGCCTGGATTTTTTTCTTCGTCTTTATTTTACTAGCTTTTTAGTTCATTTTCAACTTCCTTGCCTCAATGACACATCTTCTGTGTATGAAACTTACAGTATTTTGGTTCTTTTGAAAACTTATGTTGCCACCTTTAAGTAGTTTTTATATCAGGTCATGTGACAGACTGGCCAATGATGTTTACTTTCTTCATTCTTTCACAGGCAGAATGGAAGGTATTCAGTAAATGTATTGCAACAAATCTAGTCTTCTCATTAGGTGGAAATAGATAGCTGCCTTAGATGTCATGTATAATGCCATAAGAAATTATTACAGCAATATCTATGTCTACCTTGAAACCTAGCTGGAATCTCATAACTGGGAAGTTCAAGTTATTCTCCAAAGTTGATGAACTTGTCCATTGAATCAGGTACCAAAATACCATGTTTGGCCTTGCTAAGTGGAAGAATACATTCTAGCCAGTCAACTAAATGAGGAGCAGGAAATATCCGTCTCCATCATTTCTTATCTATTCTCTAGTAGCCCATTCAAAAATAAAAAACATAAGTAAGCAACATGTAAACCACCCCAACTGAATTCAGTTCTGAGACATTTTGGCTGCTTCCAGAAGAGCACTGCCTTGAATTACTTAGTCTGAGATCAAATGTGTGTTTTTTTAAAAATTTATTTATTTTTTACAAAACAGTTGTTTTACTGCTGCCATTTGATATTGTTTCTAAGAGAGTCAGAACCAGGACAGGAAGATGGACAGCAAATAAATTTAATTAATAAAAGAAAGAAAGAAAAATGTTTAAAGCATATGGGGATAGTTGAAAAATAATTGAGAAACACTACAGAGGGTGATGAGCACAGCACAAAACATCGTGGGCTGTCCCCTGATACCACTAGATGAGATCGCTAGGGCTCGCTGCCTTAGAAGAGTGAGGAAAATTCTGAGGGATGATTCTTGCCCTGGTCACCACTTCTTTACCCTCCTACCATCGGGAAGGAGATATAGAAGTATAGCCAGCCGCACAAACAGGCTGAAGAACAGTTTTTATCCATGGGCTGTCAGACTCCTGAATGAGAAATAACATCATAACTATGTAATATGATGGACTGCAGGGCCGGTGCAATGTGTAACATGTTCACACTGGGGCAATAGGACTGGGTGTTTTGTTAATATGATTTATTGGATTAGGGATTTTCTGTCTTCACTGTGAGTGTTGGCGGGGTGTTGGGTGTTGGCAGGGTGCACTGAGGGAGCTCAACCAATCTCATTGCACATATGTTGTGCACTGACAATAGAAATTTTCAATTGAAACTAAACATACTAAAATGTTTGGACCCAGATTGTTGGGGGCAATATACTGACTCTGTAAACTTCTTAGAAAGGGCTGTAAAGCACTGGGAAACGGTATATAAGCCTAAATGCTACTGCTATTGAAGTGAAGAGGAAGGAGTAAATAGGATAAAAGAAGCATTTGTTAGATATTTCAACACTGAAATTATACAACCTGCCTGCTGAAGGGCAGCAGCTGTAAGGTTATATGTCAAGATTTTAACCTAGCATCTCCAGTAAACCAAATTATATATTTAGAATTCTAAAGGAATAAAGCTGCTGTACTCAGTTTGCAACATGAAATGACAGAAAAATAAAGCTGCTTCTTTCTTCTTCTTTCCCCAAAACCTCCACCCCTCCTTTTCAATAAAGTCTTGAGTCTTTGTAATGTGTTTTCATTCAACGTGTAGTTAGCTTTTCACTTGGGAGGCCCAACAATCTAACAATCCTGCTTACATGGATAACTAGAATACAATAGCTGAATGAGCAAGATGGCTGGCTTCGAGCAATACTTGTGATTGCAAATAATTGGGGGGAGGGGGGGAGAGAGAAATGCCCTCAATTCTTGGAAGATGTTGCTGGCCAGTAATTGGTAGTTCATAGGACTTAATGTACTATTAACACATGACAGGGCAGGTGATACAAGCCACTTCAACAGCTTTTCCTGCGCAGTTCCAATGGTTTTAAAATCTGTTTAATTAATGCTTCTTAGTAGTAATTGCCTTTTTAACTGTGTAGCCACGGAAGATTAGAATTGGAATCTTTAGTGCCCAATAGTAAATATATTCCAGGGAATGAGGCATTTTTCAAGGAAGCCTGAAAGTAAAGGTGTACGATTCTTAAAACAGAATGAAGGGAAATGCCTTCAGAGTGTAACATTCTTGCAGTGTGCTTCTTTGAATCCACAGTAGACTACAATCCCAGGTGGATGGATGGGGGACGTCTGGGGCTGAAATGTTTTTTTTCTCTCTCTCAATGGCCTCAGGGTGATACAGAAGCAGCCTAAAAAGAAGTTGAAAAGGGATGGAGAGGGATGTTGTTGAAGTGCAGTGAAAGCCCAGGAAGGGTAAGAGAGATTTGGGGGGGGGGGCAGAAAGAAGGCAGAATGGGAAGAAACAATGGGGGGGGGGAGCTGGGAGAGACAAACACCCCAGCTTCCTCCTATTTGAAGTGGGAACCTACTGCAGTGCCCATTAGCCACGGGAAAGGAGGTGAAGTGGGGGTTGGAGTGCAGGGAGGACTGAACCTCCCAGACTGAGCTATGGAGACTCCCCTTCTGCTTTCTGCCTCACTGTGCTGCATATGCAGCTTTGGAAGCAGGGCAGCAGCGAGGAAAATGGATATGCAGAATAGGCAGAATTCCCTCTAGGCAGGAAGGGAGCGCAGACCTACAGAATGCCGCAAACACTCACTGTCCTTCTACAGTTTGCTTTTGATGCTGTGGTGGAGGTTGGGGAGGTGGAGGGGGGGAAGAGACCAGAGGTATCAAAGGAAGCACACCCCGTGTATTCGTCAGTGGGGAAGCACATTCACATTGTTCTTCCCTTGCCTTCTGCCAAAGACTGTCTGGTTTTAATAACCATAAATCAGGTCCGGCTCGTGCACTCGCTGACAGTTCCAGGGAGGAAAATGGGGGAGGAAAAAAATAACCCTCGCCTAATGATAATAAAAAGGGGGGATAAAACAAAAAATATCCCCGAGCTGCAAATATGAGCAAGAAGACAATAGCAAGATGGCTTTCTTTATCTTCCAGAGCCTTGCCATGTTGCCATAAGGAAGGGAAGTTGGACTCTCTGTCACTTGCCTAGCTGCTGAATAGGGCAGCCCAGAGTGGGGAAAATTAATTTCCTGACCTGCAAATATCAAGAAGGAGGGGGGTGGGAAACGAGGTGTGCAAGCATATTGCTAATTCCAGGGCTTCTTTAAAGGAGGAAAGAAATTAATCAGAGTCATTAAAGGCTTCAGATGGAGGAAAATGAGTTAACTATTCCAGGCTCAGCTAGTTTTAGTTGGCTGGTTTACTCAAAAGCCCAGCTAAAGGAAGTTCCCTTTTCTACCAATATTGGGGGCCTAGGTTGAAATGAAGACACTCTGAAAAACACTCCCACATGTCCCCATTTAATAAAAAAAAAATGGGAAATTGCTTGCCTCCTGCCCATCCCATTCTTCAGCCATTAATTGACATCTGCTAATTGCCCCTAGAGGCCGCAGCATGTCAGCAGGAGACCTGAAGGCACTGTAAAGGATGGAGAGAGAAGAGTTAAACCTCAGGATTTAGTATCTTCAGCTAGTAGAGTCATTAAGATTTTAGGCAAGAATTGAGATCAGCAGCTTGAAACACTGCTACTGCTTGATATTGAGATTCACACTGGCCTCTGTATTAGGGCTTTTTGGGGGGGGTTAGGTCTTATTTTCGGGGGAAATACACTACTAAAAGCATATGTCTGTCGATCTTATCTGGGGCTTATTTTGGGGGTAGGGCTTATATTATGAGCATCCTGAAAAATCATGCTAGGGCTTATTTTAGGGTCTTATTTTCAGGGAAACACAGTAATACCTATTCCCCCCTCTCAATGTACCTCATGTACATTTGGCTATTTGCTAAAAGATCTAATAATATGCAGGAAGCTGCCCAGATGTAAAATCCATGGTATTGTATATGAGACTCACTGTGACCTCCAGTGCTGAAACAACAGCAGGGAGATCCCTTTTGCAACCTAGGCTCATTCCCCAGAAAACTGAACCCTGGGTTAACAATACTGAAATGAGGGAGATGAGTCCTAACTAGAAAGTCCCAGAAGCGGAGGACTGAGGCTCTTAGACAAGGATAGGAGAAGAAAAGTCCTAGAGCTAGGAAGTAGGGCTAGGATTAGGATTTGAGTTTTCTCAAAAAGCCATCAATTTTGCTATGGTTTTAGATAACATGGCACAGAGTCTGAAGCAATGAGCTCAGCATGTATGATGTTTTTCCTGAATATGGTTGGTCCATCATACTTTCATGATAAATCAAATGTATGCTAATTAGGTGAAACCTAGGAAAGTGGAAGTCATGGCTATTAACCACATTCAGAATAAACTACATTCAAGCCTTAGTAGGTAGCAGGAACACTTAACTGACCTTGTCTCTGTGCACACGTTAAGCAGGCTTTGGCTAAGATAGTATTTAGACGGGATTCCACCAGAGAATACCATGGTTAGCCAGGAGTGTCTGTATATATAAAAAAGCCAAGATGTTAGCCATGATGGGTAATTGAAGCAGGTTTGTCATGCAAGATGCACATAAAAATAGGCAGAGCTTTAATTGCCCCATTGCTGCTGCAATCGTGAGCCTTTTTTTTTTTTATCATACTTTAAGGACATCTCTGGTAGAGACTAGAATGGGAGATTGTAAATCAGCCTAGAAGCAGCCTGCATGGTGACGTCCATATATTTTTAAGACTCAACAACATTTCTGTTTTCTCAAAAGGAAAACGATATAGCTACCATTCTACCTTCTTTTTTTCTTAAAAAGATTCAAATCTTCATATTTCCTAAAAAGATATGATGACAAGATCTGTGAAGTACTTTAGGTGGAAATGGTAAAAATGGAATAAAATTGAGAAATGCATTTTTCATTTTACCGTAATTTAGCAAATACTGCCAATTGTTTGGTGAATGATGTGAAACATAGAATAACTCAAAGGACGTGTGTACTAAGGACATTTTGCAATAAAGCAGAGAACCTGCCCTTGCAACACAGTTAAAATGTAGTTGCCATGCATGGACAAACATGCATATGCATATAAAAATGGAGGATTATGAAGCAAATGTATTAAAAGCTGAGGGATCAAAAATCAGTCTCCCAGCAGTAGCCCATTCTGTTACGGGAAACTGCGTATTTGAGAAGAAAATTTCACATCACCTTTGTTCCTTTAAAGCAAAGATGCCAGCATTGTTTGTATCTGCATAAATCTCTCTATAGAAAGGGGGGAAAACCCAGAATTGCAAATGAAACTCAGGGATCATGGGCTAGACTTCATCTGGGATTGTGTGTAGCTAATATTCTGGTTAAATAAATACATTTTGCTAATTGGATTACTCAGAGAGCATAATATGTACTGGATTTCCAACATGATGCTAATGAATTGTGTGAAGAACTTAATCATGTTAGCTTGCAAAAGACTTGTAAAAGATGAAATTAAAAAATAAGTAGAAGCTGACATCTACTGCATTTCGTAGTGTGTTCTTTTTTCTTCTTCTTCTTCTTCTTTTTTTTTTTTTTTGGTCATCCTTCTTACCCATCATTTCAGTTTTCTCTGGCTGTGTGTGTTTAATCTATTTGCGATTAAGGAGGCTGGGGTGATTGAATAGACCCTGGAGGACAAAGTGATCCTTTTCTTGCAATTGTCTCTCCTGTTTATGCTGATTGATATCAAGATAGAAAGAGCAAGACCTTAAGCTGCCTTTTAGAGGCAAAGAGGATAGCTGCTTACTTTCCTGGACATATTTTGATGGAAATAAGGTCAGGAGGAGTAGACAGTAAGAGAAGCTGTGGTGAAAAGACAGAGAGAAAGATGCGTGAGTCTGTCACTCAAAGAGGCACAGGTTCAACTATCAGGTTAGGTCACATTAAAAAGAGTGAATTGAATTGGCGAATGCCCCTGGGATACTGAACCTAGCAAAATGGAGTGGGGAAAGCCTAAAGGTGGACTCATGCTGGAGAGGTGCATTCATGTCCATGTATCAGCAGATGGTTGGGACAAGCTTGCGTAGCAGATGCTTTTTGTGCCAACTGCCTTGGGGATACTCTCCCCCCACCCCCTACTTTCCTAGGACCAGTATAATCATGGCAGATATTAAACTCCCACACAACAGACAGAGGCAGATGGCTTGGGTTGCAGTTGCTGCTATCTCTGGAGCTTTCCCGAATTCCTGGATCAACCCTATTATGGTAGCTTGACAGTCCCTTGGGCTGTTACCTTGGAATCAGCCACATCTTCCTTGCCCTGGGAGACTGTTGATTCAGGGATATTAGCTTCTCTGCAAACTGGGATCCTTGACAGTGTAAACAAGCCCCTGAAGGAATAGAGATTTCCATCTGCAGTTGTAAGTGATAAATGTGCTGTTAGGAAGAGATAACTTGTAGCCCAGTCAATAGAATAACCCTGGGAGTTATATATAACCTGGTATGTATTATTTATGTGACAGCTTCTTTTCCGTGGCAGCATTCTTTCTCTCTTTCTCTTTTCATTGAAATACGGCTCCATCCAAGAGCTGACTCAATCTTTACTACTTAAATGTGGGTGTGGCTTTTGTGCAGTCCCATCCATGGTGAATTGGTCCATATTTATCCCATCTCTCTGTTTTCCAATTAGCCATTTGTGGACCCACCTGTTAAGCTGCCTGGTGAGGGACAAAATGCTAACAGTATTGATGGACACGTTTATCACTTTCATGCCTGTTACTTGATTAACTTTCTTCTCTGAAGAGCTGATCAATCACTGTGCAAATTATGTGCCAGCTAACAAATTTGGTTAATGTGGTTTCATCCAAAAATGCTTTTGCTTCCCGCCCTGGCCCCTCTTTCTAGCTGGAGCTCTGCTTACCTGACCAAGCAGTTTTGCCCTTTTTCTGAAATGTTCTAAACCTCATTAATCTGATATCTGTATTACATATTTTAATATTTTATGACCTATTTGCTGTCTCACCACCCTGGGATCTCTGGTATGGAGGGCACCGAACAAATATTTTAAATAAATTGGTAATACAAAAGAGGCTCTCAGAGAATAGAAAATTTGTGAAACTGACTCTTGCGTTTTGACACATCAATTACATGCTAGCCTATGAATCAGAACTTAATTCACATCCTCTGATATCAGAAACAGAAACCTTAGAACCATTACAATAGAATAGAATTCTTTATTGGCCAAGTGTGATTGGACACACAAGGAATTTGTCTTGGTGCATACACTCTCTGTGTACATAAAAGAAAAGATTTGTCAAGAATCATAAGGTACAACACTTAATGGTAGTCATAGGGAACAAATAAGCAATCAAATCATATTAGGAAAAGTCAATATAAATTTTAAAGATACCAGCAACAAGGTTATCATCATACAATCATAAGTGGGAGGAGATGGGTGATAGGAACGATGAGAAGATTAATAGTAAAGCAGACTTAGTAAATAGTTTGACAGTGTTGAGGGAATTATTTGTTTAGCAGAGTGATGGCGTTCGGGAAAAAACTGTTCTTGTGTCTAATTGTTCTGGTGTGCAGTGCTCTATAGCGTAGTTTTAAGGGTAGGAGTTGAAACAGTTTATGTCCAGGATGTGAGGGGTCTGTAAATATTTTCACAGCCCTCTTTTTGACTCATACAGTATACAGTTCCTCAATGGAAGGCAGGTTGGTAGTAATTGTTTTTTCTGCAGTTCTAATTACCCTCTGAAATCAGTGTCTGTCTTGTTGGGTTGCAGAACCAAACCAGACAGTTATAGAGGTGCAGATGACAGACATACTATTACTACTGACATGAACAAGCATCTGTTCATCCCTGTGCCTAGTAATCTTATGAACTAGCCACAAAACAAGAAACAACATTCCCAATCTAAGAAGGTGAATCGTGCACAAAGAAGTCAAGGCACATTTCAGGTTCAGTTATTGAAAATTCAAATGTACTGATCTTAGGCAATCATGGCTGCCTTGTCAGGCTAAAATGCTGAATGCCTTTCAGGGAGGATATAAATGTGTACAAGTCCCAGACCAAATACTCCAGCTAGATGGCTCCTCAGTTGGTGTTTGTGCATTTAGAGATAACATTTGAAAGAATTTCCTCTTTGCATGAATGAATGAATGAATGAATGAATGAATGAATGATAATTGCCATACTTTGCATACATCAATGGAAAACCCAGTTTTATTTACATTTAGGCTCTTTGTTTTCTCTTCCCTGATGTCCATACACACAATGCCTTCTTCTCTTTTTTCTGGGGCTTACACTGCAGCTTTTCTTCCTCCAAAGACTGTCAGCTTTGGAAGCCATATTAGCACTGGAAGCTTCCACGCTGCCACCTTCTTGTGCTTGGGAAAGTAGGAGTGGGGATTTAGTAGAGGGTTTGTAATTAGGAATAATAGTATTCTTCTTTTTGGTCAAGGTCAGGTTGTTCCTGCATCTGGAGGAGGAATGGTTGAAGTGGTGGTTCAAGATGAGACAGATGGTGATTGGGTCATGTGATGGACTGAGGGGTGCAGAAGCTGGATTTGGGGTGTTGATTTTCTGAGGGAAAACCTGGAATGCTCAGAATCGGGTTTTCCCAGATGTGCCAGTATACCTACTCTAATAAATTGGAACTTTGAAAAAAATGCCTGTTTCAGAGCTTTTAATTGGAGTTGGGTTCTTCTGGAATGCTGACAAAGACTTTTTCCCAATGATTCTCCTTCCCTTTTCTCCCATGTATTCTCATCTTTTGCCCAAGTACTGAAAACTGAGCCACTCCACTCAAATTCATTCTATAATACCAAACTCCCCTCTTCTTTCACTGATCACAAGAGATGGGCAAGTAGAAGGAGGAATTTGAGGTGAATGAAGGTATATTGGAACTGAGCATCTGAAAGTTGGCTTCCAGTCTCGTATCCGCACAAAATTATTTTTGCTCAGGCAAATTATTTTTCTTCCTTTAGTATTCTTGTGTTTGAAAGCAGCTGTAGCTCTTTTTGGTTATTTCTATTTAATGAAAATGTTATATAAATAAAAGAGGTATTTAAGAATGAGAGAAAGAAGAAAGGAGTAGGTGCAAGAAAAGAAAAGAAAAGAAAAGAAAAGAAAAGAAAAGAAAAGAAAAGAAAAGAAAAGAAAAGAAAAGGAGAAAAAAACTCTAAATGGCTTCCAACCTTCTCTTCAACAGATAATCTCTTTTCCTTCTTATCTCTTCCTAAAATCCCTTCAACCTCATATTAAATTGTCATCTTTTTCTACCACTAAGTCCATTACATCTTCATTTCACTTTTTTCTTCTTTTAGCAAAAAGTCCATAAAAGGTTTCCACTGTTTTAAGAAAGTACTTGTTTTTTTTTTCCCAATCAGATCAATTTTGCCATTTCTGCTAAATCTGATTTACAATCCCTCCATTGTGGGAATGTCAATACTCTTTCATCTTTGTGCATATAATAATCTTGCTATCATTGCCATATAAAAAATTAAACTTTCATGCATCGTGAAGGCAGCCTTAGTTCTTGATGGAAGGCCTTAAGACATATCACAATTAAATTGAGAAATCAAAAAACATCTCAGAAGAAGGAAAACTACTCCTGTAACATTGCCATGACAACAATATGAACCTGTCTGGCTAGTCATTAGGAGTCTTGACTTGATTTGACTTGAGAGAGACATTTTATCTTAGCATTTAAGATATAATACTTAATCTTCCTTTAAGGTCTTGATTTGAACCTTTGACACCCAAATAGTAGAATAATGTTTTTTAAGAGGATAGGTAAGGAATTTCTCCACCAAAGTTTTAAACTCTCTTCCCCACACACACAGATGGAGAGAGTGGGGGCATATAATTACTATGAGAGATATTGCTACGACAAAATAGGCTCCCTGATGTGGTTGCATTTCTGTATGGTTTATCTGACGGGCGTGAGGGTGGGGGTTTGAAAAGCAAAATGAAATGTACCCAAGCCCCTGAAAAACATGCCAAATCCTTAGAAGAGCAGAGCCTCACTGAAGTACTAAGCAGAAGATTTTAAAATAGCTTGGTCAATATTAACGCATATGGCTTTGCTTCCCTGACATATGTTCGCTTCCAAGTAAAATAGCAACATTTTACGTAGTTCTCATTAACGTAGCAAAATTCAGCGCTGTGAAGTAAAATACTTGTCTTGTTTGATGCTTCCTCGTAATTAGCAACAGCAGTGATTTTTTTCAGTCTTCCAGATTCCCAAACCTCAAAAGATGGCAGTGATCATTTTTCCAGATAATCCCTCATGTGTTATAACCAAATGCCGTTTCTGACTATAAAGACTGTGCAATGCATTTGCGCTATTTGGGTGACATTAATTCAAACAGGCTAGTAGTACTTTTCAAACTAACATACTTTATTAAATGAGTAGGATTTGAGAACTGTAACTCCCTTCCCCAGTTGCGTGGAGTGGATAAATCCTACATCAGGTCAGTCACATCTTGCATCTGATGAAAGGAGCTGCAGCTCATGAAAGCTCATGCCTATTAATTAAATGTGTTAGTCTGAAAAGGTGCCGCCAGCCTGCTTCTGATTCTTGACTGTCCCTGAACTCTTGGGCACAGAGAGGAGAGGCAGAGATGAAGTTGAACACCCACACTTGCTACTTGAACTCCCACACATACTTTCTGAAGAGGTCAATCTGCCTATGTCTCCCTTTCTTAGACATTTAAATATACACAGCAATTTCCCCTGAAGGGATCGCTGGAGGGCAAAATGTTCAGCTTCGCTATCAATGAGCCCAGTGTAAGAACTCTATTGTTTCCCTATTGCTCTTAGCATCTATAAATGAAACTGATTGTGGTTACCAGAAGTTTTAACTTCTCTCCTTGTATCAGTCTTTAAAAACTTGATTATTTATTCATTGTTAAAAGTGGCAGAGAAACTGGCAGGAATCTGCTCCCTATTGTCCAACTATGAGTAGTCCTGTCTGGCTGTCACCCTCCCTCTCTAAAGATAAAGAAACTAGAATATTTAATGGAGAATTGTTGCTGCTTTCCATGAGATAAAGGCACTTTCTACTAGCACTAATCATGTTACCTAGTTTGGATAATGAAACATCTGCAAGAAAACAACCAAGCTCAGAGAGAGCACCAAGGATCCAGCACTTTCTTCTGTTTTCAAGGTTGATGCCCCATTCTTGTCCAGTTTCTTCTTCCATTTCCATACTTGTATGCAGAGGTGGTTTTAAGAAGTTAAGGTCCTCTCTCTTGAAAACGATCCCAATCATTCTAAGAAGAATTAAAGGCCTTTTTATTTTCTATTCCTTGGAAGCTGCAATCAACCCAAAGACCTAAAAAAAAGTAGAGTATAAAAGTAGAGTAAAAAGTAGAGTATAGCCCTAAAAAAAAGTAGAGTAAAGAAGTGATTAGAATAAGAAGAAATAACACTGAGAAGATTGATTGGAGAAGTTCCAGGGACCTTGTGAGTGACACTAATGTTGCAGAGGTGAGTTAAACAACTCATGAAATGTTTTAAAAATATTTTTTTTAATTTTTTTTTATTTTTAATTTGATTTATATGCCGCCCTTCTCCGGAGACTCAGGGCGGCTTACAATGCGTTAAGCAATAGCCTTCATACTTTTGTATATTTATACAAAGTCAGCTTATTACCCCCACAAACTGGGTCCTCAATTTACCCACCTTAGAAAGGATGGAAGGCTGAGTCGACCTTGAGCCTGGCTAGGATTGAACTCACAGAAATTACAGGCAGCTGGTGTTAATTGCTGCCTTTAGTAGGAGGCATTAGCCCCCTACGCTACACAGGCTCGGTTAAATATGTAATTTAATTTATTGATTTGTATACCCATTCAACTGCTCTGGGTGGTTCACAGGAAAAAATAAAATAAAACAACTTTAAAATATATCGTAAACAAAAATAAAGAAGTGAAAGATCACAAAGACGACAAAAGCAGAACAATGGTTTTGAAAAAGATGACTGAAAAAGAAGACACAATTGAAAGAGGGCTTCAATCATCCTTGCCGAAGGCCTGGGTGTTCAAGGCCCTTTGAAACACAATTAGAGTGGGGGCTATCCAGATGTTGAGGGGCATATCATTCCAGAGCACAGGCATTGCCTTTAGAGTAAATGTAAATTGAAATTAAATTAAAAACACTTAATTTAACAATGAATGAATACCATACCGTACCATACCATACCATACCATACCATACCATACCATACCATACCATACCATACCATACCAGGGATGGGCAACTGTGGCCCTTTTACAACCTGTGGATTGCAACTCCCAGAATTCCTGAGACAGCCAAGCTGGCTCAGGAATTCTGGGAGTTGAAGTCCACAGGTCATAAAGGGGCCATATTTGTCCACGCCTGAACTGAACTGTACTGTACTGCATTGTACTGCACTGTACTGTACTATGCTATGCTATATGCTATGCTATGCTATGCTATGCTACGCTACGCTACGCTATGCTACGCTACACTACGCTACACTACACTACACTACACTACACTATACTATACTATACTATACGTAACAAGATTCCAGACTGGTATAAATTCATGACACCAACGAATGATACTAGTCCAGCTCTGCATTTGGCATTGCTTTGTTGGTTGTTACTCCAGCAATTAAATGATGTTCCTTTTCATCATTTTCAAATAGCATCTGGCTAGATATGGCTGCCTATAGGTGCCTCATTCTTGCATGCTTGTGAACTGGAACCCAGCATTCATTTCTCTTCAGTCAAAAGGGAGAAGGGAGAAAAGTTGATGCTTTCTTGTAAAACTAAAATATACATATAAAGGTCATTCTTTTTTCCCTGGTTATTTGGGGGGGAGGGGGGGAGCCTTAAAGCAAAAGGGAATTTACACTCATTTGCCCTTAATTCAAAAGGAAGAGTCCTGGGGACATCCACATATTGAAGAACTACATTTCCTAGCAGTTTCAACCAGCATGACCAATTATGTGGGATATACTAATAGTTGTAGTTTAATTCAACAACTGGAGAACTACAGAATTCTCATCTCTCCTTTGCTTATTTTTGTCTCACCAGGTATGAGGTTTGTAATCATGGTTCACATCATTGGGATAAAATCAGGGGTGCTATTCAGCAGGTTCTGACAGGTTCTGGAGAACTGGTAATGGAAATTTTGAGTAGTTCGGAGAACCGGCAAATACAACCTCCGGCTGGCCCCAGAGTGGGGTGGGAATGGAGATTTTGCAGTATCCTTCCCCTGCCACACCCACCGAACCGTTAGTAAAAAAATTTGAATTCCATCACTGGATAAAATGTCCTTTTCATTTCTAATTTCCTGACTTTCAAACCACTTGAGAGCTCCAAGTCCTTCCTTATATTTCTGCTCTGGCACCATCACTTCTGAACTCCTTTCATCATAAAGTCCACGGTAAACAAACAAACAAAAAACCCTTTCCATCACACAAGTGTCTAGTGTACTAGGGAACCACAAACCTAAACCACACCAGGCATTAAATCTCTCTGACCTTTACTACAGGCCTCTTATGAGTTTACCATTCCCGTCTGGTGTGCTGCTATGCTGGAATAGCAGGTATTCATTAATTAACTGATGAAAGTTCAGATTTTTTTGAGATTTATGGTATGAGAATAGCTAAACAAAATATTTTCAGTATGATAGACACGCTTGCTGGTAAAAACAAAAAAAAACCCCGCTCACAAATGCATAATCAACCTGTCGTGTGCATAAAACATTCAATACAGTGGTGGGTTTCAAAAATTTTTACTACTGGTTCTGTGGGTGTGGCTTGGTGGCTGTGGCATGGCATGGTGGGCGTGGCTTGGTGGGCATGGCAAAGGAAGGATACTGTAAAATCTCCATTCCCTCCCCAATCCAGGGGAATATTACTGCAAAATCCCCATTTCTTCCCGATCAGCTGGGACTTGGGAGGCAGAGAATAGATGGGGGCTGGGCCAGTCGTAATTTTTACTACCGGTTCTCCAAACTACTCAAAATTTCTGCTACCGGTTCTCCAGAACTGGTCAGAACCTGCTGAAACCCACCTCTGATTCAATATCTGCCTTAATTCGTTTGTATAATGGGTGGGATGAGCCAATGCTTAGCTGAAAATAAATCCAGACAAGATGGAAATGTTGCCACAAAGAAAAAAGTTGAACCCCAAAGTTCCACTTCCCCAAGAGGAGCAAGTTCATAACAGTGGGGAGGTTGTCACTGGATTTCCAGAGGAACAAGAGGCTTAGAATGGAGCAGCAGCTTCTTAGTTGCTACTCAGCTGCCTCTTTCATTGAGTTACTTTGGGGGATATTATTATTGTTTTGTTGTTGTGGTTAATCTTTAATTCTATTCACAGTCTGGGACTGGTAAAAACTTAACAGTTCAAGTTCTAACCAAGGACCTGTTAAAATACCGTCTTGAATATATAGGCGGTTCCAAGTTATGGTGGTTTTTTTGCAGTCAGATATTCAGTTCAAAATTTCTATGTGCCTAAGCAGCCCTTTGGGTATTACTCCAAGGTTTCCTATTACTATTGGTACAACCATTGATTTCTTCCTCCACAATTGCTCAACTTCAATTTGCAAATTGCGATATTTTGTTATTTTTTTCTAGCTGTTTCTCTTCAATATGTGCATCACTTGGTGTGGCAATATCAATGAACCAGATTTTTCCACAGTAGTGATGTCAGGCATGTTGTGGGATGATGATGATGATGATGATGATGATGATGATGATGATGATGATGATGATGATGATGATGATGATGATTTTCTTGCAGCTTCTGGTTTGATTCAGCCTATTTTCAATTTTTTTTGTTCTTTTTTTCTGCCACCTCAATTTTTAGAGAGCTATTTTGTTGTTGCACAGACATAATCTCAGACCCTTTACATCAGGAGTGTCAAACTCAATTTCATTGAAGGCCACATCAGGGCTGTGGTTGACCTCAACAGGGGGGCGACTTGGTGGGCATGGCCAACTGGCTGGGTGTGGCCAACTGGGTGGGCAAGGCCAGCTTGACCCCACTCCCCAAACTGCTGGCATGTTTCCTCTTTGCATTGGGTAGACCAAGCTGAAGCCACACTGGCCTGATCTTTCCTCTTCGCACTGGGTAGACTGGGCCAAAGCTATGCTGGCCTGATCTTTCATCTTCACATTGGGTAGACCAGGACGACCCCTTGGGCCAGATCTGACCACATCGTGGGTTGGATCTGTCCTCCGGGCCTTGAGTTTGACACCCCTGCTTTACATAATTTCTTTCCAACATTCCATTTGCCTAGAAATAGTAACAATCAAGAAAAATGTATAATGCAAAGCAGTAACATTGTGGTCCCTTTCCTGGGAGTAAATTCCATTAAAAACTATGGGGTTTAGTTCTGAGGAAACAGGGCACTTTTAAGGAACTATATTGAAAGCAACCACTAGTTCCTCCTAACTTGGTGAGCTGTTTGATCGCTGACAGAATCTCTGTATCTTTTGTACATTTGCAATGCTGGAGATGCAACAATTAACTTAGAGGCAAAGTGTGTTCTACAACGTTAAGCACGTTTGCTGAAGAAATAGGGATTGTAATCTTATCATCTATGACCTTTGCAAGGCACGGAGCACTGTTAGTAACAAAAATATGATTCCTGACCAATTTTCACATTTGGGAATTCAGCCATTAATCATGTTGTATGTGAATGATTCAATAGTGTGTGCCCCCCCCCCCAATTGTGGCATTCGATTACTTTCCCTGCAGGTTGCTTGCATAAACTGAAGTTATTTGAAGCAAGAGTCTTATTTTTCTTGCTTGATAACATTTCACTCCTCCATTTATCTGAAGACTGGAAGAAAGTTACCAAGGCAGTGTGTCTGTGTATTTTAAACTGGTTGACCAGCCCTGCTGAATACACACAGTATATCAGTGATGTGCTTGTATAACCTTTATACAGCTTTCAAGCATCTTGAACCCTGGAATTGATGAATTGAGCCTCCTGAGACCCTAACCTCTGACATTGCATTTTTAAAGTAGACAAATTATATCTATCAATTCTATGTCAAGTTTGCTTCTCATCTCTTTTCGTGACCTGTACATAAATATAAAAACTTATTTCCCACAACATAGTATACTAACTATTTTAAAATAGTTCAGAAACTATTTCTCTCTTACATGAAGTTAAATAGAATATTTTGCTTTTGAAATGTTTGCTTCTCTCTTAAAATATTTCTTTAATTAATAAATCTCAAAGCTGGACCACTGATTTTGAAAGCGATAATGTTTCCTCCAGAATTGGCAACGAAAGTCAGCAACCTCAGTAATCCAGACCCAAAACCATGTCATCACAATTGAGCAGCCAACAACTTAAATTTATTTATTTATTTATTTGGTTCGATTTATATGCCGCCCTTCTCCGGAGACTCAGCGTAGCTTACAATGCATTAAGCAATAACCTTCATACTTTTGTATATACCTGCTTAGTAGGGCTTTCGCCCCCCCTCCCCAAGCGGTGTTCTTTTTTATACAAAGTCAGCTTATTGCCCCCACAAACCATTTTACCTACCTTGAAAGGATGGAAGACTGAGTCAACCTAAATGACCTTCTACTGAAGTCTTTCTCAGACAGGTGCATTCCAGAAACATTTAATCAGTGCTGGCTGAGAATATGGAAGCAGAAATTCACTGCATCTGGATGGGGGGGGGGCAGGTTGCTTTAGAGCATTTCTCCTCTATTTAATGAGGTATGTTAAATATCCATTGTATTCCAAACGGTCCAATAAAACTGGTATTTATTTAAATATTACAGATGAAGAGCAAATAAACTGATTTTCAATAAAAATGGTGCAGAAGAATTTAAGTGCTTCGTATTTCTATTTATATGTCCACCTATAAAGAAGCTCTTATATAAACCTGTAAACCTGAAAGAGAATTAAAATAGAATCTTCTCTATACCACATAACTTTGTCTCTTAGTTCTTGGGATTTAAATTCCAATGAAGTTTATCATAAATGTTCACATTTATGCTTTCACATTTTTCTTGTAAATATAACAAAGTACTTTGAAATGTCTCTGACTTTTGCGCATCATCATATCTCATTCTTCATGTTCCATTTTTAGTTTTGTTTATTTTTATATTTTTTATTTATTTTCATATTTTTAAATATTTGATTGAACTTGTTCTTTAAATCAGAGAAAAATGCTTATCTATTAGACACCAAAATTGTACATTTAACATCATCTACACAGAAAACCAAACTCCAAAAGCTTTCTTTAAGCAAATCCTATCATGGAAAACTGATAAACAAATTTCATTTTTAGAAATTATACTTGGTAATCTTATCATATCAAAGGTTATATTCATCTGTGATTTATTTTTCTGATACTCACAGTGGATATAAATTTGAAAAAAAAAAGTTATTTAGGAAAAGTTAAGACTCTTCCTCTTTCTCCCAACCTCCAAGTCCTGTTTTTCTCTTAAACATTTAGTTAATTTGACTTTTTCCTACTTTGTTACAATTTTGCTATGCAAAGTTCAAAGGGATGGCAAGTATGTCAGTTCCCCAACTAACCCTTCACTCCATGAGAAAGGTTATTATCAAAGGGGCAACCAGACAGTCTGTCGCATGCCACAGAGTCAAACTCTGCTAAGTAACTAAATAAAGATGTAATTTTAATGATGATTAAATTGAAGCACCTCATTAATTTCATGTGAGAGGTGGGGAAGTACATAGCAGCTCTTTCTCTAAATTCATTGTTTGTCTGGCTGCAAACATTCCCTTGCAACGTCTGGTTGAGTCTAATTTAAGTATGTAAATTTAATGGTTCAGTAAGTAAAGTAGCTTTTATTGTTTGGAATGGTTTGTGCAGTAATTTATGGGTTTTCAAGCTTCATTTGATGGGAGTGTCTGATAGAGCAGGTGACAAGAGTGAAGGACATATTTACCTTTAAGGATATAGATAAGGTATGTGCCAGAATAAATACCTTTAACACCAGCCTACATCTGAGCTTTAGAACTAAAAGCCAGCATGTTGACATAACCATCTTATACTCTAATTGTAATCCTTTGGTTCATAAACATGTGCTGAAGTCACAAAAAGGCCATTGTATCCTATTTATTTCATTTTTCAAAACTTGGATATCTTCAGATTTATTGGTACCATAATCCCCATGATCCTCAGCCAGCATACCTGGGGAATACTGACATTCAGGTCAATAACTTGAATGCATGTTTGCATTGAATGCATTTCTCTATCCAAGTTTTGGTAGTTTCATTGCTGACTCTGGAAATGATGTTTCATTGCCACTAATGCAGATCTACATGCATTTAATACAGATTTCTATTGGTAATGGGGACAATTCACAGAATAGAACCAATTACATTGTCTATACACTTCCTGATTATTCAACATGCTAGTTTTTGTCATAATCCTCCCACTCTGTGGTTGTTTGGCATTTAGAAGAAGATTCAAACAAGAAGAAAGATACATGTATTAATAATATTTTCCCTTCTGGCTAAAGAATGTAGCTTTAATCAGTAAAATTGGGAGGTCAGGTCTATTGAGACTGTATCAAACACTCTAAAGGTCTACTAAAACCATTGTTGATATGCTTACCTCTGTTGTGACTAAATCAGATGACCACTACACTTGTTCCTCACATGACACCAGCCAATAACATTCCCATAAAGTACTTTCCATTTGCAAGGCAATGTACTTATTTTTGGGGCTCTGAGTTACCTTTCATATGATAGTCCTGCATTCTCATAGCTGCGTGTCACGGAAAGCATTGTTCCATATTCCAATTTTTTGCAAAAATGAGGACATTATTCATGAGACCTTCGATATTTTCCTATTAATGCAGTTGACTATGCTTCCTTTAAAGCCATTCCGGGCCAGTTCTTTCTTGCCATTTTGCTAACTGGAACTCTGGTTGAAAAAAATACCAGGAGATAAATATTGTTTTCATTTTCACATTCTTCCATAATTTTTTATCTGTCTGTCTGTCTATCTATCCAACCAACCAACCATGCATGCATCTCAGGTTCTGGAATGCTGGGATATAAAGCATTTCAGGTACATTACATTGGAAGCCAAAGTTATGAATACAATGCTAATAAAATGCTTGCAGAAACAGAATCTTGCAAGTGTGAATACAGTTCCTCCTTCTCTTCCTTTATATTCATGAACAAGTCTGAAATGCTTAAAATTACTTTTCTTCTCAGACTCAAATTTCTTTTATTTGACATTGGTTACAGCTCTTCCACTTATTCCTCAAGGTCATTCCTATTTCCCATTACAGAGAGACATTTTTAATTGTGTTTTATTATTTTAGAAATGATGTTAATTTACTATATCTTGTTCACTTTTATTTTGTTTCAGTCAAATGTCAATTAAATGCTATGGAAATGCTTCATACAGAAATTTTAAAAAATAGCATAGCATCTAAATTTGTATTTATTTTTATGTCTTATTTGATTATAATCTATTTTAATGGTTAAAGTGGCAGACTAGAAGTAGGGAAATCTGAGTTGTAGAACTGCCTTGGAGAAATATGAAAGCCAGATGGGTCACCTTGGGCCAGTCATTTTCAACCCTAGGGAGAAGAAATTAGTCAACCATTGCTGAAAATACCACCTTTAAAACTGCATGGGAACTTGTCCATGGAGTTGCTGGAATTCAAACTGACTTGATATTATTATTTATTATTTGATTATAGTAATGTTCTTCTCAGTTAAATGTTACAGAGATATAATTTATTGTTTGTAAACTCTTATATTTTATTTATAGGAAACTTTGTCAAGGAAGCACGTTACATAGAAATATATTTTGTACAAGAATATTTTATTTACTTAATCAATTTCTTTGCTGCCTTTTAAGGCTATAGTCACATCCCTACTTGTACCTAAACATGGTATAAACATGCCCATCCTTTTTTTTTCCTGCCACAGCTCCATTATATTGCTCTCATTTCATTCCCAGCTCAGATTTAAGACTTCTTTAGCTGTAAAAGTAACATGTTCTCCCTTATTCTGCTATGGTCCCTGAGCCTCCTCAAATTTGTTAGGATTTGTCATCTATTAACCTTGGAAGGAATTTAGTGACTGTCAGTGGCTGGGAACAGAGACAAGAAAAGGGATTGACAATGGGGATAATCAATTTCATGCTGGTAGAGACTTTTTTCAGGCTCAAAGATGGGTAAAAAGCAGTTCAACTCAACAGCGGGGAAAGGTCTTAGAATTGCCAAAGTTTCCAAACAGCATTGCTATTGTTTGACACTCCTTTTTGCATGCATAAATGATTGTATACAAAAAGCAGAAGTATCAGATTTATATAGAAACACCATCCCGTCCCCTCTCTCTATATATATGTGTGTGTGTGTGTGTGTCTGCCAACTCAAGGATGGGTGGATTGCGCTGTAACATGGTAGAGAAGAAAGACCCATTGTTTCCCTAAGATTAACTTACACAATGAAAACAATTGCATCTTATTGAATCATTATAAATACTACAATGTTTAAATACAGTTAGTTCCATAAAGCAGAATTAAAGAATGTCTGTCAATATTAGTTTTTGGTCAATGTGCCAATTAATATGCTAGCAGTTCCCTTGTTTGTAAATCTTTGGTACCCATTACATAATGATTACTTTATTTTAAAAGGGGCCTTGGGAGAGAGTCAGCATCAAATACTTTTTCATCTAAAGCTGTCTTGTAGCAAAGACTAAGGATAGGCAACTACCTACTACCTAAGGATAGGATACTATAGAGTAGCGTAGCGTAGCGTAGCGTAGCATAGCATAGCATAGCATAGACAGAGACCTTGGAGGTCTTCTAATCCAAATGAATATCTTGTAATTCTTTTTCAATTGGAAAACAAAAACAGTGACTAACTCTCCTCAAAATATAACTTGTCCTCCAAGTCCCACTTATTCATAAATGTTACTATTGGGCAAAATAATTGCCCTGTCCATTCAAGTTCTTGCCTTCCCTACCAGCAAAAAAAAACTGAAAAAAGAAAGTCCTCTCCTGATTAGCCAAAGTTTGCTGATTCCTGATAAAGTTTCATACTGTTCAATCTTCCACTGCTAGAGCTGAATCAACAATAGTATAGGTAGTCCTCAATTTACAACAGTTCATTTTAGTGACAATTCAAATTTACGACAACACTGACAATTGTGACATGAGTTTTTTTTATAATTACGACCTTTGCAGCATCTTCATGATCATGTTTATTTATTTATTCATTTATTATTATTATTATTATTTTTATAACGCCCTTCTCCCGAAGGACTCAGGGAGGTGTACAGCCACAGTAAAACAATATGAAATACAAAATTTAAAAGCAATTTAAAACAGATTAAATATTTTGGCCCCTCAGTTAAAAACCCACAAATTTAAAACACCCAATCCAAATTTTTATTAAGCCAGTCCAGCCTGTTGGAATAGCAGAGTCTTAAGGGCACGGCGAAAAGAACGCAGGTTGGGAATCATATGTATCCCCGGGGCAGTTCATTCCAGACGGCAGGTGCCCCCACAGACAAGGCTCTCCCCCTGGGGATCGCCAGTCTACATTGTTTAACCGATGGCACCCTCAGGAGCCCCTCTCTGTGGGAGCGTGTTGGTCGGTGGGAGGCCATCGGTGGCAGAAGACACTCCCGTAAGTATCCAGGTCCTAAGCCATGGAGTGCTTTAAAGATGGTAACCAGCATCTTGAACCACACCCGGAAGACCACTGGGAGCCAATGCAGCTTGCGCAGGAGAGGTGTCACTTGGGTGACACCCGCACATTCCCATAATCACCCGCACGCTCCCATAATCACCCGCATGGCCGCATTCTGGACCAGTTGGAGCCTCTGAGTGCTCTTCAAGGGGAGCCCCATGTAGAGAGCATTACAGTAGTCCAGACATTTGATCATGTGATCAAAATTCAGATGCTTGGCAACTGATTCATATTTATGACGTTTGCTGTGTCCCAGGGTCATGTGTGATCACCTTTTCTGACCTTCTGACAAGCAGTCAATGGGGAATTCCCTTCACATCCTGGTTACTAACTTATCAACTGCAATGATTCACTTAACAACTGTAGCAAGAAAAGTCATAAAATGGGGCAGAGCTCACTTAACAAATGTCTCATTTAACAACAGAAATGTTGGGCTCATTTGTGGTCATAAGACAAAGACTACCTATAATGGTACGTCTTCCATTAATGACTCTATGAACATTGTGGGCAGAAGTTGCATTATACATAGTATGCTGAACATAGTAACCTATTATGAACAAATGATACTACCTTTGGGCTATTAGCTTATATAGTTCAGTTTGTCCAGTTTGATAACCAGCTGCTTCCCAAAGAAGGCTTCCAGACCATTCTGCCTCATTCATTTCATTTAACTGTTCCCATTAAAATAACCTTCCTTTTGGAATCTTCACCTTGTCTCCCCGGTTTGCTTCAAAAATAATCTGTTAAGAACAGAAAGACATAATAAGCAGAACTAGGAGCCCTTGTTAAGAAATCACATCAAAGATATTTCTTAGGTTTACCTCACCTCCTTTGCCATTTTTCTTACTACAAAAATTAGCAAAAGTTGGCACTGCTTGTCTGAAGCAGGTACAGATATCTTCACAGTTGACTTCCTAAGGTTTTTTTAAAACCTTCATAGCCTGATCTTGAAACTGGGGAAAAGAAGGCATCCATGATAGAAACAGAGTCCTTGTTCATGGAAATCATGAACAGCTATTAATATATAAGGCTACCGTATTCCTTCTCTGTGAACATTCCACAATTCTAAATAACAAAGCAAAAGTCAAGATTTCTTCTGGCAGGTTTGGACATTTTCTGTTTGATGTACTAAGATTTCTCAATAAGCCTAGGGGGTTTGTCCAGACTGTGGTTTCCTGGATGTCTGGTTAGCCAATGGAATGTACAGCCAGGCGTGTGGGAAGTGTCCCAGCTGGAGTCCTTCCTTTCCCATAGCCCATTCCAACTGTGAACTTCAAAATGCAACCCTCAAATACAACAAAATATACTAAAAATAAGACATGGCATGGACTCTCTTATAAAGGGAAGCTTAAGGAATTGAAGTTTCTTTTAAGAAAAAACTTAAAAGATAAATACTACAAAAGGGGGATGTCACAGAGATTTACAAAATTAGGAATGTGTTGGGAAGAATTAATAGAAATTATTGTTCCTTATAAATGGCTAAGGGTCATACAGTTGAACAGGAGAATCAAAAATTAAGTTCAAACAAGCAAAGGGATGCATTTGTTCACATACATTATTATAAAGATATGGAATTCAGCCAGCATACATGCATTTAAAAGAGATTAAGCAGATAAGCAGAGGAAAGTGCTGAGAAGCACTTTTAAAGCAGGTGCTCTGAAAAAAAAATATGCATGGGTAGTTGCCACAGCATATTTATGGGCTGAGAGAATTCAGGATGCTGGGCAGTTGTAAAGAATACAGTAATGCATCTTAAAAGAAAAACCATGTTCTGAACATCTTAAATATTCATAATTTAGATATCTAAACTGTGAGAAAGAAAGAGTGCTGTATTCTCTCTCTCCCAAAATGTGGACAACTGCTAATAATTCAGTATTTTCTTCTCTTTTTCTTTACTTTGTGCTGTTGTTCCTAATAGTTTGAAATATTATTGTATTGGAGAGGATGCACCAAATAAATCTTCAATTTTGGGAGCCTGCCTCATTCCGCTTCTGTACAACGTAACCTCTACTTCAGGTTCTTTTGACCTTATTCTTAGTCGAATCTTGTACTGGGTTTTGAGAACACAGGAAAGGATTTCTTCTCTGCCATTTTCAAAACAGAGCAGGATTTAACATCCTATCTATGCTAGTAGACACCTTTTACTGTTTCTCTGTGCATCTGTTAAATTTGTAATAAAAATACTGTCAGTAGAATATATATATACTATATATTCTACTATATATATATATCCCACCTTTTTCCTCAAGAAATTTGAAGTGGTGTATCATTGTATTTTCAGGCAGGATATGGTAGTAGAAAGTTGGGAGTTTGCTGTTTGCAACTTTAGACTAATCATTTGGATTGTTTTAATTGTTAGTTTTAACTTTGCATGCCACTCAGAGTTACTGCTGTGAGATGGGTGGCCTTATGTACAACAACAACTTTTCTAATGCTGCCATATGATAATAGTTTGGGGAATTTTGTCTCTCTGAGCCTGATGCCGTGTTGAATTACAAAGAGTTGGTGGGAATATAGTTCAAAAACCCAAGAGAATTGCAAAGGAAAATGCTTTTGTATGTCACACAACTTGATGCCTCTGCTCTGATTTCAAAGTGAAAAAATAAAAGCAAATTGTAATTGTGAATTTTCATACATTCCAGATATGAAAAAAGTAGGGAATAAAAAAAAAATTCTGAAGTTTAGCTTGATACATTTTTAAAAGCCAGGTGAACAATGAGTATATTGACTTTATTTTATATTAACTTCATTTTAGTGAAAACTGATCATCTTGCATAACATGGAGTACAATTTTCTGTACTTCTTTGCTAATACGTATTTGTTGTCTGGATTCTTTTACCCCAGATATAGTAGACTTAGTAGAAAAGAATGTTAAAGCATATTTTGGAAATTGTTTTGTAACCTTTCCCATTTACAGAATAACAAGAGTTTCGGAAGGACCATGGAGATCTTCTAGTCAATTCAGAGAAAATCCTGCAGTTATGGTTACATTCAAAGATTCTAAAATGTGAAAAAAATTTAAAACTGGGTTGGTGATACACAGATCTTCAGGTCGAAATAGAACCATTAGCAGAAGATGGGTGGATATAAAGGACAATGTATTTAAGAAACTTTGCAATAATGAAACTATATAGTATCCGAGGATTTCATATTACTTCTCATTAAGGACCTCAGATCAGTTTGTGAATGTCAGTTTTCTCCGTCTAAGAAATAATAGTCACAAAGTAAAATCTTGTCTGTGTGAATTTAATTACCTTGCTCGTGATCTTTCACTCTTCTCTCTTTTGTTTGTTTTCTTCTACTTTTGAACCATATTTCTTCTGGTTTTTCTTTCCTAAGCATCTCCTGCTCACCCACCCAACCAACCAACCATCATTTCAACATTTTGTTTTTTGCTTTTTTATTCCATGGTTTATTCTATACCCTATGCCTCTTTCTTAGGCCAACGATGGTTAAATGTCAGATGTTGCTGAATTGCAGCTTGCAGTATCCATAGTACTGAGAGAACTCTGGGAGTTGCAAATCAAAAACATCTGCAGAGCCATGAGTTTCTCACTCATGCTTCTCTTTTCCTTTATTTATTATGTACACGATTATAATTTATGTGCCATCTTTCGGATACTCAAGGCAGCTAACCAAAATAAAAATAAAAATACGATTTTTAAAAAGTTTCTTAGAGGTGGGTACTGGGAGGCTAAAAGCAAGTGTGTATATATTTATGTGTGCAATTTAAAGATTTTAGAAAAGGAACATAAAAGCTAATATAGACTAATATGAAGTAGGGAAAAGAAAATAAAGCAAGGAGAAAGCAAAAAGTGCAAGAAAGGGGGAAAGAAAAATAAAAAAGAAAGAAAACAGATACAAAGAAGTAGCTTCCACTCTTCTTAATAGCAGTTGAAAGTACAATTACAAATTTAATTACAAATGGCTCTATGGTTACAACATAACTTTATTCTTTCTATATTATAGCCAGTTTAATCATCAAAACGATAAATCAAACTGGTTTTTTTTCTGTTTTATGCAAAAATAATAAATGCAAAAAGTCTGTAATTTGTAGGAAGAAATATCCTTCTGGGTTCAGCTCCAAGTGGGGAAAAAGACACTGGAAACATGGAGACTGCTTGGAAAGATGATTTAATGGTGGACAGGATCACATGGCTTGAGTTCCTGAACAGAAAAGGGGTGAGATACAGCAAGTCCCCAGGTTTTATGCTCTCTCTGGCTTTGAACTTCCTGGGGCCCAGAAAGCGTATCCTGATTGGTTGTCAGACTCCCAAGGGGTGGGGGTCTTAGCTAGCCTTGCTGGCTGATGTAATCTTCCCAGATGCCATGTGGTGAGTTTCTGTCTTAGATTGTGTTATTTTCTGTTGCTATTGTGTTGCAGATGAGTCCTATTGTCAAATATTGAGTTTCTCCCTCTGGCCTATTAACAAAGGGGGAGAGGCAGGAAGGTGGGAGTTGCTTTGTCTTTAAAACATGTTTCTCCGTTTCTCAACCAGGGAAACATAACATTCTGCCTTTTTAATATTTCCTAAAATATTTCATTCTTCCAGGAAAGGGGTGGGTGCTAACTTCCTACAGGAAAAATTTAAAAAACTGTCTTTTCCTCGATCAAATTAAAAATGGTCAATTTAGCCATTTCAGCAAGTTTCGTCATCTTTAGCAACCATTCCTCCATGAAGGGAAATGCTGAATATTGCCATCATTGTACATACAGTACACGCAATTATCATGTAAAAAAACAAAGTGCCATGACTATTTTTCAACAGTTTGTCCATCAATCCCATCTCTAGTTTATATATTAATCTTTAAAATCTTCTGAATCATTATATTAATATCCAAAATTTTCAGGTTTTTCCCTGTCTACCAAACGTGGTAAAATTTCCCTCCTTGTTCACATTTCCAACATAAATTTATACATTCTAGACAATTTCTCTGGTGACATATCTTAACAGTACATTATTTTACAAAAATTGTCTTTACGATTTATAGCATATATAAATTTCAATCCTCTCAACCACATATTTTCCATCTGCATATTATAACAAGAATTTTTACCTCACTTTATCACGTTTCTTCTTCTTCAAGAACATTCAATACATGTTGGAATTTCAATAAAAGTTTAGACATTTTAACAATTACACGCTCATCATTTGTACACAATTCTATTTCAAACTGAATCTTACAATGTTCAAAATCATAAATGCATTTCTTTACTTTAAATCTAATAACTGCAAATAAGAAAACATTGACAATCATATCCCTCTGCTCCAGTTCTTGTCTTGATTCTATTTTAAATTCCCCTTGACAAAATTCTACTATCTCACAATAAGTTAGCCATTTATGTTTGTCTGTTATTTCTCGTCTATAAAATGCTCCTGGTGTTCAGAGCCACAAAAGTGTGTTTTCAGGCACAACATGGGTTTGTATCTATTCCATATTCTCAATGTGACACATCTAACATAAGAGGCTAAAAGCAGGTGTTGAGGGAAAACGTTTTACAGATTACAAGCTCCTGGTATAGTGCTGATTTATTTCAGGTCCTAGTAGTTGATGTGTGTTTTTTTTAAAAAAGATGTGTGGGATAACTGAAGTGGAATGAAAAATTGTTTCAGATGGATTAAAACCATGAAGCCTCTGCTGGATCATGACTGTGGAGTATCTGGTCTTCCAGATGTTGCTGATCTTTAGCATTTGTCAGTCCTGCCCTTATATGGGGCCAGGACATGAGAGGGATATTTGGTTTTAATCTAACAACAGTGGAGGGACCAAAGATGCTCAGCTTTCTCATTTTGCTCTCACTAGTTCAAAAGATTTCATTGGTGGCTCTTCGCCAATATCCTGAGTTGCCGATGTCACAGTTTAGAATACAAGCCAGGATTTGAAGGACAATTTTATTTGCATGATCATAAAAAGAAGAGAGCTCCTTTAGATTTTGCTTCCAATTGAGAAAGCTCTGGAGCACTTTTATTCAATTTCCTGACACAAGTGTCTTATTCAGGTTCTGAGCCATTTTTATTGTGATAGGACTAAATCTCTCTTCATTTTACAGTAAAAACCATTTGGGCTTCCTTGTCAAATCAGTCTGGACCTAAATTATGACATTTTTCATTTTGACTGAGAATTGTATCTGAGGTGAAACAAAAGCTGCAATTATGCCACATAAAGTTGGGTGCATGAAACAACAAGGCCAGAAATCATTTCACAAATGGATACATTGCAACTGTACAATTCACTTAAAAGGACTTTAAAAAAAAATCCTATCTTGGTGAGATTCAGGGACAGAAAAACAATATAATTGCCACTTTTCTCAAATTAAGCCTTTCAACATGTTGGACTGTAATGTCAAAAATGTCTAGTCAGAATGGCCGGTGTTTGACCTAGGGATAGATTTAGCGTATCCTTCCCATATTTTTCTTTGGGGAGGTCCAGATCATCTTATAAAGAGATTCCACAAGACCTTTCATCAAGATATTGGATGGGAGGAGATATTTCAAAGGTACAACAGATTTACATCCACACTGGCCTATTTCTTATTTTGCCGCAAACATGCCCTTTGGAATTTAAGAGATTCAGATTTGAAAAATGAATTTGGTCAATTTGGATAATTTATTTTTCATTTGAAAGTGTGTATGCTTCCTTTAGGTATAGGGAATGGTACAGGTAGTCCTCAATTCACAACAATTCATTTAGTGACCATTTGAAATTACAATGCACTGAAAAAAGCTTATTTTTCAGACTTACGACTGTTTTTCACACTTTTGACCATTGCAGCATCCCCATGGTCAAACAACCAAAATTCAAATGCTTGGCAACTGACTCATATTTATGACCGTTGCAATGACCTGGGGTCATGTAATCACCTTTTGTAACCTTCTGATAAGCAAAGTCAATGGAGAAGCAAGATTCACTTAACAACCGTGTTACTAACCTAGCAACTGCAGTGATTCAGTTAACAACTGTGGCAAGAAAGATCATAAAATGAGGCAAAACTCACTTAACAAATGTCAAACTTAGCAACATAAATGTTGGGCTCAAATGTGGTCATAAGTCAAGGACTGCCTGCACAGCTAATTCATGATCAATGTAGGGGTTAATTCATTGTGCACATACGCACATACCCCTTATCATTTTATAAAAGTACACCGCTCATACTCCCCATTATACATTTGGGCCCACTTGATTGCCTGCAGATTAAATTCTACATATGAAGTTAAGAACTTGGCAAACTTCCTTAGATATAGGAGTTAATCAGGCTCAGCACAGACAAAACTTATGGAATCAGTTCATAAGCAGACTTGGTTTACAAGAAGTCAGATAAGAACAAGCTCAAGAACAGCAGTCTTTACCTTCACACTTTACAATGCAAGAAAGCCCAACTCAGAAAGCCAGCTTCCTTGGCTTTACTTACAAGACAGATGGATCCTGAGTAGCCACTGAAGTCTGCATCTTCAATGTCTTTTGCTGTATATTTTTCAGATTTTGTTAGTGATATTCTCCCAAATATATCTTTTAGGATATAGCTTTCCTTTTTTAGTGCCCTCGCTTAACATACGAGAGTCAGTTTCCTCAGCTTCTTCCACATTCAGCTAATAATCAGAATCATTATCCATGGCAAAGTTCTGGTATGGGTTCTCTACAATGTGAAGAAAAGACACAAGCAATTTGTGTGGAGTTGGATGACTGAAGTTAGGGTAACCCTAGAACAGAAAGGTAGAAATTGCCTCATGATCACAGATAAAACTTGATGGAAGACTTTTCTGCTCAAATTCAATAACACATCTCTACGGGTCCTAGATGATCCTTGCACTCATGGCAATAAATGTGTCAACTGATACAGAGTACTAGATATGTCACTAACCCAGCTAGATGGCAGCACTTAGCTAATATTGAGAAGTGCATGCCCATGTAGTCAACAAGAGTCTAGGAGAGATTCTTAAAACTTCATCTAAATCTGAAAGATGTTTTTTCTTTAACTTAACTTGCCTTGGCCTCTGAACTCAATACTTCTCTATTTGGGGTATAAAATTTCACAAATGTAGTGTTTCCCCGAAAATAAGACCCTTATATTTTTTCTGAACCTGAAAATAAGCACTTGGTCTTATTGCCATGTGCTCAAAAGCCTGATTGGGTTTATTATCAGGGGATGTCTTATTTTGGGGGAAACAGGGTAGAGTTGCAGGTTTTCCAGACTGCCTTTACCCTCACCCTTAACGTAACTGGTATTGAACCCATAAGGTACAAAGTAGATACAATCCTTAAAAAACAAATTTTCATATATAATTTGTTTGGTTTTCCTGGCAGCCTGTTTTATTTTCCTATTTTTTTAGTTATTTCTAGGCTTTGTTCAACTTTGCTTCTTTGTCAATAAAGCTATATACATAGATCCCAGCCAAGTTGTTTTCTGGGCTTTATACCCGTTGAAGTCAAGATGAAGTCTTGACTTCATCTAATCAAAGATGAATTCACCTTCTGACATGGTCATAGACAGAATAAGTTTGGGCTTGGGTTGTTTTTCTACTAATAAAGGTTTGCTTGCTTTTCTAGAAAGCAAACATTTCATGGCATTTTCTTATTCATGATCTGAAAGGCAAATAGCAGTGATGTGTCTGTATTTACTTGATGTGCAAGGACAGAGAAAGATTGAGAAAGGATGAGCACCTGCAATGAAATGAGAATTCTGCTGATCATAATTATTAATGAAATAGATTGAGGCCAGACTGAAACAATAGACAATGCAGCTGCCTTCTCCATACTGTTTTCATGGAAAACTCCCTATGCTACAATGTCTATAGTCACAGAACCATTTTTTAACCTACATTTTGTGGAACAAACCATAGTACCCTCATTCCATGAAATCCATGAAATCCATTCAAATCTGTGATGGTTGGATACACATACGCTGTGCTAAACTAACCAATTAACTAACAAACCAGAAAGAAAGAAATTCTGCCGATATCTAGCTTTATATTCCTTTATTTTGCTTTAAGGGGAGAATGGAAGTAACCAAAAATAAAACCAAATTGAGCAAGTTAGAGATGTTCTTCCTTAGGAAGTCTCTTGGTCTGAAGAGAACCACCAGCTAACCCTCATATATATTCTGTGTGTGTATGTGTGTGTACACACATACATACACACAAAACTTGGGTGGTGCATAAAGGACAATCGGGCATGCTCAGCCCTCAATCCAATCATTATTATTAGTATCTCCAAACAATGTTAGGCTAAAAGATTGTCCCATTCCTTCCTTGTGTCTTTAATTTGGCAAAGAAACAAGTTGGCTATGAAAAATGCTAGTAACTTGGCATTATCTTCCAACAGTTCAGCTAATTATCCCTTCCAGACTAATATAATGGAAAAATGATACTATTAGACAAAAAGGAAAAAGGAGGAGAGAGAGACAAAGGGGAAAAAATGTAAGAGGGATGGACACCAAATGAAATTTTAATTTAACCTTGCCTCACCCCCCACCCCACCCCACCCCCAGCCAATAATTAATTGTGGTTTTTCACTTATATGGCACATTATTATTGCAACTAAATTCTAGATTAGCAATTGAACAGATAAGGCTCTAGGGATTTTTGAGAAGTTAAAGATGTCATAAAATACCATGGTATAGCCAAATTTATTTATTTCTTCATATAAAAGTTGAAAAATGTCAATATTAATAATATAGAATTCAAATCTGTATTGAGGAAGTTAATAACAGAAATCTATTAATTAATGATGTTCCCATAATGAAACTGAGCAATCAATTTAAAATTTGGGAAGGGGACATAAGAGGCCCAGCAGGCAATATTTATTGCTACCTTGTGAGCAACTTCACACAGCTGAGTGATAGATTTCCATGCAGAAAACTGTAAGAAGTATCTGAAAGAATGAGGTCAATTTATAAAGCACAGTGGATTTATGAAGCATAGCTTACGTGTTACCTTGCTGTAATTTTTACATCTATTGCCAAAAACCATCACTCTGTAAGGTAAGTCTGTATCCCCATAAGGCAGGTAAAAGTGTGCATGACTAAAAGTGACTGACTTGTAGGCCATTCCCTTGGGTTCAACCATATGCAAGTTCTCACTCTATCTATGACAGAGTACATATTGCCTGGTGATGTAAGACAAAGTCTAGTAGAGTTTTCTTGGGATATCACGTCTTTTCTCACCAGTCTTTTTGGAAACCACATGAATAGACATTATAAAATGATTGATGATATAGTGCCAGATGATGGAGTCCTCAGGCTGCATGGCACTCAATATG
The DNA here is from genome assembly GCA_030761175.1 of Masticophis lateralis. Taxonomy (NCBI): domain Eukaryota; kingdom Metazoa; phylum Chordata; class Lepidosauria; order Squamata; family Colubridae; genus Masticophis; species Masticophis lateralis. The sequence goes on from JAUDYJ010000002.1 coordinate 116,290,435, forward strand.
CTATTGAGGAAGAACTGAGGATCTTTGGACCATCAATGATGTCTGTGACATGACTAAAGACTTTAGAGTACCTAGTTTTTGATGTTGCTATACAAGACAAGAAAATCTGAAGCCAGAAAGACAGAATCATGGTAGAAATATTGAGTGTTAAAAGTATGAACACAAAAAAAACTGAACAAAGTGAAAGATTAAATGAAATGACTACAAATTGACATCTTAGGTACCGGGATTGGACATTTAAAGTTAGAAGGGCACATTACTTATTACTCAGGACATGAAAAACTAAAAACCGTTGTTTTTACAGTTAGGAAGGGTAGGGCAAGAATATTACTTGGCTATTATGTAATTAATGACCACATACTAACAAACAGACTTTGTGGACAACCTGTTAATCATTTAAACAATTTTTAATCGTCCAGGTTTATGCTGCAATTATCAATGCAAAATAGGAGAATTATGATTAAATTCAATTTGAAATCAATATAATATTCAAGCAAGATGTGTTGCTTGTGGTTGGAGACTGAAATGCCAAAGTTGGAAATATTAAAGAAGAAAAAGTAGTTGGATTGTAATGGCTTAAGAAATAGAAATTAAACAAGAGACTGACATAACAATTCTGCCACTCCAATAATTACTTTACAGCTAACATTATCTTCAACCAAAACAATGAATCTATATATGGACATCACAAAACAAGAGTGCATAGAACTAAAACTGATTATAATATTGCTAAAAGGAGGTGGTGGAGCATCAAATTATATCATATATCAATTACAGCATCAAAGATATGAACAGGTACTGATTGTAGAACAGTTCACCAATTGCTAAAGTACAAGTTCCAAGTTAAGCTGTAGAAGAAAAAAGCCAGTGAATTTCATAGTATTATCTTGAACATGTACATTCCATTTTCCAGGAGAACATCAGGAATTACTTTGAAGTTCTGAATCTCAAATGATAGAGAATATCAAAGGAATTATGGATTGAATTTAAAGAAGATCAATGATGATTATCATTCACATTATGACTGAAAAAAGACTACCAAAGATAAATATATAAGATGTCAGAAAAAAAACTTTGAAAATTGCCAAGAAGTGAAGAGAAGCCAAAATCAAGGAAGACAAAAATCTCAGAAAGGAGCTTAAGAATTTCAGAGAGCTATTAGAAGACACATTAAAAAGCAACATTACAACATCATACATGGACATTGGCTATGTAAATGTACATGGAAAAACAAAGGAAGACTTCCAAAAGACCACTGAACTCAGAAGGAAGTTCCAATCTTGATTTAATATGCTAGAAGATGCCAGATAGTAACCAATTTTAAAAAAAGATAAAAGAAAAATGGAAAGTCAGATCAGCACTCCTGTTCTTACAAAATTAGAAGGCTATAGGAATACCCACAGAAACAAGGCAATCAACAGAAGAAGAATCAGTAATTTTCTAACCAAGTATGACAGCAAATCTGAAGAACAATATAGTTGCCAGCAGACTGAAAGAGGTCAGTCTACATTCCATTTTTTTAAAATGAACTTTAACAGAACATGCAAACATCCACTTATACTGGTAAATGTACCACTGCAGTTGTTAAGCAAGACATAACATGATCTCGACTTGTTGCTTCATTTCCACATTCTCCATTAATTTTGCTTATTGGAAGCTGGTTGAGAAATTCGCAAATGGGGATCATGTGACCGTGGGATGCTGTGGTGGCTGAAAATGGGAGGGTGGTTACAAAGTTATTTTTTCTCCCAAATGTGGTAACTTCAAATGGTTGCTGAACAAGGCAGTAGATAAGCAAGGACTATCTGTACATGAAATACTTGCAATTGTCCAATATTTTTCCCACATCACCCCCACTCCCAGTAAGGACTGTTGATTTTGTTAACCATAGTATATGACAGGATGGAGAATCAGGTAAGCCTGTAGCAATTCTATTAAGATGGACTATTGATAGAGAAAAGGTTGAATTGTGCCAATTGCTACTAGTTAAAGGTTTATACTGTTGTGCTATTGCAGAAAAAGGTCCATTCACACACATATGCAGAGGCCACCATAAGCCTTAAAACCCTAGCAGATCCCAGCTCCAAATATAGATGCCAGGAAAAGCACAAATATAGATGCCTACAGTGGAAAGATGACAATCAATGATTGGATTCATTTTCCTCTTACATGTGTTCATTTAAGCCATTGTGGATGCCATTCTATTTCCAAGTGTAAAATCCAAACTATACTTAGGATACTTGTTGAACAGGGGGTCAAACTCAAGGCCTGGGGGTTGGATCCGGCCCATGGGATGCTTAAATCTGGCCTGCGGGCCCGTCCTGGAAACAGCAAAGGACTTGCCCATGGTGCCTCTGAATTCGAGTTTGAGGGCCATGCGTGGCCTGCCCTCCGTTTTCAGCCGTGACAGCTTCCTGCAGTCCTCTGCCAATGAAAATAGAGCTTGGAGAGACCCACAGCCTGTCCAGGCTCCGTTTTCGGCCACGACAATCTCCTGCAGCCCTCTGCCAGCGAAAACGGAACTCAGGTGGGCCCCATGCAGCCTCCCAGTCTTGATGAATGACTCTGGGAGGCTATCAAGCAGGTCATGCCCACACTGGCCATGCCCCTGGCCACCCCCCGCCACCCCCCCAAGGTCAAACAAAACCCTGATGCGGCCCTCAAAGGAATCGAGTTTTGACACCCTTGCTATAGAGGTTTAGTGACTAGTCCAGTCAGATTCAGGGCTGAGTGAGTACAGAATACAAAATAAGAGTTGGGAGGGACCTTGTAGGTCATCTACTCCAACCCCCTGCTCAAACAAGGAGACCTTATACCATTTCTGACAAATGGCTGTCCAGTCTCTTTTTAAAGTCCTCCAGTGATGAAGCTCCCACAACTTCTGAAGGCAAGCTGTTCCGCTGTTCGATTGTTTTCACTGTCAACAAAAATTCTCCTTAATTTCTAGGTTGAATCTCTCCTTGGATCAGTTTCCACCTGTTGTTCCTTCTCTGGCCTTCAGGTGCTTTGGAGAAACAGGTTGACACACACCCACTCCCTCACCGGGATAGCCTCTCATATATTGGAACACTGCTATCGTCACCCCTGACAAATTGATCCAACCTTAAAATTCACAGAATCTGTATTCAACAGAACCCCTAACAAGCAAAGTAAAGTGATGCAGGTATCACTAGGTATCAACTGCCAAGTGGGAGGAACAGCTTGATTAAAAGGGATGGGGGGGAGGGGACATTGAGAGAACAGGAGGACGCCGACAAGGGTGACAAATAAAAGAAGACCCCGACAGAGGCGCACAGGGGAGAGTGCTGCTTCTTTCCACAGCGTCTGCAGTAAAAAGCCCCTCGACCTCCATCGTTTCCAGCCCTAATCGCCCTTTCCTTCTTTGTCTCAGGCTCAGAGCCCGAGGGTGGGGCGGCGGGAAGAGGAGGTTCGGTTTTGCTTTCCTAGGAAGGGGCGGCCATGCCCTTTTCCCACCGAGCAGGAGATATCGTTCGGTTTCTACGCTTTCCGATCGGCTACGCATCCTGCGTCAAGGGCTTCTCCGGAAAGAATCGCACAAAAAACCCACCCAGCCTGCCCTTCACGCTGGCTTTCGCTGGCGTCCCCCTGAGGGATACCGCGCCGCAGGCGCCAAGCGCGTCTCGACACCAGCTCAAGCAAGGGCGCAGCAACCGCTCCGAAAGTCACGACGGCTGTCTTGGCCGCCCTTTGCCGGGAGGAAGCTTTTTATTTATTTTACTTTATTTAAAGGGGTGAGGTGGGGGGTAGAAGCCATTTTGAACCATGGGGGTGCCGTGCCGCTGCCCGCACAGGCTTGTTTTCGAAAGGAAGAGCGGCCACCCGGTTCAGGGCTGAGAACCCGTTCGCGTCCTTGGGAAGACGCTGCTGTTGGCTTCGAGGCAAGCCCTCTTCTTCTTCTTCCTCCTCCTCCTCCTCCTTTGCAGCGTCCCCATTCCTCCCTCCCTGCCTCCCTCTTTCCGCCGCTGCGTCCCCGCTTTGCTTCGTTGCAGCCTCGCTCTTTTTACATATTGGCTGTTCCCACCGCCGCCGCCGCGCCGCCGCCGCCTCCTCCCACCAAATAGCCTGCACCACCGGTCGCTCGGCGGCCCTGCGTGCTTCCCGCCGGCCGCCCCTCCTCCCTGTTTGTTTCTCTCCTCCTCCCTCCCCCTTCCTCTTTCTCCCGCCCGTCTGTGCCGCTGCGCCGTAATTGACATTTTCCATCTGACGGATTCTGGTGGGGGGGGGGGGTTCTCTCCCTCCCTCCCTCCCTCCCTCTCCCCCCCCGCCTGCCGTTGCTACGGAAACCAGCGGCGGGGGCTGCCAGACAAGGGAGCGGTTAGCTGCCTTTTTAGGCTGCCTGTCTGCATCAATGTCACTTTCGCTAATGAACGGTGCAGGAAGGAGGGGGTTCCTCCTCCCCCTGTGTTTTAATTACCCCCTCCCCTCAAAACATCCCGACGGCGCAGCAAAAAGCAGCGTTATAGTGTTAAATTAAGGGGAAAATAAAAGCTGCTTTGTAGCACCGACCCTCTAACCTCCCAATGAAAGGTTTGCTTTCCTTTCTCGGTGTGCCAAACAATTAAAACGACGTGAGATCAACCACCACCGACGTGGCTCCGGCCTTTCTCTTCCTTCACTCTGCCAACTGCATAGACTCCGGCAGGAGAATTGTAATCGGCTGCCTTGGTTTTGCCACAACACCTTTGGATGCCTGCCCGGGGAAGGATTGAGTGCAGAGGTGGGTTTCAGCAGGTTCTGACCACTTCTGAAGAACCTGTAGCAGAAATTTTGAGTAGTTCGGAGAACCGGTAGTAAAAATTCCGACTGGCCCCGCCCCCACCGATTGTCTGCCTGCCAAGTCCCGGTTGATCTGGAGGAATTTGGGATTTTACAGTATCCTTCCCCTGGAGTTGGGTGGAATGGAGATTTTACAGTATTGTTCCCCTGCCATTCCCACCAAGCCATGCCATGCCCACCAAGCCATACCCACAGAACTGGTAGTAAAAAAATTTGAAACCCACCACTGATTGAGTGGCAAATCTGGCTGTGACCATAGGCAAAGGGTCTTTGGAGAATCAGACCAATGGTCCCTTTAGTTCAGCCATGCATCATTTTCATAACCCAAGGCTCTCTGTCTGCCACGTCAGATTTCCCAAACTGGTGATTTGGGAATCCTTCAGTGTTATTCAACCCTCTCCTTAGGCACCCAGGCTTCTCTCTTTAGTGTTTCTAATTTTGGAGAAGGGGGAAAAAGTTTTAAGAACATAGTTCCTGTCTCTACTTGCCTGCCATCCCTTTCACACAGTGGTGAAATCCAATTTTTTTTACTACCGGTTCTGTGGGTGTGGCTTGGTGGGCATGGTATGGTTTGCGGGTGTGGCAGGGGAAGGATACTGCAAAATCTCCATTCCCTCCCCACTCTGGGGCCAGCCAGAGATGGTATTTGCCGGTTCTCCAAACTCAAAATTTCCACTACCAGTTCTCCAGAAACTCTGAGAACCTGCTGGATTTCACCCCTGCTTTTACACCATAATCAACCTTAACTAACTTTCTTAACTTCTTTCACCAAAGGATTCATCGGTAGTATGTGCCCCTTTGTTTACATCAATCTGTGGCAAAGATGAAATTAACCCAAAATAGGTGCTTAAATGAAAACAACCCAATGTCCATAAGAATTTAAGGGAGGATGCCTCAAACAACCAGAAAGTAATGACTGACATTCAGAAATTTGTGGTAATGAGGTAACAGAAACTCATAACTCTGGAGGTGTATCTAAAGCTATAGGCTGTATTTATAAATATGCAGGTCAGGTGGCCAAGTAATTATAACTTAGTATAAAACACACAATGAACTCTGGAATTTGGTCACCCATTCCAATTTTTTTTAGATCATGGATAAAGCAAGGACTACATCATCATCATCATTATTACTATCATCAAAGTTAATGTCGCATTGGCCCATCTCACCCAACCAGGCAGAGAAATATGTTATAGACCATGTCAGTTAATGAATTTTGACTGGTGGGTCTCAGGAAAAGTGCTTTTTCTGTGGTTGTCCCCACTGTCTGGAATATTTTCCCCCTGGAGGTGAGGAAAAAAACTCAGGATCTTTGGGCCCTCTGTTATGGCTCCCTGTCAGATGATCCTACCACTGGCTAGTACTCCCCTCCCAGTCACTCCTCGCCTGGCTTGAGAAGATAAGGCAATGGTGGGGGATGGAGAAGTGGCCAGGGCAGAGAAAGAGAAATATAGAGAGAGGGGGAGAAGGAGGGAGGGAGGGGAGAGAGAGAGAGATGTCAAAAGGATTTTGTGGTTCCCCGTATTTTTTAACAACTGGTTCTCTGCCCTAATGACTGCATGGGTAGGCGTGGCTAGGGGGGGTCATGTGACCGGTGGAAGTGAGTGACATCGAGTTGGCCACGCCCACCCAGGTTTTGTAGCTCCCGGTGTTTTGTTTTCTGTGAGAAATGGGTCCAAATGGTTCTTTGATATTTAAGGTTACAGACCCCTGGCCTAAAGCCAGGTTGACTCCTACAAGAGCTGTTCTTACTACAAGCTATTAGGGAATGGGAAGTCCCCCCCACATAATTTTTTTTAATATGTAATGTCCAACTCACCTAGAGGCGATTCTTAGTCAATTATATTGCAATCAATAAAAACAATATGAAACAATAAAACATTAAAACAAATAGTAACATTAAAACTGGTTTAAAGTTGACAAACATGGGAAGGGAGGGATGCAATGAAGATGCAGATAGAGAGGAGTTAAGTTTATCTTGATTCATTAACTATCTCCAGAAGGACTCATCCCCATTGAAATCCCATGTCAATTGGCAGAGCCAAATCTTCAGGCACTTTCAGAGTGCCAAAAGGATGCATGAGGATCTCACCTGGGAGGGGCATGATATTCCAAAGAGCGGGAGCATAGCGCAAAATTCAAATGAAAGTGAAGATAGGAAAATGGGAAGGGGAAAGAAACGGGAAAGTGAGGGATAAAGGGGAAGGAAGAAAGAAGCACCGAGTTCCAACTTTTTTCAGCACAGTAAAACTACAGAAGAGAATTATGACTCTATTTTTTATTTTTACATACTTATTAAGTACTAGCCATTTCTATAACAAAGGATTAAACAGCAAATTTATAAGTCAGAATTGTATGTATGTATGTATATATATATTCTGTTTTGAGCAATGAAGTCTACATAGAAGTGGTTTCCAGGTACAGTGGAAACAAAACTACATATATTCTTTTCTCTAATTAAAACAGTTAATTTTGCCATCTCTGCTAACTCCATCGCCTTTTCCATCCATTTTCCATTGTGGGGATTGACATATCTTTCCATTTTTGCACATAAAGAATTCTCACTGCAGTCAGCATGTACAATAACAAAGTTCCATTTTTTTTTTCAAGCTCCTTATCCAATAGTTCTAAGAAAAGTTTCTGGTTTAAATTTTATACTCACTTTAAGAATCTTCTGCATTAAAATATGAATCTGGTCCCAATATGTCTTCATCACAAGTTCACTAAAGACTATAAAAAGTTCCTTCTTTACAATTTATTTCCAATATACATTTGGGACACCATTATACATCTTTGACAATTTGTCAAGTATTAGGTACCAATGATACATCATTTTATTAAAGTTTGCTTTCAGTTTATAATTTATTGTAAATTTCAAACTGTCTGTACACATAGTTTCCTATTGCTCAAATATAACCACAGTTCTTTTCCCATTGAATAATACAGTGTTTCATATATTCATTTTCTAGGTTCAATTTCAACAACATTTTGTAAACCTTGGCAATAACCTGTTCATCATTACGACACAATACAATCATATGTGTTTGCTATGATGCATAAAATTGACTTAATCCCTTTTATAATTTTCCCCTGAAGTCCATATCTTTCAAAACTTTACACATAAAGACCCAGCTTAAATTGTCAAAGGCTTTCTTTGTATTCAAAAATATTAAAGATGCTTGTTTCTCATTACAGTATTGTAGGTATTCAATGACATTCAGGACCATTCTCACATTGTCTTTCAATTGTCCTTTTGGCAAAAAGCCAGGTTGGACTTTACAGTTAAAAGACTAAAACTTTCTTGATTGTTTCTTTCAGCCAATGTTGTACAAAAATGTTTATAATCATTTAATAATGAAGTTGGTCTGTATTTTTTTTTTCAATAACGCATCCTGACCTTCCTTTGGCAATAAAGCAATACTGGCTTTTTTCCAAGACTGAGGCATCCTAACTCAGTGTGGTATGGAATTCATTATATCTTTCTTTTAAAAGTTGATCTTCAAAACATTTATAATATTGGCTTGAGAGACCATCTGGACCTAGTGTTTTGACTATTTTTAATTTTTAAATAGCATCTGATATTTCAAAGTTAGTTATCAATTCATTAATATTTGGGTTTCTAAAAGCTTTGGTAAACGTTTTTGTAGATAATCTTTTTTTTTCAATATCCACTTCCTGCCTCTTTAGAGGTTGAAGTAAAAATTATAAAGGAACTTTTTAATAGTCCCATTGTTTGTCAGTAGAGTGTCACCTTCTTGAAATTTCTCTACCAGTTTCTTTTCTCTTTCTTTCCTTAGTTTATATGCTATCCATCCTCCTGGTTTTTTTGTAAACTCAAAAAGTCTTTTGTTTTAACTCAGTTCAATTTTGTCTCTGTTTCCCAGATAGTCAACAAGGATAATTGCAGCCCCTCCCAATGACTCAAATCCCACCTTCTAGGGATTCCTTCTCCCCTTTCTTTGAACACAGGAAAGCATGGAACAGTCTTTCTGTGTCTCTGTGCAGAGAGACAACCTTGAAGGACAAAATTTCAGCCAAGAGATTGGACCTCCCAACTCAGAATTTTGCATGTCAGAAGGAAGAGCCATGTGGGCTGCATGTAAAGCAGAAAATAAAGATTTCTCATCCCTACCTAATGAAAAATAGAATAGTTCAGTTATTTATTTGAAGAGAGTTTAAATTATATATTTGGGATGTTTATGAGGCAATTTCTCATTAATTCCCTCTTAACCCAAATGTAATGGCTGAGAGATATTTGCAAAAAAGAATTAGAATAGATGTCCACTTTTTTTCTTGTTACATTGTTTTAACAAAAGATTTTGCTTTCCAAGATAAAATTCTGATTCAGAAATTGCTTATTTGTATGTATATTCAAAAAATGGATTTCTGCTTTAGAGCTTTTATGATTTGAAGATTTTAGCTTTTGAACACCTCATCTCTTACGAATCTAACATAAGTCTATCAACTTCCATTGTGCCATTCTAGAATTCAAATGTCATAAATAACTTTATTCTAAACTAATAGAATCTGGGGGGGGGGGTTTGTTTGTTTGTTTGTTTGAAATTAAATCTTTCCTAATTTCCACTGGGTATAAACAATTGGGATTGAGAATCTGAAAACTGCCACGAACATTCACTAAATATCTTTTAAAGAAACCTAACAATTTACCGGTTCATAGCAGCGCAGAAATTAAGAGGCTAGACAATGACCAATTAATCACACTGAAATTGTTAAGTTACATTGTTAAAATGTAAATTGCCAAATATACAAAATAAATATTGCTACATCAAACCTCCACGTTTTTACTACCTAGCCATTGTTTAGAATTCATGCTTTTTGCCAGATGAATTGCTCCCTTTAGCTGTAATTCACTCATAAGAAATTATTTGTCCTTTTTACTCTATGGCCATGCACAAAACTTGTTAGTGTTTTATTTTTAAACCCAGGTTAATTCCAAATTCAGTGTATAGAACAGAAAAACTAACATTACTTCAGAGCCTTGGAGAGACAGTTTTTACCTTGTGTATTTGTGGGAAGTTCAGTGTACATTTCTCACCTTGCTGAAGCCCTGAAGTGCAAGGATGAAGTTCTTGATTGCTGGAAACAACAGATCAAAGAATGAAATTCACAGTTCAAGCAGCAGTCCAGTCACAGAAACAATGGGTCTTCCAGGCTCCACTAGCTGACTAAGAAGAAAGTTAGACATTTCCACCTGACATCAATTCCTTGATCTAATGTGAAAAATGCTTATAACCAATGGGACTTTTTCTTTATTGATTTATTGTTTTGCACCAGTTTGAGAATAACAGTCTTGCAAGGGTGCAGAATGGTGCAAAAGTGGTGGCCTGATTTAACAATGTTAAAAGGACACCAACTGTCCTTCTGAAATACAAACCGTCATATTTTGAAATTACTACATGAGGGGTCCTTGGCGTTCTCTGAGCTTGCTTGTTTTCTTGCAGGCATTTCATTACCCTAACTAGGTTAACATCATCAGTGCTAGTGATGTTACCTAGTTAGGGTAATGAAACTTCTGCAACCCTGAGCTACAAATATTCTCCTTTATTAGAATTACTACAGTATAGGAGTCCTCCACAATCAATCCAAGTAGTGTTTTCTTGGCGAAGAATCCTTGGTAACATAGAAAATTACTTTATCTGTTATATATTAGTTTCTTCCTTGCAAGGAAGGAAAGACATTATATATTTCTAAATTTCATTTTCTTGAAAAGAAAAAGTCAAGCTGTTTCTGTCTGATATTTATACAATTCAAAAAATAGATTAGAAGAGTTATTACGTCAAAATAGCAGTCCATATAAAGGGTGTAGTATATACATCGCTGTCTCTAATGTCCCAAGTTCAAAAGGATAAATCCTTTAAGTCTGGATTTCTTGCTACTACATTTCTCTTCAAAAACATGAAGGACAAGGCATTTAGCTGGACTAAAAAGAAGATTCTTCAATGGACGCACAGAAAACATTAAATCAATAGTTAGCAGATATAAAAATGCTCTTGCTGGCCTCTTTTCATGAAATAATGGAGGTTAAACTCTTACCTTTGAGATGGTTTATATATTTAACAGTCCAACATTATCTGACAAATCTTACTGTCAAAACCCAAGACATGCAGAGTCAAAGAAACATTTCCTCCAGGATGAAATTTAATTGTCCAGGAGTACCAGGGAGAGTGGAAAGCCAATAAAGAAGATTAAGAGAAAATGTAAAATGACTAGTTTTAATCCATGGTCCAAAGTCCCATCGCTGCAAGCCAAAGACTAAAAGTACCAAATTTGCAAGGTTGATTTATTTGCAAATAATAAATTATGCAAGAAACAGAAATATAGATTTAAAATATGTTTTATATCAGAGATCTAGTTATAAAAGAAAAAATGCATACAGAGTCTCTTTTTTATCAAAAGTGGTTTTTATTTTTTGAAAAGCCAACTGGACTTATTTTTTGAGGAAAAGAAGGCATTTTGTTTCCTATCCTGGAAGCTTCATCAGTTGTACTGGATTCTATGGGAGATGGAAGGACGGTTATTGATAGTTTAGATTAGTTTGGGGGGGGGGGTTATGATAAGTTCTGACAGGATGGTGGGGGGGGGGATGGAAAGATTGTGCTTTCTTTGCAGTCAACTGGTTTTAACAGTCTCTGGGAACCATTGTGGTTACTTGGGGTTTTATATGTGACCTCAGGATGACTCTGAATCAGAGGTTTGGAACAGCCAAAGGAACTGCATTGTAAACTGGGGAAAGCAAAAAGTCTTCTTTTCCTTAAAAACCAGGCCAGTTGACTTTTCAAAAATAAAAACCACTTTTGATACAACTATGACCTGAATTACTGAGATTCTTCATAGACATTCAGAGTCTCTTATTCTTGCAATACTACACAAATGTTGAAAGCATTTTGGCAAGCATATACACAAAGGGGAAATTTAAATGGTGGGCCCAGTTGTAATTTGAAGCTCCTTCCCAATATGTTTCTGTGACATTGGCACAAAAAAAGAAGTGGGGAGGCTTCAATCTACACTTTTGCCCACCATTTTAGCCCCTTTGGATCCTCCATTGTGAACCTGTTCCTATTTTGCAGTGCTATGTCTGCCTGGGGAACATATGTGATGAATGGATTCTACAACACTGTGTTATTTGTATCTAAGTAATTATGTTGGTATATAAACAAATAGAATACGGTTACAGCCTGGGACATGCATCGTTAATCACAATGCAGATTTTGCGGGGGTGTTATTTAGTGTGCCATGCAAACTCATCCCTTGTGTTAAAAATCAGTACTGTATTTGTGACTTTAAAGTGTTGTGTGAATGCAGGCTATGGTATTCAGTGGGTCATAGTTAAGTAAAGCATGTTTTAGTAGAGTGTATGAATCCTATGATTTGTAGACATGCCAACTTTAGATTTAGAGTATTCAAATCTGGAAGTCTTATCTTGCAGTTCTTGAAATATCTCTTTCCATTGTTCTTCTCCTTCTTCCAGACATAGATAGCTGCTATAACAGATGTTTCTTTTCTGCTGCTCCTTCTTTACAGGGGAGAAATTGGAAAAGAACTTGGTTTTGTTGTCAAATTACACTGACAAAGTTTGCAGTGCTTCAGTTTCAACTGTCTTCAGAGTTTGGAGCAAAAGTGATATCTGTTTCACACCAAACTGTTTAACGTTATGATTAGCCCATAAAGCCTACCAAAAAGTATTCACAAGTTTTTTTTTAAAAAAAACTGTATCTATGGGTCGAAGCATAGTGTCAAACCCTAATTTGGTCTTCCACTTGCCAATCTGAGAAAAATTGCTGTTTCCATTTTCAATGCATCTCCAATGCTTATCCAACGTGAAAACGTTTTGTAGCATAAGAAAAAAAAATGCTCATATCCCTCTTGATTAGAGAGGAAGCAGGGTTGTTGTATTGATTTAGATAAAGTTGAAAAAATGATAAATCTTAAGTGTCTGCACAAAAGGAATGCTCCATGTCGTGAACATAGAGATAAGAGGGAAACAAAATATTTAGAATTTTCTACCTCCACCACCACCTCCTCCTTCTGTTTCTTCATAGCATTTGTAATACATACACACATACATACATACATATCATACATACACATGAAAAGACAGATTCCTACTTCAAGGAGCACACACTGAAAATGTCAAGAGTGTGGAAAGACATTGGGGAGAGGAAAAAAAAAACCCCAGCAAGAAGAATCATAAGAATGGAAAAAACAAAGGATGGAACTGGGAGAATGTCTCCTTTTATAGAGTAGCTTGATTTCAATTCACTCTGGACTGAACGTTGAAGGGTTAAAACCTTTATGGAAAGGTGGGGTTTAAGGATTTACTCTCACATAATAAATTGTCAAGGCATATGTGGCTGCAGGCATTTTATTCTGCAGGCATCCTTCCTGCCACCTTCCGCGCCTGCCCCCCTCCCCATGCCCCCATTTGGGCAACCCTTCATGCAGCTGTTTGTATAGCATCACATGTCCCATTGTTTCTCTTCACCAGCTGCCTTGATTAGAAGAACTCCCTTCCATAGGAGATGGCAATGTACATCTCCTTTATGTGACTGCAAAAAGCCAAAGCAATCACTGGGTTCAGCCCTGACATACCTTGTGAACAAATGTTGCCTTTGGAGTGGCCACGTCCGTATCTATTGTAGGCAAGGAAAGAAAGGGCAAACAGCTTCTGCCAGGAGAGCCGGGCTTCGTTAAATATTATCACATGAATGCAACAATCAAAGCTTGAATAATGCTAATTCCTGTGGGGCACTAAAGCTCTGCTTTTGCTTTCATTCCTTTTCTTCTTTTTTTCCTACCCAAAATCCTTAACCCTTGGGTATTATTTTCAAATTAATTACTCTCATTACATTAATTGTGCAAGTGGCTGGTCTATTATTTTCCGCCACTCTTCCATGCAGGAAGCGTAACTGCATGTTGCTAACGCCACGTTACCCAAGGATCATCTTGCAACAATAAATCAACAAAATAATGCCGCTGCCCTGGCATGTGCGATCCTTGCTCAGCAATTAATAAATAATAATAATAAATGCTTCTTGCAGACACCACTTCTCCTAGCAACACGGTGCTGGTAATTTTTTCCTCTTGGTTCTGGCAAGTCTGCTTTAATCATTGTATGGAGGATCTCAAATGACAAAGGGACACGTTATGGTTCATGATATATGTCCACAAACAGGACCATGCCCACACAATCATACGGGCATGCTAAGCAGCCAATGGGCACAAGAAAAAGGATCCGTGCTGTCTTGGAAACAGGGCAGTTGCAGCAACACGTATTCTGCCTCTCTCTTATAGGCAGCTTCTTGCATGTGATTTTGCAGAACTGAGAGGATGGCTCCCTCCCCAACTGCGCAACATTGTCACCAAGGCTTTGCAATCGCAATGTCTCCTTGCACCGTGCCATTTGGTCAGTTGCCAGAAAATCTCTTTTTGGCCCAGTTAATGGACTGGCAAGGGCATTGCTCCCTTATGCTTCAAGGAGGACGGCAGACCACTCTTACCACCTCCCAGTCCTGGGCTCCAGTCCCGACAGTCTACTGGCATGACCAGGAAAAGGTGCCTGGATGCAGAACTGCTGGCGTCGCTGATATTATAATAGATCACAGTGTTTGCAAGGCAACTGAAGCTTGCTTTCAAAGTTGATGGGAAGTTTTTAATGATTTTCAATGTATTTGTTGTTTTTAACAACTGACTTCCACTCATGCTTTCTGTAAATGCCTTTGGAATATTTTTTTTTTGAAACAATTGATAAGTGTTCTTAAATACTGGTACAAAATTCTGTAGAACACAGGACAAGAGAAGCATCATCCATCTATCTTCTGCTTCTTAAGAGGGGGGATTTTTTTTTTAAAGCATGGACTTGTTTGGGGGAAAGCCACTTTGTCACTGGCCAGCTTGAGCTTAGATTGCTGGATAGTTCCTTCTGTGCAGCTATTTCCCACAAAGGATCTGCAGACAGTTAAAGCTTGAATGTGTTTTAAACTAGGCTGAGAATGATTAGGAAATAGAAAGAACCCTTGGACATCACATATTTTTCATTTCTAATTTTGCTAAACTGTGAGACATTCCAAGGGACTGTGGTGGAGGGATGTTTTTCTACTGAAAGAGAAATCACTGGATTTCTTCTTATCTTAAGGATAAGCCATGATTTGGCCAAATTTGTAATAATACTGTTTAGGGTGGTGAAAATGAAGAGATTATGAACAGTTCTCGAAGGCTATCCTCAACTTGGGTAACCAAATGGCAACTACAATACAATTTAACTAATGTAAAGTAAGGTACATTAGGACATTTTCTCCATTCCACCCAACATTAGAGATATTCTAATAGAGTTGAGCTGTCTGTAAATAATCCGGGAACAAACCTGTAGTCATTTGGATAACGAATGAAGATAGTGATTCAATGTGCAGTGTGCAGACTATGAAAAAGGCAGCTTCCTTGCTAGAAAGGGGAAGAAGCCTGAAGTCAAAAATGCCAATGTTTTAAATCTAGAAAACAGTACATATCTGCATCTGAAATACTTTGTATAATTCTTTACACTACATTTGCAAAAGAACATAATAGTTCTGGGAAAAGTGAAGAAGCTAACCAAAATGATCTGGAAGCTGATACACCTTCCTTGCAAGAGAAGGCTAGGAATTTGGAACTCTTTGAACAAGAGAAAAGGTGACTTAAGGGGGAATATGCTTGAAATGTTTAAAAACCTACATAGAAAAAGTGGACAGAAAGAAGTTTTGAGTATTTGTCTCAAAAATGCTTAGGCTATGGGCATTTCAGAGATGCTGATTGGAAGACAATTTCAATTACACAATGCACAACTGATAAAAGAGTTTATTTTTTCCAAAACAGCATTTCTCAGACTCAGAACTTTTAAGATGTGTGGACTTAAACTCCTAGAATTCCCCAGCCAGCCACACATCTTAAAGGCTCTGAGATTTAGAAACATTACTTTAAAATATGATGGAGGCCATTTATATAAACGACTTTAAAAGGGGATCAGAAAGAATAACAAAAGTAAAGCTATTAATCTTGAATATTCAATGTTATTTCTATTATGTAGATAGCATGCCTCTAAATACCAATTGTAGAAGAACAACAGTAGGAGAGGGGCATATCTTTGTTTCCTATGTACGAGCACTATAGTTGGACACTACAAAAACAAAATACTGGAAGATCCGGCAGGAGCATTCTTTTGATCTTATGATACTTATGCATTTTTATAATGTAACGTTGGTTTATAAAGAGATATGTAAAATTCATGTAACATTCTTGCCTGGATATATGTATACAACGAAGCTTGCTGATTAGACCAAAGATGTGCCTAATTCAATATACTGGACCCAAGTGTCCAAACAGCTGCTGATGAGAAGCTTTCAGAATGGAAGCTCAGCTGGCAAATACAAAAGACTGCGGTGACATTCAAGAACAAGATGAGAACAATAACATCTTGCAACTTCTGAACCCAAACTGCTTTTTCCTGGGAACTGAGCAAAAACTGGGCAGCTAATCATCAAGCAAATCACCAGGCACATTTTCTCAGTGCTTTTCAGCAAGTATCTCTTTTTAAAAGCATTCAAGCTTTCATTTAAGATGTAAGATGGCTAGAACTTTACACCCCCAAATCCAGGCCTTGTTTACATCAGTGATGCTACTGCATGTCCATTCTGTCCAGTGCAGTTTACACCCTCTCCTCAAAATAATTTTAAATTCTGTAGCCCAGTTACCTAATGGCTGCGTACTTTAGCAATAGCACTTAGACTTATATACCGCTTCATAGTGCTTTACAGCCCTGCCTAAGCAGTTTACAGAGTCAGCCTCTTGCCCCCAACAATCTGGGTCCTCATTTTACAGACCTCGGAAGGAAGGCTGAGTCAACCTTGAGCCTGGTGAGATTTGATCTGCCAAACAGCAGGCAGCTGGTGATCAGCAGAAGTAGTACTACACTCTAAGCACTGCGTCACCGCAGCTCATACTTCGGTTTAATAAAGGACACATGTACGGTATGTGGGCACTGTGATTCCTGATGTTTTCCTTTGTTGGTGATGGCATAAGTATATTCAGAATGCACTCTGAATCAAGAGGCTGAAGAGTTTGAATTGTTTTTAAGGGTAATGAGAATGAATCAGATATCAGTCTCAAGACAAAGGGAGCATTCTCAGGCAGTTTTCTTTGTGGAATGGACCATTTTCTGTTCTAGAACTGACATTTCAAATGTTGTGAAAAGACTGCTCTACTTTTTATCTTGGTCCCCATGGTGCCGCTTTTCACAACATGGAACCTTTACGTAAATGCTACTTTTATTACTAGTTTAAGAGTTACTGGCAAACATAGATCTTTAAGTTGGATGGCTAAGAACAAAACTACTTTTCAATTTGAAAAATGAGATTGACACCATTTACAAGAAGGGCCCGTTTTAGAGTCAGACTCAAGCTGTTGGATTCCATGATCAAATATTGGCTGCCATATCATGAGAGGACACATATGCAGCGTTCTAGTCATTAAAGACATTACTCAAGTTCTGTTTGATTGTCAACTATATGCCCTTCTTAGGCTTAGAGACTTAACATCCCTACTTGAAAGAAAGGCCCACTGGGATCTGAATCACAGATTGTCCTATTTCCTCCTGGCTTCTAATCTATATAGCATGAGCAGAACTGCTTTATAGTTAAGGCAGTTGAGCTAAGAACATGTTACATTGAACAGATTGGAGTAAAGGTGATGTGTATCTTAATGTTGATTCCTTGTATTTACCATAGATGCATTTTATTACTGTATTTTCTTTTATCTATTTTATTCTGGAATTAGATTCTGTGTTTTATTTTTGTTTTACATTTTGATATGGTCATAAGACTAATCAATTATCTATCTCTGTTGTCCGTCTGTCTATATCTCTATGTACAATATATGTATATCTTTTGGTTTAAGTGGAATTGAATGGAAATCATTTCATTTTAAGATGTGTCTGGCCATTTGAGCCTTTCTGAATCAGAACAAGAATGGTGCATACTTTATTTGTCTCACATTACTGCACATAAGTCCCTGAGCAGAGATTACCCTGCATGCCAAGAAAATATCATGCATTACTCTAATACTGTGGCAGGTCTGCCCTACAAATGAGCTCCTTTTCTTTGCTAACTTCATTACACTTCAGTGAATTCTGAGATGCATCTGGTAATCGGTGCCTCCATTCACTTCTTCCGTTATGTGTTTAGTAGGAAAATATCATCTGTCTTTGCTGTGATCCATGGCTACTTGAAGGAAGGAAGACAGTGCTATTTCTTCATGGCTGAGGTTTTTCTAAATTTTTGAAATAACAATAGACAGACTATTTCCTCCCTTCTATGACATCAATAGCTCCTGTAATCTGGGATGAACAGATTAGTACCATTATTTTTATTTATAAAGCACTGCAGCATACATTCTGGCTAATTTAGATTGATCCAAGCAGCTCAGTTCAGGGTGGTTTGTTCTTGTGAAAGAACTTATAAAACATTTCAAATGTGTAAAATTTTTGAATACATGCAGCACTGCAACCTTGCTGAGCTGGTTCCACATTTGGGAAGGGAAAGTTAACTCTGTTTTAGCAAGCAAAGTTCCTCCTTTTCCTCTTTCTATTGTTCACACGCTAGCTTGAATGGTTACGAGCTAAAAGTGGGGTCAGGAATGACAGAACATAATCTTGCCTATAATATTTCTATTATCTATGCTTAGAGGGTTTCCAAGTGTGTTTCCAGATATTTTGGTGCAGTTCTGAACCCATCATGAAATCAGAGAGAAGCAGATAAGAGACAAGCCTAGCATACTGCTCCTCATATACCCTGCTTTGCATTCTTGCTTTTACACTTACCCATTCTGAAGGACGTGGTTGCATCGAAAGGTTGGCAGTTCAGCGGTTCGAACACCTAGTGCCGCATAACGGGATGTGCTCCCGTTACTTCTCCAAGCTTCTGCCAAACTAGCAGTTCAAAAGCACGTAAAAAATGCAAGTAGAAAAATAGGGACCACCTTTGATGGGAAGGAAACAGTGTTCCGTGAGCCTTTGGCATTTACTCATGCCGGCCACATGACCATGGAGACGTCTTCAGACAGCACTGGCTCTTCAGCTTTGAAACAGAGATGAGCATTGCTCTCTAGAGTCGGGAACGACTAGCAAATATGTGCGAGGGGAACTTTTACATTTACCTTACATTCTGAGCAAGATTTGCATGTTTTGCCTAACACAATTGCTTTCCTTTTGATTCTCACTAGAGCAGAAAGTGCCATATGAGGGCAAATTGCCCTCCTCTTCTCTCAAAGCTTCAGATTTTCAGTGCTTTATATTGCCCAAGGTTAGCAGACTAGAAAGGCCACAGCTCACTGGCCTTTCCCCCTTGACTTACAAGGCAATGGCTTAGGCAGGTGGGTAGAGGAAAGCATATTTCCAGAGGTTGATTGACAGTGTTACCTGGGCTCCAGTAGGACCTTGGCTTCAAGCATATTCATTTTAGCTTCAAGCAAGTGGGTAGGAGGAGAAGTTTCCCCCTAAAAACAGAATTGGTGGAGATTCCTGGTTGCAGAAGAAAGCTCAATTAACAGCTGAAGCAACTTTAAGGGTAGGGGGAGGATTCTGTACTTGCTGCCCAAACATAGCCACCTTCTGTTCTGTCCTTGTTCAAATTTGCTTTGCAGCATAACCATTGTGACCTGGCCGCAGTTATGCAGGCTATTTTCCTCTTTGGTGATTTATAGCATCATCTGACCATTCCTGTGCCGACATAACAATAATCAAGACAGGTCGTATGTTGCCATAATGATATAAATCACTGGAAAGGAAATGGTCTCAGTGAGGAATATCCAGCTGATATGGAATATGGGGGCATGTGCAAAAAACTTGATTTTCTATTAACAATAAAAAAGGAGTAAGATGTTAAGGATGGGAGAAATGTCACATGGAACCCAAAGTTATAGCAAAAGCTTGAAAAGTCTTACACAAATACGTATTTCCTTACCTTGCAAACCCTAGCATCCATCTTTATCTTAATTGCATCAGCAGCTGCACTTTTAGATCTGCCATAGGAAACGGAAGACTTCCCTTCCCTTATGATCTTAACAGAAAATGTTCTTGAGAGGCAGATCTTTAATAATTTAACTGATAAGTTCAATGAAACTAACAATAAAACCCAAGCAAAAATCATCCAAGCAGGCTACAGGTTTAAGGTAGATGATTAAGTGTTGCAATAAATTTTAATGTGAATATCCCGAGTATTCAAATCTACTGCATTACTTAATTGTACAGCATTTGAGAGGAATGATGCAGGAGAAGATCAGGAGCCTGACTTGCCAGGAGTTCTCTCCCTGGTCTTGCTTTGGCTTTCCATTCTTGTTTCCCATGCACCTGTGTTATACTTCATGATGTCCTTTCCCTCAGTGCTAATTCAAGTGCAGATAGAGTTAAGGAAATGAACTTTTTTGAGCACCACCATCATGGACTTCAGAAGGGAGAATAGTTAAGAGAAGGCAGGACTTGGGACTGCAAAAAAATGTTGAAATATTGGTCTGACTCAGCTGAAGGAAGAACTACTTTTGGATTCACTTTAGACTACATCAAACACTCGAATCAGCACTAGCTTTTTAAAAATAGATTTATTGCTTTATAATAGAGAATAAAATAGAGAACAGTAAAATAATCAACACTAGCTTTAGAAGTGAAAAATTGTGATATCACTTCCTGTAGGCATATCTAGTTGACTTCCTTCACCAGGGTGATGAGGAGAATTTTCTGGCCAGTCAAGAACTTGGAAGAACTGCTCTGACAACTTTGTGGCTGTTAGTAGTTAGATTTGGTCAGTTAGTAAGAGGGTTATAAAAAAGGGGGAGTTCACTCAGAATATGACTGTCACTGAATCCCAGGAGTTCCATTGCCTAATGAATTCATTCTTAAAATATTTTAACAGGGTACATGCATATGTACAATATATATTTGAGATGTAGCAGAGAATAGAAGAAATCTGTTATCTAGTTTCTAAGTTAAACTTCTTAAAGTTTCAGCACTTGCCTGAAGAAAAAGAAGGAACAGAGAGCAATAGCCACATACTTCTAGAATTTATCACAAAGGCAAAATAAACTATCTTTTATTTTGATGCAAAGGGGAATGGTGCTGTTAAAGTAATTAAAACATCCAGTCAAAACTTTTGTTACATTTTCTTGAATGTCTGTGGTATGTATTTGTTGGATTTCTATCCTCTGCCTTTACTGGATATTTTGAAAAGGACATTCTGTTCAGGGGCTCAAAGTGATGAATATGGTCTTCTCATATTCTAATTACCCAGTTTTGAATGTTGCCCTTTTTAAAGGATTAGTAATAATAGATTATGTCTGTAACCTACTTGCTTTGGTTTATTTTTTGAAGCACACTTGACGCATTTTAGCCCAGTTTTTCAATTAGGTTCATACCTGAAGTTTTGCTGGTACATTTCTGCAATTTACAAAGCTAGTAAAGAAGAGGAATTTATGAAACAGTTGGAGGTTGCACTGATTGAAGTTTATAATGGGGCAAATGTCATATGAAACTAAGCTTCATTCAGGTAGAGGAAAGAATCTCCAGAGGGGAGATGAGAGGGTGTACAGGCACCAGTTTCTAAACCTACCTCTCAATTTTGCAAGCCAACATGTCCAAGGTTCCATGCCACATGCCCCTAGGCATTGTAAACACATCTTGTTTTCAACACAGATTTAAAATGTATCTTAAAATGGATCAAGAAAAGATAAAAGACATGGAGAAAGTCTTCAGAATTATTTTGAAGCCTCAATGCAAAGGCCCTTAATACATCAAAATTATATTAAGGCTCATTCTATGAAGTATCTTATCAGCTAGAATCCAGGCCCTTTCATGACTAAAAGGCCTTATTTTTTGTCATTGCATTTTAAGTCAATGCCATTTATTCTTTATTTTTTCTCCAAGGAACTTAAAAGCCAAGCAGGCCAAAAATGTGGGAAATCCAAATAAATAAATAAATAAATTTTCCATTTAACAGAATAACACAGTTGGAAAGGATCTTGGAGGTCTTCTAGTCCAACCCCCTGCTCAGGTAGGAGATCCTATACCATTTCAGACAAATGGTTGTTCAATCTCTTTTTAAAAATTTCCAGTGTTGGAGCATTCGCAACTTCTGGAGGTAAGTTGCTTCTCTGATTAATTCTTCTAAGTGTCAGGAAATTTCTCCTTAGTTCTAGATTGCTTCTCTCTTTGATTAGTTTCCATCCATTGCTTCTTGTCATGCCTTCAGATGCTTTGGAGAATAGCTTGATTCCCTCCTCTTTGTAGCAACCCCTTAGTTATTGGAACACTGCTTTGGAGAATAGGTTGATTCCAGGGATGAAATCCAGCAGGTTCTAACAGGTTCTGGAGAAGCGGTAGCAGAAATTTTTAGTAGTTCGGAGAACAGGCAAATGCCACCTCTGGCCGGTCCCAGAGTGAGGTGGGAATGGAGATTTTGCAATGTCCTTCTCTTGCCACGCCCACCAAGCCACGCCCACAGAACCGGTAGGGAAAAATTTCGGATTTCACTCCAGGTTGATTCCCCTAGTCCTTCTTTTCATTAAAGTAGACATACCCAATTCCAATAACTGTTCTTTATATGTTTAGCCTCCAGTCCCCTAATCATCTTTGTTGCTCTTCTCTGCACTCTAGAGTCCCCACATCTTTTTTACACTGTGGCAACCAAAACTGCATGCAGTATTTCAAGTGTGGTCTTATCAAGGCATTATAAAGTGCTATTAACACTTCATGTGGTCGTGATTCTGTTCCTATGTTAATGCAACCTAGGACTGCATTGGCTTTTTTGGCAGCTACAGCACACTATTGGTTTATATTTAAATGGTTGTCCACTAGGACTCCACGATCCCTCTCACAGTTACTAGTATTGAACCAGGTATTACCTATACTATACATGTGTATTTGGGTTTTTTTGCCTAAATGGAGAACGATGTTTTTTTTCACCATTGAATTTCATTTTGTTAGATAGGGTCCAATGTTCAAGTCTGTCAAGATCCTTCTGTGTTTTAAGCCTATCTTCTGGAGTGTTGGCTATTCCTGCCAGCTTGGTGTTGTCTGCAAATTTGATGAGTTCCCTATCTATCCCCTCAACATTGATGAAGATATTGAATGTACTGGGCCTATGACAGAGCCTTGGTGTACCCCACTGCATACTTCCATCCATGTAGATTTCAATTTACTGAAATAAATTTCAATTTATTCATTTGATAACTTCATATACTAAACAAAATTTTGGATGAGAATTGAGATAATTGTGCCTCTCCCTTAGAAATCTTGCTGGAACCTGTTCCTCACCGTTTCTTGTATGTAATTAAATGTATGCTTATTATACTCTTTTACGTGTAGCTTTAAATATCAAAATACCCTATAGCAGCTGTAAGCACAGTGTTGTCTTTCAGTAATCTGGGCAAAGATCCCATTATGTTTTAGGCAGATATAATGGAAGAGATTTGGGGGTTATCTAAATATTCCAAAAATCTAAAGGCTTCTGATATTTCAAGTTTTGTGATTGTGTCATGAAACAATTCATAATTTGGTCCACAATACCTGTAAATTCTAGCTTGTATAGTTGATGGTGAACATCTGAAAATTGTCCAGTTGTTTATGGTAAGCCAAGAGCAGTTAGTCAGTTTGATCTATTGGTATAGATCTAGTGGTCTAATATAGCCAGTTTAGTCTAGTGGTTAAGGCCATGAGTTCTAATCCCACCTTAGGCATGAAAGCCAGCTGAGTGACTTTGGGTGAGTTACTCCCTCACCTCACCTAGAATAGAAATAGAATAGAATAGAACAGTGATGGCTAACCTTTTTGCCATCGCGTGCCAAGAGAGGGGAGGGCGGGGGAAGGTCGTGCATGCACGTGCCCATGCGCATGTGCGTGCAACTTCCCTCCCCCCTCCCGCTCCTGGCACATGATGGCCTGGTAGGCCCGTTTTTCTTTCTTACCCGGTTCCAGATCCTCTCTATTTATCTGAGAAGGGCAAAAACAGCCTTTCCCACTCCCTCGGAGGCCCTCCAAAGGCCTGAAACAGCCCATTTCCCAACTCCTGGTGGGACAGGAAGTGACATTTTTTGCTGTCCCCAGCCTCCAGAGCCTCTCTAGGAGTCTCTGGAGGCTGGGGCAGCAAAAAATGGCCTCTGAGGGAGTGGGAAAGGCTGTTTTCGCCCTTCCCAGATAAATAGAGAGGATCTGGAGCCAGGTAAGAAAGAAAAACGGCCCTTCCCCCACCCCCACCCCCCCAGGCCCTCCAGAGGCAGAAAACAGCCTGTTTCCCTACTTCTGGTGGGCCCAGAAGGCCCGAAAATCAGCTGGCCGACATGTGCATACGCCACAGAGCTGAGCTGGCGTGCCCACTGATATGGGTCTGTGTGCCATCTGTGGCATGCGTGCCATAGGTTCGCCATCACGGGAATAGAACAATAACTTTATTGTCAGTTTGAATCAGTGGTGGGTTGTTCAGACCGGTTCTATAGAACCGATAATAAAGCTGGCGGGAGGCTCCGCCCACTGATTCTGATGTCGTCAGAAGCAATTTGTGCAAGAAGCAAACGGCGCAGGTGTGCGCGATCCCATTACAAACCGGTAGTAAAGATAAGTATAACCCACCCCTGCTTTGAATGTACACTAATCATTAAAATGAAATTTCATTGCACACAGGTCTCAAAGAGTCACCACCTCCAATATACCCTACATAAACAATGTACGAGATATATACACCACACTACAGGAACAAATATTAGCTGTATTTGTCAATTTCAGTTATTTATAAAAAATAATATAGGTGGATAAGAAAAAAAAGTTATAAAAGCCTGTTTATGCTGGAGTTGAACAGATGAAGAAAAGCACTGATTTTATATTCTCATTCTTTGGATCCCCTCAAATTCTAATAGAAAACAGGACCCTACTGATGAGCTAAATGCCACAAAACCCATCCATCCATGCAAAACAAAATAGAGCATTTGGAGAACATAAAGCTAAACAAACAAACCAAAAACACAACCTTGCCAGAAGAAAATAGATGTAGGTAATTCTAGAATAAAGACTTTACTCTAAATATTAATGAAGCTCTTTCTGACTCGCACAGTTTACCTATGGGTAAATGTTTTCTTGTACTTATTTTCCAGAGATTAAAGATAGGAACACTTGCAGTGTTATGAAAACATGAGGCAAAGGCTTTAATCATGAGTGGAACAGCTTTTTCAGCTGCTTCTTGATGAGGTGCATGTAAATCTCACTGAGTTCGTTTGCTTACAAGCAGGGGAGGTGGAGGCTCCCTTATGCTAATCTCAGCCACTCTCCCTAAACATTCATTTGCAAATATATTTCTGTTGATGGTGTTATTTATACTGGAAGGTATAAAATTGTGCTTTATTACAGTAACAATTAATTTTTAGGAAGCCAAGTCTTTAGTCTGGGATTTAGTACTGGCAAGAAATCATCATCTCATTCAATAGCCTTATCCCTGCACAGCCAGTCCTGTGACATAACAGTCTGCTGCAAGAACGACTAAAAATAGGATGCAAACCTCATTCCCACTTTGTCAGCCAATCAGCAGAAAAGCACTGGATGTGCTCTCGCTGTCTCTAAACATTCTGGCTTTTTTCCTGTGGAACTCAGATATAATTGGACTGGTTGGAGAGGGTAATTCTTTTTTTCCCTCCTTCATTAATGAAATAAAATTATCCTTCTCCCTCTTAATAGATGCAATCAAGGGAAAAATACGGTATGCATACAGCAAGCTTTAGAGCCCTGACCATCTTAAATTAGACCCTTTATTTGGTTATCTTTACCTTCCACCTAAGCAAACCTTTGCTGTTCAGTACAATCATGAGTCAGGAATGAGGAAATCAAGAAAGTGAAGCTGCAGCTTCTCCACCTCTGCTCTCCCACCATGCATCACTGTTTTTGGGAAGAAGGTTCAGATGCAAGATTTAGGCCACAGCTTTCCAATTTTATATTTCTGCAGTTCTTGATGTAGCCCAAAATTGTTGCTTCAGAAGCCAGACATCAATTTTTTTTTTCTTTAACTCTTCTAGAATGCTAGAGTAATTCTTCCTATCATTCCTCCCTGATGCTTTTCTGGGCCTCTGTCCTTTCAGTACCATCAGCGGTGGTATGGAAGCCAGGAGGGACAATTTTCTTGGGGCTTTGGAGTCCAGCTCATATTTTGGGGCGATGGACTTTAGGCTGGCTAACATTTTTTCTGTTTGTTTGTTTTTTTAATCTATCAGGAGAAAACCTTTTTATTTCTTTTTTTTTTCAGTAGTTATCCCAAATTACCACAAAAACTGAGGATGGAATAGTGATTGATTGACTGACTGACTGATTATTGAGTGAATGAGTGATGGATTATGTGATTGTGACATCAGGTTGATGTCAATAGAATGAGGGGTGGGGGAGAGTGAGATGGTTTATATATAAACAACCAGCAAACTCTACTGTCCCATGTACTTATAATGTTATCTAGTCAGATAATGAAATCTCCACAAATGTAGAACTTTTCTCCTTGCTCCATTGATATATTCTGCTGCCAAGCTTCAATAATGAACACATTTCAAATCTAACCCCAAATGAATTTGGATTAGATTAATATCTGTACTTTGTCTTTGTCCAAAGGAAATGTTTAACTCTTTTACACATGAGTAATGGCTTTGAAAATTGGAAAAAGAACTTGGTTCTCCTGGTACAGTCCATATTCAAGTTTATTCAGTTCCTTCAAAAATCATACATTATAGGAGAAGTCAAAGTCTTAATTTATATTCAGTACCAAGGCACATTTGTATGGTGTACGTAGCTCGTTCAGTTATGAGTGGTAAATCCAGCGAATATATTGTAATAGCTGCTTTATCTATGAACTCATCAGTGATCATCCAGTAATGCGTTAATAAGACCAGAGCACACATTCTGTCCATCTGGAAAAGTATTGCAATGACCAGGAATCCTTTTTATGAAAATAAGCAAAAGAGTATGTATAAAAATTAGACATTAGAAATTATGAGGCAATTTTTATCAAGATAGCAATCCTAAGGGTAATTCCATAAGGGGGTTGCAGACTTATTAAAGACAAACTATCTTTCACAATTTTTTTTAATAGAAATTAAAATGTTATCATTCTCCCTCTGATCTTACAAACTTACAGGAAAGAGCTGTAAAAAAAGGTTGGAGGCAACACAGAGTTATGTTGTGTGATGAATAACTTTGTGCCTCTGGGTTTACTCCAGCAGGATATTAGGCTCTGGCCTCCTCTAATACATGCAGTGATGCTTTTCTGCCTCTTATGATGTTGCCACTAACTTTTTGGCCTGACATCCTTGGCTGATATGACTGACGGCGGATATGAATTTTTTATAGCCCACTGATTAGCAGCTTTATTTTCAGGTTCTTCCCTATCTCAGCAAAACAGCTCTTTGCTTTTCAGTATATTTGTTCACATTCCCACCAACTCTTACCCCACAGGCTTATAATACACTTTCTCATGAATGGTTATTTTCCAATTTTTGCTCTCTTGCTGAATCTATGGCTCAGGGTTTTTTTAATTATTATTATTATTAGTAGTAGTAGTAGTATTCAAATTTAGAAACCACTCATCTGCTTCATTCTGGAGGACGCTGGGCAGTGTACAATTGAAATATTAATCCTTAGCTATAAAAACAGTTCATCTTGATGGTCATTCTTCCCTTTGTTGTCTAACTTAGAAAAAGAATGCTCTAGGATATGGGGGTTCTTCCTGTGTAGGAAAGGCATGATGTAGTTGCAGGAGAGCTGGAAGAAATTGGATTGCCTGAAGGTTTGAAAATGATTGGTAACTCAACATAACAGGAAAAAACAATGCCACGTATAGCTTTTTTTGTACGTCCTTCCTGATCCTGCATTATTCTCCAGTTGCATTATACTGTAAATGGTGATAGAAAGGAGATGGGATAACTTTGGAATAACAAATCTATGTTTTCTGGGGTTGTTTTTTTATGCCCCTTATTCTTTGTTTCTTTTTTCCTATCTTCTTCTTATTTACTGTATATTTTACTTTAAATGTGCACCTTGTGCTGTACATGTAAAATATTTTAATATAGATTTTTTTTTTTAAAAAAAAAAAGAAAAGTATAATAGAAAAGTCGGAGAGGGCATCTTTCCCAGATCTATGGCCTGCAGATAGGGTTGCAAGACTTCAATCTGAAGTTACCCAGAGTAGTTATGAAGGCAGGACACTATCAGAGTGTCAAACTGGATTTCTTCGAGGGCCGGATCAGCATTGTAGTTGTTTTCTGCAGGCTGGCCAGGGTGGGTGAGGGGGGATTTGAGATAGGACAAGGAGACAGGACAGCACTCTGCCGGCCAAAACGGGGCATGGGGGGGGGGGCTATGCATGGCCCTCCCATGTCCTGTTTTGGTTGGCAGAGTGCTGCATGAGGCCATCCAGGCCGAAAACAGGACATGGGGGGCGTGCGAAGGCCACCGTGCCCCGTTTTGCCAGCAGAGTGTTGCAGAAAGCCATCCATGTGGTGCGAGGGGCCACATGCAGCCCCCCCCCCCATGCCCTATTTTTGCTAGCTGGGCTGGTCCTTTGCTATTTCTAAGCTGGCCCTGTGAGCCAGACTTAAGCACCCCGCTGGCCGAATCCGGCCCGTGGGTCTTGAGTTTGACACCCCTGAAATAGATGAATTAAGGGACCATTCAGTATAAGAGATCTAATATCTACCTATTTTTGCATGTGGATTTTAGGACTAATTGTAAGGAAGTCAAATGCATTATTATTGGTTTAGTTTTATATCTGCAGGTGAATACCACCATAAGATGTTGTTATAAATAATACGGGAACTGCTTAAAAACATTTGCCAGTTATTTGTCTTCAGATAGGATAACTACAGGATGGCATACAGCTGTGGAAGTGATTAGGGATGCAAACGAAATCAAAATGTCACTGGAAAGTAGCTGGGAACAATAAGAAACATGAAATTTCCACAGACACTGGCTTTAAATAACCAAGGTGGCATTATTGCAGAATGCCAGCTGGTGAAATGCAGAGAAACAAGACATGTTGTAATGGAAGATGCCAACATACTACAAGCTCATTTTTACAACTGATATACTCAGAGATGGGG
The DNA here is from genome assembly GCA_030761175.1 of Masticophis lateralis. NCBI lineage: Eukaryota > Metazoa > Chordata > Lepidosauria > Squamata > Colubridae > Masticophis > Masticophis lateralis. The sequence continues at coordinate 116,319,382 of JAUDYJ010000002.1, forward strand.
ATGTAAGAGTTAGATTCCTGAAGTCATCTATGTTTAATGCCAACAATTGATTTTCAATAATATTGGAAATTTAAATTTTTAAGGCACAGAAATGGTTAAATTTGAAGAACACTGCTTGATAAAAACCCATATCAATACAGAATCTGGAGAGGACAAAATCAGATCAATTAGTTGTGCCTCAAATGTTTAACACAGAAGGATACAGGGGAAACAAATATGCCTAGTATATTGATGCAAGCTTTGGTTTTTTTATCCCCTCCCCCCGCCCTTTTATTTCTGTTCCTGCTTATATAACTTTTTTTTTAGGACAAAAGCTTCCTGGCAGTTAACAAATAATACCTTGATCCGTTGATAAACAAGCATATTTTAGGACTAGTTATCAAACGCATTTAACCCAATACAAACCCAGCATGTCTACTTAGACAAAAGAAATATGAACAGTCCCACTACAGATGGATACTGGAGTCCGGATGGCACTACAGAATCACTTCTGCTTCAGATATTGAATTTGGGTGGAGAAAGTGGCTTTACGACCCTGGAAAAAAAACCTCATGCATTTGGTATCTCAAACACAGGGGGAAAAATCATTATGTGGTTAGGCTTTGCAAATTGCAGTTCAGAAAATATGTATGCGCTATGTACATTCCTTAACTTTCTCCCCTCTAAAGATGTATCTCTCTATGCCTCTTCATCCCTGACTGATCACCAGCCTTATTTCCCATCACCTCACTTGGGAATTATTCCAGTCTTAATTTATCTTCTCTCAATACAGTATAAACAAATCCAGGTGAAGGGGTAGCCCGCTTAGATAAACAATGCCAGCTTGAGTCCTTCCCTCTTTATGCTCTAGAACTAATTTTATTTTAATTCCTCTTTTCTGACCCAAATGAAGTGAGCCCAATGAGTAAAACTGCCAGGACACATTTTTGAGAGACAGTGAAGAATGACAAAGGGAAGGCCTGGGAATCACTTCGTTTGCCAACCTCTTGTCAGGAGGATGATACCTGTAGCAAGGTTTGACACTGAAAGTAAATTTAATATTTCCAACATTATTTTTTTAATAACCCCCATTCTGGTGGGAGGGAGTTTGGAGGAAGGAAGATGGAGTGATGGCAAGAAGAGAAAGGAAGGATTGAGTCATTAAGACTGCACCCTTTTTATTCTAACAACATACATACCAGAATTTTTAGAAACATCACAGAGCTCAAACAGCTGATAAATTTAAATAAATAGATAATAAAGAGCGATAAATGAAATCACTGTGAAGGACAAGGTTAACACCAAAAAGCCACATAATGCAAGTTGGGAGCAATATGGGCCATCAATTTACCAGAGAACATCATTTTGTTTCATGCTGCATGCCTTATATTCTAGTATTTCCCATTCATTCAATAATGTTAGTCTCCTCTCCCCTTTTCCCCTTCAAGTTCTATCTTATCTTTTCATTTTCCCTCCTTAATTCATCGCATCTAATTACAATATTGGATGGTTTTTCTTATGCTATATAGAGTTTTCTTATACTACTAGGATAAAAATGAAGCTGCTGCTGACAACGGTTGCTACTATTATATTTATTGCTTCTCTCTAAGCCTCTGGAGTGCCAGTGTGAATTCATGAGGCTCAGTGCTAGCTTTTTTTCCCCCTTTCTCTTTCCTTTTTTTAAAAAAGTCTTTTCATTTCCCAAGGAGCAGTGCCACGCACAAGAGAGCATGAGCAATTGCTTTCAGGAAAGCTTTTGTACATGAGGACCGAAACTCAGTAAATCCCTTTCAATCTATCACCTTCTTCTATCTGAAAATATATCACAACACAGAGTTTCCTTGTTAGTTCTTGGACTCTCTCTTTCTTCCCTCTCCATTTATAGTCTCTTTGACAGACTAGCAGTTTCTACTCTACCAAAGCTTGTTCCAGTCAGTACCAGCATGGCTTTCTCTGGAGGACACAGTGAGAGGTAATATAAAAGTTAAATCTTTAAATCTGGTCCTCAAACCAGAGGTGGGTTTCAGCAGGTTCTGACCAGTTCTGGAGAACCAGTAGCAGAAATTTTGAGTAGTTCGTAGAACTGGTAGTAAACCTGACTGGCCCTGCCCCCTCCTGACTGGCCCTGCCCCCATCTATTCTCTGCCTCCCAGTCCCAGCTGATCAGGAGGAAATGGGGATCTTGCATTAACCTTCCCCTGGAGTGGGGTGGGAATGGAGGTTTTATAGTATCCTTCCCCTGTCATGCCCACCAAGCCATGCCACACCCACCAAGCCACACCCACAGAACCGGTAGTAAAATATTTTGAAACCCACCACTGCCTTAAACCCATTTGGTTTTTCTTTGGTCCAAGTTTAAATACCCTCAGTTTTAACTATCTAATGTATATATATACAGGCCTGATTGTTCCTTCACTAATGAAAAAACATCCTGGAGTTCACTAAGTGAGAGAAAGCAGATAGTAAGAGATTTAGACTCTTTCTCTCCTCTCCCCCTCTTTTTTTCCTTTTCTCTTTTCTTCATGGTCTTTCAGTTCAAGCTAGTCTACACCAGAGAAGAGATTCTAGATGCTCATAACCAGGCCAAGCCAATAGGCAAAATGTTGGCAAGAGAAGTTGGTAAGAAAGGCTCTAAATGACAGACAGTGAGGGTAAATTAAGTGTGTATCTTCCTATCTGAAGGGGACACAAGGTACACTTGCTGGAACTGAAACACTTTGCATTGTTTTGAATTGAAGGAAGAAGAAAAAGGATCTGAGGAGAGAGATTCTAAACTGAAATGCATCAGGAAAAACAAGAGATTCTTAGACAGGACAGCTGAACGTTTCCAGAGAAATGAAGAGATCAAATGACCCGGGGGGGGGGGTGTCCATTGGCAAAGGTAAATATCTGGAAGCATGCCGCCACTAAAAATAAGAGGGTCAGGAGCCACTTAATATGTCAGGAATCCATATCCGGCTGTCCCTTAGAGGACAATTAATAATCACCAGGGCATATCACAACATAGAACATTATAGAGGACCTTTGGGCTCCTTTGAATTGAAGAAGTTGTCTCTGAAGAGGTGAAAAACTGAATAGGTGTTGTATTGGTAGGTTATTTCCAGCTTTAAAAGACCTGAAGCAACTGTTTGCAAAATAAATTTGATGTGAGGTGTGTTGACTTCCAATTTCCTAAGTTCATATTCCTATAACAGTCATTTTCTCAAGCCTATTCAAACCATCAACACCTAGGCTTTTCTCTTGATACATGTGTGGATGGATAATACTGCCAAAAGTAATTTTTAAAGAATCTCTGGGAATTATTAAGTTTTTGAACCGGAAGGTGAAGGAACTGGGAGCATGGGTACTTTTTCATCCCTCAATGCCAATGGCTTATGCTATCCTCGCAAAGGAAACCAGGGAAAAGACAAAGTACATCTTACAAAACAACTGGGAAGAAACTCCCAGATGTGATCGTAGTTTTTCAGATATCGGAAGAGCTGTCACATAGAGGTGGGAGCAGACTTTTCTATCTTGGCTTGGAACCAGTGACATAAAACTCAAGATTCAGGTTGAATGGCACAGACTGCCTTGCTAGAATCTTCACAAAGACGCTATATGGTAAGAGATCCTCTAATAGACCTTGTGTTGAGTAGACAATTAGACTAAATAGAGTGTAAGACCTCTTCCAATTCTATGGCGGTAGAATTCCTTATCTGCCTAAGATATCTCCTTGGACAGAGTGTATTTAGATATTTAATTAATCAATTACCATAATCAAATTAATCATATATGAAGTATGTTGGCAACATTTCAACGAAGTCCCATTTGTCATCTTCAGGCTGGTGTCTTCGGCCTTGTGCTTCTAGGAGCAATGTGTGATTGTGGTTGTTTCTTCTTTTTAACTGCCAGTGGGGGTATGAACTGATTGGGTGGGAGCATGGCTGTGTTCTGATTGGGTGGAGGTGTGCTCCAATTGGGAGGGGGGTTGGCTGTACTCTGATTGGGTGGGGGGTTGGCTGTGCTCTGATTGACTGGGGGTGTTCTGATAGGGTGGGGGCTTGGCTTTGCTGAGGCTGGTCTGAGTTGCAGGGGGATTTGAACTCATGCCCTGCGTTGCTTTTGTTTGGCTCCGGGTTCTTGGTTGTGCTACATCTTCATGGTGTGTGTCAGTTTGCTTCATGTATGGATTGGAAGGATTTAAAGTGGTTAATGATGCAGCTGTGGTCTGGCTTCTGGTTTGTGGACAGGCCTCATCATCGGTGTGGGTTTCGCCTTGCTTTTTGCGTGGATGTGTGAAGTCCTGTGTGGTTTTCATGAGAGTGGGTCTGGTGTTATTCTCTGTGTTTGGGATTCATTTGGCAATAAGGGTGGGTTTCCAAATGGCTGGTAAGCGGGAAGTATCATCTCTTTTATTCATGCTGTGGGGACGCTTTTCTATCTCAATGTCTTCTCTGATTATTCTGTTGTTAAAGTGTTCAGTTTTGGCGATAGTTCTGGTTTTTTTTAAATCAATTCCATGTCCTGTGGCTTTAAAGTGTGGACTAGGGAAGAAGTTGGTTTCTCTTTTCTGACTGAGTTTTTGTATTCTTCAATGCATGCATTTATTCTTTTGTTGGTTTGTCCAATGTATGTGGTGGGGCAGGCGGTGCATGGGATTTCATACACTCCTTGATTTTTTAACTCAATTTTGTCTTTGGGGTTTCTTAGGATGGTGGATATTTTTCAGTTTGTGCAGAAAGCTGTCTTGATATTGTGTTTGTGGAGGATCTTGCTGACTCTGTCTGTGGTGCCTTTTATGTATGGGAGGAGGGCTTTGCCGTTTTCTTGTTCTTTATCTTGGATTTTAGTGGGTGTCTCTTTTTGGATTAGGTTGATAATCTTGTTTCTTTGGAATCCATTGGATGTTAGTACATTAGTGAGAGTACATAATTCAGTTTTTAGGTGTTGTTCATCATTTAAGCGTTTTGTTCTGGAGATGAGTGTCTTGGTTACGGAGTTGATCTGTGCTGGGTGGTAGTGTGAGAGTGCATGCAGATAGTGGTTTGTGTGTGTTTTCTTCTGGTAGATGGTGTGTCGTAGGGAGCCATTGGATTTCTTGTAGACTAAGACATCCAGGAAGGGAAGTTGGTTGTTAGCTTCTGTTTCCATGGTGAACTTTATTTTGGGGTGTTGGCTGTTGAGGTGTATGAGGAAGTTGTCCAGTTTTTCTTTCCCATGTGGCCAGATTACGAAGGTGTTGTCTACGTATCTGAGCTAGAGTTTGGGTTTGTGATCCGATTTTTCAAAGGCTTGGGTTTCAAAATCTTCCATATAGAGGTTTGCGATGACAAGAGAGAGGGTGATCCCATGGGTGCTCCTTCTATTTGTTTGTATTTTTGTCCTTTATAGATGAAATATGTGTTGGATAGGCAGTGGTTGCTCAGATCTAGGATGTGCTTGGGGGGGTTATATTTGTTTTGGATAGCTGTCAAGGCTTCTTTGATTGGTACTTGGGTGAAGAGGGATATGACATCGGAGCTCACGAGTAGGTCACTGGGCTGTAAGTTTTGTTTCTTTATTAACTCTATGAACTGAAACGAGTTTTTTACATGTGAGGTGATGGATTCTGCGTAGGGCTGTAGTTGTTTGGCAAGAAATTTGGCTAGGTTTTGTAGAGGTGAGCCTATGGAGCTGACTATGGGTCTAAGTGGGTCTAAGGACATATATATATGTGTGTGTGTGTGTGTGTTTTCTGAGGTTTTCGCGGGTGTTTGTATGTAGGTCTTTGGTTAGGTCTTTGGTTATTCGGGTTTTCTCCCACGTAAAATTGGAAGTGTCTTGGCGATGTTTCAACGCTCATTCGTCATCTTCAGGCTGGTGTTTTCGGCTTCGTGCTTCTAGGAGTACAGAGAATAAATAAATAAATCATAATAAGTTCAGTGCCATCCATTCCACCCCATGTCAATGAAAGCACTTTCTGGTTGATTCCACGGAACTTTAAGATCTTGAATTTGGCCCTCTCTAAAGCTGAGACTTTTTCAAGTGCTGAGCAAAATATTACTCCATGACTTAATATGCCACAGGTATACAAAGGGTGTCTTATTTGGGTGGTTCATGTGATATTACTAAACAAACTTAGTAAACTACTGTGGCAACATAATCCTACTTGAAGTGAATGAGTTATGAATCTTTAAAAAAGCAGCATTTCTAAGATGTTAACCTTTTAACTTTAACATCAAGAAGCCTTTTGGAAAATATTCTTTCTTTTAACTTCAAAAGAAATTACGAAGTTTAGAATCAAGGTAAGCATCCCTTAAGGAGTAGGTTTACACTTGCAACATTGTAAATAACAAGCAATTAATATCTAACCCTTTCATACATTTCTGTTTTTAAAAAATAACTTAATTACCCAACCACATTTTATCTGAGCAGAGACTTCTAAGCTTGCCTTGCATTTTGCTTAAGGCAAAATTCACTGACAGCCTCTCTTTATAGAAACTTGCCCTTTTTCTTTTAGTCTTTCCATAGTCATACTGAAACTGAGCACTAATTTTCACTTACCTCAATGCCTGCATTGGGTAATTTCATTGGCATCTCTTCTTGGAATAAATGCTAATTAATTTTGATTCCAGGCCAACCAAGGGTGTCATGTATATCTATTACAGCTAGATCATGGGGTAAGGGGTCTCGTCTTGAGAAAGCCTTGCTGTACATTGCAGAAGACAACAAGATATGTTTAATCATTGCTTCTGTTTCATTCAGGTTCATGCAGAGCTATCCAATAAATTTGGAGCTGTAAATAATATTCAAGATGGCAGTTTATGAGTGTTGTGAGAATAGCCTTTATGTTGTATATTTATTTTAGACATCAGTTTGGCTTCCTATTTCATATTGTGATGTTGCTCAGAAAGCAACAACCTTTGGACCCTCTCACAAAGATTTAGATAATGGCTACCAGTCGGTCCCTACAAAAAGCTAACATAGTGCTTGGTCAAATAACCATTATTATAATTTATGGAGGAAATCAATAAAACAGATGGAAAGACATACAATCCACTTCTGTTTTGATCTCTGCAAGTAGAAACAATGATCTATGAAAACCTGGATCTATATTAACATGTTATACATTAACAAGAATGCTATCCTAGTCTAATTATTGAAAGCTTTTGTGCTGGGTGAAAAATTAGTCTGTGAGCTACAGAATAATCAGTACAATATCAACAGGAAGGATTAATCAATATTAGAAATATTCACCCAGAAAATTATGAATTCATCCTATGTTTTGCTTGTCTATTGATTTTGTAGCATTGCATGGTGTGTGTGTTTGTTTATGTGTGTGTGTCAAAGAACCTTTGACAGAAAAAGATGGCAAACTGAACAGTAGTAGGGCAAGAAAGTATTGCTAGTGTCCTAATTCTGACAATACAACTTGCATTTTTATTTTCATAACGTTATCAGTTTTTTTCTTTATCTATTTTCTTTTTCTATCTTTATATCGGTATGTACCCATCCAAACTTCCTAAAATTCTGCAAGCTATTGTATGTTACTAATTGGATGAACAGTAAGAAACTGAGGATGCTTCTAGATGGGCACAAGCTTCATTTCCGAAGTCCTCCGAGACAAACTTGAATAATCATGCAAGTGTCTTCTCTACTACTTTCCTTTTAAGATAGGCCATTGCACTGCTTCCATTTATGCCTTGTTGCATTTCTTTATTTTTATGTTGGTTGGGGAGGGGGGAGAGAACAAACCATGATGCTTTACATTTGTGGGAAGGAGAAACAACCAGAAAGCCAGGTTGTCAATGCAGAAGATCCTTCCAGGGGCAACTTAAACAATTTCCAGCCCCCTAATGGAATTACAAAATCTCAAAATGAAAAATTGAAAGTTTGTCTTGCTGCTTTAGGAAGACATGAGAATGCTAGAACTGCTCTAAAAGATTTCTGAGTTTTCATCAAGATTATTCCAATTAAATGTTCCTCCTGTTTGGATACAGGTGTCATTCCCTTCCCTTATTGGGGCCAAAATTCCAAAAGGAAAATAAGAGTCCTGAAGTTAATTCTGTTTTTTTTTTTCAATCTAAAACCAGCATGGTAATGCTGGCTCCCATGGTAATGGGACACAGCAAGGTGCAGCAAATTAAAATAGAGTAATTTCCATAGAAAAGGTATGACTAAATGTTTTTTTTTATTTGATTTATATGCCGCCTTTCTCCGGAGACTCAGGGTGACTTACAATGTGTTAAGCAATAGCCTTCATACTTTTGTATATTTTACAAAATCAGCTTATTGCCCCCACAAACTGGGTCATTTTACCTACCTTAGAAAGGATGGAAGGCTGAGTCAACCTTGAGCCTGGTGACATTGGAATTTGCTAATTGCAGACAGCTGGAGTTAAATTACAATGCATTAGTCTGCTGAGCTATCCAGGCATAATGTTGCAGCCATAATTTTTGAATGTTTGAATATGTGTATATTTTTTAAAAAATTAAAAATTAAGGAATATGTCTGTTGGGGGAGGTACTATTGACCTATAACTTGTTTAAATTTCCTGGTTAATCACACATCATACATTGACCACTTCTAATACTTTTGACAAATGATTTTTACATGGACAGATATTATTGTGGATGGGGGCAGGAAAGGGAAGCTCCTAGCAGTAAGATTAGTGACAGAGATTATACGATATATGACAGCAAAAAGATAACAAGGTGAATTGCCTACCAGGTGTTAAAATCATCCACAATCTTGATTGCCTAATAAATGGTGCTGAGATGTGAGATCCTGAAATGCAAAAGTAAGTTGCTAATTAGAATTTCCAATATTTTTTTTTCTGTGAAATGTAACTTGTTGACAGGTGCAGAGCAAGTAGACACTAAAGCTAGATTACCTCATAAGAAGAAAAATCAGAAATAATACTGGATTTCTGTCTCCTTACTTCATAAATAAAAGTTGGCAGGAACTATCTGCCATATTCAGAAAAGGACATCATACACAAATATGGGTTTTCCCCTCTCTCTCAAAAGACGACTGGCCTGTTTTGTTTTGTTTTTTTTCTTTGAGGAAGAAGAAGAAACATTTTGCTTCTTATCCAAGAAGCTTCATCAGTTCTGATGGTAGAGGGGATGGAAAGATAGGTTCTGATAGGATGGTGGCAGTGCAGGCAGGATGAAAGGATTGTATTTCTTTAGCACTCTGTGAGAGTTGTTGAGGCCTCGGGATCACCTGAATGCACCTGGTTGCGGAATACAATTGAGTGCAACTAGTTGTGGAATCTTCTTGAAACTGCTACAAGGGCAGTGTTGTAGATTCCACAACCAGTTGCACTCTGATTCAGGTGACCCTGAGGGTACAGATAAACCCCCAGGTGGCCTCAACAGCAGCTTTAGAGAGTGCTAACAACCAGATGACTGCAAATAAATACAATCCTTCCATTCCCTCCTCCTATCAGTACCTATTCTTCCATCCCCCCACCATCCAGTCTCAATTGTCAGTACCTATCCTTCCATCCCCCTGTCATCAGAACTGATGAAGCTTCTTGGGTGAGGAGTGAAATATTTTCTTCTTCTCCCTTAAAGAAAAAAAAAAACCCAGTCCACTTGCCTTTTGAAGAAAAAAGCACTTTTGAGACAACTATGACCTGGATGACTGAGAATCACCACAGGTATACACAGATACGTTATGTGCAAACTGCTAGCAATTTCTGACTTAAGATGTTAACAGTGGAGCACATAATATAACATAGATTCACTGGGCATCGAAGAGAAACCCTCACAGAACACGGAGAACCAGTGAGATAGTTTCGTCTTTCATATAAATCCTTTAAGGAGAGGGAAGGTCAGGGAAGGACTTGCTACCACAAATCATCACTAGCAGGGTTAATAAGCAGCTTCAAGGAAGCAATTTTAGAAAATACAAGTTCCATGGGAAAGTGTTGCCCACAAAAGCATTGGGTTTTTAAGGAATATTGTACATCACTAGACATGTTTTTGATGTATTAAATATCATTCAGCAGAAGCAGAAAACTAGGAGACAATTGGCCTATCGAATGACAGTTAAAAGATTACTGCAAGACAATAAAGAATCTGCAGAGAAGCTAAACACATTCTTTGCATCTTTCTTTATTGCTGAAAATATAAGGCATGTGTCCATTCCCGAAGTGACATTTTGTGGAAATGAGATCAATGCCAGTGACAAGAAAGAAGATTCTAGATGAGGAAGTTCCAATTATTGACAAAGTGAAAATAAACGAATCATCTTGAATATCCCCCTCAGTGGAATTCTGCACTGGGATCCTCTCTTAAGTTCTTATAATGAAAAATAATCAACGCACAATGGTGCAGCTTCTGAAGATTTCACATAGGTGGACAAATGTCTAGAGATTTTAAAGAATGTATGTTGTTCAAGGATTTCCTAGAAGTAGGAAAGTAGGAAGGAAGGTCCTGTAGCTTCTTATGATTTGGCTTATAATCAGTTTTGGGCTCCGCAATGGATAAATTCACTCTTCCCTTTCCTTTGATTTTACTTTTTTTTTAATCCCTTTTTTGTAAACATGTCTTTATTTTTGAAATACTCCTGCTATTATTTGTGCTATACACTCTCCAGGGATTGTTTTCAAGGATTGCATTTCTCCATAAACACATGTTTCTGCAAACTTTAATCTTCCTGAACAATCAGGAAGATTAAATAAGGACTTGAATCTGACATCGCAGAATACTGGCTCCTCGGTTTCTGAAAATCAAAGTTGCATCTGGATCTTACTGTCCTACGGCCTGAGTGATTCAAAATTGCAGCTTCGCTGTCTTATTGTGAATTCCGGAAGCATACTATAGTAGCTTTTCTCTATAAGCAGTAAGAAGGAAGAACATGCAAATTTGAATCAACTCAGGCTGGTAGCTGTACTGCCATCAGCAGCCAAGCAAATTGATATGGAAAAGATGCTGAATTCAAAGAAAGAATGAAGGGCATAAGTAGATTCTATAACCGTTCAATTTTCTGCTAAAGGAAGAAAAAGTTAAGTAGCAGCTTTACTTCCCAGCTATTTATCGCACACATCAATAAGCATAAAGACAAAAATGTTGATGAATTTATTCATTTGTTTAGCATTTCCATATCTGCCCTCTAAGATGGACCGTTGCTCCCATTTTATAAACCAAAAGATAGCACAGTGATAGCACAGCCAGGAGTACTAGCTGTACCTTTACATTCACAGAACCTTGCAAGTCTGAAAGTACTTCTCTCTTCCTTTCCTTTTACTCCCTAGGAAACTAGGGTGGGCCTCTTCTAAATCACCCCCACCCTCTTTCTCCTTCTGTGGACTGCAATTTCTTTTACATACCAGTTGTTCAGTCTATGGCTCTTCTTCCTGACTCCCAAGTCATTCCAACATACCATTCCAACTACTTTTATTATAAAATTACAGAAAGAAAGTTTTGCAAGCCTGCTATGCCCCTTTCACCCTGATTTTACCTCTAAGAAAAGTGGGGAGGGCCAAATCTGAGACATTTTCTCAAATTACATTCCTCTTTGGGCTCAAATTTCATTTGCTGACAGTTGTCTTGGTTGCTACGCTTCTGCCTGTTACTCAAGGTTATCCTTATAGCCTATTTCAATAAGTTACTTGGTACTGGTGAACACAGGTGGGCAACTAACCCTGTTGTGACATTGCTATCTTACATATTACTTATCCCAATTACTCCGTTCAGTTGGAATCCTATCTATTGCTCGTTGGTAATGCAGTAAAGGGATGATGGCTGATCCTTTCTTTTTGTCTTTTTTCTGCTCTGTCATAGGACAATGGGTGGCTCAGTGGTTAAGTCACTAGGCTTGTTGGCTGGAAAGCCAGCACCCAGGTTCGAGACCCAAGCACCATGCAACAGGGTGAGCTCCTGTCCTCACCCTAGCTCCTGCCAACCTCACAGTTCTAAAGCATGCAAAGGCAAGTAGATAAATAGGTACCACCACTGAGGGAAGGTAACAGCGCTCCATGATGTCATGCTGGCCACATGACCACGTAAATGCCTTCAGACAGCACTGACTTAATGGCTTGGAAACAGAGATGAGCCCCCTATAGTCAGTAACAAGATTAAGGGACTCCTTTACCTTTTACATATAACAGCAGATACTGTGGCTACATGTAGACCCATAGTCTTTGAACTATAAATAGCACAAGAATGAGAGAAATTGATTTTAACCACTGTAATGGAATTACCACAAGGTCTCCATTGAACTCCAAGCCTGATGGCATAGCCAGGTCTTGAGAGATTTGTAGACTGTTAAGAGGATGGATGGAGCCAAGCTCACTTCCAGGAGGAGAAGATTCCACATAGTGGGCACTATGGCAGAGAAGGCCTGCTTCCTAATTCCTTCCTAGTCTCCTGCCACCTGGCAAGTGTAGTTCCCTGGGACCCATAGCATGCCTTCTCTGCCAAATCTGATGGCATGGTCATATATAACTGGGGAGAGGTGAGCCATTAGATAAACCACCCAACTCTTTAAACTGGGCCTGCAACCAATGTAGCTCATTGAACAGAAGTGTAACATGCAGTTCTAGAGTAATACATAGCTGCCCGCACCACCACCTTCTGAACCAGCCAGAGCTTCCAGATACTCTTCAAGGGCAGCCTCATGTAGACTGCATTACAGAAAGGTTACTTGGGAGGTTACAAGTTTATGAATGATAGTGAGAAGAGCCCCTCTGATCCAGGAATGGGTGAAACTGATGCACAAACACAAAGCTTTGCAAAGGCTCTCCTAGCCACCAAGGCCATCTGCTCTTTGTGTCCAGAAGGACTCCGAGATTGTGCAACGGGTTTGTCTAAGACAGTGCCACTTCATCCAGCACCAAAGATGGCATAGTCCTAGAACTAGAATGCCCCCAAACCCAGTCTTATCAGAAATATGTTATTCTCCATCTGGATCCATATAGCTTCCAATTGCCAGGATAAAATGTTGATGGTTCCACTTAATTTGCAAGGAGCAGAGATCTATAACTGGGTATCATCAGCATCTGATGATACTACACCCTCATACAATACAGGTAGTCCTCACCTTACGACCTCAACTAGCCCAAAAATTATGTTGCTAAGCAAGACATTTGTTAAATGAGTTTTGCACCATTTTATGATGTTTTGTTAAATTAGTAACAGTGTTGTTAAATGGCTTCCCCATTGACTTTGCTGTCAGAAGCTGTCACAAAAGGTGATGACATGACTCAGGGATACTGCAATAGTCATAAATATGAGCCAGATGCCAAGTGTCCAAATTTTGATCTTGTGACTGTGGGGATGCAACAATGGTCCTTAGTGTGAAAAATGGCCATAAGTCACTTGTTTCAGTGCTGTTGTAACTTTGAACAGTCACTAAATGAACTGTTGTAAATTGAGGATTATCTTTAAAGCTCAGCCCGTTTTCTATTTGCTCTGCTAGTTGAATAGGCATAGTAAAAATGAAATATGCTATAGACAATCATTGCCAGATGATAATTGTGATGGTTATGACATTCATTCCTGATGTGCTTCATGTTAACCTTTCAATCATTTTTGCATCAATTAATAAATCCTGCCAGAAAAACTAACTTAGTAATCATTTTCTTTTCCTTTGTTGGCTATATAGGTAACATGGTAATATGGGGGGGGGGAGGCTGCTCCATGTTTAAGATACAGCTGTAAATCAACCATATTCCTAAATGCCTAAATTTGATAAATAAATATACATCTCTTAATTTAAGCAATATAAAGTACTTTTCAAACAAAAAAAAAAATCATGTAGATGCATTGTGATGGAGTGGAAAATGTAATCTTTACTAGCTTTCTCCTAAATTATCAGCCTTATGGATATACTATAACATTTATTGTGACTGTTTAATTAATCACTTGATTAACAACAAGATGGTTAATTGACCAAAAACATTTTAGTTGGTTGACAGCTCTAATAATGGCTTATGTATTGCTGTAATAAAGAACAAGTCATATCCCAAAGCCTTCTAGGCCAATTTGTTTTTCATGTGAAGTTTGTGTATCTTGTTTGTCCAGTACTGCCTCTCAGGTATGCAATATGGACTTTGGTTACATTTTCCATATATTCATAATAATGATTAGTTCTATCTCAATCTGACAAGGAGACTACAAAAAGAAGACCTTTGTCAGGATAGCATTCTAAATAATGCTGGGATTATTCGCCAAAGTACCTGTCAGCCTCTTGGAGAATAGATGCTTAATTATGGGTGGATGACACAAATAGGCATTTATTAGGAGAAAAGCACCTGTTTGGGACAGTGAACGGGGAGGACTTGATAATAGTCAACCACCAATTTCTTCCAGCTAAGTCAAAGTTCCAGCTAACCCAAAATTTGGCAGCTGTGTTGGCTGCCAAAAAACCCAACATAGTTCTGGGCTGCATAAACAGGGGGATAGAATCAAGATCAATGAAATGTTAATACCAAGTATGCACTTGGTAAGGGCACATTTGGAATATTGCATTCAGTTTTGGCCGCCACAATGTAAAAAAGATGTGGAGACTCTAGAAAGAGTGCAGAGAAGAGCAACAAAGATGATTAGGGGACTGGAGGCTAAAACATATGAAGAACAATTGCAGGAACTGGGTACGTCTAGTTTAATGAAAACTAAACATGGTAGACATGATAGCAGTGTTCCAATATCTCAGGGGTTGCCACAAAGAAGAGAGAGTCAAGGTATTCTCCAAAGCACCTGAGGACAGGACAAGAAGCAATGAGTGGAAACTAATCAATGAGAGAAGCAACCTAGAACTAAGGAGAAATTTCCTGACAGTTAGAACAATTAATAGGTGGAACAACTTGCCTGCAAAAATTGTGAATGCTCCAACACAAGAAGTTTTTAAGATGATGTTGGATAACCATTTGTCTGAAGTGGTGTAGGGTTTCCTGCCTGGGCGGGGGTTGGACTAGAAGACTTCCAAGGTCCCTTCCAACTCTGTTATTCTGTTAAATGACAATTCTTGTATTCGTAAAAGGAATAAAAAAAAATGTCTAGTTTGTAAAGAGCGGGTTCAACAGAGCCAATGAACAATCTTAAGTGTTCTCCTGTTATTGTTGCTGCTGGCCCTTTTCTAAATAAAACGGTTGTTTTGATTGCAAGTGAAATGAGTGGCAAGATTTATCTGCTTTCGTCTGGCTTGGGGAAGGAACAACAACTGAATTTTCTGCACATTAAGGTTTGGTTATTTAGTATGAGCTGAATTTATAATTTCCTTCCTTCCATTTCCACAAATTGTAGGAGAAGACCCTGTTGTCTAGGACTATTTGGGTTTAGTATAGCACTTGAAGTACTTTGGAGAAAGGACATAGATTTGCAATCCTGGCACTTTTTAGAACTTCTGCCTGAATTTCATTAGCAGAAGTCAAGAACAACAGTAGCTTTCACTGCAGGTGCACAAAAGGAAAAGAGAATTAGGCTTTTCCCTTTCAATAGCAATAGCAATAGCACTTAGACCTATACACTGCATCATAGTGCTTTACAGCCCTCTCTAAGTGGTTTACAGAGTGAGCCTATTGCCCCCAACAATCTGGATCCTCCTTTTACCAACCTCGTAAGGATGGAAGGCTGAGTCAACCTGGAGCCGGTCAGGATCGAACTCCTGGCAGTCGGCAGAATTAGCCTGCAATACTGCATTCTAACCACTGCACCACCACAGCTCTTAATAAATGTCCCCCTCTTCAACAAATGTCCTCCAATTATTTTTCTAAATAAAAATCTATGCTTATAAGCATCATAATGTGCTTTCTTTATCTTAAGGACAGCATAAGAACTGTCAGTGTCACAATCTTTTAATATATTTGTTTGAAGATGTCAAGGCCTTGAATAAAAGCTGGCAAAAAAGATTTCCTTAAGCTTCCCTATTTTAAAAGATGGGTGAATAAACATATAAAATATTAGTTAATATTTGCAACACATAAAATGGTTAAGAAGTTGATTTCGGTGTGTCTGAGAATGCACCAAGAAATAAATAGAAAGCAGGCTAATCGTCAGTATTTAAAAATCCACAAAAGAATGATCAAGCAAAAGACTCAGAAAAATAGGGACTGATAACAATAGTAATACCTGTGGTATTTGTGTATTTAATAGTAAATGTGTGTTCTGAACCTGGATCCTTACTTTCTTTCTCAATCTTTTTCTGAAAATGAAGGGTTTTTTATATCTGTTTGATTTACTAGACACTAATGTCTACATCATTTTTTTTTTAATATAGTGTTGTTGGTACTTTTTCTGTTTTCATGATTCACTTTTTACTTTCCTGCATCCTTTTTAACACAAAAATGCAGGGTATTTTTTTAAACTCTATTTGAAATCAATAAAGTATTTTTTTTTTCAATTTTATATGCCAAATGCACATCTACATTTAGAAAGGTTTCCTATTCATGCCAGTTCTTCTTGTCTTTCAGCCCATTACTGAACTTTCCAACTCTTTCCAGCATTTTTCTAAACCCTGTTCCACATATACATGCCATTCCTGTTATTTTGATACCAGCCTATGCTTTCAAAATGCAACTACTAAAAGCTTTCAATCTTGGTAGACAAAGTCAGGAATACATATATTCACTTCCCAGGTCAATCTGCCACAAATCTCATTAGGACCTAATAGATGTCTTCTGGTATTATATAGCTTTGGCAAGGGTGACTGTTATAATTATTATGTGTCATCATATTGGTGTCAATTCTCAGTGATCACAAAGGTATATTTTCTCTGGAATGGTCTGTCCTCCGCCTGGTTCTTCAGGGCTTCTAACACTTACCCATAGCTGCTGTAAATGTCTTCCTCCACTTTGCAGCTAATATTCTTTCTTTTTTTCCCTTTAATCTTTCCCAGCTTTATAGACTTCTCAAGAGAGCTAGTTCTTCACATAATTTGTCCAAGGTATGAGACTGATCAATTGTGCAACTGAGAAATCTGGACGGATGTGTTCTGTAATCTGTTTGTTTGCTTTCCTGGCTATCCCTGGTATTTTCAGGAGTCTTTTAAAATTCTTTTCAGAAGCTTTTTTTTTCTTTTTCCAATCACAAGTATCAGTTGAGTATGTATGCTAAGTTTATTTTTTTAAATAGAAGTTAACCTTTGTGTTCCTCTGGTAGTCCTTCTCTAGTTGAGTGCAAACAGTTTTGTGTCATGAGCACATGCATACCTATGGAAGAAGTCCTTGTTTAGTGACTGGGACCAGCCTGTTGGTCATTAAATAAAGAAGTCACTAAATAAAGCCATGAATGTGCTTATGATCTTATTTCAGCTTTCCTTCACTTTACAGTGAAGTTGTAAATGTGAGGATCGATCATAAAGTTGCTTTTCCTTACCACCATAACTGCAAATGGTCGCTAAATGAAGTAGTTGCTAAATGAGGCCTGGCTGTGTAGCACCGTGTGGCATGAAGATGTTGTTACATCTTTCACATGACAGGGATAGCAGTTGATAGTTGGTAGATTTAAATAATGGTCTATCAGAATTAGAATCTATTGAGTTAGATTGTTCAGCTGGCAATACTGTAAATGCTTTAGCTATAAATCCTTTAGAGCACAGGTGTCAAACTCGCCATGTCACATTGTCATCATGTGACATTTCATAGTGTTTTCCCATTCACAGAGCTGGGGTGGGCGTGGCCTGCACATGATGCATCCGGCCCACAGACCACCATTTTGACACCCCTGCCTTAGAGGTTTAATAAAGGCTAAAGCAACACAAAAGTCACCCATGGTTATTATCTCCTGAACTAAACAGAGAAATATTGAAGCCAGCAAGTGTTGCCTAAAGAGCCTTGAGACGGCACAGTCCTTTAGCCATCCCAATCCCCTACTGGTGGATTTTTCCCACCCCACTCTCTGGTGATATCCGGAAGAGGTAGGGCAGTAAAGGTGAAAGAGTCAAAATAATTTTACCCTTGCAAAATCCGGGCAGAATCATGTGGCTCCAATAGGCTCAACAGAGACAAGAGAGGGGCTACCAGTGAATTTCATGTTGGGTTGGCTTTTTTTCCCTGTGTGGATTAAAATATAAATTGGCTGCATTTTTACTCAGGAGTTCTATGGCATCATAGAGGCAAATAAAGTTACTGTGGTCATTTCCACAAAAAATGGTAAAATACCATAAGGGAAATATGGGAAAAGAAGCCATAAATGAACATGGTTATTTCTTTCCTTCCAAGAAAGGTGTTTCTTTGGCACTAATGTGCTTTGCAGAGCACTCTGTACATATGTTTTGCATGTTAGCCATTCCTTTCGGCAGTGAGCTAAACATGCTGCATTGCCACATCAAAATCCCTTAGACAAAATCTTTTGATTGCCATTATAACAAACATGCATTCTTTCTGTGCTTCTTCCATGTTCTGAAGCTAAGTAGTTAGAATGCCAAGTTCTATTTCCCTGACTACTAAAAGACTTGTTTAATTGAAAAAGAAAACCTGACAGAAACAGCGGGAGCATTCAGACACGATAGAATCATTACATCTTATTATGTAATTTAATTTTATGAAGCGGGGCTTCAATTCCAAAAGAAAGTTCAATGCTTAATCTAGGCCTAAAGTGGGAGCTTCAGTTGTGCAGTTGGAGCAGTGCTGGAGTTTCCATTCAGATCAAAATAAGCATCTCTTTATTGCAAGGGCTTCTCTCCAATCCCTGGTAGAAAATTCTGCTGCCTTTTGGGCACAGAAGCTGTGGAGGCTGGCACCAAGCTGAGCTGGCTGTAATTTGTGTTAATTGACAAATGTAGAGCTTTCCTAGGAACTGCATTGGGGGCATTCTGCCACTTCATTACACACACAACACACAGACAGACAATTATGTGTTTGTTTCTGCATGCCTCAAAGCTAGACCCAGGAGCCCCTATGTTGAAACTTTCGGACTAATAATGCCTATTTGTACACACCACCAGATAGTTTAAAAACAAGTAAATCAAAACAGTGAAAGGCCCCTATTAAATCTGCTTCAAGGTCATTGGAAGACCTAACTATTGTTTGTAAAGCTCTTTGCAATCCTCTTGTGATAAGTGAAATAGATAGGAACATGAACACCCCCCCAAAAAAAACCTTGCTATAGTTATCATACATTATTTCTCATATACATATATCTATGATACAAATGTCTCCCAATAATTATTTCTTTCTCCCTTCGTGTCCTCATGATACCAATAGCACTTAGATATACCACTTCACAATGCTTTTATACCAATGCACAATGCTCTCTAAACGGTTTACAGAGTCAGCATCTTGCCCCCAACAATCTGGGTCCACATTTTACCAACCTCGGAAGGAAGGAAGGCTGAGTCAACCATGAGTCTGGTGAGATTCAAACTGTCAAATTGCAGGCAGCCACCAGTTAGTAGAAGTAGCCTGCAGTACTGCATTCTAGCCACTGCATTACAGCCGCTCTTAATGATGCTGCCTTCTTCTCATCTCCAGACCATAGTTGAGACAGCTTACTCATCTTTAATAGTTTCAGATTTAAAGTAGCATCTTCCCTCTTCTTCTATCACAACTTTTGCCCTGGACACAATTCAGGATACTTCATTGATTGATATGATTGACGATATGGACATGAATGGGATGTTCTCATTTCTTACTGGCCACTTTAGTCTGGTGCAAACATCCTCCTTATATCTGGTTCCTGGCCATTGCATGTCCTGTGGCCACTTTCACTTGGACTAAAGGAGAGACTGGAACTGGCGGTATTTCCCTCTAACTGGTACTTTTTGGTTTGTCAAGTCTTACGTGCTCCCTGCAAACATGGGTTCCATATTCTTATAAAAAAAAAACCAATAATATTTCTTTGCTAAAGACAGCTGTAGCGCTTAAGAGAATACTAGCCCAACATTGCACAGGTCAATTAAAACTGGGAAAGAATTAGGTTTTGTCAGCTGTGCATTGCTGATTCTGTTCTGAGAGACTGCATCACAGGCCTTCTGTGATTTCTCCCAAGGAAGAGTTTCACCTGGCTGTACTCTGTATTGCTTTCATTACTGCGGGAGTGCGGCCATTTTGATTATTCCATTCTAATTCCATGGCCATCCACAGCCCGTATCTAGATATCGCCAGTTACATAAATGAAAATGGACTTACTTGTAGTGCTTCCATTCCATTACACCATTATTTGAAGATGGAGCTTGCTTGTTACTGATCACTCCTTCTTGCTTCACCTCACTCCTAAACCTGTAATCTATCAACTGGGTAATTTTTGCCCACCGGTATAGCCTTCTGTTAGAAGAGCAGGAAATAGTTTAATCTGTGACCTATTAATTGGGCAACTTAAAGATGGAATAACATACCTTTCTAGTCAACTCCTTGTACTCATCTAAATCTATCCTCTTTCATGTTAGCTAGAACCATAGATGGTTATTTTTCCACCAGAAGTCAATGTTTTGTACAGTAAAAAGGAAAACAAAGCTGGGGAAACCCACCCATTACTTTCCTTAACTTGTCCTGTATAAAATATTGTAGTGAAGGATAGTGCCAGTCACGGGCTTTATTAGTGTGTCAGAAGGGGGTTCAGCAATCAAAGCTACAAATTTTCTGCCAACAACCTTTAATGTTAATAATCTTTACCGGACTTCCGGTGGCGCCTTCCTCGTTGGCGGCGGGCTTTCCCATGCCCGCCGGTCTCCCGGCGCGTTAGAGCCGCCTCACAGCTGGCAGGCGGCTCGAAAAACCTGTTCCTCGACGGGAGGAACAGGCAGAGCTTCTGGGGGTGAGGTAGAACCTCTTTGAGCCCCCCAGGAATTTTCCATGTCCTGGGGAGGGCTCAGAGGGATGGTTCCCTCCATACCCCCAGGGTATGCTCCGCGCCAAGAGGATCCTCCGCTAATTACTTAATTAGCGGAGCCAGACGTGGGAGCAACACCACGATTGAAACCACATTTGGAGCAAGCTGGAAAAGAGAAAAGAAAAATTCAAGCAAGTATGGATTTTTTCCTTAACGGAGTTTTTTTTCGGAAGAGGAGGGGGGGAAGGGGGAAGGAGAGGAAGAAAATTGAAAGTCTTTAAGATGGCGACAGGCTCTGCCTGAAAGGAAAGTGTCAGCGGAAATGGAGTGCAGAGCTTAGTCTTGAAAGGAATATCCTGTTACAGACATAGAACCCAAAGGAATAGAGGCTGATTTAAACAGATTTTTTCTACCCTTTTTTTTTCTTTTCTCTATTGAAGTAAGGAAGATTCTTTTTCTTGGGTTTTTTTTTTAAAAAAAGTAAAGATGCCTAAACCTAAAGGAAGGGGGGGCTCCCCTTTGAACCAGATGAATAAAGTTGAAATGTCTCATGTGCAGAGACTTACAGAACAGGAGTTAAAAGAGTTAATTACAAGGTCCTTAGAGAGTGTGGTAGATAAGATAAAAGGTTCACAGAAGGATCTTGAGGAACTGGTTTCTGGGAAATATGACCAATTAAATCAAATCATTGCTCAAGTAGCCTCAGATTTTTCAACAGCGCTGGCTGCAATGGGGAAGAAAATGATCGAGATGAGTAGTAAATTTGAATCTCAAATACAAGAGTTACAAATGAAACTCCTGGAAGCAGAGGCCAATAACCATAATATTCAGAATGATGTTATTATGCTTCAAATTAAGACTATGGAATCTGCAATTAGATTGAGAGGGATAAAAGAAGATAACAGAGAAAACCTAAGGATAACTTGTGCAAAGGCCTTTGCAGAATTATTAAAGTTACAAGATGAATCAATTCTGGGCTCTATAGTGAAAGTTTACAGAGTTAACTCACGTTTGGCTAAACAAAGGAATTTGCCTAGAGATGTCGTTGTCTACTTCACGGATAAAAGACTGAGAGATGATATTCTACAAAAGTCTTATTCCGATAGACTGCAGGTAGCAGGCACACAAATCAGGGTCTTCAAAGAGCTACCTTCGAAGGTTTTAAAAGACAGGAAAGATTTTGATTTTTTGGTCAAGGAATTGAAGAGAAGTAATATTCTATTTAGATGGGACTTTCCAACTGGTATAATTTTTAGATATCAAGGTGTGAGACACTGTTTGAATACTATTGAAAAAGCAGAATATTTTTATCAAAATATTTTTAAGGGAGCACCGAAACATCTCAAGAATAAAAAGTCAAAAATAGAGTTTACAAAATGTGAAAAGAAAGAAGAAAATCAAAGTGTGTTAAAAGTAAAAGGAGATTTTGGTGGTTGTCCAGAGGATTCTATTATGGATTTTTCGGATGAGAAAACGGAATACCCCAGTGTTTCTGGGGGATTACAAGACCTTGAACTGCTGGAGGAAGATTCAAAAAACAAAGTTTTACATCGAGATGACCAGCAGCAGAGATCCAATACTCTTCAAGACATGGGGGTTGATGCTAATCGACAGGAATTAGAATTCAATGAAGAAATCCGACTGGAAACCACAGGTGATAAATTTAAAGAGCATCCTGAATTGCTTGATACTGAATCAGAAAGCATTGAAAGATTTGGAAAAAATGGATTAAGCACAATAACTGGTTAAAAGTTCATTCTAAATTGGATTAATTTTAAACTTACACATTAAAATGGATTATAAAAATTTTTACTATGAAGTTTATCCTGGATTGGACATGATATCCTGAGTTTTGATAGATTGCTGCAAAATTAGCAGCGATCACTGGTTACCCAATTATATATTTTGGTGGAACATATCGTCTAGGAGAAGACTAAGAACTTGAAAACATCTTATAACCCGAAGGATTGAATTGCAAAGGGTGGCAGGATTTGAACTAATTTCAAAGGAACATCTGGGAAGCAGCTTTTGTTTGAAAGGCTGCAAAAGCTTATTTTTAGGTATAGTATAAGCTAGCTGGAATGATTTTTCCTAGAGGAGTGAATATCTTCGTGGTTGGGTTTTACTTATATAAAGTCACTCGGGGGGTTGTGTGGAGAAATGTTTTACTTTGTTGATGGGGGCAGCGGCAAGATGAAGATTATTGAAGCGGATTTATGAGAGGAAATATATTTGACATCACTCAAGTTGAAGAGAAGATCGAAATTTGGATTATATAGACTGAGAAATGAATTAAATAAAAGATAATTTTCTTTATGATATAACTGTATGATTATAACTATATATGCATATATATTTTTTGTGTTTTATGTTTTTGGGGGTTTTTTTCTCTTTAGTTAAGGGTGTAGTTAGGATAGAACTATAATGGTGTTCTTAACTATAATGGGTTTTTCTTTATTACAATATTGTTTAAATATATTAATGTTTGTTCCTGTTAGTTTGTTTTTTACTTTTGTGCCCTCTTTCCCTCTTTCTCTTTCTTTTCCTCTTTCGAAATTTGTTTAATTTAGAATTTGAATATTTAATAATCTTTTTCTTTTTCCCTTGTTCTAAATTTTGTTTTTTTTAAACTTGTAGCGGAAGTCAGGGGGGGGATAGGGAGGGAAAGGGTTGGGGAGGGAGGATGGGAGGGGTAGGGGAGGGGGATTGGGGGGGGAGAAAATGGAAAAATTTTGTATTGTAAAACTTTTTCAATAAAAAAAAAATAATAATAATCTTTACCAAAGCCACTTGGCTATATGAGGTTCTCTGAGGGACTCATACGTTCCATTCTATTTGTACCATTATTTTTAACTTCTGGGCATTAAACATATAAACAGCATGTCTGTTTCCTTGCCTGTTGGGCCTGCTGTAATGGTGCTTCATACAATATAAAACAAAATGGATATTACTGTAAAGCAACTGTGAAATGGACTCATAATTTTATTGATTTCTTGAGAATTCACATGAAAACTAAGGAAACTAGAGACTTTCATTTATGGAATTATGCCTCACCTATAAACAAGCAATAAATGTGCTCAATGGAGGCGCAATCATTTACCGGTATATAGGATTTACTGGAAACAGGATGCATGTATTTTGGAGCGTGCCAAGCTTATCCTCTGTAGTGTTGCACTCCAGCATGCAAAATAGGATTGTGTTGCATTCAGCCAACTCTGGAATCCCAACTGAAGCAGTATGATTGAGAAACAGCAGAGGAATATCCAAACTGAAGCCATCTTTGAAAACAGACCAAATCTAAACTTGAATCCCTCCAAAGCTTAGCTGATATTGATAGACCCACAGAGACACCATGCCTGCAAGACATTTTTCCCAAAATACTTTACAGAATGAAAAAGCTATTAGGGATTGATGAGATAGAAGAGAGCTGTACTTTTGTGACGGGGAAATCTATGGTGAATTTAGTGTAGTACTCACATCATTGGAGGAGGCAATACTAAATAATATATGCCGGGACAATTCCAGAGCTCAGAGCTTTTCAGTTTTTTTCTTTTTTGCCCCAGAGCAGGAAAGGTAAATGTGGAGTTACTCAGAGTAGGAAGATTATAGCATTTGAGTTCTTGCTTGGAAAATTCTGGTCACTCATGCTGGATGTTCACGTCCGTCTGTCTCTGCATCTGTTTGCTTCACATCCATTTTTAGCTCTCTTGCATTTGTGATGGTTTTGATGCCAATTGAGTAGAAAAATTGAAATCTTTTCAATAGTCTTTTGTTCACCATACCACCCTAGCACCTCATTCATTTTACTTTTCAGGTTCCCTGCCTGTATATCTGAATCTATGACACTTGCTATGCTCATCCAAATCAGCAAAGAAAAATGGAACAGGAGGAAAGCAAATCACCCCAATATCTCTGCATTGCAAACCTTTTAATCGATTGCTCCTTTTTCTGTAACTGGAAAGATTTTAATTGGGCTGCACTTAGTGTAATGCTGCTTTATTTTCTAATCTCTAGTTTTATGGATCTGAGCTCTGTTTTAATGTAATCTCTCATCACTCTGCATGGTTTCATTTCAAATAAAATAAAACCAACATATAATCATTCAGATTCCAAGGGTAGCCTAGACCTACCCTGAAAATAAGACCGGGTCTTATTTTCCTTTGACCCCACCACCCCAAAAATAGCTAGGGCTTATTTTCAGGGTAGGTAAATATTTTTGGGGAAACACAGTAGATGAAACAAGTTCCGATGAAGCAGAAATCAGTCTGCTTTTTCCAAGCAAAATAGAAACTATGGAAGCGTCCTTGATGAAAGGTTGTTCCAAAGGCAATAGCCACCTTTGAAGATTTTCCCTTCATTACTGTTTCTTATCCCCTCATTCTCAGGGGCAGGGGGATTTGAATGTGAGCAAATTCCCACTAGTTTCTCTGGAACTAGAGTTCATTAGAGAGCAGATTACAATATAGACTACTAAATTTAAGAAGGGGGGAGGTGGAGAGAATGGGCGGGTGTATGTAGAAGACGAGGGTGGGAAACAATGGGATTTTTTTTTTTTTTGCCTATTATATGTTTGTCCATAATTCTGTCTAACCCACATACTTAACCTGTGGTGTGGCTTTTATTCAGTTGTTCATTAACACCCCAACAGCAATGCTAGTCTCTTAAAGAGAAACGATTCTCAGAGACATCCACTGATGCAACCTCAAGGGATTCTCAGTTAGTGAATTTCAGCCCATTCTACACTACAGAATTAATGGCGTAGGCGCTAGTGAAATTGTGCTGTCTGTGGATAGTTTAGCTATCTTTGTCTTAGATTTACAAGTGGTGAATTAAAGTAGGTTTGCTTTCTTCCTAGATCTGAATCTATTGGTCTGCCAAGGTTGTTGAAGTTCTTCTCTAAAAGAATGTCAACATGCCCTCAGTTCAGACTGGACACCTATGACTACAGCCACTCAGTTTTCTTGGCAAGGATACAAAAGGAGTTGGTCATTGTCTTTTTGAGATACTTTTTCATGTTCCAGTCCAGGAATTTGGGTGTGGTTCCCATCTTCAACTATTATCCAGCTCTAAATTTGCTTAGCCTTTGAAAGAAGCAAAAGGAGAAGAAAAAATCCTGGTGTTGCTAACATCAAAATTCTGCCTAAGTCAAAGTGATTATATATTTGTAATATAAATGAATGTTCTCCCCTAGGATACAAATGCATCTTTTCCTCCAATCTATGTATCATAAAACAGCTTCCCATTCTTAAATTAAGAGACTTTCTGAGGTGACCTGTCAACTAGTCAGACTAAATTGGCAAATAAACTACAGAACTGTGATCCACTTCCTCAGAGGAAGATAGGCTCCTTTCCAATTTAATTCCATCTAATCTATATCTTATTTTTAACCAAGAACCAGAATAATAATACGGTTCATGTCAGAAGGATGCTCAGCCTACATAACCCCTTTATCATTGTGCCTTGTTGATGGGTAAAGTGTTTTTTAGAGAGACCCAATTTGTGGAAGTACTAATTTCTCAGCTGCCAAAATTCTTGGTAACCATTTTTAAACAAATTGGTGATAAGGAGCAGACTCAACTTTCCATTTTGTGTTTAGGGATTTGGGGGGGGGGGGTATAATTAGCAAGGTATAGAAGTTGAGTGCAGATACCAAGATAATTAGGTGTGTTATTAATGAAAATTGAGCATTCAGTACATTATTATTTCTTTCAAGAGTGTGAAACATACATAGAGAATATATGGCTTTACTTTGGAATTCTATCTGTTTTTGCTGAAGTGAATGGTGAATAAATGCCAGAGTGAATAAATGGAGTATCAGACTGAGTACTCATAGAGAAATACATTTGATCACATGCCACACACACACATACACGTTCGCATATTCCTTCTACAGTATATATTATTCACCGGCTATTCTTGCTAAGATGTTCTTTGGGGCTAAGCAAGCCCTGAAGCTTAGTATAATAAAAGGAATCAAAGGCAGGATTTCTGTTCTTGCAAATACTACACAGCGGATGGTTCCACATTTAGCAGAGCTGACCCTATTAAATCTGCCAAAGTGCTGCCAACATGCCTCTGTGATCATCTTTTTTGAAAAGAGATAAAATTATTCATCTTTTTTTTTTCCACGAAGAATAAATGATCTGGCAGCAATCCAGACAAAGCAAAAAATATGCTAGAAAGGGAAATTAGCTTAAACAAACATTCAAGCTCCAAAAACACAAGAGGAAAGGAGAACAGATTTTTTTCCCCTATGGTTAATATAATTTTAATACCCTTTCTGTGCCCACTTTTGCACTCATCACAGGATTTTTGCACTTGAGCATCTTTGGAAGTTATCCACATCTCGTGTTTATTATTCCAGCTGCTTTCCCATCATTTCATCATTTTATCTGATCATGGAGCTCTCAGAAGACCATACCATAATCTAGTAGCAAAATCTCAAGATGAAACCCTGATTCGTGCTTTCCTATCTGCATGTCAAGGTGAAACTGGAAGAATATGATAATTTTGCTATCCCCAGAAGGTGGGCAGTAAAAGATACTAATTGCATTTCACTGAAGGCTTCAGAAACAGTCAGCAGCTGGGAAGCTGAGAAGAATGCTGATGTTATTCCTATAAAGGAAGATTTCTCTCGGCTTCTTTTTCCTCTTCCGTTCCCCACCCTCAAACACACACACACATTTTGTTTTGTTTACAAACCTATTATAGAACCTAGGAAATGAAGTGGATGGGGGAAACATAAAATCAGCTAAAGACTTTATGATTTCCATTATATTCTGCAAGCTGTAGATACCCAAACATTTCTTTGCTATCAGCAGTAATGATATATTGATTTTATCTCTCTCTGTGGTTTCTATGGCTAAAGGACCTCATCCAGCTCATTATATTTTCTGCTCAACTGCCATACAGAATCCCTTTTCCAGGACACCATAGAGAAAAGGAAATATATCTCCACTAGGGTTATAAATTTCAAGCTTACATAAAAGCAATGAAGAAACGTACATCATTGCTGAGAAATGCATCAGGGTACATAAAAGCTTGTCTTGGGCAACAGCAACGACTCCATACCTTGGCATACACATTCTTTTACACAGTTTGAGAATGGAATACTTATCACATTAGTAGGAGACAGAAAACTGGATGGGAAGGACAGAAAGAAAATTTAAAATTATTTTAGGAGGTTAGATAAATGGAGGGTATGAAACTTAGTGGAGACAAGCGCAAAAATTCTTTAATATACAGAAGTGAAATACACAGATTTATAATGGACAACACCCAGCTGGATAATACCACCTATGAAAAAGATATTTGAATATTAACTAGTTGCAGACTAGATATTGAGCAAGTGTGATGTGGCTGAGGAAAAGGCAAATGCAATTTTAGATCATAGCAATAGAAGTATAATTTCTAACATACAAGAAGTAACTGTCCTTCATCTTTTGTGCTAATCAAATCCTAGTTTGATTTTTCTTTTCTTTTTATGACTCTCTAGTCCCTATTTGGGGGTACAGTCAGGATGACTGGATGGAGCTAAGCATTTACTGGCCGGACACTCTTCCTGACACATACACAGAGTTTGCAGCAGATATTTTTTTTCTTTGCACCCTAGCAAAGAAACATCTGCTGCTACCTAAGATTGAACTCTAAACCTCCTGAGTAGGAGGCAAACATCTTCACCACTCGGCCACCATGATGCTCCAAATCCCAATTTGAGTAATTCTAGCAAATTCTAGGGATCACATTTTAAGGAAGGTTTAGACAAACTGGAACAAAGAAGGGGAATCAAAATTATTAAGGATTTAATCTTTCAAAATTAGAAAGATTAAAAGATCCAGAATGTTTAACCTTGACACAAAAAGATTGAAAGGAGAGATGACAACACTCTTCAGATACCTGAAAAAGTGACTCCTGAAGAAAGCGAAGGCCTCTTCTCTCTTGTTCCAGAGACCAGGACATGGAATAATGAATTGAAGCTACAAGAAGGCAAGTTATGATTGAATGTTAGAAAGACCTTCCTGACAGTAAAAACAGTTTGAATGTGAAATTAATCATCCAACAAAGCAGTGAGATCCCTTTTATAAGATGGGTTCAAGCAGAGGTGGACAGCCACCTGTTGGGAAAGGTTTAATTTGGATTCCTGAACTGAGCAGGGAGGTGGAGCTTAATGGCCCTATGTGGTGCTTTCTAAAGCTATGAACCTACTCACATTATTTATTTATTTATTTAAAATAATCTATGGCCACCCACTTGACCAGGAACACTGGATGACTAACAAGGGTTGAAAACAGCAGTACAAGAAAAAGATAAAAATAGAACATAGTAAAGTAAAATATACTGTGGCAAGAACTGTCCCACACCATATAATTGCAGCTGGTTCATCTAACTTACTGGTCCAAGATGAATCAGTCATCAGGGCCTTCATAAAGCTTGGGGACTAACCAAATTTCTAGGAATCTAGGTTTGTATCCTTACCCTCTGCCACACAGACATATACAAACAAACAACCCATTCTTAAAGGATTCCATCAAGCCATTTCAGGGTCCGAAAATCCTACATCTGCCTCTTTTTGCCTCCACTGGAATTCACTTCCAGAGCTACGAGGTAACAGAAGGCCTGAGCTACTGATTGCTCAGACATTGGGGGGATAAAAATGAAGAAATACAAGGAACAATTGTGCCCTGCAGGTATTTCTCCATCACAAGCAGTGCACTGGGCCCAGTAAATTTCTTGGCTGAGTTGACAAAGAGGTAATTAATCTCGACAATTGGATGCAGGGGGAAGTAGGCTTATGGTATCTGGTTCGTTCTATAGCAACCTGGGTGATATAAAAAGTGGAAAGGCATTTTTAAAAATGCATATGGTACTATAAAATGTATGTAATAAAAATGTATGCACTAAAATGAAACTGATGGCTTTTCAACAGATAGATCATTGTATATACAGGAAAAAGCATGCATGTTGCACAAGGAAGCGTATTTTCAATGTGTTCTTCCATGCAGGCTGGCTGTCATAAAGAAGTGATATTCACATTGAGTTAATTGTATCACAAAACATTCCCACCTGATCTAATATTGCCTCCTCCTCCTCTTCCTCCTCCATCACAACTTTTACCCACGTCCTGTTCTGTTGAATTAATTAGATTCCTAGAAGGGATTTGTAATGAGTTTGCAATTCATGGTTTGCATTATTATTTGAAATTACCGTCTTGCACCTATGAAAATATATTGGGAATGATACAGCTATAAATACTAGAAAATTATTGTCCTTGTTTCTGTGGGAATTTAGATGATTTCAATCAGGATTTCAAAATATACATTAGCACAACAGTTAGGCAGATATTATAATTATACATACGTGCACACTGACTTCCTAAGCTGCTCTGTTCTGTAAATAAGGAAATATCTTCTATTAACAAAGACCCTGGGGTCTTATATGTTGGTCTTATCCATCTTTCCATTCCACGGGAAAAGAAAAAAAAATACTGCAGTTGAATACAGAAACATTCCATGGAATACAGAATACTTAGAAATGGTGTTGACAGGAGAGATATCCTTTTGAGACCATAATCTGTTTTATCTGAATGGTAGGCTGCTGGCAAGAGATGAGTTGTATCTCACAAGGATTGGGGAAAATGTGTTTGGATTAAGGATATTCAATTTGATCAGGAGTGTTTTAAACTGAATCCTGTGGGGTTTAGTGACAAACATCTAGAAATAAGAACAAGGACCCAAGAACTGCAGGAATGAATGGGAGTGGGATAACTGTTTAGAACACACAGGAAGAATATTGGCTCAAGAAGTCTGTGCCCTTTCTTGTTTGCATATTAATGCTTATAATGTGGGATATAAACAAGATAATCATAGCTTCTCAGTTATGCTGTACCCACCATGGATATACAGAATGCTTCCTTCCTTCCTTTTTTCCTCCCTCCATCCCTCTTCCTTTCTTCCTTTTCTTTCTTTTACATCAAAAGTACTATTTTCTGATATGTGCTGATCCAAATGGGGATGTCTGATTTACCTCTTATGCAAATTTAGGCCAATTCCAATTAGCTACTGTGTGCTATGACAGGAATATCCTGAGTTACTGGTCACTTTCCTTCAAGGCCATTTCATCCTGGGTTTCTGGACCAGTAAAACTTTTTTAGCTTTTTTACACCTGGCCATTGAATGAGTTTTCATTTTCATGGTTTTTGTTTTTCCTTTAGTCCCCACAGAAATTACCTAAAGGCAGGTAAACAGGCGAAGGGGGGGGGGGGGCAGAAGGAAAACTTATAAGGAGAAAGGGTGGAGAATGGAAGATTGTGTGTGTGCACGCATCTGTGCATGCAGATTCATGCGAGCAGCTACTATTCAACTCCTACCCTCAAAAAGACTAGAAAAAAGTTTTTTCCTGAACGCCATCACTTTGCTATACAAATAATTCCCTCAACACTGTCAAACTATTCACTAAGGCTGCATTACTATTACTATTAGTCTTCTCACCGTTCCTATTACCTATCTCCTCCCACTTATGACTATGACTGTAACTTAGTTGCTTGTATCCTTATGATTTATGATAGATTCCTGATTGCTTATTTGTACCCTATGACTATCATTAAGTGTTGTACCTTATGATTCTTGACAAATGTATCTTGTCCTTTTATGTACAGAGAGCATATGCACCAAAGAAAAATTCCTTGTGTATCCAATCACACTTGGCCAATAAAGAATTCTATTCTATTAAGCAAGCAAACCCTCAACATCTTCCTGCTAAATGTAAAGGATAGCAAGAAAAAAGCCAGCACACCTTCCCACAGCTCAAAGGCCCCTCCCAATTGTTTTGGACTAGAATCCAGTAATGCTTGTGGCCTATGAAGCTTTGTCATAGCTTGCAAAAATCAGGGGTTGAGAAGGCATTTCTGTGGACTACCTGCAAAGATCAGAATGCTCAACTTTGTGTTGTGATCCAGTTGTGCCTCTTCGTGGATCGAAAGGCTCTTGCTTCAATCATTGAAGTCCTGGGCATCTACCATATTGACTACTGCAGTATGCTCTGCATCGGGCTATTCTTGTAGAGTATCCAGAAACTGCAGCTGGTACAGTAGTGGTGCAAGCAATTTTGGGTACCCCTATAGTTGTGCATGTAACACCTCTGTTACATGAGCTGTGTTGGGCACTGATTTGCTTTCAGGTACAATTCAAGGTGTTGGTTATCATCTTTAAAGCCCTTCATGGCACGGAGCAGATTACCTGAAGAACAAACTTGTCCCTATTTTATTGATCCATCTCACCCAGTTAGGCTGGGAGGGTATGTTACAGACCCATTACAGACTGAATAATACACCGGCAAACAATCAGTACAAACTCAAGGTAAACCGCTCCAAACTTGATTACAGAAAATATGACTTCATCAACAGAGTGGTCAATGCCTGAAATGTTCTACCCAAGTCCATTGTTACATCCTCTAACCCTCACATCTTCAATCTTAAACTGTCTACCGTGAACCTCACCCCATTCCTAAGTGGTCCCTAAAGGGGGCGTGCATAAGAGCACCAGTGTGCCTACCGTCCCTGTCCTATTGTCCCCATTTATTTGTATTCATTTCTTTCTATCATATCCATGTTTATATTTATATCTCCTATCTTGTACACATTTGACAAACTAATAAATACAAAATACAAATACATTCAGTTAAAAGAATTTTGATGGGGTCTAGGAAAAGAGCCTTCTCTGCCATTGTTCCCACCCTATGGAATATCTTACGCCCAGAGGTGAGATGAGCCCCCACTCTCATAGCCTTTTGGAAAAGCATCAAGACCTGACATTGCCAATTACGGTGATGGTCTAAGAGTGTAATGCAACCTTGGGGGTAGGCTGAAGGCGCTCTCTCTGCCTTTTGAACTTTTCAATAGTTCTTTTTAACTCTGTTTTAATACTGTTTTTAATTTTGCTTAAAACCCATAAAACCCATGCAAATTTTGCTTTGTATGGGTTTTATATGATTTTAATATTTCACTTGCAAACCACCACATTAAGTAAATGTGACATGTGGTTGTACAATTTTAATAAATAAAAAAGGATGGTGAAACAATGTTGTATGTTATGACCCAATGCAGTGCTCATCCTGACCAAGAAAACTCTGCACCTAGTAGGTTGCTAGATTGCATAATCTTTAGGGCCCATTCAAAATTATGTTTTTATGACAGCTGATGTTTGCACTTGCAAATGGATATTGTGTGCCCTTAAAGAGCCATCCTCTCAAAGAAAAAGGTCTGTTGCTGGCTTTGGGAAAGCAGGAGAGTCCATTAATCGGAAGCCATGGCAACTGCTGTTTGGGTAGAACAGCTGGTCGGTATTATTCTCCAAATTTGAAATCTGGGCACCGATTTTTTACTACTGGTACCAACTTCACTATCTGGTGCCAGCACGGGAGACAAGCAGTTTCGGCTTCCATGCAGGGTGGATCTCAGATCAATGCTCTCAAAGAATTCCATAGCAGGAGAAGATAGTAGAAAAAAGCTGGATAGTGAATTCTGAAAGGAAAATGGAAATAATCCTAGTTAGCAGAGGGAAACCCAAAATGCAACAGAATAAACCTCTAAGAATGGAACGAAAATCTGGAAAGCAAGTTAGACCCCATTTGGAGTAGTTAGTTATGTTCAGTTCTGGGTACCAGACTTTTAAGAAAGCCTACAAGAAACAGGTGTACAGAAAAGGAGTGCAAGAGAATTTGAGGGAAGGGGGGTATGTTTAGCCTTGAGAAAAGACAACTGAATGGGGATATAACATTGTTCAAGTACTTGAAGGGATGTCATAGAAAGGAAAATCAAGTTTTCTGTTTTCTATCATCTCAGAACATGAAATAATGGGATCATGTTACAAGAACATTAAAGCTTCCTACACTAAGAGGAATTTGACAATAGAACCATTCATTAAGGCAGATTGTGAATTCTTTGTCATCGGATAAGCAGCCATCAGTCTCGATTTAATTTGGATTTCTGCACTGAATAGGAATGGACTTCGGACTTGATTGCTAAATGGCACCTTCCAACTTGATTCCATGCGTAAGCATTACAGGTGGAAGAGAAAACTCTGGTCCCAGGGCTCTTACAGGTCAAGTTAGGATCTTCAGGTGAATCATGGTGGATACAATTTGCCATCCTTCAATTTTGGATTTAATCAACAATCAAGTGGGATTGTCTGAATTTAATTCCTATTCTTTTCCAATTGCTTTTCTGCTCCCTAGGATCTTTGCAGCAGAATACTTAGGAAAAAGAAAATAATTTTAGAGGGACAATTCAGGAAGCCCCTGACTTATATTGCCACACAACACTTGACCCTCAGAGACTGATGCATTCATTCCTTGAAAGGAGATGGATAAATAGGTATTTTTATCTCAGCGGCTCAAGGTTGACTCAGCCTTCCATCCTTCCCAGGCGGGTAATATGCCAACTCTGTAAACCGCTTAGAGGGCTGTAAAAACACTATGAAGCAATATATAAGTCTAAGTTCTATTGCTATATATTAAAAGATTTTATTTCCAAGGCCCTCGTCCAAATTCTGATCAAAGTACTAAGATAAATAGAAGTCACCTATGCTTTTGACAGACAAGCTTTCTGCAGGCTGTAGAGCAGGAGATGGGGGGGGGGGGGGGGACCTTAAGCTATTTTCCCAATAACAGCTGGAAGGGAGGCAGCTTGATTCACCCGGGAAGTAAAAATCAAAGGAAAGATCCTTGCACAGAACATTCCTAGTAATAAGATTTATGGTCCTTCTTTACCTCTTCTGTGTACCACTGGGTGAGAGTGACTGCCCACCCGGTTTGTATATTGCAGAAATGAGTCACAATAAAAATTGAACGCCGCCGTTTTCTTTTATTGTTCACCTGTTTGCAAGCACTGGGAGAAAGTTAAAAGAGGAGGCAAACCGCTTTTGCTCGTTGGGAGAAATATTGTACGATTTTGGGCTTCTCCAAGAATGCGACAGGAACCTGCCCCGTCCAGCGCCACCAGAGGGAGATTCTGCCTTTAAAAAGAGAGAGAGAGAAGAGAGAAAGAGAAACTACGCATCAATCCAGACCAAAACGACCCTTTAAAAACAAAAATGTTTTAAAAGCGAGCCCCTCCCCGCCGTCTTCGTCCCAGGAGAGCCCTAATTAGGGCTGACTGCAATGCCAAGCGATGGGTGGATGAGAGGGAGGGAAGCCATGCGATTTAGTCGCTATGTGTGCGCCAAGCGCGGTCTCGCCACTGAAGAAAACGCGCTCTGCAAGGGGCGCCGTTTGAAAAAAACCCGGCGCCTTTATTTTTCCCCCCATCCGTCCATGCAGCGCGACGGATCTCCTCCTCCTTTCTCCCTTCGAGCAAGGGCATCAACCGCGAAGCCCTTGCTGAAGTTCAGGCCCGCCCGTTTCTCCACTCCACCCCCATCGCCTCTGCATTGCGCGGAGTGGAGGCCGCCTTCGCCTGCTTGTCTTGGCTCGGGCGCCTATCCGACTTGCGCAAAGGCTTCTGGAGCGGGAGACGCTCATGGCGGCCCGGCGGGAGATGGGCTGCCGGGACGTGAGGCCGGGAGCGGGAAAGGTGGGGGCGAAGGGAAACTGCCTTCCTCAGATCGCAGGTCCAGCGGCCGCAACTTTTTCCGGACCAGGCCTATTGGAAGCGGAGGGCGCTGTTGCGTCGTTGGCGGCCGCCATTCCCCTGCAAGGGAGAAGGCGAACGGAGCCTTTTGTATGCGGGCGGAGGCGGAGGAAGGGAGACGTTGCCGCAATAAAGACGATCAGAAGAGGATTATTAATTGGGCTAGAGCTGCTCATTCCTGTAGTTGTCTATACCCGATTGTCTGTCTCCCCACTCCCCCACCCTTTCGCTGCCGGAATTGCCCAGGATTGCCTTCTCCCTGGGCTTTAAACGTCCTTCCTTCAAAGCGATTGCAGCGACTGCCCGCTGGAAGGATGGGAGACCACATTTTTTTGCAAAATACCCGTCAACTGGCATCAGATACGGCCAATAGTCTTGCTTATTTCTCCCTTCACCCTGTCCTCTTAGGTAGCTTCGGGTTTCTTTTGTGTAGCGTTCGCAGTTACCACCACCCCATTTGTGTAATGATGCTAGCCAGGCTTGTTCTGAATTGCTGTCATTGCTCAGGTAATTAGCCTGGGGCCAATCATAGTCGAAGGGAAGCGATACAGTACATGCGATTACCTTCACATTTGAGCACCCTGGAATTCTTGGGAATCCCGCCATTCCCCTTCTGATGTCAAAAATCCTAAACTACAAGTAAAAAAATCTTACAAGACAATAATTGTAATCCTGGCTGCTTTCAAAACCCATGATTCATATGTTAACCCTCCAGGACTTCTCTGATATTGCCCAGTGGATTTCTGATCATGGGAGTGGCCAGAAATTTCCCCTTTAAAATCATCTGATATTCTGTGTTTATTTTTTTTTAAGGTCTTGCTCCTTATCAAAAGCAGATAGCACCAAATTGACACCTAATCATACATGTCCTTGGCTTTAGACATGACAAATTCTACGTTTGTGCACCAGTTGAAATCATAGGCAGCAGTGTGAAAAACACAGGGAGGGAGGGAAGGAGAGGACTTATTCTGTCACATGGTTAAATATGATTTCCTTAACTTTTCCATGCAGGCTACCAGATGTCAGTCAGGACCTCCATTGCTTTCCTAGAGATCCTCTTTCAAGCGAAGTGGGATTCTCTTGCTTGGGATTGATAGGCTTAAAAAAACCCAAAAAAACTGGGACATAGGAATGAAAATTGCCTCTTTTTCCACAGAAATAGCCTGGGACATTCTTCCCAGCAGAACAAAACCCATCTATCAAGCTGCTGCTGTTGCTAAGAATCTACCCTGATGAGGGCCTCTCCAGCCCCGGAGGAGCCAAATCTTGCATCATGTTTGCAGTCCTGTTTACCGAGGGTGGGAGATGAAAGGAAGGTGGGGAGATGAGAACGGTAGAAAAGGAACCGGGAGCAAGCCTCCCTCAACCCCTTTGGCATCCCTCCCTCTCCTCCCATTTCCCATTTTTGGATGCAGATACACCAACGCAACATTTAAACAAGTCTCGGCCTCTTCTCGCCAGATTTGCCTTCTCAAAAGCACATATGCGCAGCCGAGTCCTATAAAACCCTGCATCTGGGCTTTAGGGGTGGGGGTGGAGGGGAAGGGAGCGTTCCTCTCCTCTTTGCCTAACGCGGCTTTTTCCATGGCAGCGTGCCAGTGTACATGGACGTGTGCGCATGTGTGTGTGTTTGATGGGGGGGGGGGGAAAGAGATCAGCAAAATGGGGCATATAAATTGCGTGGAATTTGTCAAGCCTGTGTGGAGAGATGGTGCTGCTCCCTCCCCCAGCCGCCCTTTGCATGCCTCGCGCTCTGTTATGGAAATGCTATTGTTCCTTTGTTAGGAGTCTGGGCAGGATTCTGTAGCTTAGGAACAGAGTCCAGTTGCCTCTCACGG
The DNA here is from genome assembly GCA_030761175.1 of Masticophis lateralis. Lineage (NCBI taxonomy): Eukaryota > Metazoa > Chordata > Lepidosauria > Squamata > Colubridae > Masticophis > Masticophis lateralis. The sequence continues at coordinate 116,356,500 of JAUDYJ010000002.1, forward strand.
GGTAGGCTGTTCCCTGCTGTGCATCTCCCAGATGCCTCTCAATAAAACAACAAGGGTAGGAAGAGGCCGAATGGATTAGACACTGGGAAGCTTTCCTTGTATAAAAGGAAAGGCATCCCTGTGTATTTCAGAGTGCTGGAAGAGAGGGAACTGGGATCCTTTGACAATTTTCATCTTATGCACCTTTTTTACCTGAGTCGGATTTTTTCAAAGGGAAAAATCGGTGCTGTGTGTGTGTGTGTCTTTGTCACTATTGCTAAAATATTGAAGTTTAAACAAGAAGGCTTTTAATGGAGGGTTGTCTTGCAGGCGGTATTCATTGGGATTCAATCTCTGTTTCGCTAATTACATATTATATTTGAATAGCAGCACAGCTACAAGGTTGCATCAAAAAATTTCCCCTTGAAATAGTAGGGAGGGAGGTGCTCTGTCTGCTGAACTATGCAAAAACAGACTTTTTTTTTTTAAAGGGTTATGCTTTCTACATACATGATAACAGACAAATCATAGCCCTGTGATTTAGCTTCACGAAAAATAGCTTTTGAAAGATTTCTGATATGGACCTTTTGGCTTTCTTTCTTTTTATGACTCCCTTGTGAAAACATTATACCTTCTCCTCCTCCCTCCCAATATATTAGTAGACATGTTTTCCAACCTTTTCTTGAGTGTGTTTTTAATGCTTTGAAAATATTTAATTATAATAGAAACCAAGCCTTCAAGCACTGCCTTTTCTATTTCTTTATTGACATATATTAGAAAATCAATCAGCTCTAACTCTACCTGTATATTCTGAGGAATTTATTAGGGCTGTATAGCATTCTAAAGTAAAATGACACTGCAAGAGGCTCAGTTGTGAACAGAGCCCAGATCTACATATTTTTAAGCCAAGAGAACCCTTTCTGAAGACTGGCAAGTGCCGATCCAAAGCACTGCACAGTCTTACTGTTTGTGCTTTAAAAATATTTGACCTTTCTTCAAGAAGATAAAGAGATACTTTTAAAAAAGGTTTTCCAATATTTGATCTTGCTTAGTAGTCTTCTGTCTGCGTGCACTGAATTAGTCATGCTTTCCAAGATGGCAGTGCCCCAGCATTTATTTTTCCAATGATGGTGTTTTGAAATTCTTCCAGTTTTGGTCTGCTGCTTCCCTCCTTTTGGCACACAAGGTAATAAGTTTTTGTAGATAACAGCTCTGAAGCTGTCTGACAACAATTCTGTAAAAAGAAAAAAAAAAAAACCAGTAGCTAATTTCTAAAAAGAGAAATGCTGGGCAGAATATAATACTATTCTATTTTTCATTGGTCAAGTTTCACTTCCGATGTAGGATCCTATTCTGGGTACCATGTTTTAAGAAAGGAAGGACAACGAGGTTCACAAAGGGAACTCAAATGTAAGTCCTATGAAGAGAAATTGAAAAATTGGGTCTTAAGAAGACTGAAAAGGAGACTTAAGAAGACAAGAGAAGTCTTAAAATCTGAGGAGGTCTTAAGAAGACAAGAGAAGACTGAAGATGTACGATAACATTCTTCAAAGATCTAGAAGGATATCGCACAGAAGAAGATCATTACCTCTTCATCATCTGACAGTCCAAAATACAGAAAGTGATGACTCTGAGGGGTTCTTGGTGCTCTCCGAGATTGATAGTTTTCTTGCAGATGTTTCATTACCCAAACTAGCTGGCATCATCAGTGCACTTAAAGACCCCTCATTTCAACCTGAGCTACAAATATTCTCCTTTAGAAGCGGTGTGTATGTTACAAACAGGCAGGCTCCAACTGAATGTTAGAAACAGGTTTCTAACAGTTTGGCAACGAAACCACTTCCTAGAGAAGTGGTGAGGCTTCCTTTCATTGAAGGTCTTCAAGCAGAAGCTAGACACCTATCAGTCAGGGATGCTTTTATGTGCAGAAAGGAATTGAACACAATGGCCTAAGTTGTCCTTTCCAATGCTGATTGTGTAGTTTTGTGTATGGCAATCTTTTTTTCTCTCTAGTCTCCATTCCTTTGGAGACTGAGATAATTGGCAATGGAAATGGACCTAAATTAAACAGCAGATGTGCCAGAATAAAAACTGGGTAGGACCACCCCTCTCTTCCTGACACCTTCTTTGTTTTGAAACCCTTCCTTTCTTGCTGCTCGTGTTATTTGTCCTTCTATTTCAGTAGAAGACATTGTTCTTGCTAAAGTCCAGTTGCTTGCTTGTAGAGACTTGTGGAATCAGGCCAAGGACCACATGTGACTTCTGAGCTGCCTGTTGCTTGCTTGTAGAGACTTATGGAATCAGGCCAAGGACCACATGTGACTTCTGAGCTGCCTGTTGCTTGCTTGTAGAGACTTATGGAATCAGGCCAAGGACCACATGTGACTTCTGAGCTGCCTGTGTCTGCTCTAGAATTTAGGGATTAAATGATAAATCTTATACACTAAACCCTTTGGGCTCTTAGTTCAGGTTTGTGTGAATGCTACATAACATGGCAGGAAGAACCACACATGCTTCCACAGTTTCTTACTTCCACAGTTTCTTACTGTGTGGTGGTGAGGAGAGCGATTTCTTGTATCTGTGGCTTCTGGGAAGCAACAAACAAGAGCCTTGGTGGAGCAGCGGACTAAAGTGCTGTTAAGTAGCACTTAGCTACCAGCTGCCTGCAATTACTGAAAATTCAAATCTCACCAGGCTCAAGGTTGACTCAACCTTCCATCCTTTCGAGGTAGGTAAAATGAGGACCCGGATTGTGGGGGCAATAAGATGACTTTGTATAAAAAAGAACACCGCTTGGGGGGGGGGTGGCGGGGAAAAAGCCTTACTAAGCAGGTATATACAAAAGTATGAAGGCTATTGCTTAACGCATTGTAAGCCGCTCTGAGTCTCCGGAGAAGGGTGGCATATAAATTGAACCTGTAAATAAATAAATAAATAATAAAACTATCTCAGTGTATTAAGTAGAAAGGATATAAAAATGTTTCATGTCATGGGAAGAGGAAGCAATTCCTTTAAGGATGCCTTGTTTTTTATCTAAGGGGCCCATGGTATTTCTCTACTGTTGCACTAGGGATGTTGGGAGATGATACTTTATCATTGCAGATTTGGTCGGGAATATTGACCACTCCATAATTTGTAACCTGACATGAATTTCCTTCTTTGTCCTGAAAGAAGAGATGAAATAGAAATATCCAACCAGCAAACTGCACAAATGAAAACTTCAAAAAAGGTAAAAAGGAAAAGAGACGAGACGTGTTTTGCAGGCTAAAACATTTGACAAAACAACAAGGAAAGCTATTCTAAAGCTGAACAGCAATCCTTGAAATGCAAACTGAGAGTATTTGTGCAACTCTGTGGAAAAAATATATATAAATCTAGCAGAAATATTAATTCCTAACATAAATGGAGAGTATATGAGAGGGCACACAAAGAGCAAAATATATTTTAAGTTCACCAACCTTTGCTGGCTTTGTAACCCAGCTGGGGGGGGGGAGAGGGGATGGTTCTGCATGAGCGGTGGGCAAGCGTACATGGGTATGCAGCTCCATTTGTGCAAGTGGGAATGCGTGCACGCCACACACAAATGGAGTGTGCATGCTCACCCACTGCTTACATGGCCCGGTTCCAAATGGCTCAAGGCTCGGTAGTAGACTGTGGCCTGAAGATTGGGGGCTCTTGTTTTAAGTGGAAAGAGAACTAATGGAAATTTACAAATTAACATTTTTTGAAATTTGATCACTTTTAAGGTTATTACTATTAGAGTCATATTTTGATACGTAGTTACTGAGTCAATTTTAAATTGTACATGAAAAGTGTTTTGCCTTTTCACACAAAACAATCAAAAAATGAGGATGTGACACAAAGTGAATTAACTAGATAACACACTTGTCCCATTCTTGTGCCCACTGACCAGGTAATTTGAATCCAGGGCTACTTGAAAACCTGAAGACTGACATGACTGGGCCCTTGTTGATATTAGACTAGAGAGTGAAAGAGGAATGGATGTTCAATAAATGCTTTAAAGTAATATCTCTGCTGTTTCTTGGGAAGTCTTGGAAGTATTTCCCCAGTAAGTTCTATTCAACAAGGCAAAGACTTCCTGTAAGACTGTTGTAAGATTGTACAATTTTGCAATTACAACAACAGTTCTAACTGGACTAATTGAATGAGATTTTGGGAGTTCAGTATGGATCTACCTCAATGGTGGGATTCAGCCAGTTCGCACCACTTCGGGAGAACCGGTTGTTAACTTTCTGAACAGTGTGGCAAACTGGTGGTTGGAAGAAATAATTAGGGCAGAGAACCGGTTGTTAAATTACTTGACTCCCACCACTGATCTACCTGATTATTGAGTATACTTAATACAATATTTTTCATAGCATCCTCACCATAGTTTTATATGCCTTTACATGCAATCCTGGGCATAGTTAACTTGGATGTTCCTATAAAGATCAGTGATTAGAGATGGGTCAGATAACATGGCCCATGGATTGCAGGCAGCCTCTTAACCCATCAACTATATGTATATTTAGTGCATGTTGTTCTGGGGTCTCTGCTCATCATACTTCCTCCAATCCTAAAACCAGGCAGGAAATGTTCAGGGCTACCATACCATAATCTGAACATTTCTGGAAACATCCCATATTTGGAGAGAGAAAAAATCATATTTAAGGCTCCAAAAATTGCTCTCACCTGAGCTGGATGAAAAATGCATGCCCAATGCTCTAAGAAGAAAATTATATTAGTTTGTCCAGAATTGCATCTAAAGGGGTATATAATTGGTAAGAATGCTATGAAAAATATTGTATTAGGAATCCTCAGTAACCAGTATTTTTGTTATGCCTGGCGGATATATTCTTATTGGACTCCCAAAACCTCACTCAATTAGTCCAACTGTGGAGCTGTTCACACCCTTTCTCCAACAGCTTTTTTCTCCTTACAAATAATAAAGTGGGACTGAATCCCCCAGAGATCCTTATAACAGGTATGAGAAGATTTTAAATGAGAGAATCCTTAAAACCCAGAGCTAGAATATCTGGGCTGCCAAAATCCAGACAACTGCTAGTTAGGAGCAATGAAATAAAAAAAAAACCTCTATTCCTTTGTTGCTGTTTGGAAACTTTCCACATTTGTTCAGCCTAGATAATACAGTAGCTTAATACCACACTCCTGCTAGACTCTGAAACAGGTGAGTCTTGAGACCTCTATTTTCCTGCCCAGCCTGATCAGAATTCATCAAGGTATGATGTTGATAGATGTCACTCCAGCAAAGGCAAATTCTGTGAGTGAAACAAGAGGGTCCAACTCCTCTTAAGATCTGCCAGGAAATTCATTAAAAAGTGTCTGTTTCATTGTACAGCTGCCATCTTTTGTCATTCCTTGTTCTGTCAGGCTATTCATTGTAATGTATACTTGTTATTCATTTTTCAGCACAGATAACAAAGGAGGTAAATAAGACTGAAATAAGGCTTAACTGCTTGGCAGGAGATCCTTGTGAATGCTGACTGTAATTTAGGTTGGGTCCAGAAGTACATGACTACTGCATGCAAACATACATATGCTAGTCTAATCCTTCCCCCCCCCACCCCCTTGGTGCATTTACAGCCGTTCAGAAATTTTAATCCTTATGCATAGTACGTAACCAAGCATATCACCACCAGCACAAAAGAAGCAAACTCAGCATTGGTGCTATGCATCTGGCAAGGTGTGCAATATGGGAATACATGATAACAGAAATAAAAACAGGTTCATCCTTTTCTACAATGGGATTCTAACATTCCAGATACGATGCTTAAAGCAGCCCTCATTGCTGGACCAGCAAGTGGTTCCTGCAGTGTAATAACCATCTTTCAAATACAGTTATCCTGTTTCTTATACTCATACTCTCAATGGTTGTCTGGCATTTGGTAACACAATTCTTTTTTTTTTTAAATAATTTTTTTTTTTCCTTCTCCCTGCCTTACCAATAGAGAGCAAAGCAGGCTTCAGGCTACAATTCTTCAATTTTTATCTTCACAATTACTGTTAGGTAAGTTAGAATGAAGAATAGAAATTGGTTCAAATTCACCCAATCTTCTTTATTTAAAGGCATTTCTCTTCCTTCAACAAGACACCCAAAATGTCAATAAAAAGACATCTTTCTCTCTTGCCTCTAGTGTTTGCCAGGGGAAAAAAGAGCTCTATCACAGTTTGGTGAAACAGCAGTAGCATCTACAGAAGGTGGTCACAGCAATATGCCATAATAGTGGTCCTTTTTCTTTTCTTGGAAAAGTGGTGATACAAACAGTACAACATTTTATCTATAATAAAGAACACCCACAAAATATTCTTATGTCTTCTACCTTTCTTCACCTATGAAAGAGGCTTCTATTTTCTACCATATCCTTGAAGTACTTTTCTTTCAAATTTCTAGATAGGTGATGTTTATCATATTTAGAAGATGTTTTGGAGTTTCCTTAATTGTTGTGAGGTTGGAAAGGTGTGGTATTATGGTTTTGTTCAGCTACTCATCTTTCTATCACTTTTCAGCCTCCCTTCCTACTCCCTTGAGAAAGTGCTGTAGGAGGCATTCTCTCAAGATGGTTTCTGTCCTGGTTTCACTGAAATTTAGAAAGCAGATTTTGGAAAGATGATTGAGATTTTGGAAAGATGATTGTAGGATTAAAGATATAGACCTTCTTTGTTCGCTTTGTTGCTAAAGGTACATGAAAGATCTTGTGGTACCACCAAATGAATTTCATCAAAATTGTACAGTGGTACCTCAGTACTCATCATTAATTGGTTCCAGGAGGCACGATGCGTACCAAAAAGGATGAGTACCAAACAATTTTTTTCTCACAAGAAATGATGTAAGGAGTTACAAGGCAGCTGACACTAACAAGTCCTAGCTTGTGCGATGAGTACCAAACAAACAATGAGTAACGGGACAAAATTTTCATGTCAAAATGTGCTGAGTACCAAATCTGATGAGTTTCAAAGCAGTACCAAGGTACCACTGTATTTACCTTTGAAAAATAAAGCTTATTCCTTTTTACATCGCATTGAATGAGAATAGTAAAAGGAAGAGTCTGATTCAGCACAGCTCATAGGCTATTTTAAATTAACATTTTGTCATATATTTGACTACTTTTTCTAAGGCATAAAGGAAAACAAATCAGGAATCAGGAATCTTGCATGGCACATAAATTTACTTATGTATTATGGATAGTAGTTTAAAGGCTTTGCTAATATGTGGTATCTTTGGAAACCAACAGAACTGCTATCTATATAACTGCTCCGAAACAATTTATCGTAATGTATGCAGGGAGGAATGTACAAAGGAATTGTTGTCAAATGTCTCTTATATTTTGGGGATTTGTACATTCAGAGTTTGTAAAAGAAAAAGAAAGGCAAATTGCTTCATTCCAGTACGTCTGTCTGTTTGTGTGTTTGTGCCTCTGTGTGTGTGTGTGTTACAGTCAGTTTACCCAGAGTACTGTATGAGCAGCCTTTAAAGCTTCAATGCCTCCTTCCCCATAATGGCGTAGGCTGATCTTCCTGCAACAGTCTAACAGTCTATTGATAGGAAAAGGCAAAGCAAGCAGATGCTTTCAACAGTGCTGGATTTTGAAGGAGGCCAGCTGCTTGAGGCGACAGGCTATTGTCTGAAATGTGAAATTTATTACACAGGACAGCACACACAGGAAAAATTAGGTGATCCAGAAGGGAGGAGGAGGAGGGAGGCAGCAGCAATATGTGCACGTGCATGCGTGTTACATATCTGTGGAGCTTGTTTGAGCAGGTTTATGGTGCGAGGCAGGCAACAGTGGGGCTGCCCAGGGTATTTTTTAAAATATATCTTTGCCTTGGAAGTGGTATCAGAATGGGGTTCCTTTAAACTAACACCTTGGGAGACATACTCCAGTGGCCAGTGAAATAAAAAGAACAAACAATAAAGACAACCCAGGATTTGCAAAAACAGGGTTTTGTTCTCCCAACCCCACCAAAGGGAGGAGGGGCTGCAGTCAGGCAGGGGCCTGTCAGTTTGTAGAAAAGTTTAATAAATTCCATGTCATTCTAAAGACCATCATGTGCCGAATTGCCCAAGGCTGATAAAAGCCGATCAACCTCTTGATAGGCGACTGCAACGCTCCAGCACACGTTATTGCTTTGATACATTATACAGAGGGGGAAAGGGTGGTTGGGTGGATTTTCCTCTTTTTTTTTTTTTTTACTGCTAGTTTGTTTGCTTGAGGTGTCATTTGTGGGTGTGTGGGTTTGTGCTTTAAATATGGACAGACAGTTCACAATGTTTTTTTTTTTCCTGTACATTTTTCAAGGAATGATAAAAACACTTAGGAATGTTAAATGTGTAGCTGCCATCTGCAGCTGCTTCACTCCTTGTGAATTGGAGCTCTGCAGAAATGCCATCTAGCAATCCACGCATAGAAGTTCATGTAATCCTCCTTTTGCAGTAGGAAGGAAAAGTGTGCCTTCAATATTCTATTCCAAAAGGCTAGACCCTGTCCCTTTCAGACATATTAGGACGGGGATATGCTGTTGGGAGGGGGTTGTCCCATCAAATCAGCGTTGACTCCTGGCAACTGACTGGATGAGCCCCTGCAAGATTTGGCAAGATTTCAAAAGTGGTTTGTCCTTGGTTGCTTCCAAGTCTTGAGAGAGAGCACATGGTCGAAGGTCACTCATCTGATGGTGTGCTAGATGTCACACTGCCCTGATTTCTAGCCTGATGCCTTTAACCATCACAATACACTCAACTGGTTCTCTGTATGAGGATGACAATTCCCAAAGTCGACTAATGATTGGAAATCCAGAGGCACTGCAATCTCAAATATATCAGGAAAGTACCAGGTTGGGAAAATCTGTCGAACAAAATAGCTCTAAGCTGGAAAAATGTTATGCTGATGTAATCGATGTGTATCCTTTATTTGGCTCAGAAGTTATGTTCATCTGCCTTTGAAGCCAGTTTTTTTACATGTGATGACTGATGGAACCAAACGTTGTGCTTCCAAAATAAAGTTCAGATACAAGGCCAGGATTACACCCACAATGTTCCTTTTCTGGCTTAGATTTTAATCCAAGCTTGAGAAGAAAGGTGTCACTCTCTCCATTTCTCCTGTTTCCTTTACATCAGAAAGGGAGGGGAGAGGGAGGGAGGGAGGGAGGGAGGGAGGAAGGAAGGAAGGGTCCTTGGGAGACAGGAGGAAGAGCTGCATTTTAGGCAACAGTCTGATAAAATTTGAGTCTGATGGAGGAGGGGTGGCAAAAGCATCTCAGAAGGGACCCTCCTTAGTTTCCCAGAGAGTAAAAGCGAAGGAAGGACTTTCAAACTTGTAAGAATCTGATAATGCAACCTTACAGTAAAGATGGAATTTGTAATCGTAGTTACGCTTCTTGTCTGTATTACCTTACAAGACGGACACACTCCCAACCGGGAAAGTTTTCCTAGCATTACTTCTATTTCATAGGGGTAATGAATAAAACCATTTCATGAAAAGAAAACATTCACTAAGTTCTCATAGCTAGACTGAGATGGAGAGAATCCAGAGAAGTGGTGAGTTTGGCATAAGAAGAGAGGTGGAATTTGCAGAGAAGCTAGAAAACGAAGGTTTAAGAGGAAATTGGCAGGTTCTCAAGCGATCTATAAAACTACCACAATCCAATCTCTGTGCCTCAATCCAACTTTTGTGCCACCTTAATGTACTGTCCGTATGTATATTTTGTATCACGCACATACACAAAAGGGACGCAACTTGTGTTACAACAGACCCTGTTTCAACATTTTGATGAAAGTCTTCAATCCTGCAGAGGCCTCTGCCTGTATGAGTTGAAACTGGACTTTGAGTACATTAAATTGATTTTTGGAAGAAGTCATTCAACTTGCTGAGCCAAGTTATAAGATTGATGGAAGAAACTTGGACTAATGCATCCAGCTTTCTTTTCCCCTCCTGATCAAGTACTTAAATACAGAAGAAGAAAAAAAGTTTTGAAAATGCTCGCTGTTAGTTAGCAAGCCAGTCTTCATTTGTCACCTTTCAAGAAAATGCCAAATACTAAAAAGCATACGGGAAATCACAACATAAATAAATATATGCATTAAATATCCCTGATGAATATTATGTTTTTCTGCAACTTTGGCTTGGACACTTTCTGACTTAGGAGAAATAACTGTTGACCTGCTGCATTTGTTTAAAAGTAGTTGGTGTGAAGTGTTCTCTGAGAATAATGCAGTTTAATGAATAACAACAACTTTTCTGTCTGTTTAGAAAGTAAATGCAAAACATACTTTTTAATATGCATAAAATATATTAAGCCCTATTTCCCACCCCAGAAGTATCAAAAAGTTCACTTTCTAAAACAAGCAACTTTGAAAACCCAATTTCTGCTTCACATTTCTATGCTGTTCTAAGAATTTTTTCCCAGCCTGCATTAATTAAATTTTAATATTTGTGTGCAAAAGTATAAGACTATTTTAATTTTGACTCACCCAGGAGTCAAGCATTCTCAAATGATGCAACAGAGTAGAAACATCAATGGTTTGCATTATAAATGTTTTAGCAGAGTGACTATTATTAGAAATGTATCCAGGACTTTATTCTGTTTATGCTAATTAAATTCTGTTTATGCTAATTAAACCCAAGCCTGAATGTAGAGTCCAGAGGGAGGGTGGTTTAAAAAGAACTGTTCTTGCTTGAAAAACTGTGACCTAACCTTATTCCCATGAAATGACAATGATTTCTCCACTCTGTATTGTGAAGCCAGCATAGTAACATCCCATGACTGGTGCACACTCAGTAAACTGATGCTTACATGTATATATCTTTTGTTTTTAACCAATGTTTATTATTTATTTATTAATGAACCAAATCCGATGCTTTGATAAAGAGTAGCATTTAAAAAAATCAACCTCTAAGTTATATTACAACCAGGAAATCAAAGGCAGAAAAACATGCAAACACAGAATAAAATTTGTATTTCATTTATTGGGTTGATTGATTATTAAAGCCCTAAGGAGGAAAGATATTTTCCAGGCACAAAAAGAAAAAGAAACAAAAAAAAATGCTTAGGGGAGCATTAAGTATGCTTGACCCCACATTCAAATCTGCCTCTCTCTCAGTCTGTCTCTGATGCCAGTGGCAGAATTACCAGAAAACAGTTACAATAAAGGGTTAGAAAAAGTAATTACAGGCCATTCAAAATATTTTTTTAACTTAATCAAAGGTATTAATTGCCATAATCATAACATTTTTGATAATGGGTAAACATAATAAATAAAGCATAGTACAATGTTAAAATATGAAACCATCCATGTACAATATTAAAAAGTCATTAAAAACGTAGTACTACTTCCAAATCAAAGTACGGCCATACATCCTAGCATAATGTATTAATATAATATGTGCCAATAAACAGATGTTGTCTGGACTACAGGAAGCTTCCAGTGGTCTCCCAAGAGAAATTCCATGGACATATAGAAACCAGAGACTTGATGATGAGGGCATGGGTTCCTACTATTAATATCATAGGACCCAGATTGTTGGGGGCAATATGCTGACTTTGTAAACCACTTAGAGAGGGCTGTAATAGCACTGTGATCGGTATATAAGTCTAAGTGCTATTGCTGTCATGAACAGCATGAGATAATGGGATATATTGCCATTTTAAAAGATCATATAAATATACTATAGGAACAGGTCCGCAGAAGAATTCCATAAAAAGAAGCATCTTATGCCATAGCAAATAATAGGTCACTGAGACAAAAATCTTGTGAAAAGATGGAGAAATAAAGCCCATTTGTAACCCCTCACATGCTAATTTTCTTACTGAAAGAAACATGCATGGGTAAGTACTTCAGCTACTTGAAACCAGCATGCCTTTATTTAACAAATTATATGGCCATGTTTTTCTTCTTCTGGTTTTTCCTGTAACAGTTTCCTCCCATATTATAACAAGCTGGTTAAATATGTAAAGAAAGTGTTAAGAGCCATCACACCATTGTCCTCAAATGAAGCACCAATTTCTTTTTTTTTAGTGTCTCAGGCAGGCATCCAGCTCCAGTATCTGTCTCTGTTACAGGGGTACCACTTAGCTTTCAGAATAATCAACATCAGAATAACCCCTCCTAACTTCATTTATCCTTCCTAGAACTGCCCAAATATTCCTTTTGTGATATGCAATACATCCTACTGAGCTTGAATTATGCAATGTTCTCAATAGAGCAATAGATTCCCTTTGGACGATATTATATCCTCCAAAGGATATAATCTCTCTCTCTCTCTCTCTCTCTCTCTCTCTCTCTCTCTCTCTCTCTCCCTCCCTCCCTCCCTCCCTCCCTCTCTCACACACACAAACATCTTTTTTAAAAAAAAAAATTAGGGGAAAGAATCACTTTTTTTTTTTAATTGCATGGTGCCTTGTGGGAAGTGGAGAGAGACTGAGAGAGAGATTTCAGATCACATATCTATTCTTTCAAAATAGAGCACCTGTCCTTGCTCCTTTCTACTTCTTTCTGCTATTAGCTAAAGTATTTGAGCTAGATATGAATTGGATTTCTCGTGTGTGCCTGCAGAACTGTTCATCGTATGTGATGGGAATGAAATGCATTTTAGGTAGAAGCCTGCAAGGGAAGAGAATAGGAAAGTATCTGCAAATCTTTTAATGTTTCCCATTTTTCAAGAGTGTTCACTCTGTACATCATAATCCCATTTTCTGCCTTCAACATGTCATTCCTGCCCACTAGATTTGGGGTGAGAACAGGGAGAAATGAGCTGGAAAAACATTAAACAGGTGTTTAAAAAAGAAAAAGAAGTATCATTAGCACTTTACGGATATTTAATGAACTACGTGCAGTTCCCAGAGTAAGTATAATTCTATTTGTGGATAGAAAGAAAATGTGAATATGCATACAAGCATGGCAAAGAATTGGACTTTATTTAGGAACATTAAAAAGTAAGAAAAAAATCCTCTGTGTATATTTTTGTTCTATGGCTACGCTGTTACTGTCAAAAGGCAAGAGGTTTTCACTGGTATTTCAATTAAACAATCAATTTTGCAACTCAGACCTACCTTCTTTGGCTTACAAACTAGGACATAGATGTGCTGACCTTGAACATTTCAATTTGATTGATTCGCTCCTATTTTTCTTTCATTTTATTCTGATCTCTCAACAAGTCCTTGCTGTTCTTCAAGGATCTACAGTAGAACAAGTGCTGGGACAATCATCTTGATCAGGCTTTCTGAGTAAATGATTCTGACACAGCTTTTCCAGTACTGGAATCATTGGAAGAAGAGGTTTCAAATTCCCTGATTTACACATACACACATAACTCTTCCAATCCTGCTCACTGATCAAACTCACTTTCCCAATTTGCTAAACAATTGGGTAGAAGAAAACAGACTTTCCTAATGAAATCAAGATGGCTCTGCTTTTCTCCAATTCAGCAAAGAAAGTCTCTTCTGAGGGTGTCCAAATCAGTCTTGTGTTCACCTGATAAGGAAATGACACATCTAAGCATCTCACTCAAATATATAACAATCCTCAGGGAGGCCACTTGCTCCTTAGGTCTTTGAAGAGCTTTGCAGAGCTTTGAAGGGATATCTCATGTTGATGGATATTTGATTGAATCACCAATTGATTGAAATTAAAGCAAAGATCCACCTAGAAAACTGAATCAGCACAAATTCAATAGACTCTGTGCAATTTCCAGATAGTTAAATAATATACATCCATATATAGAAAATGTGATGGGAGTCTGATATCACCATGTTCACAAAAAAAGAGGGAGTCAAGCTATTCTCCAAAGCACCTGAGGATAGAAAAAGAAGCAATGGGTGGAAACTAATCAAGGAGAGAAGCAATTTAGAATTAAGGAGAAATTTCCTGACAGTTAAAACAATTAATCAGTGGAACAATTTGCCTCAGGAAGTTGTGAATGCTCCAACAGTGGAAGTTTTAAAGAAGATGTTGGATAACCATCTGTCTGAAGTTGTGTAGGGTTTCCTGCCTAAGCAGGGGTTGTATTAGAAGACCTCCAAGGTCCCTTCCAACTCTATTATTCTATTCAATATGTCATCCAACTCTGCCTCTATCAGTATTTTTTAATTTTGCTTTATGGTCATTCCCTTCCCCAGCTCTTAGTTTCTTGAATGTAGCCGGCCACAAGTCAGAACTTTGTTTCTTTTTGGCTAATAAGTTGTTACCCATCACTGCTTTTCTAGCTAACAAAACGAGGAGTTTGATCTAGTTCTCAGCACTCTAAATAAGAGCACAAGGTCGGCTGAGCCAGTAGGGACTCTTCTGTCAAGCCAGTTCACAATCTGGAGTTACCTCTTATTTATATTCTGCCTGATTAGGACATCTGTAAGCATCTTGACATACAAGGTATGAATGAGTACCAAGCTAACACTTTCTATAGTTAGACTAAATGGTTCTCTTTTATGAAAAGAGGGTGGTGAAGCTATGGATGTCTCTTTCTCTATGTTAGTTTCTTTCTCTGATCTATCTTTTTATTACTATTACTATTACTATTACTATTATTATTGGTTAATCTGTAGTGAGATTCACAGACTTTGAGGCTGGTTAATAGCTCAGCAGCTCGAGTCCTAACCAAGGACCTAGGAACTGTTAAGGTATCGTCGGAGGATGTAAGCTGTTCTGAGTAAGGTGGTTTTTTGTAGAGTCAAAATGTTCAAGTCCGGTAAATTTAGAATTTCTAAATAGCGGGGTAGCCCTTTGGGTATTGCTCCAAGGGCTCCAATTACAATCGGAACAACACATGATTTCTTTTTCCATAGTCGCTCAACTTCGATTTGCAAGTCCCGGTACTTTGTGATTTTTTCTTGCTGCTTATCTTCAATCCGTGCATCGCCAGGTATTGCAATGTCAATGAACCATACTTTTTTCTTTTCAACTACTGTTATGTCAGGTGTGTTGTGGACCAAGTGCCTGTCAGTCTGAATCCTAAAGTCCCACAAGATCTTGAGTTTCTCATTCTCTAGAACTTTCTCAACCTGATGTTCCCAGTGGTTTTTGCTGTATTCAAATCCAAACTTCTGGCACAATTTCCAGTGAATGATCTTAGCAACACGGTCATGGCGTTGTAGGTAGTCGGTTTGTGAAATTTTGCTGCATCCACTGATCAGGTGGTTGACTGTCTCATCTTTCTCATTACAGAGGCGGCATTTGCTGTTGGTGGTAACATGTTGAATTTTTGCCTTCATGCAGTTTGTGGCTAGGGCTTGTTCTTGAGCTGCCAAAATAAAGCTTTCTGTTTCTTTTTTCAGTACTCCTGATCTTAACCAGTTCCAAGTTAGTTTCTGGTCATCTTTGCCTTCAATACTTTTCAAGTATTGGCCATGCAGAGCTTTGCTTTTCCAATTTTCAGCTCGTTGCTCAATTACTTCTTTCTTATATTCTGCTTTTGTTTTAGTTGTCTTTAAAAGGCCTCCTTTATTTACTTCCTTAATCATTGGTTCTTCACTTTTCTGGATATAATCATTCAAGCTGCATTTTTCTTCTTCCACAGTCTGCTTTACTAGTAGGAGTCCTCGACCACCCTCTGCTCTTGGTAAATATAATCGGTCAACATCACTTTTAGGGTGCAAGGCATGATTCATTGTCATAAGCTTCCTTGTTTTTCTGTCCAAATTGTCTAACTCCATCTGGGTCCAGTCAATTATTCCTGCAGAGTATCGAATCACAGGTATAGCCCAGGTATTTATGGCTTTTATGATGTTTCCTCCACTCAGTTTGGACATTAATATCTTACGAATTCGCCGAATGTACTTGGCTGAAGTTATTTCCTTGACTTTATTATGCATTAAGTCAGAGGCCTCTAAAATCCCCAAGTACTTGTAGCCTTCTTCTGATTTTACTGCCTTTATCGTTTCTTCATTCTCTAGTTCTATTCCATTCTCTTCTATGATCTTACCTGCTTTGGTTGCTATTGTTGCACATTTGTCAATTCCAAACTGCATACCAATGTCTTGACTGAATTCTTTTGTGTGTTCAGTTAATAAATTCAGTTCAGCTTTTGTTTTACCAAACAGCTTCAAATCATCCATGTACATCAAGTGCGAGATTTTCAGTCCTTTCTTTGCAAGTTTGTATCCACAGCTCAGATTTTTCAAAATGATTGTCAGTGGTAGCATTGAGAGTATAAAAAGTAGGGGGGAAAGGGAATCGCCCTGGAAAATGCCTTGTTTAATTTTAACTTCACCTAGTTCTTCTTCATTAGCCATAAGTTTTGTTTTCCAGAGGTTCATTGAAGATTCCATGAATTTTTGTATGTTTCTGCTGATGCCAAAGATTTCCAGGCATTTCTTGATCCAGCTATGGGGAACTGAATCAAACGCTTTCTTATAGTCTATCCAAGCCATGAACAGGTTGATTCGTCTTTTCTTTGAATTCTTTAGGATTAGCTTGTCAATCAGCAATTGATCCTTTGTTCCTCTTGAGTTTTTGCAGCATCCTTTCTGTTCTACAGGAAGCAAGTTATTTCTTTCCAGGTATCCATAGATTTGGTTTGCAATGATACCAGTAAGAAGCTTGTATGTTGTTGGCAAACAGGTGATTGGCCTATAGTTTCCTGGGGCTTTTCCTTTTTCTTTATCTTTTTGGATCAAAAATGTTCTTCCAGTTGTCATCCATTCATCATTTTCAGGTGTTTTTAGGAACTGGTTCATCTGGGTTGCCAATCTTTTTGTGCACACTTGTAAGTGCCTTTAACAAGAAGCCATGTAGCTCATCTGGCCCAGGTGCACTCCAGTTCTTCACTTTTCTTGACTGTCTTTGCACCATTGCTTTTGTTATTTTCATGTCTTCCATTTTATGTACTTTAATAGAATCCTCAACCTGTTTGATCCATTTTGCATTTCTGTTATGCTTCTTGTTGTTTTCCCACAAATTCTTCCAGAATTTCAGAGCTTTCTCTTTATCAGGCTTTTCATTTGTTGTTATTCCTTCTTTATTTTCTAAGCTCTTATAAAACTGGTGCTGATTTGCTCTGAACTATGAGTTTTCTTTGAACTGAGTTACTCGGTTTTCATACCTTTTAATCTTTTTGGCAATGGCAAAAAACCCTCTGCTTCAGCTCTTCAATTACTACCGCAATCTCCTTATTCCTCAGATCGTATCTTGCTTCCAGGCTGCTTTTGACCTGCTTGTTCTTTAACTGACCTTGCCTTAGGTTCTTCAAGTTGCTCAAATCTCCACGTAATTTTTTTATCTTCAATTCTAACCGAATTTTCCACTTAAGCTTCCCCTTCTTGCCTCTTTGGTTCTTTTGTATTTTCAACCCCAGTTCTTTGGTGGTTATGACGGCTGCTGCATACATCAGTTGGTTTGTTTCGGCTAATGTAGTGGTTCTAATAGTTTGCACAGCCTCATTGACCTTTTTTAGTACATTTCTCAATTCTTTCCGGTTCACTTGGTTCAGTTTTGGCAAACGTGTTCTTTCAGCATCTTCCATTTGATGCTTTATTTTTCCAGCTAATTGAGCACTATCTTTTGGTATTTGTTCTTCAGTGCTTCCTTGTTCTATATCTTCATCCATTTCAGTATCCTCTTCCTCCCTTTCTTTCTCAATTTGCTTTTGAGTCTGCAAATCATTCTTGATGTTACTCTTCTTTGTTGATGTACTCAGACCATTAATTGCTTTCTCTTCTATTGCTATTAATTCTTCTGTAGTGAAAAATTTGTGGTTTAGGATTACACGTCGTTGGTCCATTAACCTTTGTTCACTGGTGTCACAGTCTGTATGGTTCATCTTCCAAATCCGATACATTCATTTTTGAAATCCACGTTTTGCTGGCTCAGACTGATAGTAAGCTTCCATAATAAAGATGTTTTCTTCCTTAGTCCTTATTTTTCGCTTTGGGGGTTTTTCTTCCAGTAGCTTGTCAGCTCCATGCCCTGGTTGCCTAGCAGAGGGAGCTGAGCCCTATAGCTCATTTTTCGTAGAATGCCCAGGAGCCATAGCATCCAACGGAACCCTTGTTAATCCGGGCGACGGTTCAGCCGGCATAAATTTCATTTTTTTTGTATTCACCATGTTTGAATGGGTTGTGGAGCAGATTTTGTCTGGCCCTTCACCTAAGATCTGTCTGATATGGTTGCACCTGTTCAGCATAGCTCTTAGGATCATTAGAGCACGCAAGCCCCTCCACCACGACAAGGTAGAGCTCCTCGGAGGGGTTACTATTATTATTATTATTATTATTATTATTATTACTATTATTTTATTTGTCAAGCATATATAAGATAATAGGTAAATGTATAAACATAATTTGAATACATGAAAAGAGTAAGTAAAAGGAATATTAGGACAGGGACGGTAGGCATGCTGGTGTACTTATGCACACCCCTTACAGACCTCTTAGGAATGGGGTGAGGTCAACAGTGGACAGTTTAACATTACGTTTTGGGGGTTTGGGGAAGAAACTACAGAGTGAGGTAGTCCATTCCAGGCATTGACCACTCTGTGACTGAAGTCATATTTTCTGCAATCGAGTTTGGAGCGGTTTATCTTGAGTTTGTATCTATTATTTGCTCGTGTATTGTTGTGGTTGAAACTGAAGTAGTCATTGACAGGAAAGACATTGTGGCAGATAATTTTATGTACAATGCTCAGGTCAGACTGAAGTTGCTGTAGTTCTAGGTTGTCTAAGCCCAAAATTTGGAGTCTGGTGGCATAAGGTATTTTATTACGGTTAGAGGAATGGAGGACTCTTCTCATAAAATACCTCTGAACTCTCTCAATTGTGTTTATGTCCGATATGCAGTGCGGGTTCCAGACAGATGAGCTGTATTCAAGAATTGGTCTAGCAAACGTTTTGTATGTTCTAGTTCAGTGATGGCTAACCTTTTTGCCATTCCGTGCCAAAAGTGGGGGGAACATGGGGGGTGGCAGGTGCGTGTGCCCACATCCATAATTCAATGCGCCCCGCCCTCCCATGCATGCGCACATGATCCCCCCACACTTCCCCCTGCTTTTGGCATGCGATGGCATGGTGGGCCCAGTAGGCCAATTTTTCTCCCTCCCCAGGCTCCAGAGGCTTTCTAGGAGCCTGGGGAGGGCAAAAGCAGCCTTCCCCATCCCCCTGGAGGCCTTCTGGAGGCCAGAAACAGCCAGTTTCCCGACTTCTGGTGGGACCGGAAGGCCTGAAAATCAGTTGGCTGGTGCGTGCATGCACACTGGAGCTGAGCTAGGGCAACACTTGTGTGCCTACCAATATGGCTCCGTGTGCCACCTGTGGCACCGGTGCCATAGGTTCGCCATCATGGTTCTAGTTAGTAGTACAGCATTACCATAGAAGAAGCTACGCAAGATTAGGTTAACAACTCTTAATGCCTTTGGCAATGTTGTTACTTAGTGCCATGTTTTCATTGCAACAATCCCGCACTGGTGTCTCTACTAATAGAACATTGCAGAAAATCACAGTCTTGTCAGAACATAGCAAACTTTACCAGTGTGCATTGTCCAGCTTTAAATCCATCAAAGCCAGTAGAGAGGATATTCTTTGCAGGGGCCCTTGGTGCTCTCTGAGCTTGGTTGTTTTCTTCCAGATGTTTCGTTACCCAAACTAAGTAACATTATCAGTGCTAGTCAGATTCTTTGCAGAAACAGCTGAGCTTGCCAACCAGCTGGACCAATTCTCATGTAGCATGTTTAACACCATCAGTCCTCAGGGATCCAACACCCTGCACTATATCATCGATCACTTAAAATTGTCTGGCCATGTGAATTTTCTTGATGAAATACAGAAGTGGTTTCCTTGCTTTAGCTGGGCCCTGGGGTGATCTGCATGCTCCCCGGGGGGAATATATACCTTTGGAGTACAGTCTTAACATTTTGCACTCATTCTTCTCAGGAAACTGCCCCATCACAATGGGGTAGCACTATAGGACTTGGGGGAATTATAAGTAGGTTGGTAGATATTTATATCCAACTTATATTTATATCAAACTGCCTACCTTCCTCACAAGAGAGGCTCTGGGCGTTCTACAGTTTCATCAATACATAACATATAATCAATTTCATAAAATATTGAAGATGGAATAATTTAAGGTTTAAAAATTTAAAAAAATGTAAAACAACATTATAAAATTGCAAAGACGGAGTGTTCCAAGAGGCAGGGACTAGATGTGGAACTGTTGAATGAGCAAATCTGGCCAACTAGTTCCTTTGCTTCTTAAGATCTCTATTCTAATAATGCATCACCCTCTCTTCAAAAGAGGTCCCCCTTTTCTTAAAGATGAGTTCCAGTCAAGAGCATTAAATAACTGGTAAATGTGTTTAGAGACTCTGTTTAAAGAGCCACTCTGAATTGCTATCATAACAGGACAAATCCTTGTACTAGTTTGCATTCATTTCCTTTTGAAATTATGCTTGGCTATAGGGCATGAAATATTATTCATCCTTCTTACCTCCTTCCTTCCATCTGTTTCTATTCAGATTTGATACTGAGTAGCAACAGCAGCAGTTTTGTGTCTGTGTCTGTGTCTCTGTGTGTATTGCTATGCACACATACTGCTGCTGTTACTACTTAGTATCAAATCTGAATAGATTCAAGTACATATATATAGATGCCGATGTAATTGTTATTTTTATTCATAACTTCTCCTTTACATAGGTGGTAACAGTATGAAAACAAAGGAGAATTGGAATTAAAGAAGGATCTTTAATCCTCTATCTAAAGGTGGTTGTTTATTATCCTCTAAAATGCATCCATGAAAAATAACACAACAATACCGAAAGGAAGATACTGTATAAGAAATGGATTTTCTAGCAACAATATCATCATCGCCACCACCATCTCCATCCCACCTATTCTCATTTTCTTTGCTTTAGAAACGAAAGTGGTCAAGGCCAATTCAGAAAGGATGGTACTGTAATGTCTGTTGGGCACAAGGTTAATATCCATCTCACTCCCTGGCAGTAGCAATTTCACGGATCTTGTCATCTATGGATGGGTTGCAGGAAGAGAAGATCAGCAATGACAAATATCCACATTACCTCCTGGGGGGATTAACATGCCAGGAAAAGTTCTTTTAATGTGAAGCTGTCAGTTGATCAATGATTTGATTATAGATTAGGCTTCATTTTAAAAAGTATCAAGGTTATTAAGAAAAAGGCAAAAATGGCTACATAGCTTCCAGCTATGGTTCCGCTTACTTGGAAGAGTATCTTTCTGCAGCTTTAAATTCCCTTCAAGAAAATGATAAACTTTTATAAAATAATGAATATTGTAACCTAGAGTCTTTTTCTGTTGCAAATTGCAAAAATGCAGCAAAATTGAGAAGACAAAATAGAATTTCTTGAAAGAAACCCAAAAATAAACAATTTAACATCCTTGCTAATATTTACAGTAGTGATAACCTCTTGCACCACAGCTCTGCACATCTTCTTCAATGTTTTTCCATCACACAGAGTACATAACACTAAAGGTCTCTACCTCCCAATTGAATTGTAGATATTAAAGATGGATTATAGGGTTTAACAAGTCCCAAGCAATAGGAAATAAGACAACTCTCTGCAGAAAATATTGATGCTTTATTATGATTAGCCCCTTCAAGTCTCTCTCATAAGAATGTAAGAAAATGCCATTCTTGTTCAAACTGGATAGGTCTGCTATTATGTTTGGTTTGAAAATTACATCTGCAAAGTACAGCTGCTTGGTCATTTGATGGTATGCTTAGCCACTGTCATATAACATCATTACTGAAAGAACTGCTTTTATATATACGCATGCACAGATTCACACCCAGGTGAGACAGAAACATTTGAAGCTCACATAAGCTTAAAACTAATATAGCTGAGAAAACACCTTCTCTTGTAAAATATCTACCTGTTCACTAGAAACACCAGTGAAGGTCCTCCTAGTTGTACCATCTCCATTGAGATATTCATTTGGCATCAATAGCTTTTTCCTTCATAGTGTCCCATTGTGGGAAATACTCTCTTCCTAGAGATAAAGCCAGTGGTGAAATACAATTTTTTTTTACTACCAGTTCTGTGGATGTGGCTTGGTGGGCATGATGTGGGCATGGCTTGGTGGGCATAGAGGGGAAGGATACTGCCTGGGGCCGTTGATCTCGCTCGTGTGGTCTGGCGAGTTCCGGCCATGAATGGTGTGAATGAGTTTTTAATGTTTTTAATGTCTTTAATTTTTAAATGTTATTTTGTAATGATTTTTTTAAAAATATATTGTGAGTTGCCCTGAGTCTTCGGAGAGGGGCAGCATATAAATTGAATTAATTAAATTAAATTAAATTAAATTAAATTACATTAAATTAAATTAAAATCTCCATTCCCACCCCACTCCAGTTGGAAGGATACTGCAAAATCTCCATTACCACCCCACTCTGGGGCCAGCCAGGGGTGGTATTTGCCGGTATCTCCAAACTGCTCAAAATTTCCACTACCGGTTCCCTAGAACCTGTCAGAACCTGCTGGATTTCACTCCTGGATAAAGCATGTTGCAGACTTAAATTAATTACATGCATACCAAAACCTTTGTGGTTTAGTGTTTCATACAAAAATGGAGGGAATTTCTCTCCCCAAAATAGATCCTTCCTAAAGGATTATTCTCACCCACTTCTGTTTTTAAATCGTATCCCAGAAATTTTAGTTTGGATTGCCAATTTTATTTTGGAAAGGTGCCAGCGCATTTATTAGCAGCCATGTTTCTGATAATTTAATTAAAACATTAGGCTTCTAAAGGTGGGGAAACTTCTGGCTAGACTACTAAAATCTTAGAACACCTGCTTGTCAGGAAAAACAAAACCCCTCTGAAAATGACAGCATTGTTATGACTTTCCATCTTCTTGTAACACTTGCCCAGACACACATAGATAAAATAACAATTTTGTCATGATAGCAGTAAGTAGCCTGTCTCTGCCAGTGTAAAATGTACTAGTGCTAGCTATGGCTTAGATAGGATTTTTGCCTCTGTTGATAAGAGAATTTCACTTTCCAGTCCCAATCATTTCAACCATTTTCCCAGCACATTCATTTAAACTCAAAGTACCTCAAGTTTTCTCTAGCTGTAGGCACCTTAAAAACCCGTTTGCCAAGATGTATGAAGGGAGTGCAAAGAGGAATGGGTGTTTTTTAAAGCCTTGTCTCTGGATTGAGACAAGTCATTAAGGATTATAAATAGTTCCCCAAGGTTTAGGAGATATGGGCCACAACCACATTAATATCTTTTAAACCCTTCGAAGAAAGCTCTGTTCTAATATTGGCATTTTATTTATTCATGTGTTTCACTTTCTATTTCAGAGAAATCTCATTGCATTTTCCCAGCTATACTCTATTAGCATGAAACTTAAAGCGTAGTTTGAAATTTAGATTCCGACATAACAAAATCTAGAATTCTGAAAACTGTGTGCAACTGTAACAACAAAGTCTAGCTCTTAAAGTTATCTAGCTAGTTGAATCCATTTGTGGGAACTGGTTGCTACATGTTTTCTAGAATAAACATCATGCAGTGATTGTTGCAAGAAATAACTGTAGTACTCCCTGTTTGAAATATATCCCAAGGCAGAATTGTCAACTGATGGTCACCATGACTATATGATTGAAGTCCCATCTCTATTTCACATCTCTCTGGTTTTTGATTGTGCAGTCCCAGTTATTTTCACTTTTTTGATTATCTAAACCTGTGAATGACCCTGTCCAATGCCATCGCCAAACTACCATATTTTTCGGAATATAAGACGCACCTACCTTTTTTGGTGAGGAAAAGAAGAAAAAGAAAGCTCCCTCTGCCTCTGAGCAATTTTGCCTTGTTGCAGTAAACAGCAAACAGCAAACAGCCTGCTTTACTTTCATTTTTGTTTTCAGCAGAGCTTGATTAGCACAAGGGGGGAAAAAATCTGCTCCAGCAATTTTCCTCCTTGCAGCAAACAGCAGAGCCCTATGCAAAACAGCTGAGAGCAAATCAGCTGAGAGTTGGGAGGCAGATCCAATCAACTTGTGCTAATTAGGCTGTGCTGTAGCTGAAAGGAGCTGTTTTTTCTTGCTGTTTGCTTGCAAGGAGGTAACTGCTGCGAGGCAGAGGCCAGAGGGTGGGGGCCAGTGGGTGGGTGGGGCTACATTCGGGGTATAAGATGCACCTAATTTTTTGCCCCCTTTTAGGGGGGAAAGGTGCATCTTATACTCTGAAAAATACAGTATAAAACAACTTTTCTGTCTCTTCCTTTAGAAAGCTTACCATCTGCTTCTGTGTGTGTTTACTCACAAAAAAAATCCACTTCGATCCATTATTTTTTTCCAACTCTATATGTAGACAGTTATAGACTAAGACTTGGGGAGGGACAGGAGAACACAGAAATGACTTGGTGACTAGATGAGAAAGGTAGCTACATATTTTGAATTTCCTTTAGCCACAAGTCAAGCTTTCTGCAGCTTTTTCCAAAAAGGTCTGTGGTAAAGATCAGGAAATATTCTGGGTCAAGTATGATCATGAGAGCCTGCATAATATGTCAAATTATCATTGTAAGTGGTCTTTTCCTAATGTTGATAACATCCTTGCTTCAAATTGGGGGTTTTCCCCACTGATAATTGAAAGTGTTATCACATCCTTGATTTGGAAAGGAAGCATGCCGACATGAAATATGCTGCTTACTTTGTTGATGATCCTTATTCTGCCTCTATGGCAGAGGTGGAATTCAAATTATTTTACTACCAGTTCTGCGAGCGTGGCTTGATGGGCGTGGCAGGGGAAGGATATTGCAAAATCTCCATTCCCACCCCACTCTGGGGCCAGCCAGAGGTGGCATTTTCCAGTTCTCTGAACTACTCCTGGATGCATGGCTATCTTTAGAAGAGCATATGACGGCCGTGGCCAGGGGGGCTTTTTATCAGGTTCGCCTGATCCGCCAGTTGCGTCCCCCTCTGGACCAGGACGCCTTGCGCATGGTCACTCCTGCCCTTGTCACCTCCCAGCTGGACTACTGTAATGCTCTTTACATGGGGCTCTACAAGAGCACTCAGAGGCTCCAAATGGTCCAGAATGCGGCCGCACAGGTGATTATGGGCGCAACGAGATGTTGCGTATCTACGAGACCGCCTTCTGCCACCGATAACTTCCCACCGGCCAGTTCACTCCCACAGAGAGGGACTCCTCAGGGTGCCATCGGCCAAACAATGTCAGCTGGCGACACCCAGGGGAGAGCCTTTTCTGTAGGAGCCCCTGCCCTTTGGAACGAAATGCCCCCGGAAATATGCACGATCTCCGACCTCCGAGTTTTTCACTGTGCCTTCAAGACCCTGCTCTTCCGCCAGGCGGGGCTATCTTGAAATTGAGTTTTAATTTGGCGTTCTTAAATTTTTGGATTTTAATTAATTTCAGCTGCAAGTGTAATAATTTTAAACAGTTTTTAAATTTGGGTTATGATATTTATATATTTTGTTTTTATTTGGCTATACAGAGCCCCGAGTCCTTCAGGAGAAGGGTGGTATAGAAATAAAATAATAAATAAATAAATAAATAAATAAATAAATAAATAAATAAATAAATAAATAAATAAATAAGTAAGTAAGTAAGTAAGTAAGTAAGTAAGTAAGTAAGTAAGTAAGTAAGTAAGTAAATACTAAAAATTTCTGCTACCGGTTCTCCAGAACCTGTCAGAAACTGCTGAATAGCACCCCTGCTCTATGGGTACTTACAGATTAACAGACTAGCCTTTTTCACATCATTCCGTTAGACCTCAGAGTGCATTATTACTGCATTCAGCTGTTTAGGAAGACAATAGCAGAATGGCAACAGATAAGATTGAATAGGCAAGGTACTAACCAGCCAATAACACCTCCCTGATCCCATCCACTACTAGCCACCTAATTTTGCTTCCTATATAAAAGGAAGCAAAGCAGAACGGATTTTATACAGCTGTTATTGGATGCTGTCTTAAATGGGGAAAACTGCTTTCCTCTATTGAGGCAATTAAAAACAATGTAAGCCTTTCTCACTCATAGACTGAGGACAAAATGAAGGCACAATTACAGCAATGTGGCTAGAATATGTTTAGATTTTCCTTAGATCCAACTGGGGACATGGCCAAAGAATTTAAGAAGGAGGAAGAAGGAAAGGGAAAGTGCGATTATTTTTTTTTACTTTCTGTTCTGGTTTCTGGATTAATGGCCAAAAAAGATGCATACATCTCCCATGAAAACTATAAGGAGTATAGTCAACTACATCAATCTATCATTAGGAGAGAAATTTTGTTCCTAATTTTAATATTACATAAGAGATACAAGGAAGTTTTCATGCTTCCTTTCCCATCATGCTACTGTAATAGCCAAAGATACTGGGTAAGCAAACAAACTCACAATTGATACTGAAATGGAAACCTATTTTGGATTTATATTAGGAATTGAGTAAACATTATATTTACTCAATTTTAAAAAGCAAAAACAATGTCATGACTTTTTGCACTTATAAGAAAAAGCTGGGGATTCGACCGGAAGTATCAGGCGAGACAGGATTGGCAGGCTTTGATGATGATCCCGGGCTGATGAACCGCTGTTGAGGGGTCTTCGGACTGGACCTGTCCTGTAGGGACAAGGAAGAACGAGAGGCACCTCAGAAGACCAAGAGGAACAGGCAAGTTCCTCAGAGATCAGAGGAAACTCTCCCTGACTCGGCAGCAGGGGGCAGTGGCCATTGGGGCCGCCAGTAAGCTGGGGCAATCGGACTAAGCATTGTGCAGGACTGGCGAATTGAACAGAACATTGATGCTGGGTGAGTGACAACTAGCTCATAGGTAGAAAAGGGGAAAAAAGAGGACTTTAAAATTATTATAAATGTCCTAGAGGAATAACAGCAGCTAACGGGCGTGGGCGAAAGGATGGAAGAAGTTTAAAGCGGAAGCTACAAAGTGAAAATATCTATATCTATATCTATATCTATATCTATATCTATATCTATATCTATATCTATCTACCTATCTATCTATCTATCTATCTATCTATCTATATTTTCATTCATTCATTCATTCATTCATTCATTCATTCATTCTGGTCGGATATTTTCACTATATATATATATATATATATATATATATATATATATATATATATATATATATTAAGAATTAAGAACTCAGAAAGAAATTGAAAAGTTCTTTCTTTAATTTGATGAAAAATAAAGTGGAATCTAAAAAGCCCTGTAACAGAAGTTTCATATCAAGGAAAAGAAAAGGGGAAAAAACGGACTTTGTAATTTTGAATTAGACTATAAACTGACTTGGTGAAATAAAAACAAAAAAGAAGAAAATAAAAAGTTATTAAAGATCAGCAATGTGGATTATAAACAAAATGGATACTTTTACAGACTGTTGATTGGAATTGTGGACTCTAGAGAGACACCTTTAGGCGAAATTGGATCATTACAACATTGGACTCTTATTGCTGAAAAAAGTAAAAAAAAAAACTTTGATGGCTGTGAGAATTGCTAAGGAGGCTTTGTTTTGTCTGCAAGCAACTTAACTTTGATGATTAAGGAAACTGGATTATAGCGGGACTTAAAATTGGAATAATACCAATCAAGATATAACAAAATGGCGCAGGAATTAATGGAAATGATGAAAATGATGTATATGTCATTGAAAACAGACATAAGAGAAATAATTACAATATTACAGGGAAGAGCTGATGAAAATGTGTTAGCCAACACTTAAGTGGATAAAGAAATAATGAATGAGAAGCAAGAAAGAGATTAAGAATAACGATGAAGATAAAGACAAAGACATTGAAAACGTAACTGATTATGTTGGTAATAATAATAAAAAAGAGAGGGAAAAATAAAAGAAAAAGCTGGTGGTGAAATGATGTTGAACACACTCACTTCTAAAAAAAGTCAAAAGGGACATTTCATTTCCATTATAGCTTTTGTTCTTCATTTCCTATTACAACAGTTACTAATATGTTATTTTTACCAATCTTTCATGAAATATAATTATGTCTACTCCTTCACTTCAAGCCATCCATCCATGTAGGAGAAAAATAAGGTACATGTGCCAATAGATGGCTAAATTTTATTGTAACAGGATTTAAAATCAGATACTGATTTTAATTTTTTTTTCTCTAGTGCTTGACAAAAATAGGAGATGCAACAATAGAAAAAATTAGCAAGGAGATTTGAACAGATCTGAAATGTCCAAATACATTTGACTATAGCCTGCAGCAAGTTATTTCAGAGGATGCATTTAAGGGAGAGAGCAGAGTATTTTTATTTATTTATAAGTGGTTTTATCTTGTTTGAATTAGGATGAATCTAAGCCGCTTCAAAAGCAAGGTACAGTAAGAAACAATATATGCAATATTAAGAAAATATTTGTCACCTAAATAACGTGTGTGTGTATATATATATGTGTGTGTGTGTGTACATATATACTGTATACTGTATATATGTATATGTGTATGTATATATATGTACACACTGTAGCATATTAGGCATTCCCCCCCCCACCCAGAGAAACATGTTTTGCAGCAAATACGTTTCCAAATCATATCACAACTGCAAGTTAAAATAACAAGCCAAGAAGAACAAACCCTATCAGGCAATTGTACCCAAATTCATTCATTAACAAGTTCAAATTGTTCAGTGGAGCCTACTCTTGTAAGAGGTACAAAGCTGTAGGGAACCTTATCTGATGACTTTGTTTGCTAATGTTACTCTGTAACTGCCCATCATGTGAATTTTCTTCTTGTATTATGGACATATTTCGCCAGAAGTCCAAGCATTCAAACACCCATTCACTGGCACAATGAGACAAGCGGATGTTTCAAAGAAAGAGCTATTCCCAGGATGTGAGAAAAGGTGTCTGGCAGTAAATTTACTGATTTCAGCAGTTGCTAATAGCCAGGAGGTGGCCACATCTGTTGGGTTTGCCACTTCCTGTAAATGAATTGGATTATTAATCAGAAAGACACCTGTAAGAAGTGATAAAGTTGAGGGCCTAGCAGCTGTTTCAAATTCTGTTTTTGCCCATAGCATATTTTAGTCAAAACATTTTTTTAAAAATTAAGTATTGTTCTTCATGGCTGGCTGAAGAATTTTCGAAATTGGAGTCCACACATCTTCCAAGATTTCCAAGGATGTTAAATAGTGCATTAGATGGAAACAAAGAGTGAGAATTCTATATCTTACTCAGCAGAGCCTTGTAGCCCAGTTCTCATAGCTCTAATGTAGTTAAATACAAAGATATATGTTCTTATGTTCTAGACTAGAATTGTTAACAGTATGGGTAATCCTCGACTTACAATAGTTCATTTAGTGACCATTCAAAGTTACAATGGCACTGAAAAAAAATGACTTATAGAGCTGTGGTAGCACAATGGTTAGAATGCCATGCTTCAGGCTATTTCTGCGGACTGCCAACTGCCTGCAATTTGGCAGATCGAATCTCACCAGGCTCAAGGTTGACTCAGCCTTCCATCCTTCCAAGGTGGGTAAAATGAGGACCAGATTGTTGGCGGCAATACGCTGACTCTGTAAACCGCTTAGAGAGGGCTGTAAAAGCACGGTGAAGTGGTATATAAGTCTTAAGTGCTATTGCTATTTTTTCTTCAAAAGGCAAGTGGACTGGGTTTTTTTTTCTTTGAGGAAGAAGAAAACATTTCACTCCAAATCCAAGAAGCTATTTTCACAGTTACAGCCTTTGCAGCATCCCTATGATCACATGATTTACATATAAATGCTTGACAGCTGGTTCATATTTATGACAGGGTCCCAGGGTCATGTGATCCCAGGGGTGAAATCCAGCAGGTTTAACGGTTTCTGGAGAACTGGTAGTGGAAATTTTGAGTAGTTCAGAGAACCGGCAAATACCACCTCTGGCTAGCCTAAGAATGGAGAGGGAATGGGGATTTTGAAGTATCCTTCCCCTGGAGTGGGGTGGGAATGGATATTTTGCAATATCTTTCCCCTACCACGCCCACCAAACCACACCCACAGAACCGGTAGGGAAAAAAATTTGGATTTCACCCCTTTTGTGATCTTCTGACAAATAAAATCAATGGGAAAGCCAGATTCGCTTAACAACCATGTTACTAATTTATTTATTTATTTATTTATTTATTTATTTATTTATTTATTTATTTATCAATCAAATTTATATACCGCCCTACTCCCAAAAGGGACTCAGGGCAGTGAACAGCCGAGATAAAATACAATAACATATAAAAGTTAAAAGCTATTAAAATAAATTAAATAATCTGGGCTCAGAGAAGAAAATTTAAAACATCCAATTATATAAAATATTTTAAAACCCAATTTAAAAGGGGAGAGTTAGGCCAGACCAGCCTGTTGGAATAAAAACGTTTTTAGGGCGCGGCGGAAGGTGCGTAAGACTTGAAGCCTCCTTATCTCTGGGGGGAGCTCGTTCCAGATGGCAGGTGCCCCCACAGAGAAGGTTCTCCCCCTGGGGGCCGCCAGTCGACATTGTTTGGCCGACAGCACCCTGAGGAACCCCTCTCTATGGGAATGAACGGGTCGGTGAGAGGCTATTGGTGGTAGAAGGCTATTGGTGGTAGAAGGCGGTCCCATAAGTACCCTGGTCCTAAGCCATGGAGTGCTCTAAAGGTGGTAACCAAAACCTTGAAGCGCACCCGGAAGACCACTGGGAGCCAGTGCATCTCACACAGGAGGGGAGTCACATGGGAGCGCCACATCACTCCCATCACCACCCGTGTGGCCATTCTGGACCAGTTGGAGCCTCTGGGTGCTCCTCAAGGGGAGCCCCATGTAGAGAGCATTACAGTAGTCCAGGAATGTGGTGACAAGGGTGTGAGTGACTGTGCATAACGAGTCCCGATTCAGAAAGGGATGCAACTGGCGAATTAGGCGGACCTGATAAAAAGTCCTCCCGGCCATGGCTGTCATATGCTTTCTAAAGGCAGCCATGAGTCCAGGAGGACGACCAAGTTGCGAGCCCTATCCATGAGGGCCAATGACTCGCCCCCAATAGTCAGTGATGGCGCCAACTGACTATATCGGGACGCCGGAAACCAGAGCCACTCGGTCTTGGATGGGTTGAGCCTGAGTCTGTTCCTCCCCATCCAGATCCGTACGGCCTCCAGGCACCGGGACATCACTTCAAGAGCATCATTGGGGTGGTCTGGTCTGCAATTAACAATTGCAGTGATTCACTTAGAAAAGTTGTAAAATGGAGCAAAACTCAATAAATCTCTCACTTAGCAACATAAATCCTGGGTTCAATTGTGGTTGTAAGTCAAAGACTACCTATACCATAATACTCTAGATTCAATATTCTCCACATGGCATACCTGCTTAGTTTGAACCGGTATAGCTATATGTTTTTGTCCATACGCTTAAAATACTTAAAAATATTAGTTAATTTATGCTATGTGACAACTTCAGTAGATGTTGGAAAATGGGCTGCGATTTTTTTTTCTTTCACCATCAACCTTACGCCGCTAAGAAAGGCTGTTTTCTATCACAAGCTGCTGTATTACCTGCAACTGAAAAAAAACCCCAAACCCAACCTTCCAAACTTCTTATTTATTTATTTATAATCGGACTTATATGCCGCCCTTTCTCCGGCAGGACTCAGGGTGGCTCACAACAATAAAACCAGTCCAGATTAAAATTCAAACACTAAAAATTAAAATTCCCAATTAAAACCCCTTGCCTGTCCCTTGCAGAAAAGGAAAGAAAGACAAAACATAAGAGATACACAACCTGCAACTTTGAACTTAGTGATTTGAACTTTATTTGTTGCCTGGAGAAAAGGATTGATAATAGAACGTAGCGTGAATACCTCAAGAATAAGTTTTATTAGATTAATTGTATTTATTTTGCGATTGGTTGGCAAGCATCAGGACATGGGCAACTGTTATATTGCTTTGCCAGACAGTTTCTAAATTAGAAATCTTAGCTGATATAGAATAATACAACAGGGAGTTGTGGTGCTTATGGCATATTACTCATGATGTGTACAGACCAATATTTTTGGAAGGAAATTCTGCACGTGACATGGGTATGACTAAGGCCAGTAACAGCCTACATGTTTACTATTATTATGGTTAGTTGCACAGTCAGCCGGATATTTAAACTGGATTTGGAATATTAGTCCACCTATTGAATACATCTCAAGAATCTGAGATGCGCAGATAGGAATAGCAACAGTGTTTAGCCTTATATGCCGCTTCATAGTGCTTTTACAGCCTTCTCTTAGCAGTTTACAGAGTCAGCATATTGCCCCCAGCAATCTGGGTCCTCATTTTACCAACCTCAGAAGGATGGAAGGCTGAGTCAACCTTGAGCCAATCAGAATTTAACAGATTTAAAAGATTAACAGAGTTGGAAGGGATCTTGCAGGCCATCGAGTCCAACCCCCTGCCCAAGCAGGAGACCCTACATCTGCCTCTACGTACGATCGAACTCACAACCTCCTGATTGTGAGGCAAGAGCTCCACCTCTAGGCCACCTGGTCTTGGAATTGAATTAAAGTCCTGGAGTGAGCAGTAAGTTAGCCTGCAATACTGCATTCTAACCACTGTGCCACCACAGCTCTTGCTGTTGTTTAATAATACTAAAAATAATACAGGTAGTCCTCAATTTAAAATAGTTCATTTAGTAACCGTTTGAAGTTACACCGGCACTGAAAAAAAGTGACTTATGATAGTTTTTCACACTTACGACCTTTGCAGCATCCCCATGGTCACATGATCGGAATTCAAACGCTTGGCAACTGGCATGTGTTTATGATGGTTGCAGTGTCCCAGGGGCATGTGATCACCTCTTGCGACATTCTGACAAGCAAAGTTGATGAGGAAGCCAGATTTCATTTAACAACCATGTTACTAACTACAGTAATTCACTTAACAACTGTGGTGGAAAAGTCGTAAAAAGGGGCAAAACTCACTTAACAAATGTCTCACTTATCAACAGAAATGTTAAGCTCAATTGTGGTCGTAAGTCGAGGATTGATTTTCACAGGCTATAAGCTGTTCCAAGTAAAGCTGCCTTTTGCAATTTACTAATGCCAAGTTGTCAATGCTGATGGTGTTTAAGTGTTTTGAGAATGACCAAAAGGTGTCTATCACTACTACTGGTAGTACTTCCTAGGTTGTCTTTTGCCACATTCTTTTATTTGCAGATCTTAATATTTTGTGATTGTATCTATCTATCTATCTATCTATCTATCTATCTATCTATCTATCTATCTATCTATCTATCTATCTATTTGGATAAATATACAGAGGGTGAGATTTAGACAAAGAAAAAGAGGAATGTTTAAAATTAAATGGGATTGGGAGAATGCACAGCTATTGAAAATGCAAATTTTCAACGTGGATGAAAAGGGCTAAACAAAAATACCAATATGATTATCAACAATGGAAGCCTTAATTCACCCAAACATTTTTAATTTGGAAATATTGTTAGATATAAAGATTTGTTAACAGATAAGGCGGAATTGAAAGGGAAACAAGAACTGGAAGAGCAGAGAATTGAAATGGATTGGTATATGTATATGCAAATACAAACTAGATATGAAAAAGATGTTAAACTACAGGGTTTTTACTTAGAGAAGACTGAGCTTGATAAGATACGGGAACAGAGGATAAATTAATTTAAAAATGTTACAATTTTTTATTAAATATAGAACTAGAGGAAGAACAAGTAAAAGAAACAATGATAGCCTGGGCAAAAAATTTTGGATATTCAATTGAATTGGATAAATAGCAACAATTATGGGAAAGAAATTATAAATTAACAATGTCCACTGCATACAATGAAAATCAGTATAAAATGTTTTACAGATGGCATATGCCCCCTGAGAAACTGGCAAAAATGTTTAAAGATAAATCAGTTAAATGTTGGAAATGTCACCAGTTACCAGGTTCATATTACCACATGTTGTGGACATGCCCTGAAGCAAAAAACTATTGGAATAAAGTTATGGGTGGAAGAAATGATACAACAACGTATAGACTTAAAACCAGAACTATTCCTATTGGGTATCTTACCAGAGAAAATTAGTAAAGATAATATATATTTGATTATACATGTAATAACAGCAGCAAGGATTGTTTATGCACAAAACTGGAAAGCAGAGAATATACCATTGGAGAGAGAAGTAATTTAAAAAAAAAATTAGACTGTGCAGAAATGAATAGATTAACTATGATGATAAAGGAAAGAGAAGATTCAGA
This sequence comes from Masticophis lateralis, assembly GCA_030761175.1. Taxonomy (NCBI): domain Eukaryota; kingdom Metazoa; phylum Chordata; class Lepidosauria; order Squamata; family Colubridae; genus Masticophis; species Masticophis lateralis. The sequence goes on from JAUDYJ010000002.1 coordinate 116,390,660, forward strand.
ATATTTTAAGATATGGAATAAATTTTACTATTGGTTAGAAAAGGGATACAAATAAATTTTAAAAGAAATTGAAGGAAAAAATTGTTGTAATTAGAATATTATATTAATGGAAAACCTTTGCAATGGACTTGGTGAGATTGAAGACAGAAGGGATAGAGAAGAAAAGAAACTTTTGAAGATAACACCAAAATGTCACATGGAAGAAATGAATGAGGTACTAAATGTTTGTTTCCCTTAAAAAATAAAGAAAAGGGCTAAACAAGGAGCCTCCACCCAAGCAAAAGGAATTAAAAAATAAACCTTAAAAAAGATAAATTTTGGACATTTGTGAGCATGCTGGAACAAATTAATTAGAGAAGCATACAAGAATAATAATTATGTTAAAAATAAAATAAAATGGAAATGAATGCTATCAATGTTACAGTTCAAGGAAAAATGAATGAAAAAAAATTAACTGTTCACAGAACATTGAAAATAATAAGGCTGCAGGTGTAAGCGGTGTTACTGGAGAAATGTTAACATGCAGACATGGTTTCTTTATGCAGTGGCTATGTGACTTGTTTATTGGGTGTGTTCTCCTATGCCTGGTGATTGGAAGAATGCTGTTCCAAGTTTGTTGATTGAGAAATAGCATATGAAAAAAATTAAGCTTGAATTGTAGAATTTTTTTTGCAAATATGGAATTAAAAATGGTTGCTAAATGTGGTAAGGATACTAAATTATAGTAGTAAAGCCTGTGTTAGAATAAATGAAATGCGTATCAACATTGATCAAGGAGAAAGACATGCAGATCTTAAAATGCATAAATGCTAGTAGAAATATCGCGGGTGGGGGTATGTAATCTGTTGCAATGAATGAAATATTTGTCAGAACTAATGACAGACGTCTGCCCTCTTTGAGAGTGAGTGTTGGATATGTCAAGAGAAACATTAAAATAAGCTGAATGTGGCGGGAATACGTTACTTACAAACTGCGCAGAAAATGAATGGTTGATAACTGAATGTGACTTGAATACAGAAGTGAGTGATCAGTACAAGAGTAGTACACTGAGGAAGTTTGATCACATAGAGATCATTAATAAGGAATTGATCACAAAACAAATACATGAAAGAAGAAAGTATGCATGGAGATAAGAAGATCAGGAAAGTCATGCGATCCTTAAAAAAGAAGAGGTAAGAAATTGAAAGAACAAAACACAATGAATAAATTGACACAAGGGCATAGTAGAATGAAATTTTGCAAAAAACAGGTACAGTGAATGCTGCTTACTATATTGTTCACTCTTTAGAGTATAAAAAGGTATACAGGTAGTCCTTGATTTAGTGACTGTTTGAAGTTACGACTGCACTGAAAAAAGCAACATGGCCATTTATCACACTTTTGACCATTGCAGCATCTCACGTGATCAAAATTCAGACACTTGGCAATTGCATGTACTGTATTTGTAATTGTATGTAGTTGCAATGTCCCAGGCTTATCTGATCACCTGTTCTGACCTTCTGATAGAGCAGTCAAAAGGAAAGCCCGATTCATTAACAACCGTGTTACTAACTTAATAACTGCAGTGATTCACTCAACAAATGTAATAAGAAAAGTCATAAAATGGAGCAAAAAGTCAATTAACAAATGTCTTGTTTAGCAACAGAAATATTGGGCTCAAATGTGGCCATAAGTCAAGCGCTACCTGTAGTGAATGCTATTGTGTTTGTAATTACTTTCCCTTTTCTTTTCTTTTTTAAATTCCTACCTCTAATTTCTTTGGGTGATTACTTCTTACCTCTTCTCTGCAATATCTACCATCGCATACCCCAAAAGGGAACGCCATAATGTATATGTCTGTATATATGAATGTACAAAATGGGGTAGTATTAGCTACAGTATAACTAAAATTAGATTTATTGATTTTGACAGTTTGAAAAATAAACTGAAAATAACAGTAAAAAATGAAATTTAGGAAAGTGGTCAGTTGCATAGATAATAGGATGGGAAATCTTTTCTTGAAGAATAATAGATATGAAAATATCTACAGAATATCTAATGATACTATCATACTATCTTTTGATTCATATCAAAAGATGTGAAATAGAGGGGTAGACCAGTTGGGTGTAGTGGTTATGGCATCAGGCTAGAAGCCTCTCTCAGCCAAACCCACCTCACAAGGCAAAGAGGGTCGTGGGGCAAAGAGGAGAAATACAAATACACTCTTAGGTTTCATCAATAGAATTTAGTTTCCAAATTAGGGAGAGTAACTTCTTGTTCCTTTTTGTGTTGATCAGAACATTGCGTAGTGTGTTCATTTGGGGCACCACAGTTTAAGAAGAATGTAGACAATCTGGAGCAGGTGCAATGAACAGCAAGAAAAATATTAGGGAACTTGAATAAAGTTACACTTTGAGAGAAACGGGTGGTTTTAGACTTGAAAAAAAAATGTACTTTTGAGGGATATAATACCCTTGAATTATCTGAAGGGTGTCACACACAGAAGGTGAAGTTATGTTCCTTATCATTCAGGATGCAGGATACAAAACAGTGGGCTTAAATTACAGGAAGCCAGAATATAAGGAGTTCTTTGGAACACTAAGAATTGTTTGGCATTAGAATCCATGCCAAGAGATAACTGACTTTCTTTCACTAATGAAAGCATTGTAAGGTGCTGTTGCCTTCACTTTCAAACTTAGGGAACCGTAAATGTCAAAGGAAAATTCACATATTCGTTCAAAATTAGATAAGCTTCATTAAAACATGAAGTGATTCAGTCCTCCCTCATCTCTTAGTGATAACTATTGTGCTAGACAAAGGGAAAGTGGCAGATTTTTTTTTCAGATCCTGATTGTGCAGTTGTTATTTTTCTGTTATAATAGAAAAGTAACTGTCTTTTTCAACATTTCTCTGGTTCAGTAATGCACTAATGGTTTAATTTGTAATTTTTAATTTGAAAATGTAAAGTCATTTGTGGTAATCATTTGGGATTTCTCAAAGGAAGACTGAAACGGGCCTGCATGCAATGAAATGACAACTGCATGAAGACTTAAGAGGCAGGTTCTGCATCCTCCCAGACAATCAAGCGGGCCTTCAAAACAGCCATGATTTAATCATCCCAAGATAGTTAGTTGGGTTTATGAAAACGATTAGACCAGTCCTTAGTCTATTCTATGGAGGAAGAACATGCAAAGAGGGATTTCATGAATTCCTCTGTTTTCGTGTAAAGTTCAATTCAAAAAACATTGCATTGCTTCTGGAGCCACCATTCTTCAAAACTTGTCTGATTCCTTGCATTAACACTAGTGAGGCCCCTTTGATGTGTTGCGTGTTTTGTATGGTGCCTTCCCTAGCATCCATCTTCACAGCTGTGCGTGTGGCCTCACTCTTCTCCCCCAGGAGTCAATATCTTTTGTGACAGAGTGTAGCTAATGAGCTGTCCTGGGAACTGAAATCCTGGCACAGGATTGATGAACTCTGCTGCTTATTTCCTGCTCTGTCTTAATCATGCGTGCAGTGGGTTCTCTCTCTTGTGTGAATGTGTATATTACTAAAAGACAATACTAAAAGGCTGAACAAGAAAGCAGAGCCAACAAGGCTTTCTTAGGATTTATGTCAGAAAAAGATAGATAATGGGACTGTGATGATTGCATCCAGATATATTTTAGGTTGGATACAGACAACCTGCCTACTACATGAAGAAGAAGAAACATGGTGTGTCACATTTGAACTGGTTCAATTTCCCCAAGCACAATATTTGATAAATTAGTTGCCTGCATTAATCTAGGGCAGAGGACATGAGTAAGGAAGGTATTCTCCTGAGATCACTGAATCGCACAGTTAGAGAAAGGTTTTAAGAAAAAGCTCTGCATTTTCTGAGTAGTTTTAGGATGTTAAACCCAGTTATCAAGACCATGTTGTTTTCAGATTTTGAACGTTTGCATTGTTCCGGGTTTTACCGAAGGGATAGTGAATATGGTGGAGACCCATGGGTTGTGAGATGATGGGGTTTCATGGAATTGAAGCTCCATCATGATTCTCTCTGAGGTCTAACAGTACTTCAAGTAGGCAACAAAATGCACCATGAGGTCATTTCAAATGTGAGTAGAAGATTAATAAAGAGTGAATCATCCAGTCCTGCCCTCCAGTAGCAGCTGCCCATTTGTTCTGCACTTATCCAAACTATGGGAATAAGCCCATAATCACTTGCATTCATAACATTTTTGGCCCATGCTGGACTGGACCAGAATGAATCTCAGAACTCTATGTTTGATGGTGAATGGAAACTAATAATATTGTTGAAAATAAAGCTGTACAGAAGTGTCCATGTAGCCATCAGGGTACAAATTCAAATCAAAAGATCCACAGTTTCTGCAATTAGTTCATTTTATTTTCAATCCTCTGTATTCATCCAGAGAGCCTTTACAAATTTGCACTTAATCTCAACATAAACATGGTCCCCAAATCTCTTTTATTTTCCTTCTTGGTCACCAAAACAATGCCTATATCTTGTCTTAGACCTGTTCTAGAGACAGTTTAAAGATGTACTGAGAAGTTGTACTCTTATGCAGTATTTGTTTAAGCAACCATAAATTATACCTGTGAGCTAGTTTGGTGTAGTGGTTAAGGTTCTGGCCTAAAAAACCAGGAGGCTGTGAGTTCTAGTTCTGTTTTAGGCAGGAAAACTGTCTGGGCCAGTCACTCTCTCTTAGGCCAACCCACTTCACAGGATTGTTGTGAGGAAAATAGGAGCAGGAAAGAGTGTTCAGTATGTTCACTGCTTTGAGTTACTTACAAAGTAATAAAGGTGGGATAAAAATCAAATAAATACTAATTTTACCATGGATATAGTGGGAGACAGAGAATTGGCTCTCTGACTTTTCATAGTGCAATCCATGTCAGCTGTTGTTTGGGCTACTTTTAAACATGAGTTTTCGGCTCTTCAAAAGACCACATGATAAGCACTGCTCTGGAACAATGGTAAACCTGTGTTCAAAGCATCCTAAATAATAGCAGAGTGGCAGGAAGAGAGCTGGGCATGCCCCTTGATTGATCTTTGGGCTGCTATCTGCGTGAGCTGATTTAGTTCAAGCCCAAAATTTGTGTGAATACCTGCTAGATAAATAGCCTCCTCTCCTTTACCTGCTGTCTTTCCTTGCCTAAGCATCTGATCCTTGGTGTGAGAGAGATGACAGGAAAGGGATTTGGTGGGGGGGAAGCAATTCTGATAGATAGCTACATCCTCAAGCCTATCCATGTGTCAACATCATTGCCAATCCCTTCAGTACTGTGGTCGGCAGAGGTGATGAAATGCAGTCTGGAGTTGGAGGGAGGAGCTCCTTCCCAGAAAATGCAGAGCTTTTCTTGAACGGAGATGAAGGGACAGCAGAACTTCAATGGAGATGAAGGGACAGCAGAACCTGGAATGTCTGATAGGCAGGAAGAAGAGGGTGAAGGTAGATCCTCCCAAGCAATTCACAGAATATTTCTATGGTCATTGCAGATAATTGCTTTAATTCAGCAAGATTTCTGTTTTAGGTGAACAACAATAAAGGCACTACTCAGAAGTAACTCTTTGTGTCATTCTTGGTTCTTTGGACCTGACACATTTTTTTCTCACCAGCTGTTGACATAGAGAAGCTGTGGGCAAGGCAGATATACTTTTGTGGGAAATAAGGACACAATCTTCCAGCTGCAACGGGCAAGCAATGGGGAGAGCAAAATTTCTGCTCTCTTCTTTCTGCTGATTTGCAAATGGAGAAGAATACTTCACTGAGTTAGACTCAATCAAGAGGGATAGTGAAAGAAAGATTCATGAAATTTGTAAAGCCCCCGGTGATTTCTGTGCATGACCTCTGCTTTTTGATACAGTGCACCAGCCAGTTTTATAAATTGGGCTAGAAATTATGACAGAAGCTTGTAGTTTTGCTTGTACAAAAGCAGCTTAAGCAAGAAGACTTTCTATAGGAAAGGGATTTGTTTACTGTTAACTCCTCACAGGCAGCCAAATTCCACTCCTTATACAACTCCCCGCGTAGAGCTTCTTTCTACAGATTAATTTCTATCCTTCTCCCACATTTCCAGGGAATTAATTTTGATTCCCAAACTTCCCTGGTCTTTATAATTTCCAAGATTAATGAAGCATATAGTGAAGAATTCACTGCATAATAAGAAGTGTTTTGATTTTGTTTTGATTTCAGTGGAACCTTAAAAAGTTTTAGATCAGGATATTTTTCTAGCGTTAACTTCCAACCTCTTACCCATATTTTCTAATATACAATCTAATACAGGCAGTCCTCACTTATAAATGATAACTGGGACCAGAATTTCTATAGATAGACAACGCAATCATTGAATGTGATGTTATGTGACCATACCACTTAGCAACTGAAGTTCTGTCGGTCTCTGTTACTGTTACTAAGTGAATCGTCATAGGTCATAAGTGAGGATCTCACTTGACTGTAACATTTGACTTCTTGCCAGCTTCCTCACTGACTTTGTGTATGGGAAGCCCAAGGGAATGTCACAAATTGCTGTCATGTGACCTGTAGGATGCTGCAATTATCAGAAATTTGAGCTGTTGGGTTCCTGGATTGCAATAATGTGACTGCAGGAGTGCTGTGATGGCCAGAACTAGATAACCAGTTAGTTCAAACAGTCAATAAAAAATTGTTAACTAAGGACCACCATTTCCTTGCAAAAAGAATCTTAAAGCTGGACCATTTGAAAAAAGATTCATTTCTTTTAAGATAAACTAAGTCTGGAGGAATATTTAGTAACAGAATAACAGAGTTGTAAGGGGTGCTTGGAGAGCATCTAGTCCAACCCCCTGCTGAAGCAGGAGACCCTACACCATTTCAGACAAGTGGCCATCCAGTCTCTTCTTGAAAGCCTCCAGTGATGAAGCACCTGAAATTTCTGAACGCAAGTTCCATTGGTTGATTGTTCAGAAAAATTATCCTTATTTCTAGGTTGACTCTCTCCTTGGATCAGTTTCCATCCATTGTCTCTCAACCTATAAGAGATTCCAAAGATATACAGATAGTTCCCAATTTACTACTACAATTGGGATAAGAATTTACCTGGCTAAGCAAAGCAGAGTTTAAGGAAGTCTCTCCTAATTTTATGGCCATTTTCACCATGGTTGTTAAGCAAATCACTGCAGTTAACTGAATCACACAGTTGTTAGGTGAATCAAGCTTCCCCCATTGATTTTGCTTTTCAGAGATAGGACTCTGCTCTTCAAAAGTAATTTTTTGCCTTTGCCAAAGGCAAAAAAATTCTGGATGAAATTACATACATGGTTAGAAAAAAGTAACACATAGACTTAAAGCCAGAAATATTCTTGTTAGGTATAATGCCAGAAATTTATAATAAAGGGAATGCATATCTAATACTACACGTGCTGACAGTAGTGAGAATTGTATTTGTAGGCTATTGGAAAATGAAGATACTCCTACAGATGAAAATATAATTAGAAAAATACTACATTGCAGAGATGGATAGATTGACATTAAAAATAAAAGACAAGGAAGAAATAGAATATTTTTAACATGGGACTTGTTTTATCAGTGGTTAGATAAAAAAGGTAGAAATTAAAAGATAAAAGATCATTGTTATGTAAAAGTAAATGAAAGATTATTACATATAAGCAAGCATTACTATTATCATTATCATTATTATTATATCTTTTATTCATTAAACATGAAACTCAATCAACTGAACATTTAAAAATGTGTCACATATACGATTGACTGGTGCTAATGGTTGATATGGGTTAAACCAAGTATCTTCTTAAAATATATGTTATTCCAAGTAGCACAGTTTTTTGCAGTTTCATTGATGTTATTGCAGGAAGCTGCAATTTCTTGATGTGTTTTGTAAAATTTGTGGACATGGTATCAAATGCCCCGATGACAATGGATATCACTGTTACATGTTTCATCCATAGCCATGTAGTTTCGATGGCCAGGTGGTGATATTTTGTGATTTTTTCCAGTTCTTTTTCTTCGAATCTGGTGTCTCCTGGTACAGCAATGTCAATAAACTGTACACTTCAGCCCCTGACAACCATGATATCTGGCGTGTTATGTTCCAAATGACGATCCATCTGTATTCGAAAGTCCCACAAGGTCTTCATTGTCTTATTTTCGATAACTTTTTCCACTTTGTGCTCCCATTACTTTTCGGATACAGGTGTGTCATATTTTTTACATACATGACCAGTGGATGATGATGATGATGATGATGATCTCTTTTATTCATTAAACATGAAACTCAGTCAACTGAACATTTAAAAATGTGTCACAAATATGATTGACTGGTGCTAATGGTTGATACGGATTGCTGCCAGCATCCTAGGTGTCAACCAAGTATCTCCTTAAAATATATATTATTATTGGTTAATCTGTAGTGAGATTCACAGCCTTTGAGGCTGGTTGATAGCTCAGCAGCTCGAGTCCTAACCAAGAACCTAGGAACTGTTAAGGTATCGTCAGAGGATGTAAGCTGTTCCGAGTAAGGTGGTTTTTTGTAGAGTCAAAATGTTCAAGTCCAGTAAATTTAGAATTTCTAAATAGTGGGGTAGCCCTTTGGGTATCGCTCCAAGGGCTCCAATTACAATCGGGACAACACACGATTTCTTTTTCCACAGTTGCTCAATTTCAATTTGCAAGTCCCGGTACTTTGTGATTTTTTTCTTGCTGCTTATCTTCAACATTTTCCACTTTGTGCTCCCATGACTTTTCGGATACAGGTGTGTCGTATTTTTTACATACATGACCAGTGGAGGAGGAGGAGGAGGAGGATGATCTCTTTTATTCATTAAACATGAAACTCAGTCAACTGAACATTTAAAAATGTGTCACAAACATGATTGACTGGTGCTAATGGTTGATATGGGTTGCTGCCAGCATCCTAGGTACCAACCAAGTATCTGCTTAAAATATGATGATGATGATGATGATGTATAAGTAAGTGGACTCAGGCAATACACTGTTGACTAAACACTTATGTACCATATTTTTCAGACTATAAGATGCCCTCCCCCACCAAAAGTGGGTAGAAAAGTCTGTGCATCTTATAGAGTGAATATTGCAGCAGGAATGTTGTTAGTGCAGCACTGATCAGCTGTTTTAGGTGGGGAGGATCATCACCACCACCGCCTATCGCAACCTATCGCTGCCTATCACAACCCGTTTGCAGCAAACAGGCAGCGGCGGTGAATGGATGGCAGCGAACAGGACGCAGTGAATGGCCGCGGCAAATGGGATCTAGTAAACGGGCTGCGGCAGCAGTGAACGGGCTGTGGCAGCAAACAGGCTGCAGCAAATGGGCCGTAGCGGCAGTGAACCAGTGGCAGAGGCAGAGGCAGATATTTTTTTCTTGTTTTCCTCCTCTAAAGCTAATACACGCCTTATAGTCTGGAGTGTATTATAGTCCGAAAATATGGTATATTAATGAAAAAATGTATAAATATTTTTTTTTTTAAAAAAAAGTAATTCAGAGAAGGTCATAAATGACTATCATATCACTCCAGTATGCCGCACCCATCGTAAATACATGCTAGTTGGTAAGCACCTGAATTTTGGTCACATGACCAATAGGGATGCTACTACAGTTGTAAGTGCATGGACTGACCATAAGTCACTTTTTTTCAACTTTTTGTCACTTCAAATGCTGTTGTAACTTTAATGGTCACTAAATGAATGGTTGTAAGTTAAGGACTACCTGTATTGCCAAATCATTGTTACCTCAAATCACTATGCTTTCAGTATTCAGGGTTGGTCTCTCTCTTAAGAGTTCAGGGTAAAACTCTGGGATTTCATGAGATATTTATGTTTATAGGTGCGTTTGTGTGTCCCTGTGTGTGTGTGTTTATACGCCAAGGGTCTGCCTGATATTTGGGGATGTCACAGCACCTTTGACTGAAGTATTTCTGACCCATATCCTGGTGGTTTGGGGGACTGTCATCTTAGAAGGGAAGCATTGCTTAACGCATTGTAAGCTGCCCTGAGTCTCCGGAAAAGGGCGGCATATAAATCGAACCAATAAAATAAATAAATAAATAAATAAGCAAAAGCAAAAGCAAAAGCAAAAGCAAAACAATAAACGGGCAATTTTCACAATGGGCTGTTTTCCACAACTAAATGGAAAGACCCAAGTGAAGAGGAGGAGGAAGAGGATCCTTGGCGGTCTTGTTTTATGTGATTGGCTCTGAATTCAGCGGGCTTAAATGTGCCTCTCTTGCAGAAGATGGGGCTGTCAGTTTCCTGCTGTATAAAGCTGTAGGGAGTGGCGAAACATTAGCCTTGTGCTCTCATTTGCCGAACACGACCTGCAGAGAAGCCAGAGCCTGGGCGCTTTGTAACACAGTCGTTTTGCTCTCCCAGCTGTGTTGGTGTCCGCTTTGATTTATTAACATGCTGGCCCACGTTAAATTTTAATTGTCCTATTTTTTTCCTAAGATACCGTGCACAGGGCAAAAAGAAGCCCATATACAGGGGAGATTTTTTTATATATATCTTTGCCTAAAAGGGCACTATCCTGTTATTTTTCAAAATCTCTCTTTTTTTTTTAATTCTGCTGACACTTATTTTTAATTAGCTCCCTTTGGAAGGCTGGCACTGAAATCTGTTTCCTCTCATTGTTGCTGGATTATTAATAGTAGAACTGAGCTGGCAGTGTGCCCAGCAGTGTATATCATGGAATGGAGGGCGGGGAAAAAGAGAAGGACAAGAGAAAGAAGCGTCTGCAGAGATAAAGGAAAACAACCGTGGCTTCTTACTGTCAATTTCCTTATTATACCTGCACGTTTTACACCCTGCGTGCCCAATATCTGCCTCAGATAAATCAGTCCACTCCCACATTTTACAGGGATCAGGCCAGGACTCTTGTTTGACTGACTCCTGGGGGGAGAGCAGAACCGCTTCATCTTGGAGGTAGCTCGACCTGAAGGCTGGCAAGGAGGAGCCCTGTATTAAATCTCTACTACTAGGGCTATGAGTAGGACTTGGGACAAAGCATTACATGATGGGCTATGCTTCTTGTTTAACATTCTGGTCATTCCACTCCATTATATCTTCTCCTCCTCCTCCTCCTTCTCTTTCTTTTTCCCCTTCCCCTTTTCCTTCTTCCCTTCCCCTTGCTCCTCCTGCTCTTTCTTCTCTTTCTTTTCCTGCCCCTCCCCCTTCTCCTCCTCCTCCCATTACAAACAAGTAATAATTCTGCAACAGCAATCGTAAGAATAAAAGATGGTAAAGATGATAAAAACTAGATAGAAGTGGAAAAAAAGGAATTAAATCAGGTGATCCAAAGGGGGCTTTTACTTACCCTTGTGAAATTCCTCAATGAAGACCGGTCCTCAAGATCATTCAAAAACACTAACAGGATATGCCCAGCTCTGAGCCATCCTCATGCCGAAAGGCAGGTATTTCTACAAAGAATGTAGATCTGGATAGATGTCATTTTTTAAACCGAAAGAAACCTGAAGTACACTAAACCTACCAAATTGAATAGGTTGGGCAGATATTCTGGGAATCAAGACAGTCCATCAGGTAACCAGGCCCTATATAAGGCTTTATAGGTAACCACCACCACTTTGAATCCTACCCAGGACCAAACTGGCAAACAGTACCCCATGAAGCACTCATGTTGTGGGCATATCAAGACAACCCCATCACAGCTGTGAAATAAGCCGGGCATGAGTGACTGTCAAAAGAACCTCCCAATTCTCAGTTGACAGCAAAGGATATACCATGGCTGATGATACTGAGGCAGTGAAAGATTGAGAAGAACCACTTTCCTCCTGGCTTCATCCACCACAGGCTCCTCCTCCTCCAGTTTCCCCATGGGCTTCATAAGTTACAATACTTTGTCTGAACACTGAAATAGAGGATATTATGATTGGTCACATAGTCTGTCAATGTTTAGACTTGATTTGGCATTTTATTCACCTATCAAGTCATTCCCATGGACCTGGGATAGGCAGATGTTTTTGCTGAAGGTACTGTTGCAACCTGTAGGCTATTATTTTATTTGCCGTGAGTGGGCAACTTTTCTTCCAATAGTCCAGCAGTTGCTGGCCCTGGTTGCTCAGCCAACAATCCTGAGTCCTATAATTCACTTGTCACCAGATTTCCAGGAACTCCAAAATGTATACCATGGCCCTTGTTGACCTAAGCAATGATCAATCCAGTATAGGTTTCTGTAAGTAACATCTCACCATATTGTTTATGGAAGAGATACTCTTCATCTGCTTCTTCTGATGAGACCTGTCCAGCATGGTTGAACCTCTGGCATAGCTCTCATCTTCCTGAGAGCACATAAGCCCCACAACCACATCAAGGTATCATCTCACTTTATTATTATGGTTGGTCACCCAGTTAGCTAGATATTTATAATGGATTTGGCATTTTTGTTCATCTGTTGACATTTCACAAAGATTTGAGATAGGCAGATGTTGTTGTCATTATTATTGTTGCTATTTTTAAATACAAAGAAGGAAAATGCCTGGAGAAAAATAATAATTCAAGTGCTGATGCACAACAGTGTCATTGATTGAAAAAGTGGGTGTCTTTCCTGGCATTACATTGTTTCATTCCCTCCTAATGGAATCCATGAATCTCCTACAGCAAATTATTGAAAGTCACCCATGGATCTTTGATGATCTTCAAATATATTGTATGCAGATACCAAACTAAACCTAGAAATGTTGTCTGTTGAATAGATGAAGTGTAGTGAGATCATAAAATCTCCTGAGATGTTGCTGATCTCACCTAAAATCTCTTGAGGGTTCTAAGAACAACACTGAAATCTTGTGAGAATTTGCAGCCTCAGAAGTTTTCAACTACATATTGTCAATTTTTAATGACTGTATTTAATTTTGGACTTCTGTTGAGAAAATCTTGTGTGCTGTGCTGACCATGACTACAGCACTATTAACTCCTAGTTCACATGATAGTCTGCAAATAACTTTCCCCGGAAATGCATGAAGGAAAAAATTGGAAGCTACATATATTCGAAGAACCTTTCCAATTCCTCCATTATATTCTTTCAACATAACAGAGGGAGGGCGGCCTTCACTGGTCATTACTGCTGCAATGAATTCTATAACATGCATAGCTACAGTGTATGGAAATATAATTTATTTTGCCTGTGTGTATTACCCCCAACCTGATGGTTTCCAAAGCTACCTTTTTTCTAAGTAGTATAAAATATGAAATTGGCATACATTCAACTTATGCAATTTTGCTAAATTAATTTCAGTGGGTGCCCGCAAATTCTAATACCTGAAAATAAAGAGGATCAAACATTTTATTTTCCTTCACACTAGGCAGAATTTTTCTTCAAATTTCTAACATGCCCCTGCAGAGTAGAATAGAATAGAATAGAATAGAATAGAATAGAATAGAATAGAATAGAATAGAATAGAATAGAATAGAATAGAATAGAATAGAATTCTTTATTGGTCAAATGTGATTGGACACACAAGGAATTTGTCTTGGTGCATATGCTCTCAGTGTACATAAAAGAGAAGATACATTCATCAAGAATCATAAGGTACAACACTTAATGATAGTCATAGGGAAACAGTCAATATAAATTTTAAGGATACCAGCAACAAGGTTACAGTCATACAGTCATAAGTGGGAGGAGATAGGTGATAGGAACAATGAGAAGATTAATAGTAATGCAGACTTAGTAACTAGTTTGACAGTGTTGAGGGAATTATTTGATTAGCAGAGTGATAGCGTTCAGGAAAAAACTATTCTTTTGTCTAGTTGTTCTGGTGTGCAGTGCTCTATAGCATTGTTTTGAGGGTAGGAATTGAAACAGTTTACATCCAGGATGTGAGGGATCTATAAATAAACTATTTTTTAAGAATTTCATGTCTATATCTTTTCCAACCATGTCTGATTTTACTTCTCAGTGATAGGTCAATAGATGGTAGTTCAATAATTGCATTCCTTATCAAAGGAGAAGAGAGTTTCCCACGTTCCTGTTATGTGTTCAAGTAAGACAGCCGTTTTATCAGTAATGATTTATTTAAGATTCCAGTACTGATCAGAGAGTTGTACCTGATAGTCAACAAGATTCCTTCCAACTCTGTGACCTAACAATAAAAGCTGTTACCAGTAAAGAGTTAGTAGGTGACTACTAGTACTACTAGTAGAACTTCAGGTTCTACTCAATGTTCTAAGGATAACCAATTAGGCCTATCAATAGATTTGGCTTAAGAGATCCGGTAATCAGAAAGTTCTTTTTAAGTATACCACATTAGCCTAGACAAACTTCTGAAGTGAGGTCTCCTATCCTATGTGATGAAAATTAGGGGAATCAGAAATTTATGGCAGAATATGGTATTTAGATAGCTTTCCATTATACATTGAAAAATCTGAAACACTGATGATATCAGTATCATGGTATCAGTAATTGTTCCACTTGCATAAAAAATAGCAAACCAGTATGGTATAATAGTTAAGAAGTTAGACTAGAACTCAGTTGAAGTCCAGCATCAACTATGGAGTCCATTTAGTGTTTTCTGGGACAGTCGGTCCTCAGTCCAACTCAACTCAAAGGGTTGTTTTTACAGAGGAAAAACTAAAGGGGAAAGTGCTATGCATGCTATCTTGAACTCCTGAAAAAATAAGTAGAGGATGACCGATTGATCCAATTTTTAAAAATTATAAGGTTCAAATATATCAAATGTGCACTCTTTTGAGAAATACTTGTATTAAATAATTGAGAAAAATCATCTAAGTTTTGAAACTGATCTTATTTCTCCCAGGTGAAGAAATCTCCTTTTTCTATTTTCCCTGTTATTTTATGAACCAATATGGCGAATATGGATAGTGGTAAAACAATAGCACTAATTAAGGAATCTGAGTTTGGAAATAATTGTTCACCACTTCTTAAAAACAGGCAGAATAAAAATATCCCCAAAGTATAGTTCTAATGGTACAGATCACGAAAGAAAGAAAAATAATAGATGCAGCAAATAAATAATTTGCCTTTTAAAGTACAATTTAGTGATGTGAATGCTATGATTCTGTATCATTATTCTTTTTCAGCTGAGTGTTCTGTGTGAACAGGTGTCTTTGGTTAGATTTAAGTCTGATATGCTAACTGAAATATGCGTCTCATAAAAAAAGCACTAAAATCTATTGCTGTTACTAAATAAAACTAGTGGGGGAAAGCAGGAAGCCTTGATATAATGGCGTATTCATATATAATCTCAATATAATGTAAAGAACAATATTGTCACATCATGCTATCATAAGGCAAAGAAAAGGCAACGACTTAAAGATTTTTAATATTGTTCAATATGGCAGAAAAGGGTAATATTGTTCAATGTGGCAGAAAAGAGTACTATTGGGGCAAATATTTTCTATATGGTTATATGTTAATGAGAAGCAAAAGAAAAATACTATTTAATTTTTTTCATCAAGATGACTTAGCTGAATTTGACACATGCCTACTTCCCCTTAATGCTATTCTATTTCTGAGTAAATAGTATTATGCAAAATGCATTAAAAAAAGGGAAATATTAAGTCAAAGAAAATAAAAGCATAAGAAAAGAAAATTAAACCAAATCTAGTTTATGCCAACACCGTTCACGAAATTTATCTATAACTTTCTGTCCTTGCAAACCATCCTTGTTTCTATCAGGTCTATACACTGGTTTATATATTGTCTTTTTGTCTTTAAACTTTTCACCTTTTTCTTTTGAGGAACTCGTTAACTCCAGCCAACAAAGACTTTCACTGTATTTTCCTTCCTCTTGACCCTTTTGCTCTTTCTTCATTTATTTGTTTCGTTTTCCTGGATATGATGACCCACCTAAAGACCATTTCCAGCCAATTTTTGATGGGTGAATTACCATTCCATCTTTATTATCTTCCTCTAAGGGAAGGGAAGGAAGAATAAGTATGATCCCATTTATTTCATGACAAAGCATGAGAGGAGTCCTTGGCAAAGCATTAAAATATAACATGAGGTGATAGAAAGTTGTAAAATGTTCTTACTTAAGTCTGAAAATAATTGTGATGTCTTATATGTGAGGGTGAAGAGAGTTCTGGTTTAACCTTCAAAAGTTCTCCGGAACCTTGACAGGTCTGTTGTTGTTGTTATTGCTTAAAAACAGTACAAACCACCACAACTCGAAAGGAAAAAACAGCCAGATAGTTAATACCAGAGAGTCTGTTGGAACTTAACCCATTATCAGTATATTAGCATGAAAGAACCAAATATTTGAATGAGCATAACCAAATCAGAGAATTATTGGAAACTAGCTGGATCCCCATGCTTCGCTATGAAACTATGTGATCGGGCTTGATAAATTGACACTTACAGCTTGAATCCTCCCCTATCCTATCCCCTTCTCTCCCTCAGCCTTGTCTCACAGAAACATCTCCTATCACCTTCTCTCCCTCAGGCTTGCCCCACAGAAGCCTGTCCTATGCTGTCCCATTCTCTTCAGAGTTATTTTCAAGTTGGGAGGGGGAGTGGAATGTCTAACTAATTAGCATCAGAGTGTGTATTAATAATATAGGAAATAGTAATGCTCTGGTGGTCATTTCGAAAAATCCTTTCTTAGTGAGCACCTAGAAGCCAAGAGAAACATACATGGCAAATTTCAAGTTTTTAAGCTTTACAGTTCTGGAGATTTTGTGATTAATGCGTGAGTGGTTTTCGCTTTTATATATATAGATTACAGATGCTGTTTAGATAGACATTTATTCTTATAGCAGTTTTTAACGCAGTGACTTCAAAGTGTTATCCCCATCGCCGTCCTCTCCTCCTGAGGTCTCATTGTTCTGAGCACATGAACAAATGATAATGACATGGAAAAGTTCCTACATACAGACTGCCACATACAATAAAATGCATATCATTCTGGAGAGTCACTGGGGAATTGGGGAACATGACAAGCTAATAGAAAGAAGCTTTAAACAAGCCAGATTTTCTACTACAGCTCCAACACACCAAAAAGGCAGAGGGCTGGCAGGGATAATCATTAATCATTCTTTCTGGGGACCTGGTCAAGCAGAATAACCTTTTGTAGGTAGTATATAAATACGCTTAACCTTTAAAAAGAAAGTTTAAGTGGGGACCAAAGGCAATGGAAAAGAACCTCACCCAAGAGAGAGATTCCCAACTGGCCACTTCTCAACTCGAGTCCATCAGAAGAAACTCTCAAAATGAGACTTGGGGATCTTTTACATTGATCCTCATTTATCAAACTGACAGGGCTGGGCTGTCCACTAGACAAAGGGAGTGCTAAGAGAAAAGGCAGAAAAAAAACCCCCACCTCTGTGGAGATTTCAGAGAGAGATAGCAATAGCACTTAAACTTATATACCGCTTCACGGTATATAAAAGCACAAAGAGTGCTTTTACAGCCCTCTCTAAGTGGTTTACAGAGTCAGCATATTGCCCCCAACAATCTGGGTCTCATTTTACTGACTTTGGAAAGATGCAAGGCAGAGTCAACCTTGAGCCAGTCAGGATCGAACTCCTGACACTCAGCAGAATTAGTCTGCAATACTGCATTCCAACCATTGCGCCACCACAGCTCAAATAAAATAATTATGGCTTACCTGCCCTGTCTTACTATTGGTATGGTCCTTGCTTTCCCCTGGAAGATCCAGTCTGGGAATATTTTTCTGGTGATGATTTTCCAGTGATGTTTTTTCCACCACAGCAAGGCCAGGCTTATCCAATTCTCACTAGAGGTCTTTTAAACAGATCAGAATCTAAGGTGAATGTTTAGGGAATAAAGATAAAAGAAAAACTATGGGAAGGGTGTGCTTCTTTTTATCCTGGTCAGATAGCCCTACGATTCTTACTTGGATTCATCAACTGGGCTTCTATAGCAATAACTCTTATATAGCACTTATATAATAGACTTATATACTGCTTCATAGGGTTTACAGCCCTCTCTAAGCAGTTTACAGAGTCAGCATGTTGCCCCCAACAATCTGGGTCCTGACTATACCAACCCCAGAAGGGTGGACGGCTGAATCAACCTTGAGCCAGTCACAATCGAACTCCTGGCTGGGGGCAGAGTTAGCTTGCATTCTAACCACTGCACCACCACACAAAGGATAGTACTTTAGTGTCTCTTTTATCACTATATAACTTCTTATTTGATAGAAGGAAGGATATATTCCCTTTTTAAAAAAAAAACATACTGTGAGCAGTTCTGTCCAATTTTTCCCCACTTTTAGTTACATAGATAGATTCTGAGTAGAGCCAATCACCTGGTTAGTACAAAAAAGATTTTTTAAAAAATCTTGCAGCTGTTAAAATCATCATCATACATTTTATCTTAATCCCAGCAGCCATAGTTTGTTGGCTGACCCCTTCAGAAGGAAGGCTCCAGCTGCAACTGGCCATGCTGCAGTTCCTCTTTGCCTGACAAAATCTGGCATGCTTCACTGACCATTCTGTCAATGGAACAGTCAAGTCACCTGTAGGAATCAATCCTACATCTCTGCATCTGCGCAGGCTCAAAGGCGGCAGACTTCTCTGCCTTCACTATTTGTACTTGTCTGGTTTCCTAAAAGCGATCTTCTATCTCCTGAAATGATGTTCCTGGCTTCAAGCTGCTCCCATGAATTTTTATTTGCGCATTTCCTTGATTTCTACAGAATAACTTATCCATCTTCATCGTAGGTAGAAAGGAAACCAACAGAAGAAAGTGGTTAGTGAAAATTGGAATACAATAATAACTTTCTAATTTACATTTCTCCAGCAGGAAGCTCACCTTCAATGCAGTCACTTTTCCCTGTGAGCTGGACAGGGCCACCATAACCCAAGTAAGAGTAAAATTATTTGTGCCTGTACCGACATTTACTGTAGTCTCTGAAGATCCAGTTAAATATATCTGGACCAAGTTTATTTCTCTTCCATTTATTCCATCTGCTTTCTTTAGAGCAAAATAGAATTGTCTTCTGAATAAAGGGGGATTTGCCATCATGCTCCATTTATTTATTTTTTTATTTCCTTTATTTATTATTGTATTTATCTTTATTTTTATTTAATTTATTTATTTGTTATATTTTGCTGAAAAGAATGAAAGATGGACCCCTCTCACTTTTTTAAAAAAAATATTTTTTTTTATTTTAACCCAGAAACATGAGAAAACAGTAATGAAAATTAATGCTTTAAACTCTTTTAAATCTGTTAGTATTGAAATGGTTAGTATTGAAATGGTTAGTATTGAAATGAGTTGGTATTGAAATGGATGACACCATAACCCAGGTGAGAATAAAATTATTTGCCTGTACTTACCCTTACTGTAGTCCCTGAAGAATCAGGTGAACAGAACAGAACAGAACAGAACAGAACAGAACAGAATAGAATTCTTTATTGGCCAAGTGTGATTGGACACACAAGGAATTTGTCTTTGGTGCATATGCTCTCAGTGTACATAAAAAGACAAGATACACTCGTCAAGAATCATAAGGCACAAATCACAAGGCACAAATCACAAATTATACCTGGGACCTAGTTTATTTCTGTTCCATTTACATCCATCTGTTTTATTTAGGGAGAAATAGATATGCCCTTTGAATAAAAAGGGGATTTGCCATCATGCTTCATTTTTTATTTTATTGTTTTTTATTTTATTATTTTATTTGTCTGTTACATTTTGCTGGAAAGAATGAAAGAGGAATCCCCCCCTAACTTTTTTTTGAAATTTATTTTTTATTTTAATCAAGAAACATGAGAAAATAGTAACAAAAACTAATGCTTTTAACCCTGAAATCTATATAAGAGTTAGTATTGAAACAGGTGAATGAGAAGGGGTGACTCCAGGAAATTCTAAAGTTTATAACCCTAGCATTTGTCCCAATGCATGGGGAACAACACTTTGTGGCCAACTCTTCGATTATTTAGCCTATGCTCAACCCTTCATGTCTTCAGGTCAGATACCATAATCTGAAATGGAAGCAGATCTCCCTGCCATTTAAAACTCTCTATGGACAAAGGTTTAAATTGCACAAAGACCCTTTGGGACTGCAGCAGATTTCCAACTGCAGAAATCATTCTCCAGTGCATAGAAATGAGCTATAAAACACTAGAGTGGAGACGGGGTCAAGAAGGGTCATCTGGCTTTACCATTCACTTTTAGATAGTACAAGGGATGAAACCTTACATATAGTATATGTAAGATTACTGTGAATAATTTTAGAAGCTGTTGAGTGCCTCTGTCTGAAAAGAAGAGAAATGCCAAATGTAGAATGAGCTGGCCCTTTTGGTTATATCTTGAAACCTTACATGAAATGTCTTTTATGCTCACCATAGAAGACATTTCATATAAATAGTAAAAAAACATGCTCCTTCCTAATAAGTGTTAATTACTTACAATTTTGGCCACTCAGATTAATCTAAAAGACAAAAGCTAAGCATGCAAATTCTTGATTTCATATATTGGCATAACCAACATGTCTTTAGGTCTATATAGCTGAATGGTATCCATCACAATATAATAAAAGGCTGCTGTTGTCACCCCTGACTCTCAGAATATTCTCAGAAAGAATTTGATCTACAAAATGTTTATAAACCTGCCATGCCAAACATCAGAGAAAGATCCTTGCCATCTGGGAAACCTATGGTATTTCTGTCAGATTAAATTCATATCATAGAATTCTCAAAATGGAAGGGATTGTTTATGACTTTGAGGCCATCTTCATGCCCTTGGGAACTTCTGCTTACAGATCATTGTCCTCTTGCCCAGAGGGATCACATAAACTTTTACTTTATGGCTCTGTACAATTTGTAGAGCAGATCCAAAATGTTTAGCTCACGGTAGTTCTTGAGGGCCAGAGGCAGTATTCAATGTTAAGCTGAAGATTTGATCTTCAAAACAGAAGAGGAAGCAACATCAAACAGAATGCAGAATCTGGTTTAAATTAGGAGAGCTGGTGAGAGGCAAAAAAGGAAGATTCTGTTTAATCCAAATATTTTTCTTGTTTGGATTCTACATACTGCATTTGGTGCCAGAGCATGTGAAAAGAACACTCTTGTCATTGGGTAAAATACAGTATCTTTTTTTCTTGTGTAGTAACTAATGCTTCCCGTACTATTATTGGATCAAGACAGTATCTCCAGTCTATAAACCATAGCATACAGGATGGCTTTCTTCCCATCTTGAATCTTGTTCAAAATTAATCACTAGGGTGAAAGTGAGTAACCAAAGAAGACAGATGGAACAAATGGCAGCAATGCAGAAAGCCCTTAAATTCCTCAAAAACTAACACATTTTTACATTCCAAAGCGTTCATTAGCAAGAGCTCTCTAGAAACTGAGCAGCTGAATGATCTTTTTGGAGTTAGCTCCCCAGTCAACCATTTCATTTATCCAATAATAGGGCTGACATTATTAACAGAAAAGTGAACATCACCTTTAAAGGGAACCAGCAGGTAGCTAATTCACTGCATCTGTAAAAGTAGCCAGAATCTTTTATGAAATCACCTTGTTCTTGTAGGGTAATACTTAGGTGCTTTAAAAGATTCCAGAGCTGAATGTTGGATTAAATGCAAACTTTACCTCAGTCATGACTTTCCAAGTTCTCTCCAATGTAGCCATTACAAGAGGGAACAAGCATGGCTGATAAAATAGGTTCTGCCCCTAAGCTTTACATCAGGGGTGTCAAACTCAATTTCATTGAGGGCCACATGAGGGTTGTGATTGACCTTGAGGAGGGGACTGGGCGGGTGTATATGACTGGGTGGGTGTGGCCGACTGGGTGGGTGTGGCCATCTTGACACCACTCCCCAAACTGCTGGTATATTTCCTCTTTGCATTGGGTAGACCAGGCCTAAGCGATGCAGGTAGACTGGGCTGAAGCACTGTGGGCCAGCCTCTTACATTTTCCAGGCCTTGAGTGTGACACCCCTGCTTTACATGGTTTATCCCTGATAAAAACCATCCATGAAAATGTTTGAGAATGCTAGTGGAGTATCCATGGAAAGTGCGTTTTGATTTATTCAATATTTTAGTAGGAATTTTCTTTTCAACTTATTTTTTTTAGTGTCTCCAAGTCAGTTTGACTCCTGGCAACAGCCTGGACAACTTCCTGCTGTTTTCTTGGCAAGATTTCGGAAGTGGTTTGCCTGCTTCCTAGGGCTAAGAGGGTGTTTATTGTTGTGAACCACTCAGAGTCACTTATGTGGTATGGACAATATAGAAATATAATAAATAAGATCACCCAACTGACTTTGTGTCTAAGGCAGAATTAGAACGCCTGCTCTTTAGCCTGATGTATTTACTCACGATGCCAAACTGGCTCTGCATAAATAACATACTTATTTTTTATTTGTTTACTGTCTCCTTTCACAACATTAAGAGTTGACGAAGTGTGTGTAAAGATCTTAGATATCTTTAAAAGTTAGATTAAGCGGAAGATGAATATTCAGACAGTATGAATATTGCTATAAGGCATAGGCCAAAACTATGGGCAACCCTATTTGAGGTACCGTCTTGTTGATGAAAAGCCTCTTTATATTCATTAGAGACAGGTTAAAACTTTGTCACCCACCTATAATGATATTCTACTATGCAATGGCTCAATATGAGTAGTTTAGCTCAATAGAAATGAAGTTATGACACATGACTTAGAATTGCCCTAGTGCTTTTTTTAAAAAAAACATATGCAAAGAAATCTTGGAGAAAATAAATCTGGTGTGCAATTGCTCAGTGGACATAAAACAGGGTTGAAGGAATCAATTATGAAAATTATAGCTTTGTCATTCCACTCAGAGAAAATGTTATAAGGTTGGCTTGCTTTGGGTTGATAATCGTGCGTTGATACTAATGGAAACGGTAAGCACATCTGCTAATCACTGTTATGTGTGCTCCATTTCCTGTCCTGCTCCCTTCACAAATATGAAAAATAAGAATTATTTTAATATTTGCTACATGTTACCTATGAGAAAGGTTCCCACCCACCCAAATTTAAGAAAATCGAATAATTTCTGTAAAAGCCCATACAGAAATTTGAATAATGTACTCCATGAAAACTGAAAGCATAAATAGAACTGCTCTTTATAGCATAAAGATGTTGACAAAGTAGCACTTCTCTTAAGCAACTTTTCATTGCTTGTGAGTAGTAGTATCCACAATTGTTTCCATGCTGCGTTTTTTCTTTCTCTGAAATTCCCACTTATTGAACTCTCCAGTTCTGAAGGTCATCCAGACCAGCGGTGGAATGCTTGGTGGGCATGGCAGGGAAGGATGCTGCAAAATTCCCATTCCCTTCCCACTCCTGGGGGAAGAATATTGCAAAATCTCCATTCCCACCCCACTCTGGGGTACATAGCCAGAGTGGTGTTTGCCAGTTCTCTGAACTACTCAAAATCTCCACTACTGGTTCTCCAGAACCTGTCAGAACCTGCTGAATTTCATCCCTGATCCAGACCCTAGCTATTGTTAAATTGCTGCATTCTCACATTTTTGATATTGCCCTCTCATGCTTTTGAGTGAACATGATACAGCTGCAGCACGAGGTTGCCCAGACTAGTCAGCAAACATATGATTTAAGTTTCTCATAATTCCTGTACCTTTAATTAAAGCTTTTTGCTTGCACAAAGAGGTCACTTACGGCTCCTTGTTCAGCACAGCAGCCGGATTACTGATGAAAAGATTCTGTTAATTGCTTCTTATTGATAGTAATGAAAGTCTCTCCCTGCTTGTAGGAACAAAAACTGATTTTCAATAATTATGCTTTTCTTTTCATTTTTATATTGTGAAATAATGCTGTTGGAATGAACATGGTAAGAAGAAAAGAACCCCCCCCCAACAGGCAGTTAGTAATTGAAGCCCACTCGTCTTCCTGGGACACCGAAAGGAACGCTGCCTGGTAATTAAAAAGCCAGCCATCTGCTGTGGCCCTAAAAAGGAAATAGTGAAATAGGCTGAACTTCCAAGGAGTAAACTTTTAAAGTAACACAGGAAAAGTTCTCCGTCTGAATGGCCCTGACAGAAGCTGCTGAAGGGGTCACGGCAGAGAGCCTACTGTGCCCATTTTTAAAAATAGCCAATTTAGAACCAGAGTGGAAGTTCTTATGCTATTGGCTGAAGCTGACTGAACAGATAGCAACAGCACTTAGACTTATATACCACCTCATAGTGCTTTACAGCCCTGTCTAAGAGGTTTACAGAATCAGCATGTTGTCCCTATTAATCTGGGTCCTTATTTTACCAGCCTCAAAAGGATGGAAGACTGAGTCAACCTTGAGCTGGTGAGAATCGAACTCTTGGCTGTGGGCAGTTTGCCTGCAATACTGCATTTGAACC
Source organism: Masticophis lateralis (assembly GCA_030761175.1). Taxonomy (NCBI): domain Eukaryota; kingdom Metazoa; phylum Chordata; class Lepidosauria; order Squamata; family Colubridae; genus Masticophis; species Masticophis lateralis. The sequence continues at coordinate 116,414,944 of JAUDYJ010000002.1, forward strand.
ACTGAGCCACTAAAGCTATGTTTATATATATATATATATATGCACCATGATTAGAAAGTGGTTTGGTTGGGTTGGGTATGGTTTTCCAAGTACAGACTCCCTTTCCTGGAGTTCAGATATATCACAGCTGAACAATATGAGAAGGGATTTGAATGTCTGAAACGAGGGCCAAAATCTCCACTATTTGTTATTTCAAAATTTAAAAAAATAGAACAAAAATGACTAAAACATAATACTCCTTTGCGGTACTCTGATTTTTGGACAAGCAGGTGTTTTCATAGTGAACCAATTTAGGACCAAACCTAAGTAGGATGCACATACGTAGGTATGCATTGATAAATACCCAGAGTTGTTTGAAATGAGATGAGTGGCAAATAAATTTAATAAATTAAATCAATAAATTTAATAGACAAAAATAACCGCACAACAATGCTCTGTCCAAACCGTAAGAAAAATCAATCAGATTTTATATATTCACTTCTACCCAACATCACTTCCTGTCCTTACACTATTTCATTATGTTATTATCACCCTTTTTTCTTTTTTCAGCTTTAAATGAGGAAATGCTAAGACATTTAAAGTAACCAAATCTTAAGCACTACAACAGGGAATGATGGTGTAGTAGTCATATGTACAAGCATATTGCTTATTTTAAGCTACCTAAAACTTCATGTATTGGAATATACACATTTCCATCTTCCATAATGTGAATGCTGTTATGCTAGAGCAAAAAGAAATTATTGTTGCAGAAAGTCTCACAAGCTAGCAGTGTAATTTGCTCTGTATTTGGATTTCAGAGAACTTTAGTAGCACAATCCTTTAATGACTGGATTCCATGTTGGTGGGTTTCTAATTATGAAAAAATACTCATTGTCTTTAAAAAAGCAGGAGTGTAAATATGGGCATGCATTCTTTTTTTTTAAACTCAATATTTTAATGAGTATTGTCATTCCCTTAAATCTTTTATCTGCACTTTCTTGTGAAGAAATTCCTAATTTTCTGACTGGGAGAAGAGGAAATGATTGTTATAGTTATTTGATTTAATAGAGGCTCATGAAAGAAAATCAGTGGTGAAATTCAAATTTTTTTACTACCAGTTCTGTGGGCTTGGCTTGGTGGGCATGGTGTGGTTTGGTGGCCGTGACAGGGGAAGGATACTGCAAAATCTCCATTCCCATCCCACTCCAGGGGAAGGATATTGCAAAATATCCATTGCCACCCCACTCTGCGGCCAGCCAGAGGTGATATTTGCCGGCTCTCAGAAGTACTCAAAATTTCTGCTACCGGTTCTCCAGAACCTGTCAGAACCTGCTGGATTTCACCTCTGCAGAAAATGTAACGAAAGTAACATGATGTAAATGTAATTTTTAAAAAAATAAAGGGCGGGGGAAAGAAGGGAGAAAGATTGAAAATTTGCTTCTAGTAGAGTTTAATAGCAAAAAAAATCATTTGTTTCCTCATTCATGCACTAAGCAAGACCCTAATTAATACTGAACCTAGAAAAAAAAAGACAAGATTGGCATCTTCTAAATATGAACACACTTTTTACATTTTTTGAAAGTTTGAAGAGGCTCTTCAGCTTTCTCTTTTAATGGTATTTTTGCAGAGTTTAAAGTGGATTTCATTAGACAGCTGACATTACTAATTGCATTATCATATATTTAAAAAAAAACTTTGGAGATGCAGATTAGCTTTAGACATTTCCAAAAGGACCAGATTCACTTCCTCCTAGCTGGAAGTCTTTGGGCTTTCTTGAAACTGGAGTGTCTCCTCTTTTGCCCTTGACCCCATTGATTGGGATAACACTGATCACCTGGGCCATGAAGGGACTCCCAGTTGAAACAGCTTTCCAGATGCTTCTAAGGCATTGAGGTTTTCAACACACATGCTGGCAGTAGGTGACATAAACTTGACACATCATAGTCATGTAAGTGAACGAGGTACATTAACTTAAGCGGACACAAACTTTGAGCAAGACAAGAGAACAGTCAACTAAAAAAATAATTGCAATGAACAAGGACATGCATTCAATTTCACAGCCACTATAATTGTTGGCCAAGCCAGGACACAAATTTCTCTGGACAACAGCCAGGGAAATGATTGAAGCTCCTTGTCAGTCAATAGGAGTGTTAATTTACCATCAGCCTATCAGGTGCTTAGGAGCCAATGGCACAGCAGCACAAAAAAATTACAATTAATGACTTAATAGTCAACCATCAACACCTCAATTAAGAACTAAAAGCTACACACAATCAGAACTATATAAATACGATGCATAGAGCAGCCCAGTGCATACTGTATATTCCTGAGAGACAGGAGTTCCCTAACTTTGGAAGAATAAGCTTTTGGTGACTGACTCAGGTTAGATCCTTAAAAAAAATAACATATTTTGGTAATGGTGAATATACCAACTGTAGACAGCTTCTTTTGATTCATCACTGCCTAGCATCCAATGAAGTTCTTCACAAACACATATAGAATGAAACTGCAGAGGCCTACAGTTTTAGGGTGAACAAAAAATGGGCTGCTTCTGTGGCATTCTCCTTTTTTCCTGAATGGGGTCAGAACTTCCCTAAGGCATTTAGAGCCTCTATAGTCCAGAGCTGCTTGACATTATTTCCTTTTCAACATGGAAATGCTAGAATGAAATTCAATACCTATGTTCAGAGCACTTTTGGGAGGGGGCTGTTATTAAGAATAGTATAGGCTCTGTGACTCTTTTAGAAGCAGTAGGAAGAAAATGCAAATGATGTTATAATGTGCTCTCTTTCCTTGTAAGTGGAGATATTGCAATTAAACGAAATTACATTCATTGCAACTAAACTTGGTATGCATGCTAAGAGCAATCGTCTATCGTCCTCTATCTGGGTAGATTGGTTAAAAGAGGAAAGGAAGAGAAGAGATGTGAAAGACATGGTAATAGTATGTGAGTAGAGAGGTTTGCATGTTCAGAATGTACAAAGGTAATGCTTCTATTTTAAGAAAGACATTTTATTTATTAATTATAATTTAATGGCAACTTTTGGAGGGGCGCAAGGGAATGCATCAAAAGCTTGAGAGATTACATAGAGTCCTGTGGCTTTGAAGTCACATATCCTGATTTGGGAGATTTAAAGATCTCATGCATTATGATGGAACAATGCAGCAATCAATCAAGATTTTTTTAAGCACTGGAATAATGCATTGTCAAGTATATGAATCTCTGCATGCTGAGCTACCTGAAGAACTATGTAAGTAGTCCCAATTTGTTAAAATTATTATGTTTGTCATGCAATTATCCAAATGTTTAGACTGGATTTGACATTTGGCATTGGCCTGAGCCGAGAAGATGCAGTGGTTAGAATGCAGTATTGTAGGCAAATTCTACTCATTGCTAGGAGTTCAATCCTGACAGGCTCGAGGTTGATTCAGCCTTCTGATTGTTGGGGGCAATATTGTCAGGTCTGCCATTTTCGCTATGCTTCACTAAGCTTAATGGCATTTTGCCATAATAGAGGGAGCGGGGGTCAGAGCAGTAATGGTGGGGGGGAGAGATGTGCAGGTGGACAAGAGGTACATGTAAGGGGGGAGGGAATGGCACTGACATTAACTAGGTGTGTTAAACCAGATTGATCCAGCTGCCTCAAGGACACCTGGCATGGGAAAGAATGCAAAGCCGTTGCAGGATGCACCTGACATCAGATCAGTTCCCAAACATCACACTGATATGCTATTGAACAGTGATGATCTGGTTGAGGGGGGGCACAAAAGGTGAAAACTTTGTAGTTTTTGTGTGGGAAACCTTAGTTCTAGCCTTGCTTTTTTTGCAACCACTAACCCTTAGTAAAAGACCCTGTCACTTCAATCAAATGGAGCTCAGGGTCTTTCTTTCCTAGGGACCTAGCTGGGGCAAGCCTGACAAATATGCTGACTCTGTAAACCACTTAGAGGATGTTATAAAGCACTATGAAGCAGTTTATAATTCTAAGTGCTAGTGCTATTGCTGTAGCTATTTTTATCCCCCTATCCAGTTCTTCCCAAGTATCTAGGATAGGCAGATGTTGATGTTTGATGGTGTTAGAAGTATAATCGCAGGATGTAAGCTTTTCTGAGTAAAGCTGCCTGCTGGTGAATTTGTCAAAGCCAATGTTATTATGGTTAAAATTGCTCCAGGCCACAAGGTGAGATAACACCCATGGCAAGGAACTAAAGATAAAACTTTGGGGATCCCAAAGACATTCATTTTAATTCTGTACAGTAGAGATGGACAATTTGTTGGGAGGAGGTCCACTCTAGGCAGAGCAATAATACACAATGGACACTCCTGGGTCACATAGGAGTAGATTGTTGACATTTTTCCAGCTTTAGAAGGATTGTGACTTCTTTTTTTTTTAAAAAAGATTGTGACTTCTTTTTTAAAAAGGGTGTCACGGCTATTTTGTAGATAATGCTACCATTTTCTTTGAGTCTCTTACCTCTGAATGGTACAAAACAAAAATGGCCAATTTTTGATAATTACACCATTGAAATTCTTTGGTCCTCCCAGAAGATGTTTATAGGGATTGCATGTAAATAAGAGAATGGGTTGCCCATCCAATTTTAGGAGAAATGTAGTCCTATCTTGAATAAATGGAATATTGTACTCTTTCTTTCAACAAACTATTTTTGGTAAGTTTAGAAAGTCTTAAATTTCTTGAGATTTTTTTTAGGATATGATAACAATCTTAAACACCCACAAGAATGTTCTATATAAAATTCATATGCCAACAAGTCAAGAGCTGTTATTTTTTGTTCCGGAGTGCAAGATGCAGAAAAAAAGTTACAGACAGGAAAACAGAGTCTGTGTTAGAAAAAACTTCCTGTCAGAGCAGTTTGACAGAGGAAACTAAACACAGAGGAGATGGTAGTTTTTTCTTTACTGGATATTTTCAGTAGACAGCTATTTTTCAGGAAACTTTAATCTGAATCCCTCACTGAACAGGGAATTGGATTCAGAGGATTCATAGACTTCTTCCAACTCTATGATTCAATTATTGCTTCCATTAGACTTCATTCAGTGTCAGCTCTTCAACCTAGGCCAGGTCAGCAAATAGACTTGGCAAGAAATATGGGAACTCTACTTTATTGATATAAGCTACAGTAACGGAACCTTGGAAACCTGACAGTGTTTTTCCTTCTCTTTCTTATACCAAAGGAAGTCAAGATGGGGCCTCTAGTTGTTGTTGTTTTTTCCTAATGCCTTCGCCCCTTTATGACTTTAATCCTTGTTTTGCTAACAGTCTCTGCATACATCTCCCAAGGTAATATCTGTGGTTTTCTACACTTAACTCGGAAGCTAGTTTAAGATTGCACAATTCATAGTAGTTCTACCCACAGGGCACATTGATTATATAATGGATAACCCAGTGGAGCAAACATGACACACAATGGAATTCCTATGCAGAAATAACTTTCAACAGGGCTGTAGTGGATAAAGGAAATGATCTTGATCTTGATATGCAAGAACCATTCCATGAGCAAAGGGGATTGAGCATTGTTTAAGGCCTGAGCTCATTTTAAATCTATACAATAGAGGTGGACAACTTGTTGGGAGGAGGTCCACTTTAGGCAGAGTAATAATACATAATGTACAATATATAGCATTTGCAAACACTAGGCAGACTATTCCCTAGTTCACTCAAGTGCAAGAAAGAGGTAAGGTAAAGCACAATCAAGCTTGCATGTTTCTGTTGTTATATACTATGTCCATAAAGTTCTGGCCTTCAAATGGAGTTACTTTTCTGAGTTGGTCTACCTAGTGAGCTGACATCAATCTTACAGAGCTTCAACCCTCTTTCAAGAGAAGCTAAAGTTCTTACCTTTATGAGGGTAGAAGGCTTCTGATCCTCAGGGCATTCCAGAGGACTTTGCTGCAGCTTTGTTGTTATACTAACAACAGGTGTATTCTTGAATAACCTGCAAAATGTCCTGATGCAACAGCTGTTCAGACAGAATTTACCTCAACCACCAGCAGCACAGTAGCCTGCAGCATCAATGGTCTTTTTTACTTCTGTAATCCAACATCAGGCCTCTCTCCCAATAGCTCTGAAGGGAGGCCCTCAGAAGGCCCATAAGAGGCAAACACATATTATTGTTTCTTTTACTCTTTGAAGATTCAGGCCATAAAGTACAACTTGTATGAGTAGTAGACTTATGAATGATCACTAATTTCACAAGTGAGACTGCATAGAGGAGAGCAGGTTAGACCCACAGAGCGAAGAGGGGGATCTGGTGTGGCTTTTCATTACGTTCTTGTATTTGTCTCCACAAAGCTGGACTCTAAATGTATCGTTCCCTTCCCAGTGGCTCAATAAAGAAACCCCATGGCAAAAATGTGGTTAAAAATTGATGTGACTGAAATTCATATTGTCTTTTAATTTAATAAAGAACTTCTATAAAATGATGTGCCGTTGGTATTTGTCACCAGAAAAATTATACTGTATGCATAAAGGTATTTCTTATCATTGCTGGAAATGTAGAAAGAACAAAGGGACATTTTATCATATATAGTGGACTTCTGAAAAACATGGATACAAATGCATGTGATGATGCACAGAATTTTTTAAAATTCAGATGAAACCAGAATTTTTGTTATTGGGATTCATGGATAGCCAATTAGAAAAGACTCATGGAAGATTAGTTTTATATATGATAACTGCAGTGAAGTTACTATACGCACAAAAATGTAAAAATGCAGAATTACCCAAGTAGAAGATTGGACAATGACAGTGACAGAATTAGCAAAAATGACATGCTTGGTCAGGGATAAAACAGTAAATATGTTTACAAAAGCCTGGAAACCCTTTACGGACATATTACTGATAATAATTTGATAATTTCTGGATTTGCTAATTGCAAAGGGCTGAATATGGGATGAAGAGAACTATGTGATGTAACCTTGATAAGAAAAGAGTGACAATAAGTTTGTTTGTAATTCCTGAAAGTAATTTCTTTAAATTACTTTTTCTTATTTGCCACACTTTTTCTTTATCTTCTCTCTCTCTTTCTCTGTCTTCATTTTCTATATGTTTTTCCTATACACACACACACACACACACACACAAAAACACAAAATTAAAAATGTATCATCTATCAATCATATGTCTGTCTATCTGTCTGTTAGTCCATCCATTCATCTCCTTCCAATCATCTTCTATTTGCAGTTCCCTGCATCCATAAAGATTCATATGGCTTTCCATCAATCTTTGCTTCTGTGGTTGTGTGATTATTCAGTCTTGAGAAAGGTGAGAAAGAAATTCAAAACTCTGTCTTGATTTTGTTTGGTGAAATATTGTCAGGCCCAAGTAACCAGAGCTAAACATGAAAGGTTTAAATTGACTACTTTATTATGTTCCACCTATAATACAAGAATCTCCCTAGATTGTTCATTTCCCCTTGGGAACAAAAAGATAAGGTTCCATGGCGGGGTTCATTCTAGGTTTATTGCAGCTGCACAACAATTGAAGTCTAATTCCCTGCTTGATCCCTCCTCCTTGCCTAGCTGGGGATTTCCCAACAAATATAGATCCAAGTTTCAATATTCTTTTATTATGCTATACAACAATAAAGAGCATTCCTGCTATTTCTGTTTCTTGTCGTTCCCTTCTCTGAAGCGCAATAAACCTCAGTATCAAACTTGGAGAAAAGTTTTACTCTTGACCTGAATGAGGGCCCATCAATCCAGGTTGTACAAAGTTAATTTCAAAGCCTCTTTTCCTTGAGACATCACATTCTTTCTGCACCATTATTATCCAGTATTATACATAGTATATCAGACAAAGCATTTCAAGGACAGAATTAGTGCCATTCTCTGGCATGAAATGCCATTCTCTGGCATTTTAAGAATATCATTTCTTCGAAGAAGGAGACAAAGCTTGGAAATCCTTGGCACAACTCCAGAAAAGTTGCTTGTTGAAAATATTCTGTGTTGCTGTAACCAATGAATTGCCAATGAATTTGTGGGTAGGGGTGAATCAGAACAGATGGGTTTAGATCTTCAATCCAGCCCCCTTTTAGTGCCTCTAGTAAGCATAGTACATAAAATCATCTGCTACAATGTCCTACCAGCCAATGATTACTTCAACTTCAAGGAGCCTGGATAACTCAACAGACTAAAAGCCTGTTATTAACATTCAGCTGTCTGCAATTATTGCAAATTCGAATCTCACCAGGCTCAAGGTTGACTCAGCCTTCCATCCTTTCTAAGATAGGTAAATTGAGGACCCAGTTTGTGGGGGCAATAAGATGACTTTGTATAAAAAATATACAAAAGTATGAAGGCTATTACTTAGTGCATTGTAAGCCACCCTGAGTCTCCGGAAAAGATAATATAAATATAAATATAATTTTAAAAAAAACCAAAATAATACAAGAGCACACAATAGATACAAACTCATGGTAAACCGATCCAAACTAAACTGCAGAAAATACGACTTCAGTAACAGAGTTGTCAACGCCTGGAATGCACTACCTAAGTCTATGGTTTTTTCCCCAAATCCCCAAACTTTAACCTTAGACTGTCTACTGTAGACCTCACTCCATTCCTAAGAGGTCTATAAGGGGCGTGCTTAAGCGCACCAGCATGCCTGTCATCCCTCTCCTAAGTTTTTTTTTTATTTGTATCCTTTTCATGTATTTATAATTATGTTTTCACTTGTATCTGTCATAAAATACATGCTTGATGAAATAAATAAGAATAAATAAATAAATAAATAAAATAAATAAATAAATAAATAAATAAATATATGGCTTTGCTGATTAGCATACCTGCTTCCTGCCCCTGTGGTACCCGGGGTATCAACCCTGATAAGCTAGGAGGACAGTGCACCTGGCTTGCTCAACCATCAGGCAGACTGCAGCTTGCTCTTCTCCAGATAGCTGAACCGGCTGAATAGCCTGTTATTAACATCCAGCTGTCTGCAATTACACCAGTTCGAGGCTCAAGGTTGACTCAGCCTTCCATCCTTTCTAAGGTAGGTAAATTGAGGACCCAGTTTGTGGGGACAATAAGCTGACTTTGTATAAAAAATATACAAAAGTATGAAGGCTATTGCTTAATGCCTTGTAAGTCGCCCTGAGTTTCCGGAGAAGGGCAGCATATAAATCTAATAAAAAAAAAAACCTGAGTATGAGAACGAAAGGATGGCTTCTGATTGATTTATACCAGTAATTGCCCATGGGAAATTCACCCAGAATTTGGAATAATAGTAATATGACATCAAGGCAAATAGCCTATAGAACTCTGTTGGCAGGCACCACTTTCTTCGGCATGCCTTGTAAACTGATTCTCTTTTACTGCATGCCATGTCTCTGTCCCAAGACTTGGCTGTGTTTGAAAGAATCCATTGTGATCCAGAGCCTCTATTGTGCAGTTGGACTTGTGTAATGGAATGGATGGTCCCTTAACTCCAAGTGCAACGTAAACTCCAAGTAAAGAGGCAAAAAATTCAAAGGCAAAGAAAAAAAAATGTGTGGATATCTGTATTTATCTTAGATGTACATCTAGGACCCGCTTCCTTTTATCATGTATCATAAACCAACTTTTCTACGTTGCTGAAATATTTCCTTTGGTATTCTAGATGTGCTGATTATATCCCCTCTACAGATTTCTTTATCAGTATAGTAGCCCCACCCAGTGTAGTATGTGGTCCTTGACTCCTTTTTTCTTATGTACTAATGATGTTTTGTAAGGGGGAAAAAAACACATATTCCCCCATTCTTTCTTAAAGGCACATCTTTTATAACATTTGCATTTTCAGCTGTTCTGAGCATCAAGATAAGAAACACGGAACAGGAAAGCATGGAAATCCGGTAGATTATTATTTTTACAGCAATTCAGCTGTTTTTGTTACAGTCCATAGTCTTCTGAACTTTAATGAGGTTAATTCCTTGAGAGACAGTAATTTTGACTAGTCCAGGTGGTTTATCTAGGGCAGCAGCATTTGCAAAGTAGATAGGCTACAGTACAGTGCTTGATTCCAAACATATTTATCAGTTGTTGATTGCTGTTGCCTGCATTGTGCTGATGGAAAGGAGGGGGAAGGCGAACCAGCCACTCTTGGAATTGGAAATACTGTGATAACAGCCAACACGGAATCTAAATAAGGTAAACAGTGTAGCTAGATCACGGCTGGGGAGGAGCTGAGTACTGACTGTACTAACATACAGATGAACCTGTCTGCTCACAAGTGCCCAAGGATTTAAAACATTTTATTTACTTTACATCTGAAGCTTCTGCCCTTGCCCATTTTGTCACCAGCAATGCCAAATTTTATTTGCTGTCCATAGAACCAAGAGTCATAGGGGTTTCATTAGTTATGTTTATGCCAATAGAAATAAATCTCAGCAGTCAGTGGAGAGGCGGCTTGTACTACCGGCTTTATCAAGGGAATTTGACTGGCTGCATCCTTGATGTGCTGCTGAAGCAGATACAGTTTGAGATATACTTTTGCCTTATTGATTTCAAGGCTCCTTCATTACCTCCGCAGCACAATCGATCAATAACTAGGCCTGGAGCAACATAATAGATTTTGTAGAAAATCAATTAAACAGAATATTCTTAGCACAGCTCTAGTGGAAATTTCTGGCTGCGTTCAGTGCTGTCTTTCATAAGGCTGGAACAAATTTTAGCTGTTTGTTTATTGCAATAAAGAATCTTTGTTTGAAGAGTCACATGCTGCAGTATTGAGGTGTTTGCAACTCTAGTCACTCATTATTAAAAGCAGAAACACCCCCCCCCCCCCAGCTTTCTGCTTTGCAACTCAAATTCATCATGGAAGGCTTGCTGGAAAGTGAAATAATGTTTGTGGTTTTAGCTCAATCCCCAGCGGACAATAACCCAGTTAAAATACACCAAAATTCAACTGTGTTTCTCCCTCCCTCTGAATGCAGGGAGGGCTGCTCCTATTAAATTAGCTTTCATGCTTGAAAGGTTTTTCTTGCGCATACAGAGCCCAATTCTGCTTCTACTCAAGGCAATGACAAAGCTAGCATTGATAGCTGTGGGTGCAGGACGAGGGTCAAAAACCAGAGCAATTCCCTAAGGGCTAAAAGAGGCTTCATGAAGTTCTAGAATGCAGACTCTGGGGTGAGGTGGAATGAGAAGGTGGCCGGTTATTGATGAAGGGCACAACAGTTATTTTGGACCAACAATCTCTCTTCATTGGAGAAGATATCAATGTAGGCACATATTCTGTTGCTGGCTGCACTTGGAGATGAACAAAAATGATGTCATTTCAAAAGTAAATTAAGGACACAGTTTTCTCCACGTTATACAATGCGACTAATCCCTCAGGATTAGCTTTTAGACCCATTTTCGGTGTATGTGATGGAGTTGAATCAGCTTTATTCTCATATGAGAACCGTATCCATTTTAACTGCTTAAAAATATTTGAGTTTGCATAGCATGGGCTTAATATTTTTTGTCCTTTTTTAGTTATTGCTTTAGTCAGTTTTTCAGAAGTTAGGGGAGAAAAGGACTATATGATATCAATCAATCAAAGTTGTCATTTGAGTGCAGTTTGGGCTAGTCATTCTCTCTCAGCCCAATTCCCCTCACAGGATTATGTATGTATTTATTTATTTTCTATACCACCCTTCTTCCGAAGGACTCAGGGCACTGCACATAATAAAAACCAATATACACCACAAAATTTAAAAACAATTAAAACAGATTAAATAATTTGGCCCTTATTTTTTTATAAAAACCCCAAAATTAAAATACCCATTTAAAATTCAGACTCTTGTCAGCCCAGCCTGCTGAAATAATAGGCTCTTAAAGGCACGGTGGAAGGTTCGTAGATCGGGGATCAAATGTATCTCCGGGGCAATTCATTCCAAAGGGTGGGAGCCCCCACAGAGAAGGCTCTCCCCCTGGGGGTCACCAGTTGACATCCTTTGACCAACAGCACTCTGAGGATTCCCTCTCTGTGGGAGTGTACTGGCTGATGGGAGGTTATCAGCTGCAGAAGGCAATCTCATAGGTACCCAGGTCTTAAGCTATGGAGCGCTTTAAAGGTGGTAACCAACACCTTGAATTGCACTTGGAAGACCACTGGGAGACAGTGCAGCTCGTGCAAGAGAGGTGTTACATGGGTATGTCGTGTCGCCCCCATAATCACCCGCGCGGCCGAATTCTGGACCAGTTGGAGCCTCTTCAAGAAGAGCCTCTTCAAGGGCTCTTCAAGGGGAGCCCCATGTAGAGAGCATTACAGTAGTCCAGACAGAAGTGATGAGGGCATGAGTGACCTTGCGCAGGGCGTCCTGGTCCAGAAAGGGACGCAACTGGTGGATCAGGCGAACCTGATAAAAAGCCCTCCTGGCCACAACCGTCATATGATTTTCTAAAGACAGCCATGTATCCAGGAGCCCCATCTATGGGGGTCAAGCTCTCACCCCCAACAGTCAGCGATGGAGTCAGCTGGCTATACCGGGACACTGGAAATCACAGCTACTTTGTCTTGGAGGGGTTGAGTCTGAGCCTGTTTCTCTCCATCCAGATCCACATGGCCTCCAGGCATTGGGACATCACATCAAGGGCATCATTGGGGTGATCTGTGGTGGAGATGTATAGCTGCATATCATCAGCATACTGAAGAAACTTCACCCCAAAACCACGGATGATCTCACCCAGCGGCTTCACATAAATGTTGAACAAAAGGGCCAAGAGGACCGACCCTTGCAACACCCCACAAACAAGGTGCCTTGCAGTCGACCTCTGTCCCCCTGCCAACACAGACTGCGTACGGTCAGAGAGGAAGGAAGAGAACCACCGCAACACGGTGCCCCCCATACTTAACCCCTCCAACCATCACAGCATGATACCATGGTCGATGGTATCAAAAGCCGCTGAGAGATCCAATAGGACCAGAACAGAGGAGCAACCTCTTTCCCGAGCCCGCCAGAGATCATCAACCAATGCAACCAATGCCATTTCCATGCTGTATCCCAGCCTAAAGCCCGATTGGTATGGATCTAGATAGTTGTATGGATCTAGATTGTTGTTGTGTGGAAAATGTCACCTATAGCAACACTGTGTTAATCACAGTGCACAGATGCCATATTTCTTCTATATATATCAGAAATTTTGCAGGAACATGGCAACGTAAGTCTGAATGTATGCTTAATTTTTAAACAGTCAAGATATGACTGTGCATCCCAGCTGGACTCAAGACCCACAAAATGAGCAACAATTGAGCACAAACTGGCCAAAGTCCCTATGTGCAATGAATTGTCTAGATTTTGGACAGCATTCTGTAGGAGCAAACTATCTGCATTATTCCTTCATGGAATGTACTTGTGCCAGCAAAGATACAACTGAGGTCTTACAAACGTTAACAGGATTTGTTATTTTAGAGGTAACATCATTGTGGGATGCTAATAGCCATTTTTAAAGTGCTTATTAGTCTTTCTGTGGCATGGGTAGGAGCCATGAGGAGACCATTCTTAGAATTTGAAGGAAAGGATATGGATATGTCCTGCAGTTGAGTAAATACAGAAGAACCACAGTTTCTCTTCTCAAAGGAGGGTGACACCAGCCCAACGCTTTGCTCATCCAGACCGCTGCTTCAATGTGATTTACCACTGTCCATGGTAGAAAAGTATAGAGACATAATTTAGCTGGACTTTATTGCTGCCCATCATGAGGCTGGGCAGTGCTGCTGTCCTAACCAGATGCACTGTAGCAATTGGTGGATTCCCTCCTATCCTTCCCTCCCCCTTTATCTCTAATCCTATCCCATTCGGCAACATGGCAGGGAGAAAAAATAAACAATTGCATTTTGCAATTGTGACAAGATGGACCTGGGGAATCTAGGTACTCCTTCAGACTTCTTACCCACCCAGACATCCAGAATATTTTGAGGGAGTTGGAAGGTTGATTCAGTTTTATTGATCTCCTTGGAAATTCCATGTCATTCCCCCCCCCCCCCCCTCACCAAGAAACCATTCCATTAACAGGTCTGTCACAGATGAAGATGGAACCACTCAGAGGTTCATGATATTGGGAGTCTTGATCTTTCAATCTCCTGGAAAATATCGAAGATCAAGAGATCAATATTCCCAATGCCTCTAGGAATTATTTGTAGAAAATGATCAAAGAGTCTTCTTTTAACTTTGTTAGCTGTGGGCTAGAAGGAAGCTCAGGAGAGCTTTCTCCTATATATCATCCATTCCCACATAGTCAATGCAATTAATAGCATTTGAAGTATTCCACAGTGCCTACACTTCCATTTCATCCCATCCCATCCCTTTCCCATCTATACCATCGCCCCTTCAAACAGCAATTCCAGCCCTTTCATACGATACCCTTCTTTCTCCGCCTCACCATATGACTTCCTATCACAATAGATAGCAGATCAGAAGTGTGATTCTATTCTGCTTTCTATCCAGCATTAAAAGCACTCACACCTGACTCACTTTTTATCTTCCCATAGGAAGTATAAAAATGGGGTTATTGCAGGAGCCAAGTAAACATCCCTTAACAAATGTTAAATCATAGACACATACATGCATATACATACATGTATTGTGTCGCTCCTTTATGGTAAGGTTTCATCCTTAGATCAGCTGTTCCTAATTAAGTTGCACCATCCCTACTAAAATCCCTTTGGAAAAGCCTAGTCTCTTCTGCTTTCTAAAAGGAGAACAGGCCAGCTGCCACCTTCTCCTCAAAGGGGCTGTCACCAAGAACACTTGATCTCTGATTCCTTCCCCCTGGACTTCTCATGGGAGAAGGATTCTCAGCCTACTCTTTTGCCTTGCACAAATTAAGGAGGTTGGGCAGATACTACCTGCTTCAGATAGTCTGAAAGTAATTAGGACCCAGTCCATTCAAAACAAAATTGCTAGGTTGATCATTAGGACCTTGCATTGCAACTTTTCCCCATGGGTCCATTTCTAACTACAACTTAGTGTGTACTTATTATCTTTCATTTCCTGTACAGATTGGAATGTAGTTACTTAAGGTGCATCTCAACCCAAGCCAACCTCTTATACACAGAGAGAGATCACTTTTAGTGGTTCTCTCTAGTGCTACTGCTACTTGAAATTATGTGGAATGTGGGTTAAGTACCATCACTAATAATTTTAACTTTTTCTTTCCTTTGCATCATCACCCTTTACACTTTTTTTTGCCGATGTTGTTTTTCTTTCCTCCCCCGCACCCCCATTAATATTATCCATCCAAGAAATTCCAGAACCAGGAAATGCTCTTTTAAAAATACTTGTAGGTTTTTGTTTAAGCAACACATGGAACTGAGAGGGAGGGGAGAAGGTGCAGGTGGAAGGGAGGGTAGGTTGGAAAGAGTGATTTGTTTGCTTTGGTGCTACCGAGCTCTGCTTTTGGAGAGACAGATGGAAGGCACTTTTTATTTGCTGCAGACACTTGATGATCCAAGCTGTCCATATTGTGTAAAAGAGGCCAGATGCCTTGTTAATTCATAGACATGTTTGCAGCATAGGGATCCTTAGTTAGGTGAACAGGCATGCTAAATAATTATTAATGCTTGCTTGACAACCGTCTGCCTTCTGACTGGAACTGAAGCAAAACTTGACCTTTTCTAGAAGTACAAGATATGTTGGCACATGACAAGCTTTGGAGATTTTCTGTGCCTTAGACAAGCAGGCCTGAGGTAAAGCTAGCCTTAGGAGGATTACACTATCACCCCCTTCTTCTTTTATAAGATTATATCTAAGGAGAGACCTCTCTTCCTAATATAATTCAAGAGTAGGTTTGTTAAAGGGTGGTCAGTCTTTGCTGTGTGGGACTATGTCTTCCATATCTTAAGCTTTTCCAAAATGTGGGATGCAATTGTTGTCCATCCTTCTGCACCTGTCATCCCTTCCCCTTTCCACAATATGCCATAGAGCAGAATTTAAAGGAGCAAGTACGTATAGGAGAATTAGGGCAAAGAGCCCCATTTTAGCAGGCAAAGTGGAAATGACATCATCCCTAGCAACTCCACAGAGCTAGAAAAATCCCAGCCTGAAATTCTAGAGAGATGTTGCCAATCAGTGTCTGGGTTCACATTATACCCCCTTGTTTGTAGTCTAGGGTGTTATTTGAACCACAATGGTTTGTAAATGGCAATTTATGGCTCAATGTGCCATAAAATTCACTCAAACAGCCAATTATAATCATTTAACTACACTGTGGTCAATGAAGCCATGGCTTAACATGCTGTGTGAAGCCAGCCAATGTCAACAAGCCTGACCTAAATGGTCTTGATTCAGAACAAAATCTTCCCATGGTTTTGTGTACAGTGACTGCTGCTGCCTCCCTCAGTGCCTTGAATGTCTTGTGCAGAAATGTCACATCTCCATGCCCAGAACTCCAAGAAGACTGAAATCTGTAGGTTTGCAAAATCTTACAACTTTTTGTTGGACTTTCAAAGCATGATTAGGTTATTTATCAATTGGGAGAGCCTTAGGCATATTGAAGAGTCAGAAGGTGTCCTTGTTGTCTGCAGGTGTTGTGTGGCTGATTTCTGATCTACCTCTATTGATTTGATGGGTGTAAACCAGGGGTATCAAACTCACGTCGTCACGGCGGTGGCATCATGTGACATATCACAAAATTGTTCCCCCTTTCCTAAACCAGGCATGGGCATGGCCAGCATGTGATGCGTTGGCCCATGGGCCAGGAGTTTGACACCCCTGTGGTAGACAGAAATTCAGATATACTAATAAAGCACTTAAACATTAAAAGAATCTCCATTTGCAGCCCATCCTCTTGACATATTTATGCACCATACCTTTATGTTAAAAAGATCTTGAAATGCTTTCCTCTCTTATCATTTTTTAGATTGCAAGCTCCTCAGGTCTTCCTATAGTCTGTAAACAGCCAGGTACACTGATGGCCCAAATAAGCTATCTAAATGAGTCTAAGAATAAATAACTTCACTAATATTAATATTGGATATATTAGTCTGATATTCATTAGTGAGTCAGAAAAGAAGATTCTTCAGGGAACTTGTTTTCCACTACCTGCATCTATTTCAGTAACGAGATCCTTTTCCTTAACTTATGGGAAGGTATATTTTATGTAAAATGCAACATCTGCCTTCCTAATTACAAAGATCCTATATTATGTTGTGGACGCAAGATATATTATTTGTGATTAGAACTTTCTAAAGCCTTTAGGATTCTATTCAGCCCTTCAGTATCTCAAACATGCAGCTTTCTGAAAGCATGAAAAATCTGTCTGAAAAAAAGGTAATAAAGTTGTTGATATGTGCAAATTCACTAAGCCCAGTGTTTATTTCTCCACCAAGCATGAAAATAAGGGGAGATTCTGTGCTTCCTGTGTACTGCTGCCTAACTGGACAAAAAAGCTGAAGTAATTTCTGCTGCTCTGTTCTGGACAGCAAAGTGGGGTTGCAAAGCCCAGCCTTTGAATATTGGGCATGTGTTTATGGCAATGTCATTAACACCTGGTTGAATCAACTCAACTTATCTCTCGTCCTTGAATGGACGGGAAACTAAAGAAGCCATATGGTTTTTGTACGGCCATGTTCAGGCAGAAAAATCACATGTGCTGTGAAATGGAAAAGCCAGATCATTTTACAAGCATTGTCTCCTGGCAAGGATACCAGATCAAACACAATTTCCTAATTTTATAAAAATTTAAAAAGTGATATATGACTGCCATCTCAGCAATCACTACTGTTTTGTTTAGTTCTTTGAGTATAGTCTAATTTTAGCTTAACATATTGTTCTCTGCACAATAAGAAGTTGAGACTGAAAATTAGCTTTTTCAGAATGAGGTCACTGTGTATCAGAGATGCCCATCCTATGGGCCTCCAAATGTTGCTGATCTAAACCTCCCATTATCTGTCATCAGTAATCATTCTGCCTTTGTCTGATGAAAGTTGCTGTTCAACGAAGACTAGACGGTCATAATTTGTCTCATCAACTATAGCTTTACTGGCATTTTTGAATATTTGAAAAATATGCTCATTAAGCAGTACAACAGGCGATAGCCTGAAATATCATACATTTATATGTGTGCATACATACAATAGCATACATTTATAGTAAGGGAACTCCTACAGCTCAGAGTTTCTTTCTGAGACAGCGTTTCTGCCAACAATGCAGCAAATCTTGATTCAATTGATTAAGCTCCACAATTGGCCTGATCCACATATCATCTAAATGATAAACCATGCTTTGCAAAGTTTAGTAGCGAGATACATAGAAGATCCAAAGTTCAAACTAAAAAACAATAGTAAGAATTAGCACAGTCAGTCTAGAATCACAACTCACCTTTCTCCCAATATATTTTGGTGAAATTGAAATTAAAAATTATTGTAGACGGTAAAGAAAATGACCTTGATGGAGATACTGTATATAGGAATGTTGTCTAAGCAAAAGAAGATGAAACATAATTTAAGTCCAGAACCCCTAGACAATATTCTGATGCCTAATTCACCAAATTATAAGAAAAAGGAGGAGGTATAGAACAGTCAGACTTATATAATTCTGTTATTCTAGACAATAAAATAAAATTAGTTTTAGCCTTCATACGGAATTGATTTCTTGATCTGGTCTACCTAGTGAGGCTGACATACAGGATATGAAATATTACATAGATTATAGAGGTAGCTGCATGAAAGAAATGGCGGATGGGGAAATTTTCTTAAGCCTCTTAAATTGATGCAGAGGAATTTGTAGTATTTAGTTTCTTCCCTGTGTTTTTCTATGGCAGCATTTATGCAGACATGGGAAAGGTGCCACTTAGGAAGTGATTTGTAAAATTCTACCAGGGTTTTTATTGCAAGATCAGCCTATGGAATTGCACTTTCTGAAAATAAATTCACATAGCCTCCTCCATATTTTATTGTTGTGTATGAAGTGAATAATCCTGCAAACTTTAGGATAATATAGGATGAAGAAGAGTTATAAAGAACAAGAGAAGGAAAGATGGACAGGACCAAGCTAACAAAAGTTCTTCAACAGAGGTATAACACTTCAGTGAGGAAAGATATGAATGTTATAAAAGAGTGGAGGCAAAGAGAAACTTTTTAGGGCCATAGATATTTTGGGAAGGATGAGCCTATATAAGAAGTACACTTGCAAAATGGCTTCCATGGGAAACCTAGCCATTCATAAAATAGCTGTCATGGGAGAATTATTTAAAGGGAAAAAATGGTCGGCAAAGGAGAACCTGCCCAGTTACAAAATGGCTGCTACGATGAACTTGGCCGTCACAAATGCATCTGACAAATGCATTCCCACACCTGCAAGATGCTCTGAACTACCTCAGCAAATCCTTTCTTGTGTCCAGGAACACTCATTTAAATAAATATAATGCTACATGCTTGGCACTGTAGCATTTATATTCTGGTTTGATTTATTTTTAATTGAAAGAATCTTTAAAAAACCAGGTAGGATAAGATACCTATTGAGCACCAAGAAAGGTTTCACAGCGATGTTTGTAGGCATAATAGTGCCTAAAGAGGAGCTTTTGCATACAGCTTACAACAAGGGAACTTTTAAGGATCACTATTTTTCAAACAGTGCCCCAATTTTTTTAATGAGCAATGGTTGCAGTTTTCCTGTATTCAATGCTTAAAAAAATGCTCATAGCAAGCAAAAGCCCTCCTTGGTAATAAAACCCTTCAGATGATCCTTCTCTACATATTCAGGGTAGAGGGCCAAGTGTTGCAATGTGCGTCTCAATGTTGTTATGCAAATTCTGCCCTTTACACATGTGTGTGCTGACATGATGCAAGCATGAAAAGATGGACCTTGTCTCAAGTTACTCCTTTTATTATTTAGGCATTGTTGTAGCCAGAAATGGATATCCATACCTTGACATGATTTTGTGTGGAAAAGACAAAGCTTGTCTCCCTCCATGCTTTAGAGAAAGAAGCCTTTCTCATCAGGTTTTACTGTAAAGAGTGAAGGAAAAAGCGGCCAAAATACTAGCATCTGTTCTGTTTTCCAACAGCACAGCTCATTAATCTGATTTTCTATTATAAGTCATAATATTAGTCCAGTTCAATTGAACTTTCAAGTTCAATTCCAGAAAGGTGCTATTGATGAATGAACATAGCACCTGTCTGCAACTCTTTAAAGCAGCTTTGCCCAGAATTTGACAGTTAAGTTTTGCAATTGCTGCCCAATTCTAAGGAAAGACACGTGTGCTAACAGACTTTATTTACACACCAACCAATGAATGAGCAATAATGGTAAGAAGTATCCCTCGTTTACCCCAGAGCCTAAGTAAAACTGGAGTGTTGAGTGCTGCCACAAAATTAATTTAAAACCAACCATGGAAGATGCCTCTGCAAAGTTCAGCCCTAAAACTTCCCTAAAATGTAGAACAAGCATGGTAATTATGTAGCTTCAAGATTATACTTCACTCCTGTTTCACCTAATTGTAGTCACATGGGGCAAGTCAGATAAAGTTTTAGAAACATTTTCTTTTTATTTCCACATCTCTCCAAATATCTGCATTGTTTCTAAAACTTCAGGAGGATTTCAAAGCATTTGAGATGAATTCCACATGTGTCTGAATTATCCTAACTGGGCTCAAGATACGTCTGAATCGAGGGCAATCCCCTTACCACTCAGTCATATTAAATTTAGGCTAGGTTTACAATTCTCACTTTGTCAATGGAATAATAAATAAGTGCATAACATAAGTCAGAAATATAACAGAAGTTTTTTCAATAATAATTCAGTGATAGGGAAGTTGTTGCAGAAAATGATGATGAAACAGAGTTTGAAAAAGATAATAATTATTTGACAGAATTCCTGCCAATGATGTATTTATATAGGTTGCTTCTACGACTGTTCTGAGATCTCCAGGTAGGCTGCAACGTATAAAACAAGAAAGAAGCTAGATCAGTAAAGGTATATGTACTACTGCACCTCTGAAATATAGAATGCCTAGGCTATCAGTGCAGTTTTTTTCTAGCTGCCTTTCCCCTGTTTGTCTATGTTTTGGAAGGGAAGGAGATTAAAAATGTAATTTGACACCATGGGGAATAAAACGTAGTTTACATTTTGTAATTGAGAAATATGATTATACTGCATTTAAATGCTGCAATGATGCAAGGCATCTCTCCAGTTCAGCCAATTACAATAATTTCTCCCTTTCAAAATTGTAAGGGAAAAGAGGGTTAGGAATCCACCATATCACATATTCACCCAGGTACATGGTTTTACCTGACATATTCAGAGAATATCACTTAAGAATGTCAGTTCTGCGTCTGACAGGAAGAGATTAGAAATAGCAACCCTGGAGCAGCAAACAGACAGAGAGACAAGCCCACTGAATATGTGATTCCTCCCTTTGAGCATTTGAGCATCTGAGGATTGGAGCAATCCTCAGCATGAGGGCAAACCAGTGCGCATTTCAAGAAAACAGATTTTCAGATGCCACCGAGCTTTTGGCTTTGTGATAAATTCACTCAGCCAGAAATAGCTTGCCATCCATAAACCACTTATTTCACAGGTAACGTGTGAGATTGGAAACGAGTGGTCCGTGGGATGCAGCATACATAAAAACTGAACACGCCTCTTTGTTTCTTTACATCTAGACTGCATTTTAGAATCAAGCATAAGATATAAGATTCACCGAGCTTTCCAAAGTGTTAATTGTGACCTTCTTAGCTGAGATGGAAGTCGTCAGCTGGACATATGTTCTCTTTCGGCCACATTCTGGATCTACATTGACTGCAGTTCCTGCATTCATCTGTTCTGGCTGGCTTTCAAATCTGTGGATGCTGATAGACTTAAAGATGGAAGGGGTGGGGTGGGAGTTGGGAAAAGAAAAAAAGCACCCAAGTGGTGTTTTCTGAATGGGATGAGAGATTTCCCCTGCTCCCATCCAATGTGAACGATACTGTCAATGGAATTAAGTGACAGAGCTTGCAAAAGAGAATGCTGGAGAGAAAAAACACAAGGCGGGCTGAAAGGAAAACTGGCAGAAAGAGAGCAGGGATGAATGAGGCCTTTGTTTAACCTTCTCATGCCATGAATAAGCAGCCTGCAGCTCTGAGATTCTTTGCAGATTGCCTGCCTGATGGAGGAGGAGCAAAAGCAGGAATGCAATTTGTCCTCATTCCAAGAGCTTGCTAGCAGAGGAACAAACTTAATTTTTCTGTTGGATGTAAATTCCCCTGGTCAAGAGAAAAGAAAAGGGCAAAGCAGGAGCACTTTGTAATGCGGTGAACCTGCAGGCACAGGAATAAAAGAAAGAGAGCCACAGTGTTGCACTCTCTTTTTTCCAACAGGCAGTTTAGCATGCAGTTCTGAGGCTCCGGTTCTTGAGATCTCTGAAGGGGCCCATTCAGGCGCTTGAAAACAATGCCAGTGTCGGCAACATTTCCAATGGAGATGCAAGGGTCACATGAGAATCCAGAGACGGACTTGAGGAGTATGGGGCTTTGTTGTTGTTATATCTGGGGATAATGATCATTTGAGTTACATGTGAGCATGATGATTGTTTGAGCGGATTGTGGTGACCGTGTATGATTCTCCCAATGAATTTCAAAATTTTTCAATTTAAAAAAAAGATGGCTGCTTCTCTCAGGCCTTCGGTAAGGATGTGGGAAACTTATGCATTAACTTGGGGACATAGTGGGCTCCTCCCCATGGCCAAGTTAAAGGGCTACCCACCTTGAACAATCAAAATACTGTAGTGATATATTCACTGTCCACAATGAACATTGTCCTGTCGTAGGCACAATGCCAACAAGTGCTAGTGTCAAATCCCTTAACTGCAGAGCTGTCAGGGTTCAAAGTAACAACCCCAAAGAAAGAAGACTCCAAGGCTTGAGTTTCCTCAAAGTTCCTTTTTATTGGCACATCCGGAAAAACCCGAATCTGAAAGTTTCCAGGTTTTCCCCACCCAAGAGAAAGTTCAAGTCCCTGCCCAGCACTCTCATGTTCATCACATGGTCCAATCATCCATCATCCAAACTGGAGACACCTCCCAGTCATCCAACTCCAGGTGCCAGGGCTATGCATCCTTGACTCTCTGAGAAAGGAATGTTATTTTGACTACATATCATCCATTCTCTATGCAATCCCCCCCTCCAATTTTCTCACAGAAGAATAAGTGGCAGGCCAGAAGGCCCAAATGTAAAAGATGGCTTCCAGGTCTGACAAGATTGTATTTATAACTATTTCTCCTTTTTTATTAATGTTATTTTAACAGATTATATTCAAGGAAGGGATTGGTAAATTCCTCTGCATTTCTTTCCCCTCTCTCCTTCCACCAAATATCATTGGCTAGTGGGAAAAAGAAATCCACTAAGCTTTCTCTTGAGATGAGGTTGGGAAATATTAGTTTGACAAGATAACTATCACAACTTGATCTGTTTTGGTACAAGTGTTTTATGCAAGTTCATTCAAAGGGGTCTGACATCTGCTGAGAGTTGGGGGTCCCTCAGGTCATAGGTTTGGTGGCATTCTGGAATATTTTCTTCAGCTCCTTGCCTAATTAAAGAAGAAATTTCTACTTTAACATCAAAAGAGCTAAGGGTGGCTAACTTGCCACAGAGGGAGATGAGATAAAGGACAGTCTTTATAGGATCTGTTCATGCCACGGCTAGGCATTAACAGGAAAAGCTCCACCTCAGGTAAAGAGACTAACAGAGGTTCATTTTCTGAAGAGCAATGATAGAACTTTACAAAACTTTAAAGTAAAGCAGATTTTTTTAAAAAAACACTGAACTTTATTAACTCGTTTAGTTTTATAAATAGAATAGAATAATAGAGTTGGAAGGGACCTTGGAGGTCTTCTAGTCCAACCCCCTGCCCAGACAGGAAACCCTACACCACTTCAGACAAATGGTTATTCAACATCTTCTTAAAAATTTCCAGTGTTGGGGAATTCACAACTTCTGCAGGGAAGTTGTTCCACTTATTAATTGTTCTAACTGTCAGGAAATTTCTCCTTAATTCTAAGTTGCTTCTCTCCTTGATTAGTTTCCAACCATTGCTTCTTTTCCTGCCCTCAGGTGCTTTGGAGAATAGTTTGACTACCTCTTCTTTGTGGCAACCCCTGAGATATTGGAACACTGCTATCATGCCATCCCTAGTCTTTCTTTTCATTAAACTAGACATATCCAGTTCCTGCAACTGTTCTTCATATGTTTTAGCCTCCAGTCCCTTAATCATCTTTGTTGCTCTTCTCTGCACCCTTTCTAGAGTCTCAACATCTTTTCTACATCGTGGCGACCAAAACTGAATGCAATATTCCAAGTATGGCCTTACCAAGGCATTATAAAGTGATCTTGATGCTATCCCTCTGTTTATGCAGCCCAGAACTGTGTTGGCTTTTTTGGCAGCTGCTGCACACTGCTGCCTCATATCTAAATGGTTGTCCACTAGGACTCCAAGATCCCTCTCACAGTTACTACTGTTGACCAAGGTACCACATATACGGTACCTGTGCATTTTGTTTTTCTTCCCTAAATGTAGAACCTTACTTTTTTCACTATTGAATTTCATTTTGTTAGATAGCACCCAATGTTCAAGTCTGTCAAGATCCTTCTGTATCTTGAGCCTATCTTCTGGAGTGTTGGCTATTCCTGCCAGCTTGGTGGCATCTAGCAAATTTGATGAGTTCTCCATCTATCTAAATGTTCAAGTGACTGTAGATATGCTATCCCACACAACACCAAGAGAGATATTGGAGACACAAATATTTCCAGGAGAAGCTGATCAAAGCTATTGATTATCAGTGCATGTATCTAATAGGTTTTTTTTTACATGTTCAATAAGTGTCATTTATACTCTGCAGAAATTTTCATTTCAAATGCCTTACAAAACACATTATGCTTTAATCAAAGAAAGTTACAAAAACTGTCAACATGTTAATATAACAGTAGATTTAAATAGATTTAAACATTTTGTAAAACAAATAGATTTTATTGCTTCAGTATTAAAAGTTCATGATATTCTATAACAAACATTGGAGAATACAAATGTTCGGCAGCTCACAGAATTCTCGTCTCTCTGCTAAGAAAAGGAAGCAGAGAGAAAACTGCTTAATGATACACAAAAGGGTGAGCTTCATTAATGTGTCTGAAACAAAATGTTTTGCCACCATGTGACCTCAACATTAAGCTACTTGCAGCCCCTTTTGGGAGGGGGCATGACTCACTGTTTGAGAACACCTGGTTTTATACGTTTTCCTAGCACAACTTAAGGATTGAAAGACCTGCATTCTTTCTTCTTCCAATGTATCCTTCCAAGAGGGCTATACTGACAAAAATTCTTCTGGACTTCCTCCAGCAACATCTCTTGAAATAATTTATTGTAAAAACTTCATATCAAATAAGTAAATGTGTATTCTCGAATATAGCTCAGCTGCCTAGAACCCACACTGTATATTTGACAATAATACAATTGAGCGAGTCCAGAGATATTTCATGAGAAGAGTACTCCACTCCTCTGCTCACAACAGAATACCTTATGCCACCAGGCTTGAAATTTTGGCCTTAGACAACTTAGAACTACCCCACCTTCAGTATGACCTAAGCGTAGTACATAAAATTATCTACTACTACGTCCTACCTATCAATGACTACTTCAGCTTCAACTGCAATAATACACGAGCAAACAATAAATACAAACTGAAAATAAACCACTACAAACTTGATTGCAGAAAATATGACTTCAGTTACAGAGTGGTCAATGCCTGGAATGCACTACCTGACTCTGTGGTTTCTTCTCCAAACCCCCATAACTTTAACCTTAGACTGTCTACTGTTGATCTCACCCCATTCCTAAGAGGTCTGTGTTGTGGCTCTGTTCCCTGAGCCTGGATTATCAGCAGGAGAGGACTCCGAGAGTGAAGGAGAGGAGTTGGCAAGGCCTCCCTCTCCAGGACCCTCCTCTATGGCAATGCCTTCAGAGGACACTGAAGGCCAAGAGATAAGCCCGGGGCCAAGCATGTCCACGTAGCCACAGGTGGACAGTAATGAGGAAGATGAGTCTTGGCTGGACCCTCGACAACATTGCAGAGATAAGCGCGTGCAGCAGAGGAAGAGGCGTGCCAGGGATTAGGCTGAGTCACTGGACCACACTCCACAGGGTATAAAAGGGGATGTGGTGGCCGTTCAAGCTCTGTGATGAGCAAAAACTGGAAATAACTCATCCTCTCTGTGTTGCTGGAACTTTGCCTGACTTATCGGACTGAATTCGGACTAATCTCTTTGTTATTGTGATTTTGTTTTGGTATTCTGAACTTTGTCATCAAAGAATCTTTCATGTGTTGGCTTATTAACTCTTGACCGTCTGTGGGGGTGCGTGTGTGAGGCAGGGACAGAACAGAACAGTCTGTAAGGGGTGTGCATAAATGCACCAATGTGTCTACTGTCCCCATTTATTTGTATCCTTATCCTGTATTCATAATCATATTTATACATATTTTTTGTCGTATATGTATTTGACAAATAAATAAATAAATAAATAAATAAATAAATAAATAAATAAATAAATAAATAAATAAATAAATAAATAAATAATAGTATTTTAGACTGACAAGGAAGGGAGGGAGGGTTTTTGCTATTTAAAGCCAGAGTTCAGGATTGGTCTTATCTAAACTGGTGCCTCACAGATATGTTGGACTACAGTGCTCAACTTTTCAAGGCAATGATGAGAAGTATGAGGGTTGTTGCCTACAACTGCTAGTGTGGGAATTTAGCCTTCCCTACAATCTGGACTACAATTCCCATTATACTTGATAGGTAAATTGCAGATATATGGGGATAACAATATAGTAGCCCAACATATTTGTAGAGCAACAGTCTGAAGAAGACTTACTTGGTTCAATACGCTTTTTTTTTTACAGAGGCCCATCAGATGCCACTGGGAAATCCGGAAGCAAGGTATGCAAACAGTAGTTCCTTAAGGCACTTTTCCAAGGTGACTGCGCTTTGGGAAAATTCAGTGCAACTAGGAGGGTTGTGTAAAATGTACGTTTGCAGTATCTGCAGAGAGGCAGGAAGATTGCAGGGATACTGCCTTCTGATTAACAGCTGCCAATCCATGAAACGTGATTGGAAGGGGGAGAGGGCCACACAAATTGGATGAAGGGAGAAGAGAGCTTTTGACTTGCTTACTGCCTGGCCAAATCATTCAGGCAGGTGTGAACTCTGCTAGGTTACAGGATCCAGCCCTGCCATAAATGCCTGATTGCTGATATCTCCTGAGGTATGGATGTTGCAAATGAACGTATTTGTTTCTGCTTTAGGGATTTTGCTGTGCATAATAATGCAACTCTCATAATGAGAACTACAGGAATTTCATACATTTAAATTTGTCCAATTAATTATCCAGGAACGTTTTAATAGTCTTTATCACTGTAATTTCATTCTGAAACAAATATATTTTTTTATTGGATCAAAGATTGTTTGGTGACGTTGTTGTTTTTATTCCCCGTTACCATTTTCTTTGTGATGTGGCAGCCTCTTCTCATATGAAGGAAAAAATCTCTTAGTTCATCTTCTCCCCACTATAGACCATTCCTACATTTCAAGTGCGAAAAGTACATATGATTAAAAGATAAAAGCAAATAAAACTCTTTTAAAAATTGTTTTTGCAAGTGACTTTGCAAAGCAACAGCTTATGCCATGCCGTTATGAAGATCTTTCAGTCATACATACAAAGGAGATTTTAATAATATACTGAGTGGCCATTCCACATGGGACAAGCTTGAGAGATCAAAATATCAAAACAGGAGAGCATATTTTATCCTAAATGGTGTGTGTGTGTGTGTGTGTGTGTGTGTGTGTGTGTGCATGTGCGTGATTCTGGAAGGTGTGTGAATCTTCTTCTCCCTGACCATGAACTTCTCTCAGAATCTTAGACATGTCAAAAAAGGTAAAATATAGTGTTGAAAGCCAGATCGTATCCCAAGATTCTTTGGATCAGATTTCTACACAAGCCAAGGCTATTTCATAGGATTCTTAGAGGAAAAAAATGGAATGACTTTAGGCACACTTCCCTGAACAATTTGAAGGAAACATTTGATAGAAATGTAAGCAATAATAATGTTTAAATGTAATTAAGCACTGTGTAACAGCCTTCAGGACCAACTTTTTATATATGAATGAATGAATGAATGAGTGAGTGAATGAATGAATATCCCAATATCTAGTGCTACATCTAGTGACAGTGAACTTCATAATATAATGACCCAATAGCTGCACACCTACTTAGGCATCACATTTACCTGTGTCAAAGCATTAATCTCCTTGCCTAGACAAGGCCTATTTGATGCTTCAGAGGTACATATGCATGACTAGGATCTGATCTATGATTTATGTTTGCATTTACTGTGTGTATTATAATCCTATAAACCCTCAAGGGAGAGGAGCTGACCTGAAAAGATTTCTACAGTGTTCATGACACTGACTACAACCATGAACTCAATGTGGGTGTTTTTTTTTTATTTTTAGTTTTTGTACTTTTTTTTTATTTGCAGTCAATGGCCATGCATGTCTATGAAGTCAATGTTTCTAACAATAAATGAAGGGCTGTTTTCAGTCTGTTCAATTATATGGGCCTCTTTTCACTCTATGTAATCATTATTATACTGCCTCTAATACTTAGCATGGCCTCATTAATTTCTTTTTGCTTTCTGTCACATAATTTGTATGACGTATCTCACTATCTCTGTCCTACTTCAATGCAAATTTGATCAAATCAAATATGCTCATGCCAGTGACAGCAATCAATATTTATTACATATGCAGACTCCCATATGGCATTTAGGTATTAATACATTCAAAATTGGCGCAGAGAACCATATTTGGGTTGGACCCAAACATATTTGGGTTAGACCCAGATTAAATTCCTGGCACTTAGATCTTATTGAAGTCAGTGGGAGAAATTAGTGATGGTTTAAACCCTATTGATTTCCATAAGATCCAACTGATTACAATACATTAAGGAGAGAATTGTTTTCTACCCAGTATACCTTCAGTACAGACTTAAAATGACAAATACGTCTCTGCAAAACTGTATCGTTCAAGTATTCTTGTCAGATTGACTGTAGGCAACTTAAAATTCTGAAGCACGCGGTGAATTGGCTAATTTCCCATTCAGCCATCAGAATATAG
Source organism: Masticophis lateralis (assembly GCA_030761175.1). Taxonomy (NCBI): domain Eukaryota; kingdom Metazoa; phylum Chordata; class Lepidosauria; order Squamata; family Colubridae; genus Masticophis; species Masticophis lateralis. The sequence continues at coordinate 116,444,046 of JAUDYJ010000002.1, forward strand.
TTTTGTTACTAAAGGGGATTAAAACATTGGTGCCACCAAGCAGCTGAGAAGCATGCCTAGCACAAAACAAAAACACTATCCCAAAGCAGGAGTTGGACATATTTATTGCCAAGACATAATCTTTCATGTATGACTGTGCAATAATCTCTTCTTTATAGTATTTGAAGTGACTAATCTACATCTGTGCAATGAAAACATTGTTTATTAGGCTAATTGCTATTTGAAAAAGTATAGCAGATATTACAAAGCAGTCACAGAAGGTTGGGGAGTGGATGGCAAGTAATCTAGTTCCATCAGGCAGCCTAAATTGATGCTGATCATTAGCCATCTCATAATTCTACTTTACACTGCTGGAGTAATAGAAAGGTGATGAAGGAAATTATCAAGAGACTTGCTAATGTTTTCTTGAGAGCTCCTGTCTGGCTCGGGCTAATTCTCAGCACAGAAAGTACATTGCAGGCAGGTGGTGTACTGCACTAAAACCATCACAACTATACCAAGTCACTTTATAGAGGACCAGTTGTGTCTCGTAGGTGGAGTTCTTGAGAATGTTGGAATGCATAAATAATTGCTTTTTTTTTTTTTGATGGAAGTAAGGCGAGTCCCCCATGCTCATTAAAACAAATTGAAGTTTTAAAACCTATATCACTTCAAAAAAAAAATTAATTTACAGCTGTAGGGCTCAATGGCTCAGAGAACATTAAAATGATAAATCCAGGAAGGTGATCTGATTAGAAAAGAATGCTTCTTTGGCTGCAACATGCAGTGCAGAGCAGGAATGGAACAGTGAGTTGTGTGTTAGGGTTGTACTTTTGCTTCACCAGTCAACCCATACAAAGCATGAGAGAGAGAGAGAGAGAGAGAGAGAGAGAGAGAGAGGAAGGGAGAGGAGGGAGAGAATGTGTGTGTGTGTATGCCTTGCTCATATATACACACATAGAGAAATCCATTTCTTCAAAACTGTATAATTTAATCTCAGTCTGTTTATTATACAAGCATTAATAATCTTTAAATGCATACACAGATTTTTTTTATAATAAGCAGCATCATTAGTAGTAATAATTCAAAATTAGCAGCCAAGTTTCAAAAACGTAAATGCTAAACTTGGAATGTATCTGCCAGCTTCAATTGATTGTTGGTGCAGTAATTTATTTCATCTGAACAACTGGAACTGCAAATATTTATTTTTTTTGAAGAAGAAGAAGAAATCAGTAAAACTGACAAATTCCCAGACAGCATGATTCTGAACTAAACTGTCAAAAAAGTGACGTAGCAGTAACTAGCCAAAGTTATATCAACGTGGAAAGAACACCTCCAGATTATAACCATCAGGTTTAATGAATATATAGTACAACAGCTCTTTTTTAAAAAATGTAATGAGAATGAATTAGCTTCCTGGAGGAGGTCCTTGGCATAAATCAAATATCCAAAAGCTGTGATCCACCAAATAGAAATAGATTAGCAAGAGCTATTTATCTTTGCATTCTAAATAGTGCTATTCTATATCATCTTAATCCCTGATAAAATAAAGTCCAAGCAGTGACTAAATATGCAATGCTGAGTGTGTGGCTTTCTTCTGAAAGTTTTCTCTTTGGACCATACAACCATTCCCCTAAGCCTCAGATTGTGACTAACTGGAGATTCTTGCTAAACTGGCTGAATTAAACCTTTCTCTTAGAGAAGTCTATCATGATTAGGAAAGCCAGACGGTCTCAATATTCATCTTCACTACCTTAATATCTCTGAAAGAGACCTCCAACGATCTATATTGCAGTAAAATTTTAAGCTTGGTGTATGTGGGTCAGCAATTTTTGGAAAATAAAAGCATTCCCTACCACCACTTAAGACAATTCAGGAATCAATTAGAATAATGAGGAGAAAGTCAAGTTTGTAGCTATTAAATATGCATTGAGAATGAACAGTGCCAGAATAGAGAACACCAGGATAAATCCCCCTGTTACTCATCCAACTCTGAAGAATTTTTCATCCTCCATGATAGCTGTCAAAATTACTTTTGCTATGAGACTATACAAAATGTGGGGTCTTCAAAGAATGCAATCACATTTCCTTGCTGTAGGACCACTTGTTTTAAAAGTAGTTGAAAAGAGCACTACAGTTTCCAAATGGATTTTGCTAGGCTTCATAGTTTTCTGGCTTTTCACGGGTCTTTACAATGAGCGTAATAGGATAGTCTCTTCTCTCATTGCTTTCTAATACAGCACATATGCTTACTTACATGGAATTACTGGAGCAAACTGTCAAATAACCAAAGAAGTGATGGAAATGAGGGTTATTCTGTAGGGTCCATGATTTCGGATTCTCCGATTCTGTTTTCTGTTTTTTTTTCTTTTTTCTTTTTTTTAGAAATGTCCCCAATTACTACAGAAACATCATAAACCAAGAGTGAACTACATTTTCCAGTCTGCGATTGAATTGCTCATCTGAGAGAATGTACTTGAAGCTAGAGTGAGTGGGTTTAAGGCAAAAAGTAAATGTGAATTCATTTAAATTTAAAGTTTATTGAAAATACAGGTAGTTAATATGAGTATACTAATCTCCTGTCACATTTTTAAAAATGACTATGCAGTAGTAGCTACTTTTGGAGGGGGCTGCAAAAGATTTCAATGAAACATGTATGAATATGAGAACCTTCTGGAAGTTCTGAAGGCCCTGGCTGAATCCCTGCCTCTGGCACCACATCTTCTCCAGCCTCCTCATTGTCTGACTCGGGTGCCAGCTGCACAGGTTGCTGGCGCAACACCACACCAGCCTCCTCACTGTCAGAATCAGTTATAATCTGCACAGGCTGCTGACGGGCCACAACAAAGCCACATAGAAGAATTTCCTTCTTATTTATTTGATTTATATGGCCACCTATCTCAAATAGATGACTCTGCCTGGCTAATAATGTTAAAAATAGATAAAAACATATTTGTATTTGTATTTGTATTTATTAGATTTATATACCGCCCTTCTCCTTACGGACTCAGGGCAGTGTATAATTCAAAAATAAAACATACACCATAAGGTGAAATCACAAAAACATCAATTAAAAGAGGCAAGAAACTTGTGTGGGCTATGTCACACACCCAGGACCCCAGACTCAAGCAGAGAACCAGGTCTTCAAGTCTTTATGAAAGGTCAGGCCAATTTGATCTCCAGAGGGTGATTCCAGAAGGTGATTATAATGTCCGATGCCTGATGGTCAGGGAGAGCATCTCCTGTCGGGCGGGCTTGTACCAGGAGAGAATGATTTTGCACATAATCAGATCCTGAACCAATTAGGGCTTTAATTAACAATATAAATATTTCTAAGTGGGCAGCTTTATTTCTGGTACATTACATTGTGCAGCAGCATATGCTTAGCACCAACTGCAATTTCCAGATATTTTCTGACAATGAACTTCATACAAAGTCAGAACATAAGAGATGGTCATCAATTATGGTGTCTCTATCTTTGCTTCTTCCTCAAGTCCATTTCAGAACTCAACTGACCTTGATTAAACTTAAAACTGAGATATAAAGATACACAATAAGCAGTCTTAGTTGTACGTGCTTCTGGATCCCCCATTACACAGCTTTCTTCAAGAATGTTGAGATGGCACCTCTGAACTACAACTCCCCATGGAGTTGTGGCTAGGATTCCTGGGAGTAGTTGTCCAAACACCTTTGGAGAATACCAGATTTGTGAAAGCTTTATTCATTTGAAGGCAGGCCAGAAAACCTTTGAATCCTTCCCAAGATGGATGACTACCAAATCTCCATATATCAAACTAGCATGTCAAGGAAGATGCCTCAAGCTAATAAAAGTTAATGTACGCAAGAGTTAGCTTGCTTATCTTAAATGCAAACAAACATTAAATCATCTGATGTGCTGTGCCAAAACTAAAGCATTATATTGTCTGTTGAACTATTTTGGCTCTCACTGGAGCAACCTCACCTACCGTGTTTCCCCGAAAATATGACGTCCTGAAAATAAGGCCACGCCTGATTTTTGGAGTGGGCGTAAATATACACCCTCCCCTGAAAATAAGCCCTAGTGAAGGGATGGGATAGGAGGCAGCCCTTCCCTTCCCTGGTCACCTTATGGAAGCCTTCATTGCAGCCCGCGGATCAGCTGAGCCAGCAAGGGCTGGGAGCTACCTCTCTGTCTTTCTGGGAAGGCCTCCCAGTGCAATGCTCTGCCACAGCTTTGGAGCAAACCTCTGCCTTCCCTGCCCAGGATTGCAAGGCTGAAGGCTTCAAAGGGAGCTTTTTAAGGATGTGTGTCTGTGCAAAGCACCCCAAGGATAGAACGATCGGCAGGGAAATGGAGGGGGGGTTCCTGCTGATCAGAGCAAAGCAAAGCTTCCAGCCTTGCAATCCTCCGGAGCGGCTGCCTGTGTCGCCTCACCCGTCGATTCCTTTGGGCTGCTGAGTGCCAGCCTGCACACCTATTTGGTACTGCAGACACTGGGCTTTCTGTACAGCTATGCTGAGCCCATTGGTCTTTGGACCCTTTGGCGGATGCTGCAACTCTCTTACCGGCTATGAGGTGGCACAGGCAGACGGCTTCACCCGTGACGCCAGCAGCATGGGGCCTGCAGCAGCCGAGAAGTGTCCCAGCAGCAGCTGGGCCAGCAGACAGGATGGGTGAGAAGCTTCCTGCCGGCCAGGCACTGAAGCTCCGCTTGAAGGGGTGGGGAGAGAAAGAGATAGAGAGGGAGAGAGAGAGAGGGAGGGAGAGAGAGATCTCCTTTCCAGCTGTATTGGAGCCAAAGAGTCTAAAGAGGGCCAGGTGTGGGAGGAGGGGGCGGTAAGGGGGGAGCGAGAGCAAAGGTGAGGAGCTGCACGTTAATCTGGTGGGAGGTGGGAAAATTTTTGCGGGCCCAGCACAGGGCTCTGCCCTTCATCTTCTTGGCCAAACTCCACAGCTGAGGGGTGATGGAGCACAGACTTTTGCCCATTTCTTTCTGGGCGTGGCACTTATGCTTGTTGGGCCGCTTCCTGAAGCTGGTACGTCCACGGCCAGCCACTTTGCTTTTTCCCCACTTTGCTTTTTCCCACAAGCATGGGGTGCTCGTGGGAGGCACAGGCAGCAGGTGGAGGCAGAAGCAATCCCAACCTTCTGCCCACTCCATCCCTCTGTCTCTCGGCTTGCCTGCAGCCATGCCGAACAAGCAACACCACAGACTGTCTGGATTACCTGCCTCCCCCATGCCTCTGCCTCCATCTGCTGCAGGTGCAACCTCACAAGCCTCCTGCAAGGCAGCTGGGATCGCTTCTTTCCCTTCTCCCCCCCCCCCCCACTGTCTCTTTCCCTTCCATTGCTGCTTTGGGGAGCAGACAGCATGACGGAGAGAGTGAGGCCAGCAGTAGCACTTTAAAAAAAGTAAGATCTCCCTGAAAATAAGCCTAAGTGCTTATTTTGAAGCCCAAAAGAAAATAAGATCGTGTCTTGTTTTTGAGGAAACACGGTAGATGCCCTGTAAAAAAAAATGCTGGACCAAATGGGTTGTTGTGATTACGCTAGCAGGGTTGCATGGAGATCCTTCTTGCTTCTTATTGCCTCGGCAATTTAACACACACGGCAGGCACATATTTCTCACAGATGACACTAATAGTAACAAGTGACACTAGAATAGGCTTCTGCTGTCAAGCTTGTCACCCATGTGGTCATCACTCAGTAGAGCTGACGAGCCAGGAAAATTAAGAGCTTCTTTATGGTGCACAGTTGTGACAGAATAAGACACGAAAACTAATCTGAGATGGAGTAGATTCATCTTGGAGAGCTGCAAATGGCTGCCACAAAGGCTTACCTTCATGGAGCCCCTCCCCCCATCCAGATGGTTTTGTTGAGCACTCATAAAGAGGAGCCATGCAGAAATAATGTAGGTCAGGGTACAAGGGAACTAAACACATATGTGAATCACATGCGTAAAATGGGGGGGGAGGGGCTCTATTTAAATTGAATAAATAAAACTTACGCCACTTCAATTGCAAAAAAATTCCCAATTGCAAAAGGGGACAAAAGGAATAACCTGGAATTTCAGCTAGTCCTAGCAAAATGATTTCAGGATGAAAGCAGCAAGTTCCCACAAACTCTGGGAAGCCAAAGAAATCTGATACCTGATTAGGAGCTTTTGCACTGCTACTGAAGTTAGAGTATAAAAGGCTCAAAACATGTTTCGTCTTGTTTGTAAATTCTCATTGTGATTTATGCTTCCTCGCTCTAAAATTCCATTCATAATTCAAATTGTGATGATGGGTTTTTGTGACAATTTTGCACCTGCATGGCTCAGAGTTGTCAGATCTGGCAGCTGCAGTGGTCAGCTATCCATAGTCCATGTGATAGATCAATAGATGTGATCTATTCCTTAACCAAGGGCACCATGTTATTAATATTCAGTCCTTAATTATCCTAAGGGAATATGATCCTTGTAAAAAAGTGTTTGCATCTCATTTCAATATTCACTCTAAGCTTACAAATTGTACAAACAGTGCCAGCAGAAATATACAGAATATTTCCAACATTGGGCTACTGAGGATTATCACTTAGATCTTAGAAAACATCAAAGGAATGACCCCCTGAATAATAGTGTTATTACCAAATAGAAAATTCAAGGTTTTGAGTTTAGCTCAAAACTTATAGCAGGTATCATGAATAACTGCCCCAACACATTAGCCATCAAGTTCTCTTTGGCCGAGGTTTATGATTTTAGTAGGACCACCACAAGAATACTTGGATTTATATTCAATCCTGTTGCTAGATTAGTACTGTACGCCTATACTTATTTTTAAAACAGTCCAGTTCCAATTAGAAAACACTTTTGTAGTAATGACAAGCCATTTAATTTAATCAAAAATATGTTATAATCACGAATCTAATTTTGGGTTGCTTATTTAAAGAGATATGCTGAAGGCAGGAATCCTTAGTTCCTATCTCCTAACATCTGGCACTTGAACACATAGTGGATATATACACTGCAAAAAGAAGTACAACTGCTGTATTCATCCATCAGTACCCCAATATTCTGGAATCAAATTGCAGGCTCCAACAGAGATTATGGTCAGGATTTTCTAAACTCTGAAGCAGGATAGGATTGGTTCTAGTTACTATTTGGATTGAAAACCTACCAAAGAACACTAAGGTTATAAGGCTGGATTAGAAATCTTTTTAAAAATGCCCAAAGAAGGTAATGATGGACTACTTCTATAGTATTGCCAAGAAAACTGCATGGATACATTCATGAAGTCAAGAAATGATGACCTCAATTCCTTTATCTTTCGGCTAAACCAAGTAATTAAATATTTTGTGTTTTAATACAACTATCAGAATAAATCGTGGAAACTTTTCCTCTAAAATTTTACAAATGTTATTTGCATCCCACAAAAGTCGATCTAGACCAAAGGAATTTTTTTTCCTAATGATCAATCTGTAATCAGCCTTGAAATAATCATTGTTATGCAAAATTAACATTCAACTATTCTCCTTCTTCCTATTGATCTATTTAATCAAAATTCCTATAGATCTATTTAATCAAACTGATTCACTGGGATTAAAGCATTCAGAATTTCTATTTGTGGACATTCTTGTGTGGAAAATTTGGGAATTGTAGCTCCGTCAGGTTATAACTACCATAAACCAATGAGCCAATTAGAATCAAGCAGTAAGGCAGGAGTGAGGCTATTTTCAGAGTCCCCCCCCCCCCCCCAATTGTCTTCAATTCTGCTTGGACAAGTCCCTGAAGTTTTCTTGGCAAAGTATTTTGGAAGTGGTTTGCTATTGCCTCCTTCCTAGGATTTAAAAAGTATGACTGGCCCAAGGCAATCCAATGGATTTTATTCTACCCTAACCTTAAGGTGAAATTAGAATTTGTAATCTCTAGTTTTCACTAAAACAAAACTGCCTTTGTAACATGTGAAGAAATCAAACACGCAACCGTTGTATTTTGCCTCAAGGAAGCTATTAATTAATGGTGTAGTTTAACAGCATCCTATAAACAGAAATAATCTAAAACCTATCTTCTTCTACCATATCTGGTGTACTGGAGAAAAGGAAAATATTGTATAGAAGCTCAATTACTGTACAGAAGAATTGAACAAAAGAAATCACAGTTATCAAAGATATGAGCCAATATTTGGTCACTGAAGATTTGGTCACTGAACTAGAGCAAATATTCTGGAAGTTAATGTTAAATGGGCCCTAGAAAATATTGCTAACACGAAAGCTGCAGGAGTTGATGAAGTTTCAATAGAAATGTTTGAGATGATGCTATTAAAGTGCTACTTGCACATTGGAAGCAACTAAAGAAGATAGCAGGGGCCAAAAGACTGGAAAAGATTAATTTGTATCCAACCCACACATCCCAAAAGGAGAGGCAATGCTAAACAGTTTTGAAACTATTGCATTTATACGAGTTCTAACTTCAACAATATGATGAAATGAGAGCTAAACCTATGTTCTAGTCCAGAGTTCCCCAACCTTTCTGGTTTTGTGGACCAGCGGGGTGGGGGTGGGGCGGGCTGGTTCTGCATAAGTGGCGGGTAAGCACACCCAGCTGTAGTTGCATGATTGGTGGGCATGTGCACCTGCCCCTCATGCAAATGGAACGTGTGTGAACACCCTCACCTGATGTTCATGCAAGAGGGGATGTGTGCACATATATACTCACCTGCCACTTCGGGCGGCTTGGTTCTAACAGCTTATAGCCCAGCCTAGGGGTTGGGGACCCCAGTTCTATTCTATCCTGTCATGAAAGTTCTCTGGTTGACTTTGGGTCATTCACTATTTCTTAACCCAATCTAACTCACAGCGTTTGTTGTTGCTGAGGGGAAAAAGAAGAGAGGGCAATTCATATGGAGTTGATACACAAGAGGCAGGATATAAATAAAAATAAATAGACTTGCTAATGATACCATTTTGATGACTGGAAGAGAGGAAGTACTGGGAATGCCTTCTTGAAGATAAAAAGAAGAGGGCAAAACTGGTTTGCTGCTCCACATTTTTTAAAAGAATCAAACTTCACATTACACCAACATGCAGGGCCAACTGAGCACAAATAGGGAAAGAGGAACTTGAAGTAGTAACACATTTTATCTTCCTGACTAAATAATTCATAGAGATATAACTATTTGGGAGAAAGACTGACAGATCTAGACAAGACATTAACATGCAGTGACATCACACTGACAAATAGGCTGTAGGCTACAGCTTTTCAAGTTGTAACATATGGCTATGAATAAAAAAGCTGAATGAAGAAAATTGGTGCCTTTGAATTGTGATGCTGGAGAACATGGTTGGGAATACCCTGCATTGTAATGAACTAATTATTCAGTGCTAGGTGAGGTCAAACCATACTGCTCATATAAATTCTAATAATGAAACTAAAGCTTAGATGTTTTGGACATGTAACTCAAACGCAACAATCAATCGAGAAGACCCTGCTTCTTGGAAAAATCAGAGCAACTGAGACAGAAAAGACCAAAGATGACAAGATGGTTAGATAATAGTGGCACAAACATAACTTTACAAGAACTCAACAAAATTGTTACTGGCAAACCTGGAGAACCAATACCCGTCGAGTCATGAATGAACCACAGTAAAGAAGTCTTTGCTACTAGGCTCCTGTTTCTCTGCTCAAATTGCTATTATAGTTTCATTTAAAGGTTAAGACCAGCTACATTAGATTCCCTGCAGATACATTGAAGATGGTCTTAATCAAGCATTAGTTCAGCATCAAACATATGTGAAAGTATTATCCAGTTGGAAGATCTGCTTTCCAATATTTTCAGTTATGCCACTAGCTGCCTTCCCACCCTCTTGGTACTGTAGATGATTATGTATAAACCAGAAAATAAGCAGAATAGGAATAACTATGAGGAAAAAAACTGTATCTGATCCAACTGGAGATTAAGTTATAACAAGTACAGAAAATGTAACAGGGTTTTAAGATTTAAAAAACCAAGAAAACTTTGCTTTATTAATGTGGAACAAATACACATTCTTGTCAAGCTTCTCCAAAAATATATCAGGAAATTTAAAAAAAACAATCAAGCAACACAAAAGCATAGGGAAAAACGTAAAGTGACTCAGCTGCATAGAATTTTAGAAGAAACAGATGGGCTGAATTCAGACCAGGTCATTATTAATTGCCTAGACAGATTACCTTTGTTGGGACTAAGCAGGAAGAAACTTCTCACTTCCTGATGCTTTTAGATGCTGCCAGTAGCTTTTGATCATATCAGTGGTGGTATGCTGCTAGGATGCCGGTTTGAAGACACCAATTTTCAGTGATTCTGCTCTTGAGTGAATGATTCCAGTCTGTTAGGATGTAGCTGCTCCACAGTGCTTGCTATTCTCCCTATCTTCTATATCAAGTTGCTAGATGAGGTCTTCTGCGGATTTGAAGGCAGCTGCTATCATTAGGCTGATAATATTCAGCTGTATATTACATTACCTAGTCAAGTTGAAATGCAATGAAGTTTGAACAAACGTCTGTGGGTCTGAAGAGGGCAAAATAAACTCAGATTAAATCCATCCAAGTTTGAGTTACTATATATAATTCAAATATGTTGAAATATTGATAGTTACTCTAAATAGAATTGTATGCATTCCAAATGAACTGGTTCAAGAACTCGGTGTCCTTTTGGACTCACGACTATCGCTCAAACAACAGGTAGAGTCTGTGAGGTAGAGTCTAACCCACCCCACTAGGGATGGGGTGGGTTATGCTTATCTTAATCTCAAATTCTAGTTTTAATCTTACCTGGGCCAGGAGGCTTTAACGATGGCAAGCCATCTTTTCAGCACCATCTGGTTTGATTATTGTAATAGATGATATTTCATGGAGCAGTCTTTACACAGTCCAGAAGCTGCAGCTGCTTTGGGATGTGGTGACAGGAGTCCTGCTGAGTCAGTTTACAGAACTGCAAAACTGCAATGGCAGTGCTAAAATTGTTGCATTGCTTACCTGCAGGTTTTTGGGCCCGGTTCAAAGTGCTGGCCATCACCTTTAAATCATGCTGTACGGACTAGCATTGCAATACTATGCTGCCTTGTCAGCAATGAATTTGCCCATCAGTAGGGACATATTATGAAGGCTTGCTAAAAATCTGCCCCATCCATCACAGGTCAGAAATTTCTACACTCTGGAATTTTTTTCCCTAGAAGTCTGTGCAACTACCTCCCTTGTTACATTTCAAAAACCCCTTCCGAACAGCTCTCTTGCAAAGAGCCTTTTTAAATCCAGGTTGATTCCTAACAACCTCCATAGGGGTCATACAATGTCTTTTATATCAATTTATATTTTTAATGTTATGACCCACTCAGAGGCTTGACTATTTATTTAGTTTTTAAAACCCATCCCCCCAAATAAAACCCAGCTGTATGGGGGGAGAGAAGAATGGCTTTCCAGTAGTATGTACTAAATCAGTTTTAACAGAATAACAGAGTTGAAAGGGACTGTGGATATCTTCTAGTCCAACTTCCTGTTCAAGCATATACCATTTCAGACAAATGGTTGTCCAATCTCTTCTTAAAAATCTCCAGTATTGGAGCACCCACAACTTTTGGAGGTAAGTCATTCCATTGATTAATTGTTCTGTCAGGAAATTTTCTCCATAGTTCTAGTCTGGTTCTCTCCTTATATAGTTTCCATTGTTTTTTGTCTTGCCTTCAGGTGCTTTGGAAAATAGGTTGACTCCTTCTTCGTGTCAGCCCCTTAGATATTGCAACACTGCTATCATGTCACCCCAGTTCTTTTCATTAACATCTGTTTTAACAGATATTCATTAATTCGGAATAAGCTAAAAGAAGTTGCTCATATTCTTCATTTCAACTAGAAACATATCTAAATTTTATTCAATACTAGTAAGTACTACAAACATAAGATATGTTTTGAGAAGACTGAGATAGTTTGTTTCTTTTCTATTTATTTATTTATTTATTTATTATTTATTTATTATTTAAATTTTTATACCACCCTTCTCCCAAGGACTCAGGGCAGTGCACAGCCACAGTAAAACAACATATATCACAAAATTTAAAAAACAGATTAAAACATATTAAATAATTTGGCCCTATATTAAAACTCAAAAACTAAAACACCCATTACAATTCATTATTTAGCCAGCCCAGCCTGTTGAAACAGTAAAGTCTTAAGGGCATGGCGAAAGGTACTTAGGTCGGAGATCATATGTATCTCCAGGGGCAATTCATTCCAGAGGGCGGGTGCCCCCACAAAGAAGGCTCTCCCCCTGGGGGTCGCTAGTCGACATTGTTTGACCGACGGCACCCTGAGGAGTCCCTCTCTGTGGGAGCGTATTGGCCAGTGGAAGGCCATCGGTGGCAGAAGGGAATCTCGTAATTATCCAGGTCCTAAGCCATGGAGTGCTTTAAAGATGGTAACCAACACCTTGAATTGCATCCGGAAGACCACCGGGAGCCAGTGCAGTTCACACAGGAGAGATGTTACATGGGTGCATCGTGTTGCTCCCATAATCAACCGCGCGACCGCATTCTGGACCAGTTGGAGCCTCCGAGTGCTCTTCAAGGGCAGCCCCATGTAAAGAGCATTACAGTAGTCCAGACGGGAAGTGACAAGGGCATGGGTGACTGTGCGCAAGGCGTCCCTGTCCAGGTGCCCCCTATTCCTAACCCCTCCAACCGACACAGCATGATACCATGGTCGATGGTATCAAAAGCTGCTGAGAGATCTAATAGGACCAGGCCCGAGGAACAACCCCTGTCCCAAGCCCTCCAGAGATCATCAATCAATGCGACGAATGCCGTTTCCGTGCTGTATCTTGGCCTGAAGCCCGACTGGTATGGATCTAGATAGACAGCTTCATCCAGGTACTGGGGAAGTTGTCGCACCACCACACTCTCAACAACCTTCGCCACAAAGCAGAGGTTGGAGACTGGATGATAATTTGCTAATACAGCCGGGTCCAGGGAAGGCTCCTTGAGGAGGGGCCTCAGCACTGCCTCTTTCAGGGCGGCGGGGAAGACGCCCTCACGCAAAGAAGCATTAATAATCACCTGGAGCCAGCCTTTTGTGACTGCCTGGGAGGCCAGCACCAGCCAGGAGGGACACAGGTCCAATAAACATGTGGCAGAGCTAAGCCTATCCAGAATCCTGTCCATGTCCTCGGGAGTCACAAGGTCAAACTCCTCTCAAATAACACTCTCAAGACTCACCTCCGTCACCCCATCTGAACCTACCCAATTGGAGTCCAAGCCTTCCTGAATCTGAGCGATTTTGTCATGCAGGTATTGCACAAAATCCTCAGCTCTACCCTGCAAGGGGACTTATCGCGTTCCTAATTGAAGTAGTGAGCGGGTCACCCGCTCACTAAACAGGGCGGCTGGGCGGTTCTCTGCAGACGCAATAAGAGCGGAAAAATAGTTAGATTTTGCTGGTCTTATCGCCACTAGGTAGATCTTAATATGAGACCTCACCAGTGTTCGGTTCTATCAGGTTTAAGTGGTGAATAACACACAATTAGAATACAGCCACAATATTTGACATTTTAAACGTAACAATAAAAATAATTAAAAATAACAATTCCATTTTAAGATCTTTAAAATGACCTTTTATAATACCTTAAAGTGGAAGCAAGTTTCAATTCACACATTTCCTTATAACACAGAGAAACAAACCACTTTCACTGGGCAACAGCAATGTATATTTAATTTGTGACATTAAAATCCTATTCAAGCCTGGGAAATAAATTGCAGCATACAGCAGCAGTGATGTCACATGACTATGCCTATTCAGTTTGTATGAGACTTTTGATTTCAGAAAGTATCAGTAAAATAGTTTTCCGTACTCCTTTTGGGCTGCCAGGCACTGCAGTTGCTGACCTACATTTACAGACACAACGAAGTGGAATTCCATTTGCTATTTTTGTTTTTCTGTTACTCCCTTGCAACTTATTTGTCCCCTGCCTAGATTTAGATCTGCAGCAAACAAAATCATGTCCCTATCCATCATTAGTAGTCAGGGTTGATTGGTTCCTCTCCCAAACTGAGCCATTTCAATGCAAGTATAATCAGATCTGCTGAAAATTGCCAGCAGAAATGCTTACATTCTATTGCTAGTACTTTTTTTCCTGTGAAAAGCAAGATTACTTCAAATTTAGCTGCTAAAAGATTTTGTGCATAACAATGTTGTCTAGTCTACAAAGTTTTTTAGACTAAATATATAGCACCTGTGTGTGTGTGTTTGGCTTTGTTCTGGACTTCTCTTCCTATTGCTTTCTTGAGCAATGTGGTCTCCCTCCAGTGGCAAAAAATGGTTCTAATTACATTTCAGTCCGTAAATCAAAGACGTTATCAGACTTATCCTCAACAGCTAAAAATAGACCCATTGTGCCCTGATGAGGGATGACAAGTCCAGCACTTCATAGTGTATTTCCCAATCCATCTTCCCCGATATGTTATATATAAATAAATAATATATCCATCATACGGAGTTCTCAGATTTTTTCTTCTTCTATGCCAGAGCAAATGTCTCTCAAAACAAAGAATCAACATTCTAGCAGTTGTTTACAAGAACTGTGACATAGAAAGATAAGGAGTAATGTTATGGTAAGCAAATAGTAAAAATAAGTCACATGGACCAAAAAAAATCATTCATTACAAAGGGAACACACAAATGATGTCAAAACTGAAAATTCATGGATCACTTTGATCCCTGTCTTCTGAGAGGAATTACTATATCTAGTAGTAAATAGCCATTATAGGTACTCCAGGCAAGTGAAATCAAATCTGGTCAAATATCTCATGAAGTTTTTGTTGGTTGTTGAAAAACAAATCTTTTTGAACAACATTCAGAAAAAATGCTCATTGAAAGGTAATAAAATAAAAATGTATATGAACTTGAAAATAAGGTGAATTTTTAATTTGTTTTGAGATACTATTGTGAAAACAATCTAAAAATCAGAGTGCTCAAGTTCATGAAAAAAGTTTTTATTGGAAATGGCTAAAATATAACATCAATATTGCCTATAAGGGAAAAATAAACCTGGGTTTAGCATTGAATTTAATTTTCACATATTTAAATTATATCTCATTTATTATCGGCACAATAACTATAAACGCTAATTCTTCTCATGCTAATCTTTTAAATTTTATTATCATAGGGATACATACTTGTTGACATTGACTCACTTTCATAATTGTTTAGAATATTGTAGCTTTAGTCAAACCACTGAGTGTAAGACACAATGACGCATAGTGTTGTAACACCAATAATATTCTGTTGAAAAAGAGTTGAAAGATCATACCAACTATTATGTTTGAAGCTTTAAAAATCTTGGACAATTATGTCATCTTGTAAGGGGGTTTAAGATATATTATTTCAGTTGGTCCACAGTTTATTGTAGAGTGTACACCTCTTTGTTTCTACATAAAAGAAAAAGATGTGCCTGAGTCTTGATGATTCTGTTCCCAGAGTTTTCTTGGCAGGGGTTTGCAATTACTTTAAAATTTCTCAGTCCAGCCAACAGCCTTAGAATCTCCAGGTAATTCTTCTACCCAAATATTAATCAGAGTAAAACCTGCTCAGCTTCTCAGATTAGCCAGGGTCAGCAAGGTGTTGTCACCTTCTAAGGTGCATATTAACTATGAATGAAAGTTGACTTGTGTCTGTGCTCCAAGCAAATATTGGATCAAATGTAATTCTATGATTTCTAAAGTTTCTTATGAGTTGGAATAGCATGGCTTTGGATTGCCTAAACTTTATAATGGGTTGCAAACTGCCAGTTCATTCAAAATGATACATCTATGGATACTTTAAAAAGTCTTCATGATTATGTCTTTAAATAGGGACTCCACGGTGAATTTGTATATGCTTATTCTGCAGTTCATACCACTGAATTCAATACTTGTAATTACCTTGGCTCTTTTTGCCATCTACAAAATTCATCCTCCAGTTATCTATAAATGTATATCAAAGCAGGCTCTCTGTATGGTTAGGTTGACACAATGTATTAAGCCAACATTTTGCTTTTAACCTTTTTAAAGTTAGGCCTAGTCGCCCTGTTTACACAATGTTAATCTTTACAAGGTAATTTACAAATCCCAGCAGTTGGTTTTACACATTGTGCTAAGCTAAACTCACACTAAATACATTAGAGGTTAATATGCTATACAAAAACCTCTACAAGGAGAGATTAGGAGAACACTCAGTGAAGATAGTTTGTTGATTAGGAGAACACTCAGTGAAGATAGTTTGTTTGGAGATGCAGGATTTCCAAGCCTTACATTTACCGGCTTACATTTGTAACAATTGTTTTCAGTGGGCCAAATAAAAGAAAGAGTAAGGTTATTTTCTACATGAGAGTTATTCTTTTTGATAACTTTGGATGGTGAGAAACCAAAACATTGTAAAAACATTGTAAAAAAACCAACAACCTACGGTATCTTTTTAGCCCTATAATATTGCTGGTTCTTCTCTGAAAAGTAGCCAACCAAGCCATGGAATTCAAGAGATTAAAGCTATTTACTTTACCCCAAACTTTGCATCTACAGGCATTACATTACCTTGGAGGCACTCAGTTTAATTTGGTGCTCCCCTTCAGGTTGGAAAGGTTAACTATCTTTGGCCATGAATTCTGTGCACCCTTGAGAATAAGGGCCACCAAAGCAAGAATTATGCCATTATTCTCTTCACCTCTTCTCCAGCTCACTAGAGAGACTATATTAAACAAACATCAAGCCACTTCCTCAGCTTGGTGTGCCTCTTCAGCTTCAGTAGCTGGGTGAATTCCCAAGCCTCACTTCACCCTTTCTGAAACCAGCCAGTGGACCAACAGGTGTAGCTTACCTTATGTATGTCATCCTGGTAAACAGGTTTAAGTTATTATCCTAAACAAGGGATCTCTAGTGGGAGTAAGTCGAAATCAATAACTCTTGATCTTTCCACGGCAGTGCGAAATTTTATGGTAAATTCAGAAGAAATGGGCTAAAGCTTCCCTCCCCCTCTCTAAAGCGGGTAATAAAATTATAAAATAGCAACGGCATCGAATCTTTTAAGTTCTTTTATTTCGGCTCTCCTTTCACTGAACGCTTGTGTTGCGAGATAGAAGGCGGCTACTAAAATAATGGCTTCAGCGTACATCCACCGAGGATACAGTTACATAAACCAATAGGCGGATCAAACCAAGCTATTTGTTTTCCAAATGGTTCGGTTGCGGCTGCTACACGTTTTGCTTTTCTGAAAAGTTACCGAAACGCATTCCCAGCCTTGGGGGGAGAGGGGGTGGATGGGTTTGCTTTGCTTTTCTCTGTGCAAAAGCAGCCGGGAACGACCTGCGATTCTCACTCCCTCTCTGTGGAGATTTAGCTAACACACAAGATGGACGGAGCAGGCAAAGCCATTCGAGGCGGCGCTCACCGCCCAGCCAGGGAAAAGGCCTCGGCGGCCGCTCTCACGCCACTAGACAAGGCTGAGAGAAAGGCGGGGCCCGCTAACTGCTCCCGTCGTTCCATTGGCTCGCCTTTTGTATCATCTTTGCATGTCTCGGAGCCTTCTTTTATGCGTTCGGCTTTGCCACGTGATCGGAGAGGTGGTCGGGACTTCCTGTTTGAGGTCAGGGAAGGGAGGGGGAGGGATTCTCGCCTCTCTCTCTCTCTCTCTCTCTCTCTCTCTCTCTCTCTCTCCTTCGCTCCTTGCTCCCTCCCCCTCGCCCCGTTGTGGTCTCGCGCTGGCTGCCTGGCGGGGCTCTTGTCAGTTAGTAACAAAATGGCTGCGGTGGCAGCAGCTCTGCTCCTGAAGCGGAGGGCACAGGCGGCGGAGGCGACGGCGGCTGTTGCTGCTGCTGCTGCTACTACTACTGCAAGGAGGAGTGGAGGGCCGGCTCGGCGGCATCACTGAACCCAGCGGCGTTGCTTGTCCTGCCAGCGGCCCAACCCCTTTCCCTTACAAGCGAAAGCTAGGTCCGAGGAGCCGTCCCTGCGGCTGCTGCCTCCATAAATCCCCCTGGTTCCCCCAGAGAATCTCTCGTCAATCGCTGGGGAGGGACAGGAGAGCGGCGAGCGGCTGCTGCTGTGGATTCTGCTCTTAACTGGGTGGATCCCGCGGGGAGTGGAAACGACTGACGGACCTCCTTGTGAAAAACTCAGCTGCGGGATCGCCCCGGGTTTTGCGGATCCTGTCTTTGTGAGAAAGAGACTGGATTTTGCCTTCTTCTCTGGATCCACCTATGTTTGGCTTGTCTTGGTGGAACCGTATGAAAGAGAGTGGTGGGTTCCTTCCCCACCACGAAGCCTATTTTCTGGATCCTTTTTAGGATCCCGGTACATGAGAGAGACTGCTGGAGCTCCCTTCCTTGGATCCACGTATGAAAAGCACTGCTGGTGGATTTCCCTGGCATTTGTGGATCATTGCCTGGATTCTTCTCCCCCTTGGATCTTCCTGAAAGAAACTGTTAGATCTTTTTTTTCTGCTTGTGTTCTACGTCTCGCTTTCCTTTAAAAAAAAAAAGACTTTACTGGGTACTTGGATCTCTGTCTCAGAGTCTTCTGGCTCTTTTTTGTTTTTCTGAGCTAATCTCCTTTAAACTTTTGAATGGGTTCGATATTATCCATTTTAATTTGCACTTTTGAAAACAAAATATTCAGATGCTCCTCCATGTAAACTGAGAATCTACCAACACCTTTTTAAAAGCCGTACCCTGAACAACTACAAAGCATACAGATTTCACGCTCATCCTGACAGTATATTTTTGCTGCAACCATCTATGTTTAATTTTAAAAACAAAATTCTCTGCGCAGAATTTAGCTGAGAACTCATAATTGTGAGTTTTGCTTCATTGAAGAAAAATAATATTCTTGTTTTGGAATTGGACCTGCCTCTGCTGCACTTATCTTCTGGGCTGGAAATAAAACTGGAGCATACAGCTCTTCTACTGTTGGTTTCTTGTCTGATTTTCCCAACCCCCTTACTCCTCTTTTGTGGCAGAATATTTTTGGTGGTTTTTGTTTTTTGTTTTAATTTGGAACGAGCATAGATATTTTAAAAAACTGACTTTATTGGCCGTGAGAGATTTTTTTCATATTCAACGTGAAAAATACGGGTATTTTTTGTAAGAAAAAGCATTAAAAGAAAGGAGCACGGTAGTGAAACTCCAAGGCGCCAGACAAAATATTCATTTGTTCTTTTTCAAGGAGACCGAGTAGAAAGCTGCCAAAGAGCCCCAGAAGGAAACAAGCAAGGTAAGGGAAGGACCATTCACATTCTTAATGTGGAGGCAGAAAAGTTAAAGATGGAAAAAGACCTCTTATGAAGTTCAGTGCCTGTAGTTCCTTATGAAGTAGCTCTTGATCCAGGACTATGTAACTCTTAATCTGTTTTTTTAATCATTATATACTGATTAAAATGAAAAATTAACAAATTTCCCTCTCAAGCTAATGTATTCACAAGCTAAAAATATCCCCAATTGACAGTTTCCAATACTTTAAAAACTTCAATTTTTCTCATATTCCTTGCTACTACTGAAAACTCCAAATGCCTCATTTATGAAAAATACATGGAAGAAAATGGAAATAATGAGAAATGATTTCTTTTGAATTATTAGGGTTTGCATCCTGTTGTTAATAACTATTACTGTCATGTGGTGTGCTGTTTGGAAAATAGTGATAATTAATCTTGGCAATTTCAGTATAAGTATTGCTAGAATAGAGAAGCTGATTGAATGTAACCAAGCGGTCAAAACTTGAACTTCATCTATGATTAGTTATTGTTGGGCATTTAAATAATGAGTGGTGCAATTCTGTATAGACTTATTTGAATTAAATTCCATTGTGTTTAGTAAGACTTATCAATTGGTATGCGCAAAGGACATACACCCCCCCCCCCAAGTAGTTTTTCTGATGTCTCTATTTCTTTGCTGGAGTATTCTTAATAAGGATAGATTTTCCCCCCTTTTTATAGTATTTTTGATTAAATGGAACAAACAATGATAAAAAATACAGAACTACAATGACTATTTGCATGTAATTTTACTATGGAACTTCGCTGAAAGTGTACCCAAAATCCTTGAGTTATTTAAATCAAAAGCTAGGCTCTCTAGAAACATAGCTCATGCATAGAAGAGTATTATGATACTTTTAATATTACAAAGGTGACTAAAGCTGATTTAAAATTCCTTAATGTTTTTGTCATTTTATAAACAATGCTAAAGGATGGTTTGATTACTTAAAAGTCTGCATGTGGAACAGCAAACAAAATAACATCTCTGTACTACTCTAGACAAATGTTTTTATATCAGTAGATTCATAACATAGAAACCTAGATTGTGAGAAATACCTACGTATGAAATAAAGCATCTATAATTATTGAAATGTTTTTAAAAGCTGATAATGTGTTTCATTATTTCTGCATATTTGAGTTTTTGCTGTTTTGTCCATAGAGTATAATTATTTCCATCAAAATTTAGAAAAATGAACAGTTTTACACAGGAAAAACCCAAGACTTACTATAACTTATTACAGGAATTTCTGATTATTATCAGAGTTGAGAGTCTCTAGGTTCTGTTTCAACTATGTATTCTCAACTTTGATCTAAAATGCCTCAGAAATATTTAAATTTCATTCATAGATACAAACGTTTTATTGCTATTTTTATTATCTTTTAAATTTTGGATTTAAATTTTCTACACAAGTATATTAGTAACCCTTCAATTAACAAAACATTTTATCATAGGTAACTTGAAAAAAGACTATTGCCTTTTAAAAATTCATTAAAGTATTTTTCTTTCTTTCCAATGTAGTTATAGCTATTGATACATTTTGGTTAACTTTTTAGCATATTTGTAACATAACATGTTTTCCATTTTTAATTACTATGTTAAGCAGACTATGAACAAAATACAAGATTTCTAGTTTTGCAATAATTTTGTTGCATTCTTAATTTTAATGAAAATATGTTTTCATTGATCAAGAATTAAATGAACTTAATGATAGGGTTAGTGCAATATAGAAGACAGAAATGCATTCTGCTTTCCGTTATTGATTTTTCATATTTCCTGAAAAAGAATAGTCAAGCTGAGAGCGACTGACCAGAGCAAAGGAATAGTGGGCTTATAATAGATATAACTCAATGAACATGTCAGTGCAGTGCGCAGCAGCTATGAAAAAAAATGTGAATTCCATGCTGGAGATCATTACAAAGGAGCCACAAATAATACTATTCTGTAGTGTTCTGATGCAAATATATAATGTGGCCATATTTGAAATGCTATATATGCAGCCAACAACTGTGTACTAAAAAGCATATTATCAAGCTGAAAACAGTGCAGAAAATGGTAACCGTAATTATTAGACAATTCCATCATTTTCATATGTAAATTACCATTTAGTGCTTTTTAATTGAGAAAACAATGCAAAGTAACTGGGCAAAATAGCGGTATATAAACTGTACATGATATACAAAGAAATTGATGAAGTTTTTCTTTTTCAAAATATAAGAATCAAAGGTTGCCAAATGATGCTGAGTTTTGAAAATGCTTATTGACACATCATATAGATTCTGAAATGTGGTATCACAACATACAGCTATAGCCAGCAACTTTGATAATTTTAAAAGGGATTACATATATTCATGCAGAAGAAAATTGCTAGTCAATATGCTACCTTCAGGATCAGAGAGAGCATGCTTAGACTATCAGTTACTGAGAAACAGCAGCAGAGGAAGCTGTAATTCCTTTCTTTTGGGATTTCCATTGGCCATTATAGAAATAAATATTGGACTAAGTAGGCCAATGAATTGATTCACTTAGGTTCTGGTGTCAACAAGCAGTCTGCAAAGCACTTTAAAACTATTAATTAAAATATCCCAAATGTAAGTTTGTTCTTCCTCACAATATGAATGTTGGAGGTCCGATATTGATAAAAAATATTATGTCAATGCTAGTCTATCATCTAAGCAGAAAGGTATTTGTACTCTTAAATCATAAATTCTATAAGCGGTACATACTATATCTCTTGTGATTCAGTAGTCATGCCTTTGTGAAATTCATTACAGTTCTTGAATAGATAAGCTGATAAAAGAGAATAATGCACTTACCTTTTGGTGAGAAATTCTGCTTTGAACCTCACACTTTTTAAAATGTGTACTAATAAGATAAGTATTCTCTATTTTGAAATTCTGTCCTTGTAACAGATTTTTTATTGGGTGAAAGAGACCTTTCACATAACAATCACTATTTTCCCCATTGAAAGCAGTAACTTTTAATCTTTAATCTGCCATTGTAGCTAATGTACCATTTTGCAACAGTGATTAACATTACTGGGCAGAGAAATATTAAGGTATTAATTAAACTTTTGAGCTATTTTTGCTGATTTAAATCTTAAATTATAATACATCGGTATTATAAATGTGTATCAAAAATTGAAGGATCACATGGTAAGCATTGGAATATCATATGTCTATGATATTGAACCTATAACAACAGGTTTTTTGGGTGTGGTGTCTTTGGATGTGTTTCAGAGATTCAATATTTTATCCAGGTGTGAAAAAGGGGCAAAAAGGAATACTCACTGTAGCAAAGTGCATATAAATATTTTTCCTTGCCTTAGTTAAAGATGCAAATGAATTTCCATCAATGGACGGTTCACTTTTATTTACAAGGATTATTGTTTCCTTAATGATAGTAAGCTGTAGGAATACAGTTACTAAAGCATCAATGTAGATATAATTTGGAACCCAGCATTTTAATGGAATAAAAAAATATGGCCATTGAGAAGGAAGAATGAATAATACCTAAAATTACATTTAGTTCTCTGCAGCTGGTCTTGTTGAGATAAATATGCACTTTTCCCAATACTGTCATCTGGCTGCTTTCCAAAACAAGCTGGAGGAGCAGGAGGTCAGGGGTGGGGCAGCCTTTTCCTTCAGCAAAGGCAGATTTCAGATGGAAAGAATTGCTAAGAAAGTCTCTGTGAGAACACTTACAGACTTAATGCTTAGCTTCTACTCCTTTCAATTCATCCAAACAATAAATGCTGATTTCTTTGCCTTTCAAGCCTGTCACTATCCTAGTTGATACTATTACTTCATATAAAGCAATTTTAAATATTAAATTTAGTATATTTTGGTGAAACCAGAAATATACTATGAACTATATAAAATTATTGTTTTGGTTGCTGGTTAGGATTTGCATTCCTTGCTTTGCAGGATGTTTACTTGTGATGCACCATCAAGTTGTTATTAAAAACTAAAATCCCTAGTACAAGATAATGTTGTGTTTGAAACCCTTTCCCCCCTGGTGTTGAAGCTGTAGAAAAGAACTGATCATTCTATTTTAGTACTATAGATGAATGATAAGAAACCTCTTAAGTGCCTGATGATGATGCAGTCTAGCCAATTTAGTATCAGCTGATGCCTTTTGGTGATAATGTCTTGAGCTTTGAAGTAACTTTATAAAGGTATTTAGCTGGGTAAGAACTGAAAGACTCAAATATTTTGTTGAATTGTAACATGCTCTGGATGTAACGAACTGATTTACCAAATTAGTTTTCTGTGATGCATGACTTTTGCATTTATGCATAAATATAGCAAGTTGTAGAGAAAGATGAATCACCATTTAAAAACCTTCTAAATTGAACTGTTCATTGATTTCAGTGGAACTTGCTTTAAACTGTGTACTAAGAGCTGCGATTTAGAGAGCCACAAAATACTATTGTTGACATACAGGAAGATAGCAGATTTTTATATTTCTTCGTTCCTCTAGTTGTGTCTATTTAGAGGAGTGCTTGAATTTTGTTTGTGTCATGGGATTGGATGACAGTGAGAAACTAAACAAAACCCCACACTCTTGGGCATTTGGCATGTTGTATAGTTCTTTGAACTTTGGTCAACATTTTGAATTAAAACAATATTTTCAACTCTGAACTTCCAAATACAAAGGTATTTAAGTAAGTTTCTGTTCTGTAGTCATACTGTAATCAGTATTATTTGCATGAGTGTTACCTATTTTCATCTTCTCAATAAAAGCTATTGGGAAAGTCATCAGATGTTACTATGTAACAAGTCATTTTTGTGTTTTTATTTTCTCTGCAATCTAGAAGGTTAACCTTGAATACCCAGCTGGGTGTGGCTTTGTATCTAAAGAAAGGATTCAAAGTGAAGGAAATAAACTTTAGCCTTTGAATCATAAATAGTCTGCAGCATATAGGCCGGTTACCAGAACTTCTCTTGTTATATTTTACAGCTGTGGAGAGCTTAGGAGTGAAAGCAGAATCTGCTATAGAAGTAATGTTTTATGGCTGGCTGCCCAGATTGTCTAGCTTTATACACAGCTCTGTGGTTTGTCTTTCGAGGGCTAGAAAGGTGAAATGTATTCTTAATAAACAATTGTATCTCTGCAGATTTTTTTCTTTTGAAAATATTGTTTTGTCATTTAATTTTTAAATAACTGTACATAATCATAAAACACAACTAACAAATTCTAGGTCAAGTTTTTTTTACATGTCTAGATTGCTTCTGCTTATTATTCAAGTTGAAAACATTTTTCAAGAATGAGCCTAAAAATAATTTTAGCTTTTTTTTTCCAATTTAATTGATTTCCTTGGAGCAGCCATAAAAATGAAGCTATTGTTAGTCCTTGACATAAAAAGATAATTAAACATACTGTACTGTAAAGCCCTTCTTAAATTCTCTCACTACTGTGGTGTATTATAGACAAGAAGAATCATTTACATGCTTTTCTATAGCAGCATTGGTAATATTTTGTTACAAAAAGATTATTAATTCCTTTTTGTTTGTTTGTTTGCTTGACCTTGGTCTTTTATCTTAAGTTAGGGTGTTTTTCTAATTCAGTTTTTATTTTGTTTAATCTTTGAAAGGATCTCCAGTAATTTTCAGTTAAAAACTTAAACCTGTTTGTAATTAATAGCAAAGATAGATATCTAATATTTAATCTTTGATTCAATTTCAAAACACTTATGTTCTGAAACTCTAGACAAAGTAACTAGAGATTTGTTCTATGAATATACTGTATAAGGGATTGTAGGGAAATGAAAGATTCAGCCCAATAGCAGATTTGCTTTACTGCTCCTCGCAGTCTCACCTGGTTGTCAATCATATGGAAATAATATCTGCCACCTGTGAAGTTGAAGGAACAAATAGTTTGTTGTTGTACACTTGAGGAAGAGCTGAAAGAACTAATAAGCTTTTTCACCTTCTTAAAAAATATCTGCTTACTTTGAAAGTTGTGGATAATATAAACTGCTGTTAGTTCATCTTCAAGAATACAGTTACAGAAGTATAAAAGGTATTGTCCATAACTGTATTTTGATTGTCCCATGTAGTTGACATCCACTATTTTTACCAGTTTCCAGTGTCTAATTATTATTTTTTTCCCCATTCTTTCAAGTCAGTCTTAACTCCTGGTAACTGTTTGTACTAGTACCTGCAGTTTTTCTTGGCAAGATTTTAGAAGTTATTTACTAACACTTCCTTCCTAGGGCTGAGAGGAAGTATGACTGGCCCAAGGTCACCTAGCTGACCTTGTACCTAAGGTGGGAGTAGAACTCAGGGTTCCACTGTGTAGCCTTGTGCCTAAACCACCGCACCAAACTGCCTCTCCTATCTGATTTTTAGAGGTAGAAAATTCATTTAAAATCACTACTCAAAGCACAGTTTCTCTATTAAAACTATAAGGATAGTATGAAATGTGAAAACAACTTAATTAACTCAGTTTTATTTCAATTTAGTTAATCTGTTAATCTGTTTATATTGTATCTTGTTAACTGACTGATTTGAGCAAAATAAGCAAGAAAGCAATAATAGAAATTTATTTCTCTTGCTATAAAATATTACTGTTAACAGCATTGGTTGAAATATTTTAAATGATAATATTTCATAAAAATTCAGGATTAGTTCATAGCTGTTCAGAAATTGATTTTCAACCGGCAAAATTATTGCTTTCTTTTACTATCTTAAAGGATTTAGTTTATGCATTGGAAAAAAATATTTATTGATGCACACAAGCATTTCTGTATTCACATTACAGTTTTAAAGGTAGTAGTGTTGAATGAAAAATTATATAAAATGTCATTGAGTAATATTTATTCTTATAAGACATGAATGTCTATAGTTAGGAGCCATGGTCGCACAGTGGTTGTAATGCAGTATTGCAGGCTAAATCTGCCCACAGCCAGCAGTTTGATCCTGATGGGCTCAAGTTGACTCAGCCTCCCATCCTTCCTAGGTCGGTAAAATGAAGACCCAGATTATTGGAGGCAATATGCTGACATTTGTAAACCCCTGAGGAAGTGTTATAAAGCAATATGGAGTGGTATATAAGTCTAAGTGTTATTGCTATAGTTGGTACTAATACATTTCCAAAATAGTGCTATTTTGGAATTAAGATTTAAATATAACTAGGAAGTAATGCCTACATATGCATTTATGTGTATATAGAATACTTTGAATATTTTTCTTAGTTTTTTTTTACAGCTTTTGTATTTTTTCCATTATTTCTTTTAAAAAGTAAAAAGAGTACATTCTTTTAATTTTTTGTACATTTCTGAAGTATATGGTATAATTTTACTTTTCTTGTACATTCCGTGTACTTGTATGAAATATATTACACACTGTATTAGATTCTCCATTTAATGCCTGCAACTGCCTGCTACATAAATGTCATTGTTCTTTTCCAAATGCATATGTGGAGATCATGCTAACTGGAATTAGGCCATGTGAAAAAGATTCCTTACTGTCTCCAAAAGGCACTTGTACTTGATCAGAGCTTTTGGGGTTTGATAGGTAGGACTGCTTCATGAAATTGAATATCCTTCTAGTAATTTGAACTGAATATTTTTTCTGAGGAAAGCAGCGTGATTCACTGAACATTATCTCACATCAGCCTACTTGAATTTTGCTTGTAACCCTTTCAAACCCGATCCCATCCAGTTATGCTGAGGTGACAATTTCCAGAAATCTCAGCTAGCTCATTAGTATAAGTACACAGAACTTGATAGAGTAATCCACCACACTGATTATATATACTTTATACTGCAATATATTTGTGAGAAACATGCCCCCAAAGTGTTTACTGACCTTGAAATGATACCAATTTATAAATTGTACCAGTGTGTTTTTAAATAATTATTCTCCCAAAATACTAGTTTAAAAACAGAAAATATATTTTAATATACTGCAGATGCAAACAAATATTAAGGAATATGATTTCAGAGCAAGTGCCGCATTATTGTTAATTGTTTTGTTTCAATATTCCATATTTTTTAAAAAAAACTTTTGATGACTCAGATAAAAAATATTACTTAAGGGATAGAAAGTGATGGTAACTAATTTGAGTAAAGTCATTTACTGAAGAAAAAACTGTTTTATTTGATTTTTTATTTTATTTTTGGAAATGGTTTTTGCTTGGTACATTTGCTTTGCGCTTATTTGCTACTTATTACAAAAGAGCATGTTATGGACCAAACATTTAAGAAGCTGGATTAATAGTAGTATTTCTTTGTAACTCAGCTTTGTTACTGAGCTTCCAATAACTGCATGGTTTTTATTTAAACGCCAAGCATTTTGCTTTACTATGTCCCACAATAAAGCATAGAGGATGAACCTGCAGATTGCTTCTCCTTCTCCTTCTCCTTCTCCTTCTCCTTCTCCTTCTCCTTCTCCTTCTCCTTCTCCTCCTTCTCCTTCTTCTCC
This sequence comes from Masticophis lateralis, assembly GCA_030761175.1. Lineage (NCBI taxonomy): Eukaryota > Metazoa > Chordata > Lepidosauria > Squamata > Colubridae > Masticophis > Masticophis lateralis. Next base: position 116,471,711 of record JAUDYJ010000002.1, read on the forward strand.
TTCTCCTTCTCCTTTTTTTAAAATTTGATTTATATGCCTCCCTTCTCTGGAGACTCAGGGCAGCTTACAATGCGTTAAGCAATAGCCGCCATACTTTTGTATATTTATACAAAGTCAGCTTATATCCCCCACACAAACTGGGTCCTCAATTTACCTACCTTAGAAAAGATGGCAGCTGAGGCAACCTTGAGCCTGGTGAGATTTGAACTTACAATAATTGCAGACAGCTGGTGTTAATCACAATACTTTTAGTCTGCTGAGCTATCAGGCTCTTTTTGAGGGGTCCTTGGTGCTATCTGAGCTTGATTGTTTTCTTGTAGACATTTCACCACCCAATATCAATAGTACTTAGTCTTATATACCACTTCACAGTGCTTTACATCCCTCTCTAAACTGTAAAGCCTTCTCTACAGAGTCAGCATATTGCCCCCAATAATCTGAGTCCTCATTTTACCTACCTTAGAAGGATGGAAGGCTGAGTCAAGCTTGAGCTGGTGAAACTCGATCTGCTGGCAGTCAGCAGAATTAGCCTGCAATACTGTATTCTAACCACTGTGTCACCACTGCTCTTGTTCTGGTTTGTATTGTAATTGTATTGTTATCCTTTCTAAAATACTGTATATTTCGGATTATAAGACGCTCCAAACTGTAAGATGCACCTACCTTTTTTTGGGGAGGAAAACAAGAAAAAGAAATCTGCCTCTGCCTCGTTGTAGCAAACAGCCTGCTTTACTTTCATTTTCGTTTTCTACACAAGATTAGCACAAAAAAAAAAAAATCTGCTTCCCAGCAATTTACCTCCTTGCAGCAAGCAGCGGAGACCCGCGCAGCAATAGGCAGTGGCAATCCCTGCAGCCTGAAACAGCTGAGGGCTGGGAGGCTGACAATCAACTGCTTGTGCTAATTAGGCTGTGCTGCTTGTGCTGATTAGGTTGTGCTGAAGTTGAAACGTGTTGTTTCTTTTTGCTGCAAGGAGACAAATTGCTGGGAGGCAGAGGCCAAAGGTGGCGCAGTGGACTAAACTACTGCTGTTAAAGTAGTACTTAGCTGCCAGCTGCCTGCAATTACTGCGAGTTCAAATCTCACCAGGCTCAAGGTTGACTCAGCCTTCCATCCTTTCGAATTAGGTAAAATGAGGACCCGGTTATACATAAGCTGACTTTGTATAAAATAGAACACCTCTCGGGGCAGGGGGAAGCCCTACTAAGCTGGTATATAGAAAAGTATGAAGGCTATTGCTTAATGCATTGTAAGCCGCCCTGAGTCTCCGGAGAAGGGTGGCATATGTAAATTGAACTAATAAATAAATACATAAATAAATAAAGGGTGGGGGGCAGTGGGTGGGCTGGGCTACATTCGGTATGTAAGGCGCACTCAAATTTTCACCCCCTTTTAGAGGGAAAAAGTGTGTCTTATATTCCAAAAAATATGGTAAAATGAATTTCATATTTCTGAGTTCCATCAATCTATTAGATTGGATTTATACATCACTTTAACCATTGTTTGGTTAATCATGATTTACTGAATCAATCACAATTGGTTGGTGTTACAAAACATGCTAAGCTATTAATAAAATAGTACAAGCTGAAGCATAAATTGCTACGTTGTGGCCCATGATATTGGGTAAGCTAAGTAAATTGAAAAAATATAGTAAGCTATGGAGAAATATATTCATGGGCTGCATAAAACACAAATTTAAAGAAGGGCAATCCAAGAAGTCAAGTTATTTTTTCAGGTTACCTCTTTCTGTCCTAAAGAGTATGCATCAAATTTTCTCTACTTTAAAAGTTGTAACAAGAAAATTAAATATTTAGGAAATGCTAAAACCAGCTGATAGACCTTAAAGATAGATATATTTCCCCGTAAATGATGCTACCAGGCAGGTTTCCATTAACTTTAGGTAGTACCGTATTTCCCTAAACTAAGACCTCTCTGGATAATAAGTCCAATTGGGCTTTTCAGTGCATGCGTTAAAATAAGTCCCCCACAAACTACTTATACGCATGTGCAGCTGTTCCACCATTTCCTCTGGTTGCTTGCCGTAGAAAGAACATGAGTTGAGGTGAGGCCGAAAGGAGGGGAAAGGGGGGACATGCAAACAATCAAATTTGTTGGGACAATCAAACTTCTCGAACTCGCGAGAAGTTTTCTTTTACAACGTGTTTCCCTGGATGCAACAGCGAGGAACGCCATGGAGCTGGAAAGGTAAGACACCCGTCCCTCTTTTCACCCGCCCCACTTGCCACCACCAAATTGCATCCCTAAAGGGGGCGGGTGACTAAGCAAGGGGCAGCAGCCCTAGCATGCCTGGTGGGGTGGGGAGAAGAGACAGCAAGGGGAGCCACTTTTCGCTCCATGTATCTTGCTTATCCCCCTCCCCACCTGTCAGAAATGAGTCTTTGTGAGACTCATCGCACCTCAGCTGCCTTGTGGAGCAGGACACTGCAAGGCTTTTGCTGTTGCCCGCACAAACATCAGCAGTGCCGTGAGGTTTGACATACAGGCACAAGTGGCAGGACGTCAGCTGTGCTGGTATGATGAAGCTCGCGGCAGTGCTACAGTTTGTGCGTGCAATGGCACAGTAAGCCTTGCAGAGTCCTGCTCCACAAGGCAGCGGCGGCGAGCCGCTTGGCCAGTGTGAAGAGAGGGAAGGCAGCAGCGATGATGGAACATCCAGTCCCACACTTGCCACCTCCTACACCCCCAAAATAATAAGTCACTCCCCATCTTATTTTTGGGGAAACACGGTAAGATAGTTATTGAAAACATTTCTGTTTATATGTTTGCCTTTCAGTATAGTGCCATGATTCCCAAACTGTGCTGCTATGCCCCAGAGCACCCTAGAATACGCACAAGGTGCCACAGTATATTTTACTATTTGATAAATGTCATTGTCTTAACTGTCTCCAGGGCACTATGACACATAGTTGGGAACCGCAATGCTTGTTATGAAAAAAATTACTTTGACAATAAGACTACCAAAGTTGGAAACTTCTGATAGAATGTGTGGATTGTTTTATTAAGAAAATGTATTGTAAAATGTTGGGATGTATAGTGAGACACTATTCAAATTTGGCTTTCACATATTAAGTTTATATTTTATTCTTCCTTACTTTTAAACATCAAATATCTTATTGCAATGCTGCTTGGATATTCTTTTCATTAGTTTTTCTTCCCCATTCACCTTTCTTTCAAACATAACAAGCATAGCTGAACTATTTCCTGATTTTCAGAAGTTATTCATCTAGAGTATCACTTGAATTTAAAAGTTTGGTAAATTGGTAAAGTGTTTTATCTTGGTTTTTACTTATCTGAGTGCAGTATTTTGCACATAAAAGGTTTAAGTGGACATTTTGTTTAATTTTTTTTAGATATATGAGAATATCACAGAATGGTGATATTCTGCTTTACTCTTTCTACAAGCACAGCTTTCTTTAAGTCAAGAATTTGTTTAGATCACTTCTAATGAATTACATAGAAATGTTTATGTAACTTTCTTGACAGCTATATGGAAATGGCCATTACTTTTTTGGGGGAAGTTTTTGACCCCGCCACCTTAAGCCTACCCTACACCATGTCCTTCTGGTCACCCATCTATATGGGTGTTTCACCCTACTTAGCTTTCCAAGATAAGTCATGGTTGGATAGAGTCTGCCACATAAATATTGTTCACTTGATTCTTCAATTTATTGACACAAAAACTCTATTACCGTGTTTCCCTGAAAATAAGACCCTGTCTTATATTTTTTTGAACCCTGAAATAAATGCTTGGCCTTATTGCCATGCCTTCCATAGCCCGATTGGACTTATTATCAGGAGATGTCTTATTTTGGGGAAAACAGGGTAGGAAATAAAAACATGGTTGCTTTTAAAGCTGATTTTGTTTATATTATCTCAAACTTTAAATCAGTTGTGATACATTTAACACCAGAATTTTAATTTAGTATGTATTTAAAATATTCTTAATATTTAATTGACTATTAAAGAAGAAGACTATACAATAGAAACAATAGAAACAATAGAAAAAGCAAGCTGGTCTACTGATAAGCTAAATATTTTTTGGACCCATTTTGGCATCTGAAATTCTCAGTTTATATGTGAGTGTATGTTAGTTTGTTGGGTAAAATCAAAGTAAATTTTAAATAATTTAAAACACATTTATTTTAGAAATGTTAAATATAAGGGTTGGGAAGAATCTTGAAAATATTTTCCAAATCCATTGGCCAATTTAGGCCCCTGACAGAATCTACCATATTTCAAGGCAGCTCTTCCATTTTTAAACATCTGTGTTTTAAAAAAAATGTACCTAATGTCTAATCTACAGGTAGTCCCACATAATGCTTCCTTCTGAACATTTGTTCAGCGATTATTCAAAGTTACAGTGGTGCTGACAAAAATGAGATTACAATGTGACTGAAATTATGGCTTTTGTAGCACCCCTGTGGTCACATCAAAATCCAGGTGTTCGTCAGCCCACATAACACTTACGACTGGAGAGATGTTTCAACTACCCCCCCCCCATCTTCTCTCATTTATGTCTCTTTGACCCCCTGCTGCCCTATCTTGTGGGGCAGGAAGTATAACTCGGGCTGCCAACCACTCCTGGGAAACTTCAGCCCCCCTTCTAGTCAACACCAGTGAACATTCATTTGCCCAGATGCCTAATAATTGCAATGGTGATTGCTGGGATTGCCATCATAGGTCGTGGACTCATGTGATGTCTCACTTTACAAATCCCCTGATTTGTGATGGCAATCCTGATCCCACTTGTGGTTGTAAGTCAAGGACTACCTGTAGTGGTAGTTTGTTATAATTTGAACCTATTGCATCTTGTCTTTTCTTTCGGAAAAAGACTGGCTGCTGTCTCCACCCAACGAGAAGGTGCGTGTCAGGTAGGACCAACGCCCCTTCTGAACAATTCTATCCCATCTTCTATATGATAGGGATTCTGTTAAAAACAGCTGTCATGTTTCCCTCCAGCTTTCTCTTCTAATAGAGAAAGCAAACACAATACCTCTAAATAATCTTACCATCTTGGATGTTCCTTTCTGGATACACTTCAGTTTATCAATCTCTTTCCTAAAATCTGATGCCCAGAACTCAATGCAATATTCTAGGTGTAGTCTAAATAGTGGAGAATACTGGAGAGAAGAGTATGGAGCCAGTGGGGTTTTTTTTTTATGTATCATATTGTTGCTTCTTTCAGGCACATGATCCTCCAAATCACACTGTTCTTTTTCACATGTATTGCTGGTCAGATTTACCTGTAGATTTACTTTTGTGTTTAAGATTATAGTTGCACTACATGACCATGACCCGTTTTTCAACTTTCCATTTCCAAACGTTAGGGGTGCTCAAATGTTGTGACATGCCTTGCAGGTTGTAAAGATATTTTGGTTACTTTAATATATTTTAGTTGTGTTTGGTATATAACTGCATAAATATCATAACTTTTTAACATTTTGTTTGTTTCATTTCACAGGTTCAGCTGTCTTTCTCTTTTTATTAAACATTATTTTGTCTGAGAGTGTTAATACTGCTGGCCTCGTTTCCTGTGAGTGTAATAACTGATATGTAACAGCTTCTAAAAAAAGAACAAGACTGGGAACATTCACGCATATGCACAACCTAATTAGGACTGGCAGAGACTTGTTGCTGTCTGAATTACCAACATTGCAAGACATTCTTAGATATGGCCTACTGTTAAGAGAAAAAAGTAGTAATTATGCTAGAAACTACCTAGCAACCAGTCTTGCAAGAGATGTATATCCAAAAGTGTTTGAAAAGTAGGAATGAGCAAACAGTTCTTTTGTGACCTCTGTTGTAAATTTACAAGTAACAATCTTGAACAAGATCCAAGAAAGCGGAGATCAAGCCAAAAACATATCTCTTGGTAGAGGAAAGCTAGATGTCAAGACTTTCACTGTGAAACTTGACAAGTTGTTTGACATCCTCAAACGCACGTGTCAAATTGTTCTGTGTGTCTAATTCGGTTGCCCTGCTGGCTACAAAAAAGAAGCTCACATTAACTGTACCTGCCCTAAGGAGACCAAGATACCATTGAAATAACTTGCTTTCATTAAAGGTCAGAGATACAAGATTGGTTCTTTTGGATCTCATCAGATTGGTTTGCCAGACGTGCCCAAGCAGAAACAATTAGGCAAAAGGCAAAAGCAGAAAAATGATGAAAGACAAAGTCTCATTAAATATAAGCAGAGAAGTATTCCAGACATTTTGATACCAACAAATGAAGTATCTCTTATGATGAAAATGAAGGACATACGACTGATGATGAAGATGAACAGGAATGTGATGGAAGTTATGAAGAGAGGCCTTAGACCAAGCACATGTGCCCTCTATTTCAAAAGAAAAGACAGAACACAACAGATTAGAAATAACAAATGTCTCTATTTAGAGCATAAGATGCAGTATTGGTCCATGTGCCATGATGCCATTAGCACAGCCTCCTTCGTAGATGCTGGCTTGATCACCAAATAAGACAAAACACTTGTAGTTAACCACAATAAAGTTGAGAGCCCAGGAAAAAAAATAATGAAGTCCCTAGATCAAGAAATTGATGAGCTCTGTAAAAGGGCAAAATAAAATGCATCTTCTTCGATGGCTGTACAGATGCACCTAAATTTATGCTGAAAGCAAACAATTCAGACAATTCCCTGGTACCATCAAAGAAGAATATTATTCTGTGTTCAGTGAGCTAGTGGAAGATATCTTTACCATTTCACTCCAGAAAAAGGCTCAAAAACAGGAAAACCTGCTTAAGTGATTGCAGATAGTCTGGTGTATTTCATGAAGAAGAAAGGCATTGACAAAAGTTGAAGGCCACTGGTGGAGATTCTACAAGTGTTAATATTGGCTATGAAGGTGGTGCTGTGCACTGGGTTTGATCTGGATTGATCTAGAAGTTGATCTGGTTGGTGTATGCACTCCACAAGAATGAGTTACCCCTACAACACTTAATGACAAAATTGGATGGAAAGACCTTATCTAACAACAAATGGGCAGGTAAAATTGGCAACATGCTAGACATTGCAACAGTACTTAACATTGATCCTTCATTCACCAGAGTTTTAATTGGTGAACCTCTCATTTCACTAAGCGACAGTGTTGTGAAGGATCTTTCTACTGATCAAGCACATGGATATAGTATCACAAAGGCAATAAGGGCAGGAGAACCTCTCACAGATCTAGCTCTTCTGGAAATTGGCCCTATAAGCCATTCATGCTGGTTGACAACAGCAAATAGGCTTTGTCGCATATGGGTTTCAAAGCTTGACTTTAAAGGCAAAATTCTCCAAAACTTAAGAATGATAGTGGAATACATTGTTGGTGTGTACTACTCTTGCTGGTTCAACATCAAAGTAAAACATTCCTGGATTGGAGGCCCGTGTCATGTGTTGCTCCAGCTGCAGCAAGTCAGACTGCAAAAGAAGGTTGCAGTAGATGCTGTTTTGCCAACCATTCAGCGCTCAGCATGGTACGCTTTTAGTGAAATGATAATCCAGGCAATTTTGTACTCAGATGACATTCAAGAGAAGAGAGCTGGTGTGCAAAAGATCATTGATTTGAGGGATGCAGACAATGACGCGCTGGGAGATTTTTCTGTACATGCAAGAAAAACGCATTTAATCAGTGCCAGAGCATCCACTCTGCTGGAGCTGATTGACTGGTCTGAAGGTGTATATGAGCCACCTTTGATGTGCAAACTGACTACAGTGGAAATAACGAAGCTCATTGACAAACCAATGCAAGTACCACAATGGCCTTGTCATGCCCAATCAATAGAGAGATGTGTGAAACAGGTCACAGAGGCAGCAAGCAGAGTATTTACACATGAGAAATGTGAGGACAAGCAGCAAGTCGGCAGCTGATGTCAAAGAATAAATCAAAACAAGACTTGATGAAACTCACTTAAACATTTTTGTAATTCAGATAATTGCTTTCTGATGTTAGTTTATAATTGCATGGATTATGTTTTGCTGAACTAGATAAAATTCATGCAGAAAAAGATTAATTTTTGTAACACTAGGTGTAATTTTGAGAGGATAAAGTTAACAGTATTTGTGGGGTATATGATCAAATACTAACTAAACGTACAATTGCAAAAATAACAGCAGATTTGAATTCTTGGTGTAAAAACACATATTTTTAGAACCCCACACTGAAAAAAATGGCAAAAATTAATTTTCACCCCGCTAAATGACACACCCTAAACCCATATAGTTCTAACATTCCTCTGCAGAATTTGGCTCATACTTTCCAAAATCCATTGCTCCTTCAATACATGCGAACTATCCAGGTTATGAAGCTGCAAAGCAGTCCTAAACAGACTCCTCTTGCTGTGCTTTATAGTTAGAATAAGATAATTATGTTGGAATATCGTGTTTCATTTTCTCCAAAATTTTCTCATTATTGGCAAAAAGTTCTGTCATTTAATCTGTTCATTGAAAATTGTTCCAGTAGCTTGCTGGATCATCCAGGTGATTTCTGGCAAACCTGAAGCTAGGCACTTTCTGAAAAGTTATAGGTTTTTTAAAATAATTCAATGCATACCACTCATGTTCATTGTTTCCCTTATGATAGACGCATGAATAATGAGATTAAATAATATAAACATGATCTGACTTTACCTTGTTGTTGTTGTTTTTTTGAAATTTCCTGCTTTTGTATGGTTTTTTTTTTTTTTACAACTTCTAAAGGGAGTAATGTTGATGTTATATGTTCTTTACACTATCTGCCTGGCCATGGATTGATAGAGGCCCGAGTATTTGGCAATGGTTTCTTGCCTTGTGCTTACTCATTATTTTTACTGAATTCTGTATACATCTTGTTGTTTGAAGCATAAAGTTCATGATGCACAGAGGAGATTGCAGTGGTAGCATCAGTGGTGTATGTGGTTTTTTTCCCCATAGGCAAGAGCCCTGCAAATTACACTTGATAGTCATCTCATTGATTGAAACATCTGCTTCAACCTACCTCTTAAGGGAACCGATTATCCCTATTAAAATAGGGCTTCACATATGCTTTCTAACAGACAGTGAATATTGGCCCAGTGATGTCATTAAAAATGTGATACAGTGTATTGTTTTAATGGTGTTTGTTCAGTCAGTAAGTATTATTATCAATAGTCAAATGCAGCACTGAATGTACCATAAATTATAGTGCTGTGGGATTGCAATTGTTTAAAAAGTATTCACTGTAGCCATGGCTTTGTGATCCTTTGCAACCGGATACCTGTTTACCAAGAGAAGTTAGGGAACTTTTTTATTAATCTAAGTATTCTCTTTCATGTAAGAGTCTGTTACAGGGGCAATGGTGCTGCTAATCTTGCTCCAATTATTTAATATTATTAGTAATTTGGTTATGATTCTGACATCTAGGATTGCAGTGGACATAGTGACAACTGTTCTTGTTACCATTGCAAATAGAAATTTTCTATTCTTTAGATAAACAGCCACTCATATAAGCACATGAATGGATACACTGATTCTCAGGAAGTAGATATGAATCAATTTATAACTACAGTTTGTCCTTGATTTACAACAGTACATTTAGTGACTGTTCAAAGTTACAATGGCACTGAAAAAAAGTGAGTTATGACCGTTTTTCACACTCTTTTCACACTTACAACCTTTGCAGCATCCCCATGGACCCATGATCAAAATTCAGATGCTTTGCACCTGGTTCGTATTTATACAGTTGCAGTGTCATGTGATCCCCTTTTGAAACCACCTGACAAGCAAAGTCAATGGGGAAGCCAGATTCACTTAACAACGCCAATGATTCACTTAAAAGTGGCAAGAAAAGTTGTAAAATAGAGCAAACTCACTTAACAAATGTTTCGTTTAGCAACATAAATTTTGGGATCAAATGTGGTTGTAAGTCGAGGACTATCTATTATTTCTTTGCTGCTTCAGAATTGCAGTATACACACAGCCCTGGTGCTAGTATGCTTTTGAAGACGCTTCAGTGTCCATGACTGTAATAAAATGATGTAAATATGAACAGATAACCTAATTAAGAGTTACCTTAAATGCTGTAAGACTTTCATATATGTTAACAAGTTCCTCATTATAGGTCTTGTATTTCCTATAAAACCCTCTTTTCAATTTAATTTGGCAAACTTAAACCATTCAGGCAGAGAAACATTCTGTGAAAAGCTTTTTGCCTCAGGCTGAACATGTACTGTAAAGTTTCAGGGTTACGGTTCAGCCATTTCAAAAGAACAAGATGGGGAAAATGAGCTCTTTTAATGCTTCTGTCTTTTGGAGAAACACAACATGAAAAATAGAATTCCTTGTGACAACTTGGTTAAGTGTACTTGCTTATTGATTTCAAAGATACTGTTATTTTAATAGATCAGTGTGTCAGTCCCCTTAGTAAGCATGCTCTATTGTTTGGATAGACACATACTCTATTTTTATTTGCTTTTGCAAACAAGTGACATGACCAGCTTCATTATTTCAAGTAATAGATGGTGTTACATACAGTGTAAGGAACTAAAGAATAATCACAATCAAGGAAGGGGCATAGAAATAGGTCAGAGTGGTGAAAGGATACTGAACAGAAAGTTATACAATCAGTGACATAAGATAGGACCTTGTCATTTGGATGTTGCTGATTTCTTGAGTAGAAGATGCTTACAGAAAACAGGATGGTCATGTGCTGGGATAACACATAATGTCAGCTGAACTTGCTGAAACGGCACTGAATTAATGGTTCACAGGCTATTATGTAAATGCATCTCCAGTGTTTCTCAAACCAAAGCAACTTGCCAAATGTCTGTTAATTCAGAAGCACAGAGGAAGAAGTCTAGAATTTAAACCTGGATGCATATATAAGCTTTTTATTTCTTTACAGAGAAATGAGCAATCAACTCTTGAGTTTGAGATTTAATTATCTACAATAAATATTCTAACCAAGTTGTGCCTTAGAATCCTCTGCAAGTCTAGCCAAGGGTTAAATTATACTGTGTTTCCCCAAAAAGACGGTCTTATATTTTTTTTTGCCACCAAATAAGGTACCAGGTCTTATTTTGGAGGGAGCATGTCGTCCACTGACTCACCTCACTTGTGTGGTCACATCGCCCCGGCCTCCTTTTTGCTGTCGGAGGCTTCAGAAACTTCTACAACTGGCAAGGCTTTCCTGAAGGTCTCTGCAGCCAATAACAGAGCTCCAGATTGATCCGGAGCTCTGTTATTGGCTGCAGAGGCCTTCAGGAAAGCCTTGCCAGCTGCAGAAGAAATGGGCTGTCAAGGCAGGTGTCGGGGTGTGCGAGGCCTGGTTGCTACTGTCCAAAGGTAAGTAGTAGGGTAGCTCCAGCCCCCATCTCTGCCCTAGCTTAATTTTTACCATTGCACCTTGGAGTGGGCAGGGTCTTAATTAGGGCTTATTGATGGGGAGTAGGGCTTATTGATGGGGAGTAGGGCTTATATTAGGTGCACATGTAAAAATCCAGCTAGGACTTACTTTCGGGGTAGATCGTATTTTCAGGGAAACGTGGTAGGTTAAGTGTTTGAAGATTGGTGATTTACTACCAAGTCTGGTGAATAGAGCAGGAACAGGTTAATTGCTTAGTGTGTTGTTGAATTCAATTATTGTGGTTTATTAAAACCATGACTAAATTACCATAGTGTATTGTTTGGACAAAGTCAAAGACTTCAGCTAAACCTTTGTTTGTCTTCTATTATCAAGTAACAGATAGAGCAGGCTTGCACAACATACAGCCTGCCAAGCACCCTTGAGCAGCCCACTGCTGTTTTTTTGAAAACTTAGCAAATTCACTTATTTCAAAAAACTAAACAGGGTTTAGTTGTTTGCGTGGTTGCTGGCATACTACTCCACAAACCAGGGGTTTGGCCTGACCTAACCAATAAATGCAATCCATATTACATTGTAGAGACATTGCCTAGATTCTCATGAGTTCTTATGTTCTGTAAATTAAAAGGGCTGCATTCTAGAATGCAACTGAGGATAAAACTTATTTCTTTAAATCATTATAATTTACTTCCTAGTAAGATCTTATTAGACCCTTTGCTTTTATTATCTAATTGACTAATTTATTCATATAAGGAAATGCCAGCTGCCCATCTGCAGTCTGTATTGAAATCCTTATTGAGGTGGACAGAGATCTGTCTTCCTTTTTTGAAGGCAGTTGCAATGTGTTAAAGAAGAGCAAGAAAAGTTTTCATATTTCTCTTTCCCTCTCTCCTTTCAATGTTTTAACTATGGAATCCTTGGTGCTCTCTGAGCTTGGTTCTTTGTATCATATAACTCTCTCTGCTGCCAGCATAAACGCATCTTGAAAGTAAAATACGTTTTTTAAAAAATCTATATTGTATATGTTCTTAGAGAATGTTCAAGGAAAGTAGCAACAGTAATAAGAAAACAAGAAATAGTGGGTTAAGGCAGCGCTGCTCCGGCGGCTCGATCGATGCCAAAATGGCTACCGCCGTTCAAACGGCACGAAAAAATGGCCGTGGAGGCAGCAGGGAAGCCGAAAACGGCAAGCGCTGTCTTTGTGAGTCGAAAGCTGCCCGAATTAGCGGAGAAGCCCAAAAAGGGCAATGTCCAGCTGATAGAAAGAATAACGACGAAAGGGCTTTCCCCAAGGGCGGGGGAGTTTCAGGGGAATCCCCCTTGCTTCAGGAAACGTCAGTCCCAGAAAGTCAAATTTACAACACTCACAATATCATCAGAATCTGAAGAGAGAAGCAGAAGCCGTAGTCAAACAAAGCCAAGTAATGAAAACACCAGAAATCCAAATTGAAGACAGAATAATAGGAATCAAGACAGAGCCAGAATCCCACACGCCAGTCCTGACTGAAGGGTTGAGTCTAAAGCTGGCCTACCCGGCAACAGAGGCGGGATTTAAGAAGATTGATAGACTCAGTCCTTCAGGCTGATTGGCTGACATTACCCACACTGGCTGCTGTCTCCACCCTCAATGGAGAAATAGTGGGTTTTAGGTATAACTAACTGTTAATTGTGATTTTTAGTAACAACTATATAAAAATATCTCGATATGGTACTTTCCATGATTGATTGATTATATACAAAAAGTCATTTTTGATTCTTAGCAACTATATAGATAGATTTTTCTCCATACAAATATCTCCCTAACCTGGTCTTTCAATACTGCATTCATTGCCACTGTAACTGAGCCCATTCACTTTGCTGCTAGTCATTCTCTTCTTTCTTTCCACCTTCCCCAGCATTAGAACCTCCTTTAGGGAACTAATGTGTTCAAAATAGGGTGATTTGAGCCTGGTCATTTGTTCCTCAAGTGGGAGCTCTGAGTTGATTTGTGCAATGATTCATTTGTTTATTTTCCTAGATGTCTATAATATTTTCAGAAATCTTCTTCAACCCCATAGTTCAATAGTATTAATACTTTTCCTGTTCTGCTCCTTCCAATTTCAACTTTCGCTTCCACAAAATGTCACAGAGAATATATTTTCTTAGACATCATCTTCTAAATGTGTGCTATTAGTATATAGTTTCTGACTATATTTGCTACCTAATTCCCTAAGAGCAGAACTGATTTTAGGAATAAAATCAAAACCGACTCTTGTTGAGAGTGGGTGGCCAATAAAAGCTAAATATCTAACTATTCCCCCTATTAATATCCAAAATACATGTAAGAAGAAGATTTAGAAAAAACAATGTTTTTAAAAATGTTTATTAGTACCATGTACAGTAGTTCTATTAATTCAATTTGGCTTTAAAAGCCAAATAAACCTAGATAAGAATGAGTTTTCTGAGCACTCTCCCTTCCCTTTAGGTCATTGGGGGAAGAGGGAAAAGCCAAGAAACTATATTTAAAAACAGAACTATTATTAAATTAACTGAGTTAAGTTTTCTATCAATGATGCTAAATGATGCTAGAGAGAATATAAAAGTATTATCTACAAAATTGCTTATAATACTGTGGTGTCAGTTTAGAACAAAAAAAACTTTTGACTTTGAATTATCTCAAAATTGATATCTATACAGTAATTATTGCATTACATTATGGTAACTTTCATGAAATTAACATGAGATCCCAACTTTATAGGTTCAAATAGCTGCATTTTGGATTTTCCTTGGGAGACCGTGCAACAACAAATTCATGTGACTACTGCTCTGTTTTTGTCATAGAAAAATTAATCTGTTTCTATATCTTGTTATGGATTTATTATTACCTGTGTCTTGTCTTGAGAAATTCAGTCTGGTTCATAATGAGCAGATCTGTAATCATTTGACAACTCCTGACATGGTCTATCCCTTTGCTCTAATGACCTCCCCTTCTTCAAAACACAAATACAATGTGGAGGTCTGGAGAATGAAAGGTTTTTCATATACAGTTGATTATATCTTGATTTCCACATGAATAAAGATTGCATTAGCAGTTTGTTGCCCACAGAGAAGCAAAGTGTGTATGTAGTAATGGGAAAAAAAGGCAGAATAAAATTTTCTGCTGCAAATAGCAATGCTATATTTGTATTCTGAAGAAATTGACATCATTTGGACAATGTCAGTGAGGCTAAAGTGTATTTGGAGCTCTTATAGAGTACATATTTCTTACCAGTAAGTATCTTAATAGAGTTCCAAAATGTACATATTCTATGCTTAGTGAATTTGGTGTTATAAGTAATAAATAAGACTCAGATTTTCTGTTCTATACATTCTTTGATTTATTTGCTGATACAGTTCATTTCAGAGTCAGTAAAAACGTAATATTCAATATTTAAGGTTTTGAAGGAGACTATGAACATCATATTTTAGCTGTTAGACTTAAAGTTTTTATAAACTTAAATTTTATGATAATTATAAATACATTCAAATCTACTTTTGTAATCTAGTGAAATCTGAAATTCTGGAATTTTCATCAGAAATCATGTTCAACAGATACTCACTTCAGTGAAGAACTGAATTCTTAAATAACAGTAAAAAATTATGGCTTTCTTCAAAAGAAGATTAGAGAAATTTTGAAGACAGCCACGTTGCCTTTTTGTTTTTGTTTATTCTCCGATCTAGCGCCCACAGCAGTCAGGCATGGGAGTGGCAGGTCTGTCATCCTATGTGACCGAGCCAACTGAACTTTAGTTCTGCCCCCTTTTCCTTCTCTATCCAGTTTGTCGGCTCGGTCTGCTCAGGACCAGACGTGTCTGTCGCTGTCCCATCTGTGGTGAACGTATTTTCTCTATTTTATTCTACTTTATTTTCTCTTAATTTATTTTCTCTTACTTTAATTTGTTCTAAGTTATCCTAGTTCAATTTACTTGATTTTTTCCCGGCGAGAAAGGCACTGCCAGAATCCGCCGAAAGACGTTTCAAACGGCGAGAACTGCCTCCTGGCAGTTTCTCTCACAGGGGCGCACGAGTCAGGGGAGCTTGACTCCGTGGCCCATTTGCTTGCCGGCTCGCCGATCTTTAGACCAACTGAGAAGCGCGAGGCTTGTTTCCGCTCTTCTCCAGCCGCTTTTACTGTCGGAACTGTCAAAATCCCTCCCGACAAACAGCTGAGAGGCGCAAGGATTATTTCGCGCTTCTAACGTTAACGATCAATATGGCTTTCTTCAAAAGAAGATTAGAGAAATTTTGAAGACAGCCACGTTGCCTTTTTGTGTTTGTTTATTCTCTCCATCTGAATTTATTCTTAATATAAGTGTTGTTTAATAATTAATTTGGATAGAATGAGTGGCTTAGCCCTAATGATTGCATATTTCTTCCATTGTCAGAAATGATATTCTTCTCAATACCATTTGTTAAAGAACAAGGAGAATGTTATTGCACTCATATCCCAGTTGCATACTTCTCAAATGCACCTGGCTGGAGACAGCAGGAATAGAGTGATTTACTATTAGAAGGATTGTGTGATGCTTCAGATTCAGTTTCAGAAAGGTGCTGTAGAAAGTATACAACACCTTTTTACAACTCCTTAAGTAGATTAATTTTTCCCTGAGATAAAGTGGCAACAGTGCAATTTAAGGAGAAAATATGATTGCTTTAAAGAGTTGTAAATAGATGCTGTGTTTGTACCCAGCAGCATCTTTCCAAAATATTTACAAAAGCATACGGTAGTCCATTCAGTAGTGTTTGGGTTTGATCTAGCATGGCTCTGTTTCCATTTTACGTAATTCTGTTTTGCTTCTAAAGTTTTAGAAAGCACCGGAGTCTTAGCATCCTGACTTGAAGGGTTTGCCTATTTAAAATGTACAGAGTGTCAGATCAGAGTCATTAGGTACTATCTCAATGAAGAAAATAAAAGAATATTGATATATGTTTTGATGAAATATATCTTGGTATGTTCTTTGTTACTGTGAAGCAAGTTATCTCAGGCAGCCCCAGGTAGGTTATATTACCTTAATCCAGGTGCATGGTAATGCTCAAGATAGAGATTCAGCTGGTACACCAACTGAACTTGAATCAAGGCCTGCTGCCCATGATACAGAGCAGTGAATGGATCACATAGTACTCCAAGTAACAGATCTGCTGTTTCAGGGCAATGCCACATCAAAAGACAATGCTGGAACAGTCAAGGGCTTTGGGGAATGAATATCAAACCCTTTTTGCTGGGATTTAGCCTCTTTGTGTTTTATCCCATCCAGACTCTAGCAATCTCATGATACTTAGATAAAGTATCGATATTTCTTCTACCTAGCATACTGATGATACTGCAGCCTGAACTGATAAATTACTTTTCCAACCACTTTTGTAGAAATTTAAAAAACTGAGAGAAAACCAAATTTTGCCATAGCCCAGAGCAGCAACTGGCCCGCTGATCTCCTCACTGTTTGAAACTGTTGACTGGAACAATTCTAACGTACCCAATGACTAAGTCTTGACAATCTTTCCCAGAAAGAGTAAATTAGAAATGGAGGTAATAAGTAGCTATTTGAATAATAGGCAACGAGGCTTGTGTTTCTGGAACTGGTAAGAGTATCTTTTAAAATGTTTCATGGCTGTCTTTTTACCTAGCTTCCTTTTCACAGGCAATATTGGCTTACCTTTGTCAAGCCCCCAGAATGCCATACTAGGATTTAGACCAGATAGAGAAAATTTGTGGACATCCAAATATTACAGTAATAGTTTTTCTATAATCCTTCATTGCTGGTCACATGGGCTAGGTATTCAACTTACCATATTTTTCGGAGTATAAGATGCATCGGAGTATAAGATGAAGCTTAGTTTTGGGAGAGGAAAATAGGGGGCAAAAATCTGCCTACCAGGTATTCATCTGGCTAGCGTCCTTAGTCTGGTCAGCTTCAGCACATTAGTTTGCTGGGGTTTTTTAATTTTTTTTTATTATTTTCAAAAAAACCAAACTAAACCAAAATACAATATAAAAACCATTATCATTCCATACAATCAAAGACAGTGTAACGGTCGGTGACATTTTTTGTGCTTCTCCTCTTTTCAATTTATGACTATAAACATTTTAACTTATTTTCAAAAAATTTCAACATCGCTTTACATCATAATTATTTCCAATTCTTATTTTCTATCCATTAATAAAATAAATCCCATATCAAATAATATTGTTTACCTTCGTGTTCTCTTATTTCAAATATCAATTTGCTCATTTCAGCACAATCCATCATTTTCTTAATAATTTTTTTTCCAAATCATTTTTTTTAAAAAAGCAAAAAACAAAGACAAAGACAAAAAAAACCTTCATTGAATGAATGATATCTCTTTTTTGTCATTAGTTTGCTAATTTTGAGTGCACACGTTTTTTATTCCCTGCTTGGGGATAAAAAACAGCTTCTAAAGCACAGCTGAGAGGGGAGCAACAATGAGAAAAGCAGGCAAAGCAGAAGATTGCTTTACTCGCTAGCACCTCCTTAGGGCTGAAAAAAAGCTTCTAAAGAACAGCTGAGAGTCGGAGGGAGCAGGCAAAGCAAGAAGATTCCCTAGTGCCTCGTTAGGGCTAAAAAAAAGATTAAAAAAAACCTACATTCGGAGTATAAGATGCACCCAAATTTTCAGCCTCTTTGGAGGTGTGTGTGTGTGTGCTTCTTATACTCCAAAAATATTATAACAAAATACTTTTAGACTATATTAAAATGCTTTAATATACTTTTCATAAGTTTCATCTCTATTACAATACATTGATTTGTTAGTAGAAAAAGAGGCTGGAGAATTACCCAAAGTGCTCCCACTATGGAGGTTGAAAAAGAATGGTGGGGAGCTATAATCTGACTATTGTTGAAAACACTAAGGGGCTAACAGTTGGCCCATTTGCTCACATCAGTTGGAAGCTGATAAGGGGGTTTTTTTTGGAACATGGAAAGGGCACAACTGTCAGACACAAGAAATAAAATGGGCTGGATTTGCTGTATAGTTAAGCAATGGCATACCTAGAATTTATTTAGAATAGAGCATTGGCCTTGGTAACAAAGACTTTAATCAGATTCTCAATATCAAGGGAGGGATTGCAGCATTGAATCCACAGCTGAAATTTATGAGATCTACTCTGTGCTGTCAGATCCAAAAGAGTAACTTTTCTCCTGAATATAGAATAGGCAGCAATTAGCTCAAAAGATACACTTCAAAAGATATAGCACTAAAGAAATACAATCGGTCTGATTAAAATCCAGTATTTACACTAATTACAAATATATTTTGATTGCTGATTATGACCATCATGCTGCGTATCTGTTTGAAAGTTGCCAAGAATTCCGGGAAGAGGCTTTTCCCCTACACTTGCATAGGGTCCAGTCCAGTGATGTGCTGCTAGCTACAGAGCAGCTGATGTTCTGGGTGTTGTAGCTCAAATCTGCTATGAACTGGCTTGCCAAATTCCTGAAAATTTAGCCATTAGCTCTTGCCAGCTGGTATGAGTTGCTTCCAGATCATCATTGGTCCAATTGCATAATCATGAATGTGCAGGCCTCCCATTCAGGAAGTAATGGAAGTAATGTTCTATGTCTATTGTTAAAAGAGAGCCAGAAAATAGACACCATGGGATGGAAGCATTATGCTTCAAATGCTTTGTGCTTTTGGATCACCAGTTATCAAGATCATGTGGCAAGAATATCAAAATTCTGGGACAAAATCACATTTTCCCCTCAATCTCTCACATGACAAACCGAAAGATTTGACTTCCATAGTCTTCCATGCTGAAGCCTCCTTATCTGGCAAAATAGCAAATTAACATGCCCACCATAGAAACAATTCTGCTTCAAAAAATTCAGTGATAGCACTGTTTCTTTATGTTTAGCCATTAACCCAGAAAATTGCAGTTACATGATGTCTTGTTTAACAACTATGATGATTAACTTATGAATGCAGGGAAAGTTACATTGTGAGTCGCAATCATGTGGTGCCTCACTTAATGACCATGTTACTTAACAATGGAGTTACCATTCCCAGCTGTGTTGTTAAATGAAAACTACATGCAGTATGACATAGATGTATGAAAATAAGTATTTGTTATGTCAGTAGAGGACACAAATGGCCCTCCTGCAATGGAAACAAAAGGCAAAATGACCATGCAGAATGCCAAGAATAATTCAGTGTTCTTCAAATCCATATTTGATTTAAAATTTCCCTATGCTATTGTATTGAATTTATAGGGAATAATCTCTCTTCCTAGTTAAGAAAGGTAAAAAAAGTCCTTGTTCTTTTTCAAGCAATGCATATGGAACTTTGAGGAATACAGGGGATGGCCAGCATACACAAAGTGCTGATATTCTGAAAATCTAAGGGATGCCTGCTAGATATTATCAGAAAGACTGCTTGTTTCTTCTTCTACATCTTTTCTTGCACTTTTGAAATTGTTATTATTAATGGATAATCTAATGCATAAAAATTCCCTTGGTTGGCAAAAATAACCAATCCTTTTTTGTAAATGCATATGTATCTATGTAAGGGTAAGAAAAATGTAAGAAAACATTCTACATATATTCATCAAACCTCTGTGGGAAAGTTTCTTAAACTTCAAAGGCATAAAGTTTTTGCCTCCTCCCTCAGTTGCTTATGTAATTGCAGGGTTTGATATGCTAATTCCTTCCTCAATCACTTTTGCAAGAAACTGAAACTGAGCAAAAGTCCTTAAAAACAACTAAGACCAGGAAGGCTTCAGGAGAGACCATGCTACCAGGTGATTTAAGTCAGGTGAAATTAATCACACACACATTTTCTTTAGTAGATTTCATTTTGCTTGGTGCTTTTCCATGGTGCTCTTCCTCCCAATTGTCCTATACAGGAGAATCATACCAGAGAAAAGGTTCAGTTCACTTGAGTACATTATTATGGCTTGTAGAGATTGCTGGCCTTGGCCTGTCCCTTTAAAAACTAACTTTTCTTTATCTCCCAATGTTCTTGCAACAATCATATTCCTCAACCAACCATCTAAGGATAATTGTTGTGGGAAAAACTGTGGAGGGAGTATTGTGTACGCTTCCTTGACTTTACAGATAATGGTGGGATATTAAACTGACAAATAACTCAAGCTATGTAGTGCTGCAAAGAGCAGTTGGGTCATATTTCTTTCAGTGTCATGATATGGTTATTCATATCTCTCCCTCCCTCCCGCCCTCCCTCTACTTAGAATGTATGTTAGCATCCTTTATTTCTTGTAAACAGCAAAGTTTATCTTTTATTTAAGTAAAAAAATAATCCGTATTTTTAGCATTCTGTGCTCTATTTCTCCATATCTATTATATTTAGACATTTGACCAATAAATTCTAGTTGATCAGAACTTATAATTGATATTTACCATGTCACATCCAAATTTTTTGAATCTGTGCTTTCCAACTTGAGCCATATGTCACTTATCCTGATTATTATTTTTTTGACCCATTTATGCCATAGGTAGTAGCATATTGCAGATAGTCCTTGCTTTCCAACCATTTGTTCGGTGATCATTTGAAGTTGTGATAGAGATGTATGAATGGTACTTACGAACATTCTTCAAAACTCCAACTCTTGTAGCACTTCTATAGTCATGTAATCACAATTTGGGTGCCTGGCAACCAGCTCACACTTATGCCAGTTGGAAGCATCCCTCAGTCATGTGATTACCATTTGCAACTCATTTACTTTGTGGGAAGCTGCCAGAGAAGGTGACAAGTCACTCTATTCAGTTCTGACTTTTCTGCATTTGCACCCTGCCATTTTCTTGACCCCCTGGCACTCCTGTATTTGCACACAGCCTGCACCAGGCTCCAAGACATCCTGCAGCTTTTCTGATTTCCTTGCAGCACCGTTGTAATTGTATGCCTGAAGGACCTTGGGAGATTATTTTAGTGTAGCTTTAGAGTGAAGTATAATTAGCTTATCTGGTTGTACTTCCTCTCTGATCTACCTAATATGGTTGATATCAATCTTGCATACCTCAAAATCTCTTCTAAAAAAAAAATTTCAGGAATAGCCTCACATCCTCAAAAAACTCTTCTATCCACCGAGCATTGGAAGCAGTGTTGTTGCAATACCAACAGGAAGTGACTGCACAGATGACCAATTTTCAGAATGCTATGTTACAACTAACACAAGACCTGGGCCAAAATTTGCCCCAATCAATGGGGTTTAACAAGTTGCAACTTTGCCAATGTTTCTCTAGATTTAATCATTGATCTTCCCTCAAGGGATATACTAGCATACTGGTAGTAATAGATTTACCAAGTTGGTTCATTTTATTTCTTGCAAGGGCCTTCTAATGACCTAGGAAACAGCTCAACTGTTTTGGGGCTATATTTTTAGATAGAGAGCAGTGGTCCCCAACCTTTTTGGCACCAGGGACCGCTTTTGTGGAAGATATTTTTTTTGCAGACAGGTGGGGTGGGTGGTGGTGGTTTCGGTTTTGCTCACTTGCCTACCTCTCACTTCCATCTGTGTGGCCCAGTTCCTAACAGGCCACAGACTGATAGAAGTCTGGGGATTAGAGGCTTGGATATGATTTCAGATAAAGGAAGGCATTTACTTCCAAATTTTGGATGACCTTCTTGTGCTTATTATATATTAAAATTCACTTGTTTTCCTCAATGTGGGGCAGCCATTTCAAAATCTTTCAAGATAAAAAGAACTGATTACTGTAGTGTTTCTTTTTATTTGGCCCCCTTGGGGGAAGTTAGACTCTTTCCAAAATCTTAGTTCTAGAAAGTTTTGGATAACACATAAATAGTATATGAATTGATAAACTGTTTCTCTTGAAGTTAAAGGGAGTTAACCATTTATTTCCAAGCTCTTTGAGTTTGTATATTTAAAAAACACCTTCTTATAAATAAAACTAAGTGCACCTAAAATTCTTAGTTATGCGATCCTTAACAAGAAATGTGTTTCATATTATATATTTTCTTGTATTCTGTTCATGTTCCCCTTTGAAAAATCAAGCTTAATTGAATAAAAAAGATAATGGAGTTTTCAACATTTTAAAAAATCCTTATTTATAGTTAAGTTCATGGGTGCCATCAGTATAACAGCATAATTCACAGTTTATTGATTTTGGTTGCTCAGAGCTGTGGTACAGGGTCAAAAGTTTCATCTGCTATCAAAACAGGTCAGGATTTTGTGCCCTGGATATTTGACACTGAGTGAAATTGGCAGAAGAATGATAGACTGTCTATTTTCTCAATTTTGCCAATGTACAAACTCTAACACAATGCCCATGAGACAGAGAGTTTTGTTGTTATCATCCAGGAAAAAGTTGAGAAATGAGCTGTAATGGTGCCTATTGAAAAGCAGCTTAGCAATACGCTGTGCAGAATTTTTTTGAATGAATGAATGGGGCCATGTATCGTGAGATTTTGAGTGCAAACCTCCTTCCGTCAGCAAGGGTATTGAAGATGAAACGTGGCTGGGTCTTTCAGCATGACAATGATCCCAAACACACTTCCCAGGCAACGAAGGAGTGGCTTCATAAGAAGCATTTCAAGGTCCTGGAGCGGCCTAGCCAGTCTCCAGATCTCAACCCCATGGAAAATCTTTGGAGTGAGTTGAAAGTCCATGTTGCCAGTGACAGCCCCAAAACATCACTGCTCTAGAGGAGATCTGCATGGCGGAATGGGCCAACATACCAGCAATAGTGTGTGCCAACCCTGTGAAGACTTACAGAAAACGTTTGACCTCTGTCATTGCCAACAAAGGATATATAACAAAATATTGAGATGAACTTTTGATATTGACCAAATACTTATTTTCCACCATAATTTGCAAATAAATTCTTTCCAAATCAGACAATGTGATTGTCTGGATTTGTTTTCTCATTTTGTCTCTCATAGTTGAGGTCTACCTATGATGTCAATTACAGGCCTCTCTCATCTTTTTAAGTGGGAGAACTTGCACAATTGGTGGCTGACTAAATACTTTTTTGCCCTAGTGTACCTAAGATTTCCCTGAAATCTGTTTTAGAGTAATATAATACAGACTGGGGGATCATTGCTAGGAAATATCTTTCTGCCAGTGTTAGTTTATAACTTCTTGTTGTTGTTTTAATAAAATGCTTGCCTATTTTCAAACAGGCATGTATGTTATAATGCAGAATAAAAATGGTTATTAAAATAAGAGACTGCTTCATTATGCAAATTGACTGTGCAGTGGACTTTGCTTAAAGATAACTTACAAAGAAGGTTTGGGAAGTGCCTGGCAAGAGAGGAACAAAGAAAGTACTGTGTTGGATAGAGTTTACAATAAAGCATGAATTGTTGCTAGTTCTTAAAATTATTTTCCAATCCACATCCTTCCTATAGCTACTTTTTTTTTGTACTTTTGAAATTAGCCTTTTCTAATTACAATAAACATTCTGTTTTTTATTTTATTTACACTTCCTGTAAGATTTACATTTTCGGCACACTGGAATCAGCTATGATTTTTGCCAAGATTTCTGACTTCCATCCCATCTCAATTTATAATTGTTTTTGTTTCATATTTTTTAACTTAGGTTTTTACGGTATATGCAACACAAGAATCAGACCCAAACAGTAAGGAAGTCTTTAGTAAATAGGAAGGAAGTAAATAGGAAGGAAGTGCAAAGGAAGTCTTTAGTAAATAGGAAGAAAAGTTTGTTAATCCATTTTTTTCTGTTTTGTATAAGAAAACTGCAGCCATATACTAAATAAATAAATGATAAAACTACAGAACATGTAATTGGTATGCATTAGCAAGAAGCCTGTAAAAATTACACTTTTGTTTTTAAATTTGGAGAAAAGTAAATAATATTTACAGGCAAAGAATATTTGTTTCAACCTCCCAAAAGAAGGTGATCTAAAAGCTCCTAACCTCTTGGTTTTCTATATTAAACATTATCTATAAATCGGATCCATTAGTCTCTTCCTGTCCAGAGATTTTACATAAAAATTAAAGTTAAATACAATGTTTGAAAGCAGAGTAAGACATCGTCTTTTTGCAGACCTTAGAACCCTTGAATTGCTCGTAGCTCTTTTGATTTCTTCTAATTGTTTTAGAGATACATTTAGAGCTACATTAATTTTTGAGAGCCACAGACGCCATTCTGGTTTATATCTTTGTTTTTAAACACACTGGTGTAATTAGACCTGGTTTAAAATGTTTCATTAGTTTTCAGTTAGTAACTACAAGTAAAATAAATGGTAGCAGTATGTAAGAAGTATCTCATATATGATTGTTAATTTAAATTGATGTTGATTTAAATTCTGTGATGGAAGTAATTTAAATATGTGGTGGCAGATAATGTTAGTGTCTACTGTAATTCAGGCTTCTCTGATTTATATAATTGTCTAAAAGAGGTTATATTCTTTTTTATAAATAGGGAAAAAGAACAAACACAAGAAGAGGAACATTTGATGGAAGAAAAGAAAAAGAAAAAGCAGGAAGAAAAGAAA
The DNA here is from genome assembly GCA_030761175.1 of Masticophis lateralis. NCBI lineage: Eukaryota > Metazoa > Chordata > Lepidosauria > Squamata > Colubridae > Masticophis > Masticophis lateralis. The sequence continues at coordinate 116,496,515 of JAUDYJ010000002.1, forward strand.
AAGAAGGAAGGTGCTCAGAAAAAGGTTTGTTAAGATCTCAGATATATAATTTAACAACCAATTTCATTAGTGTGTGTTTTTAAAAAAAATCTTTTGTTGAGAAATATAGTCTAATTAGGTTTCATCATTTGTAAAAAGTACCAAACATTATGCATAAGTTTGTTCTTATTTTCACTTCTTCAAACTACTATATTCTACTACAAGCAGATTTCCTCCTGGCCTGATCAAATGTTTTTATTAAAGCAAAGTTTAAGTAGTCTATGAATAGTAGGTAAACATTACCATCTGAACTAATTCCCAGGTGAATTATATATTTCAGAAACGTAACAAAAGTCTTTGAACACTTAGAGGTTATATGGCTTCTAGTATTTCATAAAATTCTGTAATTAGTAGATTTTATTTACTAACAAATATTATTTTCAGGTAATACATTTTTTCAGAACAATATACTGACCACAGATGATATTGTTGTCCTAACTTAGAAATTCAGCTTTTATAATTTTCAGTTTTTATAGTATTTAGATAAAGGCACTACTGCACTCTGATTCAAGGTCTGGAAACCATAATTTTCTATAAAATGTCTGGTATATCTTTAAGATTTTTTAAAACATCAGTCCCATTTCCAAGTTCACACAATAGGGATAAGAAGCAGAATCATGCAACCAAGAGTCAAATAATACTTACTACAGACAATAGTGTGGTTCCTGTCTAGTTCAGAATTTAAGTCAACAAGATGTAGTGTTAATGGTAAAACTGTGAGATCAAGTCAGAGATTAGGCTTTTCAGAAAGTTGTACAAGACTTAAAGCCAAGTCTGGAAATTAAACTGTCATAAACATTATTTTGATAGTTGACTGGTCTCAGAAAAAGTTTAAATATTAGAAAAACTTGAACTTAATTCACATTCAAGCTTGGCTGATTAAAGCTAGTTGAAGAAATCAGCTACTTAAAACTGATAATCTATTACTGAGTAGATCTTAACTGCCAAGTAGACCGTTATTCCCAATGTACTTTACCAAGCGCCCCACACTCCTTTCTTTATTTGCCATTTAGGATTTAATTGAATTGACATTGGCATTCTTGCAAGCTTGAAGTCTGTGTGCCTATGTTGGGATCAGAGTTAAATACTGAATTGTCAAAAGCACTTGGGAATGAGTCCATCAGCATCTCGGAGCTGGACATGAACACTACTTGATCAATTTGAGAGGCATTTTTCCCAGTTCATATTCATTCTCTCTCCCTCTCCTTCTCTCCCCTTTCTAAGGAAGATTTGTCTGAGGGGACCATGTCAATCACTTAAAATTTTATAGGGATTGCTTTTCATTAAAAGCAAGGATTAATAATTTCTTACTCTTTTAAAAATATTGCTATTTATAATAACACACTTTATTCCATTATTTAACATGCTGCAAAGATTTTGCCAGGACTCTTCCAACATTTTGAGGGATGGGACCATCTCACCCCACTGGGATTGGCCCATCCCACTCATGCCAGCAGAGGAGGCATGTCATCTCGATTATTCCAGCTTGTGGGGTCTAGGATGAGGGCCTTCTCTGCTGTTGCTCCTGCCCTCTGGAACATCTCTTCCCCCCTGATATGGGGTTCTATCCTTTTGTAAAGGCCTAAAGACCTGGCTGTACCAGGTGGCTTGTGGCCCCAATGGGGGAAACAGCAAAGTGGAGGTTGGTTGATTGAGTAACAACAGATCCTATCTCAGAATGCATGATAAAATCGAACATCTAAAACAGCCTTAAATGTAATAGTTTAAGATAGGTAGAGAGATGGCAACAGACTTCTCTTAGGATATTGTTCTATTTACAGTAATAATGATTTTGAGATGTTTAAAGCAGCAGACGGAATCCAGAACTCTGAATACATTCAAGTTTTTTGTGTATTTAAAACTATCTGAATCATGCTGATTATAATATTAATGTTTAATATAATTTATTGACTCAAACATTCATGAGGTACTTAAGTAGTTATATCCCTTCTGTGTTGCCCTAGAATGGTTGTAAACTATACTTTGTGTGTAGGTATACACATATGGACACACGTATACCCACTAATGTACATATTTCATTACCCAGACTAAATAAATCATTGACAGTCTACATTCTTTTTATAACTTAATTTGTATAATTATTCAAATACATGTGTAATTAATTTGAAGAGTTCAATGTAAATATATTGAAGTGTCATATTTTCATAATATGTCACTTTAGCATACATACTGTATATTCAATAATTTCTGGGGGCAAAGCAAAGTTACTTTGGTCACTATAAACTAGAGCCAGTATAAATTACCTCGTGTTTACTGTGTTGCTTTCATTATTTGTAACAAAAATGTTTTGAGCCTATGCTTTTTTAATGAAGTTATGAATAAAATGTATGTGGTGGAGGAAAGATGTGCAACCTGATATTTTCGAATTGCCTAATTCTTGGGCTTGTGAAGTTTACACTTGAAGGTTTCTAAAAAATTCAAGCTTGTATATCACTAAGCTAGAGAGTCAAGAGTCAACAACATTAAATTTTGCTTATCCTCATGACAGTAAATTGGTTCTGAAATCACTTCCATGTTTACATAATCAACAGAGAAATCCCATTTCTACATATTACAAGAGTTCAAAAGTTATTAACAGTAAAAATACAATATATCAGTGGTGAAATCCATTTTTTTTTTACTACCGGTTCTATGGGTAGTAAAGGATGGTGGGCATGGTGTAGCTTGGTGGGCATGGCTTGGTAGGCGTGGCAGGGGAAGGATACTGCAAAATCCCCATTCCCTCCCCACTTCTGCAGGAAGGATATTGTAAAATCTCCATTCCCACCCTACTCTGGAGCCAGCCAGAGGTGGTATTTGCCGATTCTCCAAACTTCTCAAAATTTCCACTACCGGTTCTCCGAACTGCTCAAAATTTCCACTACTGGTTCTCCAGAACCTGTCAGAATCTATATATATAATTTTACATATATATATAAATAAAATATGTGCTGATATTACCATAAACTATCCTCAGGGGTTCTACTGCTGATCTTCATTCCTGCAAAATTGCACAAAACATCAAACCAAAAATTGGCCAGACCATATTTACATGATGATCATGTTAGCTATGACTAATTATTAGGACTACATGTTTTCCCCCCCACAGCTGTCTTCAATAAAAAACTGGCTACTAACTAATCATTTTGTTGTTTTTGTTTTTCAGGCTGCTGAACAAAAAACCAAAGGTAATTGAATATATATATAGATATATAGATGTAGATTTAAATTGTTTCCATGACTATTATAACAAGAACACGGTACAGTATATAATACTATGACACGAGCATGTTTCATAGTATTATTCAATTTTGTGATTACAAAGGGGCTGCAAATTAACCCTGGTACTGATTTTAATTGAGTTCATAAGCAAGTTCATAGCTTCGTAGCAGTTCCATCCTAGCAATACAATACTTAAACTGTAGGAAGTATGGACACAGAATATATAGCCAACTTGTAGATGACAGCAAAATTGCAATATTTTTTTTTTTGGTTTTATTATTGCTTTACTACCTTACTTATCTAATAACAGGAAAAGAACATAACTATCATTTTCATGTCCAAAAAGAGACAGTAAAAATGTAAAACCAAGTCATTTCATGTAACTCTTCAAAATAACAATGGATAATAAACTCATTCCTTTTGGTGGTTCTAGAACCCACAGGAAGAAACTGCATTCATTAAAATGGTCACTACAATATTAAATCTACAGCTAAAAAAGCAGATGGTAAAGCATTCAAGCATTGTCTGGGAATTTTTTCTAGTATTTGGGCCTAGTTAAAATAGCAAGGTAATAGGCTGATTCTTATTATTCAGAAATAATAATTATTATTTAAAACTCTGGATTTTGAAATTTTGAGATACTGCCTAAACCATTTTGTTCTTTGTGCTAAATATGTTGCCTAAGAGTATTTCTAGCCCTGTCATAGCTCAGAGACATAGATCTAGTTTAGGCATAATAAGCAGATTCCTTTTCCTTCATGTTCCATTGCCTTTGGATTGAGATAAACATTGCTACTGCAAATAAATCAAGAAAATTGGGTTTTCTGTCAACTGTGTGGAGAGCTTCCCAAGTTTAATTTGTGACACAAATTGTCAATCAGAATGATAGATTACCACATAGGTAGGTCTGAACTGGATTTGAGATAAATTTGCTTCATCCTTCATCCAAATCACTATAGCTGAGATGCTGCGACTTAAACACCATGTCCAAAAAAGCGAAATTGGAAACTGAGCAAAAAAGAAGCTTGTTTTTAAAATTTAAAGTTTCACTACTGTTTAGATATTATTTTAATGTAAATGTAAAGAAACATTCTCCATGATTCTTACATATGCACCTAGTCCCCACATCTGTTTTTATAGAGTAGAATAGCAAATTCTGTGTCCTATATGGAGATTCTGTATGATTTGCACTTTACATAATCCTGTAAAAATGCAAAAATGTAACATTTATATAGCATAAACAGCATTGCTTCATATCAGAAATTCAAATTGTGATTAGGACTAAGCAATATTACAGCAAACTGAAAAGATAAACAGGAATTTTTAGAACATGAAAGGAATATGAAGTCATTTTGAGCAAGTAGATCTTGCATGGCAAATGTACGCACTGGAGTTGTTAATGTTCTAAAAGAACATCTCCCCACTTCCTTTCCTTGTGAAAAGGTTCATGGACAATTGAGTTGTCAAGTTGGGATTTTTCCTTTTATTTTATTCTAAAACAACTAATGGACATCATTTGTAAGCATCCATGAAAGACAGAACACCACCGTTCATTTGAATAAATAAATAAAATTGAAAACAAGCGGGGGATAGTTTACAGCCGTGATGGCGAACCTATGTCATGTGTGCCAGAGGTAGCATGCAGAGCTCTGTCTGTGGGCACTTGTGCCATCACCAGCTGCTCTTCTGGTTTCTGACATGCGCATGCTCATCGGCCAGCTGGCCTTCAGGTTTCTGGAGTTCCGGCATATGCAAAGACCATGCATGATGGAAACCAGAAAACCAGGTGGGCCAGCTGGTCTTTGAGTTTCTAGGGCTCCAGTGCATATGCATGCACGCGCAGATGCATGTTCCGGTTTGGCAAAAAGGTTCGTCATCACTGGTTTACAGTGATGTATTTATATTCATGATAGCATGAACAAATTACCAAATAAAAATACAGTGAGGCAAAAAAAAGTATTTAGTCAGCCACCAATGTGCAAGTTCTCCCACTTAAAAAGATGAGAGAGGCCTGTAATTGACATCATAGGTAGACCTCAACTATGAGAGACAAAATGAGAAAACAAATCCAGACAATCCCATTGTCTGATTTGGAAAGAATTTATTTGCAAATTATGGTGGAAAATAAGTATTTGGTCACCTACGAACAAGCGAGATTTCTGGCTCTCACAGATCTTAACTTCTTCTTTAAGAGGCTCCTCTGTCCTCCACTCATTACTTGTATTAATGGCACCTGTTTGAACTTGTTATCAGTATAAAAGACACCTGTCCACAACCTCAAACAGTCACACTCCAAACTCCACTATGGTGAAGACCAAAGAGCTGTCGAAGATCACCAGAAACAAAATTGTAGACCTGCACCAGGCTGGGAAGTCTGAATCTGCAATAGGCAAGCAGCTTGGTGTGAAGAAATCAACTGTGGGAGCAATAATTAGAAAATGGAAGACATACAAGACCACTGATAATCTCCCTCGATCTGGGGCTCCATACAAGAATTCACCCTGTGGGGTCAAAATGATCACAAGAACGGTGAGCAAAAATCCCAGAACCACATGGGGGGACCTAGTGAATGACCTACAGAGAGCTGGGACCAACCAACCAAAGGCTACCATCAGTAACACACTACGCCACCAGGGACTCAGATCCTGCAGTGCCAGACGTGTCCCCCTGCTTAGGCCAGTACATGTCTGGGCCCGTCTGAAGTTTGCTAGAGAGCATTTGGATGATCCAGAAGAGGATTGGGAGAACGTCATACGGTCAGATGAAACCAAAGTAGAACTATTTGGTAGAAACATAACTCGTCGTGTTTGGAGGAGAGAGAATGCTGAGTTGCATCCAAAGAACACCATACCTACTGTGAAGCATGGGGGTGGCAACATCATGCTTTGGGGCTGTTCCTCTGCAAAGGGACCAGGACGACTGATCCATGTACAGGAAAGAATGAATGGGGCCATGTATCGTGAGATTTTGAGTGCAAACCTCCTTCTGTCAGCATGGGCATTGAAAATGAAACGTGGCTGGGTCTTTCAGCATTACAGTGATTCCAAACACACCGCCCGGGCAACGAAGGAGCGGCTTCGTAAGAAGCATTTCAAGGTCCTGGAGTGGCCTAGCCAGTCTCCAGATCTCAACCCCATAGAAAACCTTTGGAGTGAGTTGAAAGTCTGTGTTGCTCAGCGACAGCCCCAAAACATCACTGCTCTAGAGGAGATCTGCATGGAGGAATGAGCCAACATACTAGCAACAGTGTGTGCCAACCCTGTGAAGACTTACAGAAAACGTTTGACCTCTGACATTGCCAACAAAGGATATATAACAAAGTATTGAGATGAACTTTTGATATTGACCAAATACTTATTTTCCACCATAATTTGCAAATAAATTCTTTCCAAATCAGACAATGTGATTGTCTGGATTTGTTTTCTCATTTTGTCTCTCATAGTTGAGGTCTACCTATGATGTCAATTACAGGCCTCTCTCATCTTTTTAAGTGGGAGAACTTGCACAATTGGTGGCTGACTAAATACTTTTTTGCCCCACTGTGTATGGTATGATTTTAGAAATAAATCTTATGGGGAAAAGAGGCAGAGGCCTCTGTGTCTGTAATATGACTGCTTTAATAAAGATTATATTTGACATAATATAGTGTGGCCAGTGCTTAAAAGCTTGTAAGATGACTATGAAGATAATAGCCATTCTGTGAAGATTAAAACACATTTCTGGTAATTCCAGGCCCTTCAACATGAGGCTCAGTTCATAGATTTTTCTACTGATAGCTGCTGACATATTTAATGTCTATCAGACTTTTTAACCTTTGTTTATAATCATCTAAACTGATAATCACAGGTAGTCCTTGATTTACAATCATTTGTTTAATGATTGTTTGAATTAACAATAGCACTGAAATAAGTAACTTACAACCATTTTTCACACTTATGACATTTGCAGCATCCCCATGGTCACATGATCAAAACTGGCATGTATTTATGACAGTTGCAATGTTCCGGAGTTATGTGATCATCTTTTATGACCTTCTGACTAGCAAAGTCAATGGAGACACCAGAGTCGCTTAACAACCATGCTATTAATTTAACAACTGCAATAATTCTCTTAACAGCTATGGTAAGAAAGATCGTAAAATGGGACAAGACTCACTTAACAACTGTCTTGTTTAAAAACAGAAATTTTGAGCTCAATTGTGAGCATAAATCAAGGACTACCTGTACATGCTATCTTGGTGCAATTACTTAAATTAAATATGTGCTGTTGCTAAAATATTCATGTTGTTTTTCCTAATCTGATAACCTAAAATTCCTATATAATTTCTTCATCCACTTTTTTGTTTTTTTTCCCTTCTATTCTTTACTGATCACTTTCTTTTGGATCTTAATTAATTTTAAAGGTAAAGGTTCCCCTCGCACATATGTGCTAGTTAATTAGTTTTAAAATATTATTATGGAGCTAGAATTTATTAACCAAAGTCTGAAGATGGGCACAACCTCAGTAGAGGTTTTCACTTACCTTTGCTACCGGTTCGGAACTGTGAGTGTGAATGTGGGCTTGCTTTGCTTGCGCACGGCACTTCTGTGCATGCGCAGAGCATCTGTGATGACGTCTGGGCGGGTTGGTGGAGCCTCCCACCGCCGCCGCTACCGGTTCACCCGAACTGGGGCAAACTGGTAGAAACCCACCACTGCACCTCATATATCACAGATAGTATTTTAGTACTTCCTGACTGATTTTAAATTCAGAAATCAGTACTACTGTCATTAACAATAAACCCCATTGTTGAATGCCGATGGGACTGTAGATAACTCAAAAGGTAAAAACAAGAGGGAGTATTCAGTATAGGGGAAAATGCAGTGTGTTTAGGCTTGAAGAAGCCCACAAAACATGCAGAAACCCTTTAATAAAATATCATTCTATGTATGTCTAATGAGAAGTAAATTCATTGAGTTCTTTTTAACTTTCCTCTAAGGTAGCAGGTATTGTAGTGGAACTATTCATTAAAGGAATACAATTAATACATCTACAAATCTAATTCTTCATTCTTGCCTTTTGTGGACTTTTTGAAATTCATCTGCTTTGAATATTGAAAGGTCATATTCAGGCAGATTAGCCTACTACATCATGAGACGGTGAAATAAGTGGCAGCCCCTTTGTCACTGCCTTTACTTGGAAGACAAACTAACTGCTCAGTCCCACAGCCTGTTTTGCACTTCCTAAATTAGCTTAGTAGTAAAATATATTTCAGCAGATTTACATTTGCCCATCATTGGTTTACTGGGCTTCTTCTGAAATATCATTCATTAATTAATATCTATTTTCTAATACCAGTATCTAATATCTGCTTTCTGGATCAAAGACTACAATAAAGATTTTAGTTGAATCATACAGATCTGTTGCTCCTAATTCAACTAATAACAGATGTGCCATATCTATATATCTTTGTTTGTTTGTTTGCTTGCTTGCTTGCTTGCTTTTGAGTCAGTGTTGGTTCTTGGCAATTGTCTGGACTAATTCCTGAAGTTTTCTTTGTAAGGTTTTTGGAACCTTATTAGTCTCTTATAATTATTATCACATCAGTAGCATTTTGAAAAATATCCAACATTTAAGCACATTCTTTTATTTTCCCTCCCCCCCCCATTGTTTTTCTTCTATCTCATGTTATTTGTATTTGTTTTTAATGAATTGTGTGGTGTATATATCTTTTACATTTAATTATTGTGACACAAATATTTCTTCAAGTCAGTGAGGTAGCACATTTTCCCTTACTTGCTTCTTTATCTGATTGATTCTTGTTCCTGTAGCCAAAAACCTACAAAATAAGACAGAAGGAATTATTTTAAACAGTGCTTTTTGTATGCCTCTGGTAACTTTTGTATGTATCACTTACTTCAATGAGGCTTGGCCTCAGTGCCTCCATTACTTATTCTACTTTTGGAATCATTTCTCATCTTTAAGCTACCAGTTATTTTGAACTCCAAAGGACATGACTGCTTCTATTTACGGGCGGTAGCATGCTCCGGCCCCTGGAGCGCTTCCTGTAACCCTGTTTGCCCAGAGCCTCAGGGCCCGAGCCTTCGGCTGATGCTATGCAACGTCAGGTCTGCAGTAACTAAAGCCCCCCTCATTAACGACCTAATCCAGGAGGGAGGTGCAGACCTGGCGGGAATTACAGAAACTTGGTTGGGCCAGGAGGGGGGGGTGCCCCTCGTCGAGATGTGCCCACCATGTTTCCGTGCATTTCATCAGCCTAGGGCTCAGGGGATGGGGGGAGGGGTAGCGGTGATTATTAAGGAAGACCTTGATCCGAGGGAGGCCACTGTTCCTCAGGTTGCTGGCTGTGAGTCCCTCCTTGTGAAGTGGGGTCGTGGGGTGCAGATGGGCTTGCTGATCACGTACCTGGCTCCCTGCCGCGTGGCAGCAGCCCTGCCTGAGTTGCTTGACGTAATAGCTGGGGTGGCGGTTGGTACCCCCAGACTGGTTATGGGGGATTTCAACCTGCTGTCCATCGGCGAAACGTCAGAGGCGGCTCAGGAGTTCATGGCTTCCATGACGGCCATGGACCTGACCCAGTTAGTTCATGGCCCCACCCACACGGGGGGACACACGCTAGACTTGGTTTTTACCTCTGGTCAGTGGCTGAATGATCTTGATTTAGGGGAACTAGTCATCAATCCCTTGTCATGGACAGATCATTCGCTTCTTCATCTAGACTTCCATACCACTTCCCTTCGTCGCAGGGAGACGGAACCGACTAGGTGGTTCCGTCCCAGGCACCTGATGGACCCAGACAGGTTCCTGACGGAGCTTGGGCCTTTCCCAGAGACTCTGGCTCACGGCTCGACTGAAGAACTGGTAGCCGCCTGGGATAGGGCGGCTGCCGGGGCTTTGGACCGCATCATGCCTTTGCGGCCTCTGAGCCGGTGCCGACCTCGATTAGCTTCTTGGTTTTCCGAGGAGCTGAGAGAGATGAAGCGCTGGAAAAGACGCCTAGAGAGTGATTGGAGGGCCAGTCACACTGAATCTGACCGGACACTGGTAAGAGCTCATATTAAGACTTACCTAGTGACAATAAGAGTGGCGAAACGTAATCATTTCTCCGCTCTTATTGCATCAGCAGATAATCGCCCAGCCGCCCTGTTTAGGGTGACCTGCTCCCTCCTACAGTTGGGAGCGCGGGAGGACCTCTTGCAGGGGAGAGCTGAGGAATTTGTGCAATATCTGCATGATAAAGTTGCTCAGATTCGGGACGGTCTGGACTCCAATTGGGTAGTTCCGGATGGGATGACGGGAGTGGATCTTGAGAATGTTATCTGGGATGAGTTTGACACTGTGACTCCCGAGGACGTGGACAGGATTCTAGGGAGGCTGAACGCTACCACATATTTATTGGACCCGTGTCCCTCTTGGCTGGTACTGGCCTCCCGGGAGGTTACACGAGGCTGGCTCCAGGGCATTATTAATGCTTCTCTGAGTGAGGGTGTCTTCCCGGCCACCTTGAAAGAGGCGGTGGTGAGGCCCCTCCTCAAGAAGCCTTCCCTGGACCCGGCTATATTAGGTAACTATCGTCCGGTCTCCAACCTTCGCTTCACGGCGAAGGTTGTTGAGAGTGTGGTGGTGCAACAGCTCCCTTGTTACCTGGATGAAGCTGTCTATCTGGATCCGTGCCAGGCGGGTTTCAGGGCGGGTTACAGCACGGAAACGGCATTGATCGTGTTGGTTGATGATCTCTGGAGGGCTCGGGACAGAGGATTTTCCTCAGTTCTGGTCCTTCTTGATCTCTCAGCGGCTTTTGATACCATTGATCATGGTATCATGCTGAGTCGGTTAGGGGGTTTGGGAGTGGGAGGCACCGTTATGCTGTGGTTCTCCTCCTTTCTCGCTGACCGTATGCAGTCTGTGTTGGCAGGGGGGCAGAGGTTGACCTCGAGACACCTCACTTGTGGGGTGCCACAGGGGTCTGTCCTCTCGCCCCTCCTGTTCAACATTTATGTAAAGCCGCTGGGTGAGATCATCCATGGTTTTGGGGTGAAGTGTCAACTGTATGCTGACGACACGCAGTTGTACATTTCTACCCCGGATCACCCCAATAATGCCCTTGCCGTGATGTCCCGCTGCCTGGAAGCCATACGGATCTGGATGGGGAGGAACAGGCTCGGACTCAATCCCTCCAAGACAGAGTGGCTGTGGCTGCCGGCGCCCCGATATAGCCAGTTGGTGCCATCACTGGCTATTGGGGATGAGATCTTGCCCCCCTCAGAGAGGGCTCGCAACTTGGGCATCTTCCTGGATGCACGGCTGTCTTTAGACGATCATATGACGGCCGTGGCCAGGGGGGCTTTTTATCAGGTCCGCCTGATTGCCCAGTTGTGTCTGGGCAACCTTTCTGGATCGGGACGCCCTACACACAGTCACTCATGCTCTCGTCACTTCCCGTTTGGACTAATGTAATGCTGTCTACATGGGGCTCCCCTTGAGGAGCACCCGGAGACTTCAGCTGGTCCAGAATGCAGCCGCGCAAGTGGTTATGGGAGCGACTCGTTGCTCCCGGGTAACTCCCCTCTTGCGCGAGTTGCACTGGCTTCCGGTGGTCTTCCGGGTGCATTTCAAGGTGTTAGTTACCATCTTCAAAGCGCTCCATGGCTTAGGACCGGGATATTTACAGGACCGTCTTCTGCCAATGAATACCTCCCACTGCCCGATACGCTCCCAGGGGGAGAGCATTCTCTGTGGGAGCCCCAGCCCTATGGAACTACCCCCGGATATAAGAAAGATTCCTGACCTCCGTGCCTTCCGACGAGCCCTGAAGACCCTACTATTTCATCAAGCTGGTCTGATTAAATTTGTGTTAATTTTAATAGGGGTTTTTAGGGGTTTTAAATTTTATGGCCAAATAGTTTAATTATTTTATAAGTTTTAATTTTTATACGTGATTGTTTTAATATGGCTGTAAACCGCCCTGAGTCCCCTCGGGGAGAAGGGCGGTATATAAATGCAATAAAACTCAAACTCAAAACTCAAGGACATGGCTTGTAATTTAACTACCAAGTCCTCAGCAGAAATTTATAATCTAGAGAGAAGCTGAGAAACAAATATTATGTAGGTAAAGGTTCTCCTTGCACATATGTGCTAGCCGTTTCCGACTCTAGGAGGGAGGGTACACATCTCCGTTTCAAAGCCGAAGAGCCAGCGCTGTCTGAAGACATCTCCATGGTCATGTGGCCGGCATGACTAAACGCCAGAGGCGCACGGAACGCTGTTATCTTCCCACCAAAGGTAGTCTCTATTTTTCTACTTGCATTTTTTACATGCTTTTGAACTGCTAGGTTAGCAGAAGCTGGGACAAGTAACAAGGCCTCACCCCGTTACATGGCACTAGGGTTTCGAACTGCTGATCTGCCAACCTTTCGATTGACAAGCTCAGTGTCTTAGTCACTGAGCCACCGTGTCCCACTAAAATATTATATAGATAACTAAATTCCTCTCTTGTGCCACTTTCAGCATCATCATGCTGTTTGGTTTCCCCCATGCATCATCCAGAATGAACCTAAAATACATAGTTTGTTTCAACACTTATTCAGATTGTGTATCAGCTGGTGAACCTGGTCAACTATTGCTCAGACTCTAGATCCTGAATCTTGTTCCCCTGTTTTTTTCAATTCGTACTATGCCAGCAACAGCACAGATACGATGCACAGGGCTTCAGAAGGAGGGAGGAATTAGTGAAAATCATAGGCCAACCAGGCTTCAGCAGACATGCCCTTTCTTTGCCCAATAGTAAACTGGATCCAATAATACTCCTCCATTTTCCAAGGTGATTCCGCTGCATCCAGCCTCCCACCCCTCCCTTTAGCATAAAATTCATGCTATTCATCAATGTATAACTCTGGCGAAAAAAAACACAGTAAAGGCTTCTGGTTCCTTTAATTTATTATCAGTCTGAATCCAAGACATTTTACCTACTGTAGGCATAATCCTACAAGGATTGTTACTTTGTTTTTCCATCAAAAGCTCCAGGACCTTCTGCTTCCTCTCCTTTCTTTGTTTCTCTCTCCTTCTCTTTCTATCATATTTATTATTTTTGTTATATTTTAACTTCTACATGTTTAGAACCTATTGTTTTCTAGGAACTTATTGTCAGGATTCTGAATGTGTTCATGGCCCCATTTCTTGACTTTACTGTTAAATTGGATAATTGCCTTGGCTGCTGGATCTACCTATCTTTGCATTGTTTGCATTATTTTAAAATGTTTTTATTGTTTTAAAAAATGTACGCTTCACAGAATGACGCAGTTGAGATGGGCAGCCATAAAAAATTAAAGAGATAAATCTAATTTGAAGTATGGCTATCAAATCTTTGTTCACTAATAGTCTCAAGCTATTCTTAACAGTGGTCTCAGCTGATTGTCATAATATCAGAAGTATTTCTAAATAGATTACATACTTCCATTGCACATTTTATGCAATATGATCTTCATAAGGAATATCAGATGGCTCTGTCCTTTAGTATGTATCATTTCTTTCTTGATTTTCTAGGACATCTTAATACCAGTGACTGTATTTTTTATGTTATCAATTTCAGTTGCTAGACATGATGTTTTATATGATACACTTCTATTGGCACTGATTTATTTGCTTTTTACCAACATCATAATCTCAGCAGATGGCAGCACCTGGCTGGCCTTGTCTAAGCTTGAAAGCTGATCCTATTTAGCACTTGGATAGGACAACTCTTCACTTTTTTTTCCTATTTCTGAAAAGGCTTGCCAAGAAAACTGCAGTGACTTCTCCAGGCAGTCTCGGAAAATCGGACATGATTAAATGGAAGAGGGGAAAAAAAGACTTCTCCAGAGAATATCAGGGATACAGTCTGGGAAACTGAAAAAGCATTCCAGAAGAAGACAAAGCCAAATTAGTTAAATACTGTTGCAAATAAATTTACATGGAAATATCTGTTAAATTGTCAGTAGTTGAAATGTCAAACTCCGCTAAGAGACTTAATTTTATATTGTCATATAAAATGTTTTTATGTGCCACAGCATAAAAAGTTGGGCAGCATATATTGTAAATTTAATAGATAATAATTATGATAAGATGATGATTATCACAAAATTGTTTTTCCTGAATCACCTGATGTCGCATTTTCTTCCAGCTATTTCAATACTTTTGTTTTGGAAAAAAATTCTGTTGAAATGCAGGCATTTAAAATGTAATTGAACTTTCCTCTCACCATTCCTGGTAATATTCCTGCTCAGTGTTACCAGCAGAATTAGCCAAAATAAAACTATTGAAAAATAAGCGGAAGATATTCATAAGCTTGAGGGAAATTTCAGGTTTACAGAGCTATTCAGGTAGGTAATAAAAATTAAAGGATTAACGGACCTCAAAACATCCTTGGAAAAATTGATTTTTTAAGAGAAAAACCTAGAGGATTAGAATCTACTTATTCTGTACTTTTAATAAAAGGTTTTCTGCATTTTCCCTTTGAACAATACCACACTCCTTAGAAACAGTGATCAGTCTAAGAATATTGAGTGCTCCCTCTGCTGTTTCCAAAGTGTTATTCTTTTCGATTATTCATAAAGAAAGCTCCAATATGCAGCTCTTTTTTTCCCCATTGTCAGGATGATAAAATAGATTAGGGCATTGTTCCTTTTTCTCCGTATCTTTTCCACATCTTGCATCTTTCTGTGATTCTGGGAAAATCTGAATTGTTTATGATCCTTTAGTTGCTGCTGAATACTTCTTAATATCCAGAATGTCTTTTTTGATGACTGCTTTGAACCAAATACTAGTGATTCTTGAGTTCAGTCTGTGGTGGTTTAGAGGATTACTATGAAACTTGAAATGGAACTTTTTGCTTATATCTATAGTTCATCCAGAAATGGAACCATTAATACCTATTTTATTTGTATCCTTATTTTGGATTCTGCTTCATAAATTAGGATTTTTATTCTACTTGGTCCAATTACAAATAGTAATACTTCTAGAAACTGTTTACATTTAAGTCAATAATAGTATAGAAGGGATGACTTCCCTGAAATCATGTTTTTCACTTCCTATCATAACTTGATATAAGCAAAGCTGTAACAAATGCTGATGATTGTTAGTTATATTGCTGCTTAATACAAAGCATGTATCTTGAAGTAAACTGCATAGAATTTTGAACGACTGAAGTAATAGCATAATATTATTAGTGGTTTTAATAAAACATTTAATTCATTTTAACATTGATGTAATAGAAACTGATTTACTAGGAGTGGCATTTAATTAATTTAATTCAATTTAGAGAGTTAACTCTATTACATATTAGTACAGAAAATTACCTCTGAACAGTCATTTCTCATTGGTGACATGCAATAAGTTAATTTAGCTCTGAGTTCGTTTGGGTGCTTTGTGAGTTGTGCTCACTGTTGCCATGGTGATGGGTGCTCAAGCAAGAGCTGTCAACTAAAACAATAAATAGAATAAGCCAGCTCTGCACATTGGCATCGTTATTGTTAGTCTGTAAACACAGACGTATGGATTCCGTTTGCTCTATGCTTGATTTTGGTCTCTTTAGTGTTTTGAGAGGAAGCCACTTGTTTATGCATTTATAATTGATAAAATTGCCCTGGAAGATTTAACATATATATATATATATATATATCTTTTAAGGCGTGTCTGATTATGTAAACGAATTAATATATGTGCACAGAAGGGTTCATTGTTATGTGTGCAACAACTGAAAGGAGTGTTGCTAGTTTTCATCAGTTCAGTGATTGTAGACCTGATTTTGCCCAGCTTTGTGTGACTATATATGCTTGTATATATGGGAGAAAAAGAGAATGAAGATGAAAGAAGATGCTTTCTTCCTTCGTTTCTTTTGTACAGCAGTTGAGAATTACAAAAACTGCTGGATCTGCATTTCCAGTGTTCCTGAATAATTTAAATGCTGCTTCCCATATATGTCATTAATATATGATAGCCCTACAGACATAACATTCTGTTAAGATTCAGATGAATTAATGAAGACTCTTCCCGAAAGTGTATCATTCCAGTTTTTCTCTTTTAGACACTGGAATGTGTCTGCTTTAAAAATTTATTAGCCATCCGAGGAAGGAAATTCTTTTGTTATTTTAGTCCATCTTTTAAGTAGTAGAAGTGATAAGTTTATATCAGTTAAATAGTACCTCTACTTAGAATATATTTTGAAAGCTTATGTTATTTAAAAATGGAAAGGCTAAAAACATAGAACTCCAAATATTTTTTCTGCAGCAATACTAAATTAAAGTGATCAGAATTGAACAGCAGCTTCAGTGTATATAATGAAAATATTACTTAACCATCCTTATTTTACTGCAATATATGAAACATTAAATATAGGTATGCAGGTAAGAAAGTGACATATATCTCAATGTGTCCAAGTATCCTTAGAATAGAGTGCAAAGATGTTGTAGAAATTGACAAGTGTGTTCAAATGAAACATGTTTCCAAGTTTCTTACATTCAGGTTTTAATCTTAGGGAGCTTCTTTAGTAAAATGCATATAAACACTTTTTATCTTTTCATGTTAAACATGCAAAGCTGTGTAAAGATAGCTGGGCAAGGCTTCTGTACCTGTCCATAGCCGTTTTATTGTTGAAGACAACATGTGGTTAAATCCAGGTAATGGATCCATCCATGGGAAGGGAGTGATTCCACTGGAGCTTAAAGAGGTTCTACCTGCTCTTGAAGAAACCATCTCTGAATTCAACAGTGCTAGGCAAAGTTTGTTTTGCATCCAGAGTTTCTCTTTTTTAGGGAAGATTATTTAAAAGGTGGCCAGTATGCAGGTTTTAGAGCCCTCTGGATTTGGAGATTTACTGTGTCTTAATTCTGGATAGGGTTCACGCCCTCAGACATAATCAATATCCAGCTCCCGATTAAAGAGTATGTGACAGTCATGGCCAAGAGAGACTTTACACAACACCATATCCTGTGCCACTTGCTCCCATTCTTGCATCAGGAGATTCTATATATAGTCTCTTCCCAATTGGACTATTTCAACAAAGTCTACCAAAGCTGCTGTATAGAATGGAATATCATGTTAGTGATGAGTGTACCATAGTACTGCGGCCTCAATCTTTATGGTTTGGCAGCCTGGTGGGAAGTGAGAAAGGAACTGTCCCATGCAAAAGGTAGCCAGCCATGCACGACTTGAGCCATCTGTGCACATATGCCAAACAGTTCCAGACAGGCCATGGTCTGATAGTGAGCCATAGCCCGGGGGTTGGATATCTGCCATAGTATGTCTATGTTACCACTACTTAATGAATTGCACTGGATTCCCATTGGCTTTCAGGTGATGATTATTACCTTTGAAGCTTTTCATGGAAGAGTATCAAATTATCTGTGGGATCCAATAGATTAGGTATGAAGCAGTAAGGAGCTTTCAGGCTCTATGGCCATAGTTTAGTTTTTTGATGTGGTGTTGTGTCAGCACATGTGATTGGCATCTTCAGAGCTAGAATGAGCTGCTTTGTAGTGTACCTCTTGGTAGCTCATAGGCAACTGAATAAAGGCTGAATGGGCTATATATTTGAATGCAGCAAGCTGGTATCTGATTGACTGATGTTACAGGAGTCCAAGAAAACTGGTTCCAGATTTGTTCTTAATCTAAGTAGACTTCCAATTGGTCTGTTTTGAAGAAATTCCAGGAGAATCAGTTCCTGATTGGCTGGTTTTGGAATCAGGCTACTGATTGGTTTTTGCATTGGTAGACTTCTGATTGGTCCCCTCCATTGTTTCAGCTGGTGTCACAACAGAAAAGGCACACTACCTAGACACCACTAGTGTGCCTTTTCTGTTGTGACACCAGCTGATTGGAGCAGCACTGGATTGGAAAGTCAGGTGAGCCCATTTGGAAAATAGATTCTCCACATGTTGTATTTAACATGTTGTATTGTTTTATATTATGATATTGTAAGTTATTATTTGTCTGCTTTTGGTTTGTTTGTTTTTAAATTCCATTTTAGTTACTCAGAATCTCAGTTTACAAGTTGGGCAGCCATATAAATAATTTATATGTATGTATACATACATACATAGAACCCCAGCCATTAGCTAAACATAAGTAATGTTGTCTGGCATATTTCAAAACTAATTTCCCTGTAATATGTTTTCATTCATTCAAATCTCCAAATTCAGACCTGTCCTTATTTATCTTTAATGTTGAAACATACTCGGAGTACCATTGTATATCCAAAGAAACCAAATGCCTCCTCTAATCTGGCTGAGTTGATTATGAGGTAATATTGAATGTGCCAAGACTTCTTATACACATAATTTCAGGATGTATCTGAAGCTTGTGATTTGACTACTGCTGTATCAAGTTTCAATTCTGTCTGTTCAATTGGTTATAGGTGCTGTTCATGCTGGAATTGTTAATGATACTGACATAACCCTTTGAAGGCTGAGATCCCTGGTTTAACATTGATATAGATATAGGATATAGTTGCTGTATTGATCATATTGCTGAACTTTCAAATAAGTAGATTGCTGAGCTCAGCTGGAACACTGCTGCACTTAAGAATCCTTTGAATTGTTGTTAATAGCACAGAGTCTGCTAGTATACATAATACAGCTCGGGTTAAAGAATGGGAGATTTGGCTGCTGCTTAGGGTGTCTTGACATGGAATGTAGTGTATTAGAGTGGGCTTAAAATTGGAAAATGGTCACTTGTAACTCAATCTTGTAATGACAGAATTTATGGGTTATAGTCAGTTAGTTGTTTGAAATAGAGCCATAGGCAGTACTGGGCCACACTATGAAACTAGGATATTGATTGCCTGTAGAGTAGTAGCATCTCCTATTTAGGAAGATCGTCTGGCATTTGTTCTTGGAAAAGCAGTTCTCCAGCCTCATGGTGATTTGGAAAATTCCATTCTCCTCTAGTTTCTTTGTTTCAGATCTGAAAACACCTCCTACAGCTCTCATTGAATTTTTTTTTTGTTTTTGAGGATTAACAGAGGATTTTAGGCCTCACTCATCCTACTAGATCTTAAGATAGCCCTCAAAATAGGTCTCAAGATCTGACAAACCAATTGCAAAAATTGACAAGTGGTAAGGATCAGTAGTTAAATTTATTTTCAGTCCCATTTTTCATCATCAGATTTTCATGAACAATGTAGTCTTTATTCTTATACAATCTGACTGCAACAAATAACTGAATGTAGATGATCAAGCTGGAGTAGATTCCAAACTATTTTAGAGCAAATATATTTTCTTACAAAAACAGGAAAATTAAGCCTTTGAAAGATTACAGACAAGTGAACATTGAATCAAAGCTAAATTCCTTCCACATTTTGCTCTGCAGCTGGACTGAGGGGAAAGTGGGAATTTCTAGTGTTTATGTACATATTGCAATACTTGTCTGTATTGAAATATCAATATGTTCAGATAAAATATTGTTAATGACCTTTTCATTTTTCTCCGCATGTTTCTTTTGAGTACAGAATATATGAATGGGTATGAATGGAGATAACTACTTCAGTTCAGTAATCTAAGTGTTCCATATGTTGAATATATACTAAGAATAGTCTGCAAAAAAGTAAGAAGGAAAAATGAAAGAAATAATGACAATTGCTGTTAAGGATATAATGTGTGTGGGGGGGAATAATTATTTCTGCTTGGTAAGATCTAAATTAGAGAGCTTCATTTGGGGTTAGTTAAAAGGTAAAACCCCCGAAATGAAGTCTAAATTGAAACCATCAGTTTTCATATTCCTAGTCTGAATGCCGGATACTGTAAATATACAGTCATTAATACAGCGGACAATCTCCTTTACAATTTGACCCAAACATAGTGAAACACTCTATCATGAAATGTGTCACACAACAGGGAGACTCCAGAATACTCAGATAATATAATGAGTCTTTAAAGTCATTTGGCAACTCACTCTTATCAGTCATATCATATCTATACCAGGGGTGGACTTTAAAAATTTTAGCAAAGGGTTCTCTGCCCGGTTGCTTGGTGGGTGTGGCCATGGCGGCTGTGGCCTAGTCGGCCTCCTGCACCATGGCAGGGGGGTGTCCTCAAGTCTCTGGGAGGGTGAAAACGGCCTCCCCAGGCTCTGGAGGCCCTCTGAAATGGGCCTGTTTCCAGCCTTTATGAACTTCTGGTTGGCCTGTTTTTCACCCTCCCTATGCACGCGCTCTGCGCTTACCTGCGTTCAAAATGGGCCGTGTGGGGACTCCTGGGAGGAGCGGGGGCGCGGCAGAGTGGGATTTGGGGGTTCTCTGAACTCCAGCAGCCCATCCCTGATCCATATGAGTGTTAAGTGAATGCTGCATCCAATGTGGTTCACAGCAAACAAAAATGTAATCATAATTAAATGTAACTATGTTATAGCAATATATTATCCAGAGTAGCATTATTTAAAAAACAAATCAACAAAATGTAGTAGTTAAACAGTTAAGAGGAAACATTCATTTTGTTTACTAACAGAAAAAGGATATTGTCTGACACAGCAGCTTTCTTTTTTAAAAAAATCAAACAAACTCTCTCTTAAAAGAGATAGGCTCAATCTTTATTCTTAAAATTGGGTGATTAATGCTGCCTACTCTCTTCTGCCTAAGGCTAAGAGATATAATAAGGGTATTCTATACCCTATCCTATCCTATTCCTTCTCAAATTGATGACTGGGCAGCTAATAACAACGTATAAAAACATAATGTAAAAAACCCTGCACAAATATAATCAGTAGCCAAGCTTAAATAAAAGCACCAATAACAAATTAATGTAACCAGTGAACGGGTTCTGTCAAAGATATGCATTCCAGAGTCCCAGCACAAAACCACATCCTTAAGGCCTTTCAAAAAGCCTTACATTTAATAAACATTTTGTATGCAAGCCAAAAATAATATTCCACATCCCTGTATATCTATATTTCCACAAAGGTACAAAAATAAACCTTAATTCTCATATAAGCTGAAGAACTACTTGATTTCATGTATTGTAGAAAAGCAAATCTTGTTAATCTGCAGATTGAATGCCAGCCAGCTTAGTCCTCAGCAGAATTCTTAATTCCAAAGGTCCAGATTTCATTAAGATATAGTTGAAGTTTCCTAAATAACTCTCAGAGACTTTTCTGGATGTTTCACATTGTCCTCTTACTTTGAGAGTCAGCTAAATAGATTTTTTGCCTTCTTCCTGATGATAGAAACAAAGATTCTCCAAGATAACTTCTCTTTGACTCCCTAGCCACT
Source organism: Masticophis lateralis (assembly GCA_030761175.1). NCBI lineage: Eukaryota > Metazoa > Chordata > Lepidosauria > Squamata > Colubridae > Masticophis > Masticophis lateralis. Next base: position 116,518,011 of record JAUDYJ010000002.1, read on the forward strand.
GAATATTATATGTACTATATATTTCAAGACCCATAGAAATGGAAGCAAACTCCTGCTGCTAGTATTCCTTCACTAAACAAATTGCTGTGAGAGGAGTGAAAATCAACTTAATATAGACGTTAGCTAATCAGGATAATTAGTATTGCTTTTATTCAATTGAAAATGATGAATTAATTTCTGGATGATAGTTCTAGAGAGTGTGAAATGCATAACCAGGTAATATAAATGTATTGTTCTTTGTTGCCGTTAGGCATTTGTTAATTCCAAAATTGTTGCATTAGAGCAATTTTAAGACACACTTCAGCAACTCAATTGTAGTTATACCTTTTTCTTCCTCCTTACATGCATAGCATTATAATACACTTTGATGCTATACATTTTCAGATAGGATGGAGGTAGCTATCATAAGGTCCTCAGAATGGCTTGTGGGTAGCTATAGACTTCCAGATAAAATTTGAGTTATAGGCAGAATAAGAGAAAATGGAATGAAATTTGGTGGGGACAGTCTTTTTCTTTATATGGTATTCATGGAAATGACCCTATATAATCACTCCATGACATTTTGGAACCAGTTTAGAAAAGGGATACAGGCAGGGAAAGACATCCTCAGACTACATTATAATTGTTAGTATGTTCCATGGTTGTTAAAGTAATCAATGCAGTAGTTAAGTTAGTAACATAGTTGTTAAAAGAATCTGGCTTCCTCATTGACTTTGCTGCTCTGAAGGTTGCAAAAGGTGATCACATCACATGACCCCGGGACACTGCAACTGTCATAAATATATGCTACTTTCCAAGTGTCCAAATTCTGAAGATGCTACCATGGGGATGCTAAAATGGTCATAAATGTGAAACACAGTCATTTTTCAGTGCCATTATAACTTCAAATGGCCACTAAAGGAATGATTGTAAATCGAGGACTACGTTATTAGATGTAACTCAGTAATGCAATTGTTACATAAGTATTTGTAGAAATACTGTTGCCCTAAAGTTTCTACAAATATTTGTATAAGAAGTGTGTATCTTAGTATTTTGTATGTTTTTTTCAAGATTGGGTCAAATATAGGCATCATTTTTCCATGAGAACAGTAACAGTTATTGATGAGGCAATAGAAGTGTGCTATCAAGAAAGCTAAACTACCTAACAAAGAAAAAAAGGAGTCAGTATATTTTAAACCAAGATAGCAACTCTTGTTCCATATTTTCTACAAAGATTTAATATAGATAGTAAGACAGTAGTTCTCTAGGGATTCTGCAGAGATGGAAAAATAATTGATTTTTAAAAGCACAACTTTGAGAGAGACTGTTACGATAGAAAAGCATATATAAAAATAAACATTTAAGGCCTTCAAAATTAAAGTGAAAGAAATTAAATGTGCTTCTTAGCATAATCATACATTTAAGGGACAATAAGAAACAAATCTAGGTGATCTGTGTAATTTGTATAAAGTGATAGGGAATTCTTTTTGAAAAATATGTATAGAATGTTCATTTCTGGAAATCTTTCAAAGAGTGATCTTTTCTAAAAAATTTAAAACTTATGTTGATAGCACATTATTATTATTTTTTTCTGGATCAGTTTACTTGGATCTTTTTTGGGCCCATGGCAACAGTGGTTCTTCTTGAGATGAATATGTGAATGTTAAATTGAATAATTTAATTAATCCAGTGAAAGTGTTTTGCTATACATGCCTCAGTTTATCATGATACCTAAATATATTCAGAATTGTCATAATGAATGAATAAATATGTATAGCACAGTGCCCTGAAAAAAAACAGCTTTGCTAATACCAAGTTAGTAAAATCTTGTTTGGAAGTATTTAAAATTTAAAAGTACAGTACGTGAATTTAAAGGGTAAAGTCTAATTGGAATATCTGTGTATCTTGTGTCCCCCCCTCACCCCCAATTTTATTGGCTTCCATCCTGGCACCTCATTTGCAGCCTCACATGCTGCTGTTTAAGGGTGAGAATTAAAGCAGTTTGTCCTTCAGAAGTTTCATACTCTCATCCCATGCTCAAGCCCTACCCCCATCCCCAATTCTTCAAATTGCTGTTTTAGCAGCTTGAGCAGGATAAGCTTGGCAAAGAGAGTAGGAATTGTCTGATAGGGAGACTACTCCCCCTTCTACCTGATAAGCCCAAACTTTCTACTAAAAATGCTCAAGAAAATTTTATCCTAGAAGAATTTAGTACATAGCTGTTTTCCAGCACGCTGCTCCTCCAATCGATCTACTGGGTTGTTCTCCTCATACTGAGTGCAGATTTTTCTCTCCGTTCTGGCTGATCGCGCCCACTCTGTGACATATACTCCAGTCTTTCTCACTCAGTGACTGAGGCAACTTGTGTTTCTGTCTCTCTGGTGATTGTTATTTCTGGCTGACCTTATTTAGAGTTTCTGTTGTTATTTTTATCTGTTAGAATCAATGTCAGTGTGAATTTGTTCTGTAGCAGTTGTTTTTACAAGGTTTGTTTCTTTAAGGAGCTGCTCTGAGGGATTTTTAGCTGCGTGGGGGAGGGAACTGTTAGCGCCTGGGGCGCTACGCTTCCTTTTTACCTTTTAGAAGCCCCAAACTTTGGCAGCGATCCGGATTCCGACCTGGCTGGGCAGATCCGGTTTATTTTAGCCGCGGGTGCCTCGTTGAGCTACCGGTGAGCTGGTACATTCACGAGCGCCTCAGCTCCATTAATTTCAAGCAGCTCCAGAGTTCCTGCCTATGACATCAGGCACACTCTGAAGTCCAGGCCTTGCCTGCAAGGGACCGATCTAGCAAGCTTCCGAAGGCCAGCTGATTAATTATCGGGCCGTTGGAGTTGCGCCCGCCATTTTACTGGCCTTTTGAGTTAGCGGCGGATATTTTGAAGCCCTGGCTGAGCCCTCCAGATAGCGGCTGCCATTTTGAAGCAACGGACATTACCGCTGGGCCTGGATCGGCCCGTTGAGGTATCATGCCAGCAAGGGGTGGCTTATCTTGCTACGGAGAGATTGCTAGACCTCCGATGAGTGCTACGACAGCAGGCCTGGAGATTGCACAGTTTGGGCGCGTTTAAATCACCTGGGTGGCTGCCTGGGTTTTACATAATCTGGTTACAGTCAGGCCTTGCTGGTCCTGCAAACCACGTCCCCCATATCTGCTTCTTTATCTCGCCCAGTGCTCTGACTTAAGGCCTTGAATTTCTAAAGAAATGGTGGATTCTGATCTGTCATCGGATTTAGAGCAGGAGATTGAGCATCTCCCTGCAGCCCATGAAAAAACCAGGGCGGCTTCAAATCGGTCCAAAACTAAGGCTTCCACCTCGTCTGCCAGGGCCTCTCGCCCAAAGTCATCGGGCCATGCTAAGACTGAGCTAAGGTGCCATAAGGCACTTGAAAGACAATTTGAGAAGGCCAAGGACTCATTAACATATTCTCATGAGGTGCTCCAATCTCCTTCTACATCTACTGTTTTGGCTAAGAACAGCGCTTCCCATGGAGAGAAGCCTTCTAATTTGATGGCACGGGGCCATTTTACCAATAACCTACAAGCTTCCAGGGCATTTTCTACTTCGTTGCCCAATGTCTCCTTGGCGCCCCAACCTGACCAGCCTGTCAGCGCTAGGCCAGTACCTGAGGCGACCTTTACCCCAACGGCCACTGGCCTCTGACCGGAGAAACCCGCTCCTCAACTAACCTTACAAGCCATGCTCTCCGATGCTTTGGTTAAGATTTTAGCGGCAGGTTTACAAGGCCCCAACACCGCGCCTCCTTCTGCGGCTACCCTGCAGCACCCGGTTCATACGGCGCACCAGTCTAAGGTTTCTGCTCCATCTCAGACTGACTGCGCTTCGTCGGAGGGGTCTGACCAGAATATAGAGGGCCCAGAGGATTTAGAATTCTCTGAGGATGAGGGCCTTTTACCCGATAAGCCTGTCTTTACGGGCCTGTTTCATCCATCTGTTTCAAATCCCTCTTGCACAAGGCAAAGGTTACGACACAGTGTGGGTTGATTACTGCTCCAACAGACAGTGTTCAGCAAGCCATAGCACCACATGACACATTATTTCAAGTGCCCCGCCCTGACAAGGATGTAATCCCCTGCCCTCCACTTTTTGCTGACGTCGTGGTTTTAGCCAGCCAGGTTCCTTAACTGCTCCAAGTGGACTTGACAAGCGTCTTTATTGTGCGGCCTCAGAGTTGGAGGACATTTTGGCCCTACCAAACGTGGATGCCCCAGTTGCCAACTTGACTTCTTCTTCGGTTGTCTCGGCGGATGTTCTGGACGGATTGAAGTCGGAAGAGAGGAGAGCCGAATTGGGGTTCCGTAAAGCACACCAAGCAGCAGCTTGGGCGATCAAGGCGGCCACAGCAATCTCTTTTTTTAATAGAGCCTCGCTTCTCTGGCTCCGTCAGCTGCAAGAGTGTCTCCCCCCCCCCAACGAGACGCGTGTTCATCAGGACATCAATAAAATAGTGGCGGCTACGGAGTACTCTGCAGATGCATCCTCAACGCCGCCAAGTTTGCATCCCGCGCATTGGCATCCACTGTCACCAATCGACGTCTCTTCTGGCTCCAGAACTGAAGAGCGGACTCTAAAGCTAAGTGGAGATTGGCCTCTTCGGCATACAAGGCACCTTCCTTATTTGGAAACCCCTTGAGCCTCTCTTGGTGGAAGATAAGGAGAAGCGAAAGATTCTCCCATCTTCGTTCCGGAGACCAGAGCGCAGGTATGGGCCTTATAGTCAACGCCAGCCCTTTCGGCTTACCCTTGGCCCAGCAGGGTCCTACAGTCAATGTTCCTTTGGCTAGGGTGGCGACCGGGCCTCGGGCAGACAGTCCTTTCGAGACCATTCCCTAAATCAATCATTCTCCAAACGTCCTTTCCAGGGAGGAGGTTCTCGGGCCCCTAAACGGGGCAAGTGACTTTCAGCCATCCGAGCCCATTGGTGGTCGCCTCCAGCAATTTCATCACCAATGGGCTCGTTCATCGGAGGAGGAGTGGATCCGCCACACAGTGCGCCAGGGGCTATCCATGGAGTTTATCGGAGCACCACCCAACCGTTTCCGTCGTTGTCCAGTTTCACGGCTACCCCAACAGCGTCAATTGATGGAAGCAGAAATACGTCATCTGCTGGCCATCAAAGCTATAGAACCTGTCCCGAAAGACCAAGAGATGGCCGGCTTTTACTCCACTATGTTCCTGGTAGCCAAGGCTTCGGGGGGATTCAGAGGCATCTTGAACCTGAAGTAACTGAACAAATTAATCTTGTATTGCAGGTTCAAGATGCACTCTCTGAGATCGATTTTGGCATGCATCAGGCGCAACGATCCCCTGCAGTCAGTGGACCTCCGGGAGGTCTACTTGCACATCCCTATCCTTCCGGCACATCGCCAGTACCTGAGATTCGAATACAACAACCATCACTTCCAGTACTGTGCAATGCCCTTCGGGCTGTCCTATGCTCCCAGGACTTTCACCAAGCTGGTGCAGTAATAGCAGCATCGCTCTGGTCTCTCCTGATTCGTCTACTTTGTTATTTGGACGACATTCTCGTCCTGTCATCGTCCATGACTCAAGCCAAGGCGGATATGGAAGCTGTCATCCAAGAATTCCAGAGGCATGGCTTCACAATAAACTACAAAAAGAGCCATCTTGTCCCAACTATGCGTCTGCTGCATTTGGGAGCAGTGATCGATACCTCCAAAGGACAAGTCTTCCTTTCGCCGGACAGAATCCACGATCTCAAGACCTTGATGGAGCAGGGGAAGGTGCCTCTTCTTCAACTGTCACAACTGTTGGGGAAGATGGTATCTTGCATTGCTATCATTCCCTGGGCACGCAGACACACGAGACCACTGCAGTGGCTTCTACTACCATTCCAGAAGTCAGGCCGCAGCTCCTCTCGGTCCCAGATTCGCTTGCCACCTCAAGTTCAATTGTCTTTGACGTGGTGGACGTCGCCGGCAATCCTGAAGGGCTATGTGTTCCTGGAGATAACTCAATTAATCTTGACGACAGACGCAAGCCTGGTGGGTTGGGGTGCCCACCTCTCCGACCAGGTCACCCAGGGTCGTTGGTCACCATCCGAGAAGGCGAACAGCATCAACTGGCTGGAATTGAGAGCTGTTCGCCTTGCCCTGAGGCACTTCTGTCCCATATTGGAAGGCCAGCATGTGTTGATCTGGACGGACAACATGACGACCAAAGCCCACATAAATCGCGAAGGGGGCACGTGTTCCAAAAATCTAATGATGGAGGCAGAATGTCTTCTAGCCTGGGCAGAAAAACACACACCTTCACTGACAGCAAACCACATCTCCGGTGTGTCAAATACACAAGCAGATTGGCTGAGCAGGGAGCACTTCGATCCAGCCGAGTGGTGCCTACATCCCGACGTCTTTGCAGAGATAGTTCACCGCTTTGGTCGTCCGATCGTAGACCTATTCGCTACCCCTCAAAATGCACATCTACCTCATTTCTTCACATGGTACCAATGTGCGGGGGCAGAAGGCTGCAACACTCTAAGATGCCCATGGCCTCCGGGACTACTGTACGGTTTCCCCCCCTTTCTCTAATACCCAAAGTGATCAACAAGTTGTTGACGGAACAAGCGGAAATACTGTTAGCAGCTCCTCTATGGCGCGCAGGCCATGGTACCCGGACCTAGTGAGCCTGTCGGTGTCTCCTCCATGGACAATACCTCAGCAGGTGATCTCTCTCAGCCAGGGGGTCATCGACCATCCGGTGCCTCAGTGGCTCCGATTGACCGTCTGGCATTTGAGAGGGTCCTGCTGAGGAAAGACAGGATTTTGGACAAGGTGATTGAAGTCATCCAATCATCCAGGCATCCCTTCACGATGCGTATATATCAAGATTTGTGGGGAACATTTACAGTTTGGTGCTCAGTGCATCATGTGGACCCTACTTCTGCAGATATTCTGGATGTCTTAGACTTTTTGATAGAGGGGTTATCGAAGGGTCTGTCACCAGCTACCTTGAGAAGACAAGTTGTGGCGCTTGCAACGGTACTTACTTGCGAACCGCACCATTCTCTGTCTCAGAATCCACGTATTAGGGGATTTCTTTATTGAGCCTCCAACATCTCACCTCCAGTGGTTCACATATACCTGTCCTGGGACTTACCCTTTGTACTTCAGGCTCTTACATCGCCGCCGTTTGAACCGCTGGGCTCCATCCCACTTAAATTTCTTACCTTCAAACTTCCCTTTTTGATTGCCATCACATCTGCGAGACGCATATTGGAATTGACTGCATTATTGATCCGCAAGGATCTCTGTATCTTCTACTCAGATAGGGTGGTGATGAGGTTAGACCCATCATTTACCCCTAAGGTTAATTCATGGTTTCACAGGTCCCAGGAGTTAGTCCTTCCAAACTTTTGCCCGGATCCACATAATCCCAGGGAGCAAAGTTGGCACACTGGATGTGCGACGGGCTTTACGAAGATACATCAGGAGAACGGCTTCATTCCATCTTTCAGAGGCCTTATTAGTGTCATTTCATCCCGCATCAATGGGGCGGAAGGTATCCGCGACTACTGCAGGCTGTTGGATCAAAGCATGCATTGCCACAGTATACGACGTCAAGGCCAAACTGCTTCCTGGCAGGCTCTATGCACATTCAACCTGCAGTGTGGCTACGAAGCGGCCTGGGCCACTTAGGCGTCAATTCTTGATATTTGCCGAGCAGCCACGTGGGCATCGGCTTCCTCCTTTATAAGACACTATAAAATTGACTCCTTTGCCTCGGCGGAGGCTTTGTTTGGCTGTAGAGTTCTACAGCAGGTGGCCAGCTCACAAGACTCAGAAAGCAGTCAGCCTCCCGCCCGGAATGTGGAGCTTGGGTAGATCCCAGTAGATGGATTGGAGGAGCAGCGTGCTGGAAAACAGATGTTGACTTACCTGAACGTCCATTTTCAGTATGCTGCGACTCCAATCCATGCCCACTCTGTTAGGGCTTCCTGTTCCTGGAGTCCTGTTTTGCTGTTTGCGTTTTTTTTTTTTTTTTTTTTTTTGTAGTTCCTTGAGTTTGGTTTTTGTACCTTCGTGAGGAAAGACTGGAGTATATGTCACAGAGTGGGCGTGGTCAGCCAGAACGGAGAGAAAAATCTGCACTCAGTATGAGGAGAACAACCCAGTAGATGGATTGGAGTCGCAGCGTACTGAAAATGGACGTTCAGGTAAGTCAGCGTCCATTCCCAAATAAAGTTAATTGGTCAAAAATGCCAATGCAGTCCTGGGCTGCATCAACAGAGGGATAACATCAAGATTGTGAGAAGTGTTAATACCGCTCTGTACTGTATAATGAGGCCAGATTTGGACTACTGCATCCAATTCTGGTGGTCACAGTACAAAAAAGGTGCTGAGGCCCTATAAAGTGTGCAGAGGAGCATGACAAAGATGATTAGAGATCTGGAGACTAAATACAGCTAAGGGAACTAGTTGTGTTTAGCCTAACAAAGAAAATGCTTAGGGGAGTCCTGAGAGCCGTCTCCTGGAACTTGCAGGGCTGTCACAGAGAAAGAGGGCATTGATTTATTCTCTGTAGCACCTGAGGGCAGGACAAAAAGGAATGGGTAGAAGCTAGAGAGATCCAATCTGGAAATAAAATTTCTGACAGTGTGAATGATTAATCAATCAGTGGAACAGGTTGCCTCCCAGAGTTGAAGGTGCTCCACTGGAGGTTTTCAAGAAAATACTGGACAGCCATTTGTCTGGGATGGTATAAGGACTCCTGCCTTGGGCAGGAGGTTGGACTAGAGGACCGCCAAGGTCCCTTCTAGCCCCATGATTTAATAATAATGTTTACGAAGAGCATGTACTGATGGTCATGTCCTTCCAACCATTCATATATAACTGGACCCCCTTGAGAATTAGGTCAGTGTGGTTATGAGTGAGTTTCACATTTTATTTTAAGAGCTTCCTGGACTTTAATTGCCCTATTTGTTAAAAAAAAAAGGACTGGAAAAATACAGCAGAAATCTGAAAGTAGCCATTGAAATATTATTTTTACAAAGCGTGTTCCTCCACCCCCCCCCCCCCCGTAAGATACCTCATACAATGAAATTTCCTACAAGTCAAATTATGTAATTATCTAACATTGGATATTTAGATTTTTTTCTGCATAGTAGATGAAAAAAGATTTGCTTATGCTAAAAATATAAATGCTTATATAACCTTTGTGATACTTGCATTTTACCAGCAGATGTCTCTGTTGTCAAACTTGAGAGTTTAATAGACAAAGGAAGTAATTTTCTGAATAAAAACACTCCATTTGAAAATGGGAATTGAGGGGTTAAAATAAGCTTTTCCAATATGAAACTCTTTCATTGCCATTAAAAATAGAACTTGGTGTATTCTTAAGTATCTTGCTTTTTCTGCTTGAGTTCCAGTGTTTCAGGAAAACTTGGGTAAGTTTTCTTTGTATCAGGCTTGGATAGGGGATAGTGAGTGTAGTAAGCTTAGTTCCATTTAAAAGGTGTTTCCTGTTTCAATTTCCTGTTTCCTTTAACAACTTATTTCTATACATACTCTATACACCATTTTGTGCACGAAGGAAGTAGCTTCTTTAAGGTTGAAGAGAAGGGGGAAGAGAACAGAAGAGAAAAATTGGCCATTTGATTGGCTGGATGAATAGCTCTGATTTATGTGATCCATCTGTTTCCTGTAATGAATTCATAAACCCATCAAACAATGACCCAAACCAATTACAGGGGGTTGGGTGGGGGAATACACTGGTATGCTATGTTTAATGCAGTGAAGCACTTGCATTGTATAATCAAAAATTCTTCTCACATACAGCACTTTGTAATGGAGCTTGCTGTATTTAATGGAAGCTGTAAATAAATCCTGTCACAGCAGTGGCTAAGAATGCATTGCTGTGTTTAACTGTTCCATCTCCAGAATGCTTCTTGCAGTGCTCCTCTTTTTTCCCTTCTTAGTGAACCATTGATATTTTTGGAGAGTAGGGCAAGGTGGGCGATGTGGGGACAGCTTGGGAGCAAAAGAGTTGGACATTGTTCAGCATACATACAATTATATATTGTACAACCTTAGGGGTGAGGAAATTGGAGTCCAAAAGACCAAGAACTTGATGTGAGGCTTCTGTAGCTTTTATTATTTCCATGTTAATCTTTGCAAAAATCAATTTAAAAGCTGAATAATTAAGATCTGAGTGATTGATCCCATTCATTGCATTAATAACATTATATGGAATTTCTTAATGCCTTTGCATGGAGTTGGGATGTCTCTGAAATATTTTTTTCCACATTGGATTATATATATCCGATAAATAAATTATGAAATTTAGATTTAAATTTAAATATGGGATTATTAGTAGGAGCAAGCAATTAGCTTTATAGTGGGAATGTGGGAGATATTTATTAGAAAAATCCAAAGTAATGTGGTTTCCATGTTACTCTGGCTTTGTGTCACAATTGATTCCTGACCTATTTATTTTTTTAAAAGAAGCAGTATATAGTTTTGGAATGATCTCGTAAGTAAAAATGAAATATTTAGTACACACAGTGAAATATTTGCTCTTATATTTCTTTAACTCCATCATGATGGCATCAGACTAGATTTCATTGTTTGTATCATAAGCTGCTGCTTAAATAATAAGATCCATGGAAATATATTACCATCAGTAAAAGGGCATAACAGTATAACAAAGTTGGAAGGGAACTTGGTGGTCTTCTAGTCCAACCTCCTGCTCAGGCAGGAAACCTTATACTATTTCAGGCAAATGGCTGTCCAATCTCTTCTTTAAAACCTCCAGTGTTTGAGCAATCACAACTTCTGGAGGCAAGTTGTTCCACTGATTAATTGTTCTCACCATCAGGGAATTTCTAATTAATACTAGGTTGCTTCTCTCCTTGATTACTTTCCACCCATTGCTTCTTGTCCTGCCTTCAGGTTCTTTGGAGAATAGCTTGACTCCCTCTTCTTTGTGGCAGCCTCTGAGATATTAGAACTCTGCCATCATGTCACCCCAGTCCTTCTTTTCATTAAAAAGATAGTGTCCTCTGTAGATAATGTCTTATGTAATGGCCTGGTCTTTTCTGTAGATTGACAGATTGGGTTTGGGATCTGATTAAATGTATGGCATGCAAGATTTTAATGATCTAATCAATGTCCATGGTTTGTTAGAGCTCTCTGCAAGAGAATGTGTTAATATATCTACAATATATTAAGAGCTATCACTTTCAAAAAGTTCAATTGTGATCAAGAAAAGTGCCTTTAAACCATCTACCATTTAGAAGACATTTGTTGGCTGAACTATCATAAAGAAAATATTTGCAAAATTAATACATTTGTTCAAATCTGCTGGCAATTTCCCACAATGCTTTAAAAAAATTCTACTGTTATTTAGCTAGGTCTGGGTATTATGAAATTGCATGCAAAGGATTTTATCTTAATATATGTCACAACTTAATGCTTTATTACTTTAAAATACCTTTTGCAAATAATTATAGTATTTGCTATCTAAAGCACAGGGAGTCATGGATCCAATTCATTTGTGATCTATAAGATTTTAATTATCTTAGTAGTATAGTTGAGTGTCCCTGTTCAAAATTCTATAATCAAGTGAACTTTATTTGTGACAGGCACAGTCCTTTTTATTATGTAGTATTTCTCAATCTCTCAATGAATATGAAAGAAGCCTATGTTTTTATACTATCGTAACACATTAGAAACTCCTTTATAATAGTCGAAAAATATTAGCCCTACAAAACAATTTTTAAGGTCATTAATTTTAAGTTGGTAACTGATTACCCCTTTATTCTTACCATTGCTATCAACTGATTAGTTTTTTTAATTATTTTATAGCTCTTGACTGATTGATTACATTTAAATAAATTTACATATTTTAATATACTAATCACTGTGCCATTATAAGGTTGATAAGAAAATAGGCCTTTTTTGTCTTGAGATTTAAAAATAGGTTTAATTTGTGCTATATCAGTAATAATAAGGGTGTGGAACTTTTCTTTTTCAGACACAGTCTGGTATAATAGTGTAGAGGAGACAATAATACAAAAGCAGAAAAGTTCCATTGTTTTAGATAGATAGATAGATAGATAGATAGATAGATAGATAGATAGATGATTGATAGATAGATAGATAGATAGATAGATAGATAGATAGATAGATAGATACAAAACAACTGAACTTCTCTCTCTATATATATGTATGTATGTGTGTGTATAAGATCTATCTATATATGATAAAATGTGTGTTGTTACCTACTTCAACTGAATGTCATCTTCTGCTTCCTATTGTTTAGAGAAGAGATATACTTTAGTTTAATTGCTATCAACCACATTGGATCAGACCAAAACCTGATGGGCAAAAGGCTTCCCTTCTGTTTCTGCATGATACATACATTCCTTTTGAGAACAGACAAGTAGACATGACAACAATGGCACCCTTTCTTTTCTATAGTTTAGCAACTATTTTGTTTCTGGCAATCAGAAATAAATTGCTGGATATATCCAATCTAAATAACAGTCATTGATAACCATAGTCTCCAAATGTTGTCCAAGTCATTAACGGTGATTCTACTCTATCTTCCATTACAGGGGTCCCCAAGCTGTGGCTCACTATCGGGCTGTGGCTTATGTGGAATTGGGCCATGTGAGTGGCTGGCCAGAGCACAAATGTGTGCAACTCAACTTGCGCAAGTGGTGGGATAGTGGACACTCCGATGTGTGTGCAATGGCCCACCACTCGCGTAAGGCTGCATGTGCATGCATGCTGGTCTACAGTTTGCATGGCCCAGTTCCCCTCTCCCCTCCCCCACCAAGTCTGGCTGCCAAGCTGCAAAGGTGGGGGTCTGCCATTCTATTAGCTGGTTCTTTAGTTTATGTAAATTTTTATGGATGAGCATTTCATTTTGTCAATGTGTATGCTGAAAGTATATTAAGGGAAGCTGGACTGGAATAAGAGCAGTGGTTTTAAAACAAAATGTTAATAACCTGCACGATGCTGATGATACTATTCTGAGACCTAAAAATGTAAAAGATCTACACGCTCTAGTAATAAAAACCAAGGAGCACAGTGAAAAAATGGGATTAAAATCAAATATAAAGAAGAGCAAACTAGCCTTAGAATTGTCAATGGTAGCGTCTTCTTTTTAAGATCAGCCATCAACATTAAAGGAACAAGCAGTCAAGAAATAGGCCGCAAATTGTTGGGAGGCAGAGGCCAAAGGGTGGGGACCAGTGGGTAGGCGGGGCTTTGGCAACATTCATTGTATAAGATGCACAGACATTTCACCCATTTTTGGGGTGAGGGGTGGGAAGTGCATCTTATACACTGAAAAATACAGTATTTAATAACAATATGGTATCTTCTCAGATTTGAAAAATCAGATTTCTGCTACTTAATTCAGGCATAACTGTAATGGATTTCCCTTCTCTAAGACAAAAAGAGAAATCTGCATTGGGAAAAGACCACTGGTGTCATGGGTCTTGGCTGACTTTGTTTACAGGAGGCATTCCTGTGACTGTGGCTATTTCTAAAGAGGCTCTGGATCAAAACTTTCCCATTCCCCTGAGATAGCAATTGGACAAAGGAATAAATATGGTGTATACTGAATAATTTACAACCAGATTTATTGCATAATAATAATAATTTCAGTACTATTGAGGTCAGCGGGGGGAAAAAGTGAAATAAAACTATTGGGAGTGGGATGAAAACCACTCGCCAGATAAAAATTGTAAAAAGACATTGGAAAGAGCAGTTCCTTAGCTGTGGTCCCCATCTCTTCGTTCTGTAAATGATTTATTTCTATTTAAGCATTGAATGTAGCTCAAGCCGCATTTGAAAGTGTTGGCATATTTAGTTGAAACACCTCTAAAGGGAGATTTTTTTCCCCCTTTAAATATAAAGCGGAAATTTACTGTTGTATGAACAAGCCTCTGTCTTGCACATAGCACTTTGTTCTTGAAGCTGCAGCAGCAAGGAGAACAAGCTATGTGAATATTCAGAAGTAGCTTTAGTTTAAATTATTGATAGACATTTCAGTTTACATTATGTTTTATCAATGTCTTAATTGAACACTGTCCCAGAGGAAAAAAAGGATACCAGGGAAGTTTGTGTAGGCTTGTTCATATAACCCTAAACATACTTTAACATAATATCAAAATTGACCCTTTGGATAAAGCAGCTGGCTTTTAAATGCTGTTTGAGCACATGAAGCATTTTTGTCTACTTGGATAATGTAATAGTTTTTAAAGCTGTCTCTCTTTATTTCTTATATCATAAAAACAGATGGCAATTATTTCTAGAAAGATGACTAGAGTTTATTTTGGCAAAATTTCTGTTTACCTATTGAAGGAATTTTATGCTTTTGATATTGGTCCTACATTTTTTTGTCATCTAGTCTTCAATCCTGTCGTGCATCTGATATTTAGTTTTTCCAGATTGTCCGTATGCAAAACACATCTTAAAAATAATTGCAGTTGGCCTGTTGCCATATCTAAGTTATTTCTCAAGCCAGCCATGTGGGGGTTTTTTTCCTGTTATTGGTATGCTTTTTTATTTAACCGATATTTCCATACCTTCTTTTTTAAGACTCTCAAGTGGCAACAACTATAATGTCTATCTTTGGGCAGTATTTGGAATTTTGTTGCAAGAATACTCCTGCTTTTTCTTTGAGGAAAAACTTCTCCCATTTAAGCTATTCTGAGAATTGCCAGAAGCATTTAGTTTTGCACACATAGTACCTTTTCTTATCTAGACTTTGGTTGATCTGGGGTAGGAGCTGGTGTAAAACTCAGTATGTTTGGTCTTATTATTTCTGCCAAGGTTAGTATGTATGGTCTATTTGAGGGCAGGTGTCTCCCTATGTGTATCCCAAAACACTACCTAGATAACTTCGTAATATTTTGCTTTAGATAATGAGCACCTGCAATATCTTATATTTGAAAACCTAAAGCAGGGCTGTCTCCATTAACAAATTACTTTCACCGAAGATAAGATTGTAATCTGACAATTATATCAGGTAATTGTTTATTTTGTTTGAAATAAAGGCCTCAGAAACTTTTAATGGTAATCATGTAATGCTTTAATGCGTAAGTGCCATATAATACTTGGATGGATTCATCTAGAGATAGCTGAAACACTCAAAACATTTCATATGTAAAAATATTAAATTCTAACCAAATATAGATGTGAGCAAAAATACTGCTTTAAAAATGTCTTGGTTTGCATGTAAATGCAGATGGAAGGGCAGCTCCTTTATATCTAACTGATCAATTCATAAAGACACTTCAACTCAAAAATAAGCTTCAGTTATGAGTAGATTAATCAGATAACAATCATATGAGTATATCCTATCTAAACCTTTCTATTTAAATGAGACAAAACCATTTTGTTTGGAAGTATTATAAGTAAATAATATCCATGAACACCTTCCTCATCTCCAATTGTTTTTAGAAAATATCTATATTCTGCTTGTATGTTCTATCACAGTCTATAAGTTAGCCTATTTGTGGCACTTTGGTTCAAAAAATGCTGTCCTGTGATAATACCACTTTGTCCAGTTAATTCTCTCATGAGAATGAGAGTTTTAGTAGTATATAGATTTTGCTTAAAATGTTTAGATAGATAGCCCACTGTGTAGCATGCTGTTGTAGTGGATGCCCTCAATGAGCATGGGATTTAATGTGATGATCTGTAAGGCCCCGACTAAGTGTGATGAGGCATGGAAGCCTAACACAGCTGGAACAGAGGCTTAACTCCCCTTTATTGCACCAACTTTCCTTCAAAAATCCCAAGCTCTAAACAAACCTCCAATAGTTCCTGGCTGCTATTAGTCCAGAGGAGCAGCACAGTTCTGGGAGCAGCCACAGTTCAGGGAATTTCGTTCCAAGGAGTCTTCGTCACAGGAAAAGTGTTCACTGGGACTGCAGCATAACCAGGAGCAGAACTGCGTCGCTGCGAACTCGCGCATAGCCTGACAAGGCAAGCAGGGCAAGGCACAGCAAGGTATTCAGACGTCAGTAACAGCATGTGAGACTGGAAAAAGGCAATGCTTGTTTCTTACAAGTGCCATTCCCAATGGCGTCTCATTAAATCTCATTCCCCAGGCATCCTCCTCCTAAGTTGTTGGGTCTCTCTGTGCTGATCCTGTCTCCTCTCCGTGCTCTGGGATCGGGGGAAGGGCGAGGGAAGGTAATCACTGGAGCTCTGTCGCTCCTCTGCTCTGCTGCCTGCCCTCCTCCCCACTTGCTTAGTCATCCTGCACCCTCTCTCCTTCGCTGGTGATCCTTTCCAGGCCCAAGGGATCTGGGACTGCTTCATCCTGCTCCTCCGATCGTTCCTTCGTCACCCTAGCTCCGTCTCGTCATCCTCCTTGGACCCAGGCTCCAATGGCGCCATGACACTCAGCCTTATGTCTATGTTTTTATAGCTTTAATAAGCTAAGATTTTTTTTAAAAAAAAACAACTTTAATTCTTGCGGCAAAATGTTCTGCATCAGTTGTTCAATTTCACAGTTGTGGATATAGTGAATGATGTTGCATTGCCCCATTAATTTCTGTGTGATTTCATCTATTTTTATATATTTTGACTTAGCAAGTTATGGTAAAAGAAATCAAATGTATTAATAGAATCTTTGTTCTGTTTGATAGTGTATTGTTCTTGGATAATGTTACCTCGGTGGGGATCAGGGTCTGAGTTTTATTCCAGTTAAAAATTCAGGAAATGTTTCTAGTTTTAAGCAGCTGCAGAGATTTAAACAAAGTCAGTGTTTTATCTATATTCCCAGTATATACATTCCTGGTTTGTATTAAATGTACTGCAAATGTAATTCACCACAGTCACTTTGAGTTTTACAAATGAAGTTGAAAAGAATGTAAAACACAAAGGCTGGTGTGAATTTTGTAGGAAATATAAGCTATTTTTTAATTCTGTGGTAGTACTGAGTAGCAGAGAAAAGAAGATTGGCATCTCTGCTTCCACCTAAGTGGCTGATTTCCACAATTAGAGATTAATTGAGGCATTTGTGAAAGGCAAAATTAAAGCTTCATTGTAATTTGTTAAGAAAATTGTAGGATTGCATGAATTTGCCTGTAGTCTTGGTTACAGTTTTGACTTAGTTTTGTGTGTACCAGGGCCATGATTTGCTCATTTTGAGGATACTAACTTTTACATTTATATTGTGTTATTGTTCATTATGCCTGGTAACATTCAAAGTAGAAATATATATACTGTTCTCCTACCACATGGCTCTAGCTTTAAAAGTGATCAGAAACGTCAGTTGGCTCACAGTCCCAAAGCAAGGTTTGTAAGTAGATCTCAGTACACAGAGCATACAACCCTGGCAGTATGCTCCGTTAATTACTGATTTGTTTCCAGTTCTAAGTCAGAGTACTAGTTTGACCGTTAAGAACTCTAAACAATGCAAGACTGGGATATTTTAAGGACGGTCTGGTTTCACACATGCGTACGCTTGCCCTCTGGCCAGCATCTATTTATTTATTTATTTATGAAATTTATTTGCCGCCCATCTTGTATCCAATGACTCTGGGCATCTTACAGACGTTAAAGAATTGAAAACATTAAAAACATCAATAATAACCAATAAAATCATTAGCAAATAAAATCATTAACATCAGATGGCAAAGGAGGGATGCCTTTTTTTAAAGGCCTTTTCTGCTGTTCTTTACCTACAGAAGTGAGATTGTTGGATATATAAACTGTTACTCATTGATTTGGTGTCCTGACAATGGAAAGCTGATTCAGTTGCTGCTTGCCTTAATAATGCCCAGTGAAAACATGGAACAAATAAATATTGGGTATTTAATGGAGTTTTTCTTTTGAAGTAATTTACTTTTCATGCTTCTCTTAGTATGTTTTAATAACCAATTTATATTGCTCTAAAATTCCGTTATAAATTGCTGGACTGTACAGAGGATATTAAAATATTCTGTAAATAAATTTATTATGTAATTATATTATAGTAGAATATGTTCTTAAAAGACAAAATATATAAAGCATACTGAAAAACATAATTGATTATTTGTGTAAATTTGTGTAAGTTAGGTGGCTCTTATATTTTAAAGATATAAATAAGAATATTTATGTCTTTAAAATAGAGAATTTTAAGGGAAATTTTAGAATTGTAAGCAAATACTTTAGGAAAGAAATTTGTTCATATCAATATCAGTGTGAATGTATCTAATGTCAACCTATCAGGGTAATATATAAACCAAGGTGCAATTGCACTTTGAGATTCACACATTTTAAAATTTATATGTGTAAGTATGTGTGAATTAGATTATTTTATGCCGCCTTTATTACTTATAAGTAACTCAAGGTGACAAGGATACATACTGCTCATGCCTCCTATTTTCCCCACAACTGCAAACCCTGTGAAGTAGGTTGGGCACCCATTTCAAATTTTATGCCTAAAATGGGACTAGAACTCACAGTCTCCTGGTTTCTAGGCCAGCGCCTTAATTGCTACACCAAAAATTATTCACTATATTATTATTATGGAAAACTGTTTCTTAAAATGGAGCAAAAAGAAATAAAGATTAGAAAAACTGACATATTTCGCTATTTCTTAATGTTAGCAGTTGTAATTCCATATAGATAGTTCTCATCTTATGACTATTCATTTAACAACCATTTGAAGTTATGATGGCACTGCGATATTGTTGAAGCGTTTCCTTAATGTAAGTTTCCCCAAGTTTGATATACTCTTGATATCAGAAGACAGAAAAATATTATCATGGCATAATGAAGAATTTTTTTTAGTATATAGTATAAAGTTTTAGAAATCACTGAGATGTCCAGAAAATTAGAAATTTTCAGACATGACCAAATCTAAAGAATGTAACATTTATGTAGCATAAACTCTGCTTCCTAAGTGTTATATGCTTGATTACTTCACTTGCTTATTCATGCAAAGAGCATGTTGATGAATTTTAATTTCAAGTGCATTTAAGAAGAGTTGTATTTAATTCTCCCTCTTAATAATTTCTTAACTTTTTATTTTCTTAGTGCCAGAACCTATTAAGACCAGTTTAAGCCAGCCCCAACCTGCCGGTACCAGTACCAGTACTTCCACCAGCACTATTACCAACAATAATAATGGCAAGCGTGCATCTGCCAATGGGCAGCAGCCAGCTGCATCCCGATACCTGCCTCGTGAGGTGCCTCCACGCTTCCGCCAACAAGAACAGAAGCAGCTCTTAAAAAGAGGCCAGCCTCTGCCTGCTGGAACTCTGATCAGCACAAGCCCAGCGCAAGGTACTGGACAAGTAGGAACAAGTCCTCCTCCACAACCAGGAGTAGGTGGACATCATCACCCCAGTAAGACTCAGATCCCCACAGGTGAGTGATAAGATTGAAAGAAATGTGTTATAGGTAGGACAATTGTTCAGGTGCTCAGCTAAATAGTTCATATTTACCTCAGAGTGGTTGGTTTCTGATTTAAAACACCATGGTCATGTAGAAAGGAAGACATATTGTTCTCTGTTATAGAATCAGTTTCACCTGGAAAGTATAGGTGAACAATACAGAGACAAGACCTGAATGAAGTAATATTGGCAGCTTATTAAACAGGAGATTCATTGGAAACCTTTGTTGATTATGGGCCTCTTGTGGCCATAATCTAACTAGAGGACTTTCCTGTGTACTTCTTTGAGTTAGACTCTGTAGAAGAGGCAGAAATAAAACCAAAGTTGAAACCATTATCAGAGTAAACTATAAAAGCATTTTTTTGAGCATTTTGAATGCAAAGCAGAGCTCCCATGTTCATTGAGATTCATTTTGTGCTTGAAATCAAAATTTGACTGTTCACAGTGAAACATACATGATACAAATTGTTTGTGTATGCAGTATATATCAGTGATGGCAAACCTTTTTGGCACCGAGTACCCAAACTGGAACATGTGTGCACATGTGCACGCACATGCCAGAACACCGGAAACCCAAAGACCAGCTAGTTAGTGTGCATGCACGTGCCGGCCACCTGGTCTTTGGGTTTCTGGTGCGCAAATGTACGCTAGCCAATGGTCGTGCGCATGCTGGAATCTCAAAGAGCAGCTGGTGATGGTGCGCATGCCTACAGAGAGGGCTCTGTGTGCCAGCTCTGGCACATGTACCATAAGTTCACCATAATGGGTATATATAGTTATATCCATGACTTACTGTTTGAGAAAAGCTACTGTAGCTCATGTAGACGTCATAAATTGTCAGTTCACCATATGGATACATACAAAAGCAGGAATCCTAGGAATATAGACTTAATTCTAAATATAATTTGTATAGTGTTGTCTTAATATATTTTTTTCAAAACTGAATGATTTTACATCCAGATGTTTCAAAATGTTAACAGAGAATATTGCTAATGCTTGCAAATAGGCTTCTCAAAATCTGACTGTACTATTTAAAGTAAGCCATGATTTTTGCAGTTGTTGCTTTAAGAAATGTCAGACCATGAGTTGGCAGTCATGCATACTCTAAATGTATTATGAGATATTGTAGCAGGATGAACTGCTCCTGTGAGAGTTAATGGGCTTTAGTCCAACTTGTATCATAGATGAGTAGAATTACTTGTGGATCTCAGAGTATATTTCTTCCTAAGAATAGCTTGAGAAAATGAGAGCTAAAAAGTCTACTGAAATTGATCGAGCAATGTTAAATGCAAGACTTATTTGAAGTAAGTGAAAGGAGAAAGCATCTTCTATCATATGAAACATCACTCAGAATGATAAAAAAATTCAGCTACTTGGTTCAATAAATAGAGGAAGACCAGTAGTGTTGCCATGCTTTTAAAATTAGTTTTTAGGATGTACTCTATATTGTTTTAAAGTTCCATTTTAAAAGTTACTGGAGAGAAGAATACTATATATTCCAAACTTACATTATGGAGTTTGCAACTGCAAAATGTGTTGAAACTGTTGACTTTGGAAGTCTCTAATAGGGATTTAGACAAGATCTTAAGAATGTTGGACAATTATAAAGTATTGGGTAACCTTGATTCCTAATAGAATTGTCCTATTTATAATATTGTATCTTTTAGTACTGGTTACTAGCAAACAATATTAAGGAAATGTTATTTCATTCATGTTTGCTTGAAGACTTTCAATTGGCATTTAGTTGGACTTCGTGTGAAATCATAATAGATTCAATAGACTTGTGTCTGATTTAAAGGGCTGTTCTTACATTCATGAGTTATAGAAACTTGGCCTAAGAATTTGACTGTTCTGCCAAAAAAGCACTCAAGACAGCTAACAGCAAAAGGTTAACGAGATTTGGAAGTGGTGCTTACAGTTTTGTCCTCTGTCATCATTTACATTGGACTGAATCTTCGCACTTACACAATATGCTGTCCCATTTAGAAGAACACCAAGCCATATTGTAGTTTGATTTGTTTGGGGATTGTTTGTTTGGGGCTTAATATAATATTTGACTAAGAATATGTAGCCACTCATTATGGTTTTCTATCATGTACAAATAAGGCTACTGTGATTTATTCAACAAAACACGCTTTTAAACATTCTAAACTAAAAAATGTCTAAAAATGAGCTTATGTGTAAACTCAGTCCCTTTCTGACTGCACATCCTTGCTAGTTTGCCATATGCACTTAGATGAATTCTTAAGTGCTAATAAGTATTTCCAAGTGCAGGGGAAAATCTTCCTCCTTTTTTCCCCTCTCTCTGAAAGGGAAAGATTACATACAATATTCCAGTCTTTATTATAATTTATGTTTAAACCATTTTTCAAGTTCTCTGATTTTATATCTGTACTTCCTTAGTTTCCTGGTATTGTTCGTTTGTTTCCTGGCTAGGCTAAGCTGGCTATGTTAAATGTCAATTTTTTATTATATTCTTAACATTAATTTTATTTTTTCCCCTTTGAACTTGACAACTGTGCTACATTGTGGTTTTACTGTGAATGGAATATTTAGCAAGACAGTGTCAAATATATTATTTACAACAACAGCAAAGTTAAACAGTTGTTTTTAACTGTTGCTGTTGCAGCCCTCTATCATATGCTTTTTATTAACCATTTTCCTCATAGACTTACGATCACCATGGAACCCAAAATATATGTTGCTAAGCAAGAGAGTTGTTAAATGAATTGTTCCCCATAAAACAAGCTTTTTGGCACAGTTGTTAAATGAATCACTGCAGTTTTAAAGTGAATCATATTGTTAAGTGAATCCAGCTTTCCCCATTGACTTTGTTTGTCAAAAGCAAGCTGACAAGAATACAAATGGTGATTACATGAACCTGGGACAGTGCAGCTGTCATAAATACGGGCCAGTTGTCAAACGCCTGAATTTTCATCACATGAACATGGGGATGCTGCAGTTGTAAGTGTGAAAACTGGCCATAATCACTTTTTTCAGCGCCATTGTAACTTCACAGTCACTAAGTGAATGGTTGTAAGTTAAGGACTACCTGTGTACGTGTAATAAGGTTCATCTTCATTGATGAGTAGTTTTAGAATAGTAGTTCAATTATTACCGTATATTGTGTATTTTTATTCAATCTTTTAAACTCTTTAACAATTCAAACTAGGCTACTTTATTGTCAGTAAAACATAGCTTTATTAGATGCAAATATAAATCTGGATTCTGGATTCTAAATTGGATTCTAAACCAGATAAGACTTAATTTTAATTTTAAATGAAATGATCTTAATATCTTGGTTGTGTATTAAAGAGTTACATGTCTTTATGATGAAATCAATTTTTGGCGGAGAGCCTCACAAAGATTTGTAAGTGCTGATGCTTCTGAAATTTAAATATGTAAGTGGAGAAGGAAAGAGAAAGCTAAAACGAGATGTACGCTTAAATAAAAAGAGGACAGAGCAAAGAAGCAGTGACAGTGATATTTTATTTTTCCAGTAAATAATTAAACTACATGAATAATAAAATAATTTAGGCACAACATACATTTTATGTATAATTGTGGATGGCTGACAATTAAAACAGGATTTTAAAAAAGAATAAAACACAACCAATATATTATAAACATAAATAATCAAAAACAGCAACTGTGAAACTCATAGTGCTCCACAATCCATATAACCAAGAAATGGGCTCACTCACACTATGAGGGCCCCAGATGTTACAGAAGAAACAATTTTTTAATGTCTTGCAAATGACCAGTATTGTTGTGGCAAATCAGATCTTGAGAGAAGTGATGTTTCAAAATGCCAGAGCTATGGCAGAAAATGTTTTTTTCCTGTATCCCACTAGATGGCACTGTCTTGCAGATGGGACCCAGAACATGCCTGTCCTTCTGGATGTAACAGGATGAGTAGCCACTTTTTTAAAAAGGACAAGTACACACTACTGGGGAGCTGTCCTGTCCATAACCTGGTTGCAAACTGTGAAAGGCTTTAAAGTTTATCACTAGCATATTGAATTGTACCTGGAAACATACTGGTAGCTGGTACAGGTCACAAAGCAGAAATATTACAGGGGCTGAATGAACAGCACATAACTGCCCATGCCACTATATTTTATACCAGCTGAAGCTTCCAAATACTCTTCAAGGACAACCCCATATAAAGCAATAGTTGAATTAGGAATGACAGTGGGAAGGACTCCCTGGTCTAGTAATGGACATGAATGACACAACATGAAGCTGTGCAAAGGTCCTTCTGGCCACAGCTGCCACATGCTCTTTAAGTAGGAACCACAAGTCCAGGAGGAGTCTCCCCCCCCCACACCAACCTGTTAATACATAAAACAGATATGTGTATTTATTTTTAATACATGAAATATGTGCATTTGTGTACATTATGATTAATAATCATAACATGCCATATATATCCATTCTTTAAGTATCCAGAATAAATAGGAAATATGAATCATATGCAGTCAGCTTTCAAGACAATTTAGCTGTGCTTCAATGAATGCATTCAGATGATTACGAATGTTACTTTGCATATTATGCCAATGTAATATAGATATGAAAATATGAAGAAGCCAGATATTCAGATCACATCATAACTATATTTAGATCTTACCAAATTGGAGCTCTTCAGATGTGATGGAATTGCAAGGAATTCTGGGACCCCATAATATCTGGAGGGCATTAGCTTAGAAGGCTAGTCTGAAAATTAACTCAGACTATAAAGTTCAGCTGAGTTCAACTTCTTCAGAATGATCGTGTCTGTAACTGCAGTGGTATTTTGTCTCAGACATATTTAAACATAAAATGTCTGATATCCCTTAGAATGCAGTTTAGTTGCCAATTTACCGAGAAGGCAAAAAGTATAACTATAACAGGGATCTTTATCCCAGTTGCCTCTACTGAAGCTGCATTTTAATTTCCAGAATTCCTGGTTGTTATGGTTAGTGATGCAGAGCTAGGAATTCTGGAACTCATAGTTCATCTATTTTACAGCACGCCATGTCACAGGAATCTGATTTGCCAAATTCTGTTGATTATGATAAATGCATTACCGTCTCTTAATCTTGTTACAAATTATACCATTTATAAACTGTTACCCCTTATAGTTGGGAGTCTAAATTTCAACGTAAATTCATTTTCATCACAGAATAAATCTTACGCAAGTGTATCTATTAGATTGTTCAAAGTATGCTGTGCTAATTGTATTGCAAATGAAAAATACTATCAGTTCTTTTAGCTGATTTTGTTTTTGAAATGTTATAATCTCTGAGATTAAAATTCAGTTGTTACTATATTCCTCAGAATGCATAACTATAACAAGAAATGAATTAAATTAGCTTCAGAAATTCAACTCATGAATGTTAAAAAATGAAAAAAGTGAAATGAAAAATGTAACCTTAACATATAATACATGCAATATACTGAAATGGTATTCTATTGATAAAAGGAAGAATTCACATTTGATAATTGACTAAATTTTGCATTTTTGAACTTAGATTATGAGAGCTAATTGGCAACCTTTTATCCCACAAAGGAACTATATATTTTTAGCTTAGCTAATCGGTTTTAACAGGGTTGGAAGTTGACCTGCTCTTTCTGCTCCTTATGTCCACTTGAAATCTTAATCTTCTTTCAAGAAGTGTATGATATAACAGCTGTCTTCTGTTAGGAATGATTGTAAAGCAAATCAAGTTTAGTGTTATAAATGACAGTTCTAGAGAAATAGATTATTCTTTGAGCAGGGATATGATTTTAGAATATTCCAAAACCTGAGCAATAGGGAGGGTGTAATAATACAAATCTTATTTACAAGATTCTTGGTTTACTGCATCTGAAGAAAGTGGGACTATACTTATTTATACTTAATCTAATTTTACTCACATTTTATTTTATTTTATTTATTATATTTAGAGACCATTAGAAGGCATATATATTTTGTTAATAAAATGTTCATCCAGTTTGGATTTTCTGCATTTTTCGATATGTGTAATACTGAATGTTATCAAAGCTTGTCTTACTGATACAGTATTTGATTGAACAAATAGCACCAGTCATTAGATGTTTGTTCTATTGTTCTATGTTTGTTTTATTTCATAAAACAAGATATATTAATGGGAAACATTGGTTGCCACCCACTCCCCAGCAGTTCAGTAAATTCAATTAAGAGAATAACTGGGACTATTTCAATAAACGGGGCTGATTTCGCTAGCCTACCCTACCAAAATATCACAATTTTGGTTCCTGCCATTACCACATGGATCCTAGTAAATATCATGCTCTACTGAAAACAAAATTCTTTCTTAAAATATAATTTTATTGAAAATTTTAACAACAGCAGTAACAGGCCATTGCACACTAAACTCAAACAAGAAGAAAAGTAAAGAAAGTGTAGAAAGTGCAGAATTAAGAAAAAAGAAACAAAAGAACAAAGATGAAAGAATAAGAAAAGAAATATTTAACTTATTTAATAATATTTAAATTGCTTCCAATTTTCATCACAAGTACAAACAAATTTAATTCTTCTCCACGTAAGGTTACAAAAAAGAATCTTTTCTTCTCTTAACCCATCTATTGAAGTACAATAGATCATGAACAAGAGAAAATTCTCAAATATATTAAGTTGACAAGAAAATGGATGAAAAAGAATAATTTTGTTGCTTTGGAGCAGCCAAGTCAATGTTCAGATCTAAATTCTAAAGAAATATTGTGGCTGGCTTAAAATGAGTAGTTCATCATGCTAGAGAATTGTCAATTATATGAAGAAGTTGCTATATATCAGTCTGAAAGATTGATAACCAAATACAGGAAGTGTTTGGTTGCAGTTATTACATTTAAAGGTGATGCAATCAGTTACTGAAATTAAGGGCATGAGTACTTTTTCATACAGATACATTAATAATACCTAGCTATATCTCTGCTCTAGGCTGTTTGTTGGTTTGTCTGTATTTTTCCCTCCTGTGGAACAGTTTGTCACTAAGAAGAAGGTGGCCACTATTTTTATGATGCTCTGAAGAATAAGTACTTTCAGAAGGTCTTTGAAGGTTAATTGTATACAATCATTGGTTTCAGAATAGTTGAGTTTTATAATAATGTGATTATTATCATTATCCGATATTATTAAGTACTTTGTGATGAAAACTGAAAGTGGCGTTTTTCCAACCAACAAATTTTATGAAAAAATATTATGCTTTGGTGGGTCTTCCACCATAAATAACACTACCGGTATTACAGCATCCGATGCTGTGAATTACAGCTCACAGAAGTGAGCCTTTTCATGAGGCTTGTTTATCTGAAGAGGTGGTACCAAATTCCTTTCACATTTCACCATAACACTCTTTATCACATGTCTTTATCACTCACAGATTATGGGCTTTTTAAAGATTTGAATACATTTTAATTGTTTTAAATGTGCTTAAGTATGTTTCTTTGTTGTTATATTTTGCACATGTGTTTTTAACTCTCTAAACTGCCCATAGCCACACAGAGATGGACAACTATGTAAAATCCTTTGAGGGGGTTAATTGATTTTACAAATAAGCACATAAATAGCATATTTGGTGACTTTATGAAATAAGTAAAATAATTGCCAACATTCTTTCAAACTCCATTTATGTAAAATCAAGGCCCATATGAAGGTTTGATACTCTGGGGCAACATAATTCAAGCATTCAGAAAATCCAAAAGGAATTTTCAGAAAATTGTATACAGGTGCTTGGGATTCTTCCAGCAGTGACTAGATACAGATTGCATCTTATCTCTCTTCTCCCCAATGGTTTAAATAATTGAAATAACATGGTTAGTATTTTTTTAAAAATAGGTTCATTTTCAAAAATATCCAACCAACAATAATTGTACTGTACAATTCAATCCAATCTAGAAATAAGAATCTAGGAATAAATATGGTATGAAAAATTACATCCTCCTAGCATTGCTGCCAACAAAAACTTAACATGGGAAACTTTTGTAAATAGAAGTCAAATGTTAATACACAGAATTAAATTTACCTGACAATAAGATGTTTGCCATGTCATCCTTTGCTTTATTGGAAATGACAGCATAAATAATTTAATACTGTTTAATATTTATCTTTTTTATTGGAATTTTTCCCTGTGTTCTACATATATTTCCCTAATGTACTTATTTCACCCCAGCGAAGGAAACATACTGAATTAGGTTCAAAGTCATGAAATGTAGAAAGTAGAAATTAACAAAAAAAAACCAAAAAAAAAACAAACAAACCCCAAAGTAATAAAAAGGTTTGAATGAAATACTAAAACTATGTCCAATAATCTTTGGTACCAAGAAAAAGCAGTATAACTACTGAAAAAATTCAGGATAGAGCTATACTTGTAGTACTTGCTTAATGATAGCAATTGGGATCAGGCTTGGCATCACTAAAAAGGAATGTCACGTGATTTCGCTGCTTAGCGATAGCAATTCTGGCTTTCCCAGTTGCTGTCGTTAAGTGAATCCCGCACCACCAATAAGTGCAATGTCACATGCTCTCCATTTGCAATATCCTTCTGGCTTCCCCATTGTTGGAGGCAGGTAACTAAGGTCGTCAATGGTGATTACATGGCCGTGAGATGCTGAAAAGTAATTGACAAGTAACTGGATTGCAATTACGTGACTATGTGGACAATGCGATGGCCACAACTGCGAGGAGCCGCCATTACAACCCATTCAGTGCAGTCCTAAATTTGAATATTTGCTGAACAGGTGCTTGTTAAACAGGTGCTTGTTAAATGAGGACTATCTATATAGTCAGAGATATCATGATACATAATATCTCTTTTTAGAAGATTATCCATCATATGTACAAAAGTTATTTAAATTTATATAACTTGCAAATTTCAGAATATTTTTATTTTTGCTATATTATGCAGAATAATTACTACTGTTAATATTTACAATCCTAACCATTGAAATCTTGTTCAATTGCACTTCTGCTTTTTCACAATAATGTTTGAATAATTTGAATGTTTTAAAGATATCTCTAACTATTCTGCTAACTTGTGATAGTAATGATAATTTGATCCATAAACAAGAGGGAAAAACATTGCTATGTTTTGCAGAAAGTTAAATATGCACTTATATGTGCTTAGCGGAATATACACATCTTTATCCTAATCTACGTTTTAGAAGCTAGTGAATGCAATAATTGTAGTTTTTCTTTGGAGTAATTATATTTGAATAATTACTTTTGGATTACCTGAAGGAGATTACCTGTATGATTTATGAATTTTATCTCATCCCTAGCTTTCAGATTAGAAGGCTTCAGATATGAATGAGATGAAAGGGTTTTTTTTTGTTTTTTCCTGATCTTAAGTGAAGGGATTCAGGGCTGCTTCCTTCCAAGTCAATAAGATAATAGTGATTTCCTCCCCCCCCCCCCCCCCCCCCGTATCTATTAGTTTGAAAATGTTATGTTTTGGATCAGATGTTGATATCATCATTCATATAAAAGTTACACAGTGTTTAGTAAAAGACGAGAAACAAAATTTAAAAGCCTTAACTAGAAATCAAATACTTGCGCCTCCATGGTAAAACAGATGCAAATATTGAAGGAAAAAAGTGCTGCAGTTTGTCTTGTCATTCCGAGGCATGTAGCAACAATTCCACATGCTCACAGACTAAAGCTGTGGGTTTTAATGCACTTGCCCACTTTCTACGTTCTTGATAAAAGCAGAGAAACAATTAAAAGACTTGGGGAAATTACCTGGTTTTAAGTCAGGTTTCCCCTCCCTCCCCTCCCCAATATCATTACCAGTGCTTGTTTGCCAAGTATGCAGCCTGTCTTCTTCTTTTTAAGGATGGGAAGAGGAGGGTGGAAATACGAAGGAGGCAGGAATGTGTTTGCATGTAGCCAATCAGCAATATGCGGCTGTTCTTTTGGCTGACTTTCAAAACCAGAAGAAAAGCAGCCACCGTGCTAATTGTGGCTAGGTTTCGAACTGAAAATGTTTTGTGACAGTTGAAAGAATTTAAGGAGGAAGCAAGATCGGTTTAATGTCAGCTGCAATTAGATAATCAAGCTTTTAAATCCTCATCTGTTGATGCCTTACCCAGAGTTAAGGGGGCTATATGCTGGAGGGGGTGGTGGAGAGTAGAAGAGTTTCCCTGCATAGAAAGAGCATTTCCAAGGCTAGCAGAGCTAAGGCCTGAGCAAGCTTGCAGGTTGTCTGGGTGCACACTTGCACTGAGCGGTTTTCTTGGCAGCTCTACAGGATGAGGCTCACTCTCAACACAGCCGACATATTGAAGCTGAGAGTCCAGGCGAACCTAGATGCAGAAGGAGAGGCAGCTCTGTACACAATGTAGCGTCTTCTAGGATGGTTGGGCGTCACCTTTCGTCAGGTATTTTATTACTCATTGGCCCCTTTAGAGCAACAAGAGGAGGAAAAAAAAGGGAGGGGGGCAAATAGCATCTGCTTCTGTTAAATCAGTTTATTACATAATGTTTTAGAGGCAGCAGCAGCACAGCGTCCTAAGCTTTTGGCTGCCTTTCAGGTTTGATAAAATGGCGTCCTCAGAGAAAGAGCTGCTTGCTATAGATATGCTGCGCTGGGCAGAAAAATGAAGTTATTATTTGTCATTATCTACTGCTGTTTGGTTTTGGAGTGTTAGTATTTCACAGAGTACTCATTATCTAATAATGAAGAATGTTCTCTTTTATGCTGCTCAGCTCTTTTCCTGAATACATTAAAGGTTCAGAGGGAGCATACTTCGTTGCATACCGTGGCAAAAAGAGAAGGGGGAAAAAAAGAAAGAAAAGAAAATTAGGTTTTTCCACTTGTGTGGCTTAGTATTGGATTCTGTCTGTAAATGAAGCTGTTTTATTTTGGGCTGTCCCTTAACTCTTTCATATCTGCATTAGTATTTCTGGCACAGTCTTAGAATTTAAGCTTTTATACAGTAATTCTTGTTGGATAAACTTACAATTTCCACCTAAATGTTTATAGTTGCAAAATTCAGAACACAGACATAAATACTTCACCTATTATTATTTTAAAAAACCAAATTCTTATAGATTTCTAACACCTTTAAAAAGGACTTGACCCTCAGGTTATACATGCTATAGAAATCAGGGGGAGCCTCTTAATAATAAATAAACTTTTACAGACTAAAATAGATTCTTTGTGCATTTAAAAAAAACCCTTTTTTGTCTTCATCCTGAATATCCACATTATTATACATAAGTTTTGTTTTTATTCTGCTATAGAAATTTTATTTATTCATCTAATTTATACACTTAGAAGATTGCCTTTTAAAATGCCTTAACTGGTCTTTTAAATAAATAAGAAACACACTGTTGAGTTTAACTGTTAAAAATACCTTTAATTGTTCAATATAAAGAATATTGTACTGCCAAGTTTTTATTTTGATGAATCATAATTTAGAATATAGTTTTTCACTTCATCCCAAAAAGATTCAAGGTTTTTTTTAAAAAATGAAAAATTTCCAGTTATTTATAGAAGGCTTAAATATAATTATTTTTCTCTTGGTTTGTAATTCACATTGCAGAACAAAACGTTATTAGAAATAGCTAATTTATTAATATTTAAAATGTCCTGTGTACGTACAAGAATAACCTCCCTTGAATCTCTTTGTAAATAGTTAAAACTACAACTCTTAATTTTCTTTGCTTTTCCTAGTCTCAAAAGCTAGCATTATGCTTTGCTTGATTAGGACATAAGTAAGGAGACTGCTTGCCCTCTTCTTCCTCATGGGTCAGGATTATATTGAACCCTCTGCCCACATTGTATCGTATTTATATGTATGGAATACTAACCATTACATCTAAGTCTTAATTTTCAGTGAAACAACTCGTTCTTCTATCTTTTTAATTTTAATATTTAAAAAAATCTTGAAAGTAACAATTAGGCCTATTGTTTCTAAGTTCAAGTCCTAAATTTCTGTGATACAACAATACGTTTTCTAAGATTTAAGGTACATTATACATCTTATAGGTATTGATTAACTTTATAAATTTGTTGAAATATTAAAATCATTTGATAAAAACTAATATAATTTACCTTTAACTTCTGTAATTTATAGAAATATATCAACCACAGTATAAGGTTAAGAAAGTTGGTTTTGTTAGTTGAGTCTTATAAGAGGAATTTAAGTATTGAATGTATCTAAAACCTGTATGTATTAGTATAGAGAAGAGTTATTTTATCATAGGTTGGAATTTTTAATGCATTGTTGTACCATGGAAGACTATATTTTAATGTATAGAAAAATCTGTACTTCACCTTTCTAATATATATCTTTTATGCCATCACATTTTTTCAGATGTGATGACAGGCTTTGAAATTGGAAATGTGTATGAAAATATTGTAATAAGCCATATTTGTATATTTGGTCATTGTCAGGTAATTAATTTGCATAATATTTGATTTTACAGACCTTGGCCACAGTGGATTGGGAGACAACTATGAGAATACTCACTGGGGACAGCAGCCCACTTTCCGAAGTGAAGCCAGTTGCGGCTGGGATAAAGTGATAATAGACAGGACTGACAAGGAAGCGTGGCCTTCCATTACAGGAACTGAGACTGAGTCTGCCTCAGAATGTACTACAGACACTGACTCTGCCTCCAACTGTGGCTCTGAGAATAGTAGCATGGCTACAGGGAGTGCCCAAGGCAACTTCACTGGACATACAAAGAAACCCAATGGCAATAATGGCACCAATGGAGCACTCATCCAAAGCACTTCTAACCAGAGTGCCCTTGGAGCTGGGGGAGCAAATGGTAATGGAAACTCGACCAGAGTGTGGGGTGTTGCCACCAATTCTAACTCTGGCTTAGCTCACTGCTCTGCTAGTGGTGGGGATGGAAAGATGGACAACATGATTGGAGATGGTAGAAGTCAGAATTGCTGGGGTGCTTCCAACTCAAATGCTGGCATTAATCTTAACCTTAACCCCAATGCCAATCCAGCTGCCTGGCCTGTACTTGGACATGAGGGAACTGTGGGAGCAGGCAACCCTTCCAGTATTTGCAGTCCAGTCAGTGCCATAGGTCAGAACATGGGCAACCAGAATGGGAACCCAGCAGGCACCTTAGGTGCTTGGGGAAACTTGTTGCCACAAGAGAGCACAGAACCACAAACGTCCACTTCTCAGAATGTGTCTTTCAGCGTACAACCTCAGAACCTTAACACTGATGGACCAAATAACACTAACCCCATGAACTCTTCACCAAACCCTATCAATGCAATGCAGACAAATGGACTGCCAAACTGGGGCATGGCTGTTGGCATGGGGGCCATCATCCCACCCCATTTGCAAAGCCTTCCTGGTGCTAATGGGACATCAGTTTCTCAAGTCAGTGGGGGTAGTGGTGAAGGAATGGGCAATTCAGTGTGGGGAATATCCCCAAATAATCCTGCCACAGGAAACAGCAATTCTGGGTTCAGTCAGGGGAATGGAGACACTGTGAACTCAGCATTAACTGCTAAGCAAAATGGATCCAGCAATGCTGTGCAAAAGGAAGGGAATGGAACAAGTGCGTGGGATCCTGCCAGTCCTGGAGTCTTAGCATGGGGCAGGGGCAATGGCAACAATAGCGTTGGTAGTATGCATTCTGGTGCTTGGGGACATTCAAACCGCAGCACTAGCAATGGTATTAATGGTGAATGGAGCAAACCCCCAAACCAGCATTCCAATAATGACATCAGTGGAAAAGGATCAACAGGGTGGGATAGCTCTAGTGTTACCAACCAGAATCCTGCCATGCAGCAGGGCAATGATCAAATAAACTCTTGGGCCAAAGCTGCAGCAACTGGCAACACAGGTAGTGAAGGAAGCAATGATAGCAATGGAAGTCAAAATGAAGGCAGTACTGGAAGAGAAGGCCCTGGAGAGTGTCGAAGAAGAGACAAGGGAATGATAGACCAAGGACAAGTCCAACTGCCAAGGAATGACCTTGACCCAAGGGTTCTTTCCAACACTGGATGGGGACAGACGCCTGTAAAACAAAACACTGCCTGGGAATTTGAAGAATCTCCAAGGTCTGATCGAAAGAATGACAATGGAACTGAGGCCTGGGGTTGTGCAGCTACTCAGCCTTCAAATGCAGGGGGCAAGAATGATGGGTCCATCATGAACAGTACAAATACCTCTTCAGTATCTGGGTGGGTCAGCTCTCCACCTGCATCCGTTCCAACTAATACAGGTTGGGGTGATAACAATAACAAAGCGCCCAACGGCCCTGGGGGATGGGGAGAGCTAACAAATTCAACTGCTGTCAATAATGCTGCTGCTGCCAAAAGTGGCCACACTTGGAGTGGGACCACAAATCAGGAGGACAAGTCGCCTACTTGGGGGGAACCTCAAAAACCCAAATCTCAAAACTGGGGAGATGGACAGAAATCAAATCCAGGCTGGACTTCAAGCGGTGGAGATTGGGTTGATTCCTCATCTATCCCTGGACACTTGGGAGATGGGAAAAAGAATGGTTCTGGATGGGATGCTGACAACAGATCAGGGTCTGGTTGGAATGACACTACACGTTCTGGGACCAGTGGATGGGGAAATGGCACAAATAGCAAAGTTAATACAGGTACAAGCTGGGGAGAATCTTTAAAATCTGGTCCCCAACAAAATTGGGCTTCTAAATCCCAGGACAACAATGTGAGTAACTGGGGAGGAGCTGCTTCTGTTAAACAGACTGGATCAGGATGGGTTGGTGGACCACTCCCAGCCAAACAGAAAGATAACAGTGAAGCAACTGGGTGGGAAGAGCCCTCTCCACCCTCCATTCGGCGCAAGATGGAGATAGATGATGGTACCTCAGCTTGGGGTGATCCAAATTACAATAACAACAAGACTGTAAATATGTGGGATAGAAACAATTCTGTAATCCAGAGCAGTACCACAGCTACCACCACAACCACCACTATCAACGCAAACATGGCTGAATCTCAGCCACCGCACCAGTCAAGTGCCCAGTCAAACCGGTCCCCTCTGCTTGGCCCAGGTAGGATATATATTTTGATTTTTTTTAGCATAAAGTAATAGTACTTACTAATTTATGTACTCAACCTTAAATATACGTTAATATTTAAGATGAAAGTATTAAGGTAATAATGGCGAACCTTTCTGGCACCGAATGCCCAAACCAGAATGTGCATGCGTGCTGGAACCCCGGAAGCTCAAAGACCAGCTGGCCAGTGCGCATGCCTGCACTGGCCACCTGGTCTACTGGTTTCCGGTGCGCACCGGCCAGCTGGTCTTCGGGTTTCCGGGGCTCCGGCATGCACGAAGATCAGCTGGCCAATGCACATGCACATGCCGTAATCCACAAGAGCAGCTGGTGGTG
This sequence comes from Masticophis lateralis, assembly GCA_030761175.1. Classification (NCBI taxonomy): domain Eukaryota; kingdom Metazoa; phylum Chordata; class Lepidosauria; order Squamata; family Colubridae; genus Masticophis; species Masticophis lateralis. Next base: position 116,552,727 of record JAUDYJ010000002.1, read on the forward strand.
ATGATATGCGTGCCAAAAGAGAGGGGTCTGCGTGCCACCTCTGACATGCATGCCACAGGTTCGCCATCACGAGTACAAGGTATAAATATAGTTTCCAATATGTTGCTTGCATGAAACTGATTTCTTTTCCATCCAAAGTGCAAAACTTAAGCAGGCATGAAAGGCTGACAATACAGTTCTATCCATAGCTGCTCAAAATAAAATATTAAATTCAGTTAAGCTTAATTTCAGATAAGTGCGTTTTAGATTGTCACTTGAATTAGGAAAGCAATGTAATTACATAGATTTAAATGAGCAGCAAGATTATAAAAATAAAATTGAAACAGTGTCCAACAAAATGAATCTGTGGAACACTCACTGTCATTAAAAAAAAAAGCATTACAAATTCCTTGTTCTAAAGAAAAAGTAGAAAAGATGCAAAGGAAATCATATTGGGTAGAGACACTAGTGACCCCCTTTCTTCAGAATACATTGAACCAAATAAATGTGTTTGGGATCATAGATTGACAGTTCAGCATTACTGACTAACACTCAAGTCCATCAACACTTCACATAACCGATTCTAAAAATACTGTCTTCATAATTTGTGCCATATTTCTCTTTTCTTAGTTCTGTTTTCTCACATTACCTGTGTCTTGTTTAATCTTTGATTTTCATTATCAGATACTGCATCTGGTAGTGCAATCAGGTACTACATCTGACAAAGAGATATTTCTTCAGTTATTGCTAACCAAAAATCTGCTTAGTTATTGGAGTCAACTTTTTAAAAAATTCATTAGCTTTTATAAGGATATTTTTGTATGACAATATTGGAAAGCACTTACATTAAATAAACAATAGCAGCGAAACAACATTGATAACATTATAATGAAATGTCTGACAACTTCCATATTCTTTCTCCCCCCCCCCCGAATAATTCAGCTCATATTTAAAACTCTTCATTATTTAGTTTTAGTTGAAATGTGTTTGTGCCATTTTATGCATTTCATTTGAAACAGAGGAAATAGCACAAATATTTAAAGAAACAGTTTTCCATTCCATCCATTATAAATAGGAATTACCCATTTCTGATAAATATGAAGTGCCATATCTCTAGGAATGATTGAATATATTTTGATTAGATATGATAGCCACTGCTTCCAATTACTTTTGGATTTTAAATAACTATTAACTTACTCAAGTGGAACTGGAGTATAGGCAGCTGCAGTATTGTACTCTGCTTGGAATAAAAAGATCAAGCTTGAGAAGAATTTTCAGTTTGTATTTCTACAATTGCTGAATAATTGAAATACCTAATAGTTTGGAATAAAATAGAAACATGTCCATGGAGTATCTGCAGAAAAGTGAATATAAACCATATTAAGTAAGAAAATAAATAGTTTAATCAAAGTAAGAATTAAGCCAATAAGCTGCATATGTGCTTAAGCAGTTGAGAGCAGATTAGGAGCAACTGCATCATTTATCCAAATATTCCCCTACTACAAACAATACTTCCAGGCCTATCATAGTAGCAGAAGGGAACCTTTTCTGCCAATCCCTTTGGCTCATTGATTACAAAGTTAGTTTTTTTTTTTCATAATATGTATTTTGCTTATTGCAACCTCCCTGGATTGATAAAGATTCACACTTATTGGTTAGCTCAGAGGCAAATGAAATAACATATATAGTTAAAATACAACGTCAAAGTGTAGGGGGTGAGGAAAGCAAAAATGTGGTTCTGATAAAAATATGAAGAAATAAAATATTTAATTACCCTGCAATATAAAAGATAGAAGATGTAGAGGTCAAGGTGGTAAACATTCTTACCTACTGTTATGAAAATCACTGGATGATACAAAACAACACTTTTCCCTTTGGCCACCCCCCTCCCCAAAATGTCATTCTAGCTATGCATTGTCACATCTTTAGGCTTCTCTTTACATCTGAAGCTGAAAACTTTTTGATGTTTCATGCAGACCAACTCTTATTCCTCCATGTCTTGTAGAATCAGATAGCTTTTGATAATAGCATCAGCAGCCTTTCAAACACTTTCAGAATTTCCTTCATTGTCTGTTCAACAGTCCTGAAGTAGTATTTGCCACTAGTATGTCAAAATGGCAACAGACCCTTAAGGGCACTATATTTACTCTGTCTTGGTCTAAGGAAAGACCCCTAAAGCGATCAAATGAGGGGACTCCTTGCCACCACAACAAAAGCAATTTTGATGAACAGGGGTGGTACTCTGTCACTTTCCCTAATCCATTGTCTAATTGTTTGAATGAATGTTCCTCACATTGTGTAGTTCATGCTACAAAGTGCTGAAATTTTAGGGGATCATCAGACTCCAGTTTGTATATCAATGGGATAACATTATGTGGCCTTTATTTTAGATTAGTTCTACTAAATATATTAACCAGAGACCAATAGTACATTTTATAATAGTAATTTTAAAGGTTTCCTTTTCTTCATCCATGTAGAAGGTGTCCCATAGGACAATTGTGCAGTTGTCTTTAGAAAAGGCTTACTTGGAGGGGCCTCTTTGTAGGATGAATAACTGAGAGGCTATAAGTCAAACCATGCCAATGATTATTGGCATGGTGAAGGGACACTGCTTATGCTTTTCTATAGCACATTTCTGACAGTGTGCATCAGGCTGGGTGGATGGTTTTGAAGACCATTTAATATCATTTTGAATATAGAACTAAAAACTATAGTAATGGAGATGGGATTTAATTATGAGAATCCTTGAAATTCCATTTACATATATTTTTTGTGTTTGAAAGATGATTGGGTATTTCCTCAAGTTTGAGAAAGTAGTTGATCGGTTTTTCCTAAAAATTCTAGAATAAAGTAGCACTATTATATCACAATAGGATAGGATAGGATAGGATACAGTGCATTAAGAATACTAAATATTACTTACTTTATTTTATATCTAGTAATTCTAGAATATTCAAATAAATTTGAACGATATTAGTCATATGGCTCCAAGAGCATTCTGGATTCTAAATTCTATTAATGTTATGCAACTACATTATTGTAGTTAAGACTACATTTCTTTTTTAGGTTACCATTGTATAAATGCAATGTTGTTTGTCTTAGTTCATTTGAGAATACATAGCTGATTAAAGAACTAGCCTCCATTAATAAATTATTAATCATCTTTTTTAAAACAGTTAAAGAATATACCATCAAACTGTCAAGCATGGATAACATTTTACACTTAAGTCAACCTGAAGATTTTAAGGAAGTTCAAATAATTATCTGGAATGGTTTTTATTTGGACCAGCAAGAATACTTGGCTATATGAATCAGTTTAGTTTGAAAGCTTACATTCAAAATTTTTTAATTTGTGTATGTAATCTTTCCAGTATCTCGCAATTTGCCCTCTTCAATCGGGTTCTCTCATTTTCCATACTGAGCCAATGAAAAGACCTGAATGCCTTTTTTTTTTTTTTTTTTTTTTTGGTTTAGAATAATTTTACTAATGTCTTGCTTTGCTTGGTTGTAGTGTTTTGTATATACATATAAATAGTGCAAATATCCATAGCTATTCTTAAAACATTAGTAGAATTTGGATCCACCCCAGGATTTAAATATCAGCAACACCCAACTTATTATTTAAGATTGTTCATGCTAGCCATCATTATGATTTTGCAACTTTTTTTGGATTCAGTTTGATCTCTGGAGAACCTTACAAACTAAGAGTGTCTTAATGCATGTTATTGTTGTCATATAATTATAACTAATTTGGAATGGCATGAACTCCCTTGTGAGTAAGAATTTACATAGTATGTGGCTCAGTACACAATGTATTTAGTGATTATTTATATCTTACAGATTGATTATTTTTAATCATTACTGAATTTAAAGAGAACTATGAGAAACTGTTCTTTTTCTTTAACAAGAGTAGATGTTCTAGTGTTATTATAATATTGATCCTGATTCAGTAGAGAAGCTGAAAGCTTTTAAAAGAATACATATTAGAACATTTCAATATCTTTCCAGCAGCTGTTCTTAAAGGGGAATATTTAAAAAATCCGTTACAAACTTAATCTAGGCTGTTTTGGAGAAGAATCCATTCAATCTGTAGCTTATAACCTTTCATATTTTTTCTTCTGTAAAGTGGAAGTTCCACTTTATAGCTTCTTATTTGGCAAAGTAACCTGTGAATTATGATTTATTTTATCAGACTTGTACTAGTTTGTTTTCTTGAAGTTTCTCTATTTACATAGTATTTACTATCTATTTCATGGCTTCCTTATAATATTTAATTGTACTTAATTTCCTGAATGGTAATGTAATTATGGCAGGATATGATTACATAATAAATCAATTAGTGAAGGTTTTTTTAACATAAAGTCCTGTTAGTAGCAATCTCAAATCTATATATGAACATGGGTTTCTTACTTCAGAGCTCCTACTTTATAAAACACTCCTATTTATATCCATTCTGTTGATTTGGTAGTTCTTTTCTGCAGTTTTCAGAACTGCAGAAAAGCCAGTTATTCCTTATTCCATTGCTTTTCATGTCTTTCCCTAATTTTTCAAAACCTTTCTACTTTGTTAGCAATTTTTTTTAAAGGCCATTTTATGCAATATGGCCCTTTGGTTGAAAATAAAGTCAACCAGATTCTGGGTTTCTGGTTATTGTTTTAGCATTCCAACCAGTTTTAATATACAAAATGCTGGGTAGACCATATTATCCTTGTGATAAGCTTCTAAAGTCATTCCTTTGTTCTTGGATAAGGACTTGTCCAAATGTTTCTAACTGATCGATAAACAGGGATTTGGGCAAAGGTCTTGAAGAAACTCCTTCCACTACCCTAGTTTTGAGATGTAGAATACTGAAGAGATGTCATTCTTTAGAGGGCCCAGAAATAACTTTTCTTTTTATATATTTGACTACAAGATGTTTGAATACTCTATCAAAATAGCAACAAAATTGAACATACTTCTTTAACACACAATAACTGTTAACAGACTGGCTTATTCAAAATGGGTTAAAAATTATTGTTTCATGATACATGAAACAAGGGTTGTTGCTGTATTGAAAATAGGAGGAGGAGAGTGTATTAGATACATTGAGCTATTTATAAAAATAATAAAGGTGATATACAAATAAATAATATATAAAAATAAGTGTGTAAAACTTAATAGTTTTAAGATTTACATCAAATGTTTAAGAATAGCATATAGCATTAAAAAACATTTTAATTAAAAACCAGAGAGAAAAAGTGTATTTTAAAAGCCCTTATAAAAGTTATGGATGAAGCCAGCATTGTTTTTCTCAGAGTGAATTTCAGAGTTTTGCTTTGAATGAATTGGAAAATTCTTGTGATTTCAGTCATCCAAATGGAAGAGTTTTGTTTATTATGGAAGTGTAATATTTTTATAACCTAGTTATAAGTTAATAAAAGTTATATTTTTTATAACTTAGTAAATTGTGAAAAGATTTGAATGGGAAACAATTTAGCAAAGGATTCTTATTGTAGTGTAGTGATTCTTGAATCTTCCTTTAAGAAAAGAAAGGCAAATCTTACTTTAGGTGACTAAACTTTATCTGAGCTTGCGTCAAGTTGTCCGTAATTTTTAAGTAAAATAATTGAAACATGTATTAACAATTAATTTTGTGTTTTGCTTTCAACATGGTTTTTCAATTTCTGATTTCAGCAGGTTGGGGAGAGATGCCTGCTGTCCATGCAAAGCCTGAAGCTTCATGGGGAGAACCTTCCTCCCCTTCTGCTGCAGTTGATAATGGCACTTCAGCCTGGGGGAAGCCCCCTAGCAGTGGTACAGGGTGGGGAGATAACTCTGCTGAGTCAGCAGGGACATATGGAAGAGTGAGCGCACCAGCTGCTGCCCCAGCACTGTGCAAACCAGGTAAAATCTGTAGTTCATTGATTGGCTTGGCTAAGACAGAAGAAAAAAATACTCCTGCTTTTACATTCTTTTTCAATTTAAATAGATATTATTTTATGTTGTGGAAGATGAAAGATGTGTCAGCATCTAGAATTGCTGTCCTTTTTGTTGATTCATCTGTAGGCTCTCCAATTTTATACCATTGAAGTAAAATATGGTGTTGCTATGATTACAGTTGGCAAGATTTAAAGAGACTAGGGAAGCTTGCTTAAATCTTCCATTTTTTCCCCCCATAGCTTCTAAATCTTCTATGCAAGAAGGCTGGGGCAGTGGTGGAGATGAAGTAAATCTCAGTACAAGTCAGTGGGAAGATGAAGAAGGAGATATGTGGAATAATACTGCTTCACAAGAGAGCAATTCCTCTTGTAGCTCCTGGGGGAATGCCCCAAAGAAAGGACTTCAGAAGGTAGGACTGAAACAGCTGTGTTACAAATATCAACAATTTAATAGTCAAATGGTTCAAGCAATGATACTGCTTTCTTTACTGAATAACTCAAATCAATTATTATTGTTACAGACCAGCATATTTTATTATTCTATGGAAGAGAAGCCATTGTTTCTATGTTTTGTTGTTGATGTTGTTGTTGTTGTTGTATGCGCCTGATACTCCAAAGCAAATATGGTTAACAAAACTAATTCTAAGCAGCATGCATTTTATAGAACCATAAGCTTTTATTAAAACCATATTGCAACAATCACATCAATACAAAAGAATTAGACTACTAAACAGTTGCCTTATAGTCTCAGCAGACAAGAATTCCAAAGTCAGCTGAAAAGGCCAGAGTCCCATACCTCAGTCACACCTTAAGAGAGGAGGATCTACAGCATGCCCTTTTGACCCCTGCCTTTTTGATGGACAGGTTCTACCAGGAGCAGAAGACCCCAAAGCTAGCAAGGATCCAATCTTATTAGGGGCTTTACAGATAATAGCCAGAATCTTGGTGGAAACACTCTGCTTTGTCTCTTTAATAAGATTGTTTGCCATTACTGTGGGTCACATCAGTTATGGGTTTAGTTTGCCCATTTGGATTAACATAAATATTGAAATTATCATTTAACTCTCAAAGAAGTCTCACTGTTTTATTACATCTTGATATATGGAGGAGAATTGTTTGTGACTGGCATGGCCCATAAACTTAATAAAATATGAATTATTCAGTTAAACCTATGGGAAAATTACTCCAGAAATATTACTAATTTAGTATTCTTATTCTTGAATTAAGAATAAGAATATATACAAACACAATTTAGGTGTCCACTTGATCTTGTGAAGCAAAATAAGACACTGAAAAAACTTACTAAGATTATTTTTTGAGGGGCTATAATTTATTTAATTGATCATAGATTATGTATTTATATTTATGATAGGGTTTATGCCCCACGTTAATCAATCAACTCTTGGAGGCTTAAATTGAATAAAGCAAAATAACAGTCTAAGCATAGAATACTAGTCATCCCCTCCATTATCCATGAAACATTATTTTCCTCCCCCAGTTTCCCCAATTTCTATTATTTTTGTATTAATTTTGGGTTATTGTACTTTAATTTTGATTCCATAGTTTTGTACTTTGCTTCAGGATAACTAAATACATTAAATGAATAATTTAAAATGACTAAAAGAAAAAGCTCAACAATTAATGTTAGATGCACAAAATGCAGCCAAGCTGTGCTTTTTGCAAATTCAGTTCTCCACTTTTCCATTTAACACCAATAAGAATATCTGCCTTCGTCTTTAAAGAAACATTTCCTCCATATGTCTAACTGAGGAATTTCAAATGCTAATTTAATTTGAAATTAGGATCAAACTATAGTTTACTCATTTATTCATTAATTGCAGTTTAAACCTAAGGCCTCAAAATTTATATGAATGCCTGCAAGTCTCCAAAAATTGTTAATCTCGCAGGATAGGTTACTCTGATCAATAAAAAAGATCTACTTCTATCTTTTTATTTTCTGATCCATAGGAATAGAAGAGAGAAACCTGGTGGTAAACCCAAAAATCACTGCTGTTTCTATTTACTGCCATGTCCAAAATGCTTCATATTCAAAATATTATACTACATAATCATATATATCTTGGCCTTACTGATAATTGAAGGGAAATATATATATTTAGGCTGCAATCCTATATCTACTTAGTAGGAAATAAGGCAGGGCTACCATTAGGGTTACAAAAAGCTCAGTATTTTCTTTGCTGCCATCTAATGGTTGTCCAGATTTGCCAGTGCTAGAGTAAAGTTCATTAAATGCAATAGGCTTTTTCTGAGTACATACGTTTAGAATTTGGTTTTCTTATTTCTTTTCATTTTCCTAGGGCATGAAGACATCTAGTAAGCAAGATGAGGCCTGGATCATGAATCGTCTGATAAAACAGCTTACAGACATGGGCTTCCCAGTAAGTTATATTCAAATTTCAACATATTCTAAATGTGAAACTGATTCTCTTCTAAGCAATACATAACATGTCATTAAGATCAGACTAAGTGAGTTGACAAAAAACTAGCTGATAAATTTCAAAAAAGATACAGAGTATATCTAGCTATTGCTTCTAGGTAGAGGTAATAGCATGGAGTGAGGGACAGAAAGGGGATAATTTCAAAAGTTGAAACCAATGTGAAACCAGCTCTGTCCCTTTTGTCCAAATGAAGCACGGTAGTACATATTGAAGGAGACTGAGCTTGGGTCACAGTGCTCCTTTTGTCATATTTATGAAAGCAATTAATCTTGTAGATGCCTGGGATTAGAGGCTCTTAATTTTCATTCTGGAAAAATTGGCAGAAAGCTGGTTAAAGGTAAAATTGTTTAGCATGTAGATTATGGTAACTTGTTAAGAACCAGTTTCCTTGTACAGAATTACATTTTAGCAATCTCTGAGAATTCTATTTTACTTTCAAAAGATGTTTTAAAAATCAGATTAAAGACTCCTGAGGATATTTTTTTGATATCAGTTGTAGATTGCCTGAGGAAGTCTTAATGTAATTAGTAACTTGTTACAAAACAAAAGATTTATTAGTTTTGCAGATTCTTTTGTATGTCCAGCGTAACATTTTTTTTCCGTGTCATTCTTCCAGTCTGTCATTTTTAAATCTACTTTCAAAGTCACAATCAAGTCAGATAATCCTTGTCCTCTCAGACACAGATAAAATTAGTTTCTGGTTCCATTGTTCGAAAATATCCTTCAGTATGTCCAATGTTAATATACTGTATTTTGTTTCATTTTGTACAGACAGTCCCTGGATTAAGAACATCTGGGCATGCTCTGATGAGTAGTGAGCTGCTTATTACTAAAACTGGCAGATACATTATCCTTTCTTAAGCCAAAGAACCACTGAATCTTCACAGTATTTTTATGATGTACTGAAGCTGTGTTTTTCATATACAGCCTATTTTCAATAGTTCTTTAAAACATTGCACAACTTCAGCTGTTCATTGGCTTGAGGAAGGTGAATGCCATCCACCATTTTTAGTAAAAGGCAACCCATTTTTAAGTAAGAGTTTCAATTTACATACAAATTCAAGTGAATGACAGAGTTAGGAATCAAACTCGTTCTTAATCTGGGGGGGCTGCCTGTATTAACAAGTCGAGTAAATTGAAATTAAGTTTAAAAATCTTGCTCAAAGTAACAAGGTATTTTACTGCAAATTTGTGAAAGAGGAAGAAGGGATTGGGCGCAATCCTAAAACATCAGCATTGATAAAATCACCATCAATCAATTGCAAAAGACAGCTTTGCTTGGAATGGCTTGCATCCCATGACAATACCTTTCACACTATCAAACAACATCTCTCTATCCCTGGTCTTTGGGAAAGACTTGATAGGTGGATAAAAAATGCCAACTCTTGTCTAAACATCTGGCTGACTGTGTGATGGACCAGAATTTATTAAATTTGTATGCTGCCCAATTCTCAGTGACTCTGAGTGATTTAAAGAAATTACAACAAAATCAATAAAAGTTAAAAGTTGGCAAGAATGATAAAGTGAGTAGTCTCACTCTCCCTTGCCAAAAGCCTGAATGAAAAAAGAAGTGAATAAGATGATTAGGAGAAAAAAATCAAAACACCAGTAAAATGGGTTTATGGAGAAATCTGTGTAAACCTATCATTTAATTGTTCTACAGATTATTTGAAAAGGTTTATGCTAGGGTATAGTATGCAGTTTTGGGTTGTTGTTGTTTTTGTAGTCCAGCATTTATAGTTACAAGATTTTACTATTTTTATTGCATATTATTTTTTTGGTCTTTTTATTATTAATATTCTTTGTTTTAAAACAATTCAAAATGCAGATAAAATACCAAGAAACAACACAAGAGCAAACTATCCTTAAAGTTAAAAAGCAAACAAACAAATGAAAAAGATCTATATTTTAAACTTACAGTTACTAGTTTACTGAAAATATTATATATTACTATATAATCAGATACAAAATATTATTTAAAATATAAAATCTGTGCCAAAGAATAACATATTGCTTCATCCTTTGGTAGAAAATATTACCTTTTCCAAAACGGCTAAGTTGCACATTTCTAAAAGCCAATCTAGTATCTAGAATAATGTCACTTTTCCAATTTCTCATTATTATTCTTAGACATCTCACATGCACTGTACAGTCATAATTCCTTATAGATAGTCTGATTCCAAAGCGTTGATGAATAATTCAACATCACATTAACTTCTTTAACATTTAAAGGTTTCCCCATAAATCTACTTATGTACATTAAAATACTATTTCAGAAAAGTATCATATGTTCAATGAACCCTTAATTTTTTTTTACATCTTCAACAAGAAAGACTGATGTTTTTTAAATATATTCTTTAAGGTGTTCCCATTTACTGTAAATATAATTATTTTTATGAATCAGATTTAATTTCAAATCTGTTGATATCATTTTAACATTTATAAGAATATGAAGCCTTTGAAGGTCATTTTGGCTCTTTCTAGTTCTTTGGTTCATGTTTCAAATATCACAGTAATGCCTAGTTTAAATATTCTTGATTTTTGATAAAGATATGTTATGGATTTATCTTCTGAAAGCCTCTATTACCTCTATCTTCTGAAAACCTCTGCCTCTATTACCTATTTCTATACAATTGTTTCAAAACGATAAAGCTCCTGGCCTTCACTGTTTTCTAAAAATTTAATAGTTTAGTAAAAAAATAATAATAATTGATTTATTGGATGCACCTAAAACATAATGGACTGCAAGAAAAGAACCCAGCTCAAAGGTTATCAGAAAAAATCTTCATTTCAACCCTAAACTACAAATATTCTCCTCTATAGAATGGACTATATTTTTTCAGAGTCCTGTCTGTGGGCACATGCACCATCACCCCAGCCCAGCTCCATCATGTTTCTCCATTTTGTTTTTCACCATCGTTTGTAGGACAAAAAAAGAGAGTGAAACAGCATTCTGCCTTCGTTGCGGTACATTTGCTGTTGCTGCCTCCGCGGCCTGCCCCTTGCTCAGCACAGTGAAATTTAACATGCTTCACAATGGGGGAAACAAGGTCCCGACCTCCTCCTGGAGGCCATTATGACGCGGAGCCACAATGCGACCCTGCGTCATCATGGGCTCGCTCTTGCCTCCCGGATATCAGTTGCTTTTCCTGCAGAGCTGCCTTTGTTGGATTGCCCTGCCTCTCCACCGTCCAGCTGGTCTTCGGCTCTCTGCCAACCAGCTGAGCGTGGGCACACTGCTCCCGGGCTCCTCAGCTTCCGGATGTCAGATTCCCACCACCCAGCACCAATTCAGGGGTTCCTTCCCTCCCCCTCCCCCCAGGGAGAAACAGGGAAAGAGAGAAGGAGAAACAGAGGGAGGCACAGAGAGAGAGAGAGGGAGGGAAAGAGAGAGAGAGGGAGGAAAGAGAAACAGATGGAGGGAGGGAAAGAAAGAGGGGGGAAAGAGGGAGGGAGGGAAAGAGAGCGGGGAAAGAGGGAGGGAAAGAGAAATGATATTACAAAAGTTTTTGTTTTTTATTGTTTCTAAATATAATATTTCAAAAGCAGAAAAAATGAAGGCATAAAAGTGCATTTATGATGTTTTTCTTAGAACAATTAGATGAACTCTGCATTGTTTATCATTATTTTCCGTAGTAAAACTTCATGATTCAAGTTAAACTGCTGTGTTGGCACTTTGCAATAAATAGGTTTTGGGCTGCAGTTTGGGCATTTGGACTCTAAAAGGTTCGCCATCACTGCCTTAGGCGCTAACATCACACAGTTATATAGAGGGTTGATTTTTTCATTTCCATATATTAAGTATCTTGGATTTTACATTTCTCAAAATATTTCTAGATATGTAATGTAGAAATAAATACTTTGAATTTTTTATTTTAAAAAACGAATGGGATATAAATAGAGAAACTAAAATCCCCTTACATTTGTGGGGTAAAATGAATATTATTAAAATTAATATTCTTCACTTTATTTATGTCCTTAGAGGTATCATAATATGAATACCAAATAAAATTTTTCTTCAGATTGACAGGCTACTTAATTTATTTGCAATAGTAGTCCACCAAGGTTTCCATTAGCTAAATTGAAATTACCATTTGAGAATGGTGGCTTTAATTCATCTGATTTGAAAACTATCATTGGGGTTATATTTTATTAGCATTGCAAATTAAAATTTAGTAAAATAACATCCTCTATTGGGATTATGTTGGAATTTTATTATTTATTCCCCTTGCGGTCATGACAAGTTCTTTGAACAACATGTATTTGAAAGTACTGTTCCCAGACTGTGAGAATATTGGGGCAGATTAATTTTTGATAATGACACATATGAATATTTAACTCCTTGGAAAATTTCTACTTTAAAAATGGGTGGTAAAATGTTATTGGAAAGTGTGGGCAAAATCCAGGATAATGACTTCAAATCAATAATTGTGTAATCATATTAAGGATTTTTCCCGATTCCAAGTTGAAATTTTCTAGTTCACAACAGTTTTCAACTTAAGCATTTTTGATGGCTCAGAATAGGCTATATCAAGGGTGTCAGACTCAAATTTCATTGAGGGTTGCCTCAGGGTTGTGTTTGACCTCGAGGGGCCAGGGTGGGTGTGGCCAGGTGGATATAGCCAGCTCAACATCACTTGTATCAGGGGCACCTGTGGTGACCCAAGCGCTCTGCTAGCAAAAACAGGCTCCCGAGCTCCGTTTATAGCTGCGACGGCCTCCTGCAAACCTCTGCCAGAGAAAATGGAGCTTGGGAGAGCCGCGTGCAGTCCTCCCAAGCTCCATTTTCACTGGCAGAGGCATTGCTGGCGAGTCCTTCGCTGTTTCCAGGATGGCCCTGTGGGCCAGATCTAAGCAGCCCATGGACCAGATCCAGCCCTGGGCCTTGAGTTCGACACCCCTGGGCTAGATGCCTTGGCCATTTCAGTGGTATCTGAGATTCTTTCTATTACATGGAATCCATGACATGGGTTATGGGCTATGATTGCCAAACATTGGCAATCATATTGCTTATTTCCAGTTTGTAGACAATTATTTCCAGTTTGGGGGCAGGCTCTGAAACTGAACTGAGGGGCTTATATTTTCCATAGAAAATTTGAAAGCTGGCACCATGGCTATAGGCACCATTTCCTATTTCAAATGGTTGAACCTAAAATTGATATTTTAAGTTTAAGTTCACCAGCTGTTGCACACCTAGACATTTCTTGATCTGCAGGTCTTGGCAGGTGATCAGTTATATGTATCTCTTTGCTATGAAAAGCTTTGCTGTTTCAACATATTAACTTGCTGTTTGGGCACAGGGCACAGTCCCTCCCCCACTTTAGTTGCAAATGTCTGACTATTACCTGTTGAAATGTCAATTATTATCACCTCTTAACATAAGGAGAGTATACTTGAGGTGCTTGTAGAATGTTCTTATATATAGTTATAAACTCTGTTTTGTGCAGTTAGTAACCAACACATTTTCTTATTTTTGCAGAGAGAGCCAGCAGAAGAGGCCTTAAAGAGTAACAGTATGAATCTAGATCAGGCCATGAGTAAGTACTTTTGTAAATGATATACCTGTCGATATGAGTGATAATTGTTCTGTTTCAATGAAATAAACTGCATTATTTTAAAACCATTTTATGTAAGAATTTGGTAGGCTGTAAATCTGTACTAATTCAGTGCTTTAGAAGAGCATATTTATTTTAAATTTCAAGTTTTAAAATGTATTGATACTAAGAAAAGTGTAGTGAAAGCAATATAAATGTAACTTCATCTTGACTTGGATAAAGATTCCTAATTTGCTTGTGACATTTTCATATTTGCTTTACTATTTACAGGTGCTCTGCTGGAAAAGAAGGTGGAAATGGACAAGCGTGGAATGGGAGTAGCTGACTACAATGGAATGGTCACCAAACCCCTTGGCTGCCGCCCACCACCGATCTCCAAAGAGTCTTCCATGGACCGCCCCACCTTCCTTGACAAGGTAGGGGCAGCATTCTGGAGTTAAAAATAAATAAATAATGGAAGATGACAACAACTGGTGAAAGTTTGATTAACAAACGAGAAAATAATAGAGATAGGTATTCTCTTTGCTTGTCTCCTGTTGATAATCTCATTCTCTAAACTTTCTAACTTGCTGTAGTAAGATTACAGGAATCAACAGAATGCCTTAATCAGGAGAGACTCGCATGATTCAGCAAGTTAAAGCAATCAAATGACTTTTTCTTTTCTTCTGTAATTTAAATCCTAGTGTCCTTTAGAGTAGGGAAATAGTCTTTTGAATTTATCCTTCATTTATTTATTTGTCAAATTTGTGTAGCCTTTTATCTCACAACATGCGTATAACAGTCGAGCAACAACAAATATAAAAACAAGAAATATAAAAAAAAGTATAAAATCCAGATTAAAAATAAATATTATAAAAATATATACAGACCCTCAACAAAGGAAAAATAATCATCTAGCATATCTGAACATATCTACAGTTCCCTGGGAACCTCAGACCTGATTATATAACCAGGTCTTGGGACATTTCCAAAATATCAAAAAAGATGCCATCAGTCTAATTTCAAGGGAAAGAATGTTCCATGAAAAGGGCACCATGATAGAGATGTCTATCATGTCACTGGGACCCATCATATGTAGGTCCCTAGCTGATGGTATCCACAGTATGCCCCCTTTTCCAGATCTAGTCAGGCAGGCTGATGTGATTGGGAAGAGAATGTCTCTCAAATATCCCAATCCCTTGCCATGAAAGATTTTAAAGGTTACAAACAGCATCTTGAATTGGACCCAGATGCAAACTGGCAATTGCTGCACACAGCACAGAAGTATAACATGTCCTGTTAAGGATGTAGATAACTACTCACACCACTGCATTTTGTATCAGCTGAAGCTTCCAGATATTCTTCAAAGACAGCACTGCATGTAGAGTGCATATAATAGTTCAATCTGGAAATGACAAAGATATGAGTGATTGTAAGCAGGGCCTTCAAATCCAGGAACAAGCGCAACTGGAACATAAGACAAAGCTGTGCAAAGGCATGTCTTCCTAGCCTTGACTGCCACCTGCTCATCTAGCAGAAGTCACAAGTTTAGGAGGGTCCCCAGATTGCAAATAGAGTCTGTCTGAGGCTATGCAACCCTATCCAGTTTCAAAGATAGTATAGTCCTGGAATCAGTAATTTTCATTGTTTCAGAAGGACCAAAATCCAGGATCAGTATTCCTAAAAAACAGGAAGAAAATGTTTTAATCTTAGGAAGCTATAATTAAGGCAAAAATAATATTAAAAATCATACACTCTTTCTATATTTAAAATAGGATTTAACTTAAGAGAACTTTTCCCTTTCTTCCATTCAGGGTTGTGTGGTGTGTGTGTGTGTGTGTGTGTGTGTGTGTGTGTGTGTGTGTTCCCTAGCTTGCTTGCTTCATATAAATTACTTTGATATTAGTTGGCCTTTGAGTCCTTTTAATAGTATTGGTTTTTAATAGGCAGGTAGTCAATAGGTATATGAATAGAAACATCCATAACCAAATTATTGAATTAAATTTCTCCAGTATGTGACCAAATTGATATTTCACATTGCTCTTATCAAAAGCTGATAAAAACAAAATAAAATAAGTCAAATGTGCTAAATTCCAATTCTTTTAGAGTTTTGGGTACCTTTCAAATTAATTTTTATAGATTTTGCTCCCCATATTTAAATTGGCACTTATCAGAGAGATTAAGTTTAGAGCCATCTCTTAACCTCTTAACAACATTCCATGATATGCTGGATGTAAGCATTAGTTTTACAAAGTAGAACACTCGTAATTAGCAGAAAGACGGGATATTGAATACTGTTCATATTTGAGACTCAAGGCAGGATTGCAAAGAGCAGAGGGAAGAAATCTTTGAACCTGTTACTGTCATGCAAGCTGCAATTTGTGGAGCATGATGGATATCCTTGCAGAATGTTAAACATGTTGAGCTGAAAGGCCTTGAGGATATGACTAGAAAATGTCAGGGTCCTCCCTTAGGGCTTTCCAGCATTAAATAAACATCAGTTTGATTGATAATAAAGAAACATTGAGGCTTCTGGGGGGCAGAGTAGAGGGGAGAACCTCTAGCAGGATTTATTTAGGATGTCAAAGATTTTTTATATATGATTGGCATTGAATATTGTTTTCCCTGCTTCAGGAACATAGAGTATTCCCTGATAATCTGAGTGAATGGTGAGAAGATAATGCAAGTTAACTGTAAAATAATTATTTTTAGGAAGTTAATGAAGCACATGTATTCTTGAAGTTACTTTTACTAGCAAAGTACAGAGCAAGTTCAATACTTCTTTTCCTACCATGCTTCAGGTTTTAAGTTGAACGGTATTCCCCTGCTTAAGAGGATATTTAGGCATCAAAAAATTAAATATATATTTATAACGCATTGTAGAGTTCATTGTAATAATTCACCATGAAGTGATGGCATGAGTGGCCAAATGAAAATGCATGTATGCAAAGGTCCTTATAGTCAAACCCTACACCTGGAATTCAAACAAAATCCAGGAAGACCCCGAGCTGTAGACAAGCTCTGTCTGTGCAAGCATGATGCCATCCAGCATCAAAGATAGGCTGTCTCTCAACTCAATAGCTTGTGTGGACTGTAGGTCGTATTTAGCATGCAGTTACGTTTAATGCCAGTAGAATTCCTGTTTTATCATCCTTTCCCCCCCAATTAACACTTTCTCCATGGGAAGATTTATTATAGTTAGTTTCAAAATCTTCATAAATATTTTTGTAAAATTTTAAACGATCTACAGGAAATATTCTTGTATTTCAAGTCCATCTGATTCATTAATAACTTTCATTTATATTCATTTATAACTTTCCAAAATCAACGTATTAGTCACCCTTTTGCTTATTTTTTTAAAAAATCTTTTTAAAGTCCTTAAATTTCATTGAATGTCTTTCCTCAAGGATAGACGGAAACTCACCCGGTGTAACGAAACTTGCACTTCTGAAGGTTATCATCATCCAAAAGTCATTAACAAGCAATTTCCTAAGTTAAGAAAGGAAGTATGGAAATCCAATGTCCATTTGAAGGCATTGAACTATGGCTTAGGCATAATGACTTGCTCCAACTCCCAGAGCTCTAAAATGTGCAGAACCTGCTTTGTGGCATGCAAAGCAGGTTCTTTGCGCCACACTGCTAGGCTGGAGCTGGGGCGAGGCTTCACGCTGCATTGAAGCTCAAGAGCTCTTACAAACCCAGAGCTGCATCACACCAAGAAGCCCCAGCTGCCCAGCCCAGTCCTAGCTTCAGTCACGCTTGCTACCCTGTATTCCAAGGCCCCTGGTGCTCTGCACTCTGTTTCCCCAGCTGACTTTCACCATCTTTCTATTCCCACTTGCTGATGAGGCATGCATGGCCTGGCCCTTCAAGAAGCAGCTGCTAGCCACATTAGGCCATCTTCCCCAGGTCTTGTGAGGAGACCTCTGAGCATAACCTGAAGAAAAGATTTGTGTAGCCAATAACTGCCTTGTGGAGGGCCATGCTGGCCATGCTTACCAGATCTCGGAACAGGAAAATAATGGAAGTCAGCTAGCATAGCAGGGGCTGCAAAGTGCTTGGAGGGGAAAAGGAACATTGACGGTGTGGTGATAAGTGGGTGGCAGGAGTTAAAGCACCCCTTTGTCATAAGTGCGGGAAGGCTTCCAAGCACCTGAATTTTGGGGACTCGTATGTCCTTTCATTCAGCCCCACCATAACTTTAAACAGAGAGCAAATGATCATAGTCTTGGACAACGTGTATGTGTCAGAAGAAAAGGAGAAGAAAGAGAGAGCACTTGTATCCACAATTTGCTCTTATTCATCTATTTATTATTATTGCTGAATTCTTGCTTTTGGAACAGATGCAAATATTTCAAAGTCCTGTCTATCATTTTCTCTTCTCCTTGAATATTTTTTCTTTCATTTTGAGGCAGATCATAGCTTAAACCAGACGTGTAAACTATCATCTGTACTATCTCTACAAAGCAGAGTGGAAACCAGTTGCTGGTTTTAACTTTAAGCTGTGCAAGTAGTTCCTAAAGAAGAGAATATTTGTAGCTCCAGGTTGAACTGTGGAGTGCTTTGTGTGCACAGAGCTTGGTTGTTTGCTGATTACCAGATTAGGTAACATCATCAATGCTAGCCATTGTGGGGTTTGCTACCTGTTTATATACAGTAATTTGTCCTGCTGTTATGGATGTGGATGTGGTTTTCTCTTCAGTAGTCCCTTGATTAGGGTACTGTTTTCTGCTTGATTGTTATCTGATATTGATCCCTGCTTATCTGAATGTTGGTTGTTGAAGAAGATGTGTTTGGTCTTTTTGTTTTCCTTCTTAGCTTTTTTGTTTTCTTTTTTGAATGATGTGTAAATGTAGTTTATCACTGTATGTCTATTGGTGGCTGATTTGTCTGAATGCCAAGCTTCCAGGAATTCCCTGGCATTTCTGAATTTAGCTTGGTCTGTGATGCTTACCGTTTCCCAGTTGAAACAATGGTTAAGTCTGTCTATCAGCTGTGATACTAAAGAATTTTCATAGTGTCTTCTGAGTGCTAGTTGGTTTTATGAACACGCCCTGCTAATCTTCTGCCTCTCTGTCCTACATAATGGTTGTTATGGTCTTTATTTTGTATGCTGGAGATGACTTCTGATTTTTACTTTTTCTCCCTCCACCCTATCTGGAGGACAAAGAAACCTCCATAGTAAGTAGGCAGTTAATGAGATTTTATTGGTTGTTCCTTGAAGGATCAGAATTATTATGTGTATCACTGGAACTGAAATAAAAGTATCTGTTTCTTCAGCTTCTTAAGAAATCTGTCATTGTTAGAAACATAATTATATCCCGGTTTTTGTTGAGACAAGCTGTGGAGATAGTTAGCTAGAGAATTATGCACCATTATTAAGCCTAAATATTTATACGCAGTCCTTTTACCTGAACAGTCACATCTATATAATTGTGTTTATGCTTTAGACTGCAATTTACAATTTATTCAAGAATCCTATGTAGTATTTAGATTAAGGCACCCTGCTTTGAGATGAATTGTCATAGCAATCTCCTTGTCTTCTTTCCCATTTCCTAAACTACTAACTGATTAAAAAAAAAAAAAACTTTACTATTTTACAATGCTTTCAGTACTGTGCTGATATGTTCTTTTTAAAGTTTTGCTCATTCACACAATGAACAGGAGATTGTATAGCTGTGCTAATAGAAAGTATTTTCCTAACAGCTTTTTTGCAGGTTAGAGTTTACCTAAACTACAGATGATTATGCATATTGCCAGAGGCTAAATAAGAGATCACTGAAGTTTTGGCAGTCTTAATGTCACAAAAGTGACTATGTTCCAAAATAGTAATGATGCAAAAATGCAGTGTTAGTTTTCTTCAGAATTACTATATGTCTTTAGGATAGTTTAAAAAAAAATAGAAAAGAAAATAATTTGATATGAAAGTAGAAATTAAAAATAGAAATAGTAATGTTTTTTTTCCACGGAAGGACATGCAGTTGTTCCAAATGAGGCATGTAATGTTTGCAATGTAATTCCTGTCTTAAAAGTGTTTCAACAAGAGTTTGTTGCTTTTCATATTTGATAATGATTATATATTTACAATTATGCATTTAAAAATTTAAAAGAAAAAAGTAAAGACAAACAGTATCTTAATTCTGTTTCTCTTTTTCTTCTTCCTTCCACTCCATACTTTTCATTATGTATTCCTCATGCCTTTTAAACAATATTTTGATCTTTTATTCATCCATGTTCCACTTATATTTCCATGGGAAACTGTTTTGTGCACTGTCTGTACCTGGACACTGCACACAGCTCACCCTTTCTTTTTTCAATCAGGATGGCGGCCTAGTGGAAGAGCCCACTACTTCACCATTTTTGCCTTCACCAAGCCTGAAGCTCCCCCTTTCAAACAGTGCACTCCCTAATCAGACCCTGGGTGGGATTGCCTCAGGGCTGGGCATGCAAAACTTGAATTCTTCTAGACAGGTAAGGTACCTTTTCAGTGACAACTGTGTGAAAGTCGGTTGCTGTCTTAGTAAAAGGAATATGTTCCCCCCCCCCCATTTCAAAATCCTTTTTTCAAATGTAAGTAGTAAATGAGTCTAAATCAAAATGTAATTTGGCATCTAGACCTTCTTCAAAGGGAAGTCATTACTATAGGAGATAAACAAAGGTCCTTTAACTAAATATTATGCCTTTGCTTTTCTGCTCCTGCTTCTCTCCGCAACTCCTGCTTCTATTTCTTTTCTTCCCTGCTGCTTTTCCACAGCATTCCTGGATAGTGTTACTCTTTTCTGTGATCTTGCATGACAACAGAAATCACAGTTCTCCCAACTTGTAATCGGCCTCTTCTTAGATTTCTTCTTTTCTCGTCCTCAAACAATTATCATTTACTGTGTTGAGGTTATTCTGGTCCCCAAGCAAGCTTTCTTGACTGCAGTATTTGGTTACTAGTTGGGATTAAACCAGTTTCTATTTTCAGTTCACCCAGTCAGTAGAGTTGTGGTACTGCCAATCCTGAGTGAGAAATCAGTTCTTAGCACCAGAGAAATTGAATATTTCCATTCATGCTATTATTTATGGGGTCTTCAGCTTTGTTAGGCAAGTGAGCACCTTTGGAATTTTGAGAATGCATTATAAGTACTTTCAGAAATAATAAATACATTTTCAGTTCTTGGGAAACATATATTTCCCAAGAACTGAAAATAAGGCAGCGGTGAGGACTAATACCCCAAAACATCAACTCTTTTGAATTTATGTCCTTCCCTAATTTTGAGGTCAAAAAAAAAAACCCACCAGAAAAAAAAAATCATTCAGGATCTCCTACAAGGCAGAGATGAAGTTGAACTCCCAGTGTCAATTACATATACTTCCCTGCAAAACAAATACCACTTTCTCAGAATGCAAAGTGTTGATTTTAAAGAGGCACACATACATGAGCACATGTGAACATACGTATTGTCAGTCTTCCCCATTCATTTTCCACTGCACCACCTCCATACCTACAGGATGTTCTCTGCAAAGTCCATCTCCTCCTACTGCCTACTTTTTTTCCCGCATATCTACCAGTTTTGTTTTGCTTTTTAATGTCCCAGTAGCTGTTTTGCTTTGCAGTATGCCTGATTCCTATTTACTTATTTGCTTTTTGTTCAATTTTAAAAATATTTTAAGACTATTTGGGGGGTGGGGATGGAAGCAGGACCCTAGCATTATGCCCAGTAAGTTTCTTCAGGTACTACAATGCCCATAGGCACTACATTGGGATCCCCTTGCTTACTGCATTATGCCAGTTTGTATACTGATTCTTGTGCATTTAATAATTGCTAATTTATTAAATTGAATCAGTTAAAAACTACATAGTACATCTAGAGCAGGATCAGGCAATCTTTGAACCTACCATGTAGTTTAGTTGCAACTCGGTAAACCATCACGTAAGGCATCAAGTTGCCTTAGTGCTCAAAGATGATTGTAGTGATAAAGCTATAACGTTTTTATTTTCATATACACTATCCTGAGCTGACTTATTTCCAGGCCCAGTATGCTCATTTAAAAACCCTAAAAGTATGGGAAAGCCTTTTTAAGAAAAGGAAACATGTTAAGAACTTCCCTTCCTTATGTTTTTATTGTTGTTTACTAACTTCCTATCCAAAAAACGTTACGGGTGGGTACCCACAAGTATATAAGTACAGGCAATTTACAGAACATAGAAATAGTACAAGATAAGACTGAAATGTAACATAGAAAGAAAACAACTTGAACTCAGGTATCTTTTGCTAATCTTAAATATGAGACAGTTAAGAAAAAATATGTACAAGGAAGATGCCTCAGAGCATTTTCATCTTAAGTTTCTATGTAGACCAAGTGACTGACTCTTTTGCACAGATTTAGGGTTAGCAAGGAAGGAATTTAGCCATCCATTTTAAAATACCTTGAAAAGAAAGAAAGAAAACCTGAAAATCTGTCTCATCATTACCAGTGTGACGGATAGAGCCTCCTCTCTTGTAGTATCAGGTTTTTAAAGAACATTTAGTCGATTCTATCCACAGTACCTTATATGAAGACTGCCTTTATTTTTATGAGTCCTTTTATACTGTTGTGTTACAATGTGCAATGTAGCACTGACTTCTCATTCCATTTGATTTGTCTGTATTGTATGCTGTAGACTTACATTTTGTCTTTGTGAAACATTCTGTATTCTGAAAGAAGAGCAAGATAGAAATCTTTAGATGAGAAGAATCATAAGAAGAATCATTCTGAAACATTTCCACAATAGAATCATAAAATCATTGTCATCATAGTAAGAAATCATTTTGAAACCTTTGCTACTTTGGGTGGTAATAAAGGAAATAAGATACCCCAGTACCATTTCCACTCATTCATCAAAACTGTTATACTAAAACTAAAAACAAACAAAAGTTTTTAGAAGGAAATTACTCTATTGTCTGTCTGTCTGTCTGTCTCTAAACCTATAAGGATTAGAATTTGGGAAACATTGGTTTCTTTGTTTATTTTACTTGTATTGCTTTAATTTACAAAAGAGAGGAACAAAAGAAAAATAGAAAACAAAACCCTCAATTATCCACACAAATGCAAAAAAAAAGAAACAACAAAGCCATATTATATTACATATAAAGAGCAGTTAATCCCATGTTTTAAACACATCATTAATCCTTGAGCAAACAGTAATTTTGATTGGCCTTTCCATTACATTGATCGAGAGATTGTTTAAAGCACACAGGTATTAGTAATCCAAGATTGTAAACATGGAGTGGGCAATGTCCATTGAAAAGTAAATTTTATTTTTAAAAAGCATGCCATTTAAAAACATCCTCTTGGGTGTTGACAAGAATCTTTTTTTTTTTTTGTGGTTAAAATCATAAAAAAAAAACCCAAATGTAATATTCTTTTAACAACTTTACTTTCTAATATATTAATCAAAATATTCCAACTTTATATACCTGATTTTTTCCAAATATTTCAGATTTATTTCAATAATCATTTTACTTGTTTATAAAAGTATTATAGATTTAGAATAATTCAAAATGCATTGCTAATTCAATAATTCTAAATACTACCAACATACCTGAACCAGGTATGAACCATGTATATGTATATGTGAATTCAAGAAAT
Organism: Masticophis lateralis; assembly: GCA_030761175.1. Lineage (NCBI taxonomy): Eukaryota > Metazoa > Chordata > Lepidosauria > Squamata > Colubridae > Masticophis > Masticophis lateralis. Next base: position 116,576,232 of record JAUDYJ010000002.1, read on the forward strand.
GTGTAATTGAAAATTATCATATATAACAAAATACCAATTCACAGTTTTAGGTTATCCAGATTCCTCTCGCAATAACGCAAATGGCTAAAAGTTGGTAACAAGCTTATCCATATACATACATATACATGCACACATACCTGTCCAACATTGTCATTTGAGGTAAGCAACATTTCCTGAAAAATCCATTAGAATGCCTGGATGGAGTAAACTGACTAAATTTGGTCAATGTTGTCAGCTGTCTACTGCCAGCTCAGCAAGTTGCTTTCCTGTTTTTTCAAATGAAGCAGAAGACTTGTTTTCTCAATTTTGGGCCCACAATAAATCAAGTAGAAGACACCACTGACCAGTAAATTAGACAGGAAAACTTTGTACTAATTAGGCAGTAAAGCAGTCAAAAGATACAGAGATTACCATTTAGCTTGGGAGAAATTTGAAATTGTAACTCAGCACATTACTATTTCAAACCAGGAATCTTAAGTGTTCTAAACATCACATAGATTGCCAACTGGAGTAAAAGAGAAAGCATCTATCTAGTTACAGAAAGTGAATACCTATTTTTTAAATACTGTTGATACTAAATGAATAGAATAACCTGTGTTAAGGATATTTTTGAGTTACACTCGAAGTTGTGACTTATAAAGCAGAGTACCGTTAGAGTTTTACGCACGGAAACGTTTTGAGAGTAATTGTGAATAACATACAGACAAACTGGGTCTTATAGTATTTTACTTTTATGGAAAAGCAAAATCATAGTCCTTTAGCAATCCAAGTCTTAGCCATATAAAGTGCAATATAAGATCAATCCAGGGATATAAAATCTTCTTACCAGTTTGTAGAAAAATACAAGGAACAATATAAAAACAGTTCAATAAATATCAGAAAGCAGTAAATAAATAATCATGATCAAACAATTGACCATAGAGAGATCAAAAGAGTTACAGCGTAGCAGCAGGTAAAATGGTGTAGTGTCCACACTAACCATAATTTAGCTCTCCTTAAATACAATGGCTACAGAGCTCAGCCAATCAGGATGCAGAATGACTCAGCTCAGTTCTTAAAACTTCATAATACATTCACATAATACAAACATACAGTGTTGGCTTATATATTTACTGGCCAACCAATTAGGCAACAACCATTTCCTAACAACTTGCATATCAAGTAAGAATAAAATAATAAAAAACTACGGGGCATGTTACAGTGCAGTCGATATGCTGGAATGTATTGTAAAGAGTCAAAAGAATATGCATATAATATATGTACATTGACACCAGCATGTTAATTCTATAATTCTGCATATTCTATAATTCTGTAAGGCAGACTTAAATATATATGCCTACCTATATATACACATATGCATATTTAAACCATTTCTATTAGCAATTCTCCCCATATGATTGTGCTGTTTTGATCATATTGCTGGCTGTCTTCTAACAGCATTTACAAAATTGAAGGTTTTGAGATAGCCACTCCTTCCAGATATTTCACCAGAGAGGGAAGTGCCCACGTAAGGCTGACTACATATAAGAGTTTTATATACATTTGGATATTTCTACTCCACAAAGTAGATATTTGTGGAGATATTTATTAAAACATCAGTATATTGATATCCAGTGATACTTTCTGAGCATTAATGTAACACTTCACTCAAGCATTGATTGAAAGATCTGCTAACTTTTACAGGGGGGGCTCCTGTTCAGTAACATGTAGAGCAGTTCAAAGAATTGCACTTCTGAAAATTGTGAATTTTGTTATTCTGCAGATACCGAGTGGCAATCTAGGTATGTTTGGCAATAGCGGAGCAGCACAAGCCAGGACCATGCAACAGCCGCAGCAACCGCCAGTGCAACCTCTTAACTCATCCCAGCCTAGTCTTCGTGCTCAAGTGCCTCAGTTTCTCTCCCCTCAGGTTAGTGGAGATCTACAGCATTATAGGCAGCAGATCTGGACACAAGTGGCTAATCAAAATTTGTGGAAAAGAAATTGGGTGGATCATTTCTAGGGGAAAGAGAGATTCTTCAGTGAGAATCTTTCGTGATGTTTTCTCTTGAGATTTAATGGGCACTGCAGACTATTGGAGAAAGGATGGTACAAATAAAGGAGAATATTTGTAGCTCAGGGTTGATATGAGGGATCCGTGGTGCTCTCTGAACTTGCTTGTTTCATTAACCAAACTAGGGAACATCTTCAGTGCTAACATCTCTAGCACTGATGATATTACTTAGTTTGGATAATGAAACATCTGCAAGAAAACAAGCAAGCTCAGAGAGTACCAAGGACCTGGATGGTACAGCTGAAGATAAGACAGACATGCACACAACTGAATAAGGGAGAAACATCACATCGAAATTTAAAAACTCTTTTTTAAATTAAATGAGAACTGGAATAATTTCTTTGTCGTTAACCAGGAATATAGAAATCCAGGTTGCATTAACCATTAACACTGATTATTCTGAAGCAATCAGGATGCTACTTTCTTTTCTTCAGTTCTTCTTCAGTTTTGCAAAGATTTGTTATATTTCTAGCAGTGACTATTTCTATACCATGTTCAATACATATTAAATAGAAATCTTAAGTAAGAAAACCCTAGTTATGATATGCAGCAAGTACAGTATGCTATTACTTTGTCTGATAAAAGCAGTTACTATCCATTTCTTGGTTTCTTTATATATTTATCAAAAAGAAACACAATCACGGAAAGTCAGATCATATGCCATTAGTGTATTTTGCTGAAATTCTGGTGAGTGAGTATAGCATTTATAAACTATTTTATTCTATCTCAGGTTCAAGCACAGCTTTTGCAGTTTGCAGCAAAAAACATTGGTCTCAATCCTGCACTATTAACCTCGCCAATTAATCCTCAGCATATGACGATGTTGAACCAGCTCTATCAGCTGCAGCTGGTAAGTTAAAAAAAAGCCAAGGAAATCATATACAATTAATAAAGGTACTATCTTCCTATCTTGTTTTGAACATTTTAAGACTCAAATTTTGCTGATTGTTTTCAGATTTTTCTGCTCTTTAACTTCTGAGTCATACAAGCAGAAGCATCACCAAAACCATCCTCTAGTACCGCTAGTGTTTCTCAGAATGCTCACCATATTTCTATTGCCTTTCTCTTTACCAAAATTAGATACCTATAATTTTATCTATTACATATTAATTATTACTAAGAGTTACATATGATTTCTTCTCAAAGGAACTATAATTGTGCCTTATTTTGCTCAGATGTTTTATCCTCTTTATCATTTTTATTAAAAACTCAAAGTAGCTAACATACTTAATATCCTTCTCCTCTTATTTGCCCCACAATAACCTGTGAGGTGAGAAGGACTGAGAGAGAGAGAGGAAAGGTGGCCAAAGGTTATCTAGTCAGCTTTTGTGCTTAAGGCAAGACTAGAATACACAGTCTCCTGGTTTCTAGTCTGGTGCCTGAACCGCTAGATCAAGCTGGCTCTGATCAAGCTGTCTTTTGGGGCGGGGTGTGTGTGTGTTTCGATGGGATTCAGAACACAGAAAATACATTACGTTACGTCACATTACTCCAAATGTTAAAATATTAGTGTGGAATTTAATGTATTCTTTTGCAAGAGCAAACATCTAAGCCATGCTATTGAATTGGTTTAGGGATTATTTACTTCTAATAATCTTGATCTAAAAGATGAAGAGAGAGAGAGAGGTGTCTATGGAGATTCTCAGTCATCCAGGTCCCAAAAGTGCTTTTTCAAAGGGCAACTGAACTTTCTTTGTTTTTCCTTGAAGATGTTTCACTTCTCATCCAAGAAGCTCCTTCAGTTCCAACTGAATGGTGAAGAATGGAAGGATTTATATTCCAAACCTCCAAGTGGCCTCAGCAACTCTCAGAAAGTGTTCTAGTGACCAGATGACTGCAAGGAATATAAATCCTTCCATTCTTCCCCCATTCAGTCAGAACTGAAGAAATTTCTTGGTTTAGAAGCCAAACATCTTCAAGAAAAAGTCCAGTAGCCTTTTGAAAACGCACTTATGAAGAGGGAGGGGAAATGGCTCTGGCAGTGCTGAAGACTGAGCAGAAAGCAAGTGCCACAACCACCTAGTTTAAAAGTAGAATTTAAAATGGTTCTTTACCTATAATTGTCTTGAGATCTTAACAATTTCTCTTTTCCTCTATAATCGACTTCCCCATCACAGTCAGAAATTCATATAGAGGATATAATTCCCACAAGGCATCAAAAATTGTCCTAAGGGAGGTTGTGGCTCCAAACAAGATCACTTATAGAAACAGGCTTTGGACTTTTTGTATTTTTCGGAGTATAAGACGCACTGGAATATAAGATGCACCTTAATTTGTGGGGAAGAAAACAAGAATTCTATCTCTGCCTACCAGCATTTAAGGTGGCGCTGCTTTATGCTGCCCTCCTCCTCCTCCTCTTGCAAGTCGGCTGGGAAAGAGGGTGTTGATTACTGATAAGTTCTTTTCCAGAAAACTTATCAGGGTACTCCTGCAATCTGCAGGGACTACTCGCTTTTCCCCAAAGAGACCCCTCACATGCTCTGGGGAGAGGGAAAGAGCACAGCCTGAGGAACAAACCTTTTGGGGACGGTCTTCAGGGAAAACAAGGCAAGTGCCACGATTTGCAGCTGGTCACCCCTCTGGCCGCCTAGCGGGCAGCTCAGGGCAGACAATGGTTGCAATGACTTCACTCCCCAGCAATGTGAGGAGCTGCTGCTGCTGCTGTTGCCTAAGCCCTCTCCGTGCCCAGGAGCCAAGCGAGCCTAACGGGAGCTCCTAAAATGAAACGTCCCTCCTTTCCAGCTACCGCTACCTGGATTCCCCAATACAATTCTCAGAGCTGCGTTTCAGGCGGCAGGCAGCCAGTTCCCCTGCAATGTGGAGCTGGGAATTGGGAACCGTTTTGGATTTGGGGAGGGGATTGCAGCACTGCTGTGTGAAAGTGTTTTTCTTCCCATTGCAGAGCCACATGCCCCCATCCTCCTCCTCAGCAGACTCACCTTCTCTTTCCTCCTGGCTAGATCCACCCACTGAAACGCGATGCACTTTTTTTGCCTTTGTACACCCCATGTTTGGAATCGGGAAGGGGATCATGGGTCCGCTGCCTGAAAACGCTTTTTTTAAATCCATCCATATATTTAGAATAGAGTAGAGTAGAGTAGAGTAGAGTAGAGTAGAGTAGAGTAGAGTAGAGTAGAGTAGAGTAGAATAGAATAGAATAGAATAGAATAGAATAGAATAGAATAGAATAGAATAGAATAGAATAGAATAGAATAGAATAGAATAGAATAGAATAGAACCATGTACATAAAAAGAAAAGATACATTTGTCAAGAATCATAAGGTACAATACTTAATGATAGTCATAGGGTACAAATAAGCAATCAGGAAACAATATCAATATAAATCGTAAGGATACAAGCAACAAAATTACAGTCATACAGTCATAAGTGGAAGGAGATGGGTGGTGGGAACTGGCCAAATATTGATTGCAGCCCATGTTTGCTCTGAATCTTACTCAGATTCAGTGCTATTAGGAATGTCAAAGATTTTTGGAGCACCGTTCAGTGGAATGGCAGAATGGAAAAGTACTAAACCTACTTAAATGCTGATTAATACACTGTAAGTATTGGGTCTCCTTGTTCTGTGATCATATGATTCCTTTCTTTGTGTCTTTCAGGCATACCAACGTTTACAAATCCAGCAGCAGATGTTACAGGCTCAGCGTAACGTTTCCGGACCCATCAGACAACAGGAGCAGCAAGTAGGTTTCAGTCATTTCCAGCTGTACTGCCAGTAAAGAATCTTGTATGATATATAACAATGTCTATTTATAAAATAAACATTCTGTGCTGCATACTTTTATCCAAGAATAAATCATTAATTGTACAGGTAGTCCTTGATTTATGATGACAGTTGGGACTGGAATTTCCATTGGTAAGTGATGTGGTTGTGAAGTAATAATCACATGACCACATTACTTAGCTATGTCAATCCCAGCAGTCTTCATTGACTAGACATCCAAGTCATTAAGTGGAAAGCAGAAAGAATCCTGGGTAAGGAGTGCAGGGCGCCGTGTAGGGGCACCACAGACCATGCACAAATTTGGGGTTGCTGCAGTGCAGCAGGAACTCAGTGAGCCTGGGAAAAAGGGGTGCAGGACATCCATGTGTATGACCACAGGGAGACCAGGGAAAGAGTAACTTGCAGCCTATGTCTTCTTGGTACACTGAGGCTCTAGGATTGCAAAAACCCTCTGTGCTTCAGTGCAGCATGAAGCCCAGCAATGCAGCACAAAGAGGCTTCTTGTTAATGCTACAGTTGTGAGGCTGCAGATAGATAGATAGCTTTATTGCAGTCAGAGACCAAATTAAAATACACATAAAGGGGGGGGGGGTAAATTTTACAAATATAGATAGATCATATGACAGTACACTATCTACTACCTCATATACAATCTGTACTGACAATATTAGTGATCCTCTGTTGTAGGGGTTACCCGTCTCTTCCCCTGTTTTTTTTCAGCCCAACTGCAGCAAAAAAATTTGCCACCTTTGGAATTATATTAGGGTCTGCATCCTGGAGTAGGAAATAAACGCTAAACAAATCAGGTGAACCAGGGAATCTCTGGGAAATAGGAGAAATGAATCTTGATCTTATATCTTGGTAGTGGAGACATACGAATGTAATGTGGAACAGAGATTCCGGGGATCGGCCATCACATGTACAATAGGTGGATTTTACTCCCCCCAAAAGCCTACTGTCGAGGACATTCGAAGGGATCACATTAAATCGTGCCTTCATAAATGCGAGCCTATATTTGATAGAGTGTAACGCGGAGAGGTAAGGCGGAGGGTGAGGCGAGGGAACAATACCAAGGGAAAACGGTGAGCATGTTCCTGATCTTTGCCAAATTTAGTTGTTTATCAATGTCGTCCAACCATTGAAAAATCAACGATTTGGCAGCATCAGGGCCTAGAATAAAAGCTTCAATGGGGGAAATCCCAAACTTCAAAAGTTTTGTATGGATATTATGGGCCCAGGGACTACGAAAAGGGTCCCGCCATAGGCCTTGGCCTAGGTAATAGCCTGGGAGTCTAGTCCACAGGGACAACCAATAGCCAATTGCATGTTTCCACATGATTGTAGCAAGTGAGGATATGCCCAGTTCCAGACAAACTGCGGCATTACTTACGCAGGGAGGAACTCCCATCAGACGGTATAGGAACTGGCTGTGGACAGACTCAAGAGAGGAGATGTTGGATTGGACCCAGAGGGGGGCACCATAGGTGATAGCAGCTATCACCTTTGCCCTATAGACTTTTATTGCTGAGGGGATGTGTGTGAGGCTGCAAGAACCCATAAGGTGCAGCACATCTCAAAGCCCTTCACAGTATGCAGCCCAGCCCCAGCGCAACAGCATGGCATGAAGGGATTTCTTCTACAAAAACCCCTAAGTTGCATCTTGAAGCCCTTTGCAGTACAAAGCCCAACCCAGCCCCCACCAAGCAGAGTGGCACAAGGGACCTTGTTGCCACCCTGGGAAGTTACAGCGAGCCCAGCAACAGTCACCCTCACTACCCTGAACTCTCAAGGCCTCTTCCACCCTGCACTCTGCCACGTCAAATGATCTTCACCATCTTCTTCCTCCCACTGTTGATGAGGAAAGCCTAGCCCTGCCCTTGGCGTGAAACTGATGGCCACATGACACTATCTACTCCAGATGTTAGCCATGAGAAAATAGCCATGCGTGACCTGGGGAAGAAAGCTGAAAGGCCACACCAGGCATGCTTAGTCAGCAGCAGGAGACAGTGATGAGGGGGCCAAGGACCACAGAATACAGGTGATCCAAAGGACATAGATTTGGGGGGGAAGGAGTTAAAGCACCCCTATGTGTGAAGCACCAAGCATGTGAATTTTGATCCGGTGACTATGGGGATACTGCAATGGCCATAACTTTGTGGACCAATTGTAAGTCCATTCAGTACCACTGTAACAAATGGTCATACGTTGAACTACTTGTAATAGCAGATTTCAGTTTCTGTAACCTATATCTGATACAACTGAAGTTTCACCAATGAGTTTATTGCTAGTATATCTCTTTGGCTCATAGCACAAAATCATAATCTTTGGGCTGTTTTCTGTTTTTAAAATTCTTGTTACTATTATTTTGTAGGTTGCACGTACAATCAATAACATGCAGCAGCAAATTCAGCAGCACCAGCGCCAGCTGGCCCAGGCCCTGCTTATGAAGCAGCAGCCACCCCCTCCACACCTATCTTTGCACCCCTCTGCAGGCAAATCAGCCATGGATAACTTTTCACCCCATCCCCAAGCTCCTGGCCTATCTGACCTGCAGACCAAAGAGCAACAGTCTTCACCGAACACCTTTGCTCCTTACCCCCTTGGTAAGCATGGTATTTGTAAAGGACTTTACTGCTCATAATTTACTAATAATATTCTCTCTCCCTCCCTCCCTCCCTCCCTCCCTCTCCCTTCCTCCCCTCTCCCCCCTCATTATTGCCCAAGTCTTTTTGCCTCATTCCTCACTATCAGATGCAGCTTCTATGTTTTTCCTTCTCTGTCAATAGAAGATTAAATGTAGACAATTCCTATTCACAACATTAGGTGTCAGCAAGCACAAAACTTTCTATTTGGGAAATACGAATGGATAACCTGGTGCCCTCTAATTTTTTTCTGGATTTTGATCCCCACCAGTCCTTGATCATATAGATAATGAGAATTACAGCCCAGAATATCCACATGTTGTCCGATTGCCTGCTCATGGATAACTAAAATTCTTCATGCTTTGATTCTGTCTTCCTTTAGTCTCTTCTTCTCCATGCTCCTTTTGCATTCTTCTGATGAAACTAAGGATTGTGGATCTCCCATGATCCTCCTAGATTATGTCTTTTAAAAAAAACATACTAAAGTTGAGCTCATCTCCTAGGGATTAGATCCATGCCATTTTCTTGGCAGCATTATAAAAGTGTCATTGTCTTCTTCGGGAGAATTTTTTTTGAACTCCCCAATCTAGCAAATATAGAACTACAAATTCTTTACTGGTTTCCAATCCATGTATTTCTTATATATAACAACCATTTTTAGATAGAGAAGAAAGAAAATATGATGACATTTACAGGTAAAAATCACCATGCAAATTTTCAGTACATACATCTATTTCTGAAAGACCTCTGCTAGTTGCTTGTATTTGAACACTTCTTTTCTGGCTTCAGACTTAAAGTGCCTTGGAAGAGATGAATATAGTGGCATTTGAAGTACTATACTTAATATTTCTCTGGAGTGCCCGGCTGATACAGAATTTGCTAATGCTACTATGCAAGTGATTGGATCCTACATATTGGAATAATCCTAAAAAGTGGCTATTAACCTTTGCCGTTCTTCATTTTGTCACATTTTTTTTTCAACAACTACAAAGTTGATTAAGGAAAAGATGTGCAATATCCTCTACCTCTTATAGGTCTATCTTTTCAGAAATATTACTCTCTTATTCCTATAACACCAGAAATATTTCTTCAGTAGTATTAAAATGTAGGATCTTAGAATTATAGAAAGTAGGCTCCATATCAGCAAAAGAAAAGAATCCTTTTACATCTGTATGTTGAGTTTTTAGAAGTAATGAAGTGAACTAGGATGATATTTGATTTTCCTAGTGCTTTTTTTTCTCCTCTCGTCTCCTCTTCCTCCTCCTCCTCTCCTCATTTGCCTTATCAATAGCAAATGAGGAGAGGAGTTTATTAGACATATATTGCTAGTTTATGATCTGAAATATAAATTGCCATTAAATACCAGGAATTAAGAAAGTCTGACAGTTTATTCACTTCCTTTTAGCTGGATTGAACCCAAACATGAATGTAAATAGTATGGACATTCCTGGTGGTTTGTCAGTGAAGGATACTTCTCAGTCCCAGTCTCGCCTTCCTCAGTGGACACACCCCAATTCAATGGATAATCTTTCCAGTGCTGCTTCTCAACTTGACCAGAACCCTAGCAAGCATGGTAATGCATATACTTTATAAATACATAGAACTCATTTGTCATAGAACTCTTTTTGTAAATATTCTTTGACAGAATATTTGGCAGAATCAAAAATAGAATGGAGTAAACCAGAATATTAAAATTTTAGATGGATGGATGGATAGATGGATAGATAAATAGATAGACACAGACAAGCAGACAGATGGACAGACAAGCAGGCAGACAGACATAGATAGATAGATAGAAGGAAAGAGGAAGGGAAAGAAAGAAAGAAAGAAAGAAAGAAAGAAAGAAAGAAAGAAAGAAAGAAAGAAAGAAAGAAAGAAAGAAAGAAAGAGAACCAATCTTTAGGATATTATTTTTATCCTGAGAATAAGCCTATTGAACTCAGTAGGAGTTTGCAATCATACCTAGCTTAGTACTGTTAGAAAATTAAATTTCCTCAGAAATTCTGAGGAATATTTTGAAATATTCACTGAAGGTTTATTTTTTTCATTTAAATGAACAACTCCAAAATTATCCTAGAGAACAGAAGAACTATCAACCATGCTTCCATTATTAATATAAATTGTATGCAGCTTACAACAGCTGCATCTACAACTAAAAATAATGCATGATATTCACAATCATTATATTTCAACCTACGCATTGAAATGTCTATTTGGTTGCTTGTTTTGTTGCAAAATCACATTTCTGAAGCTCGGTTATTACTGTACTCTTTAAAGGAAATACAAGTGTTATTTACAGATTGAGTTGTTAACAAAGTCCCATTGTACTTTTTGTATCCTAAAAAACTGTAGGATTCATCCATTAACAGGATGAATCTTCTGACCTTTCCTAATTTAATCTTCTATCCTTCCATTAAATGCACAGAATCATATTGCCTTTTATGAAATGTAGTTTTATTTATTTATTTATTTATTATTTATTAATCAAATTTGTATACCGCCCTACGCCCCGAAGGGACTCAGGGTGGTGAACAGCGATTAAAATACAATGTCATACAAAAGTTAAAAAATTTAAAATAAATTAAATAATTTGGCTGAAGCAAATTAAAATCCAATTATATAAGACATTTAAAAACCCAGTATAAAACCCATTATAAAGGGGAGGTTTAAGCCAAAAATTTGTTTTTGATAGTGAGATGCAATAGGAAACACCAATATTTAATATTGTTAATAACCTTATGATCTCTTGCCTGTACTTCTTCCATTTCCAGGTGCTATCCCTGGAGGTCTGAGTATTGGTCCTCCAGGAAAGTCCTCCATTGATGATTCTTATGGCCGGTATGATCTTATTCAAAATAGTGAATCACCAGCCAGTCCTCCTGTAGCTGTTCCTCATAGCTGGTCACGTGCCAAATCTGATAGTGATAAAATCTCCAATGGCTCCAGTATCAATTGGCCACCAGGTAATCTTCAATAAGTATTGTAGAAATATTGTCTAGAAGTAACTTAACAAAGTTGTTCTTTGTCCTCAAATGCATTGTTGTTGAGAACCCAATGTAGTATGTACCTCGTTTTTTCAGACCAAAGATATGCATTTCCTTACCTAACATTTGAAATGCACTGGCTTCCACTTCCTCGTTATTTTTCCACTGAATGAAATGAATAAATGTTCTTCTGAGGCTTTATCAAAACACTTTATTTAACTCATACTGTTGTTGGACAAAGCATACAGAATGTCAGGCATCCCAGTGGTCTAACAATGAACAGTTGTTCTATTCTGCATTAGTTCTGAAATTTACAGCAAAATCCACCCACCAAAACTTCCATAGATGAGGCTCTCCATAAATCTCTATTTTCTGTGACTCTTAAGAAGTAAAATGTTGATTTCATCTTGTTTTGCCAAGCAGAATTTCATCCTGGAGTACCATGGAAAGGATTACAAAATATTGACCCTGAAAATGATCCTGATGTTACCCCTGGAAGTGTTCCTACAGGTCCTACAATTAACACCACTATACAGGATGTCAATCGCTACTTACTCAAAAGTGGAGGTATTGTCTCAATCATTTATCCATATTGCATTTTTTTGTTTCTCTTTTAACATATGTGGTTTTTAGAGTACATGACAGACTATATTCAGGCTCAGGATTACCAAGTTATACAGCAGTGTGCATATTTAATTGGTAAACCTTAAAACAGCTTTGACAACTAAATCAGAGAAATCGTGTAATTAGAGGTCCTTCTTCTGTAACTGGTTTTGGGGTGCTTTGTTTTGTTTTATTTAGTTTTGTTTTTTGGCAGGGGTAGGTTGTATGCTAAAAATTCTTCCTGGCTATCTCTGTCTTAAGAAAAGATATACTCATTTATAGGTCTTAAGCCCCATCTTGTCTGCTTAACTTCACAGCCACGTAATGCTAAATTACTTTTTAATTTTTATCTGAAAAGAAAAAATTGGAAAAAAATATTGTTGCTTCTTCCCATGTCTAGTTTGATATTCAATCTTGTACAGTTATAAATTGAAATATCTGACTTGAAATACCTGATACCTTGTCTCTTTTAAATATAAGGGGTTCAATGGAAATGGGATTTTGATTCCTCTCTGGAGCTCTCAGCCTATAAGAAAATTAATAGAACTCAGTGAAACTTCTTTTCTCTAGAAGTTGCTCTGTTTTCCTTGAGACTTAGTGAATATTTATGTCTCACTATGGTTCCTGTATGGTATAGCATAGAATCGTATTTTCAAATCTAAGCTAATATTCTGCAATTAACTTGTTACGTCAATAATCAAGATAATATTGAGAAAATATCATTCTGATCCCAGCATTATAAAAGCAATATAAAATGTAACAGTTCTTTTTAATGAGATTTTCACTTTCTTATTTTATCTTTTTCAACTATGATGGTATCAAACTATTCTATATGTCCAAATCCTGTAGAACAATGTAAGATACCTACAGTGACCTGAAAAGAGAAGCATTGCTTTTTTTTGTTCAAAAAAAAAATCTTCATGCAAAGGAATGGATCATTTTCCTCTACTCTGAAAGAGAAAATAAATACTGTTCCCTTTCCTGTTTTGAACATAAGACTGCTGGGGATTTGGGGGGGGGGGGGGGGGGGTTTGATATCAGTGATGTTGTCAGGGAGCAGGGGATAAGGAGAAAACCAAACTAAGGCTAGCTGCTTTATTTGGAGACAACTTTGCTGCCTAATTTAAATTTGTAATACTTCTAAAAGTGCTATTGTGTTATAACATGAATTATTCATTCTCCCTTTTTGGCATAAAATATGTTGCTATGTTTCAGAGTGACCGAGGAGCGGGATTACTCTTAAAATCCATATGCGCTGGTGGCTTGCAGGCATCAAAATTTCTAGGCTTACTTTATAGTTAAAAAAACATATCGTATTTGTGAGATAGAATGCCGCCAGAAAGAATTTTCTGTTGAAGTTAAATTTTTAAGTCTTTGGCCTGCTCAACACTTTAAGGAAGATAAGCTTGAAATTTACATGTTGGTTTTATGAATTACATGTGAATTTTGTGGACATGATACAGGGAACTTAGATTTGAGATTCTTGATGAATAATTCCTGTGCATGTATTTGTAAATATCTGGTGCTTTTCCTTTCTTTGTGTCCTGTGATACTTTTCCTTGCTTCTGACACTTCCTGCAGAGTGTCTAATTGTGTTTTTCTGCCTACCTTTTGGCTGATTGAGGGAATTTGAAAAATGCATGGTTTTTCAGCACTTTCCCACATTTTAGGTGAACGTCAGAAGTAGAGTGAAAAAAGTATATACATTTTCACAAACCTTTTAAACAGTTCCCAAGGCCTTTTAGAGATGCCCCAGGAGCGTAACTTTTAATGTGCTAAAAAACAGAAATAAATATTTTCCAAGGAAAATATATTAAATGTTATTCTCAACCAATTTCTTCAAAGGCAAGTTGCCCTTTGATCTGAAAAAGTTACACACTTGATCGATCTGCTCAATGTGAAAGTGAGCATAAAAGCATATCTATACATTAGTTTTATTCTTTCTCTCCCTGAATTCAGAGATCTATGATGGAACCATTGTCAAGTTGCATTGGGCTGTTTCGGGTCTGTTGAATTAAAGTCACTGGGGTTCAAATTTGCAAATAGATCCTCAGTCAGAGTTTCTGCTGCAACTTTTTAAATTGTGTAATGGTTTGCTGAATGGAATGTTGGAATGCTAATTGTGGGGCTTTAGATTATCTCTATTAATCTTTTCTCTTTTTTCTTTTCACTGTTTTCACTTTTGTCTCCACTTGCTACTGCTACTTGTACTGCGAAGAGTAGCTCTTATGCAGCGGTTTCAAACTCACGTGTTCACGGTGGCATCACATGACGTATCGGGATTTTTTTCCCATTCACTAAACCGGGCGTGGGCGTAGCCAGCACGTGACACATCCGGCCCATGGGTTGGGAGTTGACAGCCCTGCTCTTACATATTTTCCTCATGGAACCAAAAAACAAAACAAAAAACTATAATAGCTAGGGAGATAGTTTTATTAGGAAGAAGATAAGAGAGATACCTATTAAACTTTCTCATTTCTATTTTGGATTTGTATCTTGCCTTCTATTACACTCTAGTCTTTTATGAAACTTACTGTATTTTATTACTTTATTTTTTTAAAAAAGAATCAAGAACAGCTTCCTTGACCATTGAAATCCTTTACCTCAAATCAAATCAAACCTTTATTGTCAATGCACAACATGTGTACAATGAAATTGAATATTTAATATTTCACCTTACTTTTCTTACTAATTTTGCAAGAGAAAAGAGTTTTTTTTTTTAATTTGAAGCAAAATCAGAGTCTCGTATAGGGAATATTTGACTGACACATTACAGAAACTTTGCCAACCCCTAGTTTTTTCTCACATTTGGATTCAAAAGACAAGATTAAGTCATGAAAAACCATTGCCAGCCAGTATCAACAAAATTACATCAAATAGACCAGTGGTCTATCAATACTGGGGAACATTAATTTAGGTTCTATTATTTAGTAAGCATATAATTTGACACCAGGCAATTTAAAAGCCTGCTGTGAGCTTGCCTAGGATTGAAAACAGAAAAGTTTTTCTGTCCTACAATGCTCAAGAGAAGGGTTTCTTAATAACAGGACTAGTTGCATACTGAGGTAAGATGAAGTAGCTTCATCTTCAGTGTCCTTTTCTGATACACAAAAATATGTACAATGTGTAGTACACATGCATAGTGTTTGAAAGCATCCTATTTCCAAAACCTTTAGCAAAGGAAAACAGCTAGTTCTGTTACTGTTTCTGTTAGCTTTTTATAGAGCCAAATTTTTTCTAAGCAAAAGTGTGGAAAGCCAGATTCACTATCACAGAGAACCTTTTAGCAGGTTGATAACTTCTCTTATAGATTCCTAAATGCATGTGACCCATTAAAGGACTACACTCAAGATTTTTAGAGTACAGTTTGGGGGAGGGGTTCCTCCTTTTTTTGCCTTCTTTTGTTGATACGGAAGAACTAAAGAGGGTATTTGTATGGTCCCACCTGCACAATTACTTTTACTCCCCATGAAACGGATTAAAAGCCCTCTTCGGCCCTTACTTCCTGATCCAGAACAGTTGCACAGTGAAGTGTCAGGGTTATTCTGGACTAGATTTCCAAGCAGGGTTTGTATATTTACTATATTAAGGTGAAATAAAGACTCAAAATACACATTTTTATTTTTTCTTAATTCCAGCTGTAAGTACATCATTATATACCTAAAATCTGGATGTAATTATGTAAATTTAATTATAATTGGAATGAAGTTTATGTTTTCACTTTTTTATTTTCTGATTGTTATATAGTTTGAATACTATCCATTTACGGCACTGGTATGCAAAAGACAACTTTCTCCTAAGCAGCATGATAAATAAGGGAGAACGGAGCATCTTTAAATCTATTTGTAGCTCACTTTCTCTATAAAATTTAGTACAAGTTACTTATGCTTAGAATTAGATACAGTACAGACAAGGTGGCATGGATGTTCCATCATGGTCTATGCGGTGGGGAGTGGGAATAAAACAAGTTTCTACTGAAGCGTAATAGCATCCTGTGCTTATAGATGCTGCTTCCACAGAATATCATACCATCTGTTTTCTGTGGAAAATGTATTTATTAATTTATACTCTAACTTTCCATTCAACAGAATATTCAAGAGATCAAGTGTTAAAGTTAAAACAGGAAGTCATTAAAAATAATTAGAATACATATAACAAACACTTCATATGTAGTCAAAGTTTGAGGAGTTCAAAGTGGAACATACTTGCAACTAATATACAACAATCACAGATCTTAGAATAATATTTCATAAGCAAACCGTGAATCTCAAACGAAGGATTTCTTCATACCCCTAAGACAGACACAGACATTTCAGCATTGATCTTAGACTTTAGTTTGTGATTTGCAAACTACTTAAAATGTGGAAGTGTTATTCATTCTTTCATTCTTGATTTATTAGAATAGATGTTTTTGTTGGTAACGTAACAATTGTCAACTGTGCATTATTAATTTGGATTGTTTGGAAAAACTTTATACTAAAGTTTATTTCTTGAAGTGCACAGGTTAGGCAGAAGACATGGGTATAAGAATCATGTTTGCATTTTCTGCCAAGGCACATATATTCATTGGAAAATAATTTGTGTCACTTTCTGAAATAAGCACTGCAACAGATATAGAATTCCAGATGGTTTGTAGTAGTGTGATCATCTTAAAGGTGGATGGTTTTCAACAAATCTGTTGCATAGAATTTGACATTTGATTTTCAGTGTCTCCTTGCATAATGCAACAATCATAAATTGATCCTGTATTGTGGTATAATATTGAATGACACCATGGTTGTAGCAAGGCGTACTAGAATACACATTTCAGCAACATTGCAGGAATGTCAAAGGGAAAAGATTATCAATGGTGGCCATGGCAGGGATTTTTAAAGGCAAATGGGGCAGAGATGTTCCTTTTCTTCTGAAAATACCTACCATAAAATGCAAGGCAGACTCATCATAATTAACATGGCTGCATTGTCATATTTTTCACATGCAATTCGTAAATTGTGAATACAATGGCAGTGAATATCATTATCTTGAATATGAATAGAGTTAAGGGATATATATATTTCTGCATGAACACCGTCATCTTTCTCGCCGTGTTGTTCTTTACCGTACATTGAACCATGTTTTCTATAACATTTCACGGCTAGACGTCAAAGGCAGGGATGGGCTAGCATCTTCCCTTGCATGGTTTTTGTTTGCATGTGATGGTGTGAGAATTGCATATGCTATCGTAGACACCATTCTGCCCATCTTTCTTAGTTGCTTCTTTGCTGGTTCTGCAGGGTCATCCCCAACATCATCTCAGAATGCCACGCTGCCTTCATCGAGTGCCTGGCCACTTAGTGCCTCCGGCTACAGTAGCTCTTTCAGCAGCATTGCAGGTATGACCAATGGCCTTTCTCCCAAGAGGCCCCTGGGATAGGAGGTTTTCACACAGCCTCTGTTCTTTGCAGTAACAACGATGGTACAACAAGTGTACTTCTTTTGCATACTGGGCTCCTTTGTTCAAATGACTGTCCTAAGAATTTAGCAGCATTCAATATAATGCTAATTTCTGTTAAATTAATTTCGGGACATAAACATTTTCTTCATATACCTAGCATACACACAATTACCAGCAGACGTTATGCAGCAAAGAACACCACCTATCCGACATTGAATATTTTATTTTGGGAGAATGACTTAATCCAAAGAGACGCAGCGCCTATTGCTGTTCTGCGCCCTCCCTCCCTCCCTCCCTTTCTCAACCATGTCTTGTCTTGAAGAGCATAGTAATAATCAAGATGGTCATAATCAATTTGGGTAAGGATGAATATCCGCATCTTCTGTGCTCACCTGTCCTCGTGTTTTCAAGGTGCTGGCAGCTATTTTATTCTTAGACCATTAGTGCAAGTAGGAATTCAGAGACTCAAGGAGGACATAGGAGAAGGATACTTGAAAGTAGCAGCACACTTTATTATGTGCGCTTTTGTCAATCTCTAAATTCTGACACAGTGCTCTTGGTTCATGCTTTGTATCACATTTTCTTTGTTCACTTATTTTTAGCCACCTCAGTCACCAAGAAACTCTAGGTGGCATATAAAGATTAAAAATATATTTAAAAGAAGCATCATGTACCTAACCATAAGAAAAATGTGATTCACCTACATTGTGGAAACAACAATATAAAGCAACATATACGATGTGGGATCATAATGTGTATCTTTTGTGTAAAATGAGAATAACAGACAATAATCTTGTTCATCATCTGCTTGTTTTGCATGATTTAAAGCAAAAATGCCAGCTGTGGTCCTCATCATGCAGTCACTGGTATGCACTGATGGTGTTAGAAAAAGCAAATTAAAAAAAAACACCACATGCATAAATGATGTATGTTTTATTCACTCAACGGGAAAAATGGATCTGCCTTTTCTATCACAGTGTGTATTGTATATCAGATTATATTGGACCCAACATTCATAAATATGCTGGCTACTTTCTTCCTCAGCAGTTAGCTCTTAAGAATTTTGTTGTATTTGCACTTGTGCATTTGTCATCTTTCAGTGGGATCTTTGCTAGTTATAGCTAATTTGTCAACTTAGGTTTTCTCCAATTCCCCAGGATTGCACCCAGAATTAAAGAATAGGAAGAATTAAATAATTAGAACTAGAGTTATACGTAATTCCTGGGAGCCATCCAAAATACTGCCAGTAGTATAATTCTGCATTACAAATAGTCCTCAACTTACAATAGTGCTGATAAAAGTGACTTACAACTGTTTCAGTGTTCCCACAATCATGCAATCGTGATTTGGGTGCTTGGCAATTGTCACACATTTACAATGATTATTGCATTGTCCTATGTCACACAAACACCTTACCAGCTGGCTTGCAACAAGCAAAGTTAATGGGGAAGGTCTCAGGGAAGATTGCAAATCACAGCCATGTGATATCTCACTTAACAACTATGGTTATTTGCTTAACAACTGTGGCAGAAAAAGGCTATAAAATGTGATTACATGATGCTTCATTTAACAACCACACTACAGTAATGAATTTTCTGGTCCCTATTGTGATTATAAGTCAAGGATGCCTTTTTCAACTGATTCACTAAAAATAAGGTAATTAACATCTCATCAATCCTTCAAAATTGCAACCTGTTATCTTTC
The DNA here is from genome assembly GCA_030761175.1 of Masticophis lateralis. NCBI lineage: Eukaryota > Metazoa > Chordata > Lepidosauria > Squamata > Colubridae > Masticophis > Masticophis lateralis. Next base: position 116,595,395 of record JAUDYJ010000002.1, read on the forward strand.
ATAATATTGTTTTATTTTAGTTTGTAGACTGAACTACCTCAAAGATTTAGATTTCATTGTAACCTGGAAAAAAATGTGGAAACCTCCATATAGCCAGCAACGTATAAATCTATTTCTTTCTCTCCACCACATGCGCCTTTATAGTTGTTACCCTCACTGATTCAAACTCTCTGTAACCCCTTTCACAGACTATCCCAAAGGTGCTTTTTCCAAAACCAGTCAAAGTCCAGTTGCCTTTTGGAAAAAGCACCTTTGGGACAACTATGCTCTGGATGATTTAGACTCTCCATAGCACAGACTTATCATAATCTTTAATTCCAGTTAAAGTAATTTTTTAAGCACTTAAGATATAATTAAAATTGGCAGTTAAAAAATAAAATCTGAAAGTTCTTTGCATCTTCAACTCAAAAGGTTTTAAAATAAAGAAATAGTTGACATTTATTTTACCTAGGATGCATTTTCCTTTGGCAGGGCTGTTTTTCTCTTTTGGGTGAAGATCCTGAAGTTAATTTTTCAGAATTTACTGGTTTTGTGCAAATAATCAATCTTTCTGGAAATGGAAAAATTGATAACTTGGCAGCAACCTAGTTCATATAAGCTACAGCTTTATACTACACAAAAGGTTAAGAACTGAGAAAAATAGCAGGAGAAGCCATGCTTAGATGGTGGCATAGAACGGGAGGCTTCTTTTGATTGAAACTCAATACTTGTAGCAGAGTTTAGTAGATATAATCTATTAGAAAATGTATTTAAGATTGCAGTTTTAGGGTGTGTATCAACTACCTTCCTTATAGACTTTGGAAAATATTTCAGTGATGATCTGTTACTCTGTATTTCTATTCATTGACATCTAAGTATGGTTTATTCATATGATTGCTGTTTTAATGTGTTACTTGGTTGCCTTAATCATCTTTCAGATGTTTCACTATATTTGGTATAGAAATTCAAGTTAGAGATAATGATGATAAAAACTACTCAGAAATATATGATTACAGGAATAAATCATTGTCATAAGGACTACCTGGTGAAAGTTTTGAGAGGCACCCCTCCTTTTTCTTCATTCCCTGTGATAGCTGAGTGGATTAATGAAAATAATAAATGATGGATCTTCCTCATCTATCTTCCTCTTGCATGTTATCCTTCAGCCTCACTTTCCCATTCTCTTTTAATACAGAGAGGAATTCTCTTTCAGCTTTATTCCTGTAATTCAGGAATTAGGTTTGTAGAATATACTTTGTTTTTGCTGGGTTTTTGCGCTTTAGTAGCCAAAGGAATCAAGCCAATTGTTGTCTCTGTGAAGCATATACTGTTGTTAACTGAAAGTTATAGACCCTTTCTCAAAGATCTTTGTGGATCACAAAGTAGCTTCTATCTGCTTTGTGAAAATGAGCAGTTTCTTTCCTTTTCTGTTGGGGGCTGGGAGAGTAAAATGATATTATATGTTTGAGACTGGTAAATATTTGGAATTATTCTGAAGTTATGATGCCAGATGAAGTTCATATTTTTGAGCCTTATAGAGACCATTTTGAGAATCTTTGATGGATTAGTGAGACTTACATAGCAGAAAATTGAAAAAAAGAATTAACAACAAAATTAACAAAGATGAGCAATGTGTGAACCACTGTTTGCTTGAAATTCACTGTGTTTATATACAGACAGCAGAAACCCGGGGAACCCAGATTGTCCATAAACTCCACATGCTGACATTCTGAATTGCATTTCTCTATTACAGGTAAATTGTCAGACATCAAATCAACGTGGTCTTCTGGTCCAATTTCTCACACACAAGCCTCTTTGTCACATGAACTCTGGAAGGTTCCCAGGAACACTACAGCTCCTACAAGACCACCTCCAGGCTTAACGAACACCAAGCCATCGTCTACCTGGGGTGCCAGCCCATTGGGTTGGACCAGCTCTTACTCCTCTGGTATTCCTGAGTTCTTTCTTCTTCTTTTTTCTTTTGACTTAACTGCATATCTGCTTTCCTTTAAGAGTTTAAGACAGCATACATAAGGCTTTCCCATCTAGTTTTTCTCCACAAATCAACTCTTTTAGAGTTGAAAAGGGTAACCAATCTAAAGACAGTCAATGAACCTCCTGGCTAAGGGTAGATTAGAATTTGGATCAGTGCAACTCTTTCTTAGCTAAATAAATGCAATATATATTTACCTTGTGTTTAGACTTTTTATGTGGAAAATCCTGACCTAAAAATTAGTGTATGTAATAGGTTGTGAAAATAACCTTGAGGAATAGGAGAAAGGGCCACAACCAAGGCAAGAATCAGATAAATTTAAATTCAAAGCAGAAGGGTAGTTTCAGAAAGCATTTCAGAATTGATCCTCACTAGTTCTTGTACAGATAAAAGCAGGGAGGGGAAATGTGCTTTCAGTCATGCAAGATAATTTTTTTTACTGTAACCCTATAATAAAAGTAACTTATTTGTAAAGTATCAGATTGGGGAAACCTACATGATGCATTGGTTCTATTTATGACAAGCAAAATTCCTCAGTGAGAATTAGACATGAAGGGAGGAGAGGAGGGCTAGCAGACATTTGCTAAATCTTCTGATCCAAATACATTTTCTGTTAGAAGTTCTTGTAGAAATTGTATTCATCAGGTTTGTGTCCTGTATCTTCTGCTCTTCTTTTTCAGTTGTTAGGTTTGGCTATCCCTAATGTTTTCTTTGTTGGGTTGTAGGCTCAGCCTGGAGTACTGACAGCTCAGGAAGAACAAGTAGCTGGCTAGTTCTCCGTAACCTCACTCCCCAGGTAAATGAATTTACAATAAATTAGAGGAAGAGTAATAAAAATACTCAGCATTGTACTTGTAAACACTTAGACCAGGAATATCAAACTCAATTTCATTGAGAGCCCCATCAGGGTTGTGTTTGACCTCGGGGGGGGGGGGGGCATGGCCAGGGGGGGGGGTGTAGCCAGCTCAATGTCACTTGTGTCTGGGGCACCTGTGGTGGCCCGAGTACTCTGCAGTAGCTTCATTTCCACTGGCTGAAGCACTGCGGGCCAGTCCTTCACTGTTTCCAGGGTAGCCCTCTGGGTCAGATCTAAGCACCCCACAGGCCGGATCCAGCCCCCCAAGACCTTGAGTTTGATACCTCTGTCTTAGACCCTTCTGCTCTTGATGTGTCTTATGAAATTTTGTTAACTCTTGGAGCTTTCTATTTTAAGCATTTTATTTCTAAAACAGCAAGTTGTAGGATTGACCTACTTGACATTTTTATTTATTTATTAAATGTTAGAATGGCATAAGCACCAGCTGCATTGGGGCTGTCTGCACTTCACTCATTGAAGGTTTGATGGAGGGCTGGGATTATTGCGATTACAGGGAGGATGCTACTCTGTAGGAGAAAGGCAGCAATAGTGAGGGCCCAAATTCATGTTCCCTAATGATTACAATATCTTAAGAGTAGGATAGTTGAGAAATTCCTCTGTCCCTAACCTCACTGGATTAGCAGATCATCTTAGATTGGTTCAAGATAACCAGATCCTAAATCATTTGGATGATGACAACCACCACCTTGAATTAAGTCCAGATCACTATTAATCATTTAGTTCTCAAAGTGTTTCACAGGCAAGAGGAAGAATAGCAATAAATACTTCAGCAGCGACATTCTTAAATTGTAGCTTTTGGGTGGTATTCAAGGGCAGCCCCATGCAGAGTAGTTTCCAGTAGAAATTTATGAACAAGATGGGATTGTGCAAAGGTCCTGTTGGCCACAGCTGCCATTTTTCTCATTGAACAAGAATAATTAATTTAGGAAGACCTTCAAATTATGAACAAATTAAAAATAGGGAGCTCAATTTTGTCTAGAACCAAAAATATTCTCAGACTCGCCAGGCCTCTGAACTCACAGTCACTCTGCCTTGTGGAGATGGAAACTGAGTATGTTCTTCTCTACGTAGATCCTAAATAGCATCAAGGGAATGGGTCAGTACTTAGATTACATCTTATACTCAGTCCACTGTGTCAATAGAGAAATAAATATCATCAGTGAACAGATGCTACCTGGCCCCATGTCAATAGATAACCTCTTACAATGGCTTCATGCATCTGTAAAGGAATAGAGGAAAGAGAGTTGAGCCCTGCAGGTCCCAACAATGTAGCACCTTCGGGCTTCAATTCTTCCCTCCCAGCAACAACAACCAGAGCTGGCTGGTTGGGAAAGGACAACTACTATAACACTCGCTTCCTACTTTCAGCTCCCAGACATGGTTCAGAACAGTACCATGATCAGTGGTTCTGAACACAGCTGAGAGATCAAGGAGGATCAGGAAGGTCACACAATCTTGGTTGTCCACAATTATTGACAAAAACAAACGATGTGTTCTCAATATAGTACTTTAGCCTGACGCCCAGTTGAAAAAGCCCAGATAATCAAATTTCTTCCAGGACCCTCTGCAACTGGAACCCTACCACCTTCTCAATAACTTTTGCAACAAAAGGAAGCTTGAAATTGTCGACAGGTTTCCAAACTATCTGGGTCTAATGGTGGCTTCTTGAACACAAAGCATATGAATGCCTATTTCAGGGCTGTTGGTACCACTTCATCCTTCAAAAGTGTATTCATTAGAGCTCTGACCCTGACCTCTCATCACTTTTCTGAAGGCAACTAGGAATGGTAAGGTTCAAATCCATAGGCAGCAGAGCTTGAAGGGAAGCTTCAAAAAGAGCCTTGGTAGAGCAGCAGATTAAAGCGCTGTTAAGTAGCACTTAAGTAACACTTAGCTGCTAGCTGCCTGCAATTACTGCGAATTCAAATCTTACCAGGCTCAAGGTTGACTCAGCCTTCCATCCTTCTGAGGTAGGTAAAATGAGGACCCAGATTGTGGGGCCAATAAGCTGACTTTGTATAAAAAAGAACACTGCTTGGGGGGGCGGGGCGAAAGCCCTACTAAGCAGGTATATATAAAAGTATGAAGGCTATTGCTTAACGCATTGTAAGCCACCCTGAGTCTCCGGAGAAGGACTGCATATAAATCAAACCAATAAATAAATAAGCTCCAGAAATAGCTCAATTGTAGGTGTGCTTGTTCAGGTAGACGGAGTGGAAGATGGAAGAGTTGTTTCATCTACACTAAATCTCTGGGAGGAATCTAGGTTGTTGTATTTGTATGTTTTTAAGATATGGCTTTGACTTTTTACTAATGTGTTACTCTTCCTTAGTCAAAATAGTAATGCCACTAGGGGAGGAGAGAAATCACTCACACTTTTTTCTTTTTGCTTTCCCTAATTAGATTGATGGCTCTACACTGCGTACTCTATGCTTGCAACATGGTCCTCTTATTACATTCCATCTGAACCTGACTCAAGGGAATGCTGTGGTCCGATACAGTTCCAAGGAGGAAGCAGCAAAGGCTCAGAAGTCTCTGCACATGTATGTTATTTGATTCAGTATTTATTGTTTTTCAAGAATGGCGTGCCCAGTTGGGGCTTGTGATATATTTAATGATTGCCTTGGACAGTAAAAAGGAAGTATGAATAATGAACAAAGAAGGATGGCATATAAAAAGGGTGGGAAGTTATGTGACTAGTCACTCTTATTTTACAATCCTTTTTTTAAAAAAAAAAAGACTAAACCAAGATTGTTTCTGCTTTAAGACTTCCCTATCATCCGTGGGTATCAATCTAAATGTTCACAATGTTACATCCCATATTCAAAACTTCCTGGTCAGGTATTTGGTTATTTCACAATGTTCTAACTCAGGGGTGTCAAACTCGATTTCATTGAGGGCCACACCAGGGTTGTGTTTGGCCTCGGGGGGAGAGGAATGGCCAGGGTGGGCATTGCCAGTTCGATGTCCATTTTTGGCTGCGATGACCTCCTGCAGCCCTCTGCCAGTGAAAATGGAGCGGTCCAGGGTGGCCCCACAGGCCAGATCTAAGCCTTGAGTTTGACAGCCCTGTTCTAGCTCTTGAATAATGTTTAAGGGAATGTATATACTGCTTTCAGAATAAATGCATAGGTCCTGAGAAGTATGCCTCAGCAGTTTTCCTTTGTGTTTTCAGGTGCGTTTTGGGGAACACTACCATCTTGGCTGAGTTTGCTGGAGAGGAGGAAGTGAACCGTTTTTTAGCACAAGGCCAGCCACTGCCCCCCACTTCCAGTTGGCAGTCCAACACTGGAACCACTCAGACACGTTTGGGCTCCACAAGCAGTTCTCATGGCATGGTGCGCAATGATGCAGGCCACTGGAATACCCCCTGCCTTGGTGGGAAAGGGAGCAGCGATCTGCTCTGGGGTGGGGTCCCTCAGTATTCAAGCAGCCTTTGGGGTCCTCCCAGCACCGATGACGGCAGGGTTATCGGAAGCCCAACGCCTTTGAATACTCTGCTCCCAGGGGATCTTCTCAGCGGGGAATCCATCTAGGATGCCAGAAAAACAAAATGGAAGTAACAATCATCAGCACTAAAGGAAAAAAAAGAAAGAAATAGCAGTAACCCTTTCCAGTCCGGGGCAGCACGAAGGATCCAGCTTTAATAGATCAGACTGGCGGCCCTTTTTTTAGTACCTCTGTCTAATCTTGACTATGAAACTCTGCTGGAGTCCCTTGTGAACTGTTTGCGTTAACAGTATGGGCTCCCTTTGGTCAGTGTCATGTGCTAATGATAGATTTTTGTGTGGGTTTTTTTCCAACGGCTTTTTAATTTTATTTTTATGTTTGTATGGTGTTTTTAAAGACGTATACAAGCTGCTTAGACTAGTTCTATCATGAAGGGCACTTTTCAGAATTTGGGCTGGAAAGGGTTATTTTATCAACTTGGGGAAGTTGGGGTTGGGATGAAGGGGAGGTGAGAAAGCCTATTTAAAATGAGCCTGTGATAATTATGCACATTACCAGAGGCGGATCCAGTAATCAATGGGGGTGGGGGTGGGGTGGCATCTGACCAGCTTGTCAGCAGCTATTGGGGAACAAATCTTAAGCCCCCTTGGCTGGATGACTTGGATTGAGAGGTGGGGTGGAATATCCAGGTCCACTACTCCCGTGGGTCTTGCCTATGCACATTACACTTGTTTCATTACTTTTTGTGTCATTTTTTTTTAATTCTCCCCCCAAATAGTTCAAAGGTCTTTTTTTAAAAAAAAAGAAATGAAAGAAAGAAAAAAGAATGAAAGAATGAAAAATTAACATATCAAACATGCAATTATACTTGAATCCAGCAGGCCAATAACAAAAATGTGAACACTTTCTATTATTACACTTCCAGGTTGGTATCAGAAAACAAAAGAACAGGCTCTAGGATTATTATTATTTTTGGTTCTTTCTTACATGTATGCATTGGGGACAAGTTGAACTGATGTATGAATGTATGGATGTGTGCGTGTGCCAGGTGTACAACTTAACAAATTGTGTGACCTTTTTTTTTTCTTCTTTTTCAGTATATGCTTTTGATTTGCTTATCGGTCAAATGTTTAATTGTTATTAGCTTCTAACTTTGCACTGAGTGTCCACAGCCCTTCTTGTAGCTAATCCTACTTGTTTTTTTTTAAATAAAAATTAAAAAAAAAACTGATAGGAGGGGCTGGCGACAATTCATGTGTAAATGTTTACTCAAGGACTCTTACCGCATTTTAAAAACTTACAGTGTGTATCTCTGGAGAATAATATGTATATCTACCTTTAGCAGCTTTTTATTGTGGACTAATGCAAGAAAATAATTACCGGAGTATTGCACCATTTTTTTCTCATTCGGAATATAAAGTAAAAAAAAAAAAAGGAAAAAAAACTTGTTGAACTGTGGCCATAAATACTTGTAAAGAGTGGATGGTTCCCTGCAAGCTGGAACAGAAACAAGCACTTGGACATAGGTTTTGACTGCTTTTGGAGGAGCCTACGATTTCAGCTCCCACCTGTTTACAAACCTTTTTTTTTCCTCCTTCAAACTTTAAAATAAAAAAAGGAATTAAAAAAAAGAAAAAAAAGACTTCCATCATAAAGAAACCTATTTTCAGAATGAAGATATGCTACTTCAGAGCTCTGGGATTGAACAGTGTTTGTTGTTGTTACTGTTGTTGTTACTGTTGTTGTTGTTGATCCTTTTCTTTGGCCATTGCTGTGTACTCTTTTTTTTTCCCTCATCTTCGTCAGAGTGGCGAAAAATATTGTGATCACTATCTTGCACATGGTGGAAGATGTCTCAGGAAAGCCGGGTTTCCCGAGGAGCAACTCCACACCATTTCATGTATTTTTTAAACCCAACTCCTAGCACTGAAGATATTATTAAAAAAAAAACAAAAAACAAAATAAAAAAGACAGTAAGAGAAGAAGAAAAATACCTAATCTAATGTGTAGCAGTTACATATTTACCAAATAATGGACTCAAAAGAAATAGATGTTTGAAGAGTGCTTTATATATTAAAAAAATTGCTTTATGTTTAAAAATGATCAATGTTTTTGATTGTTTTGAAAGGAAGAAAGACAATGGAATAACATACCCTTTGAGTATGTTTTTAAAAATTATATGAACATTGTGCTCCCTGACTGCTTGGATCAGGAAACTTGTGCATTACGTTTTGTTTTGTTTTGTTTTGTTTTGTTCAAGGTTAGCTTTTTAATGGTTTTGTCGAATTAAAAAGGGTCCTGCAAAATTGCAAATCAACAAAAGCTGGGTTTTTTTAGAGGATCATGAACTATGCACAGATTGGGTTCCAGACTTGTGTTTTCTCAAGTTTTCGTAGTGTATTTAGCTGAATACCCTTTTCTCAGAGCGATTGCATCTCATTCTCATTACACGCACTCTACATATGTATTGTGTATATATCTCTCTTTTAACACACATACAGATACACACATACACACACACACATATTTATATATAAAATACATATGTGCCTATGTGCGAATTGAAATAGTCAATACAATTTTCCATTCTAAAATTTAGTAATGAATTGTAGAAAAAGAACTCACAATCATTTGAAATTGGAGATGGACATTTTTAAAAATAATTCCTGTTGAATTTTTATTTTTTATTTTATTTTAATGTTTTGCCTTTAATTTTGAACTCAAGATGTCTGTAACTCTGAGATGAAAAGTTTTTAAAAGTTTGTGGCTTTTAATGTTATTTCTCCTCATAGAATGTGATTGTTAAAAACATGCACCAGAAGTTGCTTTCAAGAGTACGAAGATTCTTTGAAACTTAATAAATTGCAGTTTTTCTTGGCTGTTAAGAAGGCATGTGTATTTTTCTTGTGTACAGAGATGACTGTTAACAGATAATCTCCTAGCATTTCTAAGGCTTGCCCCATTCATTACCTGTTAATTGTTCAGCCAGCAAATATCCGAAATGATTAAAATGTCACTTTCAATGTGTGTATGCTATAATTTACAGATTGTTGACTCGCTGCTTGTGATTGCTTGGTGTTGTTATTTATGTTTGTTAGTTGCCTTTTCAATTTCGCAATATAAGATAGGATTGGATTTTTATATGAAAAAGTTGTAAAGTAATTGTATTTTTGTTAAATGCTGTTTCTCTCCCCCTTTTTTCTTTTCTTTTTTTGTCTCTGACATATTATGGAGAAAAATCACTCATAATTCAACGTATATACTTTACAAACATATTGTCATATTTCTGGCTAGTATTCCTTTTGCTTTTGATTTCTTTGACAACAAATTTTATATTTCCATATCAATAACTGGGAGGTTTCCAAACAAAATATTATTCATGGTTTAGGTATACCAATGCTGCCAAGGCTTTTTTTCCCTTCTTTATATTTATTTGCGTGGGAGCTTGCTTTTTTTCCTGTGACAAAATATTACATCAACTTAAACATTTATGTCTTTTATACAGCTTCCAGAAAGAAAAGGATTTGTAAAACACTAAGGTTTTTTCTTGACCACAATAAGAAATTCAGCATGAAAGTCAGGTTTTCTGGGTGATACACTCCAAAGCCATGTTTACTTTTTAAGCTAACTCAGACTACTTATATGTTTTGTCTTGATCTAGCTTAAATAATGAAATACCCATTTTTTAAAATTGTTATGTGTACAGTACTCTATTCAATGTGTATGTTCCACAACAGGAGGATTGGTATAAATGTTGGAATGAGTTTTTTTTTTTTAAGAAACCTGTAAATAGTTCTTTTTTAGTCAAAAAAATGACCAGAAGGACTCAGATGAGTCAACAGTAACATGTAAAATCTCATATTTAGGATTTCCCTGTAGTAATCATAATAACTTGGACTTTTGAGAAAGGTCCATACATTTTTTTAGGAAAAAAAATGCTAATATAGGATGCTAGTGTATTGATTTTCATAACTTGTCATTTTAAATTAGCTTATGGACACTTACCTTGACACATCAGAATTCCAGCATAGCTCAATTTTCTTAATACTATTTTAGATCATAAACCAAAGCACCAGATTCTTATTTACACGATTGCCTTTGGGCTTCCAGATGAGTTCCATTGGCCTTTTAAAAATAAAAAGAGGGATAGCTTCAAAATCCTGCTTTGTCTGAAAATACGTACAGGAGCCCTGAAAAAAGGGCAAAGATCATCTGTGTCCTACAGGACTATGGAATGTCCTCATTACTTTGACTTAAGAAATGAGTGTTTGTTTCTTTTAATTGATCACTAACTAGGACAACCAGTGGCAAAAGGCCTTTTAGGGAACACTGCCAAATATTGTATTTTCCTAGACCACAGGAAATCTGGCAGATATTTTCATGTTTAAACTCACCAAATAATATGTTCTAAATATTACACAATTAACCAGTCAGGGTTATATTCCTTACTGTTATGATGTAATGTATGTATTTTCAACACTGATTCCTTTCTGTTAATATTGGAAAGAAATTGCACTTTTCCTATTAGAATGTATGTATGCATTACATCAGTTTGTATGCCAACTCCCTAGAATCTAGACAGCTTACAATATTAAAAAAAAAATTATCTTCCACTGATGTCAATTCCTAAGAACTCTCCATTGTTTTATTAAAGAATTGTTAAAAATATTAATACATATTAATACAAAATAAGAAATAATAAAGACAAAGCTAAAAGTGCAAAAAAGAAAAGAAGTACCGGTAGCTTCTGATTTTCTTGATAGCAGTTTTAAGTACAGTTATAAAATTACCTGTGGTTACAATTTAACCACAGGTAATTAATCTGTGGTTACAATTTAACTCTCTTACTATAATCTACCCTGTCTAGTAATCAAATCAGCAGTCCCCAACCTTTTTGGCACCAGGGCTCGGTTTCGTGGAAGTCAATTTTTCCACAGGCCAGCGGGAGAAGCGTGCAATTTAGCTCTCACCCACTACTCACCTCCAAATGTTCGGCGCAGTTCCTAACAGGCCATGGACTGGTACCAGGCACAGCCCAGGGATTGGGGACCCCTGATCTAAACCATAAATCATTAGTGCATTTTATCTGTTCTACACAAGAAGTCCTTAAGGGGTTTCCAGTCAGCAGTAAATGTAGAGGTGTAGAGTCTTTTCTCTGATAAAAAAATCCATTTAGCCACCTCAGCAATTTCCATCATATTCAGCCATTCATTATGGAGGGTGTTGAGTCTTTCCAACATTGTGGATACAATAATCTTGGTGCAGTTGTCATGTACAAAAACAAAGTTCCATGACATTTTTCTGACTCCATGAATTCCAAAAGAAAATCCCTGGTCTCGGTCCTTAAAATCCTCTAAATTAATGTATGCCCAGAACTTTCTAGCTTTTTTACACTTCCAACAAACATGATAAAATATCTTTTCTTGTTCATATTTCAGACATAAATTTCAAGTCCCTTTATATTTTCTAGACTTGCTTTGGTGATCTATACCTCTGACAGGATTATTTTCCTCTTCCTCAGTGATAAAATATAGGAGGGCAAAAACAGCAGAGAATTCCACAGAAGCTGCTACTGTTTTGTGTTTTGTGGCCCCCTGCCTCCTTGATCTCGGGAGTGGGTATCGGTATCATCTCACTTTACCTAGACTGCTGGGGACAGGCAGATTCTAATCAAACCAAGACAATCCTGAAGGTAACAAGTTAGGTGATCACCAGCGTTCTTAAATTGTTCCTGGAATACCAGTCCCATAAAATAGGCATTATTCTGTGGGCTAGTTAATATCTATCTGTAGCTAAGTTACTATGTTCTATATCCATTGGAGCCTTGGGGGTGTGTAAGGGCAGGTATACAGGGAGCAAATTGCAGGAATTTGTAAGATAAGGCAATGTAGAACTGCTTTGTTTCATTTTAATGTTCATTTTTCAAGTACATAGGCAATGAAATCGCTCACTGCTTATGCTTCTCCCTCTGTCACATAGAAAAGCTTCAGCAGGCTTTATTCTGATGATTTAGGAGCATCATTTATCAATCTGAAAGCAACTGGCTTGTTCCATTGGAGGAAGGAGCCCCCGCAGCTCTGCCTTCTTCTTGGATTGCTCCAGCATGCTAGTTTCTACTGCTCTTTGATCTTGAGAGGTGGGGAAAGCCAAGCCTTGGTCATGCTCTGTGGGCTTCCTTTCTGTGAGCAAGGAGCTGACAGCAATTGACACAAGGCAGATCAGCTGTTCTTGTCAAACAAGCTGCATACCCATCACCATACGGTATGTATCATACGTAGGAATTTAAGCATGTGCTTAGCCAAGACTGTTAGTTTACAAAATGGGGCCAGCTTGTGGCTTTAGGGAGCAAAAGTCATGTACAGCTAAATCATATCCTACTTTTTTAATGCCAGATAGAGGTACCAGCAGGGTCAATATTTTCCATCTGGAAATCTCAGACCAGTGGAGGTTCACTGTGGAGTCTAATTCTTCAGCTCTCTTCCTTCTTTTCGCAGTACTGATCTGGAAGAAATTCTCAGCCAGCAAAAGGAGTGCACTTATGAGAGCTACTGACACACCTTTCTCTTTCAGCAATGTTGAGGACTGGCCCTAGAGGTTCAGTATGTGTCAAGTAAGAATTACAGGGACTATTAGATGACATCAAAGAGATTGGATGTGGCTGCTGTACAAAAATATTGCTGGAAAAATGTTGATCTTCTTAATAGTTCATATTCATTGCCTTTATCTTGCAGTTCCCAGTCATATTAGGGAAAGCAAACTCATTGTTTTAATGGGACTACTCATTAAATATGGATTCAACACTATGAAACCAATCGTGGCCTATTATAATCAAGAAAATATCTATGTAAATCTAGTTTCCTCTATCGCATCCAAACCTATTGTGCACTTTTCGAAAGTCCTTTAGTAGTTTCATCTGAATTCCTTCTTCATACAAGGTAATTATATGGTTTTTGTCAGTGGTGGGATTCAGCCAGTTCGCACCATTTCGGGAGAACCAGTTGTTAACTTTCTGAGCAGTTTGGTGAACTGGCTGCTTGAAGAAATCATTAGGGCAGAGAACCGGTTGTTAAATTACTTGAATCCCACCACTGGTTTTAGTCAGTACACAATTGTACTGACTAAAAATTTCAAGGCCATTTTTAAAATTCTCCATGAATTTGAAGACGGTTTGAACCTCCAACTTCAGTAGGATTATTGAAATACCTGTAATACACAGTGATATAGAAGCCCCAATTTGGTAAATATCAAAGGCAGTATATCTTTTACAAAAATGTGAATATTGTGATTTGATAACTCAAATGATACTTCCAAATACCGGTAATTATGATACTTTGGGTCAAACTCAAAATGTCAGAGGTATATCACTAGTTCTCATCAATATTTATTTAAAAGCAATGTAAGTGACAATGAAAATAAGATATTTGCAATCAGAAGGAGAATTCATTGCATATCACCTACTGTTACAAATTATTTTGAAAAAATAAAATGTCCAGTTATATAGCACTTGATTTATGAATCTGACTTAGTTCAGTCCCAGCGTATGAAATACGTTTATTTAAATATTGTAATGTGTGTTTATTTAAGATCTAGTTGCAAAATATTCATTAAGGAAGACCTCAAAGCTCACCCTTGGGCCTCTACTCTTTAACATTTGTATCAGTGATGTGGAGGAGACAATAGAGGGAACGTGTATCAAATCTGCATATTACAGATTCACCGATGAATTAATCTTAGGATAAAAGTATCCACAAGGGATCAAAAAAATTGTGATGGAGTTGTTTCCAAAAAAATTGTGATGAAGTAAAAGACCCACTCCTTTTCTACTGATGTGCTCCCTATTTAATTGTAGCACAATGTTGCTTGGGTGATCCTGGAACAGTGTGTTTCAACCTTGGCAGCTTTAAAATATGTGGACTTCAACTCCCATAATTCCACAGCCAGCATGTTCTACCTAGATTTAAGATGCCATAAACCTCAGTGGGGAAATAGACTTGCAGCTCGACATAAAACACTCTTATTTGCAAGCAGATTTCTTATCCTTCCACAGTTGTTGCTTTTAAAGAGACAAATCCTAAATTTTAAATGCCAGCAACACTCAAGTTTTGCAAACAATGTATATATTTTATGCTCGAGCAGCGGTGTCAAACTCGCGATGATGCATTATCGTCAGGTGATGTATTCTCCATTCCTTGAACCAAGGGTGGGCATAGCCAGCGCATGACGCATCTGGCCCGCAGGCCACGAGTTTGACACCCCTGCTCTAGAGTGTCCATGCCTAAATCTAAAATGCAAATTAGCCTGCGTGGATTAGCAAAATGATATCTTTAAATGTCTTAAGTATTGATTAGGAGAGATGTATATTAGTTTGATGCTGTCCACAGATCTGCGCTAGTTGGAGGTACAATATGCATGCAAGACCATTTACAGACATTTACATTATTGGTTGTATGTTAACTAATACTTCCAGACAAAGTCACTAGAGGGAGTAGTTGATTTGAGTTCAAAATTGGGCATACGGTACAACAACTTTGTATGTAGTTTTCATTTTCTGACCTACTTAGGCCTCTGTGTCTTTCCACACATCCTTTGCTTTTCCTGCGGTAATTTACAAGGGAGAAGCAATAAGAGATTACAGTCCTATTGAAAATCATTGCAGTCATTAATGTATTAACTGCAGTTGCAACACTTCAGGAATTAGATGCAAACAAAATTAAGATGATTTGGCTAATAGATAACATTTCTAGTTGCCCCAGATTCCCTGTGCATCCCTATATAAAGCTACATTACCAGGGGAAAATCTATTGAGTGCTCATATTTTCTAGTGGCTAAGGTAGGCTGATGCGATTTCTGCTGCACTTTTCTGTTCCCCCATCACTGTGCCAGAAGCAAAATTGATGATATATCCACTGGGGCTGCTGTGATTCCTAAGACTGAGATTAGAAATTGTAATCATATTGTTATAGAGGCCCACTAATCTGTGAAAGCCAGGGGGAAGGAGTCAGATATACTATATATTCCACCATATGACAAGAAAAATATCAGTATCTTAAATAAGCACGTGCATCTAGCAATCTGCTAGATGCACGTGCTTTAAACAGGTGCTTTGGAGTTAAGTTTCTTAAAGCAGCTGCATCTTTAAGCTCAATACAGGGGAAAAAACACAATTATGTTAAAGAATTATTCTGCTGCTGCATACCTCGAAGCAGCTTTGGAGAATAAAAGTTGAATCACAGCATGGCCTCGTATTTGTAAATACTGACTGTATGTTGATTTCCTTATAGATTCTTCTGCTTTCTGAATAAGAACCTGAGAAGTTTTATTGTAAAAGGTCGAAACAGTGTGTAAACTCTTAGTGTACCTAATCATGATAAGAACATGGCCCAGCAGTCCTAAAGCACCACTTCCTTAAGCTTTTTAAATTGAGTTAAACTTTTGAGTTAACCCTTGTTGGGGAAAACAACCAAAGGATGGGAGAGGAGACAGTCAATCTTTGCATTCTCCCATTGGTCAGGTAGCTAGAATCCTGATTGGCTTGTTGGGCACACTGACTGTTACAAAAGTGGTATCAGCAAGGAGAGTGACAGAGTGGGGTAAAATGGTTGTAAGAGTTTAAAGGGGTGAGACAAACCAGACTGTATGAATGCATCCCCTGCTACTACTTCTGTGTACTAGGTGTTGGTATCCATAAGCAAAGATTCTTTTTTTTTTTTTTTTTTTGCACATCACCTGTCAGTTGGAGAGCCTGTGAGTTCCAATAATGTAGGAAGATGACATGAGAGAGGAAGTGTACCTCTCAGTTGCAACGTCCGAGTCATATTCACGTTATGATGGATTATATATTACAGATCAACTGGTAGGTGAAGCAGCTCTTTTAGAATGGCATCTGGGTAGATGTAAGGACTATTAAGAAGCCTTCTGCAGAGCTAATGCCGTTCATTTACATTAGGAACAAATAATCCATTTTAGGATCCACATTAGGAACAAATAATCCATGGTTCCAAAGATGCTGAGCTATAGATGCAAGCATCCCTCATCATTGCCTATGCTCAGATGGATTGGAGTTGTGGTGTTGAGCATCTAGGGGCCACAAAGCCCCCATGTGGAGTGGAGTGTAAAATATGGAATGATAAATGGGACATTACATAGTATCTTCAAAATGCTGAGTATTCTGACAAAAGAAAAAAGAAAAGAGATGGATTCAGTTCCAAACTGGTGGATTAAAATGGGGGGAGGGGGGAACAACTATGACTGTTCTAAGTGCAGAGAAAATAATCCTAATATAGGATTATTTTCATAATATATAGACATATCCACTACACCTTTTCCTTTTCCTTTTCCTCTCCTCTCCTCTCCTCCCCTCCCCTCCCCTCCCCTCTCCTTTCCTTTCTTTTCCTTTCCAAATGCTATGCAAGTCAAAAAATGAGTAAGAAAACATCTTTGGTGCCATCCAAATATTGTATACAAAATTAATTATCTGCTAAGGAAAATGGTTTTTTTGTTGGATTTTTTTTTATTTTTCTCCTTTATGACATAACGAAGGGAGGGAGGGAGGGAGGTTAGTTCCCACTGGTTTTGACAGGAGAGAAATTAGTGTAAATTAAACATGCACTACTTTTGCTGGGGTAAACCTTCTCTTTGATCAGTAGGGTAGTTCTTCTGTATTCATCTGAACTCTCATTCCTAAGGCATGGCCAACCTCAGACATTCTAAAGGAAAGATTGTCTTTAGAATAGAATGGAATGGAATAGAAAAACAGAGTTGGAAGGGATCTTGGAGGTCTTCTAGTCCAACCCCCTGCTTAGGCAAGAAGCCCTACACCACAAATGGTTATCTTCTTAAAAACCTCTAGTATTGGAGCACCTACAACTTCTGGAGGCAAGTTGTTTCACTAATAAATTGTTCTAACTGTCAGGAAATTTCTCCTTAGTTCTAAGTTGCTTCTCTCCTTGATTAGTTTCCACCCATTGCTTCTTTTTTTACCCTCAGGTGCTTTGGAGAATAATTTGACTCCCTCTTCTTTGTGGCAACCCCTGAGATATCAGAACACTGCTATCATGCCATCCCTAGTCTTTCTTTTCATAAGACTAGTCATATCCAGTTCCAGCAACCATTCTTTATATGTTTTATCCTCCAGTCCCCTAATCATCTTTGTTGCTCTTCTCTGCACTCTTTCTAGAGTCTCAACATATTTTTTACATCATGGCAACCAAAATTGGATGCAGTATTCCAAATGTGGCCTTACCAAGGCATTATAAAGTGGTATTAAAATTTCACATGATCTTGATTCTATACCTCTGTTTATGCAGCCTAGAACTGTGTTGGCTTTTTTGGCAGCTGCTGCACATTGCTGACTTTTGTTTGTTTGTTTGTTTGTTTGTTTGTTTGTTTATTAAACTTGTTTAATAAAATATTTAAGTGATTGTCCACTAGGATTCCAAGATCCCTCTCACAGTCACCACTATTGAGCAAGGTACCACTTATACGGTACCTGTGCATTTTGTTTTTCTTCCCTAAATGTAGAACCTTACTTTTTTCACCATTGAATTTCATTTTGTTAGATAGCGCCCAATGTTCAAGTCTGTCAAGATCCTTCTGTATCTTAACCCTATCTTCCGGAGTGTTGGCTATTCCTCCAGAGTTCATTCTAATAGAAGGATGTCTCGTGTATTCTTGTCCTTCGCACCACATCTCTAGAGCTCCCTCTTCTGGGAGGACCTTGTGCCGCTTCTGCATGATAGAGTCATAGCACATTCTCCCTGCAACCATGCCAGTAGCAAGACTGTCCTGAAAAATGTACTGCTTGATTCCCATATATGATTGTCAATAGTTCCCCACAACCAATCAGGATACAGGTATTACCGTAATCTGTGAAATGAGCATACATGGAGGAAATCTTCAGCCACCCATTATCATTTTAACACAATTATTCCTTCACTAGCATCCAGCCCTGAAGGAAGTATCTTACCTTGTTTCATTCCTCAAGGCCAGAAATGCACAGGAACACTGAACAGGTGGACAAGTGAGGCACCCAATACCTTCCTATTATACTGGGTATTCACCAAATAACCCAGAAGAGAGAAATTGTGCTTGTTTTTGACTGGCTATGTGAGAGAATGACAGACTCATCTGCTAGAATCACAGCTAGTGAAAAGAACTGGGAATTGAAATACCAGAGGGTGCAGCAGCCGGAAGTAGGGAGATTACTTTGACTCATAAATGCTTAAATAAATACAAATGGGATAGTTGAATGGGTAATCCACTACTCTGGTTTAATTTATGAAGATTACTAGAACATCTTATGTTCACCATCCACTGTAATTTTGTTTACTCTCAGTTTACCGTGTTTATGGCTTTGTTTTGCAGTATGAAAAATCATTTCTTCATAAAATGCACACTATTTCTTTTCTGCTGTGACAAACACAGAACGAAGTTATACCTAGTTCCTCTTTTTATAGAACTTAGAAGTACTTCTTATTAATCTACCTAGTTTTAAGTGAACTGAAATCCGAAGCACATCAGTCACAATGGTGCCATCCTGGTGCTACTGGGATTTTTATCCTAGCAAATAAATGTAATGTCTTGAGATAACACACAACATTTGTTTCCTATCTTCTTAATCAATAAGAGGGATTATTATCACTCTCATTCTGCAGAAACCCAGCTGAGAGAACAAGATATTCCCAGAGTTTATGCCCACAAGGGTATAACTAAGAAAGTACTGAAATTGATGCCTCCTAAGGGGCAACTTCTCAGACTTGTATCTGTCCCAGAAATCCTAAGAGCATAGAAATCTACACAAGCTCAGCAGGTGCATGACCTACAAACGCATGAGAACAAAAGCAGAAAGCAGAATGTAGAAATCAGTGCAACAGAAACTGGTGACATGCTCCTCTTGTAGTTACACCTCTTACAGGAAGAATGCAAATACAGTGTGCATCTGGCAGAGTTACTGGCAGGGTTTGACTTTTCTTTTATTGGATACAAGCTTTGAAAAGTTATTTTTAAGAAAATCAAAATCACGTTCAGACCAACTGACCCACTGGGTGATGCATCTCTTTCTACTGTATAGATGCAGAGATGTCACCGAAATGGTTTAGCACAGTGTAAACATAATCAGTGCAAGGACATATTCATGCAAACATTAGAAATAAAAAAGCACTGTAGTCTAGGAAGCAACACACACACATCTGCTGTTCAATAAGCATACGAAACTGTCTACCTTCCCCCTCTTGAAACAACGTCTACTCAGCCATCTGAAAATACAAACCATCAGTAGATGCCCCCAGAATGAAATGTTCCTTAAGCGATTCCTCAAATGCTCGCCTTTGCAGTTCATGCTCTGTACCTTGCAATATTGTTTCAGACATTAGCCAACTGACCCATATTCTCTCCTTTAGCCAAGCTTACTCCTAGAGCTCTGTGTCATACAGGAGACGCCTCTTCCACTTTACAAATTACAGCCTTAATTTGGTGAGGAGATCACATTGGATTTAGAGGTATGACACTGTTTACAGACAACATCCCATACTGATAGTGACTAGGTTTCGCAAAACAAAACAAAACAAAACAACATCATCTTGATGCTGACATTCTCACATTCAACAGACGGTGCAACTATTTGCTTTGTTCATGGGGGGCCTCAGGGGGGCTTCACTGGAGAAAGTCTCGCGTCTTCTCCGCACAACAGGACTCAACAGGCTGGGCAGGTTGACTAGCTGAAGCAGCTCCCTGAAAACTTCCATCACATTTTCATTCTCTTTAGCAGATGCCTCCAGGAAACGGTTGTTCCAGTCAAGCTCCACCAAGGAGAGAACATCTTCAGGCAATACTTGCCTAACCCCACCAGCTTCAGCCTTATTGCCCACCACTACAATCGGTGGGAACTTATCTTCTTTCAGCTCAAGGATCTCCTCGTGTAAAGTCTTCACACGCTCAAAGGACTCCGCATCATCCACAGCATAGACCAAGGCAAAAGCATCACTGTTCTGGATGGAGAGCTTGCGCATCGCAGGGAATGAATAACTACCACTAGTGTCCAAGATCTCCACCTTGATGGTAATTCCACTGACCTCATACTCCTTGCTGTGCATCTCCTCTACTGTCCGGCGATGCTTTGGCTCAAACGTGTTCTGTAGGAATCGCCGGATGAGGGAAGACTTGCCAACACCGGCTGCCCCCAGAAAGACCAGGCGTACTTGGCTCTTCTTCACAGCCAGAGACATGCTTCTCTGGATCTTGCAGATGGGTGGAGGCAAAACTCTCAAGTCCTAAACACCAGCAGAAGAAAGCTTGCCGGTTTTTAGGCAATCTGGCTTCAGGGAGCAGTCTCGTTTTCCACTGTTGCCTTGCAAGCCACTTGCACTCTTGTCACCAACTTTGTCTAGTTACTAGGAGAACTGCAACTGTGTTCAAAGTCTCCCTGCTTGTTTTCTCTTTATTTACACTCCTTCCTGTCACAGACACAAACAGAGAGAGAGTCTCAAAGCTCCCCCAATCTGTGCTGGAGAGAATGTTGAGGGACGGGCAAAATGTAGGGGAGAGAGAGAAGAAAAGTCTGGACCAATCCGCTGGCTGCTGTTTCTGAAGTCAAATCTCAGCCTGTGGAAGGAGAGAGAGAGAGAGAGAGAGAGAGAGAGAGAGACACTAGAAGAGGCTGGATATTGTAAAGGCTTGTCTGGCTCTCAGCTGCCATGGATGTGAAAGACTAAATTTTTCTCCCTTCTGAGATTAGCCACTATGGCTAGCACAACCACAGTGCCCTCTGCATTGCCTAGCATAGTCAATATCTCTTCCCCTCCTTGAGTTGGAAATCTTTACCATATCCAAGAGCACAAACATCTTTTATTGCTACTTCAGACAGAGCTACTGAGGACTTTGGATTTGGTAAAACCTATAAGTGAATGTGAGGAGAGGGGTTGAAAAGGACGACTAATATCAGAATATTTTACTTGCTTGGCTAATATGAATAGCCTTGTAAAATTCAGGCTGGGAAATTAGAGAAGCCTCAAATGTTCTAGTAGACTCTTTCTTTTCTGGTTGCTTAATTTGCATTGAGTAATAAAACTGTCATGGGATGCCGGTGGCTCAGCAGCTAAGACCCTGAGCTTGTCGATCGAAAGGTCAGCAGTTCAGCGGTTTGAATCCCTAGTGCCACATAACGGGGTGAGCTCCCGTTACTTGTCCCAGCTTCTGCCAACCTAGCAGTTCGAAAGCACATAAAAAATGCAAGTAGAAAAAAAGGGACCACCTTTGGTGGGAAGGTAACAGTGTTCCGTGTGCCTTTGGCATTTAGTCATGGCGGCCACATGACCATGGAGACGTCTTCGACAGCGCTGGCTCTTTGGCTTTGAAATGGAGATGAGCACCGCTCCCTAGAGACGGGAACGACTAGCACATATGTGCGAAGGGAATCTTTAATAAAACTGTTTGGTGGGAAGGAATCTCACGGCTACCTGTCCCATCTCCATAGTGAAGGGAGGAAAAGCTTCACATATACACAAAGACAGAAACACACAACACAGTCTTCTCAACTGACCCTCATAGACCCATTAAATACTGCCAGGTTTTCAGTGCCATATCAGGCAACCTGGGACAAGAAGGAATGATACAATCAGGGAAAAGAAAAACATGAGTGGAATGAATTTCCTAAATTCAATCAACCTCGTATGAATAAATAGAACTCGCTTGTTTCTTTCATTTGCTATGGGGATATTCAAATGAGAATATTTGGAGTTGGCTGTGGGGCATCCCATGGGAGTGACTGAGGCACCATTGGGTTTTGTGGGGTTTTTTTAATTTTGTGGTTTATGATTTTATGGTTATGGGATTTCATTCTTGTGAGCCACCCAGAGCTGTTTTTAATATGGACAGCCATCAAAATCTTATAAGTACAATGAAATAAAACAAATAACGCATACCGGTAAATAAAATAATATATTCCTGGCAGGTTGGACAGAGGAGGGAAAGACAACCAACGTTTTAAACATAATAATGCATTTGTATTTTATCTGAGATTCCAAAGAGTAGTGGATATTGGTTCATTTTCATCATAAATTCTTAATATCATCTGTATGATTAACTTGGTTTGTTTATCTTCAGAAATACGTTATTTTAAGGGAAAGTTTCTCTGCTGTGAAGAGGATTTCAAGGCAGAGATTCTTCTCTTAAGAGGTCTATCTCAAGCCAAGAAAAAGACATTGCCCTGAACAAAATGGGAAGATGTTATGCTTGCCATACTTGCCTGGGGATGTTTCAGAGCCCAGATTGTTCCTCTGTGCTTTAGGAAGGGTTGACAGGGAGTGAGGAGAAGGGAATCAGTTAGCATCTTGCTAGGTCTTCTAAACATTTCAGATAGGCCTCTTGTTTCTCAGTTCCAGGGTCTTTCTGGATTTCTCCATGGGTACCTGTCCCAGGTACAATCAGACTGAAATGCTACCAATGGCAGCAGTTCTTTGCAAGAGCGAATTTAGCAAAACTTACATTATCATCCATTCATTATATTTTTATGTATTATTTATCATGAGATTTAATATCTTTACTTGGTAAAACTCAAGGTAGCATAAATAATGCTCATGACTTCTATTTACTGCATAACAAAAAATTCTGGGAGGTAGGTTGGGCTGAGAGAGATTGACTGGACTCAGCTGGCTTTCTATGCCCAAGTGAGGACTAAAACTTACCTTTTTGCTCTGTCTGGTTCAGGACCTGAACCACTCCATCTATCTGCTTTCTTCCCTCACCCACACCAAAGCCTCCTCTTTTTATAGATTATGCAATGTGTGAATCAACACTTAGAGGCCATTCACAGTAGGAATTTATAGCTTCCAGCACCAACATTACGGTGTCTTTCTTGCGGACAGGCTATACCATATATCACTCCAGGAATGCAATGGCTCAATGAATCACTCATGTGGACAGTTTCTAAGCAAGCTGAAAGGAAAGGTCATCAGTGGCATCTCTCTGCTCTCATCCTGGAAATCTTGCTGTTGAAACCATGCCACAAGAGCTCTGATTATTCTTCCAAACAAACAACCTCTCTTTCTATTATTTTTTTGATAATGCTTTGATTTAAAATGGCGTTTTATTATATTATTATATGAGCATCTTTGTGGGAAACATGTCCCAAAAGACTTTTTAACCAGAAGACTTTTTAAAACAAACAATTCACACAACCTGTATTTGTCAGAGTATAAGACGCACCTTTCCACCTCCTAAAAGGGGGTGAAAATTTAGGTGCCTCTTATACACCGAATATAGCCCCGCCCACCCACTGGCCCCCACCCTTTGGCCTCTGCCTCGCAGCAGTTACCTCCTTGCAAGCAAACAGCAAGAAGAAACAGCTCCTTTTAGCTTCAGCACAGCCTAATTGAATCCGCCTCCGGACTCTCAGCTGATTTGCTCTCAGCTGTTTTGCGCAGGGCTCTGCTGTTTGCTGCAAAGAGGTAAATTGCTGGAGCAGATTTTTTTTTTCCCCCTTGGGCTAATCAACCTATGCTGAAAACGAAAATGAAAGTAAAGCAGGCTGTTTGCTGTTTGCTGCAAGGAGGCAAAATTAGGCAGAGGCAGAGTGTTTTATACTCCGAAAAATAAGGTAATTTGGTTTGAGTGAAAGGAGCTGCATGGGCTTCAGGCTCTTTTTATGTATTTACTGCAGGACTTAGGATCAGGGAAACAAAGGCTGAAATCCAGTCACCAAATCTTGGTAGATGTAAGCCAGTTACTCTCCCTTAGCCTAACCTCCTCTGGAAATACTTGAAGGCAGGAATGCTACGAGGCTTCCTTGAGGAATTGGAGGAAAATTGGGTTATACATCAAACAAAATATTCAAAAAAATCAATGTAGAGTGGTGAGGGTAACATTACACTGATGCCATATCACAGGAGAACATGGGCAATCCTCCAAAAATAGACAACCCAGAGAGTCAGAAACCAACATGTATATATAATAGAGGGACATAATCCAGGTTAAAGGAAAGAAATGCCAACAGGTAAAGTGAAGGTGTGTGTGTAGGGAGGGAAACAGATTTTATTTATTTAGTTAGTTTTTATATAGTTACAAACTTATTTATATAAATGTATCCCATAAATTTCCTCATAGTAACCTTTTTTTAAATATAAACCATTTCTAGAAAACATTTTCTATTGCTTTATTACAAGTACAAATGAGATGTCCATTTGAAGCACGTACACGCACCCAAAAAAAAGACATCACATTGAAATAAGTGGGAAAAAGTTTCCTTTTCCATACACCCAGGGGTGAAATGTAAAATTTGTTACTACCAGTTCTGTGGGCGTGGCTTGGTGGTGGTGGGGTAATGTGACTGGGTGGGCAAGGCCAACTTTTTTTTTTTTTAGCTTTTCAAAGCATTTTTTCTAAGAGCCTGAATAGCTCTGCAGACTAAGCACCCTAATTAACATCCAGCTGTCTGCAGTTACTCCATGTTCAAATCTCGCCAGGCTCAAGGTTGACTCAGCCTTCCATCCTTTCTAAGGTAGGTAAATTGAGGACCCAGTTTGTGGGGCAATAAGCTGACTTTGTATAAATATACAAAAATATGAAGGCTATTGCTTAACACATTGTAAGCCGCCCTGAGTCTTCGGAGAAGGGTGGCATATAAATCAAATCAAATTTTTAAAAAATGCTTTTAAAAGCCTTTGCCGATGAGGCAACTCAGCTGGGATCGTCAGAGACTTTTCAAAGCATTTTTTTTACCACCTCTTTGGCCAAGAGGTTGCAGAAGAAAATGCTTTGAAAAGCCTCTGACGATCCTAGCTGAGCCACGGGATCATCAGAGACTTTTTTTTTTTACTTTTAAAAGCATTTTTTCGTCAGAAGAGGTTGTAGAAAAAATGCTTTTAAAAGTAAAAAAAAAGCCTCTGATGATCATGCGGCTCAGCTGGGCATGGTGGGGGGGGGGCGCAGGGATTTTTGCTACCGGTTCTCCAAACTACCTGCCACCATCGCTAACAGATCGGGCGATCTGGTCCGAATCAGGAGCTTTTCACTCTGCATACATCTCTCTATATATGTTTTAAGGTCAAGATTGGTCAATGCCCAAGGAAGGGGAAATGATGAATGGGGAGAATAAAGGAATAAAAATGTAATTAATAAAATAATTAAAAAGGGACACTGCATGGAGAGCAGTCTATGAACTTGTTCTTGCACCTGTGAAGTTTAGGTCTTTGGTCTTTTTTTTTTCAGATGATTTTTTTTTAGTAAAGTTTTACAAAACATATAAAACTATCACAAAGTAATAAAGAGCAGAAGTAATAAAGAACAAAAAAAGAAGAAGAAAAGCAAAAGTGTAGAAAGGAAGAATAAAAAAGATAGGTTTTTTTCCGTATGGTGCCATGTAACTTAGCAGTTTAGCTTAATTTACACTACCTGCCGCTTCTGTATTTCCATTTTTCCATGTTTCAAGGATGGTTCCATAAGACCACATTGCAGAGCCAAAGTAAATGTAACTCAGGTGTGAATAATGGCTGAGTTATCCAACCAGCTCAGGAAGTCTTAGCAGGCACACCAACAAAAATAACAGAGTTGGAAGGGAGCTTCGAGATCTAGTCTAACCCTCAGCTCAGGCAGGAAACCCTATACCACATGTATCAAACTCGTGATGACACGTCATCACATGATGTATTGCAACTTTCCCCCCTTTGCTAAACCAGGGGTGGGCGTGGCTAGTGTGTGACACATCCGGCTCACAGGCCGCGAGTTTGACTCTCCTGCCCTATACTATTCCAGACAAATGGCTGTCCAATCTCTTCTTAAAAACCTCTAGTGTCGGAGCACCTACAATTTCTAGAGGCAAGTTGTTCCATAGAGTAATTGTTCTAACTGTCAGGAAATTTCTCCTTAATTCAAGATTCTTTTCATCCTTCTTTTCATTAAACTAGACATACTCAATTCCAGCAACCGTTCTTCATATGTTTTAGCCTCCAGTCCCCTAATTATACCATGGTAGTTACAAGGATCAGGAGGAGTTTGGTAGAACTTTTTCGGAACAGCAGATTTCATTGAAAGGTGGGCGGTGAGCCAGCAATGCCCCTCTGGATCTTACATTTTTGGTTGCTTCTGGAAACAGTCTTTGAATGTCACTAAAGGAAAGAAATGGCTACTTGTTTCATATTTATAATTATATTTTTATTCCTCTAGGATAGCAGAGTAGATATGATAAAAGGAACCATTCTCATGTTTTGCCCCCTTTTGACAAAGTCAAAGGGGAAGCCAGATTCCCTAACTCAATGGCAGTGATTCACTTAACAACTATGCCAAGAAAGGTCATAAAGTGGGTCAAAATGTCACTTAACAATGGTCTCATTTAGCAACATAAATTTTGGGCTCAATTGTGGTCGTACGTCGAGGACTACCTGAACAAACTCTGGTTATAATGGCCCAAGGACCAGCACTGTCAGGCAACCCAGAAGCCTGATGTCAATGAAAAGCACTGGGATGTTCAGGGGACTGAATAAAAGGAAGTTTTTCCTCACCCACTGATGTGATCAAAACAATCTCACTGCTGTAAACCTAATGAAAGCCCTGCCGGAGTAGTTTAGCAACTGAAGGGTCTAGCCACTGTCCCCTTGGAGACAATGCAGCTCTTGGAGCTCTCCACTTAGCAGCAGCGTGTGAGAACTCATCGTGTTCTTCTATTTTCTGTCAATTGGGCACGTAAACAATAACCTATAAGAGGCATTGCTCAGTACCAAGCTACAGGCTGCAACAAAGCTGATAACAGAGCCAAATCATAAATTGCAAGCTCTCCTGGTCTATAAAGGCTTGTGGGGCTGGCAGTTTCTGAATAAAGGGTGTCCTTTATCCCCTAGGGCTATCCTCTTATTTAATGAAGGTGGGTGGGTGGGTGGGGAATCATTCTGGCTTCCCTTATCTGTTCGCCTCCTGTGATTGTTTCTACTTATTCACTGCAATGATTGCCCTGGCCCTAGACAGCAAGCACAAAGGACAGCAGCTGCAGTCTCCTCTTTCTCTTCTCTCCTTCCTTATCTTTCATTGCTTATTTAATGCAGTTAAACTGGGAGCTAATTTTCCACGTTAAGAACAGCCACAGCCAGATCTGCCATCATGCTAAGTGTAATTGACATGCTGTCACAATTGCTCTGCTGGCTTGGCTACCAGGGTGCTGAGAAACTGGGGGAGGAAGGGATTGCAGAGCTGTCAAGACATTTTATTTCTAGGACACAATCATGCCTCAGTAATCAGCAGTGTTTTTTATTAGCCTATGGGGTTTATGTCTTGACAGCTGTATCAACAGAGGGCTGAGCGTATAATTCCTGCTTCTCACTTTCCACTTTGGGGCATGCTTCCATCCTGACTCTTGAGCCTGTGGACGTGAAAGAAACTAGGACCCTATGTAGTCCCTATCTAGCATCTTTGTTCCCACCGTGAAAGACACATTATGCCAGTTTTAGAAAGAGATGCTGCCAGTTCCATGTGTCGTTAGGTATTAAGCATCATTGGTTTTTATTTGGTTATCCCAGATCACCCAGCCTATGGAGCCATCCAAACCATACTTTTCCATCCTTAGTATACAGCCAAGAGAAGTGTTAAGATGTTTAACATTTAGTAACTGGAGCAGGAAGGTTCTGCAGTGAGCCAGAACACACAGTTACAGCTGATTGGTTGGGGAGTGCTGGCTCCTGCGTGAGGTAATCTGCGCCGTGATTGGTTGCTGTGAGTGTGGAGGGGGAGTTTCCCTTTTTTTCCACGCCTTTTTCTTCTGTGTGCCCTGTGTGCTCTGTGATTTACCTCGTGATTCTCCTATTTGATTGACTATCTAGTTTGCTGTATATATTGATGTAAAATATCTTTATTTACTTAAAGCTATGACTTCATTTGGTCACCAACTGAGCAATTCCCTGACCAGAAGTATATTGCAACAGTACAAAGCAATTCACACAGTGCTGTGATTCTATGGCGGAACCACTCATTGAAGGGGAGGGGCTCCTGCCAGGGATCATAAGAAGAGTTACAATTTAGAGTCTCTTTAGGAGAGGAACGGTCTGAGGTCAAACCCTTAGGTCTATATCTACCATTTCCCAAGGGAAGGCAGAAGTCTGGTGAGGTAATATAGGTGATCAACAATAAAATATCTGCTTGAACCTATCCATGAGTAGTTCTGGTTGCCTGTGCCTGACAGGCTATGGAGATTCTCAGTCATCCAGGTCATGGTTGTCCCAAAAGTGCTTTTTCAAGAGGCAACTGGACTTTCTTTGAGCTGAAGAAGCTTCTTGGATGAGAAGCAAAACGTCTTCAAAGAAAAACCAGAAAGTTCAGTTGCCTCTTGAAAAAGCACCTTTGTGTCTGACAGATTCCTTCCAACCTCATTTTCTACTCTTCTTTTACAGCCTTTGTTTCTTAGACGGAGAGCAACAAAGAAAAGGCAGGTACCTGTTACTCTCAAATGTCTCTAAAGTTCATTTTTAGTGGCTGCATATCAAGTGTGAGTAGACACATTGAGTCATCAATGTAGAAAATATGAGTAGAAAATATTGCAACTCTGAGCATAATAATCTATGCTGCTCCTAAATCACATGCTGATTATTAATGATATGCCTTCTTGGCTAAATTTATGTTGAGGTACATGTCGAGGATGCCCTATTTCTCCTTTCCTTTAAAATATGGCTTTAGAATCTCTGATAAGAATTTCTGGAAAGATCAATGGAATTTTGATAGAGGGCCAAAGGATAATGTTTGGTGATATTTTATGATTTATAAATAGAATTTTAACATCTATTTTTAATCTTATTTCATAATACCTACGATTGGGATCCAGTCTGCTTATTCTATAAATTGCAATACATTAAACTGAATGCCTTGGCATTGGATCAAAATAATGATTTGTATGAAAATAGTAACTTTAGGTTATGCTTTGACTTCTTTATTTGACAAAAGGAAGGATTTCTAGGAATCCAATGTAAATGTTAACATTGAGCTTATCCCTATTTTGATAATCAGATGAAAACCAATCTTGATAGGTAAATTACGGCCATTTTAGCAATTCAAGATTACCCGGAAACTTCTCTTGGTACAGAATGCAACAACCCACATGCTGGTGGGGGAGAATGCTTGAATAGTGTTACATTCATATTGTCAGTGTGACATTAGCTACCAAGAGTTTCTAAGTAAAATTTAAACTGCTGGTTCAGAACTGCAAAGAGGATCATTTTCTCCGGATAAAACTATCCACCATGCTTGAGCACCATGAGTAGGGATGCGACTGATCATGCTACTCCCAAGATTCAGATGACCTCAATCTTTTAGTGTTTTGAAATCGATGAAAACCTAGCTCCATGATGGCGAACCTATGGCACGCGTGCCAGAAATGGCACGCAGTGCCCTCTCTGATGGCACGTGAGCCATCATCCCAATTCAGCTCTGCTGTGCATGCGGACGTGCCTCCCACCAGCCAGCTGATCTTTGGGTGTCTGCTGCACACGCACAGGGTGCGTGCAGGAGTAGGTGCGTGTGGGAGGAGGCGTGTGCATGTGTGTGGGGGCCAGGGTGCATGTAAGGGGCCGCGTGTGCATGCATGGGGGGGCAGGGTGCATGTAGGGGGCCCAAGCACGCATGCCAGGTGTGCATTGCATTTTGTGGGTTTGGACACACACGTGTGCATTCACACGCATACGTGCGCACTTTGGGCACTCGATCTGAAAAGGTTAGCCATCACTGACCTAGCTAATCCACTGAGGATTTCAATATTTATTGTACAGGGCAATTTTTTTAAAAAAAACATAGCCATTGTCCTTATCCTGGGGCTCAGAGGGAGTGACTGGTCCAGTATCAGTCAGCTGGGTTTCTGCCTCCATCAACTTGAGCAGCATTTATATGGTATGTATGCATGTATTTGTGTATATATGTATGTTTGTATATATGTATGTAATTATTTATTGCTAAAACCATTCCCCTAGGGAAAACTTAATGAAGTTCCTTGACAGAAACTTTAAACTTCTATTAAGCAGAAAAGTTGAGCCACTGAAAGAAACCTGAAAGTGCATAATGGTTATGAATTCTTTCTCCCTGCATTAAAAAAAGCAAACATTTAAAGGGCATGTTGGGTAACTATCAGGGGTGGGTTCTACTTACCTTTACTACTGGTTTGCAAAGGGATCACACACACGCGCTCGCTTCGCCCCCACAGAAACTTCTGCACATGCACAGATCGCTTCTGATGATGTCAGGGTCAGTGGGTGGAGCCTCTCCCCGGTTTTACTACCAGTTCTATAGAACCAGGAGCAATCCACCACTAGTAACTATGATATGAAATTATTCATAATTGAAGGGGCCACTTAGCACTAGCAATGGAGAGGGTAATTCTGTGGTCCTTGCAAAGTATCCCAGGGACCTTAGGTGTTCTGACCTAAGCTTCCTGAGTCAGTAAAATACACAAGTAGTCCATTTTTGCTACCGGTTCTGTGGGCGTGGCTTAATTAGTGGGTGTGGCTTGGTGGTCAGGTAACTGGGTGGGCGTGGCTTGTTGGTCAGGTGGGCATGGCCAAGTTGACGTCACTTCTTTGCCCTTTTTTAACCTACAAAACACAACACAACACAACTGGCTCACCCAGAATGTAAAAGCAGCTATGTTAGACCCAAAATGGCCCCTGCAACAAGCAGGAACCTCACACAGGCACAAAAAGTCCAAAAAACCAACTTTCATACTTTACACACATACACAATACAACACAACACAACACAACTGGTTCACCCACAATGTAAAAGCAGCTGTGCTAGACCCAAAATGGCTCTTGCAACAAGCAGGAACCTCACGCAGCCACAAAAAGTCCAAAAAACCCAACTTTCACACTTTACACGCACAAAATTCCACATATAGCTTCATGAGATTTTGTGTGTTTGTGTAGTTAGAGTGAAACACTACAGAAACACACAAAATCTCAGAAAACTGCACAAATTTTATTTTATTTTATTTTTTTTTTAAATTTTAAAACCAACTTTATTTAATATAAACAGATAAAAGATTACAGAAGAAAAAAATTATAAAACAGGCTTAACTATAAAAACGAAGTACAATTCGATATTACTTATATTCTAATATTAATAAGCAAAATTTATCTATCTATGATATTTAAACATATAACCATATATATACAATTATTTTAGCTTGCTATTGACGGTGTAAATTTATTAGCTTTGATTTCTTGACATATTTGACATCTGTTCTTTTTCCCCTTGTTTATCAATCCATTCATACCATCTATTCCAAATTTGATAATAGTGTGAGTCTTCCTTGTTACTTAATTTTAAAGTTAATCTATCCATTTCTGCACACCTATATATTTTTTGAATTATTTGTTCTTCTGTTGGCACCTGTTCTCATTTCCAAGATTGGGCTAAAGTTAGTCTTGCTGCCGTAATTATGTGTAGTGTAATATATTTTATTTCTTTTTTACTTTCTTTTTTAAGTATGCCTAATAAAAAGATTTCGGGTTTTAGGTCTATCTTTTCTTCTGTTATTTCTGTTATCCATTTTCCAATTTTCATCCAGAATTTTTTTATTTTTGGGCAGAGCCACCAAAGATGATAAAATGTTCCCGGGGATTGTCTACATTTCCAACATGTCGGATTACAATTTGGATACATTTTTGCTAATCTGGCTGGGCCCAGGTGCCACCTATACCACATCTTGTAGTGATTTTCTTTGAATGTAACTGCCTTTGTTATTTTACAATTGTTTTTCCAAATCATTTCCCATTCTTCTAATTTTATACTCCTTCCAATATTCCTGGCCCAGGCTATCATTTGGCCTTTGACTATGTTTTCTGCCAAATCGAATTCAAGTAAATATTTGTAAATCTTTGAAATTAATTTTCCCTCTTTAGTTTCTAGTAGTTTGTCTAATTGGTTGAGCTTCATCTCGACTCCTCCATCTTTGCTATATTTTTTATATCTACTTTGTATTAACAGATACGGACACCAGTCTATTTTTATGCCCATGTCCCTAAGTTCTTGTTGGGATTTAAGTCTCCCATTTATATCTAAAATTTCTTTATATCTTATTATTTCTTGCGTGATTATTGTATTGGGATACATTATATATGGGTATGTTGTTGCCTCTAGTGTGGCTAACCATCCCGGGACTTTTATGTAGTGCTTACGTTTAATTTCCATCCATGTAGTAATTAAAGAGTTTCTTATTATATGGTTTTTAAAATGTTTATATGTTTTATTTCCTATGTTCCTATGTTCCATAAATAAGTGTGCCAGCCTTTTAATAGATCATGCCCTTCCAATTTCACTATTTTTATTTTTATATAAAAGCAGCTAAATTTAAAACTTCCTAAACTTTAAATGGCTAGGTCTAAAAAAAGAACAACTAAAAAAAAACCCAATTAACTATTTTTTTTAAAGCTCCCAAAACGGGGAGGGGGAAGGCAAGCAGGCAGACAGAAAGAGCTGCTCACCAATGAGCTTGATTGCAGGCAGGGAGATTCAGTTGCTTGCTGATGCAGTGTATTGCAGGGATTACAGCAAGCGAAGTAGGCGTTGCAACCAGAAGCTCAGGATTTGGTCCGAAGAGTGAAGGTAAGCAAGCTGGAGGCTGGGGGGGGGGAGGGATTTTTGCTACCAGTTGTCCGAACTGCCCACCACCATCGCTACCTACTCACTCGAGCCGGTCCGAACTGGGAGCATTTCACCCCTGAAGTAGTCCCAAAAATCTCTTTTATTGCTACAGCTGTGAATTCTGTTCATTCACAGATGAGTCCCAAATAGTTGAAAAGAGTCCTTCGGGATAAGGCTGATAATCACCCATCTTTATCTCCCTTGACACGTTGCCAAAGACCTAATTAGTGAGCCGAGGTGGCACAATGTTTAGAGTGCTGTACTGCAGCTACTTCAGCTGACTGCTAGTTCAGCCGATCAGCCGATCAAATCTCATTGACTCAAGGTTGACTCAGCCTTCCATTCTTTCGAGGTGGGTAAAATGAGGACCGAGATTGTTAGAGGCAATATGCTATTTAGTATACTGTTGATTGTTGTAAGCCACCCAGAGTCCTCGGAGAATGGGCGGCATAGAAATATGATTAATAAAAATAAAAATAAAAATAAATAATAAATTGGCAAAGCCACACGGAGTCCAGAATCAAACAGAGCTTAAGAGTTTAAACTGAACAGAATTAACAACGTTGCTTCCTACAAAGGCCCACGTGCCTTTGATCCTCTTTTAAATCTTACGGGAGGGGCCAATCATTTCCAAGCCCTACTCCTGAGTCGTCCCTTTTGTTTTAACTGTTCTTGCCTTCTGGCAACTCTGCGCATGCGTGCACTGGGAATAGTCTCCCCCTGTTCCTCTGTTTCTCTGACGTCTGACTCTGGTGGCTCCGGAGGCAGCACATACCTCCCAGATGGCCCTTTCTCTGCCTCTGATGTCGAGCCCTCATCTGAGCCTTCCCCAGACTCCAAATCTGGCCCATGTTCCTCCCCAGCCTCCTCACTGTCCAACTCTGCTGCCAGCTCTGCAGGCCGCTGGTGGACCACAACATTAGGAGACTGTAGGACTTCTCGCTGAGCAGAATGAGAGTCCTATCTTCTGACATTTTTCTTAAAATGTTCCTGGCAACAAAGAGGTGGAGATAAGATTGAAGAAACATTGTTCTGGGAATATATCAAGAGTTCAGTTAGAGAAAGGGTTTGATCCATTGTATATCATTTAAAAAATTGATGAAAAACTAATCAGGAATCATCTTTCTATGATTCCCATGAAATAATCTAGAGCACAGTTTGAATGTATGATCAAACATCAGTCAGAACAGCTGAGAATTATGCTACTGAACAGTTCACTTAGCCTCTGAAAATGCCGGCCACAGCTGCCAGTGAAATGTCAAGTTATCAAAAAGTCAGACAGCACCCATTTAGCCTGAAATCTCATCACCATTTAATTGATGCTGGCCACAAAAGTCAACACTATTATAAAAAGAAAATAACTCTTCCTTGGCTAGGGCTTAGAAAATGATATTTCTTCTACCATTAAATCTCCTCCCTTTGATCCCACAAGGTTGCTTTGCCTGTTCCCTTTAATGTCTTGTCTTAACCCAAACTTCTGCACAAGTTTTCTCCAGTCACAGAATTCTGAGAACTGTACAAGACAGTTGAAATTGAATTAGCCATTTTCTTTTTTAAATACTCCTTAAATAGGGAAGGTTCAACATAATGTTGGGTCCATAATCCATTAGACTGAAAGTTTAGGTAAAGAACTCACTGTTTAATCCTGGGAAAATAATAACATCCTTTTTACAAAATAAAGGCAAGAAAAGCAAGTGAAATCTTATGTGTTACACTGACAAGTCAAGGCATTGAATTGCAACAGGTAAGCAAATGTTAGGGCTGGTTCTGATCATTGGCAATTTTTTTCCTTTAAAAGGGAAAGTCCCTTTTAAAAGGGAAAATCCCTTTAAAAGGGATCTTTTATTTTATTAACTTATCATTTGAAAATAATGGGAGGTGTACCCTCTTCTAGGTATTGTATCTTAGTTTTTCTTTTCTTAAGTACTGATGCTCAATATTATTTTCATTGGAATGAAGAAAACATACGTTTGGGGGAGGTTTGTTTTGTTTTGTTTTGTTTTGTTTTGTTTTGTTTTGTTTTGTTTTGTTTTGTTTTGTTTTGTTTTGTTTTGTTTTGGTGTTACATGCCAACATAACACAAGTTCAAAAGGGGCTGATCAAAGCAGCAACACCCAACTACTGGTGCTCCTGGCTGTGGAAAGAATCAACAAACAGACTATAAAATGCTTGGCATATTTTAACTGATGAAGAAAACCAGCTAAAGTGATTAAAGAGTTGTAACCAAATACTGTGTATCAAAAGGCCATTTCCCTATGCATATTATTTTCCTATGTCATCCAATTAGATTTCCATGAGATTTCAGCACATAATCTAATCCTTTTTTAAGCAAATGTTTTGTGGGTTGTTAATGTTATTGGTAATTCAGCAAAATGTGTTCCTGGCTGAATCAGCCAGCTCTGTGAATGATACCTTCTGGCAGCTAGCATGCCTAAGGAGGACAGGAAGCCTGAAACCAAACAAGGCAGAAGTCAATTAATGCTATCCAGAAAGGGGCAACTGTACCACAACATATCAGACAGCTATGGCTTTGGATTTTAAATGGTGTCTGTATGACACTCAGTCTCTTCTCATGATCTCCCTCAATGTAGAAAATGCAACAGACACTCCAATAAAGGCACCATGAAATTTGTATAATGCTTTAACTAAATATGATCATCTTTCTTTGCAAAAGGATAGCTCCTTTAAGAATTACAAGAAGGGAAATGGACCCACTCAGTTAGGACTGTCAAAGAATAAAGTGAAGCTTCTAGAAAATAGCCAGGTGTCAAAATCTTTGTTAATATGCCATCTGGGCATATTACAAAGAAATGTCTAAGGACAACAAAAACATTTCCTGGTTTGCACATACTTATATCCCCATACCAGGGCTGAAATCCAGCAGGTTCTGGAGAACCGGTAGCAGAAATTTTGAGCAGTTCAGAGAACCAGTAGCGGAAATTTTGAGTAGTTTGGAGAACTGGCAAATACCACCTCTGGCTGGCCTCAGGAGTGGGGAGGGAATAGGGATTTTGCAATATCCTTCACCTGGAGTGGGGTGGGAATGGAGATTTTGTAGTATCCTTCCCCTGCCATGCCCACCAAGTCACACCATGCCCACCAAGCCATGCCCACAGAACTGGTAGTAAAAAAAAATTGAATTTTACCACTGCCCCATACTCATCCAATTCTAATTTAGCTTCCTAGGGGATTTGGCCAAATTTCCTCACAGAGTGGACTTTAATATAAAAAGGCTTGAGATGTTTCCAGACATAGCTTTCACTAGGGATTCTCCCTGAACCAACCTTTGGATTTTCCTGTTAGAAGACATTGTAGGGGGAGAGCCTTGTTTATGACACCAAAAAGCAGAAAAGTCTGGTTGCACTTTTTCAGATGAAAAAGTTTATTAACAAGGACTCCATGCATATGATAGAGAAAGATGTAGCTCACAAAAGCTGACTAAAATTTGAAAAGAAGAATTAATTTAATGTGTAGATTGAATTCAATCAGTTAAGAACTTGGCTATTTTTGTTGATTCAGCCATGCCATACGTTTCACAGCAAGGAAATAATAAAATGAAGTCTTAGAGTTGGTAAAGATAGGCAACATGCTCTGTACAATACATTCTGTCTGGTTCACTTTAACACTGCAGAAAAGATCAAGTAAATAAGCAGGCTTCTTGGGTGCCCCTTAGTTACCAGGCAACATGAATGTTAAACTGGGAAATTAGGTTTGCTCTCCAGTTTCAAATGCATTTAAGACTTGGGAAAAGAGAATTTCCAAGAAAAAATAATGTTTTGTTCCAAACTAAGCAAAATTTCCACTGGGATTCATCATCTCCTTCTTCCTACAGACAATTGTCTAAATAGAGGGGCAGAGAGAGCAGCTACAGTAGAACTAATATGCTTCATCTCTCTGGACTTCTGCTTGCAAGCAGGACCTCTTGGGGGAGGGTGGATTGTCAACATCAAAATGGCAGGCATGACCAAGCCATTGAAGCCCCTCCCCCTTTTAAGGTAGAACACATACATTGCATATCCATATAAAGGATTAGGACTTTGATTGCTGTTCATGGCATACACAGCTGCCCCTTGCTTCAAATGATGATGACTAATCATTTTAGAATAATTATAAAAGCATATACATGTTAGCTTAGGACAGGGAGTAAACAACCGTATTTCGGTTTCAGCTTTTAGTCACCTTATACGCTTGGTAATTTAAGCAGAAATATTGGAGGCTATACTCCAGGAATCTGTCAATAGTCAATTAGCATACTTTTCCAAAAATGATATCAGATTGAGCCATCTAACATTGCTTAAGATCTGATCTTGTAGAAGAAAATATGGCACTGGTCAGGATTAATTAATTAATTAATTAATTTTAAGGTTTTTTTAGTTATTTTTTATTTTTTTAAATTTCTATATTTATTTATTTATTTAACTTTTATGTCACCTATCTCCAATACAAGGTGACTCTGGGTGGTTTACAGGTTTTAAAACAAGTAAAAAAAAAGTTAAAATATTAAAACAGCAATCTTTTACATTATAAAGATTTAAAAAAGATTAAAATAAAGGGAAAACATACCCTCTGTATTTACCTTTCAAAGGTTTTTTAAAAACGATGGTAAAAACCTGTTAGCTCAGCCATAAAATATTGAGACGGCCAAGATACTGTATATTGAGAAGAAGATACTAGGAGACGAACATTAATTCTGGAAAACCAAAGACAGTTTAACAGTTACTCACTTGAAAGGAAGTATTTTGATGAAATGCCCTCTTTCTATCATAGTTCTACATTATTACAGTATCTCACTAAACTCCTGATGTGCTGCTATATCCAATCAAATACTCTGCCAGTGTATTGAATCACACATATCTTCCACTTTCTACAGAGAGGCTTGTATTGCTGCTTCTTTTTAAGTTTGATGCCAACATTTTAAAAAAATCTGCTGCCTTTGATACCAAAAAAGTAATAATAATAATAAAATAAAAAATCTGTGCCTCAGTGAAATCTTGTGATGGTCGGCTGTGTTAAACAAATGGGAAATTTGTAAGAGGTATTTTCCCTACAAATTCATTTCAAAGCCTGCAGTCAAGTTACTGATCAGAGCAGCAGACATAGTTTATAAATATCACTTTGATAGAATGAGAACAAACCTTTCAGATTTTTCTATAATTGCTCCTGATCTTGACAATACAAATATCTGTCAGTCATACGTTTTCCACCTGGAATCAGTAGAGAATGCTCATATTAATATAATATTAAATCCTAATGCTTGGACAATGACATTCATTGCAATGCATGCCTTTTTTCTCAAATCAATAGAAAGTGTAGGGAAAGATAGGAAATACATTATTTTGTAAATCATCAGCCACCATTTGATCCGATCATAATTCCTTATAAAATTTACATCCCAGATGAAAATTCTCTTTCTTAGTTTGTTCTGATTAGTACTGAGATTAGTTGCTAGATTATTTTGCACATTTTTTTGAGCTCTGGGCATTAAACATGAAACAGTTGAAATATTTGAGGCTGAAATTTTGGGTTTGGTGCTATATAGAATGCAGATATGGACTGTATCTCTTGAGACAGTTCCATTTTAGAAATTATCCAATCTAAATTCTTAATTTTTTTTTTTAAATTTGATTTATATGCCGCCCTTCTCCGGAGACTCAGGGCGGCTTACAATGCGTTAAGCAATAGCCTTCATACTTTTGTATATTTATACAAAGTCAGCTTATTGCCCCCACAAACTGGGTCCTCAATTTACCCACCTTAGAAAGGATGGAAGGCTGAGTCGATCTTGAGCCTGGGTAGGATTGAACTCACAGAAATTACAGGCAGCTGGTGTTAATTGCTGCCTTTAGTAGGAGGCATTAGCCCCCTACGCTACACAGGCTCCTTATTATCTGAATTCTATTTATCTGAATTCCTTATGCTCCTCTTAACTCTCTTATTCCATTACAATTAGGCTGTATCTCTTGTAAGGCTTACTTGAGGCTATGCCACCTCAGATACTGGCTAAAATAAATTTTGGGGGGAATATCTTAGCTTAGCTTTTCTTATTTGATATATCTGAACTTCCCTTAAGACAAATAAATCTTGTTTGGCTTATTACGGTTTTTCTTTCCTATAACTAGCTCCCATAACTGGTTGGGATTTCTTACAAAATCATAGCTGATTTCAAGCAGAGGATTTGGGACCTAGGTCTTAAAACAGAACAAGAGTTTCGCATTTGCATTGTAGCTCAATAATTATCCTCTCCCCACCCTGACCATTCCTAGGTACTTAAAAAAACATTTTACACATGTTAGATAGATTTTTTTAAAAAAAAAATTGGCCTGAATTGGCCAAATACATCAGCATCCCTATGAAAACCATCCCTACATACGTTCTGATTCAGTAGTTGAATCTGTATCTCATATACCATTAGAATACTGATTATATACAACATGGAGGACAGACTTATATCACCAGTGGTTAGAAATATTAGTTGTTCTTCTGAGGAAGGAATACTGCTTTCCTCCTAGGAGACCAAACTTCAGCCATTTCCAAAAAGGTTGCCAGATTTCTAATTATAACAATAACAGAACAATACTTTTGTATTTTGGGCTTAGACAATTTAGAACTACACTGACTTCAGTCTGACCTAAGCATAGTACATAAAATTATCTGCCACAATGTCCTTCCTGTCAATGACTACTTCAGCTTCAACCACAGCAATACGCGAGCAAATAATAGATACAAACTCAAGGTAAACTGCTCCAAACCTGATTGAGAAAATATGACTTCAATAACAGAGTGGTCAATGCCTGAAATGCACTACCTGACTCTGTAGTTTCTTCCCCAAGCCCCCAAAACTTTAACCTTCAACTGTCTACTGTTGACCTCACCCCATTCCTAAGAAGTCTGTAAGGGATGTGCATAAGTGCACCAGCGTGCCTACCATCCCTGTCCTAATGTTCCTTTTTACTTACTCTTTTCATGTAGTCAAATTATGTTTATGCTTTTATCTGTTATTTTATATATGCTTGACAAATAAATAAATAAATAAATAAATAAATAAATAAATAAATAAATAAATAAAATAAAATACAGTATCTCTGGCTTGTAGAAGTCACTGCTAATCATTTCAGGCTTTCTGCACAGGTTGATTGCTGTTTTGTATTGGATATGCTATTGTCATGTTTTTAAAAATTGGTTTCAGTCCATAAACAAATGGAATGCTAATCACAATAGATCAGATTTACTGCATAAACTGAAGTACACTGTTATTTGCAATGTCTTTCTGTGCCTGGGGGAACTCTTGAATTCTGCAGAGTTGCTAGTTTGGGCTTTGGACAAACTGGGCCCTTGACTAGATTTTTTCACTGTCATCTTTCTGACAAAACGTTGTCTTTTGAGTCTTATGCTGTTCCTTTCTCTGCTGTTCCTCAGCAATTAACATCCAAAGTATTACTACTTCTGATTCTGGCAAGAACATACACTAAATAGAACAATTAGTCATTTTATTGCCTTACCCTCCATGGATTTGTACATTCCCTTGTTAGAGTCTTGTGTGAAAAGGGTTACTTTTGCCTGTTGACAGCTCAGTTGCACTTGACACTATTCATGTGGTCAAGGAGAGGCAGAACCTCAGCATAGAGGAGACATCAATCTTTTCCCTCGCCAGAGAGAAAAAAGCTTAGTGCTTTACATCCGCTGTTAACCTTGACACCAGTGGGGGTTTTCCTCCCGCTGCAAATATCACTTGTAGGGTAATTCCAATCGAATCAACTGCAGGAATAAAATTATGTGATTATGGCTATGCTTCAGATCCTGAATTGGATGCTTTGAACTGCTTCTCTGGTTAGATCTTTATTGTGTCTTTAAAAAGTATTAAGTTCGGCTTTTGTTTCAAAATTGTGCAAATTTCATAGTTTATGCAGGTTCCAGAAGTCTATTTTAACTACACTTATGTAAAATTTCAGGGTTTATTTTTAGCACTATACACATTTTATCCTAAATATTTATCCGCAGTTACATTAAAAAAGAGTATGAGAGTTACCTGGCACTGAACCTACTGAATAGCATCCTACTTTGAGTTGAGATATAAATTATGGAATTCTTTCAGGGTCTAAGATTCTGGTCTATGCATTTGCTAGATATGCAACCAGTACCCTCAATCTTAAGACAAAACGAACTAACTTTCTGTGTTTGCAGATTTTGCTTATAATTTAAAACCAGCCCCAAAGATGCTGTTCAAAAAGGCAACTAGTTTTTTCTTTCTTGGTTTTTTTCCTTGAAAACATGTTGCTTCTCATCCAAGAAGCTTCTTTGGTTCTGAACTGAACTGAAGAAGCTTCTTGGATGAGAAGCGAAACATTTTCAAGGAAAAAAACAAGAAAGAAAAAAACCAGTTGCCTTTTTGAACAGCACCTTTGGGACCACCTTGACCTGGATGACTGAGAAGGTCCATAGACATTTAAAAGCAGCCCTTCATTAGTTTTAATTTTTTATTTATTTATTTATTTATTTATTTATTTATTTATTTATTTATTTATTTATTTATTTATTTATTATATTTCTATACCGCCCTTTTCCCATAGGACTCAGGGCGGTGTACAGCCAATGTAAAAACATGAACACACAAACATCATAAAATTACAATTTAAAATTATTAAACAGTTTGGCCCAATTGA
Source organism: Masticophis lateralis (assembly GCA_030761175.1). Classification (NCBI taxonomy): domain Eukaryota; kingdom Metazoa; phylum Chordata; class Lepidosauria; order Squamata; family Colubridae; genus Masticophis; species Masticophis lateralis. The sequence goes on from JAUDYJ010000002.1 coordinate 116,636,952, forward strand.
ATAAAAAACCCAGAATTAAAATAACAAATAAAAAATCATTTAAATGGTGAACCTCGCCTGTTGGAACATTAGGGTCTTGAGGGCACGGCGGAAAGTACGAAGAACAGGGATGTTACGTATCTCCGGGGGCAGTTCATTCCAAAGGGTTGGAGCCCTCACAGAGAAGGCCCTCCCCCTGGGGGTCGCCAGTCAGCATAAATTGACTGACGGCACCCTAAGGAGTCCCTCTCTATGAGAGCGAACTGGTCGGTGGGAGGCTATTGGTGGCAGAAGGCAGTCTCATAGATACTCAGGTTTTAATGTATTTTGGCCTTCCTTTCTATTTCAGGATAGCACGGAAACACCATGTATATTTTTCACCCTACAGCTTGCAACTCATTTAGAAAAAGGGCTAAATATCTCAAATGCAAAAAAAGGGACTATTTTTGAAGGACTTTTAATGCACTTCTGTATGATTATAAAGCAGATGTATATAAGGGCACAAACTACCATGGATTTAGCAGAAGATGGAGGGATAGATGTTTTGTGCTCTTCTTTAATGCTATAAATACTGCTGTCCATGATCTCAATAAGTCAAAAACTATACGTTGGAAATTGAACAAACTGGCCAGCAAATTTGTTCCTAAGGGTTTCCCCAGGGGTCAGTGCTGTTGAGTGGGGAGCAGCTCCTGCGTGGTGATATTTTTCTTCTGCATCTCAATCTTGACTTCTCCAGCTGCCTCTCCTTTTGGTTCTCTAGAGATACTACATGGCAAGGTTTTTCCCTCTCCTCCCTTTTCTCTCTTTTTAATCTTTTTTTATTAAACAGTTTTTAATAATTTTTAACAATTTTCCTCTTTGCAACATTTCCGTATCGGTATACATCCGCTATGTATCTGTTTTCCCCTTTACATCTATATATCCATTCATGTGGTTCCATTATCCTTTATACATACTAATATATTAATATACTGATTTATAAACATACATTTTGTGTCATATATATTTATACAGATTTATTACTATTTTCTAACTCCTAAGTCTTCTTTCTTTGATATATTTTCTTAACTTTTACACCTAACCCCTCCCTTTTCTCAAAGGACAAAAATCCTCCTATGATTGTATGATTCTTATAAATGCTTGCCTGAAGCAAGGGTGAGGCAACTACAGAGTCATGTCAGCACCACCTATTTGATCTTCCAAATGAGATGCCAGAGGCAGCGCCTGAAATGGATTAGCATGGAAACCTCCGATGGATTGCCTTAGCCAATTTCTTCTTCTTTCACAGCCCAGTATGGCAGATAGAAGTGGACTCCTCCAGCAGTGGCTTTGGGATCAATGGGAAGGTTTGAATTTGGGCTTCAACTGATCTGCTCATAGTCTCTGCACTGATAGTACTGATGGTTTCTTTTCCTACTCTGCTCCAGGCACTGAAAATGGACTACTGTAGGTAACATTGACACTGAGAAGTATGTCGGTGATGGGCTGTTGGGAAAGGGATGGGAGAAATAGTGAAACATCGTGCAAGAATGCAACTTCCGACCAGCATTCTGGATAAGGCTATGCCAGATTTAATTCTCTGATATCACTGCAAGTCAATATCTCAGTGATACATGTGTCTATATATATGTGCAAATTTTTAATACCACACTGAAATGATAGGGATTTCTTTCAGTGGCATTCATAAAAGCCACTCATAAAAGTTTATTTCCATCACTTCAAACCAGGAATCAGTCAGGTCAAGGTAGGGACTATGTGATTTCCAGATGTTGCTGAACTGTAGATCCCAGAAGGAGAATTCAATAACAGTGGAAGGATGACAGGGATGAACTAGTGTCTGCAAAACATGTGGTTCCTTTCCTTTTTCTTTGCTAGCCAATTGAACAGCTTAAGTCTAATCCATTTAACTCTAGTATTGATTGGAATTGATCTTTTTTTCTATCAGTATGTTACTGATGCAGGAATTACTGTAAAAAGAAAGCTGAATTAGAAGAGGGAAAAATAGTTCAAAAGCATTAAACAGCTATATTGTAAAGGAGTAAAACAGAAAAGTTTTTCCTCTTTCCATCAACAAATGTTATGTTTCAGATTCATGAATTTAGATGCTAAGACAGCAGCTTCAAATTCTAGTAATACAAATCTAAGGCAAAGTCATATATTATTTATTACTTTACTGAATTAATATCCTGCCTTTTCACTGGGGGCTCAAGGCAAGATATTGAGCCAATTGCTTGATGGGTACTTCAACCTGGATCTTCCTGGTCCAATGCCTCACCTTAAGCATTTCGATATACTGATTAGAACCACTCAATAATTATTTTTGTTAATAGATTTCTTTAAATTTTGCAATATAAGATAGCAGGCAATTTAGCAAACCTCTGTGAGCCAATGGATCTTATATTTGGAGGCACTCCCCCTCTTCTATTTTAGTTTAGCTGTTACTTCAAGTCTACCGTTTCCTTAGCAACCAACAAGGGTACCATGTCTCTTTCTCCACAACCCCACCTCCATACAGTATGCTGCTATAAGCCTGACCTTCTTCAGATCAAAATTTGCGAAATGAAATATCAGCCCGTTGTCCTGGTGGTGAGTCAGCTTAAGTAGCTGAGGAAGCAGAAACTACTATAAATATGATAGGCATATTTGAAAAGATGTGGAAAGGTGTTTAAAATCACATCTAAAAAGCCTCCTAGTCTATCCTAGCCATTTCATCTCACTGGTGTTCTAGAAATCTTGGACCTTTGGTCAGTGGTGGAATCCAAATTCTTTTACTACTGGTTCTGTGGGCATGGCTTGGTGGGTGTGGCTTGGTAGGTGTGGCAGGGGAAGGATACTGCAAAATCTCCATTCCCACCCCACTCCTGGGGGAAGGATATTGCAAAATCTCCATTCCCACCCCACTCCTGGGGGAAGGATATTGCAAAATCTCCATTCCCACCCCACTCTGGGCCCAGCCAGAGGTGGTATTTGCTGGTTCTCCAAACTGCTCAAAATTTCCACTACTGGTTCTCCAGAACTGGATTTCACCCCTGCCCTTAGTTCTGCTTTTGACACATCTAGAAGCTAGGCCTCACTGCAACATCCCTCACCTTGCCATTTTTTTTCTCCCAAGTCCCAGCTTCTCAGAAGACAGCCTGAATCATAACTGGACACTGGGGTTTTTAAAGCAAAAGCTGCTATGGGTGCAAATGGTGACAGGCTTGTTGCTGCACTCTCGCCAGTGGGGAGGGATTTTGGATTGTGATAAACTCTGCTCCCGAGCTTTGAAGTTGATCCATGTAGTGACTTACTGAACGTGGGATTCTACATGGAAGCATTTTGTTAGAGACAAAATAAGATGCAGCGATCAACCTTGCATGAAAGAAAAAAAATGTAAGACTCCCTAATGGTTTCAAGATTGAACTGAAGAGAAACCACAGGTGAGCAAGAGAAGCTGCTTTGCTTTTATTCTCTGGCAAGGACATAAATATATTGGTGTGAAGAGACAGGTAGTTATTTAAAATGGTAAGATTCCTTCTACCAATCTTGTTTTCTCCTTCAATCTTTTTTTTTTTTTTTTTGGTCTCCAGCTATGTCCTTTGCTAGAGGGCCTTGAACTACTTCAGAGCTTAATTTTCTCTTCCTTAATTCTAAAATGTAAATGATTTGAGAACTTGCAAGAGAATTGGACCAGGGTTGGGTTCTAATTTTTTTTACTACCAGGTCTGTGGGCGTGGCTTATTTTGTAGGTGTGGCTTGATGGCCATGTGACAATTATTTAGGATTTAGCAGAGGTACTGGTCTACCAGGCTTTTAACTGCTTGCAGAGCTGTACCGCTCTACCCATTTATTTTTGCAGGCACTGATGTACTCATGTATTTTTTCAGGCGCTGGTCTACCCATTTATTTTTGCAGGCACTGGTCTACTCATGTATTTTTGCAGGCACTGGTCTACTCATGTATTTTTGCAGGTATTGATCTACTCATGTATTTTTTCAGGCACTGGTCTACCCATTTATTTTTGCAGGCACTGATATACTCATGTATTTTTTCAGGCGCTGGTCTACCCATTTATTTTTGCAGGCACTGATCTACTTACATATTTTTGCAGGCACTGGTCTACTCATTTGTTTTAACACTGATCAGCTGTAGGGCGGCCCTTTGAAGCCCCGTGACAAGAGTTTAAACAGCTTTTTTCCCTCTAGCCATCAGCTAGGACTCAGGAGGCAGCAATAGATTGGGGGTGGGGCCAAATAAAAGGTAAGAATAATGCGGGGAGGGGGGGTCCAGGGGTGTGGGAGGGGGCAGAACCAGTTCAGTGACATCATATTGTCACCTCTACCGGCTCAGGAGAACCAGGGCAAACTAGGAGGAACCCACCACTGAATCGGACAGAGAGAAAATGAAGAACATTTCAGATACTTTTCAGCTTCAATGTCAGGGTTGCAAGTAACACCCCCAACCAATGAAGACTCCAAGGCCAGCAGTTCCTCAAAGTTCCATTTTATTAGAGATGTCATATTGGCACATCTGGGAAAACCCGACTCTGAAAGCCCCTGGGTTTTTCCCCACCTAAAGGAAAGCCAAAGCCCCTTCCCCTTCACCCACATGTCCATCACATGGTCCAATCAATCCACATTTAGTTTAAAGTTATAATGACACTAAAAAAAGTGACTCATGACCGTTTCTCATACTTATGACTGTGGTAGCATTCCCATGGCCACCTGTTCAAAATTTAGATGCTTGGCATCTGGCTCATATATATGATGGTTGCAGTATCTGTTTTGCAACTTCCTGACAAGCAAAGTCAATGGGGAAAGCCAGATTCACTTAACAACCATGTTACCAATTTAAGAACTGCAGTGATTCACCTAAGAACTGTTGCAAGAAAGGTTGTAAAATGGGGCAAAATTCACTTAACAATTAACTCACTTAGCAACAGAAATGTTGGGCTCATTTGTGGTTGTAAGTTGAGGACTACCTGTATCCTTGATAGGCAAGGAAAGGTATGCTTTGTAAGAGATGAGTGTGGAAAGGGCTCTATGTCTTGGCTAGGATCCCCACAATATATTACGGCATGTATATATAAACATAATTTGATAATAAAGCTGCAGTGGCTGGGTTCATACAACACATTAAAGCCAAACCAACCTCTTTATGTTTCAGGGTATTGTGTAAGTTCAATATTATGCAGAGAAGGATTTGGGGGCAAGTGCAATTTCCTTCTCTTTTTTTTATTGTATCCGAGGAAGCTGTGCTTGCTAACATTTTCATTTCTGACCTAGGATTTGATTTTTGCCTCTCTCTTTAGACCTTTGTAACTAAAATGTCTGAAATTGGGGGAAGCTTTTCCCCCTTCCTTATTACAGATGCAAACTCTCATGTTGCTTTCTGTTCAGCCTTCCCATAACAAGCTGTTCTTGTTTTGCAGTCTCATTTAGACAGGGGGCAATTAGCTATAGTCTGAGTTAAACTGAAAGCTGTGTTCTTAAGTGGTTATTGATAAATAGCTGTGTTGCTAACACGGAGCAATTAACATCCAGGGTTGCCATTCCCTAATTCAAGTTTTTATAGCTTATTATCAGATGATACAAATGCTGGCTTCCTGCATCCAAGGTAGTAATGACAGCTCTCCACCAAGAGCCTTCATCTTGGATATTAAAGTTATTGGCTAAATACAGGCTCTTAATGTGTCACCATAGCAACCAGAAAACCGTGCTCAGCATTTCAATGGCAATAGGCCCGATAGGTGTTCTGTTTCCTGAGGTGGCCATTTCTGGTGGTTTTAAGATCATCTTGTCCTCTTGTCAGTACGAGGAGCAGCTAGCCCCATCTACATTTATCAAACACAGCTAATTCCCTCATGCTAGTCTAAAGTCCCAGAAGTTTCCCCGAGCCACTGAGATGCTAAAGAGAGTGAGACTCGAGATGAGGCTTGCAAAAATAACTGCTTTTTTATTCCTTTGGCCAAAGCAGAAAAAGAGCTGGGTGATACTATTTCCAAAACACAGACAAATGTAAGGAATAGCCACACCCTGCAAGAGTGGCTCAGAGTATTATATACATTTTACGCCGATAGAAACAAAGTTTATCCAATTAGACAAACGCTCGTCACCAACGTGATCTTTCTTTGTTCAGGCTCGACTCTGTCCATGCTTTTCTATCTTACAGAGTATTCGTCGTCGTTGTGTGTTTGGGCTCCTAGGCAGCCCCCCCCCCCTCTATCTATGGAGCAGGATGTTCCTGGAAACTGTCTTCAAAGATGTGCCTAGTTCTGAAACAAATTACAGAAGTGAGAAACCAGACAGGAAAGGATACAATTTTCTTACAGAATAAATTCCTAACATATTATTATTATTATTATTATTATTATTATTATTATTATTATTATTATTATTTAATCTGTAGTGAGATTCACAGTCTTTGAGGCTGGTTAATAGCTCAGCAGCTCGAGTCCTAACCAAGGACCTAGGAACTGTTAAGGTATCGTCGGAGGATGTAAGCTGTTCCGAGTAAGGTGGTTTTTTGTAGAGTCAAAATGTTCAAGTCCGGTAAATTTAGAATTTCTAAATAGCGGGGTAGCCCTTTGGGTATTGCTCCAAGGGCTCCAATTACAATTGGAACAACACATGATTTCTTTTTCCATAGTCGCTCAACTTCGATTTGCAAGTCCCGGTACTTTGTGATTTTTTCTTGCTGCTTATCTTCAATCCGTGCATCACCAGGTATTGCAATGTCAATGAACCATACTTTTTTCTTTTCAACTACCATTATGTCAGGTGTGTTGTGTGTTGTTGTTGTTATTATTATTATTATTATTATTATTATTATTATTATTATTTTATTTATTTAATTTCTATACCGCCCTTCTCCCGAAGGACTCAGGGCGGGGCACAGCAAATAGTAAAACAAATCCAAATCCAAAATTTAAATTTTAAAAGCATTTTGAAAACATATTAAATGATTCCCAACCATAGCAAAACAGCACAAGCAACTTCCTTAACAGAAGCAAAGAGCAAAGGTTAGGTTGATTCGTATCAACATGTCCTTTCACTAGCTTCCTTCCCTAATGTAGTATTTTCTAGATGCAGAAGGAGTGTGGCTTTAAGAGAGCCAGAAGGGATCCAGCTTGGGGAAAGCAGGTACAAAGATGAGATCTGAGGCTGCAGCTGTTACATTACCATAACAATAACAAAAAAAGGAGAGGACTTTTTTAGAAGTTACCCTGTCCTGTGATTTAAGAGACAAATCCACAAGACTATTTTGACAACAATATGGAAATGGTTTGGCACTGCTTTCATCCCAATTTTTTTTTTTCATTATGTAGCAATTTCCCATTCAAATCCTAACCAGGATGAAACCTATTTAGTTCCGGAGCTCAAAGAAGAGGTTCTAAGTACCTCTTCTTTGAGTAATTTTATTGCAGACATGTCATTATCCAAACTAGGTAACTTCATCAGTGACTAGCAGTTCTCATTTCAACCCTGAGGTACAAATATTGTCCATTATTGAGCCCAAATAAGGTTGACCAGGTGTCCCTTTTTGTTGAGACGCTGCTTAAATACTTTCCCCCATCCATTTTCGTTTGGACCCTTTCCCATTAGTGTCAAAGGGCTAATTTAGAATTTTAACCTAAATGTCTTAATTGCCCCAACATACAATTTCATTTTTCTCCCTCTGGATAGAGAAGGGGAGGATATGTTCACTGAGCCATTTAAATGCTTTACGGAGAAGCCTACAGGCAAGCTCATTTTTAAAAGCATTTAAAAGTGGCTTCATATTTAAATGCTATAAACACAGTATGAAAAGAACATATTTCAGAGATAGATGGCTGTCCATGGGAAAACGCCTGGGCAATTATAGTCTGCTGAGGGCTTTTTCTGAGGCAGAATGATGAAAAACTCACTCGGTTCAAAATCTCTACAGAAACATTTACAAAGCAATCACAAAATGCCCAGTATTATTGTTAATTGGACAAATTCTCCATTTATTTTTTTTAGGCTCCATTAACACTTGCAAAAACAAAACAAAATAAAACCCCAACCCAATCTGTGCCATTCTCAATCATTTAGCGGCCATGTCACAATGTTCTTCCTCCTAATAAATCTAAAACCACCCGTTAAGAAACATGCCACAGACTAGTGGCAATGAAGATCTTGGAAAACTAAACTAAAGCTTGGAATCTTCCAAGCAATGGTTTTTCTTGGGACACTCTGTGGAAATGAAAGTTGGACTTTGAAGAAGCAGGGTAGAAAGTGTAGTGATATTTTTGAACTTTGGTGCTGGAGAAGACGCCTGAGAATACCATGGACAGCTCAGAAACATTAGCTCTCTGGAGAAGGCTCTAATGCTGGGAAAAGTGAAAGTAAAGAGAAGCAATTTAGGGATAGTTTGTCATGGAAAAAAAAATCTGTCTATCTGGTTGCCAAGAGTGACACTGACTTGATGGCACATAATCAAATACAGAAGCAGAAAGGAGTGGCTGCTTTGTGAAAGTGCAGGAATAAACCACCCACAACACTGAGAACTGTGAGAAAATATGATAATTAGTTCTTAGGTCATTCTTCTTTTCAGCCTTTCTGCAGAACTTTCCCATATGATTATGTAAGTTTTTGCTTGCTGTCCCCCTCATTGTCCCCACTGAACTACTGGAATAAGAGAAGCTGTACAATTCATAAACCTGCATCATCCTCAGGGAAAAGATTGGCCCCTCTCTTTAGAGACATGAACAGTCAACAGGTTGTAAACCAACTTTTGCCTTTGGTTGGCAAGATTACTAGAGGGTCCTTCAGGAAGGGAGGGAGGAAGAGATAGAGAGAAAGCCTGGGCTATATCAGGGATCAGCTTGAAGATTAGGATAGAAAGTGGAGAGAGAAATGGCTTAAAAGAGCATGGATTTATAAAAAAATAAGGCTAGGTTCAGATAATTTTAGGATTCCGACAACTTAACCCAATACCAACAGGTTCATTGTCTCTATAACTACAGCAGTTTCACACTTCCAATGAATTTTACACCATGGAATAATAACATCAGTCAAAGCATTTAACGTGTTATTTTGATCATCCTTATTGAGAGCCTTATAATGTTGCTGAATATTACCCCAAATTAGTAGGAAGAGATTGAAACACAGAGAACATAGTCTTTATGTTATGGGTATGGTGTGATCTGCACACCTTGTTTCAGAATCCAGATTGACGCAATTCATTTCTATACAAGTTCATTTGGAATTTAATGTTATTAGATCAGTGGTATGTTATCCCACAATACCAGCATATTAGTAAGTAGTTATTTGTAACTATTACAGTTAGTGAATGTTTTATTTTGAGTAAAATATGTATACTTAAGTGTTTCAAAGCTGCATTAAGACATGAAAAGTTACTAACTCCTGTGTTTGTATATGAAGCTCAAACATGAGATATTATTCATATAAATTACTTGCTACTATCACCTAAATAAATCTCTTTATTTAAAGTAGCACTTTACTGTTACTTTGGAGATGATATCCTGAACAAATAAAGAGGACAGCCACCCCTAGGAGTTTCCTTTTCCTTCTTTCACTAGCATAATAAACATATATTTAACTGCTGGTAAGTTACTTCATAGTTTTGTAAGTTCCATACATCACAAGCCATAAAAGAGAGGCTGCATTTCTGTTTGGTCTATTTCTATGGAAATTTTCAAGGCTGAATATTCTTCTGTACCAAAGTAGAGTTATAAATTGATGGAGGTATATATTTCTGCTTAGGCCATATGGAGAGGGTAGCTAACTACATCTCCCTGTATCAAACACGGTCTTTCTGATCTTCATTGGCCCTAATAGAGATGGCAAAAGAATGTGAAGATAGCAAAAAATCTTTTGTAGTAGGGTGGTGCCAAACTTTCTTTAAAAAGGTTTCCAAGTATATATAAGCACTGATATTAATTTCTGGTTTTTCAGATGTAGTTAAAATGCTTTGTACCATTAAATAGACTATTACATATGTTCAGTGGTGAAATCCAATTTTTTTACTACTGGTTTGGTGGGCGTGGCTTGGTGGGCATGGCAGGAGAAGGATACTGCAAAATCTCCATTCCCACCTCACTCCAGGGGAAGGCTACTGCAAAATTCCCGTTCCCTCCCCACTCCTGGAGCCAGCCAAAGGTGGTATTTGCCGATTCTCCGAACTACTCAAAATTTCCGCTACTGGTTCTCCAGAACCTGTCAGAACTTGCTGGATTTCACCCCTGCATATGTTTAAACTTCAGAACTTCTATTCTGTCTGGTCAATCATCTCATTGGATAATATTTATTCCAGGACCATTAGAAGGAGTGAGAAGAGGTGGGGTTTTGTTTGTTCATTGATCACAGTGCTCCTCCTTTGATCAGGTTGCTTCTCTGTCGTTCTGTTCTCACTAGATAGACCTTCTCAAATAATTAAATCAAAATATTAAATTGTAGAACTGAACTGTGTTCCCCACTCTGAATCCTACAGGTTTCTTTTCAAAAGCAATCATCTTAATATTTTAACTTTAAAAGGGCTCCTTTAAAGCTATGGTTTCTAGGGGATTGCTAGCATCTGTTTGATCTTTCCCAGAACAGGGAATTCGATAATGCTTTTATAACAAGGTGTTATTAAAAATCTGAAACTGTGAAACAGAATGGGAAAGACTGAGTTGAGGGACAGAAGGTTGTAATAAACATCTGAGGCTATTCTAAAAGCTAATAATTGGCATTCAAATTACACATGACAGGTCAAATACTTTAGCAGTCTTTATCTTATGGCCTACTAGATAGAAGAGGAAATTGGGGAGGGGGGAGCCTTGTTTTTGTACTCCTTTCCTTTTGTAACTTATCTTGTTTAAATATTGCCTTTCTCTTGCTTTCCCTGGAAACCACAAAAGCTCTAAAATATCACCTCATGTGATGATGGTGCTGGGCTCTATGCTTGACCAGCTGTGGTTCCTGCATAATGGATTTGAATGAGCGGAGCGAGTCCAGCCTCCAGGGCAGGGAACTCCATCTGTTGCTTGCTCTTCCCTCAGACTGCAACAGACGTTGGACTGGCACTTTCCTAGGCTGCCCATGTGATTAATGTTTCTAATGGAACTGCTTTTTGTTTGGTTGCCATTGGAAAACTCTGAAAACATTTAATGTTCTCTTGCTCTTATGAAGTAAAACCGTCTGGCAGTCATCCCCTTATAAGATGGCTTATTAGAGCCAGTTTGGTCTCATGCAGGAGTGGGTTCTTCTTACCTTTACTACTGGTTTGCAACGGGAGCGTAGATCGCCCAATATGACATCAGAGTGGGTGGGCGGAGCCTCCTGCCACTTTTACTACCAGTTCTCAAGAACCAGACAGAACTGGGAGCAACCCACCACTGGTCTAATGGTTAAGGCTCCAGGCTAGAAAACAGGAGACAAGTTCTGCCTTAGCCATGAAAGTCAGCTGGGTGACATTGGGCCAGTCATTCTCTCTCAGCCCTACTTACCTCGTAGGGTTGTTGTTGTGGGGAAAATAGGAGAGGAAGGTGTGTTGGATTTGTTTGCCACTTCGAGTTATTTGTAAAAATAATAAAGGGGGGATATGAATAAATAAATAAATTCCCTTATTGCTACTATGCAGATTCCAGAATTAGTTTTGGAAGGTCTTCTATATGAATACTGCTTCATATCAGTTTTGGAAACATTTCAACCAAAAGTTGAAGTTTGTAATTATTACTACAAATAAGAGAGAATTTCCCATTGTCAAAGCAATCCAACTAAGATGACTTTTCTCTTATATCTCTATTCCTTTGCTTTCTTTTTATGTAGTCTTAAACAGTGCTCTCCAATGTCAAAACATGGTGCTTTACAGATTTATTTAGAATCAGCATTTATGAGCCAAGCAAAATGCAGAGTTCATCTCTTGGGGTAGAATAAATGAGAACTCTTACTCTCAGTAACCAGATCAGGTAATACAGACCTACTTGTTCTGTGGACTTACATCCAGGTAGCCAAGACTGAATTGACAGGTTGCAGTCTCTAGAAGGGGTCAGGAGATTTTTCATATTTCATCATTTGACAGAATAGGTAACTCCAACAGAGAGGAAAATCTAATGGAAAAAAAAACCTCTTCCTGAACCAATAGAAGCCATCATGGCCCTCTCTAATCCCCCCCCCCCATTATATTCTAAGGTCAGAAATTAGAAGGAAACATGCTGAAGTTGAACCTGGTGATGTGCATGGATCTACAACTGAAAATAACAAAATAACAGGGAAGGGACCTTGTAGACCATCTAGTTCAATCCCCCACCCAAGCAGTAGACCCGACATCATTTCTACACCGGAGATGGCAGTCCAGTCTCTTCTTGAAAGCTTCCAGTAATGAAGTTCCCACAACTTCTGAAGGCAAGCTGTTCTGTTCTGCCCCAGCTTCGGATTCCCAGAGAATGTGACACACACCAAGCTTCGCAAACACTGTTTAATTCTAAACAATCCCCTTTCAAGAATGCAGGCTTCCCGTGCAAAGGATCCTTATCAAAGTTATTAAGAACAAAGTCCGACAAAGGTTGGCAATCAGCCCAGAAAACCAGATATGAGAAGTCGCTCGCTCTTCAAGATGCTCTGTAGTAATGAGATGTTGTTTCTAGCAAGAAAGCATAGTTGCGTGCGATTTAAATAGGCTAAGGGAGTGGCCAATTATCCTCAAGCCCTATTCTTGAGTAGACTTCCTCCTCCTGAGTAGCCACTCCTGCCTTTTGGCAGCCCTGCATGCCCGAGCATTGAGGAGAGGCTCCTCCACTTCGCTCTCTCCACTGGAAGGAGCCTCTGGAGGTTCTGAAGGCCCTGGCTGAGTCTCTGCCTCTGGCATCACATCCTCTTCGGCCTCCTCGCTGTCCGACGCGAGCGCCGGCTGCGCAGGCTGCTGGCGCGACACCACACCAGCCTCCTTGTCATCAGGATCAGCCATGATCAGTGCAGGCCGCTGGCGGGCCACAACATGTTCCATTGGTTGAATGTTCTGTCAGAAAAAATCTTATTTCTAGGTTGAATCTCTCCTTGATCAATTTCCATCCATTATTCTTTGAAAAATAGCTTGACCCCTCCCTCTCTGTGACAGCCCCTTAAGTATTGGAACACTGCTAACATGTCTCCCCTGGTCCTTCTCTTCACTAGACTAGCCAAGCCCAGTTTCTATCCTTTAAATTAAGAAGTCAAGAAAAGAACTGCAAATAGGTTTCTACCAACCTTTCTGAAAAAGCCCAGTGGAACCCTGGATGTCTTGGGGGCTCCAATGACTGAGTTTTCTGTCATAGCAGTCACCTAGGATGGCCTTGTAACTTTTGTAAATGCATTTCTTTTTTAAAAAAACAAAGAATAGGCTAAGAACAGCCTAAAATGTATTCTATTATGGTCTGTGAAATTATGAATTTCGGTTACAATGTCTATTATCAACTTCTATTACTGTGGGATAACATGCTGTTTTATTACACTGGCTGGTCCTACAGGACAAAATTTTATAGCTCTCAACATATAACGTTCAGATCAAGGGAAGGTATTTAATTATCGTTACCAATAAATTCAGAGGAAGATGGGAATCTTTATACCTTCCCGGTTTTCGCAATCAGTGGTTCTCTGGAAGAAATGGATTTTGGTACCATTTCTTTTACACTTAATAATGATCTTCTCCAGTCATTGCTACAAGTAACTTCTTTGACCTCCAACCATGGAATGAAGGCTTTAGGGAGATGAATATAACTAAGCTCAAAATAGAACTGTGGTCTGCTCTAGTTTAGCTGTGTCCTAGCAAGCTCAGCATTCTGTGCTGAAGCTGTTTGGATTTCAGCAATTAGGTTAGATGAGAGATAATGGGAACAACAGCAGTGCGACTATGCAAAAGAGCACTGAATAACTCATATTGTTTTGCATTTTTTTTTTAATGTTTTGTTTGCAATGGGTGTCTGCAGTGTCTAAATACACAAATAAAGCAACCTAAGGTGGTTTCGCTGTAATACTTGGGGGGTGGGGGGGAGGAGGAGGAGGAGAAGCTGCCTGCACTAAATTAAACTAAGAAAGGAGTCATCATCTGCTTTGTAGAACAACTGTGAAAAATATTTATAATCGGTTTCTATCCGAACAGGAGAACTGTGTTGTAATCAAGCCTTGCAAATCCTTTTCAGTTGTTTAAAAAAAAAAGCATTGTGGGTTAAACAACATTTGAATTATTCAGAGAGATGGCAGGTATAGGAGCCATTCAGGGTAGTGTGCTGATATGGGGCACTGTCCATATTTCAAATCATAGTAATCTTTCGGTATAATCTGTATCCTTGGGTAATTATTACCTTTATTATTGTTGTAATATTAACTGTGATAAGACAGCGACTGTGATAAGACAGTTTCTCTCAAACTCTCAAAAGTCTCCTTGTTAATTTTGGTCCTTCTTTCCAACTGAAAATTGCAATCAGGTTTTGGAGAGCTAAAGGGATGTGAGTGATACTTCTTTTTTCATCTCATGAACTCATCCAGAATCCACCAGACTGTCTCCTAATAGCCTAGCTGTGTGAGCTTGAATTGTTGAACCAACTGAATGCATCTGTTCATTTCCAGTCAAGGTCAACCAAGCACATGCAGCCAACATCTATCCCAATGTTCATAGAAGCATGAGATGGATGCATCTTGAGCCACTTGCTTCTCTTGGGCATTATCAGGACCTGGTTTAGGTTGAGAAGAAAGATGTGGTAATGTTTATAGATTTCAGAATTATTTCATAGGTTTTCTCTAGATGCTATAAACATCTGGGGCATTGATGCACTGTATATAGGTGGGAAAGCTATCCTTCCCTATCTTTTTATCAACCTTTGTGAATTTTCATTGGTAGATACCTTCACTAGACACTTACAATCTCTTGTAACAACAGCAGATTAACTACATGCTGGCTGTGAGTGTGCATCTTGTTGAAAATACCAGCTATAGTTTTAGTTTAAAAATATATAGTGGCTGAAAAGGGGTTGAAAAACATAATTAAGATCTTCAGTGGAACCCTTTTTGTTCCAGAAAAGGTTAAACAAGTCAATGAATGTTTTCTTAAGATACAAAGTTGTCTGATATGGAGACAGATCTTTAGTTCATCCAATCTGGTATCATGAATGAATTGCTAACTAGGGGAAGCTCTTTACAATTCCAGGCAAGACTACCCCTCAACCCGGAAACTCACAATGAAATGTGACTGATTAAACAATGCCCTGTGCTTTCCCACTGAATTACAGAGTTTTTCCTGTTTTATTTATTAAATTTTAATGCCACCATTTCACTGATACATTGGAGTGGCTGGTGACTCTGGGTGGCATACACTATTACAGTATATTCATTTCATGCAAGATTCATTTTATACAAAATGTATTTACTGTATGTAGTGCTGTGTTGTCTGCTACATAATTAACTTTTTTGGGGGGGGTATAAGGAAACAACCTGATGATGAATGAAATTATTTGCATAATTTGAAATGTAGTGGGCTGAATTTGAATTCACACCTTTTAATGCCATATTCTTCAAATCAAAAAAATGCATTATACTTAATTCATATTTCAATTCTACCATACATTCCTAAAAGGTAACTATGACCAACTCAGCCATCTTGCTGTTCATGCATAGAAGGTAGAGTATTATATTTGCAAAATGCCGGCCCCTCCCTTCACCACACGTAGAAGAAGAGGGTAGGACTTTCAAAGACATAATGATTATTTTGAAAAGACTTTTTTTTAAACATGAACTGTTTTAAAATAAGGTTTTTGTGTTAAGATTAGCGCATCTGCCAAATGTGCCAGATTTGATCATGAAGCACTAAGACAGTCCCACACCTAATCAACATCAATATTGAGATGAAGGGACGAAACTTTCCAGACTTGCAGTGAATATTTTTAGGAGCAGCTGTAGACATTCCAGAGGTTGGACTCTGAACCGAGTTGTATATTGCATGTCTATGTATTCCAGTTTGCAGTTTTGTGTGGAAGTTATCCGATGATGGAACGCCTATCTCAGAAGTGTGGAAACAACAATCCTAGGTTTATAAATACGTATTCACAAATTGTGAAATGGCTGCAGGCTGTTCACTCAAGGGATCTTCATGCCACCTCCACAGACCCAGAAGACAGCTAAGGGGTAACGTATGAAGAATGTGTGTGAATTGGTTTTATTCAAAGTCTTCTTTTGCTCTTTTAAATTTCCCTGATTGTACACTTAGCCTGCAAGCGCGAGGGAGGGATGCATTCTGCAAAATTCAGCCATCTCTAGCCAGGGATGTACGGTGAACACTTTCTGCTGCTAACTTATCAAAGGGCAGTTTTTCAGGTATCCAGAGAACTGCATTATTACTACCAGGTTGAAGCTTGCTTAATAAGACTAAAATGCAAAATAGAGAATAATTCATGGACCAGATGCAGCTTTACCGAAACTGAACATGAAGTCAGTCAGCCAGTCAAGGTGAAACTCATTCTCCTCTCCCTCCTCCAGGTAGATATTAACCTGGAGAATAGGAGCAGCTGTCAGTTGCTAAAGATTACTTGCATCATCTAGTGGGCATTCCTGACTCTGCACCAGTAAGATTATTGAGTCAGTAATGGTCTGAAGAGGTCTCATAGGCGTATACATCCGTATACTTCAGGAAAACTGATTGGAGACATAAGACAATCAGGTTGATTTCCCCAGGGTGGTTTTATAGTCAAATATTCATATTACTGAATCACAAGACTAGATAAAAAATATTCAGAAAAGGGAAAAAGAATGTTTTTTTAAATGGCAAATTTAGGCTTGCCTTCTGTACATTTCTAGATAGTTCTCTGTAAGAAATTGCATCTCTCTCCATCAAAGCAGTTTCTCTGACTGCAAAACTCCTCCCCAAAAGTTTTAATCTATCTTTATGATATGTTAGATTTCTTGCTTATCAACAACTTTATAAAAATACATAGGTAGGATTGTTTACAAACACAATATGGCAAATCAAAGTGTGTCTTACTCCTGCTGTCTCATTAATAACCATATCCATTTAGAAAGGGCAAAATGTAAATATTTAGTCAGTTTGGTATAGTGGTTAAAGGCACCAGGCTACATACCAGGAGACTGTGAGCTCTAGTCCTGCCTTAGACATAAAGACAGCTGAATGAGTTTGAGTCAGTCATTCTCATTCAGCTCTAGGGAGCAGACAACGGTAAACCACTTATAAAATCTTGCTAAGAACAGCACAATCGACCTGAAGGCATCAAAAAAGAAAAAAAAAAACCATAGCTATTTATTTAAAATGATATTAGTTCAAATGCTCAAAGTTCTCATTGATATTCCCATTCTGAGCCCTGATGGCACAGGAGTTAGAATGTAGTATTGCAGGCTAACTCTGACCACTGCTTGGAGTTCGATCCAGACAGGGCTCAATGTTGACTCAGTTTTTCATCCTTCCGAAGTCGGTAAAATGAGAACCGAAATTGTTCAGGGCAATATGCTGATATTGTAAACTCCCTGGAGAAAGTACTATGGAGCGGTATATAAGTCTAAGTGCTATTGCTATTCTTCTGCAGGTTATTGAAAGGAAATGGATAAGAACATAACAGTAGAAAAACATGTAAATAGTATTTATGTACTCTACATTACCCTGTTAAAGTATGACCAGCAAGTGACATTAACGGAGAAGTAGCAAAAAATATACAATTTAGATAGATAGATAGATAGATAGATAGATAGAGATAGATAGATAGACAGATAGATAGATAATTGCATGTTTACAGTATAATTTTCTAATTTCAGTGTATCATTTAGCAAGATGAAGATTTGAAAGGAGTATTTATAATCTGCTCCATCACAATAGCAATAGCATTTGGACATATTTAATGCTTCACAGTGCTTTTACAGCCCTCTCTAAGCAGTTTACAGAGCCAGCATATTGCCCCCCAAATCCGGGTCCTCATTTTACTGACCTCAAAAGGATGGAAGGCTGAACCTTGAGTCGGTGGGAAGTCAGCATGATTAGCCTGCAATATTGCATTCTAGCCACTATGCTACCACTGCTCAATTAAAAACAAAAAACTAAGGGAATCTGGTAGAACAGCCTGCTTATTCAAAAGTCAATGCCGTAAAGTTAAAATAGGGTTGCCCTGTAAGAATATGGAAGATTGTAGCCTAGGTGTACTACGTATGTACCATTTCTGTGACGTCACATGCCAAAAGCAGGGGGAAGTGTGGAGGGGGGGTCACATGCACATACGCGGGAGGGCAGGGCTCACTGAATTATGGATGTGAGCACCTGCACCCGTGACCCCCCACGGGACCCCCGCTTTTGGCATGCGACGGCAAAAAGGTTAGCCATCACTGATATAGGTTATAAAGGGAGTCCAAAAGTACCAATGCTGTCCAATTTTGATCCTTGTTTCATTTATTCCATTAAACAAACAAAGTACACAATATGCTTGGGTGAGAAAGCAATCATCCTGTTAAATCCAGTAAATGTCGCTGCTCTTTCAACTACAATAACCAAACCAAATGCTGTTATAATTAGTGACCCGTATCTCACACCTTCAGCTCAGAAATATTTTAGGATTTTCTTAGCATAAACAGTTCATGTCAGGTTCGGCTACATCATTTATGGTTAAGCTATAAACTCAGCTGTAGAAAACACTGAAACCTGTAGACCATGTTTGGAATCATTGTTCTTCTGCACATCCCACTGGAACATCAGCTTCAGCTGACAGGAAGATGGATGGATATTTTTGTAAATTTTTGTTACAAAGCAATATTTAAGCTTCCTTAAGGGGTGGAAGGTCATTTGGGTTCTGCAGTAGCACAGGATTCCCAAACAACAATACTGCCTTCATGTTTGATAGTTGGTATAATGTTCTTATTATGAGTTTCTGCCAGCCCAAACAGCATAGCCTGAACAGTTTTGTTTTTGGCTCATCTGCCAATAAAACTTTCCTCCAGAAATTTGCAGGGTCTGACTGCACAGATGGAACCATTAGAAATAGTTTTGTGAGCTCCAATTTGATGGGTATCAATTACATTTCAATGAGGTCTTCAGAAGTATCTTTTGGGTGGGCAGTGGGTGTCTTTAGAATCTGTGGTGACACCAGTGACAAGGGGACCCTATATGAGATTCATACAGCACACAAAAATCATTTAATGAAATAGCCACACAACCATCCCTACGCTTAGCACTCTTGTATCTTGTAGAAAATCACCATTTTTGAAGCATGCTGAGAAGAAATGGATTCAGACATTTTTCCCATATCACATTTATTACTGATACAAATAAAAAAAATATTTAAAAGACTGTTACTTTATTACCAAGATTGAGGCAATATGCTTAGAAAACATTTACAGAAATCAATATGAAATTCAGGAACGGCGAGAAGATGGGAGAAAGTTGCTAAATTAAGTTAATAGAAGGAAGGATTTACCAAGTTTATCAGTTCTGGCAGAACAGAGACAGAATAATAGTAAGATTACACACTAAGGAGAAGAGCAAAGAGTTAATTGGGCCATAGGTGGGATGCCATGCTTTTTATGAGGAATAACAACCCTTCCACTCCAAGTGTGTGTGTGCTTTGAGCTCTGAAATGCACTCTCCTCCCAAAGTCCAACGTATTGCCCCTCAAGGGACATTGCTGAGCAATCAGACATTTTAAGACAGAAAATAGAGTTCCAATCACTAAACGTTCTGCAAAATCAGATATCCATTGGCTGATAGCAGCCACTGAAATCTTTACAGCAGCCATGGGGGAGAGGAAACTATCTTTTATAGAGCCCCTGTTTTGGAGGGGAGAATGTACCATTTTGCAACCAGGCAAGGGGGACACTAATTACAAGAGGATGAATGTGGCACAATGTTTCTGAGGCTGGGAACCATGTTCGTGATTACATACCAACAATTAAAACTGCTACTGAAGATAATTACCATACTAGTGCTCTTAGTACTTAAGAAACTATCACAAAAAAGCAGTGGCTGGATGAAATACAGCATGTGTGGGTCTGTGGAACAAATCTATATCCTTTCAACTCCATTTAACCAGCATTCAGAATGGTCATCTAGATTAATACTTTAAGCACTCACCGGTTTTACTTTTATAATTCATATGACCAATTCTTTGAATTAGCAGATAAACACTCTGATGTCAAAACCAATTCCTTTAACTTTCTAATTAATAAATCTGCAGGTTGCATTCATCATTACTTTCCTTTTTCTAAAACAGAGTGTATGTTAACCTTTTACAAGATATGTAAGCAGAGAGTAAGCACAGAGTCTTCTCTAAACAAGGCTGTAATTATACACCGGAGGTGTGTGTGTGTGATGGGGTAACTAGAGCTTTAAATGGGAATGAATGAATCCAACAGATACTATTTCAGCAGCTACCATTGGCTACGCGAACAGATTTGCAATCCTTGTAAAATTAACACTCGTTTGCATCAGCAAGACTAGCCTGGCAGCTGGCTGTTTTAGGTTCCAAGGCTTCCAAAAGGCATGCTTCAAATATTAATGAAGCAAGTGCTGGAGAGTTTAAGCAACCTTTAGCAAATTTACTATTACGGAAACATGTGGATGTCTGCAATGAATTATTGCCAGCAGCAGGCTGTGCTCTGATAGGAGGGTAAACATCCCGTCCGTACTGCAGGAGCGCATGAGGTTTCTCTTGGCATTCACAGGGCAAATCAGGGAAGTGGAGAACAGCACAAGAAGGAAAGGGCTGATGCAGTGACTTCTCCAGGAAGCTCTTGGCAGAAAAGATGCCACTGTTCAAAGGATATTTGTAGAGGATGAAAAGAAGCAAATGAGGTACAATCATGTGCACCTCCAGGAGAAACAAACCTGAGGACTCAAAGGAGGGCCAGCCTTTGGGTTGAATTGAGGAGAGCCTGCTCTGCCCTCTTCCTTCCCACCTTCGATGCTCAGAAGTGTACGTTCTAGCTTAATGCCTTTCAATGCCCCCCAAAAAAGAAAAAAGGAGTCTGTCCTTAACCATGTGAGCTAGCAGAATGAACTCGTGTTAAAAGAGCTGCCTGACAGGACGGACAGCTCGCTTCCCTCTGTCAGGGCAGCACCTCTCGCTGAGAAAAGATAGGGAAAAGGGTTCAGCCAGTTCACCAGCTGGCTTTTCATGAAATGTCAGGCACCCAGCTACTGCACTGCACTCCTTAGGCCTTCCTTAATGATGGGCTGTAACAGAGGAGAGACTCAGGAGAGCAGAAGCAGAAGAGGGTGTGGGGGGGGGAGGTGTACTTAAAGTTTGTGAAAGTCTCACTGGCAAAAGCTTTGGGACAGACTTCTAATGCATTACAAATATATCAACAGGAAGTTAAATAAATTCTCAGCCATACAACCACTGATCTGATTCTTCCTTTGCAAAACAGCCCTTTACATTTCCAAGTGAGGATTTGTGCAAGCGTATGTATAAAAAACTATGGCTATTAAGATTAGACACACTTTTTTCGGTTCTAATTCAAAACAAAACCAGAATATTTAAATGCACACAGCTACTTTTACTATCTATAAAAAAACCTTCCATTTGTGTGTTCTGTTTTTGCAAGTTTCACTGATGATGCTGATGCTGATGCTGTATTGCAGAGGACTGCCAAAGACGAGGGTCCAGCCGTCTCATCAACTGGCTTTTGTAGGCAGCGGCACTACCTGGAAATCATGGAGCTGGACTGAGACTGGCCGGAGGAAGTTGTAGCAGCACTGAGCTGAGAAAATCCACTGTGACTTGATTCAAGGCTGCTCATGGATCCCCTGTGGAAAGATTGACTCACGGTAAGCATAAGACACCTTCACATGTCGAGCTGTATGCAATGGGGGTGGGGGTGGGGGGTGGAGAATCCCAAATGGAATTGGCAGTGCCTACTGATAGGCTCAATGTATAGTGCTGATCATGGAGTCATTTCATTAGTTTTAGCTTCCACAACTCCTGACTAATCTGAGGAACCATATGGCATACAGCAGGTGGAGAAGGGCTGGTTTATATAGTCAGTTAGCCAAGGAACCAGAACAAATCATCCATGTACGTATATGCCGGCTTTCTAACTTCCAACTATTACAATAAACAAAGATGCCAAAGTTGTAAAACTAAAAAGCCATATATTTTTAAAAAAAGAATTAAAGGTACTAGAGGTTGCCATATATATTTATAGCTAACACCACTGAAAAAAACAACTATTCCATAATCCTTGTTTAAGAGCCTACAGTAAGAAGATAAATTGTTCTTCAGGACTTAACTGAAGGTCTGCAATTCCAATTTCTTATTCAATAAACTAAGAAAAATTAAGTTTTCTCTAACAAATAAACACATAGTGTATGGAATCCAGAAAATTCCTTAAATTGATTCAGATTACAAATGATTAATCTGAGTCAATTTAAGGAATCTTCTGGATTTTATATACTAAAAAATGTTCACATATACAATTGCCACAAATTGATTTGAAGAGACAAAATGCCAATACCTGCACTCATCTTATAGTGAATAGCATCAAAAAGAGATTTGTCATAAATTCATTTATAAAAGTATTTGGCTTGCTATTTTCTTTCTCTTCGAATCAATAAGCAAAGGTAGCCATTGTTTGATGCAACTTGCTAGTCTAAGAAAAAATTCTGGAACTACGCAGACAATGTTTGACCTCTTTAATGTTAAAAAAGATCAGTAAAGCTATTTATGTAATCTATGATTAATATAGCTTTTGAGATCTGCACATAAGTTTTAATGATAACAATTTGCCCCTTATCTCTTGTCTAAAAACAGTCTAACTTTTTCCCTCTGTCTCTTTCAAACCAATGGTTGTTAATATTAGTCAAATGTACTTATTGTTTAGAGAGCAGTGGATATATTAGCTTCCCCTAGAGATGATCAATTTTTCCTATAGGACAAAAACAGTCAAAATTATTTTCCAACTTTGTATAAAATGCTATTTTTTTTGTGAAATCAGTCAATCAAGGCAAGAAAAGTATAAGGTTTTGTTAACTGAATGCATAATATATGCATTTTTGCTATGGAGCCCAGCAAGTAATGTGAAGAATGGAGATAAGAGAATGCGGTAAGAGAGAGGGACCATAAACATCAGAAGAATTGCTTTTAACCAAAGGTGTTGTCTGAAACCTCACAGGCATAGTACCTTTAAGTATCATCTTGATGACTCTAAAGTCTCTAAGAAAACCAAGTCATGGAAATGATGTTGTTCCTGTACTATTCTGGGTAGTTTTTGACTGCTTGCATTTAAGGCTTAGTGAGCCATAAGATATTTTATCTCCCTCTCTTTTTTTAATGGACTGACATTTGCATCATTACAGCTAACTTTACCTGAAATCTTCTGACCCAATAACTTCTGTGTAGTACATCACTTTGCACTTGTGAGATGAGACCTGTAGAGATGCCAGTACATCATCAACACGAGGCAGACTGGTGGTAGCGCAGGCAGGCATACTATGGAACTTCCACTGGAGAATGTAGAAGCCAGGCCATCTAGTCACATGAGATCCCTTAAAAAAGCAAGAGCAGAGGAAATCAGTGCTAATTACCATCCATTTGGATATAATGTAGTACACTTCATAAATCAGCGGTTGTATGCTAAGTCTCCCTTTCATGCTCAGCCTACTTGATCAATTCAGAGAGGCTGGCAGGCAAGAACGTAAGAAACATAGTTCCATTAAACACAATTCGGTTTTCTTGTGTTTATGGTTATTGATCATTATGGCTTATCATAGATATATATGAAAAATAAGGATTAACTGGCAAGTACAGCATACATAATACCTACTACCACATCTTGACTTGGTGGTAAGCCTCAATGTTTAGACCGGTGCACAAATAATTACAACTTAATGATTATAAATGTAATACTTTTATGAATTGTAATAGCCCACCAACCTGCAGATGGAGTTATGCATATTTTTGAACATGCTAATTTGTTACTATCCTACAATTTGTATGTCACCCTTTTAAAATGCAGAGGAGTAATTCTCAAGAGATTCCAAAATTTGGATATCTCCCCCCAAAACAGCTATATCCCAGTAGAAGGTTGCAAAATTTTAAGGAGGGATAGAGAGAGGGATTAATCACCAACTAAAGCAGTCAAAGACTGAAAGGCACATCCACTGGCAGAGCTTCCTTATTTTTTTTTTTTATTGAAAAAGTTTTACATTACATTTTATTATAAAACCCCCTTCCCCCTCCCCCTCCCAACCCCCTACTTAGCCCCCCCTACCCCTCCCTCCCCCCCTTGACTTCCGCTGTTTAAAAAACATCAACTTTAACATATTTAACAAATTTTTAAAGGTGAGATCCCTCTAAGGAAAAAAAAAAAAAAAGAAAAAAGAAAAACATTATAACCTTATTTTAAGACATTTTTAACCTAAAGTAAAAAAAACACTTAATCCTAAACAATCTATTTAAGAAATCTAGTAAAATAGTTTGAGCATCGTACAAATACTAAAAATATATAACATTAACTATAATTCCCAACATTAAACTTGTAAATTCCATTACATAAAATATAATTAAAAATCAAATTCAATACATTCCATTCTTTGAATATCAAAAAAAAATACATCTCTCTTTAACATTTAGTCTAAATATCAAACTTATAAATTCAATTACATAAAATATAATAATACATTTCTCTTTAAAAATAGAAATTTATCAAATTCAATACCTTTCTTTTAAATTACTTATTTAAATTCAACTGAGCACTAATTGAAACTTCTTACTTTGATATTTATTCTTCATATATTCTACCCATTTCCTCCACTCCTTAACAAAAACTTCATGGGTCCTATCCTTCAGGTATGCAGAAATTTTGGCCATCTCTACCAAATTAGACATCTTCAATATCCATTCCTCTATAGTAGGCACATTATCTTTCTTCCAATATTGACCTATCAATAATCTAGCTGCAGTAATCATGTGTAAAATTAATCTAGTATCAATTACTGAGCAGCCCTTTACTATTCCCAACAAAAAAAACTGAGGAGAAAACTCCAACTTCTTCTTCAAGATATTCTGCATTACCCACCAAAGTTTAATCCAAAATGGTTTCAGTTTTCTGCATGTCCACCAAATATGAAAATATGTTGCATCCAAATAATCACACCTCCAACATTTAGGTTGAACATTTGGATACATACATGATAACTTTTTTGGGTCTAAATGCCATCTATAAAACATCTTGTAAAAATTTTCCCTCAAGTTCTGTGCTTGTGTAAATTTAACATTCTGGACCCAAATCTTTTCCCATGTTTCCAACATTACTGGTTCTGCAAAATTCTGTGCCCATTTTATCATACAGTCTTTAACCAATTCATTCTCTGAGTCTCTTTCTAACAATAAATTATACACTCGTTTAATATGCATCGGCCCTTTACGTTTCATCTGAGTCACCAAATCTTCTTCATGTAACATTAGTCCAATTTTCTGATCTTCCCTCCATCTTGCTTGAAGTTGAAAATACTGCAACCAAGTTAGATCACTCCATCTTCCAACAGGGTATTCAAGGATTTCAAACACCAACTGCCCCCATCATTAAAGAATATCTCTTTGTACAATAACCCCCCGAGTGACTTAATTTTTGGCATAATATGCCCAAGATCCAACCACAAAGGTATTTTATAATCCATTTGAAGCTGGTGCTTCTTCCAAACTCTCAGCAAAGCATGTCTTAAAATATGCCTGTTGAATACACTGTCTCTCTTGTCTTCATAAAGTAGATATGCATGCCATCCAAATTGCAGATCATGGCCTTCTATATTCAGAATTTCTCTTTTAGTTGTTCCTATCCAATCTCCAACTTGTGTCAATACTGCAGCTTCATAATATAAACGTAGATTTGGAACTTTAAGGCCACCCCTTTCACGAGCATCTTGCATAATCTTAAGTTTAACTCTTGGTTTTTTCCCGTTCCAAATAAATTTATTTAAACCTGCTTGCCATTCCATCAAGAATTTGTCATTTTTGAGCACCGGAATCATTTGAAACAAAAACAAAAATCTAGGAAGAACGTTCATCTTAACAGCTGCTATTCTACCAAGCAAAGAAAGTTGCAGCTTCTTCCATATATCAAGATCTTTTTGAATCTTATGCCAAAGTTCTTCGTAGTTATTTTGAAAAAGTTTTCTATTAGTTGCTGCAACTTGAACCCCTAGATATTTCACCCTTGAAGCTATTTCAAAGCCTGCCACCCTTTCAAGATCTTTCCTTTGTGGTTCCAACATATTTTTGACCATCATCTTAGTCTTTTTCTGGTTCAGGCTAAAACCTGAAACCAGACCATATTCCTCTATAATGTTTTTCATCTGTATAATTGATTCCAAAGGTCGTGTTAGGGTAACAATCAGATCATCTGCGAATGCCTTCGTTCTATAATCTCTTTGCCTTACAACAATTCCCTTCAGTTTGTCCGAGTCCCGTAGAGCATTCAACAGCACTTCTAAAGTCAGGATAAAAAGTAATGGAGATAGTGGACAACCTTGTCTTGTCCCTTTCTGTATATTAAAATTGTTAGTCAGGCTGCCATTAATAATAATCTGTGCTGTCTGTTCTTGATAAATTGCCGAAATCGCTTGTATAAACTTAACCCCAAAATCCATTTTATGCAAAACCTTTTTTAGAAAATCCCAGTTGACTCGATCAAAGGCTTTCTCCGCATCCAAGAACACCAGCACCGCAGCGATCTGTTTCTTTTCCTCAAGATATTCCAACAAATCTATGAGCTGCCTGACATTATCTTTCATGTATCTTCCTTCTATAAAACCTGCTTGGTCTTCATGAATCACATCTTGTATAACTGGCATCAATCTGTTGGCTAATACTTTAGCATATATTTTATAATCCGTATTCAGGAGAGATATTGGTCTAAAATTTTCAGGTTTAAGAGATTCTTCTTCTTTAGGTATCAGTGAAATAAAGGCCGTCTTCCATGAGGGGGGTATTTTACCCCCCTGCTGAATATGACAAAACAAGTCCTTAAGATGCTCAACCAGTTCCTCTTGCAAAGTCTTATAATATACTGCCGTCAAACCATCTGTCCCAGGAGCTTTGGATAATTTCAATTGTTTTATTGCATATAAAATCTCTTCCGATGTTATGGGTCGGTCCAGTCTATCACTTTGTATGCTAGAAATTTTTGTAACTCTCTTCGTCTGCAAATATTTATCAATGAGATCTTCTTTAACTTTATCAGCTTGATACAATTTAGAATAATAAGTTAAAAAAGCTTGATGTATTAAATTTTGTTGGTGCACTCGTTTCCCTTTATGCTCAATAGTATTTATCATGCGAGAGTTTTGTTTTTTCCTCAAAGTATAAGCCAACCATCTGCCAGGTTTGTTAGCATTGCAAAAAGTATTGTGTTTAGCAAATTGCAGATTAGTTGCTGTTTGATCAGCCATCAACACCTGGAATTGGTCTTTCAAAAGTTTTATCGTCAATAGTAGCCTTTCATCAGCCGGATTCTTGATAAGCAGTTGCTCTTTTTCCTTTATCTCTATCTCCAGATCTATTCTTGACTTTTGACGTACTGATCTATATCTAGAATTCATGTGTATCAATACGCCCCTCATATAAGCCTTGCTTGCGTCCCATACTATCTCAATAGGGGTACCTTTATTCAAATTAATATCAAAAAATTCTTTAGCTTGTTTTTTAAGGTCCATAATATACTTTTCATGTCTAAATATATTTTCATTCATACGCCATGATCTCCTTTCTCTCTTGCCCAAATTTATCTCCATCCACACTGGACTATGATCTGTTAGAGTTCTAGGAAATATTTTTGTCTTAGTCACCATAGTAAGTAAGTCCGTAGTAACCAACATAAAATCAATTCTCGAAAAGGATTTGTGTCTATCTGAGAAGAAAGTAAAGTCCAATTCTTTGGGATGATGAATTCTCCAAACATCCTTCAACTCTAATTCTTCTTTCAATGAAAAGAAAGTCTGTGGTAACTTATTTCCTTTTTTAGCAAAAGTCTTTTTATCCAACGTCGCTTCAATCACCCCGTTCCAGTCACCCATAATCAAAAAGGACTTGTAATTCCACTGCAATATTTTATCATTCAACATTTTGTAAAAACTTTCCTGCTGCTGGTTCGGGGCGTAGATACCAATTAAAAGCATCGTGCAATTCTGTACAGTTATTGCGACTGCAATATATCTCCCCTCATCATCCGCTTCTATAAGTTTAGCTGATATTCTTTTAGAAATATAAAAAACAAGTCCATTCCTTTTAACTACGCTGGAAGATATAAAATAGGATCCAAGTTTGGATATTAGAAATTTCTGATCCTGGGTTCTAATGTGAGTTTCCTGCAAGCATACAACATCATTATTATATTGTTTCAGGTAGTGGAATATTTTTCTTCTTTTCTGCGGTGAGTTCAAACCATTCACGTTCCATGATAGAATTCTAAGCATCATTCTGAAAGTGGTCGAAGCTCTTTAAGCATTTCACGAAGACTCTCGCCAACCGCCGACGTCTTCGGTCTTGCCCCTCCCACAGCTTCAGAGTATAATTTTTTCCCCTTTGTTCCATTCTCCTCCTGTGGCATCTTCCCCTGGTGTATCTCCAATCTTTGCTTCCCTGCCGCTCGAGTTATACGTTGATCCTTAGGTTCTTGCATCAACAAGTCCAAATCAGGCTCCACCTCTCTTGTAGCTCTAGATTGCTTTGGTTTCACCTCCGGAAATTCTATTAAAGAATCTTCTAAAACACCTCCAACCGCACCTTGAATTTCCTCCCTTAGTACTTCTTGACCTTCTCTTAAAATCCCCTCTTGAGGAGCCTTCTCAACTGAGATATCTTCAATAGGTAAAAGTGTAGACGAGCGGGGTGATACTGAAGTTTTTTTCAACACATTATTGTAAAACTGTTCCGCCTTCTCCACAGAGTTAATACGATATCTCACATCATCGTAGCGTAAAACAATACCAACAGGAACATCCCACCTAAATGGGATCTGCCTCCTTTTCAACTCATTCACCAGAAAACCAAAATCTTTCCGATCCCTTAGCATCTTTGGTGGTAACTCTTTATAAACTCCAATTTGATTGCCTTCATGCAGAACCGTAGTCTGGAAAGAACACTGCAAAATATCATTTCTCATTTTCCTCTCAGTAAAGTAAACCACCACATCTCTTGGCAGATTCCTCTGTTTCGCCACTCGTGAATTAGCTCTGTACAGCTTATCAATTCTTTTATCAATCACCTCTGGCTCAACTTTTAAAATCTTCGCCAACACCTCCACACAGGTTGCCCTCAGGTTCTCACGATTATTCTCCCTTAAGCCTCTTAATCTTATGGCAAACTCCATATTCCGGAAATGAAGCATGGTAACCTCCTCTTCAAGTCTCTGGTTCTGCACCCCCACCTTAAACATCTGTTCCTTTACATCTTTTTTATTAGCTTCTACTTCAAGGCTTAGATCCTCCACTTTTTTCTCAATCACCAATAAAGCATCAGTAAGAACTGTAGCCACTTTAGCCACGCTTTGATGTAATTCTTCAGTTTTTTCCTCCACCAACTCTTTCACTTCCCCCACCACCACCTTGATTTCTTTTTGATTTTTAGTCATTCTTTCATCCAATTTACTCATTTGACCAGAAAGCTCTCCCAAATATTTATGTATAAATGCTTTCAGGTCTTCTGTTTCACTATCCTGTGACTGTTTTAGCTGTTTTAAAGCTGGGGCTGACTTTTCCTTTGTCTGATGTGTGGGGGAATCCCCCCCCCGTTCTCTTTGAAGCCATGCCTGAACAAAACTTAAATCTTGAGAAAAAAGAAAAAAATCTTCCTCCTTTTCCTGATCTCCCCAGTTTTACAGAAAAGGAGCAAAATCCATTAACTTTTACAATGGAGAGCTTGTAAAACTTATGAATAGACACAGTCCAATTACAGGCAGGCTCACTTTCTCTTTCCTATTACACTTTCTTCTTTCCGCTTTCACTGACTCTTCTTTAATCAGCCGCCATTTTCAAGCACTCTTAGGACCAGACAGCTTGCTTTTCAAAGTTAAAAAGGTCTTTTAAAAACCTTGTACTTATCAAAAAAATTTTTTCAGATCTCACCAAACTAGTTTCCAATCATTTGAATGTCAGCTTCGTTCGTTTGCGATTCCTCCCCATCTTGTTCTGGCTGTCAGAAGTCCCGCGCCGCTCGGAGATCCGGCAGCTTGAAAAGGGAGCTCCAACAAAAAGCGCTTACCAGGGCTAAAAGACTTCCCTGGCTGCACTTTTTGGGCTCAACCTGTTGCTGCCCACTCTTGCTCCCCCTTATTACAAAAGGGGAGCGTTCCGAGCCGCTTTTAAGGAAGAAAAGCGGCTCTACAGGCGGCGGGGGCGGCGGCCGAACAAACGAGCCGCCCTGCGACGAGGTGACCGCAAACCGGAAGTCCCGCAGAGCTTCCTTATTGACGTACAATTGATCTGTGAAGTGCTTAACTGATTAAAATATCACTCTCCCCTTGCCCTGGAAGAGCAGTTACTTTAAGGTTGAGTTGGTGAGGACCTCTAATTTCAATGTTGAATTGGCATCCCAGTTTATAGAACTCGGAAATGAGTCATTGTCCAAATGTTCTGGTGTGAAGCAAAAGGCAAAATAGGTCTAGTGGGAGAAAGCAACTATTTGAGAAGGACTTAAGATCTCTTCCCCTCCTACAGCCATATTAAGGCAACCCATTTTGGATGCGAAAACACACAAAGTCCTCACTTTCTAAGGATTTCACACTGCTACAATGATACGTTAGGAATTGTACTAAGACTGGCTAATGACATAATCTCAAGGAAGCAACACAAGAATGCTGTGGTGGGTTATTCAGAACATGCTTGAATTAAAAAGCCAGTTCTGATAAACCCTAAAAGCATTTTGCTAGGAATCAAAGTAGGGATTGTGTTTAGAGCCAAGTTCTCACCTGCACACTTTCCCCTTCCTTGCAGATGAGTGGTGATTCCACCATGCTGTAGTCTCGCCCCAGTTGCCATGCTTTGTCTATCAACTGTACGTTATTGCCACCAGGAGAGGTAATACTATGTGCCCCTACCAAGGAGTCTTTTTTTGGAGGCTGAGGGGCTCTCTTGGAGTGATAGATGTTGAAAACAATATCACCTTTACAAACATCAAAATCCCAGGTGATCACAGAGGCAGCTTCCACAATCTGAATGAAAATCTGGAAAGAAAAGCAAGCGGATGTATTAGAAACTCAAGCCATGGCAGATCTCTCTACCGGCTGAGGCTCCCCTGTCAGCCTTCTCTCAATAAGAATTGTGCGCTATGTCTGGTTTGAAGTCTGCTATTTGTATCAGTTACAGTACCAATAAAGGAGAATATTTGTAGCTAAGTGTTAGGATATGATTTGGGCCTAACAAATTGTCCAGGCAATATATGTGTTCTGTGACTTTAAGTGTTAATGCTGCATCATGCTGTAATGCTGAGTCATGCTATAATTAATTGTAATTTAACAATGTATTTAAGAAAGGTACTGTAAGGTATTCAGTGGATGATAAGCTGCTATCATCACGTGCATGTGAGGGTGGATCTGCAACCATCCGGGGTTTGTGAACCAACTACTGTTTGTTTGGTAAGAAGCTTTTTGGATTTAACCGGTAAAGACTTGGACTGTTTAGAAGACTACGAGATTGTTTATTTTCCACTATAAAGAAAACTTTTGATAACACCAGTTTGTATGTATCTCCTATCTCATTGCTCTCAGTAACGTTTCTCTGTGCACTTTACTCTGCTAGTTGTTACACAACAACAATATCCTTAACACTAAGGATTGAAATGAAGGGTTCTTGGTGCTGAGCTTCCTTTCTTGCAGGTGTTTCATTACTCAAAATTAGGTAGCATCATCAGTGCTAGTAAGGAATGGGGTTTGCTCTCTGTTTCTATTCTAGTGGCTTGCCCTAGAATAGTGCAAGCTGTGGTCTTAGAGGTTCATGGTAGGATTGTTTACTGTTAGCTTGTTTGGCAGTTCCTTGATTGGAGTATTGTTTAGTTGATTGTTGGTCTAATGTTAATCTTGCAGTTAATCTATGCTCATCTGAGTGCTGATCGCTGGTGGAGAGGTGCTTGGGTCTTTTTGTTCCCTTTTTGGCTTGTTGATGATCTCTTTTGCATAGTATGTAGATATTGTTTATGTATATGCATCTATTGATAGCTAATTTATCAGGATGCTAAGCTTCTTGAAATTCCCTGGCGTTTTTGGACTTGGCTTGGTT
The DNA here is from genome assembly GCA_030761175.1 of Masticophis lateralis. Lineage (NCBI taxonomy): Eukaryota > Metazoa > Chordata > Lepidosauria > Squamata > Colubridae > Masticophis > Masticophis lateralis. Next base: position 116,669,097 of record JAUDYJ010000002.1, read on the forward strand.
AGGATGGTCAGAGTTTCCAACAGAAACTATGGTTAAGTCTATCAATGGTTACGGTACCACCTATCAGAAATCAGATGGAAGAGTTCATCTAGCTACAACATCCATTAATTGTGTCATATACTTAAAGCAATAGTGTCTGTTATTGTACAATTGTAATCTTCATGGTAGAAGATTGTTAAAACCTTAACATTGCAAATCAAAATCTGATTCACAAAGCTAGAAACATAGGCTGTTGTCAGGAAAGACCTATGGCTCTTTAAGCAAAAATAATCAAGAACTAGAAACAGAAGCTAGGAAGACTAGGAAAATACTGTGAGCCAAGCATTAGCAGAACCGTTAACACTATTCATATCACAGAGAGTGAGAACAGAGGAAGGTCTACTCCTTTTCTGTAATTTTTTAATTACAGATTTTGGAATGCTGTATTATTCAAGTGAAAGTGGGGAAGAAAGACAAGGGCTGGGGACTTCCCATACTTCACTTAAGGACTCTTTTCCTTAGAAATAAAGCATTATTATTACAAATTCATAGATAGGATTTTGAAGAGGCCACTCAGATGATATTCAAGAGAGCAATCTTGCCCAAAATTGTCTCCCAAGATTGAAGCACCTAATGGAAATTACAATTTTTTTTAAAAAAAGGAAAAGTTTTATGGCATGATTTTTCCTAACTGTGGACATAGCATTTCAGTTTTGAAATCAAGAGTATCACTTGAATTAGTTCTGAAAATAAAATTGCTTCCAAAAATCCTCCCCAGATACCTGTTTGGTTATCTTTACCATAGGCTGCCCAGCTAGATAGCAGGCCCTAAGGAAAGCTGAACCTGGTTAGTACTCAGAGGAGAGTCTACCAGAAAATAGCAAAGCTAGAGGCTAGACTAGAAAGTTAAAAAAAAATGCCAGAAAATATCCATGGTAAACCATTTCCTTAATATTTCTAAGAAAACATCATGAGGTCATCAGGAACTGACCTCGATTTGAACATTATTTTTAGTAAACACCAGAGGGAAAGGGGAAAAATAATATGATTTACCTCATGGGGAGCTCCTTTGAAGACACTTGCGGATTGATAAATAGTTTCTGTCCACAATTTTATGTCTTCATTTTCTAGTTCTTCTGCTGTCCGGTACAAAGATTTGGGAACCAGCCCACCTTCTGGAACTTCACACTAAATAAATTTAATTAAAGAGCGGAGAGAAAAGTGTTAGCAAAATGGATCTGTTTCTGCTCCAACTGAAAACATTTCGGGAAGAATATTCCGCAGCCAATTTGAAATAGTGAGAAGATGTAAACAGCTTAATGAGTAAAACAACTGTGTGTGACTGAAAATGACCCCATTTTCTCACTGTAGCTAATGTCTGCCCTCACAACATACTTCTCAAGCAGTTCACTGATGAGGCACAGATTGAGGGTTAATTGGCCTGAAACATCGGATTCTGCTTGTAAGACCAACTGAATTCAAAAACTAACTTTTCAGCAGTAAAAGAACATCATTTACAGTGTTATATACAAATGAATACTGTACATAGGCAGGAGTTGAGTTCATTATTATCAATGGTATATATTACAGCATATATTCTAAAGATATTACCTAAATGACATGGTTCTATCATGAGGTCTGGGGATCCTACATTTGTGGGGAGCCAGCAAGATGGCTATATTATCTGTGAGTGGTAGTTGCCACTCTCCTACGCTTTTACACTTTTGATTTATTGTGATTTTGTTTGACTGATTTTTTTATTTCTTTACACAAGTTTTTTGTTGTTTTAACTTGAGAACGACTTAGAATCACGTAAATAAGGTGGGGACTATATTAATTTTAAAACAGAGCAAAACATTTTCTCAAAGCACTGAGTGTGAGGTTTCAAGGTTGGGTGGACAATGTGACAACAGATTTTGTAAGCAGCCATCTTGAAGTTGTCTCCCAGAGTAAGCAGCTCCAGGCTAATTTGAAGCCTCTTCTAGAAAGCACCTCAGAGAAGCAAGCGGCATGGCAAAGAATGTTTCATTACTCAGCTGTCCCAACTGCTTGCCAATAGCTGAGAGAGAGAAATTCTCTCAGAAAAATGCTTGTTGTGTCACTTGCCCCACCCTGACAGAGGAAAGCATTACACAAGAATGCATTTTCTTATGCTGTTTTCCTTATTCCAATTTCTGGATTCATTAAAGGGACTAATGGCACAAAAACATCAATCTTGCTGGAGGCCCAGAAAGCCTTTGGGAGTGCTCTGGAAAAACACTGAGAAGAACCTTCTCCATATGAAGTCACTTGGGGCTAATTAACTCAGGCAAATGCTGTGTGACTGCCTAGAATACGTGCTGAAGGGCCTCAGACCAGAGGTATGTGCCAAAAGACCTTTAGGCTGGGTGGCTTCCACAGAGCCTTGAGAAATCCCAAAACGTCCCAGCCTAAAAACACTTGATTTCATTTGAATCCAAAGGGATTGAAAGCCACCCAAACTGCTTTGTTAAACTGAACTGGATGGTCCCTTCAGTAAATTGTGTCACTTACGCAAGTGAAATGGCTTCTTTGAAATGTATCTAGGACTCTTTGCACAGGCCTAATAGACTGGGCACTGGATTGCACTAGCACAGAGAGTCAATTATTACAGGTCATTGAGCTTGGTTGTCAAAGAAACGGACTTTTCTACCTACCATACATTCTCCACCAAGAAAATCGGGAATAATTTCTTTGTCAATGTAATCCAACAGCCCACCAGGACTCTGGTAATCATTGCCAGCATAAATCAGGAATTTCTTTCGAGTGTTGTCATCAATGAAAGGACTAACCTACAAACAAAATACTAAAGTAGTAACATTCCCAAGACATCAGATGAACTCAAGAAAAACACACTATTCCAATGGCCACTTAGGTCTATGTTCTAGCTGGATTTCTACCTATGGCTCCTAAAATCAAGCACACTACAAATAACAAGCTTGCCAATCTTGCCTCCAAAGTAAATGCTGACTCCAATTTAAAAAATACAAATTCCCAAACAGAGAACCAACTTAAGAACCTACCAGTGTCCAAAGGACTGGAAACACTCTGGGAGCTCGGAGAATTAGAAGACGTCCTAGTGTTTCTGGATAATTAGCTTCTACCACCTCAATGATCCTCAGCAAGGCCTTGACCCCAGGTCTCCATAGGTGGCGCATGTTCAAGCCCTCCAGATCCACCAAGCAAGTCCAAGAGCTGTGTTTTCCCAAAATAAAACATAATCAGCATGTTCAATCAAGCAATTATTTGATTGTGACAGTATACAAAAACATATTAGATGTTTTTACTCCTCACTTAAATTCTGGTACGTCAAAAAGTTTTAAATTATAACTGTAATACCTGAAATATTTGTTAATGAGAGAGAAAGAGAATAAATTTACCCTCTTTTTCAAATCCAGATGCTTATAATTCATTCAATATCCTTCCAACTCTTTCAATTTTTGTGTTTAATTGCATTCTTCAATGCCAGCACTCCCAATTTCACTGATCCACCTTTTTGGCCTTACAAAATTTTAATTGATTTGTTTACATCCCATCCCATTTTTTTCATCCGTCCTGGTTTTAAAATATTGTATATATGGAATTTCCAAACAGTCTTCTTTTCACACTGGTTCAATATAATTAGCTGAGCTACACTAGATGGTATCTATTTTCATACTGCTCTTGGGATTATCATCACTTCCCATTCCCACCTGCACTTATCTGGATCTATTCTTAGCTCTTACTCTGAAGTTTCTGACACTGCTGTTTAATGACTAAACTTTAGCAGAGTGGATGGGATGCCAGAATCTTGCAGAATCAAGCCTGGCTACGTGTGCCATATTGCATAAATGACCACTGGAATTGTGCTAAAGTGTTCCATTTAATCTAGAACTTGATCAAAATATTGCACAGCAAAACTTTATCTCAATTAGCATAAACACGTCTAAAGTTCAGTGAAACAGACTCATGGCATTTAAAGGACGTTTCTTTACCTAATAGGCCTTCCAAATACTTTTGTATTTTCTTTACACCTCCTCAGTCCTTCTTCATTTATAGATAGAACCTGCACGTTAATAAATAAAAAAAAAAGATGAGAATGTTGAATTATGTTTCTGTAAAATGATCATGGATAAAATTTCAGACACAGAATTACTTTGGGTTCAACTTTGATTTTTGTAAGAAGTTTAAAAATAAAATAAAATGAAAGTCAGTATTTTTTGTGTAGTATCTGAACTACAAAATAATTTGAATATCTAGTTTTGAAGAATCAATATGTGCATATATTTTAAAATGTAAAATTATACCCCTTAAAATTTAAAAATGAATCGAATACATCAGAAGATATTACTTTATATTCATTCAGCCCATCAAAGAATGTTTAAAAAGAAATTAATATGATTTATGTTGATGACAAAAGAAATGTGAAAGTTCATTCGATCTGGTGTTGTCCATCTACAGCTTTGTTTGGATTTCAAATCATTACATATGTTAATACACTTTGGGAAAGAAATATTACAGCCAAAGATCTCAGTGTAATGTTTACCTATTTTCCTAAAATGCAGAATTTGTTATCTCATTGAGATGTTGGCACTTTGGAGACTGGATCATGGAAAAACTGGTAGTTTTTTATGAAATTGGAAAAACAATTTCTCTTTTACTTATATTCAGAGGCAGAAAGGCTGTCCTGATATTTGAGGATTAACACCTCATTCTCCTATTCAAAAGTGAGCTATCTGTAGTAGCCCCAGTTTAGCTGGCCAATAGTGAGATATGCCATATCTCAAGAGCAAAAAGCTGCCCATATGTTTTTATTTTTGCACAACAGACAGAAAAAGCATGTTGCTATTCTAATAAAAGAGATATCAAAATGAACAGATTGTCAGTGACATTCTAGAGTGCTCCCCGCTGTAATGTAACTTTTCCCAACTGACGATACCCTGCAGATATTTTGGACATGGTTAATAGGAGCAACCAAACTGAGGAACATCCAGTTATGCTAACTGATACAGGATAATTGAAATGGGGATGTAACATTCCCTAGAGAAATCATCTGCAAATGGACTCTGAGCCACTTACATAGCGAAGCAGGGCTTCTTCTCCAAGAGCTCGCACCAAACCTTTGGTATCCATCTGGCCTAGTCTCAACACATACAGTGGACGCCCATCTGAAGCAAAAGAATAATAATGGTGACATTCAAGTTATCTTCTGATAAACCAAGAAATGGTTAGAAGGCCTTCTGTATTGGATTCTGTATTCTGTATAAACTGGAATGATCAATACTTGCTTATTAACTTAATTTCCAACAAACATTTTGGCTGCATAAATAAAGATGATACATAAGTAAAGATGATAAAGATTTAACAGTCATTAAATAAATGGCCAATGACTTTTGACCGCTTGTTTAATGGCTGTTCAAAGTTATGAGGGCCTCAGAAAGGGTGCTTTACAGCCCATGCAATGCTTCCAGTGACTGTAAAATCTCATACCGCCTGCAGCCCCCATGGTCACAGGACTGCATTTTGGGTGCTTGGCAACCAGCTTGCATTTACAACTAGTTACCAGGAAACCCATGATCATGTGATCGCCATTTGCAATCTTCTCTGCCACAAAGCCAATTCTGGTCATAATTTAAGGGTTGCCTATATAGGAACTGCTGGCTTGAAAACATGCTTAATATTATTTTCCTTTTAATTATATTATTTCAATTTCTATGGCCGCCCACTTATGTATCAGTCATCAACTTTACTGTATTATTGTTAAGTATTATAATCAGACGAGCCAACGAAAATGAAAAAAAAACCCTATTATGATAAACAGAATATTTTCCCCCAGATGAACAGGACAACCATGAGTTAAGGACATACTGAGAAGTTATCAATGAAAGTTAAAAGATACTGGTCTAACTCTAGTGACTCTTCAGTCATGCCAGGACACCTTCCCAAAGGGTATTTATTTTTGTTAAGAGTTTGAGGCCCCTTGATTCCAAAATGATTTTGGGTGGCTTAACATTTTAAAACTATTCATGATATAAAGGGAAAAAAATTAGTGCCCAAACTAAGTCATACAAATAGTAACTCCCCAAATCACCAGGGAGTCCCTAACTCAAAGCCTGTGAATAGAGGGAGGTTTTTGGAGACTTCTGCAAGGACAGGAACCATAATATGGGGAACCCAAAAGTGCTTTTTTCAAAAGGCAACGGGACTTTGTTTTTCCTTGAAGACGTTTTGCTTCTCATCCACAAAGCTTTTCAGTTCGCAGCTGAATTGAAGAAGCTTCTTGGATGAGAAGCAAAACGTCTTCATGGAAAAACAAAGTTGAATTGCCTTTTGAGAACAGCACCTTTTGGACAACCATGACCTGGATGACTAATAATTTCCATAAACATAGTATGGTGATGCTATTCCAGAGAAGGCATGCTTCTCTGTTCCCAGGAAATGGCAGTTAACTGAAGGAACCTGGAGCGCACCACTCTGCCTGATCGTAGTGAATGGGCATTGGGAACATGCAGTCCCACAAATAACCAGACCCTATGCCCAGAAAGGCTATAGAAGTCACGGCCAGCATCTTGAATTACATCCAAACATCCACTAGCAACTAATATAGCTTGTAAAACAGTGATGACACATGGCAGTAACATTAAATACCCATTACAGCCTATGCTCCTGAACTTTGGACCAGCTTTCAATGGTCTTCAATGGCCTCCAAAGGTACAACTTGATTTGATCCCATGACAGTATTTTAGCCAGCCACTGCTATATGCTGTGTTCATCAAATTCCCAAATGGTGCATGATTGAAAACCGAGCAGAAATCTGAAGCTGCAGGTTGTTAATGTATAAGACGCTTTTATATTGTCTTAATCTTGCATTTACCGCTTAAGAGTTGGCAACAACTAAAATAGCTTACATGCCAAATAAATATTAAAGCCAAGACTTCTCACTTTCTAATTGGATGCCTTCCACTATCCAGATACCTTTATAACTTTATATATTACCTTTTACTCCAACAAAATATCATAAACACTTTGACAATCAGTTTTAAGTACTTTAAACAAGTCTCATTTGGTGCTCTTTAGCAAACCACACCAGCAACATTTCAGAAGACCTAAGACTTCCCCCTATAAAACGTCTGCATCATTGTTACTATACCTTTGTCATGATGGTGCCAACCACCTGCATAATAATCCTGCAGTACTTGAGGAGGGTTCCAGGTATCCAAGATGTAGTCCACTTGATGCTGTTTGCGCCATGTTAAAGACTGGCACAGGATTTCTCTGGCCTTATCAATGTTGAAATCTCTGGCACGCAAGAATCTTAAGATGTGTTCATCTTTGGGGATCTATAAATGTAGTAATCATTGAATAAGAATTGTCAAAAGTATATATATAATACTCCATAAAAAAATTTCAAGGAGTAAGGTAATTCCTTTCTGTGCTTAAGCCCCATCCCTTCTCCATAAGAAAGCTGCTTTTTCTTTCATGTATTAATTCCCCAGAAAAATAGAACAATCAGACAAGAAATTTAAAAGAATATTTGGAGAACACCAAAAGCTTTGATGAGAAATGCAGTGAACAAAAGTAAACTGTGATATTACAGCTGTATATATACAGCAACTAAATTCCAGAGAAATGATTAAGACATTGGAAGTTACTTTATAAACAATAAGTTACTCTATTAATGAATACTCAGTTCAGATTTCTGAAAAGAATAAACTTTTGGCTGCAACAGAAAAAATACTTTCTAATGTTATGTAATCTGATATCAAAAGCTCCCTGCCTTTTTTGCTGCTAGTTAACAGAAATTGTAAGCAGCATAAATAGAATGAAATAGATAATTAAGTATAACTATCAAATCAAAACCTTTATTGCTGTCATTGGCCAGTACAAAGCAACAACGATCTAACATATCAATTCTAGAAAACTTAGCTAAAAATTAAAAAAAAGCACAGGTATACAAAACTAAGAACTCACTAAAATACTTAAATCTATATAACACATAAAATAGAATTTAAATCAAATTAAGACTACATACAATTTAATATTTATTTATAACCCACCTTGACTATTTTTACAAAAAGCTCACAGTGACAAACACATCCAACACACCTTCCTCCTTATTCAACAACTCTGTGTGAGAGAGTGACTGGCCCAAGATTACTCAGCTGGCTTTCATGGCTAAGGCTGGGCATGAACTCAATGGTCTCCTGCTTTTCAGCCTGGTGCCTTAACCATGATGTTTTAAACCAGGGGTCTCCAACCTTGGCAACTTTAAGACTTGTGGACTTCAACTCCCAGAATTCCACAGCCAGAAAAGCCGAGGTTGGAGACCCCTGGTTTAAACAATGCCTATATATTTTAGTATATAATATACTATAATGCACTAGTATATAATATATACTTATATATACTTTATGTATTATATATATTATATATACACTTTAGTATATAATACACTAAGAGTCTATCCTATAACTTAAATAATTCTTTGATAAAACATGGCAATGAAGACTGAAAAACTAAATAACTGGAGTTAATAAATGATAATGTAACTATGGCATAATTTTTGTTCAATCTAACTAACCTTTTCTAATAGTCAGTTCCTGATGTCCTCTATGGCTGACATATGCTAAAAATTCCCCAGTTGCTCTCTTACCCCTCTCCTTTTAACAGGAACCACATGCTGCTGCTTTTAAATTCAAACACAACACAGCCAGGGTTGGGAAGTTATAGGGGTAAGGGTGGGCAGAGATCCATTCAAATTATAATGCTTAAATTTATAGTGTTAGCAGCCCATTTGGTCCTTCCCCTCTCAATCTTCTCTAAGCCTCTGCCAATAATGTTGTCTTACTCCTGCCCCACACCGAAAACAGAACACATGTTTTAGGTTCATCCTGAAAAAAAACCTTAAGTTTTGGTCTTGCACAAACCATTTGAAATTGATCCATACACAAAACAGTTCATGAATACAATGTTTTGCATATCCTTATTTGGGGGGGGGGGGGCGCGGGACGACTAGAAATCCAAGGACAAAAAGATGCCTTCTAGCAGAATGGAGAGGTTTAGGCAGGAAATATAAGAACACAGTCCAGGAAATTTTCTACTGTAGTACTAGATCATCATAAAAACATCACAAGGAGGAGGTCTTGGAGAAGGGAGAATCACCCAATTCTAAAATAGATTTAGGAATCTAAATTCTGCACTATGGGAAACTAAAGGTTAGAATTTTCTAATCTATAAATAAATACATAAACAATTTTGCGCTTTGTTTTCCTTCCTCTGGACACTGACATTCTGCCAGACATTCTTGTACATCATGCACTTTTCTGACGGACAGGAAGCAAAAGAGACACACATCCTCTTACTTTGCCTTTGTGTGTTTCCTGGAGCCACTGCCGAAGCCTGATGAGGCAGCTTTCCTGAAGTGGGGTCAAGTCGCCCAGATACCTCTTGATATAATCTGCATCTAATTTGTCTGAAAAATTTAAGTAGCATTGTTTTCATTGCCCATACTTCCAGTGGAAACCCTCATTTGCAAACCAAACTATTTGAAATGTTCAATTATTTACATAAGTTAGCTGGTAGTAGTTTTGATAGATATTTTCATCAGTTCTACAGTTCCTTGTAACCTCCACACTGCTAACTACCTTCGACATCTACCATCGGAATCCCAAGTTGATAAAAAAATCCATAAGTATGTATGTACTTGATATTCTTGAAAAAAGATATCTGTACAACTGCTCGCCTGCATTTTTTTTCTGAATAAATTAATTAATTAGATTTTTTGCTTGTATCCTTAAAATCCAGCTGAAATTATGATGGCATTCATGGAATAGTTATAAAAGAGGATGGGACAAACCACACACCATCAGGGGTTCCAGCCGACAGTTCTGATGCATTGTTGCATGTGTTGATTTCCTTGGTGTTCAGTCCCTCTTTGACGGCAGTTTCTGGTATGTTGACTGGAGGGGATAGCGACCGTCTAAAGTGAGCTGTGCCATGTTCAAATGCAAACTTAGCAGGGGGAGTCCAACGAGGAATAAATGTTACACCTTCTTCTTCTAGCTGCTTCAAGTAGTACTCTATTATCTCTTTGCCCTTTCAAAACAAGACAATCCTTACATAAATGCATTGTAGGCACATATGGCTGGTGTGTGTGTGTGTGTGTGTGTGTGTGTGTGTGTGCGTGCGTGCGAGAGAGAGAGAGAGAGAGAGAGAGAGAGAGAGAGAGAGAGAGAGAGAGAGAGAGAGAGAGAGAGAGAGAGAAGAACTCATATAATTAGTTTCTGATTGAAGAAAATTAAATCTGCTGGAATTGCAGGAACTTTACCAAGTTCAGCATTACAAAGCCAAAAGTAGAAACTCAAGAAGAGAAGAACAAATATATTCCCATGACTTTTAATATAAAAAGAAAAAGGAATAAAAGAAATGAAAAATATGTCCTCTAGATTTTTTTGTTCAAAAACAGACATAACTATCTTTTGAATCATGAAGATCATTCCAGGTCATGGGTAACTTCATTCCTTCTAAATATAAATTGTAAAGTAGACTTATTTTTAGTAGCTTAGTGTTGAAGGGCCAACTTCTTCTAAACTGATTTATTCTTCAGCAGAACATGATCCCCAATATTTTTGTATTCATTCATTCCTGTTATTGGACAACTATCTCTGACAAGATCAAAAGGTGGGAACTGATGATGGTACTTCTGGATGACCAGAGCCCACCATACTCAATTTCCCTTCTTGCTAATATAATAAGAGTAGAACATGCCTCTAATAGAAGATGGGAGCAAACACAGACTATGTAGTCATAGAAGATCAATAAGAACTTTCTCAGGAACTGAAAATTGTTCCCAGCCTTCAGGAAACCACAACATTATTTGCATATAAAACTTAAAAGATTACCTTTTTAATATTGCTAGTATATTGCTTCATAGCAATCTTTTCTACTGTGCTTTCAAAGCCAAAGAAAGATTTAATGTCAAGACTTGCAGACTGCTCAAAACATGTCCAGTCTTCATTGTCTGGGTGCACCTGGAGATTTAAGAAATAAAAGTAGGCACAAGGTGTAAGAAAACCTTAATCCAGTAGCACAGGACAATTATTTGTTAAGAATTGGATAGTGCATTTTTTTTCTTCACTCACAACCTTTTTCTCATCAACATATCAGAATGCCCAATAAACCCAACATTTGTGTATCTACTGATCATTTTACCAAACATATTGTTTGAAAAATATTATTATCTTACATAATAATTTCTTTGAATGGAAATTATTGGATCGAATAATCTGGAGAAAATCTACAAATTCAAATCTTGTGAATTAGATTTTCCTCAGATCAGAATTGCCAACAAAAATGGCACATTCTGAGTATCATAGAATAATCTACATCACAAATGATCAGGAAAATTGGTTGGGTATATTCTTCTTGCTTCTAAACTCCCCTCAAGAGCTATGTTCTCAACACTATGCTTTCAGAAAAGTAAGCAAGAACATCTCTTCAAATAAGTCTGCAAAGTCAAATCAATAATAATGCTATATGGGTTAACTGTGCTTTTAATTGTTTCTAATTTTATGTCCTTGGCACCCTAGATAGGAAAAACAGAACCATAAATAATTGAAACCATAAATAACAAAGAATGCTTAACTAGAAATGGCCAGACAGACGTTCTTAGAAAGACCGTAATATAAAATCGAAGCCTACCCTTACTTACCGTATATGAGCATTTTTCATTAATGACAACTCTGTTTGAGAAAGTTTCGTTGTGGGCCTCTATGTGTAAAGTGCGGTCTCTTCTATTCAAGGAGTTCTTTTGGATAAAGTAAACATAATCTACCCCTGCAATCTGAGAAGGAGAACAGAGATGAATTTAAGAAGCAGCCCAATAGACGGTGATTTGGACAAAGGACCTGACTAGGTATGTTACCTTTTTCAGGAGCCGTGGAGCATCCACATCCAGTTTACAACGTCTTTCAGTCACATGGATTGCTCGGTCGTCACTCTTGAATTCACTCACAGTATCACTGCCTACAAACATGGGGATGAGAGGGCAAGTGGGAAACCTTTTCTCATATGCCTGTAAGAAAAGGAGAAAATAAACATCAACCTCTGTTACAAGACTCTCAAGGAAGCATTTCACATACTTGTTAACTAAACACAGATGTCCTCTTCATTTTAATGAATGGCTAAATTCTATTAAACACTAAGATACTAGCTTGTATTTCTCACATATCTAACAAGAGCAGTGTGTGGCATTGGAGGAGCATCTTTAGGCAATCGTCTTTCCAAAGTACTGCCTCCAAGCCTAATAAAGACATCAAAGGTTTATTCTTTCCATACTGGTTGTTCCTAAGCATACCTACACAAATTCAACTCAGAACTGGGGCCACCATTTCCCAGCCTGTATTCATGCCTAAGGACATACAGGTAGTCCTCCACTTATGATGGCAATTGGGACCTCAGCGACAGCAATCCCTGCAGTTCTGGTTGCCATCACTAATATGGTTATTAGGTAAGGCAGCTTCCTGCAGTCAAAATTACTGGGGAAGCTGATAAAAGTTGCAAGTCCCAGGCTGGCAGGCAGGTAAGTGGCTGCTGCCAGATGTATGTGAGGCATGCTGCAGGAAGGGTGCACGAGGGTGAGGTATGGGTTGGATGCAAAAGGTTGTATGAGAGAAGTTGTGGAGGGTGTATGAGAGGGCATATTTATTCATAAACCAAATTCTTGTATCAGATCAGATTGTATGAGATCATTGTATTTACCTATTCCACACATTTGCACTGAAACCACCCGTTAAGATGATCTGTCTCTGTGTGTGTGTATTAATTGTAACATCCTTTTAACTTCTTAGAATTTTTCTATTATACCCTCATTTTTATTTGACATAAGGGCATACAATTGGGTTGTTAATATTGACAGGGTTCACTGCTAATTGTAAGATCATGATACAATCCAGTTTCAGAATAAACTTTAAGATATCCCAGGCATAATATATATAATTATTTTCAGGGGAAAAACATTTTCAATTTATTGTATCATGTTATCCAGATGCTTTCCAACACATTCACTTATTCCTAGGCTATGAATTTGTAATCTCTCCATCTCTCAGGGGGCATAAATATGAATTCTAAGAATCCATTCAGGCACAATAGTGAATCAAACTTTAGAAATCCACCTCTAGTGCTAAAGATTAGAAAGATATTTCCAAGGTGGAATATATGAATAGTAGTATGTGGTTTTAGAATTCAAAATAAATCTGAAGTAGCCATTTTTGCTAATGGCTTAGAAATCATAGGGAAACCAAGAAGTAAATTCAGGAACATCTGACCCATGAAAGAAGCTCTAGCTACCTAGCTTTTCTGCTTAACTGCCTTTCAGCTATTATAGTAACTGAGAATCTTGAACATCCCTCACTCTCCCCAAAAAATACAGAAAAACAATAACCCATGCAAAAATTCACCCTAAATTCACAAAATCTGTTCCACCTAGTGCATCTATCCTTGCTTTTCTTTTTTTTTTTTTTTTGACTTCTTGGTGGCTTTCGATACCATCAACCATGTTATTTTTGGGCTGACTTAGGGAGTTGAGACAATCATCTAAATTTGATGATAGATAGATAGATCTGCCTGCAGGCAGGCAGGCAGGCAGGCAGATGATAGACAGACAGACAGACAGACAGATAGATGACAGATAGATAGATAGATAGACTGACCAACCAACAGACCACATTTGAAGGTATCTATTTGCTTAACAACAAATTCTGTAATGTAGGACTCTCATAGGTAGGCCTAACCTTTATTGTTATTAAACCTTTAAAAATGCAGTGTGTTAATACCCCGTGCAACTAGCTTTCATGAAGAAGATAGCTAGGCAGGTACTTTTAATTTAATTTTAAAATGCTCAGCACATATGCATCTTCAACAGAGCTGCGTGAAGCCAGCTGCAGTGGCATTTTATTTTCCAAGAACAGTTTTCTGGCATTATGCATATGACAAAGTCTGGCATCAGCTGCAACTGAACAAAGCCTTCAGATATTATTTCCCACATACCAGTTTATAAATCTTAACTCAAACCGTAAGTATGTAGTTGCTTAGCAACCACAAGATTTGCAATAAGCTATTTTTTCAGCCAGAGGTTTAAGCATTCAGTTTCCTGCCTGCAACATTTTATGATACATTTGCATTCATTTTAAAGATTTTATATAAGATTCCACTGATATCCCCAAAGTGTGCCTGAATAAATTACTCTAGATGTATCAAAAGAATAATTCAATTCAATTCAATTCAATTTATAAGCCGTCCCTCTCCGAAGACTCAGGCGGCTCACAATACATTTAAAATCCTAATAAAAAACATTTAAAAATTAAAAACATTAAAACATTAAAACTTATTCATACCATTCATAGCCGGATCTCGCCAGATCGCAAGAGCGAGATCAATGGCCTCAGGCCTGCCGAAAAAGCCACCGTTTTTTGGAAGGCCAATAGGGTGGGGATGGTCTGGACCTCAGGAGGTAACTGGTTCCAAAGAGCTGGGGCAGCCACAGAGAAGGCGCTCTCCCGCGGGCCCACCAGCCGGCATTGTTTAGCTGATGGGACCTGGAGGAGACCAACTCTGTGGGATCTTACTGGTCACTGGGAGCTATGCGGTAGAAGGCAATCTTGAAGATAACCTGGCCCTGAGCCATGTAGGGCTTTAAAGGTAATAATCAACACATTGAATTGTGACCGGAGACCAATAGGGAGCCAGTGCAGTTCGTGGAGAATTGGTGTAATGTGGGTGTACCTAGGTGCACCCACGATAGCTCACATGGCTGCGTTCTGGACCAAATGTAGTCTCCGAACACTTTTCAAGGGTAACCCCATGTAGAGCGTGTTGCAATAATCTAACCGTGAGGTGACAAGGGCATGAATAACCGTGAGGAGAGCCTCCTGATCCAAGTAGAGTCGCAACTGGTGCACCAGGCGAACATGTGCAAAGGTCCCCCTAGCTACAGCTCTCAGATGTTGCTCTAATCTTAGCTGTGAGTCTAGAAGGACACCCAAATTGCCAGCCCGTTCTGAGGGGGACAATTCCCCCCCCAGAACCAAGGATGGACAGTCAACATAGTCTTTAGGAGGCAATACCCACAGCCATTCGGTCTTGTCTGGGTTAAGTCTGAGCCTGTTGACTCCCATCCAGACCCTCACAGCCTCCAGGCACCGGCACATCACATCAACCGCATCACTGAACTAACACGGGGTAGAGATATACAGCTGGGTATCATCAGCATATTGCTGATACCTCACCCCGTATCGTTGGATGATCTCACCCAGTGGCTTCATGTAGATGTTAAATAGGAGGGGAGAGAGGACTGAGCCCTGAGGCACCCCACAAACAAGGGGCCTAGGGGTCGACCTCTGTCCTCCTACCAATACCGACTGTGACCGACCAGAGAGATAGGAGGAGAACCACCAAAACACGGTGCCTCCCATTCCCAGCTCCCTTAGTCATCCCAGAAGGATACCATGGTCAATGGTATCGAAAGCTGCTAAGAGGTCAAGCAGCACCAAGATGGAGGAATGACCCCCATCTCGGGCTCACCAGAGATCATCCATCAGCAGTTTCCATGCTGTAGCCAGGCTTGAAGCCAGACTGAAAAGGGTCTAGAATCCGTTTCCTCCAATGAGCGCAGGAGCTTTTCCACAAAGGGTAGGTTGGAGACTGGACGAAAAGTTCTTTAATTCTGCTGGATCCAGGGAAGGCTTCTTGAGGAGGGGTCTTACAACCGCTTCCTTTAATGGTTGCAGGAAGGCCCCTTCCCTCAAGGACGCGTTAACTAAAGCCTGGAGCCAGCCTTGTGTCACCTCCTTGCTGGCCAAAACCAGCCAGGAGCACGGGTCCAACAAACAAGCGGAGGAACTCATCGCTCCTATAGCCTTGTCCACTTCCTCAGGAGTCACAGGCTCAAACTCATTCCACACAATAGGACTAAGACCTGTCCCCATCATCTCGGTCAGAATTGCCCAATCAGAGTCCAGGTCCATCCGAATCTGAGTGACTTTATCGACAGAAACTGCAAAAATTCCTCAGATGTATCCTGCAAGGGCTCCTCCACTCCCCCTACATTAAGGAGGGAACGAGTCACCCTAAATAGGGCGGCTGGGCGCGAATCCGTGGATGCAATAAGTGCGGAAAAATGAGAACATTTTGCCCCCGGTATCACCACTAAATAAGTCCTAATAAAGGCTCTTAAGTGTGTTTGGTCAAATTCCAGCATCGCTCTACATGTCTCTTCTGGCGCTTCATCTCCCGGAGCTCCTCGGTAAACCAGGGGGCTTTCCTGGATCCACTGCCATGGAGAGGTCACAAAGGCGCAATCCAGTCCAGTGCCCCAGATGCCACTCTATTCCAGGCAGCCGCCAGGCACTCAGCCGGACTGTGGACAAGGGAATCAGGTATCTCCCCATCCCACAGCCATAGCATCCTAAACAGTGAGCTAGCAGTGCTAATGTTAGCATGAAAGGAGTATTTCAAAAATCAGTTTTATAAAATCGATGCTATATTGGAAAATGTTAAAGAGATCAAGAAGATAGTGTTAATAGCGCTCTCTTCCGTTATGCTGGTGCTATAGCTTTTTAAAAATACTACAGGATATGAAAGCCACCTGCTCCCTCCTTTAAAACAGATGTCTGCCAAGAAACCACATGGGAGCTTAAACCCATGTAAATATTGCTAAGTGCCACTCACAGGAGAGTAATGTCAATTATTTTTATTTGACAATATAGGCACTCTGAGACAATTAATGTATCAATATCGTGCCTCTTGGCCACAAAAGGTTGTA